>OX336394.1:28456874-30856874 GCA_946902985.2 Meconema thalassinum
GTTTTACTTCAAGGTTTGGAGATCCCATTAAAGATATTCCTACAATAAATGATTTTCAAGTTGTCGTTCTATGGCGTGAAAATATTTAATATATGATATTTGCTAAAAGGATTTGCCACTGGAATTATTTTACAAGTAGTTATTTTAATGACCAACAGAGTTCACTGTTAAGAAGGTAGAGCCCTATGTGGAATGTAGGATAACATGTTATACATGATACGTGACAACTGTAAGGCTTGTGATCTTTAAGATGCCTTTATCCCTATATTAATCACCCAGTTTGCAATACTGATAACTGCAATGTTACTGAAAAAAATTGAAACAAAACAAAAATCAGCATTGAAATACCAAAAAGTGGTTGAGCATATATATAGTGGGGAAAAGAAAAGTTTTGTAAACACTAATGTCCAACAAGACTAATTAAATCAGTAACTGTCAGGGTGGCCGAGTGGTTAAGGCGTTTGACTTAAGATCAAATTTCCAAATATATAAGGAAGCAAGGGTTCGAATCCCTTCCCTGACATAACTATTGCTTGAACATGCAAGAAAACAAGAAATATACACAAACTATGTTTATCAATTTAATCTTTTTTTTACAAGAGATAGACACACAGAATACAGCTCTTTTGGTTTATCAGTTCTTTTAAACATAACACTTGTTGAAAATTATTTTTTAGGGGATGGGGGGTGTTGCTACGTTGACCCATTACACAATAATAGCAGTTTTACGAAGTTCATTTTCTATATTTAATAGCTCTTTCTCATAACCAATATGACCAAGCTGTTTACAGGCATGCAAGAGCTGTAGACGTTCGACTAATATATTAGGATCGTTCCATTTACTATTTTTTATGAATGGTTTCAGAATCTCGGGAAGCAGTTCATCATTATCACCATTATTATGATTATCATCCTCATTATTATAATCATTTTCATAATGATGATCATTATCATCGTTATCATTACCATGATAATTTCCACCAGTGTCCACAGTCTGTTCAATGGTTTGAGTTGTCTTTGATAGTGTTGAAAGCTTCTTTTTAGATGTGCTAGAATGCTTTAACATTGTTATGTTATTATTACCACTATTACCTTTCCCCACTAACTTTTTGATGGGGTATATTGTCTCTGATAGGGTTGAGGGCTTTTGAGATGTGGGTGCATGTCTGAACATGGGTTTCACAGGAGGTGTTAAAGGTTTCTCATTAAACAACTCGCTAACAGCATGAGTGCGTTGTAGTGTATTAAACTTGAGGTTAATATTATCTTGAGCAGTACTATCTTTCTCTTGGACTTGGTTTCTTGCTTTGGTTTGGGTTTTCCTTACATTTAGACTAGCGTGATTATTAAGTTTACATTCATGATTGTTTGAAGAAAGTACGTCCAATTCTTTTGTTTTAAGCATTCCTCGACACTGTTTCGATCGTTGCTTTGAACAGCGCCAAATAACAGTTCCATTTTTATTGCTTCGTTTCACAATATATGAATATCCTTTATAGTATGCATAAGGCTTACCATACCTAGTCACTGATACTTCCATATCAACTGTCAAGCACAAACTAATCTCTAGTAAAGACAACTTGGTAATAACAACAATAGTTTAATGTGGGAGCATATATACATGCAAAAAGTGGGAGCAAAGGTGGGGGGGGGGGGGGTAAAAAGTGGGAGCAAAAGTGAGAGCAAATGTGGGAGAAAAACATAACTGTGAGCAAAAAGTGGGAGCAAATATGGGATCAAATGTGGGAGCAAAGCAAATATATAAAAAAGTGGGAGCAAATATGCTAACAAACATGTCAACAAATATACCAGCAAAAGTAAATACACAAGTCAATATAGATTCAAGTGCAAAGAAAATATGTAAGCAAATATGAGAGCAAAAATATTGTTTTTCTAAAACAACTAGACATAACAAACTTAGTCATAACCTAACCTAACCTAACCTAACCTAACCTCACCTAACCTCACCTAACCTCACCTAACCTAACCTAACCTCACCTCACCTAACCTCACCTCACCTAACTTCACCTAACCTAACCTAACCTAACTTAACTTCACCTAATCTAACTTGACTGAACTTTACCTAACCTAACCCATCATAACTTCACCTAACCTAACCTAACCTAACTTCACCTAACCTAACTTTACCTAATCTAACTTCACCTAACCTAACTTTCAACTCACAGATCAAAATTAAATTCTAGGCATAGTTGAGTTGGAACCCAAGACTTCAGGGATAACACACAAGTATACTAGCCACTACACCGCAAAATGGGCAAATTATCATGCAACACAACATAAAGTAAAAGTTTCCTGTAGTGTAACTCATTGGCTGTCAACCATAGTTTGGGAATTCAAACCCAAGACCTCAGGACTTTTGTTTTGAACATTATCAGAAATATTATTCCATTTACATTTTGCTGCTGCTGCTTATAGTTATAAGAGTTGGCATTAATATGGAAAGAAAAAAAAAAAAAAAAAATGTCGGAGCAAAAAGTGGGTGGAAAACGTGTAAGCAGAAGTGGGAGCAAACAAGTGTGAGCAAATATGGGAGCAGAAAGTGGGAGCAAATGTGAAAGCAAAAGTGGGAGCAAAAAGAGCGAGCATAAGTGAGTGTACAAAGTAGGAGCAAAATGTGTGAGTAAAAAGTGGGGGCAAATGTGGTGTTTTACTAAAACAATCTCCCCTAACCTAACCTAAACTAACTTCACCCAACCTAATTTCACCTAACCTAACTTTACTTAACCTAACCTTCCAACTCTCAGATCAAAAATTAAATTCTGGCCATAGTCGAGTTGGAACCCAAAACCTCTGGGATAACACCCAAGTATACTAGCCACTACATCGCGAAATGGGCAAATTATCATGCAACACAACACAAAAATAAAAAGTTTTCTGTAGTGCAACTCATTGGCTGACATTCATAGTTGAGAATTCAAACCCAAGACCTCAGGACTTTTGTTTTGAACATTATCAGAAATATTATTCCATTTACATTTTGCTGTTGCTTATAGTTATAAGAGTTGGCATTAATATGGGAGCAAAAGTGAAAGCAAAAAGTGGGTGCAAGCATGGCTGGTTGTAGAGACTTTCATATCAACAAATACACATAAACTAAATTTTAGTAAAGTGACTTGGCTAATAATAATAATAATATTAACAGTTTAAATTTTTTTTCAAGGGGATTGATATTTTTCAGGGTGTAATTTCCAAAGTACTGTCAAGAATAATAATTACATGAACAGATTCCAAGAACTCTAGAGTGCTTTTAAGGTTAATGATTGGCTAGGAGTGAGATAGAGCTAGCTAACCTAAGTTAACCTCAGCTCAGTAAACCTAACCTTGTCACATGGCATGTTCTACAAGTATAGACTTGCTTTGAGACTGGCTATGACGTCACAGATGAATGGCGGTGGGAGGCTGGCAAAAAGGAAAATGTTTTTGGGTAATAAAAACGTCATGTCCAGCCTCCCACCGCCATTCATCTGTGACGTCATAGCCAGTCTCAAAGCAAGTCTATACTTGTAGAACATGCCATGTGACAAGGTTAGGTTTACTGAGCTGAGGTTAACTTAGGTTAGCTAGCTCTATCTCACTCCTAGCCAATCATTAACCTTAAAAGCACTCTAGAGTTCTTGGAATCTGTTCATGTAATTATTATTCTTGACAGTACTTTGGAAATTACACCCTGAAAAATATCAATCCCCTTGAAAAAAATTTTAAACTGTTAATATTATTATTATTATTAGCCAAGTCACTTTACTAAAATTTAGTTTATGTGTATTTGTTGATATGAAAGTCTCTACAACCAGCCATGCTTGCACCCACTTTTTGCTTTCACTTTTGCTCCCATATTAATGCCAACTCTTATAACTATAAGCAACAGCAAAATGTAAATGGAATAATATTTCTGATAATGTTCAAAACAAAAGTCCTGAGGTCTTGGGTTTGAATTCTCAACTATGAATGTCAGCCAATGAGTTGCACTACAGAAAACTTTTTATTTTTGTGTTGTGTTGCATGATAATTTGCCCATTTCGCGATGTAGTAGCTAGTATACTTGGGTGTTATCCCAGAGGTTTTGGGTTCCAACTCGACTATGGCCAGAATTTAATTTTTGATCTGAGAGTTGGAAGGTTAGGTTAAGTAAAGTTAGGTTAGGTGAAATTAGGTTGGGTGAAGTTAGTTTAGGTTAGGTTAGGGGAGATTGTTTTAGTAAAACACCACATTTGCCCCCACTTTTTACTCACACATTTTGCTCCTACTTTGTACACTCACTTATGCTCGCTCTTTTTGCTCCCACTTTTGCTTTCACATTTGCTCCCACTTTCTGCTCCCATATTTGCTCACACTTGTTTGCTCCCACTTCTGCTTACACGTTTTCCACCCACTTTTTGCTCCCACATTTTTTTTTTTTTGCTTTCCATATTAATGCCAACTCTTATAACTATAAGCAGCAGCAGCAAAATGTAAATGGAATAATATTTCTGATAATGTTCAAAACAAAAGTCCTGAGGTCTTGGGTTTGAATTCCCAAACTATGGTTGACAGCCAATGAGTTACACTACAGGAAACTTTTACTTTATGTTGTGTTGCATGATAATTTGCCCATTTTGCGGTGTAGTGGCTAGTATACTTGTGTGTTATCCCTGAAGTCTTGGGTTCCAACTCAACTATGCCTAGAATTTAATTTTGATCTGTGAGTTGAAAGTTAGGTTAGGTGAAGTTAGATTAGGTAAAGTTAGGTTAGGTGAAGTTAGGTCAGGTTAGGTTAGGTGAAGTTATGATGGGTTAGGTTAGGTAAAGTTCAGTCAAGTTAGATTAGGTGAAGTTAAGTTAGGTTAGGTTAGGTTAGGTGAAGTTAGGTGAGGTGAGGTTAGGTGAGGTGAGGTTAGGTTAGGTTAGGTGAGGTTAGGTGAGGTTAGGTGAGGTTAGGTTAGGTTAGGTTAGGTTAGGTTATGACTAAGTTAGTTATGTCTAGTTGTTTTAGAAAAACAATATTTTTGCTCTCATATTTGCTTACATATTTTCTTTGCACTTGAATCTATATTGACTTGTGTATTTACTTTTGCTGGTATATTTGTTGACATATTTGTTAGCATATTTGCTCCCACTTTTTTATATATTTGCTTTGCTCCCACATTTGATCCCATATTTGCTCCCACTTTTTGCTCACAGTTATGTTTTTCTCCCACATTTGCTCTCACTTTTGCTCCCACTTTTTACCCCCCCCCCCCACCTTTGCTCCCACTTTTTGCATGTATATATGCTCCCACATTAAACTATTGTTGTTATTACCAAGTTGTCTTTACTAGAGATTAGTTTGTGCTTGACAGTTGATATGGAAGTATCAGTGACTAGGTATGGTAAGCCTTATGCATACTATAAAGGATATTCATATATTGTGAAACGAAGCAATAAAAATGGAACTGTTATTTGGCGCTGTTCAAAGCAACGATCGAAACAGTGTCGAGGAATGCTTAAAACAAAAGAATTGGACGTACTTTCTTCAAACAATCATGAATGTAAACTTAATAATCACGCTAGTCTAAATGTAAGGAAAACCCAAACCAAAGCAAGAAACCAAGTCCAAGAGAAAGATAGTACTGCTCAAGATAATATTAACCTCAAGTTTAATACACTACAACGCACTCATGCTGTTAGCGAGTTGTTTAATGAGAAACCTTTAACACCTCCTGTGAAACCCATGTTCAGACATGCACCCACATCTCAAAAGCCCTCAACCCTATCAGAGACAATATACCCCATCAAAAAGTTAGTGGGGAAAGGTAATAGTGGTAATAATAACATAACAATGTTAAAGCATTCTAGCACATCTAAAAAGAAGCTTTCAACACTATCAAAGACAACTCAAACCATTGAACAGACTGTGGACACTGGTGGAAATTATCATGGTAATGATAACGATGATAATGATCATCATTATGAAAATGATTATAATAATGAGGATGATAATCATAATAATGGTGATAATGATGAACTGCTTCCCGAGATTCTGAAACCATTCATAAAAAATAGTAAATGGAACGATCCTAATATATTAGTCGAACGTCTACAGCTCTTGCATGCCTGTAAACAGCTTGGTCATATTGGTTATGAGAAAGAGCTATTAAATATAGAAAATGAACTTCGTAAAACTGCTATTATTGTGTAATGGGTCAACGTAGCAACACCCCCCATCCCCTAAAAAATAATTTTCAACAAGTGTTATGTTTAAAAGAACTGATAAACCAAAAGAGCTGTATTCTGTGTGTCTATCTCTTGTAAAAAAAAAAGATTAAATTGATAAACATAGTTTGTGTATATTTCTTGTTTTCTTGCATGTTCAAGCAATAGTTATGTCAGGGAAGGGATTCGAACCCTTGCTTCCTTATATATTTGGAAATTTGATCTTAAGTCAAACGCCTTAACCACTCGGCCACCCTGACAGTTACTGATTTAATTAATCTTGTTGGACATTAGTGTTTACAAAACTTTTCTTTTCCCCACTATATATATGCTCAACCACTTTTTGGTATTTCAATGCTGATTTTTGTTTTGTTTCAATTTTTTTCAGTAACATTGCAGTTATCAGTATTGCAAACTGGGTGATTAATATAGGGATAAAGGCATCTTAAAGATCACAAGCCTTACAGTTGTCACGTATCATGTATAACATGTTATCCTACATTCCACATAGGGCTCTACCTTCTTAACAGTGAACTCTGTTGGTCATTAAAATAACTACTTGTAAAATAATTCCAGTGGTAAATCCTTTTAGCAAATATCATATATTAAATATTTTCACGCCATAGAACGACAACTTGAAAATCATTTATTGTAGGAATATCTTTAATGGGATCTCCAAACCTTGAAGTAAACCATATGTGATAAACATTCCACATAGCTACATAACCGACAGTACGTCATGTTATCAATCTCAATCACCGCGCGCGCTCATTATTCGTTTGTGTTGCATTTCAGTTCCATTTGCATTTCATTTCTTGAGAATCATTCCCACGCCGAAAAATATATAGCAAGCGAGTGGAAACATGTTACGCATTAATACTTTTAGAAGAGCTCTCTCAGGTATTGTATGATGATTTTTTTAGTATGGCATAACTGTTTGTTGACTAGCATTTACTGTTACACAACATTATTTTTGGTAAGCTCTACACAAGTTTCCTAATTGTCTCTGGTATAATGTCATGTTTAACAAACATGGTCACACGGTTTGTCTATAGGTTTAAGCCTCTGTTGTATATGATTTCAAAAAAATAATAATAAACAGCTTTCTACAACTGTACTCACTGGTCAATAACCAACATAGTGGGCTAAAATGTTTCCCTCATAGGTAACTCATGTGTGGTTAGTCAATTCTTATTGCAAGGCCAGTCAAGACCTAAAAAAATTAGTCTTCACGTATATATAACAATCATCAACACCATTATCATTAAACAAATGAAACCATCTTAAGGTATTTATTACATTTAATTGCATTTTAGGAATCTTGCAAACATCTCGCAACCTTAAAGAGGAAAGTATAGACAGGAATAGTGAAAAGGAAACCGTTCAATCATTCAATGTCGTTAGCGTTAGGAACCTCAACGTAAGAGGTTATGAAAGTCTATGTGAGAGTGTGGTTTTTACAGCTGAATGCCTTTTCCTGACACCCGCCTCAGTGACAAGTTTATGGGAAATGAAACTCAGCTAACATATCGAATGTAGAGCTCCTAGTCTAAGAGAAATTCATATTGAGGTATTTGTCTGCAGAGAGTATGGTAAACGAAACAACAACAACAACAACAACAAAAAGCATACATGTAAAGGGAATATTATGAAATTTTCGAGTACATGTAGTCAATTTTAATAAAAAAAATTGGATAAATTTCATGGTTTGTACACCACTTGGCTAAATTCGGTAAATTTTAGTGAATTTTCATCTATATTCGTCTAATTTTATATGAATTTGAGGTAGTTTAAACCATGCTTAGGTAAATCAATGGAATTTCAATAAATCTGGTAGTCATTTGTTGAATTTTGCTGGAATGTTGTGTCATTTGGTCAATTTTCGGAAAATATAGTGGATTTTAGGAAAATTTAAGGTAAATCTGGGGATAGTTAGGTATTTAACAGATAACCTGTCACTATGAAGGTTGTATTAGAGTGTGCCTTTCACCACTAAGGGGTAGGATTGGAGAGAGGAGACCGTCTTGACCTGAAGTGCATAGTCATTTATATTGACTTTAAGGATGGTTGTTGTGGGGGATCGAACACTCCTCTTGCTGGTTTTGGGGTAAGTGTACTCCATTCCATTTCATTTTTAAAAGCCACTAATCAGGTCCTAGCATTGGGCAGTTGCAAACCATTTCACTAATCTTAACATCAAATGTGCATTTGCCTGGAGTAGAAGTGGGAAACCACATCAGTTTGGTGTATAGAAAACTCACCTCACCGCATCCCAACTCATTGGAAAATGAAAACCATTTGTTTTTTGTCTTACTTAGGGGGCTTGGAAATCATGGTTATCAGTCCTTGGGAAAATAATCATGGGCAAGCACACTATTATTAGCTGAGTTTCTAATACCTTTTTGCATACCCTAGGACCAGTATTGCATTATAAGGCATGCCATGTGTTAGCGTTCTTAAAAGCCAGTGATATAAAACAATAGAGGTCTTTAATTCCACCCCTGGGCGTCATATTTAGTGTCATGTAAGTTGACGATCACGGAGTCCCAGCTGAGACCGTCATTGCTTTCACTAACTTGTGCTAGGTTCCTCTCTGTCTTATTTCCTGTCGACCACACTTGCTCAACTCTTGTTCTCTACCGACCCCAACATGATTAGAGTATCCGAGCCCTAAGGAGTCTCTTTCTTTGCAACTTAATTGGCCCTGGTTTATTTATTTTTCTGATATCCTGAGGAGGCAGCCTTGCTTTTTTATTTTCATGTTATTTTCCTGTCTTTTGCTCAAGCCCCCCTCAAGAAGCCCCACTACTTGCGGTGCACTCTGCATATGGCTACACTCTCAAGGGCTGATCAGTTTGGAAGTTGGCGACCCCAAGGGATTTCTGAGCTGAGTTCAGTTTTCCTCTTCTTTATCCATTACCTCTGGGGCAAAGCCACTCCTAGTATACTTTTTATCTGCCTTTCATGGCTCCCCTCCCTTCAACTCCCTCAATCCTTATGCTTGAGGGTTGAGGGCCATTTTTTATTCCTTATGTCCTTTATTTGACCTATTGTTTTCCATTTCTTCTTCTAGTATATAAGAGTGTAGTAGCTTAGATTTAATTTTCATTTTTACGATGACCCAAACCATTGAGGGTCGATAGGACAGCTTGGTGGTTAAATTTGTAGAACGCTTCTCTCTTGTCCAAAGGACAGCATGCTGAATTCCTCACTGGTTCATGAATTTTATTCTTTGTTCATTTAGTTCTCATGGCTTTGAAACTGGCTGTCTGTAACGTGATCATTATTCATTTTAACTTCAGCGTACTAAACTAATTTTAAATTAATTATTTTAAATTAATTATTTTAAATTAATTATTTTAAATTAATTTTAAATTCAGATTTGTGTTTCATAGTAAACACAATTATTCTCCGTTTAAAACAAGCCATACCATTCTTTTTCTAACATGATAGCTTATACGTGGGCATGGAAAGTAGTATAATCATCAGCTAAGGATTCAATTTCCATTACCTACACCTCTCATGGTATGCCAATTCGTTAAACTATAGAAAACGTTTCTATATGTTCTGTTACATTATTATTTGGCCATGTCACCATGTAGTGGTTAACCTACTTGGTTGTCAACCCTAAGGTCTTGGCTTCCAACCCCGGCTATACCATGACATTCATTTCAAGGTTGCCATAAGCTTCACTAAGCCTTTGTCAAACCTAACAACGATCTAGTCATGTGCAGAGCACGTCCGCTATCAAGCAGACTAGTAATATGAAACTTCCTGACAAGATCGCTGTGCTGTTATCACCAAAGCCAGTGTCTCTGTGCAGATTCAACCCAGTGGTAGTATGCAAGCCTATGTTTGTTTAAAAAGCATCATGAATATAAGTCCACTGTGACCACAGAGGCCCCGGTTCGATTTTTTTTCTAAAGGCTGCAACAGGATATACTGAGTCTTGACAGGTAAAACTTTTTGGGGTCCATTCGTGAACCATGGCAAGGGTTGGCCATCCTGACTTCTTCAACACCTCCAACCAATGTTTACTATTACTGGTGAGTTACCATTTTTTCTTTCTTCGGCTTTTCCCAATTAGTTTGAGTCGCCGGAGCCAACCAGGCTCATTTTGGTTTTGGCCCGGGATTTAAGGCCGAATGCCCTTCCTGACGCCACGTGATTTTTCGAGTGAAAATTCCAACCCCCGCTGTCACCGGGATTTGAACCCCAGCCGTCCGGGTAAAGACGAGCAGCTAAGCACCTGCGCCATCACGCTCCCCACAGGTTAGTATCTATACACACATTAATCCATAATTACCTAATAATAATAATAACAACAATCATCCTCCATACACATGTGCATTAAAGCATGGTTTCACTAAGATGCTTATGCTTTTAGGTGTATAACACATTTTTTCCTCATAACATGACTATTTACTGTTTTAGGGGTGAAATGACCTATCCAGGTAAAAGCGTATATCATGACCTATTTTTTAAGCCATTACACCTAATTTTAGGATTCTTCGTTTCCTAGATATGGATTTTTCAATTTGGGGGTTGTTTGCATTCCCCTGCTATTTTTCATCAAAAACAAAAGATCTTAGGTTCATTTATCATTTTTAGGTGTTTAACACGTTTTTTTTCCCATAACATGACTATTTACTGTTTTAGGGGTGAAATGTTCAATCGAGGTAAAAGCCCTAATCATCCCCTATTTTTTAAGCTATCACACCTAATTTTAGGCTTCTTCGTTTCCGAGATATGGATTTTTCAATTTTGGGGGGTAGTTTCACCCCCCCTGCTATTTTTCATCAAAAACAAAAGATCTTAGGTTCATTTATCATTTTTAGGTGTTTAACACGTTTTTTCCCCATAACATGACTATTTACTGTTTTAGGGGTGAAATAATCAATCGAGGTAAAAGCCCTAATCATCCCCTATTTTTTAAGCTATCACACCTAATTTTAGGCTTCTTCGTTTCCGAGATAGGAATTTTTCAATTTTGGGGGGTAGTTTCACACCCCTGCTATTTTTCATCAAAAACAAAAGATCTTAGGTTCATTTATCATTTTTAGGTGTTTAACACGTTTTTTCCCCATAACATGACTATTTACTGTTTTAGGGGTGAAATGATCAATCGAGGTAAAAGCCCATATCATCCCCTATTTTTTAAGCTATCACACCTAATTTTAGGATTCTTCGTTTCCGAGATAGGGATTTTTCAATTTTGGGGGGTAGTTTCACCCCCCTGCTATTTTTCATCAAAAACAAAAGATCTTAGGTTCATTTATCATTTTTAGGTGTTTAACACGTTTTTTCCCCCATAACATAACTATTTACTGTTTTAGGGGTGAAATGATCAATCGAGGTAAAAGCCCATATCATCCCCTATTTTTTGAGCTATCACACCTAATTTTAGGCTTCTTCGTTTCCTAGATATGGATTTTTCAATTTGGGGGGGGGGGTAGTTTCACCCCCAAATAGGGCATGTTGCCCCAAGTGCTAGGACCCCTCATACAAGTCCCTAGCATGATTGGTTCGCGAGATATGAACAAAAGTGTCGTTAGGCCCTTTCGACAAAAATGAATCCTACATTCAAAAACGGGGCGTCACCCCCAGGGTTAGAATACTGCCTATGGCAAAATCCCATGAGGGGTTCAGAAAATATTAACAAACGTGTAGTTAGGTCCTTTTGACAAAAGCCATCCGTGCGCGCACATACAAAAAAATATTACTATTTCAACCCCCGGGTAAGGGTAGTTTTTATTTTCGAGTGGATATGGCCCCGTCCATAGAAAAGGGGATTTCACCACGAGTCCTACGACACCTCATAGGTTTAAATCCGATTATTGGTTAGCGAGATAGTAAAAAGCCGATGACCTATTAGTTTTTTTGGTTTATTTCAATACATATTAAAAAACACTCATTTATAAATCATCATTTAAAAAGCCCGCTCTTTTACAAAAACCGCCAAGTTCGTAGGTATACAAAAATAAATTACTATTTCATCCCCCGGGTAAGGGTAGTTTTTATTTTGGGGTGAATATACCCCTTCGATAGAAAAAGAGAGTTCACCACGAGTCCTACGACACCTCATACGTTTAAATCCGATTATTGGTTAGCGAGATAGTCAAACGCCGATGACCTATTAGTTTTTTTTGGTTTCTTTAAATACGTATTAAAAACACTCATTTATAAATCATCATTTAAAAAGCCCGCCCTCTTACAAAACTCCTCAAGTGCGCGTGCGTATAAAAAAACATTCATCGCCAAAATGTCAAAAAACAACATGTTTACCCCAAATGGCGTTTCCCAATTCCATCCATTTTTAAAAAATAACCTCACCATCATCTAGAGCGGAAAAAATACCATCTAAACGACCCCTCACTCAACCCCTACTCCTCCCCCACCACCTAACCCTTTCCCAACATAGCCATACATATTCAAGCACGAGCGCGACTTCAGGAAACCAACACTACCCCACTACTCGCGAATGACCTTTTAGTTTTGGTCTTTTAATCAAATAAAGAGCCTATAGGAAAGTAGGGGGCATTACTAGCAGTGCTAGGACACCCTGTATGTTCTAATCCCATGTTTGGTTAGCGAGATATCAGCTTCGGGGCCGCTACGAGGGTGGCTCAATAAAAAGGGAAGCAGCTCCCCCCTTACCACACTACTCACATTTATTACACTGTATTTTCAACTTACGTACAAAAATTCCAATTCTTCTGCTCGTTTCTGTTTTCACATGTCTTTCAAAGTGCATTGTCGCGACCTCTAGGATTTCTGAAACATTCTTGGAAGCTGCAAATTCCTGAAGGTCACTCACAATATATAATGCTTCTCCAAAAGTGTGTACAGTATAGCTTCCTTTCGTTGCCTTCATCGTCGTTGTCGTCATCCATTGCTTCCACGACTTCACACCTGCTGTTTTCGGCAGCAATATCAGCTTCACTTGGAATGTCGTTAATGTTTCCTAGAACTTTGGTGCAAGTACAGTAGCGCTCAAAATGTAGTACTGTACATAGCTTTGTATTATGGATAGGATAATCCGTCTCAGTCAGGTTATTTACGCCTACAGTTCCGAAATTTCTTTCCATTTTCGCGTTAGACGGTTTTCCGGTTTACAGTGTCATTTTACACAGGAAATTCCTCCGTTATGAATTTTGTTTCCCGTTTGTCCAAGTTTCCGGTATGTAAAGTGTCCGGGTTAGGCAGGTTTCACTGTATTAGCAAATGGAGCAGTGTGGACGCACTCAAACAATGTTGATCCCACTTTATTGATTCATAAATGTCTATGTCGCTGACTGCAAAATATAGATCTCTTATTTATCAAACCTCTCTAAGTTACGGCTTGGTGCAATTTGGAATTAACTTACTTGGAGATTAATATATATGAGTTTATATTATGTCAACAAATGTTTGTACATTTATTTGTTCATGTAAATTGAATCACCAGCTTCTAGAACTTAGACATTAGGACTGTGACTTAGTTTGGTTTGAGAAGAAAACGGAAATCAGTACGGTTGGTTTGAAGGGAAAATGAATATTTTATGCGCGTAAGTCTATGCTAATTTGAAACTAACCAAATGTAATCTTGTAGAGAACCACGTGGTGGCAATAGCTCGAAATATTCAAACCAATAATGTGTTTTGGTATCCATCTCTTGAATTGACCGGATCTGGTCTGCGGAGAGTAGAGGTCGTTGTCCTTGGTGTAACCGTCAAACAAGATGACAGATTGACGATAAACATCTTAGTGGAAGATAGAAGCTCAAGGATCAGAAAGGGAAGAAAACATGAATAAAAACAAATCATGACTTTTTTTATTTAGTTACAAAGAGACATAGCATCTTATTTATTATTAAAAATATATAAGCTATGATTTCTTGGTTACTGATCGGCACGTGGAAACAACAATTTGACATCACAGTCGTACCTTATGTTAAACATCTACCCATTTATATACAGTTAGATTCTTGAGATCTTGCAACAATGGTATTATAATATGACAAAACTAGTTGAAACACCACTCCAGTATTACATGGGCATCCGATGATCATTTCCGAGCACAAAATGCTTGGGATTTTTTATTAAGATTATAAAGTATGTTCTTTCAAAAGCCTTCCTTATCCATATCAATCAATGGTTCGCCTACATGGCAATATTTGTAAACTATAGAATTATGACAACCCTTCGCTGAATATAAGAACAGTACAATGTAATCGCAATTTTCCTTATATGCAGTGTAGTGTTGTAATTACAGTACAGCAATCACGATGCAGGCAATTATGTTATTTAGAAAGAAATTGCCTAAATAAATGTGTTTTTTACTAGGGATTGTTCACCGAAGATAGATAATATCTTACATTGCGTGAATTTACCGTCCATTTCTTATTTTAATAACATGTGATATTTGAACGAAATATCTGATTCGTTGTTCGTTTTAAAATTTGATTTTGTAAGCGAATTATGAAACAAGCGTAGGCATCTTGTATTTCTTCACTGATTAAACATTTGTATTGCCGTATCTTCATAGAATTTTGAGTACTGTGTGGCATGTCAAATATTTTCCAAGTTCTTTGTCACTTGAGTTGTTCCTGAGAATGTCAATGCTTGTAAATTTTAACGCGACCATTTTATTGGTATGAATTAAAAGTTTGAAACATTCTGTGAAGTTCCTTCAGACCGTTTAGAACTTTAATTTTCCGTTTTCATGTAGACAATAGTGTGTTCACTGCAGGAGGATGACAGAAAAGCAGCGCTTTATATGCCTTACAGTACAGAACACATTTTTTTATCAGTCATTACATCAACATTTTAAATTATATAGTACGTATTTTGAGTGTAATTTATTTTTTAAAGTAAGACATTTTCACTCACCGGCGGTTTAAACAGGGCCAACTTTTTATAGGCTCACTATTGAGACGAAAATACGGTCCATCTCTTTGCAAAGTCTGTCGATTGAAACGCTAGGTTGCTGCACCGTGTAAGCACGGCCAAGTGGATCTGGAAGTAGGCTGTGCACTGACAGATGTGCTGTTGTACTCGCAAACTGACGCGACACGTGCACGGTCTGTGTTATCCAGTAGGCAGTGGTAGAAAACATCAAGATGCCTTGCTAGAATTTCTTGTGCAGGAATAAGAACTAAACTTCGAATGCAATGAAATAATGGATGTGGAATTTTTAACATTGTTGTACGATCTCGCAACAATATTTGTGAACATGTTCGTAGCAAACTGTTGATACAACGAAATCAGGATGGGCACATTTCATACATACATACACACCACCACAATAAAACAGTAAACTGCCACCCATCCTTTGCAGAAAACAACCATTTTGTGCAATAGAGCTGTAAAAAATGGGATAATAACTTTCTGATGCTACTCATAATATTTTTGGTTGATTACAATCTACTGATTAATTATTATCATATTCTCTGTAATTATTGATCCTTAATAAAACAATCTGAAAACCTTTTCACGATAACGAGAACACTTTCGTGTACGCTCAATGTCCAACTTTTATTAAAAACTACTTCATACTGAAAGGAAGTGTTCTCAAAGTAACTATGGGACGAGCTTGAATCGTCCAGCTATATCGATGAGAGTGAAAATACTATTTCCCAAAAGAAACACCTCTCTAGATCTCCGGACTATACTGTCAACACAACTCGCAAACAAAATCCAATGCTTACCGAACAAGGCCATCACTGACTTTACATTGCACCACAAACACATCCTATAAGCAATATCTTTTAGCTGCTAGCAGAAGGTACAATACAAGCACAAAATTAACAAGCTCTTGTGTAGAATTACAATATTATCAAGTGAATGGTTGTGACCTTTGAACATGCAGACAGCAAAAGAAATATGATATTTGCGTTCAACTGGCTATGGAGATGTAACAGCTTACGCTTTCCTGATCGGCGTCAGAGTAATTAAACACGTTTTCTGGGCTTAATGGCCAGGGTCCAGTGGGGTTTGAAATGTTCATGAATTTCGGCACATCAATCTGTGCAAATTATCATGGCATTTAGCAGGACCCATCCATCCAGTTCGATCTCTTCATTGTTTAGCAATCGTGATCCTTTGACTTTGTCTCATGCAGAGTCATATAAAGAGATTACCAATCATCTACCAATTCAGGAGCGCCTTCAATCTAATTTTCCTTGGACAACTAACTTCTCAAGAATGGATTCATCACGATGTAGCATATGCTAGAAGTATTGCCAACAAAATGTTGATAGTCTGTCACGAATGCCCAATTTATTCAGAAAATTTCACATCACATTTCAAAATTATCGGTTTGATTTTTATCTTATACGGTACCTTCATTGTTCATAATTCTACACCGTACGGAAGTATGTAGAATAACAAGTTTTCCAGCAGCATATTCTTGGTGTTATTTGAAATCTGACTGAAGGATTATTTCATGAATAACATTAACTAGAAATACCAATTAAGTCATAATATAGAGATACAACAGAAATACTATTTTATTATCTGATCGTCGCACGTTCTATAGATACATAAATGGGCTATGGGCATTGTTTAATTTTATCGGCATATTAGGCTGTAATATTTTGGAATGAACATCGAAGCGGACTTTATGAACTGTGTGGAGACAACGTGAAAATACAGCAAGAATAACTGTAATTGTAGGGTTTGAACCTTTCGAACGGAGGTTAAAAAGCAGCGCATTAGCCCGAAAAGCTGTTTGAGAGGCCTTTGATTTTATGGTAATATTGAGTTATATAGCACAATCATGGTTTTGCTTGAGATACAGATAGGTTATTTATAATGACTTAATATGACTATTTCTGGCATTGTGATTACCCAAACCTTTTATCTGCCATCATAAACTGAGATTTTGCTAGGTTCCCATCAAACGCCGCGACATATTAGTCCACATGATAACGAGTCCAACGGCTAATAAATCAGCAGGTCGTGCCTTACTGCCGCTCCATCTAGGCCGAGGCGACATTTCGTCCAGTCAACAGCTGTCCTCTCACAAGGTAAGAGACGGGTAAACAATGTTCCTTCGTTCTGAAAGAAAAGCCATGACGCCGGGAGTGACAAATGCCCTCAACCAATAAAATCAAAACAACGGATTTTAACATATTTTTTTTCAGAACAAATCCAAATAATTTCCAGAATAATTGCACAGATTTGCGTTGAACCAGTTGAACGTCAATACCTTATTGCAATCATACCGTGTGTACCACTTAATAATACTACTATTAGAGAATGTACCTTCCAATATCAGCGCATATATAGCCTAGTAATCTGGACCACGTGAAAATCAACCCTGACTTGACTTGCTTCAGTTGTGCCAGAAGCTTACCATACCATACACCATAGCAATCCACATGAAGTTTACTTACATATCCAACATGTTGAGCGGTAATCGATCAGGATCCTTAAACATTTCCTGAATATGTTCGCTGTTTCTAAAACTTCAAGTGTTCAATATACAGCGCCAAACAATACATTTTAACTTGCTTAACCAACATGATATAAAAACACTTGATTCAAAATTATGTTCACTGGTTTGCCTGTTTATAATCCCCATTAACTGTGGGTCACATCTGTTTCAACACTTTTGGAGGCTAGAGATTGGGAACAGAGAGCACTGTGCAGGCTGGTCTCAGAATGGAACTTACTGCCAGCATTGCTGGAGTGAGAACGAAACCCTTACGCACGTTCTGGGTTGCTGTCTTCACGGCATGGAGAAGTAGGAACACACGTAACCAACACACTAGATCTTCAGTAACATCATCAGCCCTGCAAGTAAGACATGTTGAGTGACAGAGGAGGTCCACGGCCTGGCAGTTAATCGCTCGTCATGGAGTACTGTCATCAGTGGCGATTCCTCCGTGTAGGACGTGAGGATCAGCTCTCAGCTGTAACTGTTTAAAAAGAAAATTGTTTGTTTTGTAAAATAGTCCTTGGGGCTACGTTGCGCGCCCTCTCGATTAGCTCTGTCTTACTGTCACTATCAGTACTTGTAACTAGTTCTACATTTCACCCCTAGATGGATGAAGTGTGACCTTCACCTCCCGGAGTAAAAAGCTGAGGAAGGAAGCCTTGCATCCTCAAAGCACGTGTTTATAGCTTTAGAAATGTATGGGAGCCCTTGAGGGGGAAGGGGCAGGTTTGGTCTGTTTAATGGCGCTCTGAGGACGTCGACTGAGATCCTCAAGTCTCGCTATTGGTTGAATTTAAACCAACACTACGGGCTTATTGCTTACAATTTCGCGCGGTCAGAATGGATAGTCTGTTTTCAGCGTGTGCACATGTTTGGAGTGGTATTGTATTGTGTTGTGTAATGTGTACGTAATGATGCTGTGCGCCTGAATAATTAATATTAGACCGAGTCTAACATCTCAATTTAGCCCAGCTATAATAATTATCTTTAGTTAAACCTACACATTACAAATGTCAGCACTCGCCACTGATTGAATAAACGCCAACCCACTTGACTTAGAAATGACTGCATTATTGACCACACGATAATAATGGAAACAAGTGAACATCAGTCATCTGAGATCCATAGGATTGATGGTTAGAGCTGTAGGGATAATTACATCGAGCACGAGGTATGCCTATTTCTGTCGACGATTTGGTCTGAGACATGCTTTTATCTCTAGTGAAAGGTTTACTGGCCATACTAAGGAACCACCTCTACGGCTGGAGATTCCACACAACATAATATTTTCGTGTTCTTAATTATATTTTAAGTGTGGGTTTAACGTAATTTACTGGCAAACTTTGTTAACGAGGAAACCTCCAATTTAATTTAATATCGTATGGCCTCGGATGCCGGGTGCAAGCTTTGTAATTTGACACCCAGAGGGTAGCTTGCATGTCGAAACCTCCAATTGAAGGGAGTACATTAAAGTGTAATCTAATATTAAATGTGACAAGTTTATCTCTGCATTACAATACACAACGAGATACATCTTCTGGTTGTCCGTCACAAATGACCGACGATTATCGCGAAACACTTCTTCTGAAGGCGTGAAACTGCGGCAATATGTTTCTTGCCCTTGAGGTGTTGTGTAAATAGAGATCGCTCTTCAGCCATGATTGCTTTCCCACATGGTTGGCAGAACAGAACAGAATGTTTTACATTTGTTTGTTAGTGTAATGGCAATTAGCAATAATGAAACCTACAAGAATTAATGTGCAGTTTATTGGAAACTCCATTTTCACGTTGGAAAGATGAAGACAAGAGGGATTTACCGGTAATTAACGAAGGTAGGCCTAAGCCATAACTTTCTTTGGAAAAATCACGTTGTATTAAAAACAACGTCAATTCAAAAGTTTTCGTTAGAAAATTCAAATCTCGATGGTATGATGAACATAAGTGGTCGTGTGGCAGTAGTAACACACAAAAATTATATTGTTGGCCATGTTTATTGATTAGAATAAAAGCGGGAGTGTGGAACAACAATGGGGTTGGAGGCTTAGATAGAAACGTAACTCGTGCATTTCAGAAACATGAGTCTTCAATTGAACATTTAAGGAATTCAATCGGCATTCAGGAGTTAGGAAAAAATATGAACAAAATTGCGGACGCTCTGCAAGAAAACCCAACACCACGGGGCCGGCATTGTCAATATAACGACAAGTTGCTTTTCATTTTTTCCCGCGTATATCGGTGCGTCACCATCCGATTCACTCCTGAACCGCCACTGTCTTACAGTGTTGCCATTATTTAATTCACATCCTTGTAAAACTTTCCAACAACGTTTCAGTAGGATTATCTACTTTCTTATGCTTACTGACCCAAATCTCTAAGCTACATAAAGTGTTGAAATAGAACAGTTTCATGATCCACCCTGTGTTCACCTTTACTTGACATTGGGGAGTATTCCAGAGGTTGTTGTAAATCACAAGAGCTGTGTTGAGCTTCACCAGTTGACTGCCACCTCAGTGGGGCAAGTCTTCTGGTCAGCGTGACATCAGTATGGTACATCAATGTCATCGTCTCCCGCCCTCTTATGACAGCATGCGCGGCAGAGCACCACTAGGCAAGACACAGCAAGCACGGCCCCCCCTGCCGCCCCAAGTCCTATCGCCAGCCAGTTCACCGCATCTGCCTCCGTTCTCTCGCACAGCTCAGGCGACTCGTCGCTGGCTCCCAGAAGAACTCCAGGCACGGAGTCAGGCGAGTCTGTGCGGGTAGCAGGACCCAGAACAACACTCACATTAGGGCAGTTGATTACACCGTTACACACTAGTCGTGCGGGGATGCACAGCCCTGAATCGCCTGGACACAAGAATTCACATCCCTCAATCCCATCACTGGATGGACTTGAGCCTTCTGAAGTTCCACCTTCAGTCAGACGTGACGTCATCAGAGTGCCATCAGGATTCCTTGGAAGATGAAACAGCTCGGTCCAAGCTATTTTGAAGGCAGCCCTCGCTGGAGACACTCCACCAATGAACTGTATTTTGACGGCCGGGAACTCTGAAGCAGGTTCCCCAGCGCTTGCTGCGGCTGTTGAAAGTTCAGCAGCAGAAAGAATGGGCATCTCTTTGAGCGCACTTACGTTTTCACCGCAAACTGAAAGGTAAGGCTCTATTTTTCCTGGGAGATAAATTTCCAACACACCATCTTCACATGATCTTGAGGCAAATTTTACTTTATCAAAATGAAGCCACAAATCCCTGTCTTTGTTCACGCGTAATTCCCAGATGCAGAGGATTGATTTTGGTGGCTCGACGTATCCAAGAGCTTCATAATATGGGAAGTGCAGCTCTCCGTCTGTCGTAGGGGGGATGAGAGCAGGCCCGCACAAGGGACCATGCACGAACTCGTAGCGCGCCTCGAACAGCGGAGTCGGGTGCTTGAAGTAGCTGGAGGCGGCATGTGCAGCGTCCACCAGCAGCTGCAAGTTGAGTTTCTCGCTCCTCGAAATGATTGTGACGGGTTTCGACAGGCGACTCACAGCTGGGCCCGCTGTGGCGTCCTTGCACAGGCAGACACCACCCCCCAAGGATGGTGACGTCACACTGACATTCATCCCCGGGAGCTGTGGCTCCCAAATCAACAGCTTGTCCACCCGATCCTCCCAGCAATCGCTGCACGGCACCGTGTTGTACGGGTGGTCCTGCAACATTAGCATACAAGTATATGATGATGGTGAAAATTGTTGTTTTAAGGGGCCTAACATCTGGGTTATCGGCCCCTAATGGTTTGGATGATGCTGATAATTTAGATCGTAGGCTTTCACGGCCGGTGTCTAGTTTATCATCTTGGTTTTCAGGATGGAGCCCGTCGTATATCTGTTATTATTTCCCGACGTTTTGGCTGACATTGCAGCAGCCTTAATCATGGGAAGGTACGAGTTGGTGTCTGTACTCAAACTGACGGTTATTGCCAGTCAGATGTGCTTGCTTGCCCTGCATTTTTGTCACGCTGCTCCCTGATTGGTCCCCGCCCCTGGCAGTTGCGCGCTAGGAGAACTTTCCAAATGTTGCTAAGTTTGAAGCCATCTTCGCGATTGACATTATTATGATGCTTCACGACCTCTATCGCCTCTCTAATTAACCTGTTTTGATATCCGGGAATTTTAGCAACAGTTTCGACCTTATCAAATTCGATGGCGTGTCTCGTGACGTCAGCATGTTCAGCTATTGCAGATATGTAGTTTATCTGTTTCGTGTCTCGAATGTGCTCTGAAATCCATATAGAAACGCGTCTTTTAGTTTCTCCAATGTAAACCTGTCTCGCCGGCTCGGTGGTGTTAGGGTAGTGTGCCTGCCTCTCACCCAGAGGCCCCGGGATCGATTCTCGTCTCCGTCAGGGATTTTAGAAACTGACGTGAAGCCAGGCAATAACCGTTAGTTTGAGTACGGACACCAACTCGTACCTACCCATGATTAAGGCTGCTGCAATGTCAGCCGAAACGTCGGGAAATAATCACCGATATACGACGCGCTGTAAGCCTAGATGATAAACTAGATGCTGATAATGATGATGTAATGTAAACTATAACTAAAACTAAGGACACACTTACATACTAGAAGAAGAAATGGAAAGTAAAAGAAGAATAAGGTAAATAAACGACAGGAGAAAAAGAAATGCCCTCAACCTTCGAGGATTGATGGACTTGGAAGGAAGGAGAGCCATGAAAGGCAGATAGGAAAGGGTAAGAGGAGAGAGACCGCCCCAAAGTCAGTGGAAAAAGAGGAAAAACCGGACCCAGCTCAGGAATCCCTCGGAATGGCCAACTCCCATACTCACCAGCCGTGAGCCCTTGAGGGTGTAGCACTATCCAGGGCGCACCAGAAGTGGTGAGGCTACATACACCCTGCCTCCTTGAGGGTCTTGAGCAGAAAACAGGAGATAACATGTAGAGAAGAAGAAGGCTGACCCCTCGAAAAATGAGGGTGTCAGGAAAGATGAGACAAGGGTCAATTAAGGCGGGAAAGTGAAAGAATCCCTAGGTCTCGGATACCCTAATACCGTCGGGTTCAGAAGAGAACAAGAGTTGACCAAGGGAGGTCGACAGGAAAGAAGACTGAAAGGAGCCTGGCACAAGTAAGTGGAAGCAATGCCGGACTCAGCTGGGGTCCCGTGGTAGCCAAACCACGTCCCACTAGATGTGATCCCCTGGGGGAGTAGACAAGTACCGAGAGGATAGTTTATCTGTCTCGGAGACCCTCGCTAGCCCGCTCGCCCGCGGCGCGAGCCTGTCTCCCGCCACGCACTTTGCCGTTATGCGGCGCCCGCCCGGCACTGAGTCATTGAGTATAGGAATTTCTACTTACCTAGTTCACAGCTGGTGCTGAAAATGTTCGCCATTCACTGCTACACATCGCTGGCACCTTTTTATGAAACTGGCATGTACTCTCTGAAGTTCCTCAGCACCAATTGACTGTATTTCAGCTGTAATATAGTCTTTAAGCTCATTTATAGTGGAGGGTTTCTCGCATACACTCTATTTTTAAGCGTCCCCCACAAATAAAAGTCACATGGTGATAAGTCTGGGCTTCGCGGGGGCCGCACGTTCCGACTTATAATCCTCGTACCGAAAATGCGACGCAATTCTGTCATGGATGCTTCGGCAGTGTGAGCAGTGGCAGAATCTTGTTGAAAGTAATTCGACAATCGCTCTCCGTAAGTCAGTTCGTCAAAAAATTGGTCAAGGATCACATTGAAGTACAAATTTAAGTACAAATTCCTATACCCAATGACTCAGTGCCGGGCGGGCGCCGCATAACGGCAAAGTGCGTGGCGGGAGACAGGCTCGCGCCGCGGGCGAGCGGGCTAGCGAGGGTCTCCGAGACAGATAAACTATCCTCTCTGTATAACATGGGGCTGTTGGTATCTATAACTACGGTAAATACCGTCGCTCCGTGATCACAATGCTACATTAAAAGAGAATTTTGAAGCCATATTTCAGTGTTGCCATATTAACAATAGTCTAAATATTTTAGTTTTCAGTCGGTCAATACCAAATAATTCTTATTACCGGTACTGGAATATTAAAAAGACTCAAATAAATTACATGCGAGTAAGTTATACAGGGTCTTTCATATAAAGTAAGAACACCAAGCGGCGGTTTTGTTATCCGCTGCTGCAGTGGCCTTGGCCGAGCTTGTGGCGCGCCACGGTCCCCTGCTTTAAGCGTGTGTACAATACTATATGAAACCTTTTTATTTTTATTCGTTTAATCGTTTCCGACTTTCCGTGACCCGGTGTACTAAACTACGCCAATTTCTCCTGTCCTGCACTGCCTCCCGAAGATTTTTCAAGCTGGAATTTAGTGCTTCTGTGATGCCATCCATCCATCTCATTCTTTGCCACCCTCTTCTCCTTGTGCCTTCTATCTTCCCCAGTATTAAGGTATTCTCCTCTAATGAATTATGTCTTCTCAGGATGTGTCCAAAGTAGCTCAGTTTTAGGTAGATTTCATTAGAAAGCTAACTATTGCAATGGGTCCCATGTTTCGACTTCCGGAAAATTTCGACATATCTTCGCGTTTCACATCCCCCAGACCCCAAAACCACCGTCAGTTCAAAAGTTTATATATAATTTATATATATATATATATATATATATCAGTTTCTTGTGGACACGATAACTGCCGTAATTTTGCACCAATCACTTTGAATTTTTTACCGAACATGTATACCTATAAAATCTCGGTCAAGTTCTTTACTGGGCTAAATCGGTCGAAGGGGGTGAAAATTGGGGGTTTTTTTTTTTCGAAAAAGTGAAATATTGCTATAACTCTCTTAATATGTGATATATCGAATCCGTTCAACGTTCATACTATGTGTCGGATAAAGCCCAAAAATTTATGTTTGAAGAGTTTTTTTTTATAGCACCAACCATTGACCAAAGGGGTGGAAAAAAGTGGGTTTTTCGGGAAACATTAATCATATCTCTCTTAATAGGCACAATATCAAAACCGTACAAAATGGACAATATTCCCCTAATAATTACCTAAAACTTTTGTCTGAAAGAATTTTTGATATGACCCACCATTACGCCAAGGGACGAGAAAAATGATTTCGGAATTATAAGAAAATGCCAAGAGCTATCAGTGGTTGCCATGGCAACACTACTAAATAGGGATGTATAGAACTAGCACCGATAGAGCGCACTGCTGTTGTACTGGGTAAGCGCAAGGCGCTCTTCATTTGTCTCCTATGTTCTTATGCCGCTAATATCCACGAATTTAAGTTGTTTAAATTGTTATTTTCGTAACTATGCCGAGCTATTGCAGTGTTCCCCTTTGCAAAAATCAGTGAAGCCCGTTTTCGTTTCACCAATTTCCACAAAATAAAGAAATGAGGAAGAAATGGTCACATGCTTTTAGAAGGAAACATTTCGGTGAGAAAAATCTGACCGAATATATTAAAGTGTGTTTCCATCATTTACAACCCGATGACTTCACGAAAACTGTGTTGGATAAGTGTGACTTACAATGGAAAATAATTCCTATTTTGTACCTATAAACTGATTAGACATTTCGATAACATCCACTGAATTTATGCGTTTGTAGGCCTATTTGAAGGTGAGAGAGCAAGATAAAAACCGGGCGCTGTTCTGCCGCTGTTTCCGTGGACCACGAACACAACAAAAATAATTATTTAGGAAGAGGCCATACACAAGAAAATTGCCGGATTATCACGATAAGCCTACAATATCGGAATCTGCAGAAATCATCTCCATTGAAGTACGGGAAGAAATCGTCAATATACACGAAGAAATAAAAATAACATTTCTGACTCCCATTTTCAAAGACATCAATAGGCTACTCGGTCAAATACTTCAAGAATAAATGTCGCAACATTAACAGTCACAAATGTATTATGGTTGGTTTCTTGAAATCGGAATTAATCGTCAATTTCCATCTGCCTGACGGAGAATGTGGTAGCGACTGACTTCTACATTCTTGAGACATAGTCAGATGAATGGAAACAGTTCGTGGCCCTAAAGCAGGGATTCTCAAACTTTAAAAAAAATTGTACACTCAAGTCCTTTCCCAGGGGTAAGGGAACGATTCTTATTGCGAAATTGCCAAAATTACATAAGAACCAAACGTTGTGATGCATTTTCGAGGTACACATTTAATTACCGGTATCAACTTTCTTTGATTATGTTTACCTTAAAACACGACAGTTTCATGTAAGCTATCAACCTAAAAATATACATGAATCGAAGTCTGTAAGCAGGGGGAGCAAGTGAATATTTAAATCTCAATTTATGATTTAAGTCTTTTGGAGATATATTTATCAATATAGGCCTACAATACTCTAGTAATTGTAATCTTTAGGAGAAAGCATGCTGACTCATATTCATTATTTGAATAAAAAGCGTGTTAGAATTTTGTTATTACCGGTTACCGCTGTAGGCTATTAATTCTTCCTTCCTCCCGCTGGTTTTAGTGCCTCCAGTCCGTAGCTCATTTTGCAGCTGTTTAACGCTTAAACGCTGAAAATCGTTTATCATATATTAGGAGATATACCTATAGAATTAATTAATATAGTCTTGGAGTAAAATTAGAGAAGATATAATTTACTTTAGCTTAGAAAACTCGGTCACAATTTACACATTCATCGCAGCTGACTGGGAGAAACATAAGACGATCGCCTTGCGCTTACCCAGTACTACACGAGCGCTATCTGGCGCGAACTTTCTCCCGCTACATCCCTATTGATGAGGCATGAGCCATCAGACGTTGCCATGACAACGCACTTGCACGAGATCAGATTCAGTATTTCCATCTGACTAAGTGGTTGGTTGGTTGGTTCTTAAGTTTAGGGGCTGCGACAACGCGGTCATGTAGCCCCGTGTACTTTGGGTGTGTGTAGAATCTGTCTGATAACCGGTGTTAATTGTGATGACTGTATTAGTGTGTGTTATCTGTTTGTTAATTTAAGTACTGCAACT
The DNA here is from genome assembly GCA_946902985.2 of Meconema thalassinum. Taxonomy (NCBI): domain Eukaryota; kingdom Metazoa; phylum Arthropoda; class Insecta; order Orthoptera; family Tettigoniidae; genus Meconema; species Meconema thalassinum. The sequence continues at coordinate 28,483,473 of OX336394.1, forward strand.
AACAATTTTTCAGATAGTTCCTACTTTTGCCGCCAAGCGCCACTGTCAACAACTACGAGGCCAAGTTCAGAACTGAGCTACTAGACGCCGCCGCAGTCGGCTCTTGGCAACGAACATAGAACCTAAGAGCGTTGTATACATTCTTAACCTGTCCAATTTAGCTCCACACAGGTGCAATTAGTGGAAGGATCTTTAACATGCCATAAATCTATGACATGGGACCGCCGGCTTTACTTCCCCTCCGAAGGAAGGCATACTGAGGGATTTTTAACGCTCTTAAAAAATCTGACGGCTTCGGCCGGGTTTGAACCCGTTATCTAGGGCATAGAAGCTCAGCATGCTACCGACTACGCCACCGAAGCCGCCTGACAAAGTGGGAAGCGGCTTCGGTGACGTAACTGGTAGCATGCTGAATGTCTATGCCCAATGTCGCGGTTTCAAAGCCGGCCGAAGTCGTCGGATTTTCTAAGAGTGCTAGAATCCCTCAGTATGCTTTCCTTTGGAGGGGAAGTTCCAACGTTCGTTGCGAGTTGCTGGTTGGGGTGGCATCTAGTAGCCAAGTTCACAGCTAGGTGTCGTTGACGGTAGTACCTGGTAGCAACATTAGGAACTACTGCTTGAAATTGACCGTCTGCAGTCCTTACCTGAATTAAGACTGATACAGCCATTACAATTCACACCGTGTATCAGACAGATTCTACACTCACCCAAAGTACACGGGGTTAGATGACCGCGTTGTCGCAGCCCCTAAACTCAGGAACCAACCAGAGGTAGATTTCATTAGAAAGCTAACTATTGCAATGGGTACCATGTTTCGACTTCCGGAAAATTTCGACATATCTTCGCGTTTCACATCCCCCAGACCCCAAAACCACTGTCAGTTCAAAAGTTATATATAATTTATGTATGTATATGTATATATATATATATATATATATATATATATATATATATATATATGTATATCAGTTTATTTTGGACACGATAACTGCCGTAATTTTGCACCAATCACTTTGAATTTTTTACCGAATATGTATACCTATACAATCTCGGTCGAGTTCGTTACTGGGCTAAATCGGTCGAAGGGGGTGAAAATGGGGGGCTTTTTTTCGAAAAAGTGAAATATTGCTATAACTCTCTTAATATGTGAAATATCTAATCCGTTCAACGTTCATACTATGTGTCGGATAAAGCCCAAAATTTTATGTTTGAAGAGTTTTTTATAGCACCAACCATTGACCAAAGGGGTGGGAAAAAGTGTTTTTTTCGAGAAACATTAAACATATCTCTCTTAATAGGCACAATATCAAAACCGTACAAAATGGTTTGAATGAAGCCCCCATCTAGCGGCGAGGATATGAAGTGTGCCGGCTGCCGAAGCCTGTCGCACTCCTCTGGGGCAATGATTAAATGAATGACAGATGAAATTAAATGATAGTGGAGAGTGTTGCTGGAATGAAATTGTGACAGGGAAAACCGAAGTACCCGGAGAAAAACCTGTCTGCCTCCGTTTTGTCCAGCACAGATCTCACATGGAGTGACTGGGATTCGAACCACGGACCCAGTGGTGAGAGGCCGGCGTACTGCCACCTAAGACACAGAGGCTCTACTATACGGATCTTTGTTGTTAATGTTATGTCTCTACTCCTTAAGATATTGCCCAGATTTGAAAATGCCTGTCTATCAAGTAGCAGTCGTCTTTTGATTTCATGGCTGGAATCACCATCAGCAAAAATCTGCGAGCCAAGATAGTAAAAAACAGAGACTATATCCATTTTTTTCTCCTCTTACACGCCATGAACTGACAGTTGTAGTTGTCATAATTTTCGTTTTCTTGACATTCAACATTATATGAAATATTACCTTATAAAAGATGCTGGAAGTGTCGTCCTTCGTGGGTTATACAGGCATTGTATCTGGTAACCATATTCTGGCTGACAAGAGTGAGTTCTGCCACTGTAATGTATCTGATCTTTTATTTTGTGTATTTTATTGAGCACTGAGCCAGTGAAGATGGCACTTCATCAGGAAATTGCTGAACAAATGCATCACGTACCCACCGAGCCGACTCGTACTTAAAATAAGTTTTACATACAAAGTACTCAAGGACTTGGATTCGGCTGGAATTGCTGACCTTGATGTAGAAGATCGTTCTAAATTTTGTGCTATGGTAGAATCTTGGACCCCACCACCTAGAGTCCCTAAATGTCGGAAGTCCCTTTCGCAGGAGAGAAAGGAGAAATTATCAGCAGGGCTCAAGAGATATTGGGAACGGAAAAGAGCATCGAAGAACTAGTCATAAGCGCTCCGTAGTGGTCTTAAATCAATAATAATAAGAATGTTGTAATGATAACTGTCTCCCCATGTTAGCATCTGAGGTTCAGACTGGCGACTGAACACCTGCAAGGTCAAGTATGTAATATGCGCGCGCTTTCAATGCTACAGCAGGAGGCCGTGGCGCGCCACAAGCTCGGCCAAGGCCACCGCAGCATCGGATAACAAAATTGCCGCTCGCCCTTCTTACTTTAAATAAAAGACCCTGTATCCTATATACCGGGTGATTCGGCTACGGAGCCGTTTAAGATATCGTCATTCTGTTTCCAAATTCGTAAATCGTACTGCGGGGCTCATACAACACGGCCCATTTTGCTCCCAGCACAGACGTATTTACCAAGAAACCGGTAGCAACCTTTGTTATTTAAATATGACTATACTAATTTCACCCACTGGAACAACTAAGAATCAAGTGACAAGTTGAGCGATGTGCTTATTTTGCAAATCCGACGAGTACTTTTTGAGATATTAAAGGTTTCCATATGTGTCGGCATTAGACAGAAAGCGATGCTCCAACCGCTGGATTGCGGAGTGCATGATTCTCTTGCGTGACCCACTCCTTGGGATGCGACTTCGGTGGCGGAGTCGGTAGCATGCTGAAAGTCTATGCCCAAGTTCGCGGGTTCAAAACCGGTCGAGGTCGTTAAAAATCCCTCAGTAAGCCTTCCTCTGGAGGGGAAGTAAAGCCGGCGGTCCCACGTCATAGATTTATGGCATGAAAAAGAACCTTCCACTAACTACACTTGTGTGAAGCCAACATTTGTAGGTTAGACTTCATAACGCTCTATTAGTTCCAACGTTCGCCGCCAGAAGCTGACTGCGAAGCCATCTAGTAGCCAAGTCCGCAAGCTAGGTGTCGTGGACGGTAGCATTTGGTAGCAAAAGTAGGAACTCTGCAGTCCTTATTTGAATTAAAACAGATAACACACACTAATTCAGCCATCACAATAGGGATGTAGCCTGAGAAAGTTCGCGCCAGATAGTGCTCGTGTAGTACTGGGTAAGCGCAAGGCGATCGTCCTATGTTTCCCCCAGTCAGCTACGAGGAATGTATAGATTGTGACCGAGTTTTCTAAGCTAAAGTAAATTATATTTTCTCTAATTTTACTCCAAGACTATATTAATTAATTCTATAGGTATATCCTCTAATATATTATGAACGATTTTCAGCATTTAAGCGTTAAACAGCTGCAAAATGAGCTACGGACTAAAGGTGCTAAAACTAGTGGGAGGAAGGAAGAATTAGTAGGCTACAGCGGTAATAACAAAATTCTAACACGCTTTATTATTCAAATAATGAATAGGAGTCAGAATGTTTGAGTATTGTAGGCCTATATTGATAAATATATCTCCATAAGACTTAAATCATAAATAGAGATTTCCCGGTCAATGCATGTGAGATTTTCAAAGTGAAATGCCATGTCCTGTTGTTCGGATTGCACATAAAGCGGAGGTCCCGTAGCTCATGATCTCTAGATTAACGGCCACGTAAATCTACAATCTTCCTTTTATACATAGATTTAAATATTCACGTGCTCCCCTTGCTTATAGACTTCGATTCATGTCTTTTTTGGTTGATAGCGTACATGAAACTGTCATGTTTTAAGGTAAACATGATCAAAGAATGTTGTTACCGGTATTGTATACCTCAAAATGCATCGCAACGTTTGGTTCTTATGTAATTTTGTCAATTTCTTAATACGAATCATTTCCGTACCCCTTGGAAACGACTTAGGGGTACAGTATTTTAAAAGTTTGAGAATCCCTGCTTTAGGGCCACGAACTGTTTCCATTCATCTGGCTAACTTATGTCTCAAGAATGTAGAAGTCAGTCACTACCGGTACCACATTCTCCGTCGGGCAGATGGAAGTTGACGATTAATTCTGATTTCAAGAAACCAACCATAATACGTTTTTGACTGTTAATGTTGTGACATTTATTCTTGAAGTATTTGTCCGAGTATTGATGCTTTTGAAAATGGGAGTCACACATTTTACATTCACTTCTTCCTGTATATTGACGATTTCTTCCTGAACCGTACTTCAATGGAGATAATTTATGTAGGCTTATCGTGGTAAACCGACAATTTTCTTGTGTATGGCCTCTTCCTTATTTTGGTTGTGTTCGTGGTCCACGGAAAAAGCGATGGAGCAGTGCCCGGTTTTAATCTTGCTCTCTCACCTTCAAATACAAACGCATACATTCAGTGGTTGTTATCGAAATGTCTAATCAGTTTACAGGTAGGAATTATTTCCCTTTGTAGATCACACTTTTCCAACACAGTTTTCGTGAAGTCGTCGAGTTGAAAATGATGAGAACACACTTTAATATTTTCGGTCGGATTTTCTTCACCGAAATATTCCCATTTCTTCCTCATTTCTTTATTTTGTGAAAATTGGTGACACGAAAACGGGCTTCCCTGATTTTTGCAAAGAGGTTTGCTGCAATAGATCGGCATAGTCACGAAAATATCAATTTAAACAACTTAAATTCGTGGATATTAGCGGCATGAGAACACAGGAGACAAATGAAGAGCACCTTGCGCTTACCCAGTACAACAGCAGTGCGCTCTATCGGTGCTAGTTCTATACATCCCTATTAACACCGGTTTTCAGATAGATTCTACACACGGGGTTACATGACCGCGATGTGACGGCCCTAAACTGAGGATCCAACCAACCCGTGTTTGTGTCATTCAAATATCGATAGAAACTTGCATCAAGGAGCGAATCACATGGGAGCGGGTATGAATCCAGCGCATCAATGTGTCAATGGCGCTGACTACAGGTCTCCTGAGAGTTGAGCTAATGACCCGTCAAACTGTCTACATCTAGCCGGATAACCACGTTATGATCACGTGTGAATATGTTCAGGTGGAATGGTATTACACTAGCTTAGTTGATGGTAGCATTGGGATTAATTTCCTCTTATTCCATCCGCACTAAGATCAAAGAGTTCCATATCCACAAATAGACCATGGCTGTGTCAAGGGATCACTAACCAGGCGTCCTGAGCCGCAGTTTCTAAGCATTTAGCATCACGAGGCTGGGAGACCCCGTACCAGACCATACGAAGACTTTCTCTCTATACATATATTTCCACAAGAACATTATTCCCCCAGGGGCCCACGGCTAGTGGGACGTGGGATGGCGACCACGGGATCCCAGCTGAGTTCGGCATTCCTTCCACTTACTTGTGCCAGACTCCCCTCTGTCATCTTTCCTATCAACCACCCTTGGTCTACTCTTGTTCTCTTCCGACCCCAACGTTATTAGGGTATCCGAGGCCTAGGGAGTCTTTTCCTTTCCCGCCTTAATTGGCCCTTGTCTCATCTTTCCTGAGCCATCATTCTACGAGGGGCCAGACCTCTTCTGTTCTCTTCCTATCTCCTGCCTTCTGCACAAGGCCCTTAAGGTGGCAGGGTGTCCGTACCCCACCCTGGATAGTGCTACACCCTCAGGGCTCACGGCTGGTGAGTTTGGGAGTTGGCAACCCCGAGGGATTCTTGAGCTGGGTCCACTTTTCCCTTGCCTCTGGGGCGGACCCTCTCCTCTTTCCCTTTCCTACCTGCCTTTCATGGCTCTCCTTCCTTCCAAGTCCCACAATCCGCATTCTCCGAGGGATGACGGCATTTCTTTTCTTCCTGTCCTTTATTTGCCTTATCCTTTATTTGTTTACCATTTCTTCTTCTAGTTTGTAAGTCTGTAGTTAGTATTAGCTGTAGTTTTCATTCTCATCTCATCTTTCACTATCACCCAAACCATTACGGGCCGATAACCTAGATGTTAGGCCCCTTAAAACATCAATTTATTATCATCATCATCAAGATACACATTATGATACACCATATATATTTTTAAAATTTTATTTCACGTCATAAGCACAGCAAAGACAACATAGGAAACAAACCTAAGGTTGATAGAATATTATACAATGTAACACAGAGCTTAAATGACAAACTAATCAATATCAGCCCAAAATTGAGCAACAGTAACAGCGTTGTCTGAAGCATCAACAAGCTCTTGTGTGGAACATGATGTAGGACATCTAGGACAGTTAATTAAGTGTTTATTTGTCTGTTCCTCCCCGCAGTCACACAAGGTGGAAGATTCCTTCAAAAAGCCCCATTTGAAGAGGTTGTCCTTAGTTCGTCCGATGCCACTCCTGAGCCGATTTAAGGACTTCCACACTCTCCAGACTTGATTTTCACCAGGAGGAAGGTTCTCAGAAGGAGCTATCCAATCATTTCACTCAGATCTTGCTGTCCACTGAGATAATCTGGCTGCTCCAGGCTGACCGGTGAGGGGAGTAGTAGTTCTCATGAAGCTCTTCATAGATTTGAGCCTACGAAGTGTTGGCTGGTAACCATGTAACAAATGAACAGTGTTATGTTCTGCTTTATGTCTCTCAAATTTGGCTGCAACTTCACGCCTTACATCTGGAAGAGCAATCCCCGCTAGCTTGTGGAGTTTAACAATAGGTGTAGCTTTGAGACATCCCGTTACTATCCTGCAGGTTTCAGTTAGAGCCACATCAACTTGCTTTGCATGAGATGATTTGAGCCACACAGGGCATGCATATTCAGCTGCAGAATAACACAAAGCCAAGGCTGATGTTCTTAGCAAATTGGGATCTGCACCCCATATACTGCCAGTAAGCTTCCGCAAGATGTTGATACGAGCAGCAACTTTCTGCTTGGTGTTACTGCAGTGTTTATTGTAGGTCAACGTTCGATCTAAGGTAACACCCAGATATTTGGGGGTAGAAACAATGTTCAAGCTCTTTATCTTCCCAAAACACTGTAAGCATGTAAATTTAATTGAGGATCGCAAAATGCTAAAGCAGATATATTCCTGATCATTTTCTATGATCCTAAGTTTTTTAAGAATGTTCACGACGAACTTGAAAAATGTTCCCCGAGCCCCGAAAAGGAGGCCTTTCACTTTCCATGCATTTCCAAGCAGATTATATCTCTCACTCTGGTGAGGTTTGCCTGGTCGGTAAATAGCATCTTTCTCCTCGTTGACTCGTAGGCCTACCGCTTGTTGAATGTCCACTTCTATTCGTGCCGTGGGGGCCGACTTGTCAGAGCCGGGAAACTAAGCCTGGACCTCTCGGGTCGCAGCCAACATTGCTAGCTACTGCGCCATGTGGTGGTGATGCCTCTCATCTAGGGTATGAAGTAGAGGGAGAGCCATGAATTTCCCAACACCAAAGATATTATCCCCCAAACCCACAACAAAATGGTAAAAGTGAATGAACGATCACTCCTTGATAACTTTTCTTAAGTACAAACATTAGCCAAAATACCTGTAGTAATATATGTTTACTCCTCCGCTGTCTGAAACCCACCCGGCCATCGCAAATAGCATCACGACAATTCCAGCTGTGTCGGCCATTTTGAGCGTGAGTTACCGTCAATTGTTGTATTGCCAACCCTGCGCTTACGGTACTACGTATATACGCGGTACCGTTAAACAAAATAGCGCAGAATGGCTTTATGCTATTAATAAACAATGACCTTGCTGTTCCGCCCCTTAAACAACAACAACAACAATCATCATCATTACCACAATGCACTCTCCATCACGTGAGTTACTGGAAGCCTCACTCGCTATGGAATACATGACTCAGTGTTTCCGGAATGTACCCTGTGAATCGTTGTATTCTGTTATCGTAAAATAGGAGCAATCTTTCTCGCCCTGACGAAGACGCGTTCCTACTGGGACAAAGGAGGAATCCGTTTTAGTTTATTTTGTGACGAGTGAGTACATGGGCGCCCGCAATTTTTTTTTCAGGAGGAGGGCAAGTATTATTTCTCATTTCATTACCCCTCCCCCATCGCAATTTTCGTTTCATTTCTTACTTGCTGCGTGGTATTCATTATTTGGCAGCTCTTAAACCGTTGGATACATTATCTGTATGGCATGAATGGGAGGAATAGTTTCTTTTAGTTCAGAGTTTTTGCCCATGGAAGTTAGCTTTTCTTTGTAAATCATCGTCAAAATGTTCATTTCTTAAAACAGGTAAAAATTATTTGCATTACAATGTATCGACAAAAATAAAAACCAAGCAGTTCATTAAAATGGTAATGTTAAGATCAAAAAGTTGCAGCTAAAAGAGAGAAAGATTCTTAGGAAGATACTTGGACCTAGAATTATACTTCAGATTGGATAAAATCACAGACACCATCCGGAAAAGAAGGGCAATGTTCTTTGGACATATATAGTCTACAGAATGTACCCAGGTAAATTAACCAACCGGATAATGAAATTCTTTGCGACCAGGAAAACCACAGCTCGCTGGTATCAGGAGGTGAAGAAGGGCCTAGAAGAAATGGCAACATCTGAAGCTGAAATCAGCAACAGGGAAGCATACAAAGCCAACATTAAGGATTTCACGGGTTTTAAGAGTCATCCTACATCACGGATCCAGGGACCATGCACTGAATAGAGGAGGGGAATGCAGAGCGATAAAATGAACCTGTATTGGGCAAAAATAAAGATCCAGAAGACGAAATCAAATTAACGTGGTTCACAGTCGGCCGAAACGATAGAAGAAAAGAAGAAGAAGAAGAAGAAGAGGAAGAAGAAGAAGAAGAAGAAGAAGAAGAAGAAGAAGAAGAAAATGGTAATGTTATCCAGTTTGCCGATTTTCTAAATAACTGGGGATATTTTCAAATAATTTCAAATGACTACGTTAAATAAAACTGTGCCATTTTCCCTACATCTAAAACAGTTAACTATGAGTAACTTGAATTTACAAAATAACTGGTGTGACAATGAACATTCGAAATATTCTAAGGATACCAGGGAGGGGGGCACGGCCCTTCCTTGCCCTCTCCCCTGCGGGTGCCCATGAGTGAGTAGCCTTGACCTGATCCCATGATGTTTGTGTAAGTGGTTAAAACAGTGGACACAGCTGAGGTGGGAAGGCTGCCAAGCGGGAGTCCCGTGGTATTGTGTGGAAAGACCTCACGCGCTGGCGACCGGTCACGAAAGGCCGGCCTTATAATACAGCCGTTTGTCCGTCACGAAGTGTCTAATACAACACTGTATCGTTTCCAGAATACATGAATGGGATTGTTTCAATTTGAACTTGTGCAATTGTGATATGCTACTTTGGAGTAAAGAAACTCTAGAGTAGGTATCATCTGAATGACGTGCAATATGGCTACTATTATTATATAGGTGGCATGCAAGATGGCTGCTGCGGTTAGGTAACTTTAGTGGTGGTGATTTTGTGAACTTATGAAGTAGATAGTCATAAAAAAATCAGAGAGTGAGACATTAGCTGGCTGATTACTCGAGAAAATAGAAGGTAGACGATGAAATAAGGAATTGAGATAAAGAAAATATCGTTTTATTGATTTGAGATTAGAGGTCTGTGAAGACAGTTAAAGATATGGAGAGATTGGAATAGTGTTGCAAGAAAATATAAAAGAATCGTAGAGAATCAAGAAAATAAGGTGCCTTTGAAGATACATCTATAAAAAGGAGTGTCCCATAACATGAGCCATTGTCCCAAGGAGTGGTTATATGTAGTGATGGTCATTTCTGCTGTTTTAGGAAAACGCCAACGAACTGTTCGTTTGTTGAAAACAACTGTTCTCCCAAACAGTTTGAAAACAACAGGTTATAAAATTCGCTCACAAGTCAGTATGGCAGAAGCTGATTTACCAACGCAGTAATGTTTTTGCAAACAGTTTGAAGACAGCTAGTCATTCGTTCACACTTCATAACGGGACTCGGTGATAGACGAGTGAGTCACACGCACAAGAGCTGTGAGATAAGAAAGATATTTCTCCACCTTTCACTGTAAGTTGATTCGTTGCGTAATATCTAGACAGTAGACACCGAGGCTGGCTGCGTGGCTCAGCGGTAACGTTCTCGCTTGCTAAGCCCAAGGTAGCAGGATCGAATCCTGGCGCAGCCAGTTGGCGTTTGAGGGTGCACAAATGCGAGGGAGCCTTGTCAGTAGATTTACTGGCACGTTAAAGATCCCCTTTGGGGCAAAATTCCGGCACCCCGGCGTCTCTAAAAGCCAGAGTAGTTAAAAGGGACGTAAAAAAAAAAACATTATTATTATTACTATTATTATTATTATTAGACACTGACAGGCAACACAAGCTGATGGCTGACAAAATACTTGTATGAAGGCTACACGGGTAGAATGGGAAGATGAGTGAGACTCCACTCTTAGGCAAAGTCAATGCAATCAAATTAGTTATTGTTGTTTTAAGGGGCTGAACTACGAGGTCATCTGCCCTCTCAACACAGATTAAAGTATACAAAAAAGTACACGGGGCTACATGACCGCGTTGTCGCAGCCAGGAATTAATTTAAATTCTCACATGAAACTTGGAATTAAAAACATTTCTCAGAATGCTAAAGGTGACTCTCAGACACCACGCGACCTTCTATGCATGGGCTCCCACAGGCCTTTTTCGAGGGGGGAGAGTCATATTTTTTATTTAATTACCTAGCTGTCACTAGGACATATCGCCCCCCGCAATTTTCGTTTCATTTCTTACTTGCTTCGTGATATTCGTTATTTGGCTGCTCTGAAACCGTTGGGTACATTATCTTTATGGCATGAATGGGAAGACTAGTTGTTTTCTTTTAGTTCAAAGTTTTTGTCCTTAGAAGTTCGCTTTTCTTTGTGAATCATCGTCATAATGTTCATTTCTTTAGTGATACAGTATCACCATGTATCGACAAAAATAAAATTCAAGCAGTTCATTAAAATAGTAATGTTAAATGTTAATCCAGTTCGCCGATTTTCTAAATAACTGCAGATATTTTCAAATAATTCCAAATTACTCTAAGTTAAATAAAATTGTGGAATTATCAGTAGTTAAAATCAGTTAACTATCAGCAACTTCAATTTTTGTAATAGGGGCCTTGTGGCGCAGCGGTCAAGCTGTTGGCCTCTCGCCAACAAGCATTCCCGGTCAATGCATGTGAGATTTTCGAAGTGAAATGTCATGTCCTGTGGATCGGATTCTACGTAAAAAGGCGGTCCCGTGGCTCATAATCACAAGATTCACGGTCACGTTAAACTACAATCTTCCTCCCTTCAATTTATGCAATAAACTGGTGTGAAAATTAAGAATCTAAATATTCTCGGAAATCCACCCCCTACCTCCGACCAACCCCCGAACCCATGCGGGCGGGCGCCAATGCTGCTATGCGAGAGCTTTGGGGAGATTTAAGAACACCGATGAATCATCCGCCAACAGCTCGCAAACAGCAATAAGCGAAAACGTTCAAGAAGAACAGTTTGGCTAAGAACTGCTTTTCCCAACAGCTCTTGTATCCTGGTTGCTGATAATACGGGACAGACAGTTGATTTGACAGAGAGGGGATGGGAGTGGTTTACTGTCGAACAATGACGACCTCAGCCGAATAGCTCCGGCGGAGCTATTCATTCAAGGTTACAGCAGTGCCAGTGAGTAGCAAACAGTCAAACAGTGGATTCAGGGGGTACCGTTACGAGCTCTGCGCGAGTAATGGTAGCCATTGGTCTAGCAGTATGTGACGTCACCTCGCGGACACAGGCGAGTCCCACAGCACTGCAGCACCTGCATATATTTTGCCTTGAGGACCATTTTCTTAATATATACCGGTTATTAACTAAGCAATTGCACTCAGCTTTTGATATACTAATGTTAGAATATTTCTGAATGATGTTGGAAATAATGACGATGACTTAACACGTAATGAATGTGAGTTAATTAACGGCTATGAAACTTAGGCCTAACACATCTTAGAATCCAACATTTCTGTTCTTAACTATTCATTTTAGGAGATTGGGACATATTGGTCTTCAGTCTCATGTGCTTGGACGTATTGAGTTTGCCTGATAACCTGTGTTTTTGTACTGTATTAGTACGGTATGTGTTCAAGACTTGAAATTTGCACCATCCCGACATTTTCCTTGAGGGAGTGTGGAAAACTCTCAGGAAATCCACACACGGTGTTGGAATTCGAACTGTTGATCTCCGTGCAATTATGGTGTACACCTTAACGAACACGGCTATGTTGTGGGGTCAGAAAATATTTTTAAAGGAATATTGGAAATGTCAATATTTAAACCAATCCAACAAAGTTATGGTGTCTTGGGGCAGACGACCTCGTAGTTCCGCCCCTTAAAACAACAATAACAAGAACAATAAAGTTATGGTGGTTTAGCATAGTCCATAAATGATTCAACAACACACAACATTTCAAACATCGTGGTCAAGTAGCCCCATGTATACTACTTGGGTGTATGTGCTAAATCTGTCGGATAACCTGTGTCATTATGATGGCTGTACTAATGTGTTCATTTGTAATTGGGGTTAGGATTTAGGTAGAGGGCCGTGGTCAATTGTATGTCTCAATTCTTGGGTGACAACGCTTCCATCGTTGACATTGCTCCCTTAATCACTGTTCTCTTCTGCTGGCGCATCTTCCGTTTATGATTGACCTGTAATTAAATAGCCTACTATACTTGTATTATTACTTTTATTGTTATTTTAGTTTCGAAGCATGAGACGCCTATCTCGATTTATATACTGTACCGGTACTTGTTAGGATATTATGATGTTATGGTCTACGGTTCCAAAGAATGGGTTGTGGTAGGAATTCAGAAGATCGCGGTCATGATCTGTGATGTAGGTAGGCTACCATCCCTGGCATTTACCTGGACTTGAAATGGAAAACCACTTAAAGTCCGGCAAACGGTGGAATGCAAATCCACATGTCCCCGATAATCAGTGTTTAGGCGTTGACAAGGAGACACCACACACTGTACGGAAAGAGTGGCTGCAGACTTGAGAACTTGGGAGGCACATTTCTGTCGGCCTAAAGGAAGTATTCCACTTTATTAATTATATTGCAATACACCTATGAGATAGAAACGTCAAGGTCATCAGTTAGTTAGTTATTGTTGTTTTAAGGGGCGGAACTACGAGGCCATATGCCCCTATATAAAGATTTTAGGGTGGGTGGAACAAGATAATAATCCTAGTTTTTTTTTCTTTTCAGATAATTATATTCTTTATTGGTTAAAACAGCCGCTCACCCACTCCTGCCCCTGCTGTACAGAGTATCGTTGTATTGAGATGATCGTACAATTGTAATGATTTAAAATTGTTTGTGAAATAGGATGGCAATAACCACCAGTTTTTTTTAGATACCGCTCTTTTTTAGCTATTGATGTGGTCCTGTAGAAGTGCTCCACTGATGTACTCACTTTAGGCTGTAGATTATGTTGTTATTGCTAATTCGTTTAGGGCCTTTGCGACACAGTGGTCTTGTAGCCCCGTGTACTTCGGTGTGTGTGGAATTTTCTTGATAGCTTGTATTATTGTGATGGCTGTATTAGTGTGTGTATTTGTAATTCAGATGAGGATTGGGAAGGAGGTGGCCGTGGCCTTAATTTTGGAGCCATCACAGTATTAGCCTGAAGTAGAAATGTGAAACCATGGAAAACCACTTCCAGGATGACTGAGGAAGAAATCGAACCCGCCTCTTCTCACTTATGCCTCACGAGGTTGAGTGTAGGCTACCCCATTGCAGCCCTCAGTCCAGAAAAATATAACTTGGCAAAGCCGGGAATCGTACCCGGGCCTCCACGGTGACAGCCACGAGTGATATCCACTACGCAACAAGGCGGACTTTTAGGCTGTATGCCCGGGTTTAAAAGTAGGTATTTTGTTATGTTTATTTGATCATTAGCTTTTCTCAACTCGTCGTTGACGGAGTTGCGTTGTAAGGGTAACATGAAATTGCCTTCGGGAGACTGGTGACAATGTTTAGCTTAGCTAGGTATGACTAGACTGTCGGACTTCGTTATACCAACACGTGTAATTTCGCAATATTGACACAGTGCAATCTTCTGCTTAGAATTAGGTACTGAAAGGAAGACAAATTAGGGGTGATGGCGAGAGTCGAAGCCAATTGATCTGTGAGGAGAAGAAGTGATTACAGATTTGAACAAAGGTTTTACTTTCCTGGATAGATTATCGCATTTATCTGTTAAGGGTTCATTCCATCATAAATGTACCGTCCCATCATTTGCCTGAGTTGAAAATGGGAAATCACGGAAAAACATATCAAGGACGGCTGATAGGGGGCTCGAACCCACGCCTACCGAATCCGCAGAGAGCTTGGCCCCATGGCCTAGTGCTGCGCGTTCGCGAGCGTAGCTACTGCTGTCGGAACATTCGTGACAGATATATTTATCAATATTAAAAAGCAGTAGTCTTTTTAATATACCTGTTGCTCAGTAGCACAATGTCCCAATGCCAGCCAGGGCCGTAGAGAACCATCACTGGCCCTAAGATAACCTGGGGCATAATTTTGAAATGACGGTATTAAGCTTGCAAATTTTAACGCCCTCCCCAAAGAAAAAGCCTCTCGCTGTTCTGACCCATAAAACTTCAATCATGATTACCATCCGTGAATTTTAGCTTGCCCAACTGATTATTAATTTACTTATTTTTTAGTTATTCAGCACTCTCCTTTATTCTCGTCTCTCATTGGTTTTCTTTTACTTAACGATTTCATCAATGCGCCTTAAAAATTCAGTTTTTTTGTATCTGAACGTGTTGAGGCTCTACAAGAATAGCCCACATTCCTTTCAGAAATGCACAGTATGAAGTAAAGAATCATTTTTTTCTGAGATTGAAATAGAAACGTTAAGGACTCTTTAACTCTAACACGTAAAATGGATGACTCTGGCAACTTAACCATTTCCCCGGAAAACAGAGAACACAAGGGTGTAAAATTAATCATATGTTCTCTTTGTAATGTTTTGTATACTGTTGACTGTCTGTGTTTACATCAATGTGTGTCATCAGAAAATTGTCATCGGGAGTTTCCGCAAACACAAAGTTCCTCCATTCTCTACTTGAAAGCGCTGTAGTGTCAAGGAGTTTAGATATCTAACCTCCTTGACTTTCATAGCGTTCAAAGGAACGACGAAATTTGACATGCAAGCTACCCTCTGGGTGTCAATTAACAAAGCTTGCACCAGGCACCCGAGGCCATACGATATTATTATTATTATTATTATCAGAAAATTTCATAATAGTTTTGATATATTTCTTTTCGTAGTCAGTTTACCCTCCAAGTAGGCTTTTCACACGGACTCAGCGAGGATCCCACCTTTACCGCCTCTACGCGCAGTGTCCTGAAGCTTGCCATCGGGTCGGCGGATACAACTGGGGAGGCGGGACTAGCGCCTCACCTGCAAAGCGAACAGGGAGCCTCATGAGGGTTGGGACGCGATGGGAAGAATGGGAGGGATAGACAAGAAAGAGGGAAGGAGGCGGCCGTGGCATGACGGTATGGACCATCCCAGTATTAGTCTGAAGTAGAAGTGGGAAACCACGTAAAACCACTTCGAGGATGTCTGAGGTAGAAATCAAACCCCCTCTACTCATTTGGACCACCCGAGACCAAGTAGACCCCGTTCCAGTCCTCATACCACTTTTCAAATTTCGTGACAGAGCCGGGAATGGAACCTTGGACCTTCGGGGTGGCAGCGAAGCACGCTGACCACTACGCAACGGAGGTGACTGTTTTAACATTAAATTAAATAAAATTGTCCACTCGAAGCCCTTTTATCGCCTCGATCCCCTAAGCTAATCCGGGCCCGGGGCTACAGCTCCGCGTGCTCCTCCCTCTCGTCGGGTCTGATGCCAGTTAGGTATATTCTTCGAAGGAACTGCACCAACGCGTAATTTCTTCTTCAGAGACAAACTCAATAATTCATTTTTGAGGTCCCGTTCGTAATCCTATGGTAACAAATGTGCAGAACAAACTCGGGCAGTTCTAGCATTGACGCTATCCTTCCGTCTGCATCTCAAATCCACAGCTTTTGCACTTCCTTATCGTTAGAAAATGAGTGGAAAATCACTTCAGAATTTCTACGGCCATTGTTTTGTACTCAGAAACGGCACAGTTACTGTGGCTACCCATTTTTTAAAGCGCATTATTTAACATCTAAATGGATCATACATCTACATTACAAAGCACGTTTTCTCCTTCAGGCGACACTGGCTTGTCCGCGAAATGACGTCAGCGTAAAGGGAGCCACCTGGCGACTGAAGTGGGAACTGCTATATCGGCCTACCTGATAGTATTCTAGTTACCTTGCAGTGGATTCGTTCCAACCAATCGTAATAGACTGAAGGAAAACTGTTTGGTGTAACATTAAAAAACAGTTCGTTCGTTTTTCATCGGACAACTGTTTTCTCCAAACAGTTGGGCGTTTTTCTGTCCATCACTAGTTATATGCTAGTTCCTGTTGTTTTAAGGGGTGGAACTACGAGGTCATGTGGTTATATGCTGCGTATTGAAAATTATATTTTAATTATCTTAGAGCTACAATCAGTTCATTTACGAAGGTGGATCAAAAAGTTAGTTGCACTAACGCGCTGCAGCAGCGCGCTGTGTGTCGCATACGTGGGCACAGCGGAGAAAGGGACAGACACTGCCCAAACATCTGTTAGGCAGGTCGCTGTGGTGTCTCGTCTTGTATGGTGTGAATGGCGCGTCGACTGGACGTTCACTCTAAATATGAGGTGCATGCGACAATCCGATTCCTATTGGCCAAAAGAAAGATTGCACTGACATTCATCGTGAAATTAGTGCTGTGTATGGAGAGCGGGCCATTTCCCGGCAAGGGATCGTAAAGTGATGTCAGCAATTCGAAGCCGGACGCACGGATATCACGGACGAATATCGCGAGGGAGGCCCGCAACGTCCAGGACCCGTGCAAATGTCAACAGTGTGAATGCGATCATTAGACAGAACGGTGGTCGACATTCCCAGACCGATGAGGAGGTGAAGGCCGCTGTCTCCGTGTGGTTGCAGAACGCAGGAGGAACTTTCTATGCATCCGGCATCGACAAGTTGGTTGTGCGTTCGCAGAAATGTTTGGAGTCTCGTGAAAACTATGTGGAAAAGTAACGTTACATTGTATGTCGTTATAGGCGTGTTGCTGTTGTATAGGTGGTGTAATAAATGGCCATAACTGGAAAGTGCAACTTATTTTATGATCTGCCCTCGTAATAAGAATTCTTCTGGTCCCCTCAGGTGTAAGTTGTTTTAATTTAATACATTATATATTGAAGTATTTTGAATCTTGCCTTTATCTAATGTGTCCTGATTGGTGAATATGCACCCCATTTCCTTAGGTAGGAAGAGTTCTCGTGTGCTCTACCGAGTATTATTTCTTTATTTGTTCATTACCTGTCTGCTTATGAACTGGCGCCCACCCTTAGTTTTATTATTACATAGAGATTCAGAACCTCACATATATAGAGAAACGATTACAACACGTACCTTGAAGTTGATGCTGCCGATAGTGACGATGACTCGCTCCTACAGCCTCTTGTCCGTCACCAAGTGTCTAATACAACACGTACCTTGAAGTTGATGACGCCGATAGTGACGATGACTCGCGCCTACAGCCTCTTGTCCGTTACGGAGTGTCTAATACAACACGTACCTTGAAGTTGATGGTGCCGATAGTGACGATGACTCGTGCGTACAGCCTCTTGTCCGTCACCAAGTGTCTAATACAACACGTACCTTGAAGTTGATGACGCCGATAGTGACGATGACTCGTGCGTACAGCCTCTTGTCCGTCACGAAGTGTCTAATACAACACGTACCTTGAAGTTGATGGTGCCGATAGTGACGATGACTCGCGCCTACAGCCTCTTGTCCGTCACCAAGTGTCTAATACAACACGTACCTTGAAGTTGATGACGCCGATAGTGACGATGACTCGCGCCTACAGCCTCTTGTCCGTCACCAAGTGTCTAATACAACACGTACCTTGAAGTTGATGGTGCCGATAGTGACGATGACTCGCGCCTACAGCCCCTTGTCCGTCACCAAGTGTCTAATACAACACGTACCTTGAAGTTGATGACGCCGATAGTGACGATGACTCGCGCCTACAGCCTCTTGTCCGTCACCAAGTGTCTAATACAACACGTACCTTGAAGTTGATGACGCCGATAGTGACCATGACTCGCGCCTACAGCCTCTTGTCCGTCACCAAGTGTCTAATACAACACGTACCTTGAAGTTGATGGTGCCGATAGTGACGATGACTCGCGCCTACAGCCTCTTGTCCGTTACGGAGTGTCTAATACAACACGTACCTTGAAGTTGATGACGCCGATAGTGACGATGACTCGCGCCTACAGCCTCTTGTCCGTCACCAAGTGTCTAATACAACACGTACCTTGAAGTTGATGACGCCGATAGTGACGATGACTCGCGCATACAGCCTCTTGTCCGTCAACAAATGTCTAATACAACACGTACCTTGAAGTTGATGCTGCCGATAGTGACGATGACTCGCGCATACAGCCTCCTGTCCGTCACCAAGTGTCTAATACAACACGTACCTTGAAGTTGATGGTGCCGATAGTGACGATGACTCGCGCCTACAGCCCCTTGTCCGTCACCAAGTGTCTAATACAACACGTACCTTGAAGTTGATGGTGCCGATAGTGACGATGACTCGCGCCTACAGCCCCTTGTCCGTCACCAAGTGTCTAATACAACACGTACCTTGAAGTTGATGGTGCCGATAGTGACGATGACTCGCGCCTACAGCCCCTTGTCCGTCACCAAGTGTCTAATACAACACGTACCTTGAAGTTGATGCTGTCGATAGTGACGATGACTCGCGCATACAGCCTCTTGTCCGTCACGAAGCGGTAGAGACAGCGTACATCCTCTGTAGGGTCGTTCCTCTTGTAGACCAGAGTGTTGAGCGGAGATCTGAACCAGCCCTGGCTGGACCGCCAGCTAGGGAACACCTCGTCACATGCCGTCTCGGGTATGCGCTCCCCGTAGTGCGTGTTGTTGAAGAAATCGTAGTGCGCCCAGTAGTACAGCGACGACCTGGAAACAGGATGAGGAGTATTAGAGCGCAGTTCTACCAGGTCTTAGGCCCCGTTCACACTAAGGCGATATAATATGAGCGATAAGTCGAAGTGATACACGATACGCCACACGCACAGACAGATACGTGAAATGCCAAGGGAGGCGATAAAAAAGGTTCACAGCCGCGCGATTGCACAACATGTCGCAAGTGACATTATCTCTCGAAGTACCACTGGCTGGTCTCTTGAGCGATTAGTATCGTACGATAGTTCGGGCTGTAAACATGATGACGGGAAGAAGGGAAGACAATTCTGTAATTCCTTTCGTTAATTGAGTGGAAGCTCATGAGTGCATCTGGAACTATTCCATTGCTGCATACAGCAAGACATATGTGACGAGTGCTGAATTTTGATTCATATTGAGAGAACTCTCGAGTAACAACGGCCGAGCTATGTTGCAGGGATGTACCCAGTATTTCCTTCTTCTCCTCATCCTACGCCTAAACCAATAAGCCACTACAATCTCTTCCTCACTTGAGCTCATATTTGTAACTGAAGTAGTGAGAATTGTGTTCCCATCAAATGTTTATCGGCCAGGTCTCGCCGATTTATCGTCCGGTGTCTGAACCTTCCTAGCAATAGATCGTCCAAGATATTCCTTACGACATATCGCTTATCTTATATCGCCTTAGTATGAACGGGGCCTTAAAGCTTCAACTGCGTCAATTCGCATGTAGCATCTCAGTGTTAACATACAGTACTTCTCAGCCAAATGTTTACGCTTTACGGAAATATTTGACCTCGCTACTCCACCTCTAAAACAACAACAACAATAACAATCAAGGCATTTCCAGAAATATAAATGTTCAAGCATGAAATCTTGAACTAGCAGTTAATGCAGTAGAGACCAGAAACTTTCTGAAGTGGACTTACTTAACATTGTTGGGTGGTCGAGGTAGAAATATTCTTGGATAAAAAGAAGAAAAGTTGTTGGGTCAGCCAGATTTATGTTACCGATTAAAATTATTCTGATTTTATCATGCCTTGAATGGCGATCTAATTATCAGGGTCAACTGAATGTTTTCTCAAGTGGAATAGTTCTTCAAACGACGCGGGAATATAGAAACTCAATGGCACCCACAACGAATATGAAGAGAAGAACAGCCAGCGCATTATTTTAATAAAACTATACCGTTAATATTCTTCCTTCCACACTTAGCACCAGTAATAATTTCGTGCGTCATTTTTTAACATTCTTTGAGCCAATCAGGGACTCGTTGTTGTGACGTTCTCCAATCAACAAAATCCCATTCGACTTCAATAATGTCGAATGGTGTGGTCATCGTTTATCTATCGATAATAGTTTTGTCCCATAGTGGGTTTTGCTCAAATAAGATCGTGAGAAGGAACTTCGCGTTTGCTTACGGGTGAGGCCGGGAGAAACCTCGCTTGCCTGGCACTAGCCCAGGGCCGTGGAGAGCGACGACGGGCCCTGGGGATGGAATCTCCCGGGCCCCCCTCTAAAACCAAATTCTGTAAAATCCTCGCAAATTTGCACAAACTGATTTTGCAATTTTTTTTATTTGCACTAAATGTTCATCACGAAATCAATTACAAGAGCATAAAGAGCCAGCAAGCAATTAACAGTAATAATAATAATAATAATAATAATAATAATAATAATAATAATAATTACTATTATTATTATTGTAGCATGCTGAACTACAATGCCCAAGATCGCGGGTTTAAACCCCTCCGAAGTCGTCGGATTTTTAAGAGCGTTAAAATCCTCCTGTATGCCTTTATTCGGAGGGGAAGTAAAGCCGGCGGGTCCATGTCATAGATTTATGCTATGTAAAAGAACCTACCACTGCAATTGGTAGTGTGTAGCCAAAATTTGTAGGTTATTTGGTTAGAAACGCTTTATCAAGTTCCAACGTTCCCCGCTGGGTGTCAGTGACAGTGGCGTCTGGTAGCCAAAGTTGGAACTACTTGAAATTGAACTTGTTGGGTAGCCTTCGGGCGTTCAACTGAAATGTCCTGATATGACCTTTGGCTGCAATTCATATATATAATAATAATATTTCAATGATATATTCCACTAAATCCAGGCTATATTTATTATCATACATAAGCAGAGCGTGAATTACTATCAATATAAATAAGTTAATGCTGGTATGTAAAATTTACAACATTGAAATTGGAGGAATGCATCCAAAATTATTTGCAAATTCAATGTTTATACCTGGTAAGCGTGTACTAATGCATTATTTTCAATTAACAAAAAATAATAGATTAAAACCATCGAAAACTAAGTCATAATTTTCATTAAATTCGCTATACTGTTTTGGCGTTTGACAAATCTAAATTTGTCTCGTTGAGGTAACACTGTAAGCATACACAATGTTCAGATTTAAAGTTCTGCAGATCCTATTTGATATCAATAACTTTAGAACTTCAGTGATACTCGCAAAAGCAATATGCTCGTTTGTCGTACACAAATTTTAAAAAAGTTGCATCTACCGGACCAGTAATTGCATGGCTTTTACAGTATTTAACATTGGGAAAATACTCACATCGAAAAAAGCTGTTGTCAATTAACTCGGAAACAGGTGGGTTAGAATTCCACCGTCGGTGATTCTATGCTTATTTTCCATGATTCATCGTTTTAACCCGTACATTCATTTCCTCCTCAATTCCATCCCTACGTCATAAGACCCATTAATCAACAGGAAGTTCATCTCACTGAACTGCATGTTAAAAGAGGTGGAAAGGGTATACTGTACACCGTGCGGTACTACGACCTCTGTGACATATGACGTAATCTCTTTTCATAATGAAAACAGGATTTTTATAAAAAGTCAAGACGTATTTTAAAATACATTTTACATATAGTGTTTTTATGTTGACATTCTTAAAATTTGCTGCCCTTGAAGAGTCACGCCCTTGGGTCTAAGCCTAAACACTGATATTAGGGGGCGTGGTGGCTCAGCGGTCTAGCTGTGTGCCTCTCACCAAGGCGGTCCAGGTTCGATTCCCGGTCAATGCATGTGCGATTTTCGAAGTGAAATGCCATGTCTTGTGGTTCGGATTCCACGTAAAAAGGAGGTCCCGTGGCTCATAATCACAAGATTCAAGGTCACGTAAAACTACAATCTTCCTTCCTTTAAACACTGATAGGTAAGTGTTTTGTTTGAACGGCGATCAGACATCTTTGTACATTAAACAAAGCAAAATATATTTTCATAATTAACCACAGGTGTACAGTACTCATACATAACTCAAGTTATTATGTGCTATCAGTAGATTGCAGCTGATCAGTGATTGTTTTCACAAAAGAAGAAACTGGGAATTTTAACTATATTTTGTAATTGGCAGTCAGTGGATTTCTTATAATGTAATATTGCTCTGCAGTAAGCAAAACTAGAGCCAGGTTCTCCTAAAAATCCTGAATCCTATCTATGACTGGTGACCATCATGGGCGGATTTAAGCCAAGATTATGGGGGAATGGACACACCGGGAATCTTGGGGTATGGAATATCACTAGGCTCAGAGTGGGGTCCGGGGTCCCTCCTCCGGAAAAGTTTGCAAAAATTAGGTCCAAATTATTGAGTTATAGGATAGACCATTTGGGTGATTATTTTTGGGATATTTTGGAGTAAAAATTTGGTGACCATTGACATATAGTGGCTATATAAAAGACTCTCTGATATTGAAGTAAAAGCTCTCACATCTTCAAGTAAGACCCCGCGGTGTAGCTCACCAATGATCGTGATTGGGGCCTACAGCAAGTCTACAGATCGGAGGTTCGAATCCGGGCGCTGACAGCGGCTATCTTGAGTGTGGTTTTTCACACTTCCTCCAACCAATGCCGGGGCAGTACCTTATTTAAAGTCCAGGGACACCTACCCTACTCTTAGCCCTAATAATTACAGCAATAGTCGCGACGGCCAACGCATTCCCAGTCGGCAACTAAGAATACGACATGCGATTTATCATGTCACAGAGGCCATAGCACACCCCGCTTTTCACCCAGCATTTGATGGTTTTAAGAGGGTCTACGTTTTTACTCTCCAAGACAAATAGTTACAACAATGTTGCCAATACACCTCACTTATTATACAACAACCACTAGCCTCCGCTTCAATCTACACAATTCGCACATTCTTTGGTTTTCTATTTTGATCGCTTCATTAATATTTGTGAAAACTACTGCTATACAGTCAACTTTATTCAATAACGTGGAGGCCTTCAGAAACAAACCGTAAAACTAACGCGTCAGCAAATACTGAATTATATCTACAGTACTATTTGATGCAAACCATCCCCAACCGAGCGCCAAGTGTTCATTGCCCGCCAGTGATACTAGACCTACTAGCTACCAAGTACACGGGTTGAATGTTGCAAGAACCTAAATGAATTAACATCTGTAACTACAAACATGCCTTTTTATTAACTGTTGAGTAAGACTACGAATAACACCGCAGTCGGGCAGCCTAATCCTGCATTCCTGCCGCGGCTTTGTCAGGAACCGGGGTCATTTCTAAGTCGTAGATAAAGAGGGCAATTAATTTTATGTTTAACGGTACTGAGACGTTAAAGCGTATCACGAAAGGGCTTGATTCGCAAGGTAAATATCTCTTCGCGTCCTGAAAAATAAGTGCTTTGCACATCCTCCTAGGACGCCGGGCCCCCCTGGGAGGGTCGGGCCCCGGGGCACCAGCCCTGCCTGTCCCCCCCTCTCGTCGGGCCTGCACTAGCCACTGCGGGGCTCAGAAGCGCGCCCTCGCCAGTCAAGGTCGAAAAGGCGTCAGTCAGACTTGCGTCTATCTACCAAGATGTCAGCGGGGCTTCGGGGCCCTTCGTCTGCTCTCGGCAAACCTCGCATTAGCTCGGTACCCTTAGCGCTCAGCGTGCAGTTGCTTACTAAACGCTCTGTTGCAGATCTCACGATGAAACTGAAAAGATTCTTTCCTCAAAGGGGCAATAGAAGCCACGTCAGTGGGCTCATAAAAAGTTCTGACGTGTTTCCGCAAGTTTGAAGATTTCAGAAACGTCTTACTACAATGGAGCAATGTTTCTCTCCCTGCCTGCATCTATGATTAAGCAACATAAACTCGGACACTATAACTTGAATGAACAGAGCTTCGCAGTACTGTAGAACGAATAACTTGAAATACTTCAAAGGACAGAACTCCACTTTTATTGCATTCCACTAGCAGCGTGAAGCTTGGCTCAGTAGCACGTGTTTAGCTGACAATGGATGAAAAACCGAGCTAACGCGAGGTTTGTCGATAGCAGGTGAAGGGCCCCGAAGCCCTGCTGACATCTCGATAGCTAGACGCAAGCGTCAGTCACTTGTAAGCAACCCAGCTGTGTGGCGCGTGTGTAACGCAGTGGTTAATAATGCAACATGCAAAACACCCGCTTGAACAGAGTGTTTTATATACGATACATATGTAACAACAGTGTCGTGTAGAGAGGTGCGCAGACAATTTTAAGTGAAATGTCTGTTTGTTACAATTCCGGGTAGAGAAACTGTTAGACTACTTGTTAACAAACTAAGGACAAGAGGATCGCTAAATTCTTCAATTCCTAAGCGAAATTGAAACGTATTGACGGAGGACAACATTCGTGAAATCCCGCCCGCAAGTGACTCTTCCTTAATTAGAACCTAGTTAGCGATCGTCCTGTCAGCATCCCCAGTTGTATCTGCTGACAAGGTGTGTTCAGCTCTCAGACACCGTCCATGCGACGGTAGAGAAGTGATCCCACGTACAGTCCGCGGATGAAGTCAAAGTTCAAGTTTATGAAGCACTCTGGCTTGTCCGTTGAAATGTGAGGTAATATTCAGTGTACTGAAGAAGGTTGGTGGTTCCTCAGTTTAGGGGCTGCGACAACGCGGTCATGTAGCCCCGTGTACTTTGGGTGTGTGTAGAATCTGTCTGATAACCAGTGTTAATTGTGATGGCTGTATTAGTTACTGAAGAAGTCTGGCCAACATTTAGACAGTTTTTTTAGTCGTACTCAACAGTAGCATCGCAAATCCCTATTCCTCACAGTGTGTATTTTATTCCATTGAATAGTTTAGAATTCCTCGCGAGGGTATTCCGACTCGTTTTGGCTAGATTTTTGGTAGAGTAAAAAGATTTCTCTAACTAAAATAATCTGGTTTCCAATTCCAGATTTGCACATAAATGGTTTTCATATCAGGTATGTCAGTACTTGTTGTCTCCTGTGTTACCAGTTTCTTTTTGTCAGAAAAGGGAATTTGCTTGAACGACAGGTCCATTGGAGTTGCGAAGGACTGTGGTTTATATCGATAGAGGGAATTGAGATTTCTACGTTCGACATCTGCCTATGCCAAACCATTATTTGCTGGCTTATACTCGTTGGTTAGTTATTGAGGTTTTAAGGGGCGTAACTACGAGGTCATATGCCCGTATTAACAGAGATTGAAATATACAAACTCGGAATGAAATCAATAATTTAGAGGTGGACATCTAAATATGATAAAACCGAAAATTAATAAAACAAAAAATTAAATAAAACCAATAATTATTATAATAACAAACAAAAATTACGGGAAAAGATCAGAATTCAAAAACGGGAGCTCAGGAAGCTCTAGGGGTTGCCAACTCCCGAACTCACCAGCCGTGAGCCCTTGAGGGTGTAGCATCATCCAGGGTGCACCAAACGTGGTGGGGCTACATACACCCTGCCTCCTTTAGGACCTTGAGCAGAAGGCAGGAGGTACAATGGTAAGAAAACAAGAGGTCTGACCCCCCGAAGAATGAGGGATCAACAAAGATGAGACAAGGGCCAATTAAGGTGGGAAAGAGAAAGACTCCCTAGGTCACGGACACCCTAATACCATCGGGGTTGGAAAAGAACAAGAGTTGACCAATGGAGGTCGAGAGGAAGGACAGCAGAGAGGAGGCCGACACAAATAAGTTGAATAAATGCCGGACTCAACTGGGGTCCCGTGGTCGCCAATCCACGTCCCACAAGTTGTGTGCCCCTGGCGGTGGCTTATACAGTACTCGTTGTAGTCGTCCACCAAATAAATTAATATTTGCATACATTATTTCGTTCGAGTGATAAATAATGAGTAAATTGTGAAGGGGGTATGAAGTACTTAAAGCTTGTTGTCACGAAGTCAAAGTGAAGTTTACTCACCCAGAGTAGCTGCCCGTCTTGCTCTCGAAGCGAACAAACAGTGCGTTCCCCGTGGACACAAAGTCGTGCTTCTCCATGGCGCGAGAGAAGGTGTCGCAGAACGTCTTGATGATCCGCGAGTCGTCCGGCCAAGAGGCGTCGTAGAGCGTCAAGGACTCCCCACAGTCACCATCGAACAGCAGGATGGGAGACTCGATACGGTTGATGCGGAAACTGAAACAGCATACACGTTATTAGGGGTGGCTGGGATTACCAGAGGGGCTGGGGGGTATGGAGTGCATCCTCTCCCCCATGGTAATGGAGGGGGGAGGGGGAGGGGGAGGAGGTCCGAAGTTAAAAACAAATATCATTAAACCGTTAGTTTTTAAAGCCTTTCGTCAGACATCTATAGAGGGATGATTTTTCGCAGTAATTATTGAACGATTTCGCGAGAAGGATACTAATTTTCGTGTTATTCGCAAATTAGATATTGCTGTACAGCTTTAATTTTCTTTAAATAAAATTCTAAAATTAATCTCATTAAGGGGGGGGGGGGGATCAAGCTTAAAAGAGGAATACAATGTCAATATCCATTCGATTGTTGAACACGCTGCGCATATTGTTGACAAATGATACTCATATGACAGTAATGGCCTGCTTGTGGCAATCAAATGCAACTTCTATAATGTCAAAATTCTTATCATGAAAGTTTTTTAGATAATTTTCAAAATTTGCCAAATATTTTACTTTGCATCATCGTTTCCCTTGTATAGCCTATCCCAAGTTTATAAGACATTTCCTACTTTTCATTTTTAGCCTACTTTCGATTTTTGCAAAAAATGAAAGTAGACTTATGAGATCAACACAGGGCGAAAAAAGTGTGTCTGTCTGTGTGTGTGTATGTGTGTGTGTGAGTCTGTGTGTGTGTATGTGTATGTGTGTGTGTGTGTGTCTGTGTGTGTGTGAGTGTGTGTACTCTGAAAGTCTGTCCCCCCGTATCAATTCGAACACGGTGAATGCGAATTGAACGAAATTTGGTACAAAGGTAGCACTAGCAAAGGACACCTCAGTGTCATGTTTTATATCGCCGCCATCTTTACTAAAACTGAATGGCGGCCACTCAAACGTTCAAAACGTAAAATCAAATAACGACTAACCAAATCATCCGATCTCTACCAAATTTGGTAACAACATACCTTCGTATAGGATGCGTCTTGTGACCAAACTACAAGGTCGTCCGCCATACCATTTCAGGATGGCGGCCGTGTGAATTATGCAAACTTTATAATCCATATCATGGGACCCACCAGTTCCGATTATCGAGCCGAGAATCGTTTTAACTGTTCTAAAGGAAGAGGCACGTTCGAAATTAAAAGTTTATTTTGTAATACTATAGTGCAGACGTGATTTTAAAAAGCTGAGCCGATTCAGTAATAAGACAAGATGGCAGCGGATATCTTGTGCCTGACTTATATTTCACTAATTTGAGTATTGCATGCAATATAGCGTACTGATACAAAATAAATAAACTTTGTATGAAATGCTTTATTTATAAATAATATACTCCAGCGATGAAATCGTTTAGTATAAATCATTATTTGCTAACAAGTTCTATGTAAGTCATTTTATATAGAACGATATTCGTTGACACAATTAGCTCAGTGGCAGTTGGTCACTAGTCGTGGCCGAGTGAGGTACGTGTGTGCGCGCTGTGTGACCGCATTGGAAGAGTGAACGGTTCCTAATACCGGTGCTTCCTTAGTTCCACGTGAGTACTGACCTTCCGTGTGTCATTCGGACAATACTTTTTCAAGTAGTGTTCCAGATAGGACAACAAAACCAGAAACCCAGAAAACCTCGCTGAAAATCATGTCCGGATACCAGAGGAAAAACACCGTACGCTGCCAATGGGACAGGCAGAGTTCTCGCCCCTCACCAGGAGAAATTCACCGCTGGATTGGCGATACCCTCCGGTTGACTGTCGACCAAGTAGAAGCCATCCAGTTAAATGCGCACGAAAAAACCATGTACATCAAGGTAATCAGCATATCTACTTATCAGAAATTGTTAAATACTTTTGCAGATCCTATTAAATTTCAGTATGACTGAGGAGAAATGACAAATGTTAAGCTCTCCACAGCGGATTCCAATTTTACCACAGTGCGTATATTTAATGTCCCACTCGAAGTTCCCCCTGAAATTTTCAAATCCGTCCTGTCGAAATATGGCACTGTGAGTGACGTCAGGAAAGAACAATGGTCTTCTGCTTATCAGTTCCCGGTGTATAATGGAATACGTGCCGTCACTATGGAAATCAAACAAGATATCCCCTCCACTGAGACTTTTGGTGGCCATTCTGGCTATATAACGTATAATGGACAGAAACAGACCTGTTTAATTTGCAATGCTACCACACATCTACGTATCAACTGCCCAAAGAAAATGATTCCCCTCGGTATAACTCCCACACAACAACGACGTGCCCAATACTCGGAAGTTGTGACGCAGCAAACGTCATATGAAAACATGCTTATTGATCAGTCAGCTGGGACAACACCAGAAGTGGCCTCGAATACATATGACGCAGAACTGGTACCTTGCCCTGACCAGAGCAGCGAGCCACAGAGTGCCCCTGTGCTATCGGCAACCTGTATCGCAGCCTTAGAACCAACTATGCCGTCACTACAGGCTGCCACAGAAATTTAGTCTTCACTGCCCCCACCTTCGCTGGTCCCTACCGACTCACTTAAGCAGGTTGATCGGGGATCCGAGAACGTCTCTAAGAAGATTAAAACAAATGCCTCGATTGCCGTACCAGCCCCGAAGAATCAAACTGGCTCTACAAACGTTCCCGCAGCTGTGAAAAAGAAACAAAATCTTCATTCTACGTCATCTAGGGACCCACGAACGCTCTCAACCGCTGACAGCCGGCCTATGAATGGCAGTCATAAGGAACTACCTCAACCTAATTTGACATAGTGCACCAGTATATTTCTCACCTGTGTCTTTTTTTCCTTTTTTCTTTTTTCTCGAGTCCACCTTCCAGTATGTCTAGTACAACTTTTATACTTCTCTTAATGGCGCAATTTCTCACTGTGGCCACTGTGAATATCAATGTAATAGAATGCCCTCTGAAATTTCAACTGTTGGAGAGATTCCTTCGAGATGCAGACATTGACATTGCCTTCATTCAAGAAGTTGCTCTACCCTGTTTGCCCATATCTGCCTTCTACAAACAATACATCAATACCGGTAATACGAATAGAGGGACCGGATTCCTCATAAGACATGATATCCCACTCGAAGGTGTGCTATGTCATCCATCAGGACGCATAATATCTGGACACATAAACAATACCACCCTGATAAATGTATATGCCCCATCCGGGTCCAATAAACGTGTGGAACGGAAAATGTTCTTTCAACAGAGTATACTGCCTCATCTGCACGACGTTAAGGAAAAACTTATTCTTGCAGGGGATTTCAATTGTATTCAACGCCCAGAAAATTCCACTAGCTCATACCAAGGTGTCAACCCGGCTCTCAGGACCCTTCTTACCTCCCTGCACCTCATTGATGCTGTGGATAGTTTAAGGGTGCCCCTGCCCCATTACACCTGTATAAGTCACAACTCCTCATCACGACTTGACCGCATCTACTTTTCACAGGAACTTATCCAGCCTAGACGATATGAAGTGATACCTGCCAGTTTCACTAACCATCATGCTGTCGTATGTACAATCTCTTACCCCCATCCCATATTTCACATAGGAAGAGGTTATTGGAAGCTGAATTGCTCGCTGTTACTGGAGGAGGAATGCCAAGATATTTTCAGACAACACTGGACTCGATGGGTCCAACAAAAATGCAAATTTCGCGACTGCGCAGACTGGTGGGATATTTTAGTTAAACCAGGCATCCGCCGCGTCTTTAAGAACATATCTTACCAACGAGGTCGGGAAAGACGGGATACAGTTGAATTTTACTATCGAGTTCTTCGCCAGCTCCAGCAAAGATCTGATGCTGGGGAGCGTATATATGACCAGATCCGGGAAGTTAAAACCAAGCTCCTGTCTCTACAGCAACGAACGCTCGCTCATATAAACGTGGCTTTAAAAGATCGTACAGTGCTCCCGGACGAAAGTGCAAGTGTATACCATATCGCCAAAGGACAACGTGAGCGGCAACGTAAATATATCCACCGCCTCCGCACCAGTACTGGAAGTGTCGTCACCTCCCCTGACGCTATACGTAGTGAAATATCATTGTTTTATCAACGGTTCTACGCTAAGGCTCCCATTGACCCGCAGCAGGTGACCCTATTGCTGTCATCTTGCAGTACCCAACTATCTCCGGACAACAAAACTCTGCTCAGCGCGGATATTACGGATGAAGAGATTCACTCTGTGGTTAAGCAACTCCCAAACAACCGCTCACCTGGCATTGATGGACTGCCATATGAAATGTATAAACACTTCTGGCCTCTCATTGGCAAAGAATTTTGTCATGTCCTGCGTACCATTCTCCAACGTCGTGCTCTTTGTCAATCACATCACGAGGGTACCATAGTCCTCATACCAAAAACATCCTCTCCCATGGCAGTTGGTGACTTCCGACCAGTTACTCTGCTCTGCAGTGACTATAAAGTCCTTACCAAAGTACTTGCATGCCGATTGAAGACTGTTCTACCTGATATCATTGGTGATGAACAATGTTGCAGTATTCCTGGAAGAACTCTGTTAACAAACTTAGCGATACTACGGGACCTACACCTAAAAGCCGAAATGCTCCCCACTGAGCCAATGAGTTTTCTCACCTTAGATCTTGATAAAGCTTTCGACCGCATCAGTCATGAATACTTGTACATGGTCTTGCAACACTTCAAATTTCCTGAAATCCTTATTGACTACATTCGTATGATAAATTGTAATGCTACGTCTCGAGTGCTCGTCAACGGGTTTCTTTCCCCTCTGATTCCAATACAACGATCAGTTAGGCAAGGATGTCCCCTTTCTATGCTACTTTTTGTCATTGGCCTTGAACCGTTCATTCGGACTACCCAGGTGAAGCTACAGGGTTACAAACTGTCCACACATGTTTTTGGAATGTGCGCCTATGCTGATGACGTATCAATATTGATCCGCAATAATGAAGACATCTCCCACATCGATAGCGTCCTTCAGCGCTACCATATCGCCTCTGGAGCACAATCGAACCCCCAGAAAACTGCTTTGCTTCCGCTCAATACTAACTCAGTGATTACCCAACAGCCCTGGTTCCGGATAGTAAATGAGGTGAAAATTCTTGGCATTACCTGGAAGCAATCGCTTCTGGACACAGTGCAAGCAAACTGGACTAAGGTCATTGCCAAAGTTAGGGGAGTGCTGATCCAATTTGGTCAAAGAAACCTCAATATAGTGCAACGGGTCATGGTCCTCAACGTGTTTGCGCTCTCTAAAATATGGTATGTCGCACAACTTTTCCCACTTCCCAAAATGTTTGAGAGCCAATTGGCAAAATATACAGGTTGGTTTATATGGCAAGGATTTTTGTTCTGAGTACAACGGGAACAGTTGTATCTCCCATCCCGGCAAGGCGGGCTAGGGCTAACAGCTCATGGCATGAAATGCCGTGCACTCCTCTGCAAGAACGATATCACCATTCTTTCCCAACATGACACTTTTACGAAAGCGCTATACAAAGATATTCGAAACACAGCCCGTGGTTGTGATAGAGCTTTGCCGAAGATATTTAGGGACCATCAACAGCACCTTCTGGAAACTGTTCGCCAAATGCCTTCAGGGACTGTTCCAACGACGAAAAGTATTTATAACATGTTGCGGCAAGTGGTACACTCCAAACCGCGAATCGAGGCCACCACCCTCTACGTCCATTGGCCCACTGTTTGGAAAAATTTTGGGGCTATGACCATTTCTTCTGCTGTACACTCCCAGGTTTTTATCTTCCTCAACGATCTCATCCCAACCGCTCTACGGCGATATACCATCCGTCTTGAAGCTTACCCATGGTGTACTATATGTGGTCAAACTGATACGGCGATACACCGCTTCACATCATGCACGCGAGTTGCCTCCACGTGGCTGTGGTGTAAGGGAAAAGTATGTCAACTATTAAATGTGCCCACGGATGACCTTGATGACAGGAAGTTGGTTCGTTTGTCGGTGACCGCCTTCCCCCAAATTAAACAGACTGCCATTGTGTGGATAATGGGCCAATATGTACACTTCGTGATGGACAATGATCAACATTTCTCGTTCCTGGATCTCAGGTATCACCTGCAAAAAGAGCGTTGGAAGCTTAGGGAAAGTGGACAATTGTACGATAAATATGGACACTATCTGGATTTCTTGTGATGTATTAGTATGGTATTTATCATATCTGAAAATTCTGTAATTCTGTAAAGAGCTAATAAAAAAAAGTGGTAGAGCGTTAGCCTATCGGTCAAATGCCTATGGTTCAAACCCGGTCAGAGCTAGGTTTTTTGCTTGAAATGTTATATGTTTATTGTTTTGTAATGACTCAGACGTTTTAAAATTAAGCGTTATATTGTGCATATTATGGTGTAAAATATATATTTAATTAAAACATAATTCGCCAGCAGATTTACTCGAGACATCTAGCTGCCAAAAAGGTAACTGCACGCCGACCTACTTATTAACTTCCAGATTTTATTGAAAAGTTTCTTCTTCTGGCCGCTAGAATGCACTCGCTCTGTTAGGATTATATTGTTCGATATTTCACCACTAGATGTCACGACTAGTCTACGTGGGGCTCCATTGATTACTATACCATTGGCATTCTATGCGCATCGAATTTGAAGAATGACAAGATGATACTACGATACATTTTTACTTTTTATTTTAAAGGGTTTGTAACAGCCTATTTTGCGTTACTTGAAAATGTTATTTGAAGTAAAGAACAAAACGATTTCACATAGTAACTGAATTCAAGCCGTTGGTGTTAGTTCAGGTTATTAATTACTACTTTTATTTCAGGCAAATAGCAATCGAAAATATCCACATAGTTTGTATACACACGTCTCTGTAGGGTCATGGAAACATTTGTTAATTCAATTAGGGTTGTGAAAGCCATGCACAACCAGACGTGTAAAGACATGCCACAACTCAAAGTTGGATGTTGCCCACGGCAGGTCGTATATGTAATAATAATAATAATAATAATAATAATAATAATAATAATAATAATAATAATAATAATGTTATTGGTTTTACATCCCTTTTAACTACTGCTGCCTTTAGAGACACCGGGGTGCCGGAATTTTGGCCCGAAGGGGATCTTTAACGTGCCAGTAAATGTACTGACACGGCTCCCTCGCATTTGTGCACCCTCAAATGCCAGCTGACTGCGCCAGGATACGAACCTGCAACCTAGGGTCCAGCAAGCGAGAACGTTACCGCTGAGCCACGCAGCCAGTCCGGTCGATTATGTCTCCAGATCCATAACATTCTTGATATACTTCTTATCTTTCTTTCTTCAATGATAGTAGCAGTTTTTATCTAGGTTGTGGCGTTTGGTAGAGGTAAATCGTTTCTAAGGTCTTCAACAAAGAATAGTTCTATTATACTCTTTGATAATAACAACGAGTTATAACTATACTCATACATTTAGGAGAAAGTAGGCTATATGTTCTTTACTGAACATCTTGTTTAATGTATGTATTACATCCGCACCTTCAAAATGTACCTCATTCAGGTCATTAGTATTTGTATTTGTTTATATATACTGTATTTAATAGCTTGCCACGGTGGGTGAGTGGTTAACGTGCCGGATTACCAACCCCAAGCTTGCAGGTTCGCCTCTGGCCGTGGTAAGTGATTTATGAATGGCGACAAAAATCACGACACGCATGTCATACGTTGTTGGCATGTTAAAGAACCCATTTGAATTCAGTAGACCGTGTTCATAATGGCAAAATTGATCTCGGGATTTTCCGCCAACACAAAGTTCCCCCATTCTCTACTAGAATGCGCTGTAGTGTCAAGGAGCTTAGATATCTAACCTCCTTGACTTTCATAGCATTCAAAGGGACGACGAAATTCGACATGCAAGCTGCCCTCTGGGTGTCAATTAATAAAGCTTGCACCCGACACCGAGGCCATACGATATTATTATTATTATTATTATACTGTTTTAATCCAAAAAAGAAGTACTATTTTCAGCTGCTCTGAATAAGAATGCAATAAAAGTACCGTACTTAATGTCCAGTTTATGTTAGTGATTGAGGTGCATTTTATAGGTGCAGATGTGATACACACCTTAAAATAAAGAAAAGTAGGCAATTTCTTATAAACTTGGGATATATAAGAGAAAAGAAGATGCACGGTAAGAAATTTGGCAAATTTTGAAAATTTTCTAAAAAACTCTCATGATAACAATTTTGACATTATAATAGTACATTATGCAACGAGCCTACAGTATAATGGCAATAATCAATTACCAATATAGGTAGGCTTGCCATATTTTTGGTGAGTGAAACCGGGACTCATTAATATGAGGGGAGAGGGGGGGGGGGGGGCAGAGTGGAGGGTCCTCCCCCTGGAATTTTTTTTAAACATTAGAAGCAAAATGGTGAGTTTTAAGCCTTTTTTTTAAGACTCGCAAGTGACGGGAGGGGGAAATCGGGCACCCTAAATTGTTAGTTCTACACACCTTAAAAAAGCAATTTTTTGCTATTTAAGTTCTATAATTTTTCCTTTTTAATGATTTTTTCTGGTCTACAAAATACAATTAAAATACTTCATAAAATTGTTTAATTGAACAATTTCTAAGTCTTATTATTTTTTGAAAAACTACAACTTTTTGTCTAATTACAAAAACAATTACAAAAAACTTCTTTTGTTAAACTAAAAGAACAATTAATTAATGAGTTAACAATTTGGGCTATTGTTTTGTGTCATTCGTTTGAATACTTCTGATCTCTTTGACGCTGTGCGCGCTAGTCAACGATGTTGATTGTTGAAAAGTAACCGATTCATAAAAGATTCTTAACACATAAATGTATTACTCTTTATATCTTACAGCCGTTTTCCGGGACATTGATAAAACCGGGCGGGACACCGGGACAAGAGCAAAATTCCGGGACTGTCCCGGTCAAACCGGGACGTATGGCAAGCCTAATTATAGGCGAGTTGCATACGACTGTTTATGTTCGACGATAATTATAACTTTATTATATGTTTTAACATAAATATTCATAAATATCTGGGGGATTCAGTAACTTCAGTTAGTGAACAGAGTGCGCTGGCTGGTTTGCTGACTGAACAGAGCGCATGCGTGGGTCAAAGAATTTCGAAAGCAGAGACCATTTACTTTGCTTGGCAATGCTATTGTTTACAGCCTGCATGATGTCTAGTGCAGATCAGAACTAGCATTCACTAATATTGTCACCGAAGTCGTTTGAAAGCAAAGCACTGTGTATAAATTGGAGTTGGGGTTATTATTGTACAATGCTATTTCTTGTCTCATATTCGCCAGTTTATTTATGCGAACATATGGGACAGTGCACTTTCCATGTCGGTATTTTATATAGAAGGATGCTGTGGTGCTAACTTCTGGATGTAGATTCACACATTTCTTGCATATTTCATACTATTTTCTTGTTACCGTAAAGGTTCATGCTGATTTTGTCTTTGTGTTTGGGATTGTAACTACAATGGTTGATCCGATATCCAATTTGAACTTTCAAATCATGTAATTCAAGTCCGACATGTTGGATTTTGGGCGCATGCGCGAAGCTATCCTTATCTAATTGGTCGATGAATGAACTCTGATTGGCTGGAGAAACTGTTCCATAATGAAGAATAGTACTATAATGACCCTCATTATGATACAGTTTCCTGACGTATAATATTTACTCTTCGTCACCGTCGAAATTGCTTTTGGTTACCACAATCATGCCGTTACAGTGATATGCAGTGGCGTACCAATGCTACTTGGCGCCCGGGGCTAACTAAATGGTTGTCGCCCCCTAACACTAAAAGGCTCAAGGATCAGTTAGTTTAATTCAAACACAGTTTAATGTTCAAAAATATTTTGATAACACATTATAAAGATAAAAATGTGAATAAAATAAAACTGTAAGTATTAAAAGGTTAGTTTGATTGAAAAATAATAAAGAAAAAGAAAAGAAGTTTGAGTCATGACAAAAAATTTAAAATATGCCTTCCTAGCCTTGACGGATGCAAACTTATTTATAATAGAGTTGAAGTCTATAGTAGCAGCCACATCACGTTCAATTGATAAAATTGTTAAATTACTTAGTCTTTCTTGCGTCATTGTGGATCTTAAATAACTTTTAATAAGCTTCATCTTACCAAAAGACATTCACAAGATGCCACAGACAGTGGAATCGTTAAAAGTAGTTTGAAAGCGATGATCAAGTTCCTGTATGCCTCTAACCCCAAACAAGATGAATATAACAAAATATCTTTGGGTTTCTTCAAGTCGATCTTTTCATTATTTTTCTTTGATATCGTAATAAAACTATGACATCTTTGATATCTTCAAAGAGTTCTTCTCCGTTCAAATCTTCAGAGTAGGCCTACTTCTCTGCAAGTTCGAAACATTTCTTCTTTAGAGTGTTCAAAACGTTTTCAATTGGGGTTTCATTATGAATGTATTCATCAAAATTACAGAGGAAGCCTAAACTTTAAACCAGTTCCTTGATATTGGCGAACTGTTCACTTAACTCACGAATAAGTTTATCTGAGATCTCTATTGTGCTCCGCTTTACTTCCTCTCTCGAGGAAAGTCCAACATCATCAGTGGCTTACCCTGGCATGTTCCTCTTCTCTCCTTGTTGTCGTTCCGTGGGTTCTCCCCATTCCTCACACTTCTTAGTACCTTTTGATACAACATCAATTGGAAGGGTTTCCCTCCACATATTAAGCAGATCTTGGAGAGCTTATAAACAAGTTATTACATAAGTGAGCGAAATGCTTTAGATTTGCAACGTTTTCTGCGTTCGGTCAATTTTTGGCAGTACATCAGCCCTGGAAAATAGCAGAGTTACAAAGTCAAATCTTTCTATTGCATTAATTAACAGCGCTGTACTCTGAACAGTTCACAAAAAATGGCACTGCACAAACGTTGACATGAGCAGCATGAACGCCAACCAAATTTAGTGAGTGGTTGTCACATGGAACAAACATGGCTCGATGGTTCAATTCTTTTAAACGTTGTTGGACACCATTGTGAATTCCAGCCATTGTCGCCAGATTGTCGTATGACTGACTTCTTCAGTCTGCAAAGTTCAAGTCATCTTCCTCCAGTTTATTTTTTATTACCTCAGCAATTCCTTTGGTAGGTTTGTCTTTGATTGAAATAAAATCTATAAAACATTCCTTGATTTCAACCGAATTTTGCTTTACTTCCACAAATCTTATTACCTGTGACATTTGTTCGTCATGTGACGTGTCAGGAGTGCTATGAAATATAATACTGAAGTACTTAACACGCTCGCAGGAAGTACGTTAATGATATTGTTACGAACGTGGTCCCCTAAAAGATTTATAATTTCATTCTGAATTCTAGGTGAAAGATATGATAAACGTCGAGAGTTATTGGACACTGATTTAAAATGGGCCCTCATAACAGGATCAAATTTAGCCTAATATTGCAATAGAGCGAAAAAATCCCTGAAGTGCATGTAGTTTCTTCTAAACCTGGTTCTCTGTGGCCTCTTAGGGCTAAGTTCTGTTGAGCCAATGTCTGTTTGGTAGCAATTATGCGTTCCAGAACTTCTCTCCAAATTCTGCTTTGTTCTAATATTTGTTGCTGAAGAGTGTTGTCAAACACCGAGCCTTGTTTTAACCTAAGCTTTTCCACTCCATAAAGGCAATCCTATGGGCAGGGCTGTTTTCATGGTCTTGAATGCGTGGATTTAATTTTCTCCACACTGCAAATCCTGAAAGCTATATTTCATGACTCTTTGAGAAAATAACACACAACAAAAACAAAACACAGCTTTTTTGGACGGAGAAAAACACATCCATGATCTGTTAACCTTTTCACCGTTCTTCAAAGTTTTTTTCAAACCAGTTTTTATGCAGAGAACGCCCTGATTCACCCACAGGAAAGTAGAATCTTTATTCTCATTTTCGTTATTTGAACTCGATGAAGGTCCAGCGCCAATTGCACTTGATTCCAAGAGTTGGATTGAGAGATTTGAATCGTCTGCGTTAAGACAGTTACCATCAAGATCATCGCGTTTAGCCAATTTATAAACGACTGTAATATTTGATTCATTAACCTCAAGGCTTAAGTTGATACTGTCAAATTCACATTCATTCTGAGTTTCATTGTTTTCAGACTTCAGTGATCCTTTTATAAAAGCTGTCATAAACGATTTCGAATTATCAAGTGCTTAGGTACGTTGCTGTTTCAGTTGTCTATTTTGAGCCCCACTTGCCTTGTGTCGTTTCATACCGTAATGTAAACTGTAAAACAATGAAACAAATTACCTTTTACTAACTTCAATTATGATTCTTGGTGTTGATTGAATAATGATTCTACGTTAAAATTTCTTCAGCCAATATCAAACGAAGTAGAGTTATTTATTGTTGTTTTAAGGGGTGGAAGTACGATGTCATATGCCCTAGAATGAAATAGAGAGGAAACACTTTATTGTTGTTTTAAGGGGTGGAAGTACGATGTCATATGCCCTTGAATGAAATAGAGAGGAAACACTTTATTGTTGTATTAAGGGGTGGAAGTAAGATGTCATATGCCCTTGAATGTAATAGAGAGGAAACACTTTATTGTTGTTTTAAGGGGTGGAAGTACGATGTCATATGCCCTTGAATGAAATAGAGAGGAAACACTTTATTGTTGTTTTAAGGGGTGGAAGTACGATGTCACATGCCCTTGAATGAAATAGAGAGGAAACACTTTATTGTTGTTTTAAGGGGTGGAAGTACGATGTCATATGCCCTTGAATGAAATAGAGAGGAAACACTTTATTGTTGTTTTAAGGGGTGGAAGTACGATGTCATATGCCCTTGAATGAAATAGAGAGGAAACACTTTATTGTTGTTTTAAGGGGTGGAAGTACGATGTCACATGCCCTTGAATGAAATAGAGAGGAAACACTTTATGGTTGTTTTAAGGGGTGGAAGTACGATGTCATATACCCTTGAATGAAATAGAGAGGAAACACTTTATTGTTGTTTTAAGGGGTGGAAGTACGATGTCACATGCCCTTGAATGAAATAGAGAGGAAACACTTTATTGTTGTTTTAAGGGGTGGAAGTACGATGTCATATGCCCTTGAATGAAATAGAGAGGAAACACTTTATTGTTGTTTTAAGGGGTGGAAGTACGATGTCATATGCCCTTGAATGAAATAGAGAGGAAACACTTTATTGTTGTTTTAAGGGGTGGAAGTACGATGTCATATGCCCTTGAATGAAATAGAGAGGAAACACTTTATTGTTGTTTTAAGGGGTGGAAGTACGATGTCACATGCCCTTGAATGAAATAGAGAGGAAACACTTTATTGTTGTTTTAAGGGGTGGAAGTACGATGTCACATGCCCTTGAATGAAATAGAGAGGAAACACTTTATTGTTGTTTTAAGGGGTGGAAGTACGATGTCACATGCCCTTGAATGAAATAGAGAGGAAACACTTTATTGTTGTTTTAAGGGGTGGAAGTACGATGTCATATGCCCTTGAATGAAATAGAGAGGAAAAACTTTATTGTTGTTTTAAGGGGTGGAAGTACGATGTCATATGCCCTTGAATGAAATAGAGAGGAAACACTTTATTGTTGTTTTAAGGGGTGGAAGTACGATGTCATATGCCCTTGAATGAAATAGAGAGGAAACACTTTATTGTTGTTTTAAGGGGTGGAAGTACGATGTCACATGCCCTTGAATGAAATAGAGAGGAAACACTTTATTGTTGTTTTAAGGGGTGGAAGTACGATTTCATATGCCCTTGAATGAAATAGAGAGGAAACACTTTATTGTTGTTTTAAGGGGTGGAAGTACGATGTCATATGCCCTTGAATGAAATAGAGAGGAAACACTTTATTGTTGTTTTAAGGGGTGGAAGTACGATGTCATATGCCTTGAATGAAATAGAGAGGAAACACTTTATTGTTGTTTTAAGGGGTGGAAGTACGATGTCACATGCCCTTGAATGAAATAGAGAGGAAACACTTTATTGTTGTTTTAAGGGGTGGAAGTACGATGTCACATGCCCTTGAATGAAATAGAGAGGAAACACTTTATTGTTGTTTTAAGGGGTGGAAGTACGATGTCACATGCCCTTGAATGAAATAGAGAGGAAACACTTTATTGTTGTTTTAAGGGGTGGAAGTACGATGTCATATGCCCTTGAATGAAATAGAGAGGAAACACTTTATTGTTGTTTTAAGGGGTGGAAGTACGATGCCATATGCCCTTGAATGAAATAGAGAGGAAACACTTTATTGTTGTTTTAAGGGGTGGAAGTACGATGTCACATGCCCTTGAATGAAATAGAGAGGAAACACTTTATTGTTGTTTTAAGGGGTGGAAGTACGATGTCATATGCCCTTGAATGAAATAGAGAGGAAACACTTTATTGTTGTTTTAAGGGGTGGAAGTACGATGTCATATGCCCTTGAATGAAATAGAGAGGAAACACTTTATGGTTGTTTTAAGGGGTGGAAGTACGATGTCACATGCCCTTGAATGAAATAGAGAGGAAACACTTTATTGTTGTTTTAAGGGGTGGAAGTACGATGTCATATGCCCTTGAATGAAATAGAGAGGAAACACTTTATTGTTGTTTTAAGGGGTGGAAGTACGATGTCACATGCCGTTGAATGAAATAGAGAGGAAACACTTTATGGTTGTTTTAAGGGGTGGAAGTACGATGTCACATGCCCTTGAATGAAATAGAGAGGAAACACTTTATTGTTGTTTTAAGGGGTGGAAGTACGATGTCATATGCCCTTGAATGAAATAGAGAGGAAACATTTTATTGTTGTTTTAAGGGGTGGAAGTACGATGTCACATGCCCTTGAATGAAATAGAGAGGAAACACTTTATTGTTGTTTTAAGGGGTGGAAGTACGATGTCATATGCCCTTGAATGAAATAGAGAGGAAACACTTTATTGTTGTTTTAAGGGGTGGAAGTACGATGTCATATGCCCTTGAATGAAATAGAGAGGAAACACTTTATTGTTGTTTTAAGGGGTGGAAGTACGATGTCACATGCCCTTGAATGAAATAGAGAGGAAACACTTTATTGTTGTTTTAAGGGGTGGAAGTACGATGTCACATGCCCTTGAATGAAATAGAGAGGTAACACTTTATTGTTGTTTTAAGGGGTGGAAGTACGATGTCACATGCCCTTGAATGAAATAGAGAGGAATCACTTTATTGTTGTTTTAAGGGGTGGAAGTACGATGTCATATGCCCTTGAATGAAATAGAGAGGAAACACTTTATTGTTGTTTTAAGGGGTGGAAGTACGATGTCATATGCCCTTGAATGAAATAGAGAGGAAACACTTGATTGTTGTTTTAAGGGGTGGAAGTACGATGTCACATGCCCTTGAATGAAATAGAGAGGAAACACTTTATTGTTGTTTTAAGGGGTGGAAGTACGATGTCATATGCCCTCGAATGAAATAGAGAGGAAACATTTTATTGTTGTTTTAAGGGGTGGAAGTACGATGTCATATGCCCTTGAATGAAATAGAGAGGAAACACTTTATTGTTGTTTTAAGGGGTGGAAGTACGATATCACATGCCCTTGAATGAAATAGAGAGGAAACACTTTATTGTTGTTTTAAGGGGTGGAAGTACGATGTCACATGCCCTTGAATGAAATAGAGAGGTAACACTTTATTGTTGTTTTAAGGGATGGAAGTACGATGTCACATGCCCTTGAATGAAATAGAGAGGAATCACTTTATTGTTGTTTTAAGGGGTGGAAGTACGATGTCATATGCCCTTGAATGAAATAGAGAGGAAACACTTTATTGTTGTTTTAAGGGGTGGAAGTACGATGTCATATGCCCTTGAATGAAATAGAGAGGAAACACTTGATTGTTGTTTTAAGGGGTGGAAGTACGATGTCACATGCCCTTGAATGAAATAGAGAGGAAACACTATATTGTTGTTTTAAGGGGTGGAAGTACGATGTCATATGCCCTTGAATGAAATAGAGAGGAAACACTTTATTGTTGTTTTAAGGGGTGGAAGTACGATGTCATATGCCCTTGAATGAAATAGAGAGGAAACACTTTATTGTTGTTTTAAGGGGTGGAAGTACGATGTCATATGCCCTTGAATGAAATAGAGAGGAAACACTTTATTGTTGTTTTAAGGGGTGGAAGTACGATGTCATATGCCCTTGAATGAAATAGAGAGGAAACACTTTATTGTTGTTTTAAGGGGTGGAAGTACGATGTCACATGCCCTTGAATGAAATAGAGAGGAAACACTTTATTGTTGTTTTAAGGGGTGGAAGTACGATGTCATATGCCCTTGAATGAAATAGAGAGGAAACACTTTATTGTTGTTTTAAGGGGTGGAAGTACGATGTCACATGCCCTTGAATGAAATAGAGAGGAAACACTTTATTGTTGTTTTAAGGGGTGGAAGTACGATGTCATATGCCCTTGAATGAAATAGAGAGGAAACACTTTATTGTTGTTTTAAGGGGTGGAAGTACGATGTCATATGCCCTTGAATGAAATAGAGAGGAAACACTTTATTGTTGTTTTAAGGGATGGAAGTACGATGTCATATGCCCTTGAATGAAATAGAGAGGAAACACTTTATTGTTGTTTTAAGGGGTGGAAGTACGATGTCATATGTCCTTGAATGAAATAGAGAGGAAACACTTTATTGTTGTTTTAAGGGGTGGAAGTACGATGTCATATACCCTTGAATGAAATAGAGAGGAAACACTTTATTGTTGTTTTAAGGGGTGGAAGTACGATGTCACATGCCCTTGAATGAAATAGAGAGGAAACACTTTATTGTTGTTTTAAGGGGTGGAAGTACGATGTCACATGCCCTTGAATGAAATAGAGAGGAAACACTTTATTGTTGTTTTAAGGGGTGGAAATACGATGTCACATGCCCTTGAATGAAATAGAGAGGAAACACTTTATTGTTGTTTTAAGGGGTGGAAGTACGATGTCATATGCCCTTGAATGAAATAGAGAGGAAACACTTTATTGTTGTTTTAAGGGGTGGAAGTACGATGTCACATGCCCTTGAATGAAATAGAGAGGAAACACTTTATTGTTGTTTTAAGGGGTGGAAGTACGATGTCACATGCCCTTGAATGAAATAGAGAGGAAACACTTTATTGTTGTTTTAAGGGGTGGAAGTACGATTTCATATGCCCTTGAATGAAATAGAGAGGAAACACTTGATTGTTGTTTTAAGGGGTGGAAGTACGATGTCATATGCCCTTGAATGAAATAGAGAGGAAACACTTTATTGTTGTTTTAAGGGGTGGAAGTACGATGTCACACGCCCTTGAATGAAATAGAGAGGAAACACTTTATTGTTGTTTTAAGGGGTGGAAGTACGATGTCACATGCCCTTGAATGAAATAGAGAGGAAACACTTTATTGTTGTTTTAAGGGGTGGAAGTACGATGTCACATGCCCTTGAATGAAATAGAGAGGAAACACTTTATTGTTGTTTTAAGGGGTGGAAGTACGATGTCATATGCCCTTGAATGAAATAGAGAGGAAACACTTTATTGTTGTTTTAAGGGGTGGAAGTACGATGTCACATGCCCTTGAATGAAATAGAGAGGAAACACTTTATTGTTGTTTTAAGGGGTGGAAGTACGATGTCACATGCCCTTGAATGAAATAGAGAGGAAACACTTTATTGTTGTTTTAAGGGGTGGAAGTACGATGTCATATGCCCTTGAATGAAATAGAGAGGAA
Organism: Meconema thalassinum; assembly: GCA_946902985.2. NCBI lineage: Eukaryota > Metazoa > Arthropoda > Insecta > Orthoptera > Tettigoniidae > Meconema > Meconema thalassinum. Next base: position 28,527,817 of record OX336394.1, read on the forward strand.
ACACTTGATTGTTGTTTTAAGGGGTGGAAGTACGATGTCACATGCCCTTGAATGAAATAGAGAGGAAACACTTTATTGTTGTTTTAAGGGGATGAAGTACGATGTCATATGCCCTTGAATGAAATAGAGAGGAAACACTTTATTGTTGTTTTAAGGGGTGGAAGTACGATGTCATATGCCCTTGAATGAAATAGAGAGAAACACTTTATTGTTGTTTTAAGGGGTGGAAGTACGATGTCACATGCCCTTGAATGAAATAGAGAGGAAACACTTTATGGTTGTTTTAAGGGGTGGAAGTACGATGTCACATGCCCTTGAATGAAATAGAGAGGAAACACTTTATTGTTGTTTTAAGGGGTGGAAGTACGATGTCATATGCTCTTGAATGTAATAGAGAGGAAACACTTTATTGTTGTTTTAAGGGGTGGAAGTACGATGTCTCATGCCCTTGAATGAAATAGAGAGGAAACACTTTATTGTTGTTTTAAGGGGTGGAAGTACGATTTCATATGCCCTTGAATGAAATAGAGAGGAAACACTTTATTGTTGTTTTAAGGGGTGGAAGTACGATGTCATATGCCCTTGAATGAAATAGAGAGGAAACACTTTATTGTTGTTTTAAGGGGTGGAAGTACGATGTCATATGCCCTTGAATGAAATAGAGAGGAAACACTTTATTGTTGTTTTAAGGGGTGGAAGTACGATGTCACATGCCCTTGAATGAAATAGAGAGGAAACACTTTATTGTTGTTTTAAGGGGTGGAAGTACGATGTCACATGCCCTTGAATGAAATAGAGAGGAAACACTTTATTGTTGTTTTAAGGGGTGGAAGTACGATGTCACATGCCCTTGAATGAAATAGAGAGGAAACACTTTATTGTTGTTTTAAGGGGTGGAAGTACGATGTCATATGCCCTTGAATGAAATAGAGAGGAAACACTTTATTGTTGTTTTAAGGGGTGGAAGTACGATGCCATATGCCCTTGAATGAAATAGAGAGGAAACACTTTATTGTTGTTTTAAGGGGTGGAAGTACGATGTCACATGCCCTTGAATGAAATAGAGAGGAAACACTTTATTGTTGTTTTAAGGGGTGGAAGTACGATGTCATATGCCCTTGAATAAAATAGAGAGGAAACACTTTATTGTTGTTTTAAGGGGTGGAAGTACGATGTCATATGCCCTTGAATGAAATAGAGAGGAAACACTTTATGGTTGTTTTAAGGGGTGGAAGTACGATGTCACATGCCCTTGAATGAAATAGAGAGGAAACACTTTATTGTTGTTTTAAGGGGTGGAAGTACGATGTCATATGCCCTTGAATGAAATAGAGAGGAAACACTTTATTGTTGTTTTAAGGGGTGGAAGTACGATGTCACATGCCGTTGAATGAAATAGAGAGGAAACACTTTATGGTTGTTTTAAGGGGTGGAAGTACGATGTCACATGCCCTTGAATGAAATAGAGAGGAAACACTTTATTGTTGTTTTAAGGGGTGGAAGTACGATGTCATATGCCCTTGAATGAAATAGAGAGGAAACATTTTATTGTTGTTTTAAGGGGTGGAAGTACGATGTCACATGCCCTTGAATGAAATAGAGAGGAAACACTTTATTGTTGTTTTAAGGGGTGGAAGTACGATGTCATATGCCCTTGAATGAAATAGAGAGGAAACACTTTATTGTTGTTTTAAGGGGTGGAAGTACGATGTCATATGCCCTTGAATGAAATAGAGAGGAAACACTTTATTGTTGTTTTAAGGGGTGGAAGTACGATGTCACATGCCCTTGAATGAAATAGAGAGGAAACACTTTATTGTTGTTTTAAGGGGTGGAAGTACGATGTCACATGCCCTTGAATGAAATAGAGAGGTAACACTTTATTGTTGTTTTAAGGGGTGGAAGTACGATGTCACATGCCCTTGAATGAAATAGAGAGGAATCACTTTATTGTTGTTTTAAGGGGTGGAAGTACGATGTCATATGCCCTTGAATGAAATAGAGAGGAAACACTTTATTGTTGTTTTAAGGGGTGGAAGTACGATGTCATATGCCCTTGAATGAAATAGAGAGGAAACACTTGATTGTTGTTTTAAGGGGTGGAAGTACGATGTCACATGCCCTTGAATGAAATAGAGAGGAAACACTTTATTGTTGTTTTAAGGGGTGGAAGTACGATGTCATATGCCCTCGAATGAAATAGAGAGGAAACATTTTATTGTTGTTTTAAGGGGTGGAAGTACGATGTCATATGCCCTTGAATGAAATAGAGAGGAAACACTTTATTGTTGTTTTAAGGGGTGGAAGTACGATATCACATGCCCTTGAATGAAATAGAGAGGAAACACTTTATTGTTGTTTTAAGGGGTGGAAGTACGATGTCACATGCCCTTGAATGAAATAGAGAGGTAACACTTTATTGTTGTTTTAAGGGATGGAAGTACGATGTCACATGCCCTTGAATGAAATAGAGAGGAATCACTTTATTGTTGTTTTAAGGGGTGGAAGTACGATGTCATATGCCCTTGAATGAAATAGAGAGGAAACACTTTATTGTTGTTTTAAGGGGTGGAAGTACGATGTCATATGCCCTTGAATGAAATAGAGAGGAAACACTTGATTGTTGTTTTAAGGGGTGGAAGTACGATGTCACATGCCCTTGAATGAAATAGAGAGGAAACACTTTATTGTTGTTTTAAGGGGTGGAAGTACGATGTCATATGCCCTTGAATGAAATAGAGAGGAAACACTTTATTGTTGTTTTAAGGGGTGGAAGTACGATGTCATATGCCCTTGAATGAAATAGAGAGGAAACACTTTATTGTTGTTTTAAGGGGTGGAAGTACGATGTCATATGCCCTTGAATGAAATAGAGAGGAAACACTTTATTGTTGTTTTAAGGGGTGGAAGTACGATGTCATATGCCCTTGAATGAAATAGAGAGGAAACACTTTATTGTTGTTTTAAGGGGTGGAAGTACGATGTCATATGCCCTTGAATGAAATAGAGAGGAAACACTTTATTGTTGTTTTAAGGGGTGGAAGTACGATGTCACATGCCCTTGAATGAAATAGAGAGGAAACACTTTATTGTTGTTTTAAGGGGTGGAAGTACGATGTCATATGCCCTTGAATGAAATAGAGAGGAAACACTTTATTGTTGTTTTAAGGGGTGGAAGTACGATGTCATATGCCCTTGAATGAAATAGAGAGGAAACACTTTATTGTTGTTTTAAGGGATGGAAGTACGATGTCATATGCCCTTGAATGAAATAGAGAGGAAAAACTTTATTGTTGTTTTAAGGGGTGGAAGTACGATGTCATATGTCCTTGAATGAAATAGAGAGGAAACACTTTATTGTTGTTTTAAGGGGTGGAAGTACGATGTCATATACCCTTGAATGAAATAGAGAGGAAACACTTTATTGTTGTTTTAAGGGGTGGAAGTACGATGCCACATGCCCTTGAATGAAATAGAGAGGAAACACTTTATTGTTGTTTTAAGGGGTGGAAGTACGATGTCACATGCCCTTGAATGAAATAGAGAGGAAACACTTTATTGTTGTTTTAAGGGGTGGAAATACGATGTCACATGCCCTTGAATGAAATAGAGAGGAAACACTTTATTGTTGTTTTAAGGGGTGGAAGTACGATGTCATATGCCCTTGAATGAAATAGAGAGGAAACACTTTATTGTTGTTTTAAGGGGTGGAAGTACGATGTCACATGCCCTTGAATGAAATAGAGAGGAAACACTTTATTGTTGTTTTAAGGGGTGGAAGTACGATGTCACATGCCCTTGAATGAAATAGAGAGGAAACACTTTATTGTTGTTTTAAGGGGTGGAAGTACGATTTCATATGCCCTTGAATGAAATAGAGAGGAAACACTTGATTGTTGTTTTAAGGGGTGGAAGTACGATGCCATATGCCCTTGAATGAAATAGAGAGGAAACACTTTATTGTTGTTTTAAGGGGTGGAAGTACGATGTCACATGCCCTTGAATGAAATAGAGAGGAAACACTTTATTGTTGTTTTAAGGGGTGGAAGTACGATGTCACATGCCCTTGAATGAAATAGAGAGGAAACACTTTATTGTTGTTTTAAGGGGTGGAAGTACGATGTCACATGCCCTTGAATGAAATAGAGAGGAAACACTTTATTGTTGTTTTAAGGGGTGGAAGTACGATGTCATATGCCCTTGAATGAAATAGAGAGGAAACACTTTATTGTTGTTTTAAGGGGTGGAAGTACGATGTCACATGCCCTTGAATGAAATAGAGAGGAAACACTTTATTGTTGTTTTAAGGGGTGGAAGTACGATGTCACATGCCCTTGAATGAAATAGAGAGGAAACACTTTATTGTTGTTTTAAGGGGTGGAAGTACGATGTCATATGCCCTTGAATGAAATAGAGAGGAAACACTTGATTGTTGTTTTAAGGGGTGGAAGTACGATGTCACATGCCCTTGAATGAAATAGAGAGGAAACACTTTATTGTTGTTTTAAGGGGATGAAGTACGATGTCATATGCCCTTGAATGAAATAGAGAGGAAACACTTTATTGTTGTTTTAAGGGGTGGAAGTACGATGTCATATGCCCTTGAATGAAATAGAGAGGAAACACTTTATTGTTGTTTTAAGGGGTGGAAGTACGATGTCACATGCCCTTGAATGAAATAGAGAGGAAACACTTTATGGTTGTTTTAAGGGGTGGAAGTACGATGTCACATGCCCTTGAATGAAATAGAGAGGAAACACTTTATTGTTGTTTTAAGGGGTGGAAGTACGATGTCATATGCTCTTGAATGTAATAGAGAGGAAACACTTTATTGTTGTTTTAAGGGGTGGAAGTACGATGTCTCATGCCCTTGAATGAAATAGAGAGGAAACACTTTATTGTTGTTTTAAGGGGTGGAAGTACGATGTCACATGCCCTTGAATGAAATAGAGAGGAAACACTTTATTGTTGTTTTAAGGGGTGGAAGTACGATGTCACATGCCCTTGAATGTAATAGAGAGGAAACACTTTATTGTTGTTTTAAGGGGTGTAAGTACGATGTCACATGCCCTTGAATGAAATAGAGAGGAAACACTTTATTGTTGTTTTAAGGGGTGGAAGTACGATGTCACATGCTCTTGAATGTAATAGAGAGGAAACACTTTATTGTTGTTTTAAGGGGTGGAAGTACGATGTCTCATGCCCTTGAATGAAATAGAGAGGAAACACTTTATTGTTGTTTTAAGGGGTGGAAGTACGATGTCATATGCCCTTGAATGAAATATAGAGGAAACACTTTATTGTTGTTTTAAGGGGTGGAAGTACGATGTCATATGCCCTTGAATGAAATAGAGAGGAAACACTTTATTGTTGTTTTAAGGGGTGGAAGTACGATGTCACATGCCCTTGAATGAAATAGAGAGGAAACACTTTATTGTTGTTTTAAGGGGTGGAAGTACGATGTCACATGCCCTTGAATGAAATAGAGAGGAAACACTTTATTGTTGTTTTAAGGGGTGGAAGTACGATGTCACATGCCCTTGAATGAAATAGAGAGGAAACACTTTATTGTTGTTTTAAGGGGTGGAAGTACGATGTCATATGCCCTTGAATGAAATAGAGAGGAAACACTTGATTGTTTTTTTAAGGGGTGGAAGTACGATGTCACATGCCCTTGAATGAAATAGAGAGGAAACACTTTATTGTTGTTTTAAGGGGTGGAAGTACGATGTCATATGCCCTCGAATGAAATAGAGAGGAAACACTTTATTGTTGTTTTAAGGGGTGGAAGTACGATGTCATATGCCCTTGAATGAAATAGAGAGGAAACACTTTATTGTTGTTTTAAGGGGTGGAAGTACGATATCACATGCCCTTGAATGAAATAGAGAGGAAACACTTTATTGTTGTTTTAAGGGGTGGAAGTACGATGTCACATGCCCTTGAATGAAATAGAGAGGTAACACTTTATTGTTGTTTTAAGGGGTGGAAGTACGATGTCACATGCCCTTGAATGAAATAGAGAGGAATCACTTTATTGTTGTTTTAAGGGGTGGAAGTACGATGTCATATGCCCTTGAATGAAATAGAGAGGAAACACTTTATTGTTGTTTTAAGGGGTGGAAGTACGATGTCATATGCCCTTGAATGAAATAGAGAGGAAACACTTGATTGTTGTTTTAAGGGGTGGAAGTACGATGTCACATGCCCTTGAATGAAATAGAGAGGAAACACTTTATTGTTGTTTTAAGGGGTGGAAGTACGATGTCATATGCCCTTGAATGAAATAGAGAGGAAACACTTTATTGTTGTTTTAAGGGGTGGAAGTACGATGTCATATGCCCTTGAATGAAATAGAGAGGAAACACTTTATTGTTGTTTTAAGGGGTGGAAGTACGATGTCATATGCCCTTGAATGAAATAGAGAGGAAACACTTTATTGTTGTTTTAAGGGGTGGAAGTACGATGTCATATGCCCTTGAATGAAATAGAGAGGAAACACTTTATTGTTGTTTTAAGGGGTGGAAGTACGATGTCACATGCCCTTGAATGAAATAGAGAGGAAACACTTTATTGTTGTTTTAAGGGGTGGAAGTACGATGTCATATGCCCTTGAATGAAATAGAGAGGAAACACTTTATTGTTGTTTTAAGGGGTGGAAGTACGATGTCACATGCCCTTGAATGAAATAGAGAGGAAACACTTTATCGTTGTTTTAAGGGGTGGAAGTACGATGTCACATGCCCTTGAATGAAATAGAGAGGAAACACTTTATTGTTGTTTTAAGGGGTGGAAGTACGATGTCATATGCCCTTGAATGAAATAGAGAGGAAACACTTTATTGTTGTTTTAAGGGGTGGAAGTACGATGTCATATGCCCTTGAATGAAATAGAGAGGAAACACTTTATTGTTGTTTTAAGGGGTGGAAGTACGATGTCATATGCCCTTGAATGAAATAGAGAGGAAACACTTTATTGTTGTTTTAAGGGGTGGAAGTACGATGTCATATACCCTTGAATGAAATAGAGAGGAAACACTTTATTGTTGTTTTAAGGGGTGGAAGTACGATGTCACATGCCCTTGAATGAAATAGAGAGGAAACACTTTATTGTTGTTTTAAGGGGTGGAAGTACGATGTCACATGCCCTTGAATGAAATAGAGAGGAAACACTTTATTGTTGTTTTAAGGGGTGGAAGTACGATGTCACATGCCCTTGAATGAAATAGAGAGGAAACACTTTATTGTTGTTTTAAGGGGTGGAAGTACGATGTCATATGCCCTTGAATGAAATAGAGAGGAAACACTTTATTGTTGTTTTAAGGGGTGGAAGTACGATGTCACATGCCCTTGAATGAAATAGAGAGGAAACACTTTATTGTTGTTTTAAGGGGTGGAAGTACGATGTCACATGCCCTTGAATGAAATAGAGAGGAAACACTTTATTGTTGTTTTAAGGGGTGGAAGTACGATGTCATATGCCCTTGAATGAAATAGAGAGGAAACACTTGATTGTTGTTTTAAGGGGTGGAAGTACGATGTCATATGCCCTTGAATGAAATAGAGAGGAAACACTTTATTGTTGTTTTAAGGGGTGGAAGTACGATGTCACATGCCCTTGAATGAAATAGAGAGGAAACACTTTATTGTTGTTTTAAGGGGTGGAAGTACGATGTCACATGCCCTTGAATGAAATAGAGAGGAAACACTTTATTGCTGTTTTAAGGGGTGGAAGTACGATGTCACATGCCCTTGAATGAAATAGAGAGGAAACACTTTATTGTTGTTTTAAGGGGTGGAAGTACGATGTCATATGCCCTTGAATGAAATAGAGAGGAAACACTTTATTGTTGTTTTAAGGGGTGGAAGTACGATGTCACATGCCCTTGAATGAAATAGAGAGGAAACACTTTATTGTTGTTTTAAGGGGTGGAAGTACGATGTCACATGCCCTTGAATGAAATAGAGAGGAAACACTTTATTGTTGTTTTAAGGGGTGGAAGTACGATGTCATATGCCCTTGAATGAAATAGAGAGGAAACACTTGATTGTTGTTTTAAGGGGTGGAAGTACGATGTCACATGCCCTTGAATGAAATAGAGAGGAAACACTTTATTGTTGTTTTAAGGGGATGAAGTACGATGTCATATGCCCTTGAATGAAATAGAGAGGAAACACTTTATTGTTGTTTTAAGGGGTGGAAGTACGATGTCATATGCCCTTGAATGAAATAGAGAGGAAACACTTTATTGTTGTTTTAAGGGGTGGAAGTACGATGTCACATGCCCTTGAATGAAATAGAGAGGAAACACTTTATGGTTGTTTTAAGGGGTGGAAGTACGATGTCACATGCCCTTGAATGAAATAGAGAGGAAACACTTTATTGTTGTTATAAGGGGTGGAAGTACGATGTCATATGCTCTTGAATGTAATAGAGAGGAAACACTTTATTGTTGTTTTAAGGGGTGGAAGTACGATGTCTCATGCCCTTGAATGAAATAGAGAGGAAACACTTTATTGTTGTTTTAAGGGGTGGAAGTACGATGTCACATGCCCTTGAATGAAATAGAGAGGAAACACTTTATTGTTGTTTTAAGGGGTGGAAGTACGATGTCACATGCCCTTGAATGTAATAGAGAGGAAACACTTTATTGTTGTTTTAAGGGGTGTAAGTACGATGTCACATGCCCTTGAATGAAATAGAGAGGAAACACTTTATTGTTGTTTTAAGGGGTGGAAGTACGATGTCACATGCTCTTGAATGTAATAGAGAGGAAACACTTTATTGTTGTTTTAAGGGGTGGAAGTACGATGTCTCATGCCCTTGAATGAAATAGAGAGGAAACACTTTATTGTTGTTTTAAGGGGTGGAAGTACGATGTCATATGCCCTTGAATGAAATATAGAGGAAACACTTTATTGTTGTTTTAAGGGGTGGAAGTACGATGTCATATGCCCTTGAATGAAATAGAGAGGAAACACTTTATTGTTGTTTTAAGGGGTGGAAGTACGATGTCACATGCCCTTGAATGAAATAGAGAGGAAACACTTTATTGTTGTTTTAAGGGGTGGAAGTACGATGTCACATGCCCTTGAATGAAATAGAGAGGAAACACTTTATTGTTGTTTTAAGGGGTGGAAGTACGATGTCACATGCCCTTGAATGAAATAGAGAGGAAACACTTTATTGTTGTTTTAAGGGGTGGAAGTACGATGTCATATGCCCTTGAATGAAATAGAGAGGAAACACTTTATTTTTTTCCGTTTTAAATTGTTTTAGAGAATTTCACTTAAAATTTTATGCTAGTGCTTATTGCACTTACCTGTTTTCTAGTTGTTCATGAAAAGGAATTACTCGTACTTTTGAACTAAACGTGTAAACAATTCACAATTATTGATACACAACGACTGCGAAATGATCGCAGCTCAACTCTACAAATTAATAAAGTAAATTAAGGATTAAGGTTAAGGAATGCACTTCATGACTAGCAAATTAGCAATCGTCAATTCTGTTGTGGCATATGCCCCCACCCCGCGCCGGCGGGCACCGTCAACAATCACGCATCCCCTCTCCATCCGGCTCAGGCGCTCCGTTCGCCCGTACACCGTAAACTTTTCCTGTGTACTCGGCGCCCACGAACTATTTCGTATTGTTTATAAATAGTTTAAAACGAAACGCTTATTTCATTTCTAAATAATATTACTGCAGTATTTAACAAAGTAATAATGAAAATTTGACCAATGAAACCGTATATTTTTTCCTAAAAAAAATCTTTTTCTTAAACTATAGACAAAATGTTTTTCGATTTTGGAATTTGGCGCCCCTCCCCCTTAACGGCGCTCAGGGCGGCCGCCCCGTTCGCACCCCCTTTGGTATGCCACTGGTGATGTGAGTATCATTTGTCAACAATATTTGTAACATGTTCAACAATCGAATGAATATTGGCATTTTATTCCTCTCTTAAGCTGGATCTCCCCCATTAAAGGTTTCATTGTTATAGTTCTGAATTGTTTATATGAATGGTAGATGTATAAATTACCAGTAAGCATCCAATATTATTTTATTATATTCCTGATTTTGCATTAATTTTAATGCTAGCAGAGACTGAATTATTTCAACTTGTTGAATGTTTGTTCGCTCTTCTCTTTCTTTCCATACATAATCATGAAACAAAATTCCAGGCTCGTTATTGACTACAGATTTCGCTGTAATATCGCGCTTATCGCGAAATAATTGAATTTCAATTTAAAATGGCCTTGACGCTTTAATTCTCTTTAATTCGCGAACATAATATTCTTATTTTCCTAACCATAAACTTATGATTCGCAAAGATATCTCAAAATCACTTCAAAATTCTTTTTGACGCGTGTATCGTTAATGCGCAAAACTCATGCCTCTAGACATCTACAACCACTTTAAAACCGGCGTCTAAGAGCCCAATGTTGCATTCGGATGAGAGTGTATTCACCATTACAACTATCTTATGCTGTTTATTTTCCCTTTGTGTATAGTTGTTTTCATTTGCCATTAAACATAACAATTATTTTTGATTGTAAACAATGCACAGTCAAAACGTTAATTTTGTTAATAAGGATAGGGCTGCTCGTCGACAGCCCAGCTTAGGCTAGATACTGATGATGATGATAATTGTTGTTTTAAGGGGCCTGACATCGACGTTATCGTCCCCTAATGGTCTGGACGATAGCGAAAATGGCAATGAAATGGAAACCAGAACTAAAATTAAGTGAGACTGAAAATACTTACAAAACGTAACTCAGATTGAAACGACGCACAAAATGGAGAGCGGTTATACTTACAAAAGGGAGTTTGGAACGAAAATACTCACAAAAGGAAAAGATTGAAAAATACACACAAAATGTTGTTTAGATTCAAAATACTTACAAAATGCAATTGAAATTCAAAATGCTTACAAAATTTATGGTAGATTCAAACTACTAATTTGGATGGACAATATTTACAAAATGCAATTTTGATTGAAAATACTTCTAAATGTAATTTGGATTCAAAATACCCACAAAATGCAATTGAGAATCAAAATACTTACAAAATGCCCACCGTACAAAATACAATTTAGATTGACAATACTTGCAAAATGCGGTATAGGATGAAAATACTTACAAAGTGCAATTGAAATTCAAAATACTCACAAAAGTCCCAGACCCTATATTGAAAGACTTACTAAAAAGCAATTTAGATTGTCAATCCTCACAAAATGCAATTGAGGTTGAAAATACTCGCAAAATGCAATTTAGATCGAAACGACTTACAAAATGCAACGTAGATAAACAATGCCTACAATATGGAGTGTAGATTCAAAAGTCGCTAAAGGGAATTTAGATACACGGAGAGCCAATTAACAAGAACAGTATGGCAATCATAAAGAGAAAAGGAAACAAGAGGTCTGAACCCACGAAGAAGGAGGGATCAGGAAAGATGAGACAAGGGCCAATTAAGGCTCCCTAGGTCTCGGATACCCTAATACCGTCGGGGTCGGAAAAGAACAAGAGTTGACCAAGGGAGGTCGACAGGAAAGAAGACAGAGAGGAGCCCAGAACCCAATAGATGTGAGCTTCTGGGGTAAGGCTAGATACAGTATGTGTATGAGACAGTGAACTAACCTGGGGAAGTAGAGTCGCACCACCTCGTCCTTCTGCCCCTGCATGAGGTACGTGCAGGAGGTGTGTGGAGGGTACCAGTGCGCTACAGACAGAAAGATACCCTCCGAGTCGCCAGAGCTAGCCAGATCCTCGCTGGTGAGCACCCAGTCGCAGGTACCGTTCCTGCTGCCCGCGGTCTCCACGTGTCCCGGCCAGTTGCCCACGTTGAAGTGGAATCCCGTATTGAGCAGTGGACCCGCGAAGGAACTCACGAACTCCACGAACAGGTCCTCGCTGGTGCCGATGATCGAGTAAGGGAACTTGCCCATACCGCAGAAGATGCCGATCACAGGACTGCCCTCGTCCTTGCCGTCGTAGATCTTGATGTAGTCGAAGGGGCAGTGCTGCGCGCCGGACGATATTGGTCGCATGGGGCATGTCATGATGTTCTCACAGCGCTGTCCGTCGATGTTGAACTCCTCGTTCTCTATGTACAGCTTAATGAAGGGAAGGCGGGTGTTGAGGTGGTACCGGCAGTGCAAACCGCGAGGGTACACGCCAGGGTACGCCGGGGACTGCACATAGCAGGTCTGTAGCCGGCAGTCTCGGAATACCCTCTCGCAGTAAGACCTGCAACACAAATCAACAATCACAGGCCTGTCGAGACGTAGAGGCAACCGGGACCTATATTAAAGATATTGTGTACTCTTGAGCATGTGAATTGTCCATAATTCAGACATCATTCTAAAAAGCATTTTCCCGTTTTGTGGTAAGTCTATAGCTAAACGTTTTCTAATTAGCAAAACGTAACTTATTCCTAATTAGATGACAACCATATGATGATATTTTGAGGTTATAAAATCTAGAGAATAAATTTAATTACAAATTGTAAGAAAAGACATTTCAGAAAAAAAAAAAAAAAAAAAGATACTAGCCATACAGTAGTCGCATATGATGTGTAACATCTGACATGTTATCCTACCTTGAAGTTGTTACCGTTTTTATTATCCTTAACATTATTCAACACAAAAAAAAAAAATATATTTTTTACACTTTTATAATACATAACAATTCCAAGACTCTCTTTTTTTCCTTCACTGTCTACATGATATTTCTACTCTCGCACTGCCTTCTTGATACTCTGCTGTTACAAAGTAATCCCTATGTGATAAACATTCCACAAGGTACCACTGCCAGCTGGATCACATCCCTTCTGGCTGCTAGGAGGGATGCGATCCAACTGGCAGTGCGTCTTACACACTTCCGTCCGATCCACTTCCGTCCAATTTTTTAAAATCACTCCCACAAAAATATCCAGCAACTGAGTGGAAAGATGTTACACATAAAAAAAAAATCGGGAACATGTATCTCAGATATTGGTTCCTTAGTTTAGGGGCTGCGACAACGCGGTCATGTAGCCCCGTGTACTTTGGGTGTGTGTAGAATTTGCCTGATAATCGGTGTTAATTGTGATGGCTGTATTAATGTGTGTATCTGTTTTAATTTAAGTAAAATCTGCAGACAATAATTTTAAGTAGTTCCTACTTTTGCTACCAAATGCTACCGTCCACGACACCTAGCTTCCGGACTTGGCTACAAAATGCCATCGCAGTGAGCACCTGGTGGTGAACGTTGGAACTAATAGAGTGTTATCAATTTTAACCTACAAATTTTGGCTTCACACAAGTGTATTTAGTGGAAGGTTCTTTTTCATGCCGTAAGTCTATGACATGGGACCGCCGGCTTTACTTAACCTCCGAAGGAAGGCATACTGAGGGATTTTTAACAAAAAAAAAATCCGATGACATCGTCAGGATTGAACCCGCGATATTGGGCATGCTACCAACTACGCCACCGAAGCCGCTTCATTTAAGTGTGATAATTAAGAATATTCCTTGATTTCCATCGTCTTATACCTTACAACTTCGTACTATACCTGCACACGAATCTTTTACTGGTAATCATACTTAAACCCCACTAATAAATAAGTCTACGGTACCGTAGTCTCCATTTACCGCGGGAGGCAGGCTACTATGTGGGCGTGGTCAGTCAGTGCTTCAACTCTCCGCATGCTATAGCGCTGACAGGGCGTCTCCTTATTACTCCTTGAGTTAAACGGACGGACATGAGACGCGCCTCCTCGCGGACAAATATTGAATGATTCGTACGGTGTACAGTCATTGTGTGGCTCTAAACATGACGGACAGTGCGCAGTATCGTCCCATCACCCATATGTATTAGGGTGGGCCGAAAAAAATCTTTTTATTTATTTTGAAGTTGTAATAGCGCGTAAAAGTTGCGAATTATATAGATAAAAGAAAAAGACATTTTCGAAATCGGTTGACATCTTCCGGTCGCACATAGGCCGTAAAATTTGAAAAGATATGAAAAATTTTCATTTTTGCGATTATTTTTTAAATATTTGAATTAGATGTTTTCATAATGTAATAGCTTGTAGCCAATATCCCAAGTAGAATTTTTTAAATACCTTGGAGAAATAATTCTTCCTTCAGGATTGGACAGTTTGGCTAACACAGAAAGAGCCTCAAAACTTCATAGAGCATTCAGACTAACATGGGATCACTATAATAAAAGAGTAATGTCACATAATGCAAAACTGAAACACTACAAAACAGTTGTACTACCGGAAGCTCTATATGCTTCAGAAACCATAGATTTAGGAGGTCATTCTAAAATTGCAAATGTAGAAAAGCAAGAACGTAAAATTCTTAGAAAAATATTCGGCCCCATACAAGAAAACGGAATTTAGATTAAAAGACGAAATTCAGATCTATACCGTCACACAGATAGTTTCAGCAACACTGTACGAAGAAGACGTTTAACATTTTATGGACACCTCTTCAGGATGGACGATTATAGACGTACAAAAAGGTTATTCAATGTAATAAATTCTCAGAAGTCAAGGATAGCCTGGCTGGATGAATCAAGAGAGGACCTGCAAGAGTTGAACACCGGAGAAAATATTCTGAGAAACCGCTAAGTCTTCAGGACCGCAGTAACAAAGCACAAGTTTAGGGTGAAAACTAGTGGCAGGACTGGAACCAAGTGGACAGCAGGTAGCACAGTGACTTCATGAAGAGATTTTGGGAAGATAGGAAGGCGAATATCATCAAGCCGAAAAACAAGTTCAAGCGCGCTCTATAATGGGCAAAACGCAAAACGAAGAAGAAGAATAGCTTGTAGCGTCTTCAAATAGAGCCTAAAACATTGTGTTTTAATTTGGTTTAAATCAGTTGATATCTTCCGGTCGCGCATACGCCCCAAAATGTGACAAAATATTGAAAATTTCACTTTTTCACGAGATTCTTTTTGTATCTTTAATATACTTTTTTAACGTAATAGTTACAGCATTTTTATTTTTGAGCAAAAGAACAATGGTACCGGTATAGGAAACAGTACCTAAAAATATAGTTATTCCTATGACATGATGGGTGATAACAGTGATACTCTTCAACTTGCTCTATATTTAAGAAGCTTCAATATTTAAGTGACAGTATAGTTTTTAACAACAAGCTTACCTTTATAAGAAAAGAGAAAACAGAGTTTTGAATAAATAGTCCATTTTAGTTGAACCAGTTCATTTGTACTGTTCTCTATTTTGTAGCCGAATGTACTTTGAAGACTGATTTGCTGGTGAAATTTTTATAAATCCATCTCGAGATTCAGCTCCACAAACTTTTCCTGAGGCTTCCGTGACGTGTTTTACACAAAGTTCAACAGCCTGCGAGTGAACTGGGAATTGCTTGAAAGTAATGTTCCAGTCAGGGATTGAGTCACTAGAATCACTGGTCCGATTTAAATGAAATTTTGCATGGATGTAGCTGATTTACCAGGCTTGCATATAGGATACTTTTGATTTCGATATTTTGCACTATTTAAAAATGGCGACTAGTGTTCATGTGCGATTTTGATCACGTCGTCAGTGATTTCTGCCAACAATGGGGAAGATCATTCACAGTCCATCCAGCTGATCATTTGTGAGTAATCTTGCGCATTGAAGTTGATTTTCGGTGACCTGAATGTTCTTACTGTTTTCCTTCTTGCATCGATCTGCCTTGCCTTTGGAATTCTTCGAAGTCCAAGCTCTCTTTTGTGTTTCTTGTCATCTTGAGTCATGGCTAACAGTAAGTGTTCTGGGTGGGCGAAGAAACCATTCCGTTTATCACAGGATCGACAACATCATGCAAAGGTTTTGTCAAATACCTGGTAGATTGTATTGCTTGGTAAACAAGTTTCGGGCCGTCTGTAAAGTATTTACTGTACTTGTTTTGATAGTAAACCACATTGGGATGCATGATTTCAATATAAACAAAACTAGTTCTTGAAGTTGAGGTGAGGGGCTTTCTTCACTTATGTACAATCTGAGAGTTCTATTTGCTTTCGTCAACCACTTCGAATGTGATAAGTGCCCAGGATCTCGTACAGCTAAATCTTCTTTACAGGTTCCTGATTTTATTGCCTTTGGAATATCAACTAGGTATTGCTGATCTTTGCTAAGCACGTTTCTGTCTATCTCTGGGATCTGACAATCAATACTCAGGAAGTTAACCACCGGCAGTTTTTGGCAGCCAACTAACTTTTCAGCGATTGGTCGTTTAGAAGAATCACGCCCTGTTGCCTTGCCATCCAGGTGCTCAAACATGTGGTGGAATGGCAACTCATTGAAATGGAGGAGGCAAATTTCCCATTGTACAGGTTTCATTAAATATAGTTCCACTCAGCGAAGACCAGTTTTCCAACCTGTATTGACAGCAGTAGGCTCTACCATCACATCCGATGACAATCAGATTTTCAAAAGAAATACCACGCTCTGACAGGTAACAAATTTTACAGACTTGACAATATCTTCAGAGATTCCAGAATTTGGAGTAACCTGGCCAAACAGAGTGAGCCGGGCTCTTGAATCAGCGAGTAATGCTCCTCCTTAATAATTCTACGAAACCTTTTTGAATGAGCTTCCTCTTATCACCAACGTGCCGTTACGCGATCCAGAAAACATTGACTGAAATTGACAGTTTTCTTTACCTCATTATTAGTTCGTGTGAAATAATACTACGGCTATTACATTTAAATACAAATTATTTATCAAATACCAAAAATGCGCAAAAATGTAACTTTTTCATTATTTCGGTAGATTTTGGCGCTTATGCGTGACCGGAAGATATCAACTGATCTCAACCAAATTAAAACACAATGTTTTTTTGGCTCAATTTGAACACTCAAAAAACTATTACATTACAATAACATCTAATTCAAAAATTTTAAAAATAATTTCAATAATGAAGTTTTCTTCATATTTGTCAAACTTTAGGGCCTTTGCGCGACCGGAAGATGTCAACCGATTTCGATTTTTTTATTTTCTTTTATTTATATAATTCGCAACTTTTCCGCGCTATTACAACTTCGAAATAAAAATGATATTTTCGGCCCACCCTATTATGTAATCGTCATATGAAAAACTTTTTTTGAGAACTATATCAATACAAACACTACTAAAGACACCAAAATTATTAATAACAAGCTGTACCCGGCATGCGTTGCAATGCCAATCAAAGAAAGTGTTGGCGTTGAAATTCTGTTTTTTGAAGTGCTTTTGGATACACAACATGTTTTTCAATTTCCGTTAACTGCCCCTATGCTATCGTAAAATGGATTTTCTAATTTAGAATCAATCGTGGGAGCGTGCACAACAACTTTCAAAAGTTTCATCGCAATCGGATGAATGGTATATGAACGTATACGGGATTTTGTTTGAACGATTCGTGCGCTGTCACTCATTTGTTGATTCTACTCGTACGCTACCTATTGAGAAATGAATTTGCTAAGTCGAAACCCTACCCTGGCGTGTACACAATAACTCATCAAGGTTTCATCACAATCGAAGAAGGTTATATGAACCCAATATGGGATTTTGTTGAAACGCTTCGCGCGTCGGCACCCATTTGTTGCATCTACTCTTGCGCTACTTATTGTGAAATGGATTTACTAAGTCGAAACCCTTCCCTGGCGTGTACACAATAACTGATCAATGTTTCATCGCAATCGGATGAATAGTATATGAACGCATACCGGATTTTGTTTAAACGATTCACGCTCCGTCACTCATGTGTTGAATCTACTCGTGCGCTACCTGCTGTAAAATGTATTTACCAAGTTAGAAACCGTCACGTAAGTGTCCACAACATCTCACCCAAGTTTCATCGCTATCGGACTAATGGGATATGAAGACATAGGGGAGTGTATTGAAACGCTCCGCGTGTCGTCGTTCATTTGTCGAATCTACTCGTGTGCTACCTACTGTGAAATATATTTACTAAGCCAGAAACCTTCCTTGGAGTGTCCACCATATTTCACCCAAGTTTCACCGCTAACGGCAGAATGGTATATGACCTTATACGGTACTTTGTTGAAACGCTTCGCGCGTCGTCCCTCATTTGTTGAATCTACTTGTGCGCTGCCTGTTGTGTAGTGGATTTACTAAGCCAGAAACCTTCCACGAAGTGTACACAACATCTCACCCAAGTTTCATAGCTATCGGACGAATGGTATATGAATGCAGACGGGACATGGTTGAAACGCTTCGCGTGTTGTCGCTCATTTGTTGATTCTACTTGCGCTACTTATTGTAATATGGATGTACTCAGCCAGAAACCTTCCCTGGAGTGTACACAACATCTCACCCAAATTTCATCGCAATCGGATGAATGGTATGTGAACGTATACCGGACGTTTTCGAAACGCTTCGCGCGTAGTCACTCATTTGTTGAATCTAAACGTGCGCTTCGTATTGTAAAATGGATTAACTAAGCCAGAAACCTTTCCTGTAGTGTACACAACAATTCACCAAACATTTATCACTGTCAGACGAATAGTATATGACCTTATACGGGACTTTGTTGAAACGCTTCGCGTGTCATCGCTCATTTGTTGAATCTACTGCTGCGCTACCTATTGTAAAATGGATGTACTAAGCCAGAAACCTTCCCTGGAGTGTACACAACAGCTCACCCAAGTTTCATCGCTATCGGATGAATGGTATATGACCTTATATGGGACTTTGATGAAAAACTTCGCGCGTCGTCGCTCATTTGTTGATTCTGCTCCTGCTCTTCCTATTTTTTTTTAAAGGGATTTACTAAGCCAGAAACCTTCCCTGGAGTGCACACATCTCAGCCTAGTTTCATCGCTATCGGACGAATGGTATATGCACGCATACGTGACTTTGTTGAAATGCTTCACGCGTCGTAGCTCATTTGTTGAATCTACTCGTGCGCTGCCTATTGTAAAGTGGATTTAATAAGCCAGAAAATTTCCCTGAAGTGTACACAACATTTTACGCAAGTTTCATAGCTATCGGACGAATGGTATATGAATGCATACGGGACTTTTTTGAAACTGACTTTGTTGAAATGCTTCGCGCGTCGTAGCTCATTTGTTGAATCTACTCGTGCGCTGCCTATTGTAAAGTGGATTTACTAAGCCAGAAAATTTCCCTGAAGTGTACACAACATTTTACGCAAGTTTCATAGCTATCGGACGAATGGTATATGAATGCATACGGGACATTTTTGAAACACTTTGCGTGTCGTCGCTCATTTGTTGAATCTACTCGTGCGCTATCTACTGTGAAATGTACTCACTAATTTGGAAACCTTCACGTAAGTGTATACAACATCTCACCCAAGTTTCATCGCTATCGGACGAATGGTATATGAACACATACGGGACTTGTTTGAAACGCTTCGCGCATCGTCACTCATTTGTTGAATCTACGCGTGCGCTACCTATTGTAAAATGGATTTACTAAGTCAGAAACCTTCCTTAGAGTGTACTCAACATCTCACCCAAGTTTCATCGCAATCGGTTGAGTGGTATATGAATGCATAGGAGACATACACACCCACAGACAAACTATCACGTAAGATTGATTTTTATATATATAGATAATAATAATAATCCTGAAAGTTCAGACTGTTATATATAGATTACGAGTGCAATACCGGCCCAGAAACCATAGGGCATATCACCAGCAGCTGCCGAATTCTAGCGCCAACATCTTACGCTGATAGGCATAACGATGTTGCCCTAACCCGGTCTCTCATAAACGACAGTATGCCTTATTACAAATACTCTCCAGAAAGTGTGCTGGAAAACGAAGATTACAAACTGTATTGGGATCGCACTATTCAACCCGACAAAACAACTCCTCATAATAGACCAGACATAACTTTAACTGACAAGAAGAACCATCACACGTACTTGATTGACATAGCTGTTTCGAATGACCATAATATCCACCATAAATACAGAGAGAATATTAAGAAATATACTCAGCTATGGAGGTAGCAGGAATCTGGAGACAAACAAGTAGTTCCGTGAAGAACTATACAGCCTATTTTCATATATCCTACTTATGTTAACTGCCACTATCAACATACACAATTTCAGTTTGAGTGCTGTAATAGACTCGTAGATATTGAGAACCGACTAAATATTTCGGATGGTCGCCATGTTGGATTTTACATATGAAGATCCTTGAGTTATGTACTGTTACATGCAGATTATTGTGTATGTGGAGTATTCAAACTTCAATCGCATAATTAGGACACAAGAAGTTACAAGGAGATTTTAAAATTTCGCACAGCTGCCATCTTGAGGTTATGGAAACAATTGAAATAAATTAGATGCCAGTGGATTACCATTCGTATGAGGATTTACTGTACCAAGTTTCACTGCACTCGGATGGTTAAATTGCGAGAAACGTCCATGTGAATATTTATAATTCGCGTCGCCGCCATGTTGGATTTGTGATCACTAGGTTATTTAAAGTCCTATAGGTGAACTTAAGTTCATAGCCCCTACGAACATTATAAAATTCAGTTTGATTGCTATAATAGATTCGTAGATATTCAGAGCGGTCTAAATATTTCGGATGGTCGCCATGTTGGATTGTTAAATGTATAGGCCATAGAGTCGTGTACCATTAAAGGAAAATTATTACGTAGGTTCATTATTCAAACTTTCACTTCGATCGCATGACTACATCACAAGAAATAAAAACTTAATTTTAAAATTCGCACAGCCGCCATCTTGAGGTTATGTAAACAATTGAACTAAATTAGATACCAGTGCATTATAATGTGTATAAATATATCCTGTACCAGATTTCAGTGCGTTTGGAACATTAAATCGCGAGAAAGGACTATTTAAAATTTTCAAATTCGCTTGGCCGCCATGTTCGTTTTGTAGTTAACCGGTTTTTGAAAGACTTATAGATGGACTTCCAGTAGTGCCCTTTATCTCCGTACAAAATTTCAGGGAGATACCAGTAATAGTTTCAGAGATCTAGAATGACGGTGAAATATTTCGCACATCCGCCATCTTGTGGTTATGTAAACAATTGAACGAAGTTAGATGTCGGTGCATTACAATGTATATGAACATATACTCTACCAAGTTTCATTGCGTTTGGTTGGTTAAATCGCGAGAAACGTCTATTTAAAAGTCGCAACTTCGCATGGCTGCCATGTTAGTTTTGTAGTTACCAGGTTTTCAAAGGTCACATAAGTGAACTTATAGTAGTTCCCTTTATCAGCATACAAAATGTCAGGGTAATGTCGCTAATAGTTTCGGAGATATTGAATGCTGGTGAAATATTTCGCACAGCCGCCATGTTGGATTGATGAGTCGTAACAAAATTTGAAGGGCACGGTCGGGGTCGCCCGGAATATTGCTATGAACTTACCGAGTTTCATTGAAATTGCTCTAGCCGTTTAGATTTTATTAGGGGACACACACACACACACACACACACACACGCACACACACACGGACAAAAGGTGATCTCATAAGCCTATTTTTTCAAAATTGAAAATAGGCTAAAAATGTGACGATCCTTCCTTTCCTCCTGACATCTAAATCCTTTTCCTTGGCTGAGGCAAGGAAAGCATTTCTACGGAAAAGGAATCTGTCGGTGTTAATTGTGATGGCTGTATTAGTGTGTGTTATCTGTTTTTAATTCTGGTAAAGACTGCAGACGATTAATTTTTAGCCTACTTTTCACATTTTGCAAAAATGAGGAAAAAGTAGACTTATGAGATCGATCCGGGAAAATGTGTGTCTGTCTATCTGTCCTTCTGTCTGTCTGGCTGAGTGCGAGTCCCCCCCACCTCTATCAACTCCTAAACGGCTGCAGCAATCGAAACCAAATTTAGTATGAGTAAAGATGTATACCGGAATATCTTAAGCCCATTTTTGAAAATGATGTCAGTGCTACCAACTGCTGAAAAAAAACGCACTAGAAATTTGAGCTCCATGTTGGATATCATGGAAGGTATGCATGGGAGCTATTCCAAAATTGGCACACATGTAGATAATACTATTTTAGTTTAATTTCCAGGAGGCCATACAAGACAGTGTTGCCAAAATAATTTTAAGCCTTCTGATAGGTCCAATTTTTAAATGCATATAACTTCTACACTATTAATTGGATTTCAACCAAATTTTGTATGTAATATGTGTAAATAAACAGATATGACTGAGTGTATTCTTAAGAGCCACCAGGGCTGCCAACTGTAAATAATTGCTCTCTCTATTTTCTTCATCCAAATACCAATATATCTGAAAGTATGCAAGCCGACAGCTTTAAACTATGCACACGTACTGTATAGTACCTGACATTTTAGATTAATTTGGAGTAACTTATATACTTCAGTTCTACCAACATGATTCTAAGCCTGCTGATTGGACCAATTTTTATATACATTTAACTTCTATACTATCAGTTGGATTTCAACCAAATTTCGTATGTACACTGTGTAACATAACAGATATGACTATAAGTAATCTTAAGGGGACTAATGAGTAAGATTTCATGAAATTCGGCCAAAACACCGAATTTTGGATTTTGCCCAAATTTGGGGCACAAACTTTTGTGAAATAAGGAATGATGAAAATTTTCCCATGGCGCCATTTTTAAAGCACTCCATGCGCGCCATTATTAAATACTTCAGCGCGACACACCCACATGTCAAATGGACTGAAACACTTCGGATCTTTTTTTTTTCATGTCATTGCTAACAAGTTACCACAAAATCCCTTTGCGGAAATGGTCAGGCAAGTGTCTTATGCCATCTAGGAACAGAAAATTATCATAGTTTACTATGGTAGTCAAGTTATAACTTTATACACGGGAATGAAATAAGTTATGTCCAAATATATTGAAATAATTTCCTTCTAATTTCTAGTTTTAATTTTCTTCATGCCGTGCAATTCATCTTTATCAGTAATGAAGTAAATAGAACAAATAAGTAAATAAGTGCCTTGCTCCTTTGATTACCATAGTTACTTCCTACCGTTGCACTATGATCTTTGTTGACATTAGCTCCACCAGTGGCCAGCTCCGGTGGCGTAGTCGGTAGCATGCTGAACTGCTGTGCCCAAGATAGCGGGTTCAAACCCGGCCGAAGTCGTCGGAATTTTTAAGAGCGTTAAAAATCCTTCAGTATGCCTTCCTTCGGAGGGGAAGTAAAGCCGGCGGTCATAGATTTATGGCATGTAAAAGATCCTTACACATACTAAACTTGTGTAAAGCAAAATTGTTAGGTTAGATTTCGTCAGAATGCTCTATCCAAGTTCCAACGTTCACCACTAGGTATCATTGATATCTGGTGGCGAAAGTTGGAACTACTTGAAATTGAACGGAACTTGTAGCTCACCCTTTAGGGTGTCCGCTGGAAGCAGCTACAGACTCAGGCGAGCCGAACATGTCCTCGCACACTCCCGGCACTAAAAGCCATACGATAAATAAATAAATAGTCTCAGTACATTAATGTACACACATCAAAAAAAGTTTTGCATCACCTCGGTTCCAAGAGTTCCGGAACCGTTAAATACAAAGGGAATAGAGATCAACACAAACAACATTTCAGCTCGTTTTATTGCTCATGAGACCCACACATTGCATGTTGTACCATCATACAGCTAGACTTTCAGCATTTGTGGTCCAGATTGCAGTACACACCACTACCTCTAATACCCAGTAGCACGTCCTCTTGCATTGATGCATGCCTGTATTCGCCGTGGCATACTATCCACAAGTTCATCAAGACACTGTTGGTCCAAATTGTCCCACTCCTCAACGACAATTCGGCGTAAATCTCTCAGAGTGGTTGGTGGGTCAAGACGTCCATAAACAGCCCTTTTCAACATATCCCAGGCATGTTCGATAGGGCTCATGTCTGGCGAACATGCTGGCCACTGTAGTCGAGCGATGTCGTTATCTTGAAGGAACGCATTCACAAGATGTGCACGATGAGGTCGAGAATTGTCGTCCATGAAGACAAATGCCTCTCCAATATTCTGCCGATATGGTTGCACTATGGGTCGGAGGATGTGATTCAGGTATCGTAAAGCCGTTTCGGAGCCTTCCATGGCCACCAGTGGCGTACGTCGGCCCCACATAATGCCACCCCAAAACATCAGGGAACCACCACCTTGCTGCACTCGCTGGACAGTGTGTCTAAGACGTTCAGCCTGACCAGGGTGCCTCCAAACACGTCTCCGACGATTGTCTGGTTGAAGGCATATGCGACACTCATCGGTGAAGAGAACGTGATGCCAATTCCGTGGGGTCCATTCAGCATGTTGTTGGGCCCACCTGTACCGCGCTGGATGGTGTCGGGGTTGCAAAGCTGGACCCCGCCATGGACGTCGGGAGTGAAGTTGCGCATCATGCAGCCTATTGCGCACAGTTTGAGTTGAAACACGACGTCCTGTGGCTGAACGAAACGCATTATTCAACATGGTGGCATTGCTGTCAGGGTTCCTCCGAGCGGCAATCCGTAAGTAGCGGTCATCCACTACAGTAGTAGCCCTTGGGCGGCCTGAGCGAGGCCTGTCATCGATAGTTCCTGTATCTCTGTACCTCCTCCATGTCCGAACAACATCGCTTTGGTTCACTCTGAGACGCCTGGAAACTTCCCTTGTTGAGAGCCCTTCTTGACACAAAGTAACAATGCGGACGCGATCGAACTGCGGTATTGACCTTCTAGGCATGGTAGAACTACAGACAACATGAGCAGCGTACCTTCGTCCTGGTGGAATGACTGGAACTGATCGGCTGTCGTACCCCCTCCGTCTAATAGGCCCTGCTCATGCATGGTTGTTTACATCTTTGAGCAGTTTTAGTGACATCTATGAACAGTCAAAGGGATTGTATCTTGGATACAATATACACAGTCAACGTCTATATGCCGGAGATCTGGGAACCGAGGTGATGCAAAACTTTTTTTGATGTGTGTATATAACAGTGTTTGGAAAGGGCTGATTTAATGTTTATTGTGTGGAGAATGTAAATCAAACTCTGTAGTAATATGTATGTCTACCCCTTATTATTTCCGTTTTCCAACGGGGTCGGGGTTGAGATGCGATGGAAGTCATTGTGGCGATGGTTTTTACGGCCGGATGCCCTTCCTGACGCCAACCTCATGAGAGGAGTTAATGAGAGATGAAATGAATGATGGTGAATGAAACTGGGCAAGGATGTGGAAGGAAGCGGCCGTGGCCTGTCCGAAGGTACCGTCCCAGCATTTGCCTGGTGTTGAAAATGGGAAACCACGGAAAACCATTTCAAGGACGGCCGACGGTGGGGCTCGAACCCACGCGTCTACCGAGTCAGCAGTGAGCTTGGCCCCATGACCTAATGCTGCGCTTTAGCCAGCGTAGCCACTACTGTCGGTAAACTCTGTAGTAATATAAATAAGGGAAAAGAAGAGGTCTGGGGGATGTACAAATGGTGCAGGGCAGTTCTGATGTAAGTAACTAACCACCCAACTTTATTTGCTGTTTTCTCATGAAGTGATTTTTCTTACATGTCTTATGATACATAATGCTCCTTGTATTGCAGTTTTCAAGATATTTAGTTCAAAGTTGGTTTGCATATTTAAATATGTGGGCAAATTATAATTTCCTCTGGAATTTTATGTCAGTAAAAATAACTGCATTATTTGGGCTTTCAAATATATATAATTTGTATTTCTTGGGTTTAACTGAAATTTTATCACTTTGATTATCTCTCCTGACTCTCATATAAAAGGCACATCAAATTTCAGGGCAATTTATAATTGTGTATGTATTTAGCAACTGTTTACCAAGTATAGAGGAAAATAAGTGAAAACTCCATTGCAAGGAACATTTTTTATGACCCTATGATTTTGAAAATATTATTATTATTATTATTATTATTATTATTATTATTATTGAAGCCTCCGTGGCTTAGGTGGCAGCACGCCGGCCTCTCACCGCTGGGTCCGTGGTTCAAATCCCGGTCACTCCATGTGAGATTTGTGCTGGACAAAACGGAGGCAGACAGGTTTTTCTCCGGGTACTCCGGTTTTCCCTGTCACAATTTCATTCCAGCAACACTCTCCACTATTTCATTTCATCTGTCATTCATTTAATCATTGCCCCAGAGGAGTGCGTCAGGCCTCGGCAGCCGGCACAGTTCATATCCTCGCCGCTAGATGGGGGCTTCATTCATTCCATTCCTGACCCGGTCGGAGACTGGAAGCAGGTTGTGGATTTTCATTATTATTATTATTATTATTATTATTATTATTATTATTATTATTATTATTATTATTATTATTATTTCAAAAACCATTTGAGCAATCAAGTCAAAATTTATAATGTGCCCTAACTATAGGCCTATCTATCTGTGGTTAAAATTTCAAAATGATACGTCCAGTAGTTTCAGATTTTCTAAACTCACTCATGAGTCCCCTTAAGAGCAATCAGAGCTGCCAACTGTTAATAAAAGCTGTCGATATTTTTTACCCTAATATCAATATATCAGAAAGTATGAAAGGCAACAGCTCTATACTTTGCACACGTATAGCACCTGACACTCTAGATTAATTTGGAGCAATTAATACAAGTCAGTGCTGCCAACACGATTCTATGCTTGCTGATAGGTCCAATTTTAAAATACATGTAACTTCTATACTAACAAATTGATTTCATCCAAAATTGGCACAACAAGATATCATAATATTTCCGATTATTTCTAACCAGCACACGCATGACATTGTTGCTAACATGTTTTTACGCGTGCTGATAGATCCAATGTCTAACTGCATGTAACGTCCATTAGACTTCTACCAAATTTTGTATTCTGTACCTTAAGAGATGGAGCTAAGAATATATTCAGTCACCAGGGCTGCCAACTGTAGTGCTCTATTAGGCTACATTATACTCAGGGGCGAGGCGCCCATCAGGGCGCTGAGGCTCAGCCTATCCGTAAAAATACTTAAATTAGTTTTCTTCCGCTGTTATTGGTGCTTTTCGATTGATAATTCAAATATTATATATTTGAACTCGCTCTGTCTAGCGCTGTGTTTGCTCACAACCAAATCAGCCAATAGCTATTCACCTCAACTCAGCCTGGCGCACGCAGACGCAGTAGCAACTACTTAAGTGGTGGGGTAAAGTGTATCTTTTAAACGTGTGCGTTAAGGCTTGCCCAAGGACTCCTAGAGATAGAAACCCCACAACGATAACTGCTGCAATCTAGGGGTGTTTGGCAGAACTAAGACAGCACAGTATAATGAATGATACTGGTTCCAGTGTTGTCAACGACATAAAATGCAAGATGGCATAATTTTCTGACATGAAACATTATTAAACATGGACATAAATCTGAACAGGACCCAGACAAACGCAAAAAAATGAATTTAAGATAAATCTCATTATGTTTTACTTTAAAATACATAACTTAACTTGCAGAATGATATT
This sequence comes from Meconema thalassinum, assembly GCA_946902985.2. Classification (NCBI taxonomy): domain Eukaryota; kingdom Metazoa; phylum Arthropoda; class Insecta; order Orthoptera; family Tettigoniidae; genus Meconema; species Meconema thalassinum. Next base: position 28,555,248 of record OX336394.1, read on the forward strand.
TGGTTTTAAATGTGCTCTTTCGACATGTTGGCAGTCCTGGTTACACGGAGAATGATACGAATCTGTGTAGCCTATTGCCAGTGTGAAATGTAAGTGCAGTGAAGTGTGTTTCTATTAATCTATTTGTATCTTACTGTGTGGTGTGTTTGTGTTACAGTGTAGTTGAAAACAAATAGTAGGCATCACTACGCTAATCTACACGGCACATGCGTTTCAATGGATGCACTCAATACAACTCCATTGAATTTTCTTATTGAAAATCCAAATTTTTTTTCTCAACTCTCTTTGGAGGAAAAAATCCAGGTGAAAGAACGGAAGTCCACGCCAAGCTTGTCACTTCAGAAAACCAATGGAAAGTTTGTAGGACGGTTTCAGAGACAATGGTACGAGTCGAAACCATGGTTGAGTGGTAGTGCTACCCGAAATAGATTATTTTGTTTTTATTGTGTGCTTTTTGCTAAAGACAATTTAGAATGGGGCAAAAGAGGGGTTGGTGAGGAAAGTATTAAAAATTTTCTTTCTAAGGCAAAAAAACATGAGTGTTTAATTTCACACATCACAGCAGCTGTTAAATATAATCATTTAGGCACCGATAGAATTGACCATGCACTTTCCGAGGCGATGCGTCTTGCAGCTTTGAAACACAATGAAAAAGTCGAGCGAAATAGGAATATAATGAAAAGACTGATTTCAACTGTCTGTTTCCTGGCGCGGCAAGAGTTAGCTCTCAGAGGTCACGATGAATCTGAGACGTCTTTAAACAAAGGCAATTATTTAGAATTATTGGATTTCTTGGCAGAGGAAGAACCGTATATGAAAGATCATTTATTATCCGATGGGGTATATAAAGGCACTTCCTCTGACACACAAAATGAACTACTCGAATGCATTACGGAAGTAGTTAAAGAACAGATTTTTAGTGAACTTGAAAATAGTCCGTTTATTTCCATACAGGCTGATGAAACCACGAATGTCTCAACTACAATTCAATTGAGCGTTATTTTCCGTTATGCCAATAACGAATCAGGAGAAATTGAAGAGAGATTCGTCGGATTTTATGACGTTTCAAAAGACCGTAGTGCTCAAGGTATAGCCGCTGTTTTGCTTGACGTCCTCAAAACCTGGAAGATCTCGAAAGGGAAATTAATATCCCAAACGTACGATGGATGCAGTGCAATGGCAGGTAAAAATGCTGGTGTTCACTGTATTGTAAAACAAGAATATCCTCATGCCCTCTTCATCCATTGATACGCACATCAATTAAATTTGGTTCTGCTTTATGCTTGTAAAACAATTACGCAAGTTAAGATTTTTGTAGCAAACCTCGCAGGATTCCATACTTTCTTTAGCCGTTCTAGTAAAAGAAGCGATCTTCTTAGAGCAAGGGGTTTCAAATTGCCAAGCTCATGTGAAACAAGATGGAACTTTTATTCGCGTGTTGTTGCAACTATTATCCGTCACTATGCGGAACTAAAAGCCGCATTTCATGATATTATAGACAATGATGGATGGGATGATAATTCCTTACATCAGGCAATTGGACTCTGCAATATATTGAATGATCTGACGTTTAATTTTTTTGCTGCAGCTTTATAATTTGATTTTTCAGCATACGGGTGTATTGTTTGACATCCTGCAAAGCAAAACTGTAGATATAAGACGTTGCAAGTACGAAATTGAAAATTGCACCAAGGCGGTTGACAAACTAAGATGTGAAGAAGTAGTTCTTGCCTGCATAGAGAAAGCTAACTCTCTACTAAATTCAGCAGGTGAACTTAAAACTACTCTAAATGAAGCAGGATCACAGAAATTGAAGAGACTTGCGTTTGAAATAGTTGACACTATAGTAGTGAATATGGAAACCAGATTCCAGGACTTTCAGAAGCTAGATTTTACGGAATTGGTAGATCAGGAAAAATTTTTGTATTACAGTGGGCCAAATAATTTCCCGACATTTATTCTCGAAAATTTGTTTAAAGTGTATCCATTCTTCGATCATGAAAAACTGACAGGAGAACTTATGTTCGTTTATAGTAGTGAGGATAAACACCTATCGCCTAGGGATTTATTCAAATACATTATACACAATGGATTAAAAATGTGCTCCCTGAGTGCGTGAAGCTACTTTCCTTGGTACTTGCAGTTCCGGCGACCACTGCTTCATGCGAAAGAAGCATGAGTACATTGAAACGTGTTAAAACGTACCTCCGCAACACAATGACGAACGATAGACTATCAAATTTGGCAATTTTGGCTATAGAGAAGAGAACTGTTAAATCTTCTTCCAAACGTCAAGAATTCATTTCTCGAGTTATCGACGTCTACGCCCAGAACAAGGACAGAAGGATCGAACTTATCTGCAAAAGAATTTAATGGTGAGTGATAATGTATTAATTTGCTGATGCTCCTTGTCGAATTAGATTTAATTATTTGAAATAACACATCTGCTTTATTATGACTGTGTAAGTGAAGAATACAATTTAGTTGAGATAATTGTTCTATTTTATTTTTTTCCAAACATGGTATGAGTAACTGTGTGTGCCCCATTAAAGTTAAAAAAAAGGCCCGACCTCTGATGAGTTAAGGGACACTGCGGGTGGGGACACAGCCTTTCCAGTAGACATAAGCTGTGCATTTTGAGGAGTTAGCACGTTTGTTACTTTCGGAATTCATTCAACTTCAGCCTACCCTACAAAAAATATCACGCTTCGCCACTGCATTATACCAGGTATATTTTGATCTAATTAGTTATTTCTATATTACAACTGTTGCACGGAGGAAGCTAATTTTCTGTACATTTCACCTGTCAATGCTGTATTGTGCTGTGTTGTTGCTTCGACATAAAACACAATACTTATCATGTCCTGGATCATTGATCTATTGTGTGTATCCACTGAACAGAACACAGTAATTTATGGAGAAAGTCGACGCAACTCAATCTGAAGAGTTGTTTGGTTTCGCGTAGATACTGTCGGCCCGCTGTGAAATATGTCCATCCCCACTTATCTTACTGTAGTGTAATGGCTTCAGTTTTTCCCCGTCACGACCTTATTCTTGTGTCTTGAGAGTTCTTGTGCCGCACAATGGAACTTCCAGGCCACCGTCCATCTCACTCTGCAATTAAAAGAGCTCCACCGCAGTTGAATTTGCTAGAAATAACAGCATGTCTCCTCGCACAATACCTCGTGGTTTTATTCCTAATACGAGTTTTTAGCTTCAAAAACAATTTAGCTTCCGATTGAAATTCCCCCACGGGCTCACATCTAGTGGGACATGGGTTGGCGACCACGGGACCCCAGCTGAGTCCGGTATTCCTGCCACTTACTTGTGCTGGGCTCCTGTCTGTTATCTTTCCTGTCGACCTCCCTTGGTCAACTCTTTTTCGTTTCCGACCCCGACGGTATTAGGGTATCCGAGGCCTAGAGAGTCTTTCACTTTCCCGCCTTAATTGGCCCTTTTCTCATATTTCCGGATCCCTCATTCTTCGAGGGGTCAGACCTCTTGTTTTCTTTTCATGTTATCTCCTGCCTTCTCCTCAAGGCCCTCAAGGAGGCAGGGTGTGTGTAGCCCCACCACTTACGGTGCACCCTGGATTTAGCTATATCCTCCAGGGCTCACGGCTGGTGAGTTCGGGAGTTGGCAACCCCCAGGGTTTCCTGAGCTGGGTCCGGTTTATCCCTTTCTTCCATTGCCTTTGGGGCGGCCACTCTCCTCTTTTACCTTTCCCATCTGCCTTTCTTGGCTCTCCTTTCTACCAAGTCCCTTCATTTTCATGCTTCGAGGGTTGAGGGTATTTTCTTTCCTCTGTCTTTTTTTTTCTTATTATTATTTTTGTCTTACATTTCCTCTTCTAGTTTGTAAGTTCTAGGTTTAGTTTCATTTTCACAACACCCAAACCATTAGTGGCCGATAACCTAGATGTTAGGCCCCTTAAAGCAACAATTATCATCATTATCATGAGCTTGCCTCGGTGGGTGAGTGGATAGCGTGTCGGTCTACTAACCCCAAGATTGCAGGTTCACTCCTGACCGTGATAAGTGATTTTTGAAAGGCGGCAAAAATACGATACGCATGTCATACGATGTTGGCATGTCAAAGAACCCATTTGAATTCAGTAGGCCGTGTTCATAATGGCAAAATTAATCTCGGGAATTTCCGCCAACAAAAAGTTCCTCATTTCTCTACTAGAAAGCGCTATAGTGTTCAAGGAGCTTAGATATCTAACCTCCTTGACTTTCATAGTGATTCAAGGAACAACGAAATTCGACTTGCAAGCTACCCTCTGGGTGTCAAATTACAAAGCTTGCACTCGGCACCCGAGGCCATACGATATTATTATTATATTATTATAATTATCATCCTACTGAAATTTCATTTGTTTCCAAACATAATTCCTTATTATCATGACTCAAACTTACACAAATATGTGGCAAAAGCATTAACCATATTGGTTCTACGTATTAACTTCGTTATCTTGTTAAATTGTATGACACATATTATTACTCAATATGTTTTATTCTTAGAGACATGTTTTCGGCTCTACAGTGGAGCCTTCTTCTGCTCGTTTGCTTAGGTTAACACTTCATGTGTACTTTATGATAAAAGTAGCAACCCGCTTCGCCCGGTAACAGTTATGAATGCATTACGTGATAGGCTAAGCGCTTTTTTTTTTCGATGTCCGTATATCCGTTTTACGTCACGGCATGATGGGTTCAAATCACTGACTGGACTATTAATTATATTATCATGGAGATGCATGTGCAACAAATTCTTGTCAGACGTAATTTAAGAATGGCGAGGTTCATGAAACTTAAATCCCCCTTCCGTCCAATCTAAACTTGACTGTGTATTTTGCGGAACGAAATGAAGAAAAGCCGAGTTGCACTTCCAAGGAAACTCCAAACACAGCCACTCTTCTCTGAAGTCTTAACTCAACACGACTCGACAGTTTGCTGCTCGCTGTATCTGGGGTAATAGGAATGAAACGTAAAAACACTTATAGTGGGCGATGTATTGAAGATAGAGATATGCTCTCCCGGACATTTCTGTAGAACTTTTCATGCTGAACAATTCTTACACTCATAGTATATTGATATTTTTAACGGTTTACCCAGCGTAAGCTTAAAAAGCGCACGGACGCCATGTGTTTTTTTCGACTTTTTCACTGAAATCGTTAATGCTTCGCTTCTTTGATCATTATTTTCTACAGAACCGGGTGAGTTAGCCGTGGTCTTTACGGCATGACTGCTGGCAGTCGCTCACATCCGGGAGGCAAGGAGGTTCGAATCCCCCCGCCGGCAACCTTGAAGATGGTCTTCTGTGGTTTCCCATCTTCCTTCCAGGCAAATGCCGGGGTTGGTCCCTAACTATAGGCCACAGTCGCTACCTTCCAACTCCTCGTCCTTTCATTCCCACTTTCCTCCCCAACGGTACTTGTAGCTCACCCATTGGGTGTCCATCTCGAAGCAGCTACAAAAACTGGCGAGCCGAGCATGTCCTCGGACACTCCCAGCACTAAAATCCATACGCTAAAAAAAAATCTACAGAAACCTTCCTCGAGATATCCTTTACAGAATGGCAAGAACCGCATCAAAATCCATTCAGTGGTTCTCGAGATTACCCGTGATATCCAAGAATCGGGGAAATTGTTTTATATAAGGTGCGTTCAAAACGTAACGAGCCGTGGCTAATCGTGGCGTGTGTAACGAGCTGTGGTTCCGACCAGAGCGTGGAAGGTCACAGCCCGTCGCTAGAGGGCACGCGTGCACGTCACGTGACGATACACAGCGAGCAGCAGCATGCATCAATCGTCCAACGCTGCCAGTCGCATTGCAAACGGTGACATGGAGGAGTCAACCGAAGAGCAAAAAGGTGTTGTTCGGTTTCCGACAGCGGAAGGAGTAGGGGGAAGGAACATTCATCGCCGAATGCCACAAGTGTACGGCGAACACTGCATGGCCCTTGCAAGGGTCAAGGCGTGACACAAGCGCTTCAGGGAAGGACGGGTGTCGTTAGCCGATGATGCCCGGTCTGGGGCACCCCCCTGCATTAGCGATGACAACGTCCAGCTGGTTGATGCACTCATTACCCAGGACCGCCGAGCGACAGTGAACGCCATAGCCGCCGTGGTCGCTCCACGACAATGCACGACCTCATACGGCCAACACAGTCGCGGCACTCCTGCAGAAATTCAAATGGGAGGTTCTCGGCCACCCTCCATACAGTCCAGACCTCTCTCCCTGTGATTACGCCTTGTTTGGTCCCCTGAAAAAGTCTCTGCTGGGCCAATGATTCACTTCGGACGTCGACGTCCAGCTGTACGTGCGGAACTAGTTCACATCGCAGCCCAGGGAATTTTATGAGATAGCCATTCACCGCCTCGTGCACAGTGGGACAAGTGCCTCAACAGCCAGGGCCAATACTTCTAACATACAGGTACTGGTTTCTGTAATTATGCCTCCGGCTCGTTACTTTTTGAACGCACCTTATACTAAGTAGAGATAAGCGAAATTCTTGACTTTGAACGATGTAATTTGAGTATTTATAAACTAACTTGGCCTCCTTGGTGGTATCAGCCGCGGTGGCCTAGAGTGCTCGTGCTTGGGTGGCATCGGGAGAGCGTGGGTTAGAACCCATCTCGGCCGACAAACAAAAGGATTTCGTGGCCATTTTCACCACCAGGTAAATGCCGGGTTGAATCATTTCAACAGATCCACTGTCGACTCGCTTCCCAGACCATTCGTTAATTAGTCCCAAGTTAGCGGTCGTCTGTCACCATTCACAGTTGTATCTGCTGATAAGGTGTGTTCGGCTCGCAGACACTGCCCTTGCGACGGTAGAGGAATGATCCCTCGCCGAGTCCGTGCGTGAGGCCCTGCTGGGAGGATAAGTGATTACGAACATCATAAGGTGGGCACAGTATTTTCCAAAAGCTATAAAGTCTGTACAATTCTTTAATGTTTTGTCTTACCTTTCTCCGGGAGGAGAGGAGAATTGATTTAGAGACATATCACATTGATGGGAGTCAAGATGAGGAAGTCTGCTGGTCAGATTCAGTATATCAATGGTAGACACGCCACGGTGGGTGAGTGGTTATCGTGTCGGTCTACCAACCCCAAGCTTGTAGGTTCGCTCCTGGTCGTGGTAAGTGATGTTTGAAAGGCGACACAAATTACGGCACGCATGTCATACGATGTTGGCATGTTAAAGAACCCATTTGAATTCAGTAGGCCGTGTTCATAAGGGCAAAATTAATCTCGGGATGTTCCGACAACACAAAGTTCCTCATTTCTCTACTAGAAAGCGCTATAGTGTCAAAGAGCTTAGATGTCTAACCTCCTTGACTTTCATAGTGATCCAAGGAGCGATAAAATTTCGTCATGCAAGCTGCCCTCTAGACGTCAAATAACAAGGCTTGCACCCAGCTCCCGAGGCCATACGAAGGTTGGAACTTAATTAGTGGCAACACGGCGGTGGAGATGCTATTGTCCCGGAGAGTACGCGTTGGTGACATACCTACCTTACCTCTGAGCAAGTGGACTCTCCCTTCCCACAGCACCTGCGACTGCGTGCGCACACTCCACAGGAATACCGTCACTTGCGAGCTAGCGGTCTAACAGAACGTGGTCGCCATGTTTTCCAAACAGGACCAACGGAGTTGGATCAAGATTGAATGTGCCCGACGTCGTACAGCACGCCAGTGTCATCAGGGTCTGCAAGAGGCGTGCGGGGAGGCTGCCTTGTCGTACAGAACAGGGGCACGTTGGGTCAAGGCCTTCAACGATGGTCGGCAAACTGTGGCAGACATGCATCGGGCAGGTCGTCCTACGAGTGTCTTACCGCGTTACTGGACTGTGATCGAAACCAGACGATTCGTGAGCTCCCCCATGAAAGCGGATGGGCGCATACGACTGTGCTGCACATCCTGAAGGAACGCCTGGGTGTGAGGAAAATTGCATCACGATGGGTGTCGCATGAGCGCTTCGACGCTGCCAAGATCTACTAGGAGCGCTATGAGCGCGAAGGAGAGACGTTCCTACGCCGTATCGTCACCCTGGATGAGACATGGGCCAGATCCTACGGGCCCAAACTGAAACGCCAATCGAACGAATGGTGGCATCATGGGTCACCCCGAAAGTCGAAAGTCCGTCAGACCCCCAGTGCGGTGAAGGTTATGGCGATCCTCGTGTACGACTGTGATGGCGTGATCCTAACGCATTACGTTCCTTCACGGCAATGCACAGTATTACTGTTCGTTCTTAGAGCGCCATCTGCGCCCAGCATTGCGAAAGAAGTGGCCACACTTTCTGCGGCAACCACCCATCATGTTGCACGACAACGCATACAGCGCGAGCTGTGGCAGATTTGTTCGGTCGATGGGGCTGGGAAGTACTGTACCATCCACCATACTCCCCTGACTTAAGTCCTTGGGACTTCGATTTAATCCCTAAGATGAAGGAACCACTTCGTGGCACTCTTTTCCAGACTGTTGCAGAGATTCGTCAGGCTGTAGACCGCTCCATGCACACCATCGACAGAACGGGCTCAGCGAAAGGTATACTACGACTTCCACATCGCTGACAACGGGTTCTACACCACACTGGTGAATACTCTGAAGGACTGTAAAGGTTGCTAACATGTACCACTTTTGTACCTCTTGATAATAAATAGTTGCCACTACTTAAGTTCCAACCCTTGTTGCTTTATGCGCCCCACTAACGAGTGTTGTCAGCAAGGACGATATTTCTCAGCTTGCATCCCGTATGGTGCTATAGCACTGCAAGCATATCCTGTAAACGATACTCAACACTATAATGTTTCCCTCGATATGACTACAGACTATTCAATTAATATATTCTGCTTGCAGTCAATAATTGTAGTGCAACATATTATCAGAGTAAGAAGTCGTGTCATGTGGCTGGGCATCGCAAATCATGAAATTAAGGCTTAAATCTACGACATAGTGACGTAGAGAGCGTTTGGAACAGCGAACTGGAGGAACGTACTCTAATAGGTACTTAATACAAGTTTGCAGTGTCGTAGTCGGTAGCATGCTGAGCTGCCATGCCCAAGAGCGCGGTTTTAAACCCGGCCGAAGTCGACGGATTTTTAGAAAGCGTTAAAATCCTTCAGTAGTCCTATGCCCTATGCCTTACTTCGGAGGGGTAGTAAAGCCGGCGGGCCCATGTCATAGATTTATGGCAAGTAAAAGAACCTACCATTACAATTGGTAGTGCTAAATTTGTAGCTTATTTAGTTAGAAACGCTCTATCAAGTTGCAACCTTCGCCGATAGGTGTCAGTGACAAAGTTGGAATAACAGAACTTGAAACTGAACTTGACGGGAAACCTACGGGAAAAGGCCATTGGCTGCATCATATCTGTGGCGTAGTGCATGTGGGTAACCACTGGATTGCCAAGTAAAGGAATTGAGGAGCTAAAGGTTCGAATTCCCCACCGGACGAATGTTTATTCAACGTGCAGAGTGACTTTCTTGTGACGGGTTTGAAAGTAAATATATACACAGTTGGTAGCATTGTGTTGGACTAGACTTTTTCCTCAAATTCCTTACTTTTTAGTGGCTAAACTAAGGTGACGCGGAGTATAGCTACAGGGGTTGGGGGAGACAGAATCCTAATAGACCGCGCTGCGCCGCGCGTCCTGCTGACAAATTGATAATAACGACAGCTCAGCAACCAGGTGACAGTTCAGTTGGGAATGTGATTAATGGGGGCCGCCTCTAGGACATGTTCAACATGAGCGAGCGTGAACGTAACTCCCCGATCTTGATGACACTTCACATACAGTGCAGGCCGCATAGGTTTCTTACAAACTTCATATTCCTTTAGTATACCGCACTCTCTGCTTTACACTTTCCACAATTAAATTTAAAAAAGATATAAATAAATAGATAGACAAATAAGTAAATTAATAAATAAATATATGAAATATATGAAAATCTGGCAAACGCAGCAATACAGGTCAATCTCTTAGAAGAGATAGCCAACAAAACAATTTTAAGAATTTCTGTAGGAAAAAAAATGTGACAAACATAAAAAATGCTTCAGAAATGCTAGTAACAGAAATTGGTCAAATAAAGAGGGTAAGGAAGTTCAAATATTTGGGGGAAATAATTCAAGAAAATGGTTTGTAAAAATCTGTTGTAGAAGAAAGAATACGAAATATGGAAAGAGCGTATGGCATAACTAGCAATACCTACAACAAAAAGTGTTTGTCTAATGATCTTAAAATACAGCTCTACAACACAGTAGTCAAACAGGAATGCCTGAATGTCTCGTACTGAACTACACATTGGATACATTACAAGTAGTAGAAAGAAGAATTACACGCAAAATACTCGGTCCTTTAAAACCTGCAGAATTCTGGGAATTAAGAACTAATGATGAAATATATCGAAAAATAGAAAACATATCAGAAACAATACGGAAGAGGAGATTGTTATTTTTTTGACATTTGTGCAGGATGGATGACAGTAGGTTAACACATTCCTGTGGAACAAGACGTCAACAATAACCTGAGTACAAGAAGTAAAAAAGGATTTTGAAAGAAACAATATCAGAGAAGGAGATACACCACAGAGATATAATTTTAGGCAAAATGTGCTAAAAATGGAAGGTTTCAAAGGGAAGAAGGGAAAGAAAACCGGCTCAAAATGGTCCGAGGAAAGGAAGAGGAAACATAGTGAGACGATGAAGGAATATTGGAGGAAGAAGAAGGAACAGCAAAGGACAAAGCATTGAGACTGGCTCGTGGTCCCTAGAAGGCGGAACGATAATAATAATAATAATAAATAGAAATAAATAGGGTTAAATTCTTTGAACATGTTTCAAGAATGCCTGACGACAGACTTATTAAGAAAAGTTTTAACCACTTCAACATGCCCAATAGAAAAGGCAACTCTTATGAAAAATGGTTTTCTAACACCAAGAAGGATCTACAAGATCTACTGATCAAGACATCCGCAACTGAACCACATTGTGAATAAGATACACACATTTGAGTGGTTCCTGGAGCCAGAAACAGCGACCAACAAGAAACAACATTGGACAGCTGTGAGCAAGAAAACTGGCGCCAAAGAAAACTGGAATCATGAAGAGTTATTTACGTGGTCCTTAGTTGATCAAACTCCATTATGATGAAATAGAATAAATACAAACTAAATCCCTCCATCAATCAACCAATCATTCAACCAATCAATAAACAAATAAATATATAAGTAAATAAATAAATAAACATGACAAAATATATATAAGGTGCGTTCAAATTAAGTAACGAGCCGGAGGCATAATTACAGAAACTAGTACCTGTATGTTAGAAGTATTGGCCCTGGCTGTTGAGGCACTTGTCCCACTGTGACACGAGGCGATGAATGGCTGTCTCATAAAATTCCCTGCGCTGCGATGTGATCCAGTTCCGCACGTACAGCTGGACGTCGACGTCCGAGGTGAATCGTTGGCCCCGCAGAGCCCTTTTCAGGGTACCAAACATGGCGTAATCACAGGGAGAGAAGTCTGGACTGTATGGAGGGTGGCCGAGAACCTCCCATTTGAATTTCTGCAGTAGAGCCGCGACTGTGTTGGCCGTATGAGGTCGTGCATTGTCGTGGAGCAGAATGACCCCACGGGTGAGATTGCCTGGTCGTTTTGTTTTGATCGCTTGGCGAAGTGTGGTCAAGGTTTGTGAATAACCCTGGTCATTCACTGTTGTCCCGTGCGGAATGAAGTGTATCAGAAGGGGGCCATCTTGGTCAAAGAAGAACTTCAGCATTACCTTTCCTGCACTCGTGTGGATGGCTTTGCCTCTTTTGGGTGGTGGTGACCCTGGATGCTTCCACTGGACGCTTTGTCGTTTGGATTCTGGTTCGAAGTGATGGCACTGTGACTCGTCTCCAGCCACCACTCGTGCCAGGAACCCATTCCCTTCCCTCGCATAGCGCTGCAGATGACCAAGACAGTGGGCCATTTGACATGCTTCCTGGTGTGGTTGAAGACCCATTGGGCACACACTTTGCAGTCTGCACACTTCTGACGCTCAATCCGACCACGGCGGCTATGGCGTTCACTGTCACTCGGCGGTCCTGGGTAATGAGTGCAACCAGCTGGACGTTGTCATAAGGCATCATCGGCTAACGAACCCGTCCTTCCCTGAAGCGCTTGTGGCCCGCCTTGACCCTTGCAAGGGACATGCAGTGTTCGCCGTACACTTGTGACATTCGGCGATGAATGCCCGTTCCCCCTACTCCTTCCGCTGTCAGGAACCGAACAACACCTCTTTGCTCTTCGTTTGACACCTCCATGTCACTGTTTGCAATGCGACTGGCAGCGTCGGACGATTGATGCATGCTGCTGCTCGCTTTGTATCGTCACGCGACGTGCACGCGTGCCCTCTAGCGACGGGCTGTGACCTTCCACGCTCTAGTCGGGACCACACCTCGTTACACACGCCACGATTAGCCGATGTCATCACCGGTTTGCGCATTCCAGCCTCCAGCTCGTTAATTTTTAACGCACATTACATATAATAAATAAAAACCTTATTCTGGAACACTAAATTAAGGCACTATCAAACAGTAGTCAGATCTGAAACTCTGTATGCGGCAGAAACACTTAAATTAACAAGATTCGGTGATTTAGACAAATTAGAGAAGACTGAAAGACGAATTCTGAGAAAAATACAGGAACCTAAACGAAATAATAACGCAGAATATAGAGAGTTATATTTGAAATGTGAAAAATTAACTGATGTAATGAAAAAGAGAAGATTACAGTTTTTCGGGCACATTTATAGAATGGAAAATAGTAGATTAACTAAACAGATCTTCAACTTACTGACTAGTTACAAATCCAAACCCACACGGTTCATTGAAATTGATAAAGGTTTGACAAACGCCAGAATTCAGACAGACACAATAGCAAACAGATCACTCTTCAGAGAAGCTATTCAAAAGGCAGAATTTCAAGAAAGGAAGAAACAAACAACTGGCAGAAAGTGGACTCAGGAGGAGAAAGATCGACACTCTAGAAGGATGAAAGAAATTTGGAAACAAAGGTAAGTGAATACAATGGACAATAGCCAACGTTGATTCATCGTACTCTCCAAATGGGTTATTCGAAAGGAAAATAATAATAATAATAATAAGAATAAATAAATAAATAAATAAATAAATAAATACAAAATAAATCAATCAATAAACAAATAAATAAATAGATAAATAAATACAGTAGATGAATAAATAAGCACAAAAGTAAATAAATATATAAATAGATAGAAAAATAAGTACATAGGTAAATGAATAAATGATTAAACGAATAAATGAATAAACCAGATAATAACAACTCACCCCGACACGACCTCGCCTCGTCTGTTGGGGTAGAGCTCTGGGTGCTGTCCATACCGGAGGTACACCTCGAACTGCTGCTCCGCGCGGGAGTCGAAGCTGAAGTATGTTTGGTCAGTGAAGTTGTCCGTATGGAACAGCACCTTGACAAAACTCGTCTCCGAGATGAAGGTCTGCGGCTGTTCGGTCTCGCCACAGAACAAACCCGGGTCCTTGCGGTTGCTCACATCTGTCTTGGCATTGCCGTCCACGATCTGGAACAAGTAAATCACCAGGTAATCACACACACACTAGCAAGTGACTCACTACATTACGACACTCATAAAACTGGGTTCCAAAACGCACAAAACACAAGTGACTCAGCGAGTTCCAAAGCGAACAAAACAAAACACAACTGATTTAGTCTGCAGGTTCTAAAACACACGAAACAAAACCCAAGTTATTCAGTTTGCAGGTTCCAAAACGCACGAAACAAAACACAAGTGATTCAGTTTGCAGGTTCCAAAACGCACGAAGTAAAACACAAGTGATTTAGTCTACAGGTTTCTAAACTCACAAAACAAAACACAAGTGATTCAGTCAGCGGGTTGCAAAACGCACGAAACAAAACACAAGTAATTCAGTCAGCAGGCTCTGAAATGCACGAAACAAAACACAAGTGATTCAGTCTGCAGGTTCCAAAACGCACGAAACAAAACACAAGTGATTCAGTCTACAGGTTTCTAAACGCACGAAGTAAAACACAAGTGATTTAGTCTACAGGTTTCTAAACGCATAAAACAAAACACAAGTGATTCAGTCAGCGGGTTGCAAAGCGCACAAAACAAAACACAAGTGATTCAGTCAGCGGGTTCCAAAACGCACGAAGGTTCCAAAACGCACGAATCAAAACACAAGTGTTTCAGTCTGCAGGCTCTGAAATGCACGAAACAAAACACAAGTGATTCAGTCAGCAGGCTCTGAAATGCACGAAACAAAACACAAGTGATTCAGTCTACAGGTTTCAAAACACCAAACATTGTCGAAGCAGATGTACTACGTATGAATCACTGAAGAGTACCACAGGAGACTGTACTGACTCCCTTGCTGAAGACGAAGACACTGCTTAAATGGAACATCCCACTTACTGTGGTGATATGTTTAAAAACATTTTGTGCATACTTGTATTATACGAGCATAGGTTTTAATTCTTCATATTCTTTTTCATCTTACACGTTACTGCTTTAAATAAAGAGGCATTCTCTGGCAATTAAACTTATTTTTTTATAATATCTTAGTGCAAGAGAGAGTTAACTCCATTCTAAATTTATAATTATTTATTTATTTAGCGTATGACTTTTAGTGCCGGGAGTGTCCGAAGACATGTTCGGCTCGCCAGAGGTTGTAGCTGTTTCAAGCCGACACCCATGGGGTCAGCTACAAGTTCCGTTCAATATCAAATAGTTCCAACTTTCGCTACCAGATGTCACTGACATCTAGTGGTGAACGTTGGAAATTTGATAGATCGTTACAACGATATCTAACCTAGAAATTTAGCTTCACATAAGTTTAGATATTGGAAGGATCTCTTACATGCTATAAATCTATGACATGGGCCAGTCGGCTTTACTTCCCCTCCGAAGGAAGGCATACTAAGGATTTTAACGCTTTTAAAATATCCGACGACTTCGGCCGGTTTTGAACCCGCGACCTTGGGCATAGGAGCTTGGCATGCTACCAACTACGCCACCGAAGCCCCTGTATCCTGTAATGTTATTGAAAGGTACGAATGACTTCTGGCGCAGAATTTTGCCATTACCGACGAGATGATGATAGTAATAAAAAAAAATGGTCCAACGTTCCCTCCATTCTAACTGCTGTGACATTTAAAACACTGGAATGTCGCAAATGTGGAGCTTTTAATATGTTAGCACATCAACTGAAAAGGATCTCCCGCATTTAAGCATCCTTAAACGTCAACTGGCTGTGTCAAGATACGATTACACAGCCTTGGGTATAAGGAGGGCTACAAAGCTGCAATAGTCCTCACGGTATTGTTGAGCAACAAGGATGGCTCCTGAACGCTGGTATAAAGAGCACTGGGCCTAGCGCGCTGCTTGTGGTGTTCCATCGATCATTTTAATGGTTGCCAGCCAGCTCATCACCGGGCAGTTGCCGCTAATCTCTTAGCCCTGGGCTGACGTATCACAGTTTTAAATTATACGCAATTACCCATTACAAGTAATCACGGTAATTACAGAGTCCCATACCCCTTCCGTCACCACATCACAGCTACAATCTGTATTCAAATTTTACGACCAGGAGTCATTCTCTTCTCTCCCTTTAAACACTTTCATCTATTGATTGCCATTCAGAGGAAGAAGTGCACTGTAAGTTAATCGACTGAATCGCGTATTACTCATTCGTTCGTTCGTTTGGCCGAAATCCATGAATATTCTATCTCGTAAACAATAATTGCTTCCTCGCTGCATGACAGGCAGAGTTTCCGATTCATCATCTCGAGATTATGGGTTCAGTTCCAGGAAAAGGAAGTGGAAATTAGAGTCTACTGGTGTAACTACCCACCTGTACTGGAATCAAACGGCAGACGTCAAAATAGAAGGAACTACTACTGAGGACTTTGCTATACGAAGAGGGGTCCGCCAGGGATGTGTCCTGTCCCCACTACTTTTTAACATCAACTCTGAAGCTGTGTTCAGAGAGGCTATTGAAGATGTTAATCTAGGCATCAAGATCAATTTATAACAAGTAGTTCCGTGAAGAACTATACAGCCTACTTTTCATGCCAATGATATTCTACAGTATATGAACCTATCTAGAATAATGACGAAATTAAGTTGGTAATATCGAAATATCTAATTAGTTCAAAATATACCTGGTATAATGTAGCCTCATAGAGCACTACAGTTGGCAGCCCTGGTGACTTAATATATTCTTAGTTCCATCTCTTAAGGTACAGAATACAAAATTTGGTTGAAGTCCAATGGACGTTACGTGCAGTTAGACACTGGATCTATCAGCAGGCGTAAAAGCATGTTGCCAACATTACCATGCGTGTGCTGGTCAGAAATAATCTGAAATATTATGATATCTTGTTGTGCCAATTTTGGACGAAATCCATTTGTTAGTATAGAAGTTACATGTATTTTAAAATTGGACATATCAGCAGGCATAGAATCATGTTGGCAGCACTGCCTTGTATTAATTACTCCAAATTAATCTAGAATGTCAGGTGCTATAGGTGTGCAAAGTATAGAGCTGTTGGCTTGTATACTTTCTGATATATTGATATTAGGGTAAAAAAATATAGTCAGCATTTATTAACAGTTGGCAGCCCTGATTGCTCTTAACAATACTTATAGTCATATCTGTTATGGTACACATAGCACATACGAAATTTGGTTGAAATCGAACTGATAGTATAGAAGTTAGATGTATTTAAAATTGGTATTATCAGCAGGCTTATAATCATGTTGGTAGAACTGACGTATATAAGTTACTCCAAATTAATCTAAAATGTCAGAATATACGTGTGCATAGTTTAAAGCTGTTGGCTTGCATACTTTATGATATATTGGTATTTGGATAAACAAATATAGAGAGCAATTATTAACAGTTGGCAGCCATGGTGGCTCTTAATAATACGCTCAGGTATATCTGTTTGTGTACAGATATTACATACAAAATTTGGTTGAAATCCAATTGATAGTGTAGAAGTTATATGCATTTAAACATTGGACCTATCAGAAGGCTTAAAATTATTTTGGCAACACTGTCATGGTTGGCCTCCTGGAAATTAAACTGAAATAATATTATCTACATGTGTGCCAACTTTGGAATAGCTCCCATGCATACCTTGCAAGATATCCAACATTGAGCTCAAATTTCTAGTGCGTTTTTTCAGCAGTTGGTAGCACTGACATCATTTTCAAATATGGACGTGAGATATTCCGGTGCACTTCTTTACTCATATTAAATTTGGTTTTGATTGCTGCAGCCGTTTAGGAGTTGATAGGTGGGACACACACACACACACACACACAGCCAGCCAGACAGGCAGACAGACAGACAGACACACATTTTCCCGGATCGATCTCATAAGTCTACTTTTTCCTCATTTTTGCAAAATGTGAAAAGTAGGCTAAAAACCGATTTGTTGATGACACGATTGTGCTAGCCAGCAACCCTAGTGATCTTCAAATTATTATAAACAATATCGTGTGGACCAGTGAAACCTACGGTTTATCCTTGAATATTAACAAGACCAAGCTGATTGTATTCTCGAAAACACCAAAACAGGCCTCCCTTCACATCAACAACCCCATCGTCCAACAAGTATCTTGGAACTTTAGTGAACTAGCATTGTGGTTCAATGAGTGAAATCTTATCCAGTATTGGACAAGCAAGGAATATGTTCAATACCATCAGGACTTGATTCACCAGCCGAGAACTCAATCTTCAGCTCAGAGTTCGAATGTTACGTTGCTATGTTTTTCCTGTCCTTTTGTATGGTTTCGAAGGGTGGACGCCCAGCCCATTACTGGAGAAGCGGATTGAATCTTTTAAGATGTATAAGGTGCGTTCAAAAAGTAACGAGCCGGAGGCTGGAATGCGCAAACCGGTGACTACATGGGCTAATCGTGGCGTGTGTAACAAGGTGTGGTTCCGACTAGAGCGTGGAAGATCACAGCCCGTCGCTAGAGGGCACGCGGGCACGTCACGTGACGATACAAAGTGAGCAGCAGCATGCATCAATCGTCCAACGCTGCCAGTCGCATTGCAGACAGTGACATGGAGGCGTCAACCAAAGAGCAAAGAGGTGTTGTTCGGTTTCTGACAGCGGAAGGGGTAAGGGGAACGGACATTCATCGCCGAATGTCACAAGTGTACGGCGAACACTACATGTCCCTTGCAAGGGTCAAGGCATGGCACAAGCGCTTCAGGGAAGGACGGGTGTCGTTAGCCGATGATGCCCGGTCTGGGGCACCCCCCCCCCCCCCCTGCATTACCGAAGACAACGTCCAGCTGGTTGATGCACTCATTACCCAGGATCGCCGAGTGACAGTGAACGCCATAGCCTCCGTGGTCGCTCCACGACAATGCACGACCTCATACGGCCAACACAGTCGCGGCACTCCTGCAGATATTCAAATGGGAGGTTCTCGGTCACCCTCCATACAGTCCAGACCTCTCTCCCTGTGATTACGCCATGTTTGGTCCCCTGAGAAGGGCTCTGCGGGGCCAACAATTCACCTCGGACGCCGACGTCCAGCTGTACGTGCGGAACTGGTTCACATCGCAGCCCAGGGAATTTTATGAGATACTATTCACCGCCTCGTGTCGCAGTGGGACAAGTGCCTCAACAGCCAGGGTCAATACTTCCAACATACAGGTACTGGTTTCTGTAATTATGCCTCCGGCTCGATACTTGTTGAACGCACCTTATACTTATACAGAAGAATACTCCGAATATCAAGGGTAGAACGGAAAACAAATGAAGAAGTCCTCAACATCTTGAACAAGAAGAAAGAGCATCTCACAAGCATCAAGGAGCGAAAGCTCAGCTACCTCGGGCACATCATGAGAGGTGAACGATATGAACTTCTTCGGCTGATCATTCAAGGGAAGATTGATGGGAAAATATCCATGGGAAGACGGAGAAATTCCTGGATGAAAGACTTGCGGCGGTGGTATGGACATACGAAGATAGAAATCTTCCGTGCTGCCGTTTCGCGTGTAATCATAATCAATTGGATCATCAACCTTCGGAGGGAGACGGAGTCATAAGAAGAAGAAGAACGAGAACCCCTCGACACTCTGAGTCCTAATATATCGCCTCTACTCTCTATATTTAACTACTGCGATGTTGTATTAGTAGATATATTAGTAGATGCTACTGGCGAACAAAAAAAAAAAAAAAATCAGATAGCTTTAAATTCCTGCATTGGGTTTATTTTCTCCTTAAAATTTTCCTCACACGTGTCTCCTTTTTATGCTCTACGTTCCTGGTTAAAAGTAGAACAACGAAGAAACCTGAACATCTATCGACTTCTCAATGAAAGTACACCTCACTATCTCTCTTGTAATTTTCGTTTGCTTTCTTCGTTTCATGATCGTCATAAGCGATCTGGTTTTATAATTGCAATTCCTCTACATCCTTCATCTGCCTTCAGTAACTCTTTCCTCGAGTCAGCAACTAGAATTTGGAATAATTGTACTCGTGACGTTAGGAATTGTACATCCCTAAAAACTTTAAACCTTAATGTAAAGATTTCCTCTTGAATTCGTAGGCCAACTAGAACAATTTGTGAATGACCATAGTTAAACTTTGTTAAAAATCCATGTATTGTTATTATTCTATGTATCTTAGTTAATATCACAAAGTTGCCACTTTAATTCTAGTATTTAAGTTTTCCTAGTATTTACGTTTGGTAGGTTAAGAATAACTTATGAGAGTATTCATGTAAGTTGTATTGTGATTTTTAAGAGGGTTAACAATTCCTTAGTATGCCTTCCTTCGGAGGGGAAGTAAAGCCGGCGGTCTCATGTCATAGATTTATGGCTTGAAAAAGAACCTTCCACTAACTACACTTGTGTGAAGCCAAACAATTTGTAGGTTAGGTTTGATTAATGCTCTTTTAAGTTCCAACGTTCGTCACCGGGCGCTGGTTGCGATGGCATCTAGTAGTAGTGAAGTTCATAGCTAGGTGTCGTGGACGGTAGCATTTGGCAGCAAGAGTAGGAACTACTTGAAATTATTGTCTGCAGTCCCTACCTGAATTAAACAGATAACACACACTAATACAGCCATCACAATTAACACCGGTTATCAGACAAATTCTACACACACCCAAAGTACACGGAGCTACATGACCGCGTTGACGCAGCTCCTAAACTAAGGAACCAACAAACCAACATCTCGTATTACAAGAAGTGGTATTAATTCTTGTGAGAGAACTATTCTTTCCAAGTATATTTTGACAGACAGACAGACGTACAGACAGCCAGACAGACATACAGACAGAGAGATAGACAGACATACATACATACATACATACATACTATACCCGGATCGTTCACACGTCCGTGACATTGTTGACATTCTTATTTTGGAAAGAGGAGTTGTTAGTTGAAGAGGTTGAAGCAATGGATGATTTGAATAACGCGCGGAGGAGACTCAAGAGTGCTGAGGGAAGCATACATCGCAGGGGCGAGTGACGGGAGATTATGACGTGGAGCCTGAATACGTCATGAGAAATAATTTTTTAGAATTACCTTAAGGAGAAAAGATGGACGCTAGGAAATTAGCACACTTTTCTGGCTATAACAAGAGGAGGATTTTGAGCTATCAAGCATTAAAATCGGTCCAGTAGAAGCCGAGATACGAGATGGAATGTTCTCGAACAATGTCTCGCTGAACTATAAAAGGCCACGTTGCTGAGCAGAGAGACATCATATCTTCAGAGCATTTGCTCATGTTCGGATCTACGCTACGTGAAAGTGACAGTATACACGCCGAGATTCTGACGGTCGGAGGACTTAGTCGCCGTACCAGTGGTCAGCACGACTTAGTTTTTGTTCAAGTGATCGAACTTAACTTTTGGCAGCGAATGGACTTAGAATATTCACTGACTTTCAGGTCACTTATTCTATAGTCAGGTGATGGTAGTGTCGAAACCATTCACAGAAGTTAGCCTACAGAACGATGTATTTCTTGTGGTGACTATACATCAGGCACTTCGAATTCATCAGAAGAAGTTTATTTCATTTTGTTTGTTTATGCAGCAAATAGGTGTTCCTATCTTAGCGTGCAAACGAAACCAAATTATTGGAACATGAGATTTATTCTCGAATCTATAGGAGTACTGTACCAGTCTATGACTGAGCAACTTTTTGTCATGTTACACGGTACTAGTGATAACGGGAGTTATTTCGAACGGATGACTGCGAACATCATCATGCGCCGCTAAAACTACTCGTAGGACTGGAAGGACATGGAGACGAACGAGGTATTTGGATACGGCAGATGGCCATGGGAAGAAACTGTGGGAATAGTGTACACCACAGGACGGCGGCTTCGGTGGCGTAGTTGGTAGCATGCTGAGCTTCTATGCCCAAGATAGCGGGTTCAAACCCGGCCGAAGCCGTCGGATTTTTTAAGAGCGTTAAAAATCCCTCAGTATGCCTTCCTTCGGAGGGGAAGTAAAGCCGGCGGTCCCATGTCATAGATTTATGGCATGTTAAAGATCTTTCCACTAATTACACCGGTGTAAAGCTAAATTGGATAGGTTAAGAATGTAAACAACGCTCTTAGGTTGCTACGTTCGTTGCCAAGAGCCGACTGCGGTGGCATCTAGTAGCTAGTTCTAAACTAGGCCTAGTAGTCGTTGACGGTGGCGTTTGGCGGCAAAAGTAGGAACTATTTGAAAATTCAAAGTTGCAGTCTCTACTTGAATTAAAAACAGATACACACACTAATACAGTCATCACAATTAACACCGGTTATCAGACAGATTCTACACACACCCAAAGTACACGGGGCTACATGACCGCGTTGTCGCAGCCCCTAAACTAAGGAACCAACCAACCAACACCACAGGACACGCCCGTCATCTACATCAAGAATGAAGTAAGACTACCATTTCATGTACTATCCACTAACCAGTAGTATTAGAGAATTCCATATTATTGAACAGTCACGGTCAGAAATCAACACACATTTTTTCACCATAGCTAGATATTAGCTAGATCTTCGATTATATTTGTCCGGATGACAAATGGAACTGCTGTCTGACAATTTATTTTTCGATCTACGATTTTTGTTAGGACAGGCATTAGTTCATGTTTCGACATGAAATATTTTGATTATTCCAAGGGATATGAATATTTTTCGTTAATTCTGATTATGAGAACAGAAGTAATTGAGGCTTGGATTATTTAAATAATTTGATTTAGTTAATAATAATAATATAATAATAATAATAATAATAGAGAGTGAAGTGAATAAGTTAATAATCTATATATATAAAGCTCAATGTTTGTCTGTCTGTCTGTCTGTCTGTCTGTTATGTATACAAATCCACACCGTTTCACCGATCTGAACCAAAATTTGTATACTTACCCTTCGGATCCCTGCGGGTAACCCTGTCCACTTGAAATTTCCGACAGACCACCCCATTCCCTGCATTTAGGCCCTTTGCCCCAAATCTACACCGTTTCACCGATCTCAACCAAAATTTGTATACTTACCCTATGTAACCCTGTGAATAACACTGTCCACTTAAAATTTCGGACAGACCACCCCATTTCCTGCATTTAGGCCCTTTGGCAAACTTCTACACCGTTTCACCGATCCGAACCAAAATTTGTATACTTACCCTTTGCAACCCGGCGGGTAACCCTGTCCACTTGAATTTCGGACAGTCCAACCCAATCTCTGCATTTAGGCCCTTTGGTCCAAATCTACACCGTTTCACCGATCAGAACCAAAATTTGTATACTTACCCTTTGGTACCCTGCGAGTAACACTGTCTGCTTGAAATTGCGGACAGACCACTCCATTCCCGGAAAGTGGACAGGGTCCGTCCCAAAGGCAATGGAAAAAAGGGGTAAAACCGGACCCGCTCAGGAAACCTTCAGGGTTGCCAGCTCCTGAACTCACCAGCCATGAGCCCTTGAGGATGTATCACTGTCCAGGGTCCAGGGCTACACACACCCTGCCTCCTTGAGGGTCTTGAGCAGAAGATATGAGATATTAAGAAAAGAATGAGGCTATCAGGAATGATTAGACAAGGGCCAATTAAGGCGGGAAAGTGAAAGAGTCGCTAGGCCTCGGATAACCTGATACCATCGGGGTCGGAAGAGAACAAGAGTTTGACCAAGGGAGGCTGACAGGAAAGAGAACTGAAAGGTGCCCGGCACCAGTAAGTAGAAGCAATGCCGGACTCAGCTGGGGTCCCGTGGTCGCAAACCCACGTCCCACAAGTTGTAACCCTGGTTGGTGGAGGGGGGAAGAGGGGGCAGGGGTGAGAATAGCTTGCACATTCATCGCGAGGTGACATGAGAAAAATGACCAGACCCCGCCGTGTTACCTGTTATTGCTGACTATGCTGATGTTCATACAGGGTCTTTGCTCAAACCGCTGTAGTGTTACGAAAGAATGAGTGATTCACCGGTCAATGTGAATAGGACCGGGAACCCCCCCGAACGCCTGTCATCATATATCGTCATCATCTGCGATATTCTCAGCTACGTGCAGCTTGGACCCGAGCAGTACTCGATAAGCTCTTTCACTACACGCATCGAGTATAGGCCTAAGCCAGAATATAACGTTCAGACTTTGGAAGACATCGAAGGTAGTAATCTGAATTTCCTATATCAGATTTAAAATTACACCATGTTCGCTTAGTAGTCATTTTTCATTACCTTATTATTATCATAAGGGCAAATGACCTAGATGTTACACCCTTTATACCACTAATCACCACACACAATAAGTCTTCATCGCCTGTGAATTTTGAAATATTTCTTTCTATCACGGTAGTTTGTAAGTTTGTCGTGTCAATTCAACAGTAGTTTTCATTACCATCCTCATCAAAAGGGCAAATGACCTAGATGTTACGCCCATTATACTACTAAGTAACACCACCAGTCTTCATCGCCTGTGATTTTTAAAATGTGTATTTCCATTAGTTTGTAAGTTTGATATATCCGTCCAGTAGTAGTCGTCTTCATTGTCATCCTCATCAAAAGGGCAAATGACCTAGATGTTACGTCCATTATACAGTACTACTAAGCAACACCACAGTCTTCATCGCCTGTGATTTATAAAATGTGTATTTCCATTAGTTTGTAAGTTTGATATACCCGTTCAGTAGTAGTCGTCTTCATTATCATCCTCATCAAAGGGGCAAATGACCTAGATGTTACGTCCATTATACTACTAAGCAACACCAGAGTCTACCTAGCCTGTGATTTTAAAAATGTGTATTTCCTTTAGTTTGTAAGTTTGATATACCCGTTCAGTAGTAGTAGTCTTCATTGTCATCCTCATCAAAAGGGCAAATGACCTAGATGTTACGTCCATTATACTACTAAGCGACACCAGAGTCTACCTAGCCTGTGATTTTAAAATGTGTATTTCCATTAGTTTGTAAGTTTGATATATCCGTTCAGTAGTAGTAGTCTTCATTATCATCCTCATCAAAAGGGCAAATGACCTAGATGTTACGCCCATTATACTACTAGGCAACACCACAGTCTTCCTCGCCGGTGATTTAAAAATATGTATTTCTATTAGCGTGTAAGTTTGATATACCCGTTCAGTAGTTGTCGTCTTCGTTATCATCCTCATCAAAAGGGCAAATGACCTAGATGTTACGTCCATTATAATACAAAGCAACGCCACAGTCTTCACCGCCTGAGATTTTTAAAATGTGTATTTCCTTTAGTTTGTAAGTTTGATATACCCGTTCAGTAGTAGTCGTCTTCGTTATCATCCTCATCAAAAGGGCAAATGACCTAGATGTTACGTCCATTATACTACTAAGCAACACCACAGTCTTCATCGCCTGTGATTTTTAAAAGCTGTTTTTCATTAGTTTAAAAGTTTGATGTACCAGTTCAGTAGTCGTCTTCATTATAATTCTTATCAAAAGGGCAAATGACCTAGATGTTACGTCCAACACCACAGTCTTCCTCGCCGGGGATTTAAAAATATGTATTTCTATTAGAGTGTAAGTTTGATGTACCCGTTCAGTAGTAGTCGTCTTCATTATCATCTTCATCATTAGGGCAAGTTACCCACATGTTACGCCCATTACTATAGTAATAATCACCAAAACATAGTCTTGCACGAACTATGATTCTTAAAAATGACTTTGTCTATTAATTTCTAAGTTTCATGTGTTCAATGCAATAATAGCCATTAGGGGCCAATGAGCCATAATATGCTCCGTTCATATTACTTTTAAATAATTCGACATAAAATCTTTCTTGACTGCGATTTACAGGTACATGGTACGCCCTTTGTTATAGTAACAATCACCAACGGCTTTCCACTGCGAATTTTTCTTTTAACTATTTCAAAATGCCTCCTAAAAAGCGACAAACTATTGGGAAAATCAGCCAACAAACCAAGAAAGTTAGATTATTAAGGGCTGCTGAAACACCTGAGCAGCGTCAATATCGGCTTGAACAGGACGAAAAAAGGCATGCTGAGTTCAGGGCTGCTGAAACACCTCAGCAGCGTCAAGACCGACTTGAACAGGACGAAAGAAGGCACGCTGAGCTCAGGGCTGCTGAATCTCCTCATCAGCGTCAAGACCGGCTTGAACAGGACGAAAGAAGGCACGCTGAGCTCAGGGCTGCTGAAACTCCTCAGCAGCGTCAAGACCGACTTGAACAGGACGAAAGAAGGCACGCTGAGCTCAGGGCTGCTGAAACTCCTCATCAGCGTCAAGACCGGCTTGAACAGGACGAAAGAAGGCACGCTGAGCTCAGGGCTGCTGAAACTCCTCAGCAGTGTCAAGACCGACTTGAACAGGACGAAAGAAGGCACGCTGAGCTCAGGGCTGCTGAAACACCTCAGCAGCGTCAAGACCGGCTTGAAATCGAACGTACGCGACTTTTTCAATCTAGGCAAACATTTAGGCAGTCTGATTTGAAATTAGAGGCATTTCAGTACGATCACACTTACAATTATGGAATACACCCCAAAGTAACAATTGGAAAAATGGATGGTGTATGCCATCACTGTCTAGCCAAAAAATTCCGATCGGAGTCGCCTGGAATATGTTGCTCTAACGGGAAAATTAAGCTAGCCGCTTTAAATCCTCCTCCAGAACCACTTCTTTCGTACACGTCAGGAACGACTCAAGAATCTAAACACTTCCTGAAAAACATTAGGAAGTACAATTCATGCTTCCAAATGACTTCTTACGGTACAACAGCAATAGTAAAAGAAACTGGTTTCATGCCAACTTTCAAAGTGCAAGGACAAATTTATCATCAACTTGGATCAATTGTTCCCTTCACTAATGAGAATCCAAAATTCTTACAAATCTATTTTATGGGAGACGAACGACAACAAGCCGATCAACGTTGTAAACATTTTTCCAGCACCAGAAGGGAGATTGTTATAGCTCTACAGAGGTTGTTGCAAGAGCATAATAACTTAGTAAATATGTTTAAGACCGCCCTGGATCGAATGCCAACGGATGAATATAAGGTTGTCATATCAGCCGACAAGAGACCAGTAGGCGAACATGAACGTCGTTTTAATGCTCCGACCATTGACGAAGTGGCCATTGTAATGACAGGACAAGAATTCGAGAAACGTGACATAATCATTCATAGACGGAGTGATGTTTTGCAACGAATTTCAGAAACACACAGATCGTACGATGCCCTTCAGTACCCATTAATATTTTGGGAGGGTGAGGATGGTTACCACTTTAATCTGAGGCAAACTGATCCAATCAGTGGTACAGCCACGAATAAAAAGATATCAGCTATGGATTTTTATGCCTACAGAATAATGATTAGACCAGGATCATCAAACCATATACTGAAAAGCGGACAACTCTTCCATCAATTTATTGTTGATATGTACGCCAAGATAGAAAGTGAACGCCTGCTCTACATCCGATTAAACCAAAATAAACTTCGAGTAGATGATTACATTCATTTGCGTGATGCTGTAGCCAATGATGGCAATGTTGTGGACATTGGAAAAATGGTTATTTTACCGGCAACATTTACGGGAAGTCCAAGACATATGCACGAATATGCCCAGGATGCCATGTGCTATGTTCGGATATACGGATGTCCAGATTTATTTATTACAGTTACATGTAATCCTGCCTGGACTGACATTAAGGAAGAACTTTTCTGTGGCCAGGCAAGTACTGATCGCCATGATTTGACAGCGAGAATTTTTAAACAAAAATTAGCAATGCTCGAGGATATAATAACCAAGCGTCATATTTATGGAGAAACTCGCTGTTGTATGTACTCAATTGAGTGGCAAAAAAGAGGCCTTCCACATGCTCACATATTATTATGGCTCAAAAGCAAGATACGTCCAACTCAAGTGGACAGTGTTATTTCCGCGGAGATGCCCAGTAAAGAACAAGACCCCATGCTCTTTGAGATAATTACAAAGAATATGATTCATGGACCATGTGGAGCTATCAATCCTAAGTCACCCTGCATGAAGGAAGGAAAGTGTAGCAAAAAGTACCCCCGAGAATTTGCCCAGGAAACCCAAACCGGAGATGATGGCTACCCTCTGTACAGAAGACGAAAACCAGGAAACGGAGGCTATACTTCGAATATTAATCTTAAAATAAACAACCAGTACAGACAAACTGAGGTAGACAACAGATGGGTGGTTCCATATTCTCCTCTACTTTCTGAAATGTTCCAAGCACACATCAACGTTGAATACTGAAATTCAGTGAAATCCATTAAATACATCTGTAAATATGTCAACAAGGGTAGCGATATGGCAGTATTTCAACTTGAAGGACAAACCAGGACTATCGATGAGCCTACACAATTTCAGTTGGGAAGATATATCAGCAGCAACGAAGCAGTTTCGCGTATACTTAATTTCCCAATTCATGAACGTTATCCAGCAGTTGTTCATCTCAGTGTTCACCTAGAAAACGGACAACGAGTTTATTTCACAGCTGATAACGCCCAAGAGAGAGCTATACAACCTCCTAACACGACTCTAACAGCCTTCTTTCTTTTATGTCAACAAGATCCATTTGCTAGAACACTGATGTATGCAGAAGTTCCAAGATATTATACATGGAATAAATCTACCAAAGTTTTCTGCAAGAGAAAACAAGATGCTTTAGTTCCAGGACATGATGTGCGAGCAAGTGTTGCCTTAGGCCGGGTATATACAGTTCATCCCAACAACGACGAATGCTATTACCTTCGATTACTACTTCACACAATTCGAGGGCCAACATCATTCAAATATCTGAAAACTGTGAACGGGGTAGAATGCCAAACATTCAGAGAAGCATGCCAACAGCGTGGCTTACTTGAAAATGACCAACATTGGGACATAACATTGTCCGAAGCATCCCTCACATCTTTTCCATCTCAACTAAGAAGTCTCTTTGCAATTATAATAACAACTTGCTCCCCATCGAACCCTCAGGCTCTTTGGGACAAATATAAAGAAAGCCTTAGTGAGGATGTACTTAGAGAACAACGAAGAGCTAATCCAGCTTTGGTTTTGAATTTTTCTCCTCATGTACTTAATGAAGCCCTCATAATGATTGAGGATAAATGCAATGGCAAAACTCTCATACAGCTTGGTTTGCCAGCCCCATTACGCACTAATACTGACGTACTTGATAGGGACATATTGAGAGAAAGAAGCTTCAACACTGATGAGTTAAAAAGGTTCGTTGAAGACAAAAAGCCTCTCTTAGTTGATGACCAAAGTTTTGCATATAGTGCCATAATGGACTTAATCAATAACGGAAATGGTGGAATTGTTTTTCTTGATGCACCAGGAGGAACAGGAAAAACGTTTCTCATTAATTTGCTACTTGCAGAAATTCGGGCACAGAACGAAATTGCATTTGCAATGGCATCATCAGGAATTGCATCCACACTACTCACTGGAGGTCGAACAGCACACTCAGCTCTGAATCTGCCATTGAATCTTGCGCAGTCAGAAACTCCAGTATGTAACATCAAGAAGGGCTCCGGAAAAGCTGAAATACTTAAAACATGCAAAGTCATTGTTTGGGATGAGTGCACTATGGCCCATAAGAAAGCTCTTGAAGCGCTTGATCGAACACTGAAAGACATACGAGGAAACAGTCAACTAATGGGAGGAGCTGTTTTAGTTCTGGCGGGTGACTTTCGCCAAACATTACCAGTTATACCACGATCAACTCCCGCTGATGAACTCAATGCTTGCCTCAAAGCAACGTATCTTTGGAGACATGTTTACAAAATGACACTGACGACCAATATGAGAGTCCATTTACTAGGAGATGTGACTGCACAGAACAACTCCTGCATCTCGGTGATGGTGATTTCACGCCTGATGCGACAACCAATCTCATTTCTTTCCCGTTAGACTTTTGCGAACTGATGCCTTCAGTTCAAGAAATTATGAACGAAGTATTCCCAAATATTCCTGGAAATTATAAAGACCATCAGTGGCTTAGCGAGCGAGCAATTCTAGCGCCTAAAAACGAAAGTGTACACAAAATGAATATTCAGATCCAAGATCATGTTCCTGGTCCCAGTACGACGTACGAATCTATCGATACTGTTCTGGAGACCGAACAGGCTGTATTTTACCCTACTGAGTTCTTGAATTCTTTGGAACCACCTGGATTTCCACCACATAAATTAATACTAAAAGCTGGATCATCAATACTGCTATTGCGTAATATCGATCCACGAAAATTGTGTAATGGAACGAGACTCTGTGTGAAAAAACTCATGCCAAATTTAATAGAAGCGACAGTATTGACAGGCCATGCCAAAGGAGTAGATATCTTCATTCCCCGAATTCCTATGATCCCTACTGATATGCCTTTTGATTTCAAGCGACTGCAATTCCCTGTACGTCTTGCATTTGCAATGACCATAAACAAGGCCCAAGGACAGTCGCTCAAGGTAGCAGGCCTTAATCTGGAAAGTCCATGCTTCTCTCATGGTCAGTTATACGTAGCTTGTTCAAGAGTGAGCACACCTAAACATTTATTTATTTATACACCAGAGGGAAAAACAAGGAATATCGTTTATCCTAACGCACTCCATTAATTTCAATGTTAGCTACAAACATGTTAGTATTTATTAAATAACAACTGCGAAGTGAGATGAAACATTTCTCTGAAGTTCAACCATTACATCGTATATTAGGCCGTGTTACTTTGCGTGTCATCTGTCTAGGATACTATTTAATCTACTGTCACTGTATTCATTTATGCCAATGATCTGGTTCCTCTTCTTGAAAACCTGTACCGAAACGTAGAAAATTCACTGCGAGTGTTATGGTATATCGTACATCTCTTTTCTATTTTATTCCTCTCATTCCTTTAAAGTATCAATTTTTCCCATTCGTTGATAAGTTACATGTGCCAGTAGTCGCTTCTATGTTCATCATCACTATGTAGAAGATGTTTTGCATCAGAAGAAAAGACAACTGGATGCTCAGGAACGTTAACGATATATCGACTGCGAAATCTGGAAGCTTCTCTTGGAGGAATTGCTTCAGACATTTATCGTACAGTTTAAACCTTAACAAGACGAAACTTTTAACCAGATAGCGATCTAAGTGGGAGCTCTTTGGCAAAAAATAATCAAGTCTTTCCCGAAATGTGAGTTCTAAAATTAACTTTTTCTATTATTTTCTAAGTTTTATGTGTCAGTTATGTAGTAATTTTCAATATCATCCTGATCAGTAGGGCAAATTACCTAGATGTTACGCCCTCAACGTCATTGGGGGAAAATGACCTAGATTTTAAGTCCATTATATTTCTAATCCCCTCCACATAAAGTCTTCTACGACTGAGATGTCACGAATTCTGGGACCGCTAACGACATGTCTTGACTCGGACTGAAGACAAATATCACGAGAATGATTATTATTTTACAGAGCCTTCCCATGGTGACTTAAGTATAAACATTGTCACTGGGTTTTATAATGTAAGAAATGAATACATAAATAAATATAATTTATGACGTTGAGTGTTAAGGAGACAGAAATATTATCATCATTCCTCCGGGCGAAGCCGGGTACTACTGCTAGTAATATAATAAAGATAATCAAGTGTGAAGTGAATAAGTTAATAATATTTATAAATTATAACAATGTTATTTAAAATTATAAATAATTAGGGAGTGATAATACCGAACATTAGGAATTAAATTAAATTTTCTTAATTGTTTATTGTGATTAAATAATTAATGCATTAAATAAAAATTAATAGGAGACGTTGATATTAATAATTCACAGATGAGATTTAAATATTTATTTATTTAAAAGAATAGGGCGATAATAATAATTTTACATTGATGATGCTTAAATATGTTTTGTGGTGATAATAATAATTTGTGGATGAATTTAATTAGTTGGAAGGAATTAAATTAAATAACTTTGTTTGGAAGTTTAAATACATTTAAATGAGTTTATGGATGAAGAGAATGAAGTATAAAATTTTTGAGCTCAGATTTTTTTTTCAAAAGAACTTAAAAAAAGAGAAAAGAAAATATTCAGATAAAAAAAGAAGGGAACGGCAGGTATTTAATGTATCAAATAGGGAGAATTTATGTAAATGGGAGGCAAGGAGATATTGACCAGAATTTATTTAATCGGTAAAATATTACTGAAGGACCACAGTCTAGTAATTGACAGAATATTACAAGAAAAAAATATAATATGTAAAAAAGGAATATATATATATATAATAGTAGTAATAAGATGCTGTGTGCAGAATATTCTGGTGATGATTTTAATGTGCGTTTGGCGACACTTAAAGTTGTGGAGGCCTAGGGGGTCATCCAAAAGTGGGTTTTATTCCCGTAGTTGTGGGCACAGAAGGATGTGCGGATGTTTGAAGGAGCCTGTGGGCTATATTTGTAAAAGAAGGGTTAGGCGATGTGGACCGCCCCATATTCTTGTCAGATTCCACTATTCTGTTAATCCAAATATAATTTTTTTCTGGATCAACTCAATATTCAAATGGAATGCCTAAATAAATAATTGAAGAACTTGAATTTAGATTTGTTGAACCTGACCGAGGAGAAAAAAAGTGCAAATGAATTAAAATAATTAATGATTTTTATTTTTGAATAACAATAATAATAACATTGGAAATGAGCATATACAATATTCATCATGTGAGAGGTTGAGAAAACTTGTTATAAATAAAGTGAAGGGAAAGTTTGAAATTAATTAATAATAATAATAATAATAATAATAATAATAATATTTTTTTTGATTAAAACATTTTGTGAGATTATACGAAATGTTTGGTGATAGAAAATTTTGTTAATATAAAAATTTGGTGAAGAGTTAGATGATTTAATCCGCTGATGGTGGATAGAAATAACAACATTGTTTACAACAATTTTCGTGTAATGTTAATAACATATGAGAATAATTTAAAATCGTTTATGATATTTAAACAATTGAAAAGTGATAAAAGAAGAAAGTTGAATTTTCAAAATATTATGAAAGTTTTTGAACAAATTTTGTTTTTTTGAATTAAAAGAATCTTTATTAACAATTATTAACATTCGACTTTATGTCAGTCGAGTATTGATATTGTTATGAAACAACGAATCAGTGATAAGATAATTTTCCAGATAAGTTTAATTTTGGAATAACACCGAATGAATCAAGTGACTATTTATTTTGAGAAATTTTTGCTGCGAATATTTGATAAAACCAAATTGCAATCTTTGTAAAGTGAACTACGAACGTGTAAATAGTAGGGATCACTCAGAACCCTTTATTGAGCAGTGATTACCGAGTGTAATTTTTTTTTGATTTTTTTGTGGATATCAGAATGGACTATTAATTTTTTCTGATTATCACATCTACGACAATTTCTTGACCGTTGATTTCTTATGTGTGATGTGTTTTTATCTTTGTTGAGGGTTTTTACCAGCTGAATCATATATTTTATTTATAAATAAATTGAGAATTTTAAGGAATGTGCTAGTTCAAAAATAATTTCTCATCTTACCTTACTTGTGAATTACCGAGATCAGGGATGCTAGATTAGACCCAAGTATTCACCTAGATAGACCCTGAGATATATTTTCTCGTGCTGATCTGATTTCGGTATTTTATAAAATGTGGTCGTTGGATCTCGGTCCAAACGGGCACAATACAGCCAGACAGACATACAGACAGACATACAGTCAGCCAGCCAGATAGACAGACAGACAGACAGACAGACAGACAGACAGACAGATAGACAGACAGACGGAGAGAAAGACCGACAGACATACATACAGCCAGACATACAGCCAGACAGACACATTTTATTTTTGCTTGAAAATCCCACAGTTCTAGCCCTTCTGGAAAGCAACTTAATGTTGAAATTCTTTGTTTTCTCCACTTTTCCAAACGTAAAGGACACACTAAAGGTTTCTTACGAATTGCCGGCATGATGACACGCAGTAGACTGTTGATGGTTCACCGGAAACTCAACCACATCCGGTCGATTAGATTAGCAGATTGCCATTTCTACCACTACAAGCGCTAGTATGTGTTAATGATGCTCAGCCATATATGTTCGATTATATTAGCAGTTAGCCTTCTCCACCACTACGAACGCTAGTGTAAGTCAATGAAACTCAACCAGATCCGGTCAATTAGATTAGCAGTTTGCCTTTCCTACCACCAGGAGCGCTAGTGTTAGACAATGAAACTCCACCATATCCGGTCGATTAGATTAGCAGTTTGCCTTTTCTACCACTACGAGCGCTAGTGTGAGTCAATGCAGAGTCTTACTTAAGCCCTTATAACTTCTTCCGGTGTGAAGATTTTTCAAAAAATCAAAAAACGCCTGGGGGTATTGAAACAAGGAACACATTAAAGAAAGAATTATGTAAAATAAGTTTATGTTCGACCCTTACTATTATGTGTCAGAAAACTGTATCATAATGAGGCTCATTATAACACTATTTTTAATTATGAAACAGTTTCTCCCACCAATCAGAGCTCAAGAAACAGTTGTTTGACCAATTAGATAATTAGATGTGCTTAGTTCCACGGCCTTCTAATTTCAAATTTCACTGCCTGGCCTAGTGTCATAGTAGGGTAATCGAGGAGGCCATGGTCAAATAAAAGGCGTTCTCTGCTTCTCATGCGCTCTGATCAGTACATAAAACTGGCGAAATCTCGACAGGTATTTATGAATATTTATGTTCGAACATAAAATAGTTATAATAATAAACAGTCGTATGCAACTCGCCTATAATGGTAATTAAGACACTCGTATGGAAATTGTAAAACCCGCTACGCTCGTTTTATAAACATACTCGTGTCTTAATTATTGCCATTATAGGCTGGTTGCATAATGTACTATAATTTGGCTAGGATATGATTCATAAAGAAAACGAGTGAAGACATAAACGATTTTAGGCTGTTTTCCACGAACTGTATTTAGACCGAAAGTGATTTTCATAATTTGGTTCTTTAGTTTGATAGAACTTTCCAAGAGTCACAATTTGAAACCTTTCCGGGCCCTTTATCCCTTCAATGTTTGGCACAATGTAATTGAGGATATTGCTTAATTTTTCGTTTTTGTTAAGATGTGTGTTGGCTATCGCCAAACTGATTGTGCAGCATGCCTCAAGTTTGTAAGAGCATTTATGGCTAGACTAGGTACAATATAAGTTTGGATAAAAAACCCGCTTGATCAAACAATTTGCTTTTGAAATATGCAGCATTAAAATGAAAACTGAGGTAGCTTGTGATATTAAATTTCACCACCATAAGATGTGACATGTTGCACTCATTAACCAGGAATCGAACCTGGCCTGCCTTGCAGCTTAACCACTGTGCCATCATGCCCACGGACAATAAAATTATAACACAGCACTTTGAAGTTTTGTAAGGTTTTAGCCACGAGAGGACTTTAACTTGGTGAGGGCCATGTGCAATGCAACATTCTCAACAAACACAGCAACAAACGGTTCCACAGCACCCCTTAATTATATATTCTCATTCACAATGTTGTTGTTTTAGTCTTAAGTCTTTTGACTGGTTTGATGCATCCCTCCATGGCTCCCAGTACTGAGCTAATCGTTTCATCTCTACATAGCTACCACACCCTACATCCGAGGCAATCTGTTTAACATACTCAAACCTTGGTCTACCCCTACAGTTCTTGTCCTCGACCCTTCTTTCCATAACTAAGCTTGCTATTCCTGGGTATCTTAGTACGTGTCCTACCAACCTATCTCTTCTCTTCATAAGCAGTCGCCAGAAACATCTCTCCTCTCCCACTCGTCTTAATACCGCTTCGTTTGTAACCCTCTCTACCCATCTGATCATCATTCTCCTGTAACACCACATTTCAAACGTTTCAATTCTCCTCTTTTCTGCTGCACCATTAGTCCAAGTTTCACTTCCATAGAATGCCACACTTCAGACAAAGGCTTTCAAAAATTACTTCCGAATACCTAAATCTATATTCGATGTCAGCAGATTCCTTTTTTGTAGAAATGCTTTCTTTGCCTGAGCCAACCTATTTTTATATCCTCTTTGCTTCGTCCATCACTGGTTATTTTGCTTCCTAAGTAACAGAAGTCTACTACTTCCTTCAGCTTTTCATCTGCCAATGTGATGTTCATAGAGGTTTCTGATTTTTTTCGGATGCGTTCCAATATTTTTGTTTTTCATTTATTAATTTTCATCATGAATCCTTTCCTCAAGACATTTCATGTCGATTTAAGAACACTCAAAAAGTTACTCAAAGTCAGATCATCGCTGTTCCTCTGAACCATGTCGAAGTGTTTTGGGATCACTCATTCAGCTGAGGAAGATTCTGTTATCATTGAAAGCAATACTTCGTTTGCTAAGCAATGTTTACAACATTAAGACGTGAAAGATGCAAAAATGCGTCTAAATTCACAAAATAAACCCTTTTTATTTTATAATATACAGTACAGCACTGTCGATAGAGTTACCGTTCTCCTCGTGAACGATGTATAGCGAGTGTTGAATGCTAGCTCCTTATTGTGGCGAGATACGTGCCCGGTACACACACGAGGTGTGCGGTCGGCCGCCCCTCGCCCATCAGGCTGATGAAATGGCGGCTAGCCGCAAATTGACCTAAATGGGGTAATTGATTTGATTGGGAGACCAGCTAATTCAGCTTCTTGAGCAGCGAGCCAGAAAATGATCTCTTCCTTTCCCCATAATGGGAATGCCGATTCGGAGAGATGAATGGATGATTATGTCACTCCATAAAGTAATTTCCAACTCCTGTTTCAATTAGAACATATTGATTTAGTGGGAGATTCATGGTCTGGAACCCGCATCTTCGATAATGAAGTGGTTCGTAACAGCTCGATAATTATTATACATACTGTACATTGTTATAAAAAGCTTTGCAGTCGGTGAACACAAATTGTGTCCAATTACATTGGCAGGAAAACAAGTATTTGTATGTCCTAACCTGAAATAAATAAGATATATGTTTATTAAAATAATAACACTGCTTTATGTAGTAATAATTGTGGCAAAGGTTCCGCGTAATCAATGCCTTTATTTTGATAGATGATAACTTTGTGGTCATTGGGTACATATTTCGAGGCCTAATTGTTTTGGCCCCTTCATCAGCCGATATAGATTAAAATATCAAGGAAAACAGGAGGTAAGGAAGCTTAACACAAAAAACATTCCTATCAATAACTCTATTATGGTGCACCAGAATGGATAGGTGGAAGATGCTTACCCCAAAGATACATTAAAAAATAATTGACTGAATAAATATATACACACATCAAAAAAAGTTTTGCATCACCTCGGTTCCAAGAGTTCCGGAACCGTTAAATACAAAGGGAATAGAGATCAACACAAACAACAT
Source organism: Meconema thalassinum (assembly GCA_946902985.2). Lineage (NCBI taxonomy): Eukaryota > Metazoa > Arthropoda > Insecta > Orthoptera > Tettigoniidae > Meconema > Meconema thalassinum. Next base: position 28,592,201 of record OX336394.1, read on the forward strand.
TTCAGCTCGTTTTATTGCTCATGAGACCCACACATTGCATGTTGTACCATCATACAGCTAGACTTTCAGCATTTGTGGTCCAGATTGCAGTACACACCACTACCTCTAATACCCAGTAGCACGTCCTCTTGCATTGATGCATTCCTGTATTCGCCGTGGCATACTATCCACAAGTTCATCAAGACACTGTTGGTCCAAATTGTCCCACTCCTCAACGACAATTCGGCGTAAATCTCTCAGAGTGGTTGGTGGGTCAAGACGTCCATAAACAGCCCTTTTCAACATATCCCAGGCATGTTCGATAGGGTTCATGTCTGGCGAACATGTTGGCCACTGTAGTCGAGCGATGTCGTTATCTTGAAGGAACGCATTCACAAGATGTGCACGATGAGGTCGAGAATTGTTGTCCATGAAGACAAATGCCTCTCCAATATTCTGCCGATATGGTTGCACTATGGGTCGGAGGATGTCATTCAGGTATCGTAAAGCCGTTTCGGAGCCTTCCATGACCACCAGTGGCGTACGTCGGCCCCACATAATGCCACCCCAAAACATCAGGGAACCACCACCTTGCTGCACTCGCTGGACAGTGTGTCTAAGACGTTCAGCCTGACCAGGGTGCCTCCAAACACGTCTCCGACGATTGTCTGGTTGAAGGCATATGCGACACTCATCGGTGAAGAGAACGTGATGCCAATTCCGTGGGGTCCATTCAGCATGTTGTTGGGCTCATCTGTACCGCGCTGCATGGTGTCGGGGTTGCAAAGCTGGACCTCGCCATGGACGTCGGGAGTGAAGTTGCGCATCATGCAGCCTATTGCGCACAGTTTGAGTTGAAACACGACGTCCTGTGGCTGAACCACTGTTAGGCAAATTGCGTATGAGGTCAGGAGAACTCCTAAACACACGCAGTTCTCCTGGTAAGCACGCAATTTGCCTAACAGTGGTGGCAAAACGGTAGGATATCTTACAGGGGAGTCTTCACTCTCGTTTACGGTCGGCGGCAAACTTTTATGAAGAAGATATCCAAAAACTTGTGCCACGCTATGACAAATGCCTGCAAAAGTTCGGCAGTTATGTGGAAAAGTAGTTTAAGAGGTGTAGAATGTTGTGCAATAAATATTTTTTCTGTATCTGTACACAATTCAATTTTATTACCAAACGGAGCTTACTTTCTGAACGTACCTCGTATAAATAGCAATGGAAACACAAAGCCATTGTTATTTATGCTATTGTAGCACAATAGATAACAATAAAGACTGTCTGGATACGTACTGAATGATTTTTTCACATAATTCTTCAAATAATGCATACAATTCACATTAGCAAACAACAGCTGACAGAAAATTGGACGGAAGATAAACTAGAAACATCTGGTGGAGTGTAATAAAACTTCCAAGAATGTAAGTGCCATCTAGTGTTAATTATTGTAACGAACTGATATTATATGGCATTTCAAAATACTTGTCAAGTCAATGACACATTGATTTCATTCAAGCCCTTAAAAAGGTTCAAGATGTACACACGACATATTAATGAAAGTTGATTGTGATGTAATATGCTGTGTACTACTTAATTTCACTTTAAACAAGATAAAAGTTCAGTAAACCAATAAAATATAGCCTCGTTGTTGTGATTTGGACATATATTAAGTAAAATTTGTAGGTGGGGATATTTTTCTGGACCGAACTGTATTTACATTTCATCATTGTCGAACATAAAGATTATAATTCTTCATCTTAGCTCTAGAAACGATGGAGCCGCTGTGCCGAAATAATATCTTACAAAGAATGCTCTGGAATATGTAATTATGAGGTGTATCACTTCAAACTTATTCATTGATGGAATAGGCCTCTAGGGTGAGGTTAAACTATAAGTTTGTGTCGGCTCTGGTTTGTCTTTTGTTGTTAGTGATCATTTATCAAAATAAAGGCTTTGATTAGGCGGAACTTTTGCCACAATTATTACTAATTAGTTCATCAATACGGAACCAGCATGAACCTTTCAAATTGGGAGGGGGAGGCGGGGAAACTTAATTTGATGACGTGTTTCGATCGTCAAGCGATCATCATCAGATTCTGCTCACTTAGGCTTAGTTAACCCTTTGTAGGGCAAAACTATGTTTATTTTTTAGTGTTTCTACATTTTAATTCAATTTAATTATTATAATTATAAATAATGTTATTTTTTCTCTCTAATTTTCATGATTATATATTTATTTTTAATTTTCAACTTATGTTCTTATAGATAAAATTTTGATATTTTGTTGAATTAATTAACTAATTTCGAATTGATTTTTAGCCTACTTTTCACATTTTGCAAAAATGAGGAAAAAGTAGACATGAGATCGATCCGGGAAAATGTGTGTCTGTCTGTCTGTGTGTGTGTCCCCCCCTATCAAATCCTAAACGGCTGCAGCAATCAAAACCAAATTTAGTATGAGTAAAGATGTGCACCGGAATATCTCACGTCCATATTTGAAAATGATGTCAGTGCTACCAACTGCTGAAAAAACGCACTAGAAATTTGAGCTCCATGTTGGATATCTTGCAAGGTATGCATGGAAGCTATTCCAAAATTGGCACACATGTAGATAAGACTATTTCAGTTTAATTTCCAAGAGGCCAACCATGACAGTGTTGCCAAAATAATTTTAAGCCTTCTGATAGGTCCAATGTTTAAATGCATATAACTTCTACACTATCAATTGGATTTCAACCAAATTTTGTATGTAATATCTGTACATAAACAGATATGACTGAGCGTATTCCTAAGAGACACCACTGCTGCCAACTGTTAATAATTGCTCTCTCTATTTTTTTTCCAAATACCAAAATATCAGAAAGTATGCAAGCCAACAGCTTTAAACTATGAACACGTATATTCTGACATTTTAGATAAATTTGGAGTAAGTTATATACGTCAGTTCTACCAACATGAATATAAGCCTGCTGATAGTACCAATTTTTAAATACATGTAACTTCTATACTATTAGTTGGATTTCAACCACATTTCGTATGTGCTATCTGTACCATAACAGATATGACTATAAGTATTGTTAAGAGCAATCAGGGCTGCCAACTGTTAATAAATGCTGTCTATACTTTTTTACCCTAATATCAATATATCAGAAAGTATGCAAGCCTACAGCTCTATACTTTGCACACGTTTAGCACCTGACACTCTAGATTAATTTGGAGTAATTAACACAAGGCAGTGCTGCCAACATGATTCTATGCCTGCTGATAGGTCCAATTTTAAAATACATGTAACTTCTATACTAACAAATGTATTTCATCCAAAATTGGCACAACAAGATATCATAACATGACATTGTTGGCAACATGCTTTTACGCGTGCTGATAGATCCAGTGTCTAACTGCATGTAACGTCCATTGGACTTCAACCTAATTTTGTATTCTGTACCTTAAGAGATGGAACTAACAATATATTCAGTCACCACGGCTGCCAACTGCAGTGCTCTATTAGGCTACATTATACCAGGTATATTTTAACTAATTAGATATTTCGATATTACCAACTTAATTTCGTCATTATTCTAGATAGGTTCATATTCTGTTGAATAATCATTGGCATGAAAAGTAGGCTGTATAGTTCTTCACGGAACTTCTTGTTTTTATATGTTTTTACATTTTAATTCATTTTAATAATTGTAATTATAAATAATGTTATTTTATGTTTCTCTAATTTTCACGTTTATTTTTAATTTTCAATTTATGTTCTCATAGATTTAATTTTGATATTTTTATTGAATTAATTAACTTATTTTTACAATTATTTTCATAGTTATGTTTATTATTGTAATTTTATTTTTATGGTTGTTATTTCGAGATTTATATTTTATTTTTAATTGTTAATGTTTTTAGTTTTAATTTCTTTTAAATTTTCTCCTACTCATTTCGTCAACTAGACTCGTAAATAAGAAAATGCCAAGAACCATGAGAGGTCGCCATGACAACGCCACTGCACGAGATCACATTCAGTTTTCCACCTGACTCTGTGGCAAGCGGCTTCGGTGACGTAACTGGTAGCATGTTGAACTTCTATGCCCAAGGTCACGGTTCAAATCCGGCTGAAGTCGTCGGATTTTCTAAGAGAACTAAACATCCCTCAGTATGATTTCCTTTGGAGGGGAAGTTCCAACCTTCGTTGCGAGTTGCTGGTTGCGGTGGCATCTAGTTGCCAAGTTCACAGCTAGGTGTCGTTGACGGTAATATTTGGTACCAAAATTAGGAACTACTACTTGAAATTGACCGGCTGCAGTCCTTATCTGAATTACAGTGTAATACAGCCATCACAATTCACACTGTTTATCAGACATATTCTACACACACCCAAAGTACACGGGGTTACATGACCGCGTTGTCGCAGTCCCTAAACTGAGGAACCAACCAAAATCTCTGCGGGAGATAAATTAATGCGTGAAGAAGTAACAGACCGTTACATAGTTACACATCAGTGTCGAAACCTTGCATAAGGACAGTGTGACCACAAGTATAAAAATGGACCCCAAATGACAAGAAGGTTACCGTTCCCATAAGACAATATGTTAAAAATATGCATAGAAAGACGAAATACAGCGATAATTAGTCACCAATTGTAAAATACTTTCTCGCAATAAATGAGGTCTGATCCTTCTACGAATACCTGCATATTTTGCCTATTATAGCCTATCCCCTAGTTTGACGGTGAAATCTACCACCGCCTTCCGGCGTGCCGAGAGGAATTTTTGTACATAAAAGAGTATTATTTTTAAAAATAAACATATTATATCTGATTTATTTCATGTTGGGACATATAAATACTTGTTTTCCCGCCCAATCTAATTGGGCACAATTTTTATTGACCGATTGGAAAGCTTTATTTAATAGACTAGACGACACTGAAAACTGGCTTCTATCACTTCAACTTACAAACATACAAACAAACAAACAAGCATTTTCATTTGAGACTGTTTTGTCTTTCAACGTCCAGTCTAGTCTGCAATCCTCTGTTTGCGAACATGATCCCTAAGTCTAAGAGAGGGCCTAGAGCCCAACTTAGCCACAATGAAGGGCACTTATAAATTATCATCTTCCTAGCGTTTGTCCCGCTTTGGAGCAGGGTACGATACTTCACATGCCAAGCTCCATTTCTGTCGGTCAAGGGCATCATGCGGACACAGATTAATTAGTCGCATGTCTTCTTTAAGACGATCAAGCCACCTCTTGTTAGGTCGCCCACGAGGTCGTTTACCATCCGGGTTGAGGCACAAGGCAGTTTTAGCCACTGATTGTTCGTGACTACGTATGACGTGGCCGTACCAGTGGAGACGAGCCTCACGCATTTTATCCTGTATGGGTGCAACTCCCATCCTCCCTCGGACATCGCAATTCTTGATATGGTCAAGTCGCGTCAGACCAAGCACCGAACGAAGCATGGGCATCTCCATAACATGCAGGGGTTGCTCGTGTTTAACAGAGGCCGGCCAGCATTCAGAACCGTAGATGGCGACAAATAAATAAATAAATAAATAAATAAATAAATAAATAAATAATTAAAAACTACACGCCTTCAAAGTCTGAGAATTTAGAAGCACCCTGTATAAGATGATGATGCCCTTTAGTTGTAGGCAACTCATACATTTTGCCAAGTAATGATCTATCGACTGGATCTGCACTTACTATAGGCCTCACATTAATGCAAGTTATTACAGTACATAAACTCTACACGGGTCTGTTGACTGTGATGTCCAAGCCCATAAATAAAACATCATACGCCGCTTTGCTGGAAACAGGGAGACCTTGCAGCTTCATTTACATGAATCACGAGTTCTCTTGATGGGTGCTGTGTGTTTAAAAGCATTGCGGGATTTCTTTGTGCAGTAAGCAGCGTAAAGAAACGAGCAGGCTGTTCACTCACTAAACTCCGCGGCTCATCAACATTCCTCTCCGCTGTCTTGTTAAAGAAGATGCTTCTCGAGAAAAAGTTAAAAACACGGGAGAAATGAGGAATAAGAAATGATTTTCAAGTGGCAACTACTAAGAACACTGTCGCGCGGTGTAATGATTAGCGTTGATGGCTGCATTAAAGAGATCCGGGTTGATTTCCTGGATCTTCAAAGAAAATTATTCAAAATATTTAATAGTCTAACTTTCTATTAGTGAAGATGAATACATGCCAAATATTACTGGACGGAAAAATAGTTCTCGCTCAAAATATCTACAAGTGATTAATTATTATTATTCGTCCAGATTACAAGATTAATTATTATTGGCTCAGATTACAGGATTAATTATTATTGGCACAGATTACAGGATTAATTAGTATTGGCTCAGATTACAAGATTAATTATTATTGGCACAGATTACAAGATTAATTATTATTGGCACAGATTACAGGATTAATTATTATTGGCTCAGATTACAAGATTAATTAGTATTGGCTCAGATTACAAGATTAATTATTATTGGCACAGATTACAGGATTAATTATTATTGGCTCAGATTACAAGATTAATTATTATTGGCTCAGATTACAAGATTAATTATTATTGGCACAGATTACAGGATTAATTAGTATTGGCACAGATAACAGGATTAATTAGTATTGGCACAGATTACAAGATTAATTATTATTGGCTCAGATTACAAGATTAATTATTATTGGCACAGATTACAAGATTAATTATTATTGGCACAGATTACAGGATTAATTATTATTGGCTCAGATTACAAGATTAATTAGTATTGGCTCAGATTACAAGATTAATTATTATTGGCACAGATTACAGGATTAATTATTATTGGCTCAGATTACAAGATTAATTATTATTGGCACAGATTACAGGATTAATTAGTATTGGCTCAGATTACAGGATTAATTAGTATTGGCACAGATTACAAGATTAATTATTATTGGCACAGATTACAAGATTAATTATTATTGGCACAGATTACAGGATTAATTATTATTGGCTCAGATTACAGGATTAATTATTATTGGCTCAGATTACAAGATTAATTAGTATTGGCTCAGATTACAGGATTAATTAGTATTGGCGTAGATTACAGGATTAATTAGTATTGGCTCAGATTACAGGATTAATTAGTATTGGCACAGATTACACGATTAATTAGTATTGGCACAGATTACAGGATTAATTATTATTGGCTCAGATTACAGGATTAATTATTATTGGCTCAGATTACAGGATTAATTAGTATTGGCACAGATTACAAGATTAATTATTATTGGCACAGATTACAAGATTAATTATTATTGGCACAGATTACAAGATTAATTACCATTGGCTCAGATTACAGGATTAATTAGTATTGGCACAGATTACAAGATTAATTATTATTGGCACAGATTACAGGATTAATTAGTATTGGCACAGATTACAGGATTAATTACCATTGGCTCAGATTACAGGATTAATTATTATTGGCACAGATTACAGGATTAATTATTATTGGCTCAGATTACAGGATTAATTAGTATTGGCACAGATTACAGGATTAATTATTATTGGCTCAGATTACAAGATTAATTCGTATTGGCACAGATTACAGGATAAATTATTATTGGCTCAGATTACAGGATTAATTATTATTGGCACAGATTAGAGGATTAATTATTATTGGCACAGATTACAGGATTAATTATTATTGGCACAGATTACAGGATTAATTATTATTGGCTCAGATTACAGGATTAATTATTATTGGCTCAGATTACAAGATTAATTACCATTGGCTCAGATTACAGGATTAATTATTATTGGCACAGATTACAGGATTAATTACCATTGGCTCAGATTACAGGATTAATTAGTATTGGCACAGATTACAGGATTAATTATTATTGGCTCAGATTACAAGATTAATTACCATTGGCTCAGATTACAGGATTAATTAGTATTGGCACAGATTACAAGATTAATTATTATTGGCACAGATTACAGGATTAATTAGTATTGGCACAGATTACAGGATTAATTGTTATTGGCACAGATTACAGGATTAAATATTATTGGCACAGATTACAGGATTAATTAGTATTGGCACAGATTACAGGATTAATTAGTATTGGCACAGATTACAAGATTAATTTATATTGGCACAGATTACAAGATTAATTAGTATTGGCACAGATTACAAGATTAATTAGTATTGGCTCAGATTACAGGATTAATTACTATTGGCACAGATTACAAGATTAATTAGTATTGGCACAGATTACAGGATTAATTATTATTGGCACAGATTACAAGATTAATTAGTATTGGCAGAGATTACAGGATTAATTAGTATTGGCTCAGATTACAAGATTAATTAGTATTGGCACAGATTACAGGATTAATTATTATTGGCACAGATTACAAGATTAATTAGTATTGGCACAGATTACAGGATTAATTAGTATTGGCACAGATTACAGGATTAATTATTATTGGCACAGATTACAGGATTAATTATTATTGGCACAGATTACAGGATTAATTAGTATTGGCACAGATTACAAGATTAATTAGTATTGGCACAGATTACAAGATTAATTAGTATTGGCACAGATTACAGGATTAATTATTATTGGCACAGATTACAAGATTAATTAGTATTGGCACAGGTTACAGGATTAATTATTATTGGCACAGGTTACAGGATTAATTATCATTGGCACAGATTACAGGATTAATTAGTATTGGCACAGATTACAGGATTAATTATTATTGGCACAGATTACAAGATTAATTAGTATTGGCACAGGTTACAGGATTAATTATTATTGGCACAGGTTACAGGATTAATTAGTATTGGCACAGATTACAGGATTAATTAGTATTGGCACAGATTACAGGATTAATTATTATTGGCACAGATTACAAGATTAATTAGTATTGGCACAGGTTACAGGATTAATTATTATTGGCACAGGTTACAGGATTAATTATTATTGGCACAGATTACAAGATTAATTATTATTGGCACAGATTACAAGATTAATTATTTTTGGCACAGATTACAGGATTAATTAGTATTGGCACAGATTACAAGATAAATTAGTATTGGCACAGATTACAGGATTAATTATTATTGGCACAGGTTACAGGATTAATTAGTATTGGCACAGATTACAAGATTAATTAGTATTGGCACAGGTTACAGGATTAATTATTATTGGCACAGGTTACAGGATTAATTAGTATTGGCACAGATTACAGGATTAATTAGTATTGGCACAGATTACAGGATTAATTATTATTGGCACAGATTACAAGATTAATTAGTATTGGCACAGGTTACAGGATTATTTATTATTGGCACAGGTTACAGGATTAATTAGTATTGGCACAGATTACAGGATTAATTAGTATTGGCACAGATTACAGGATTAATTATTATTGGCACAGATTACAAGATTAATTAGTATTGGCACAGGTTACAAGATTAATTAGTATTGGCACAGATTACAGGATTAATTAGTATTGGCACATATTACAGGATTAATTATTATTGGCACAGATTACAAGATTAATTAGTATTGGCACAGGTTACAGGATTAATTATTATTGGCACAGGTTACAGGATTAATAAGTATTGGCACAGATTACAGGATTAATTAGTATTGGCACAGATTACAGGATTAATTATTATTGGCACAGATTACAAGATTAATTAGTATTGGCACAGGTTACAGGATTAATTATTATTGGCACAGGTTACATGATTAATTATTATTGGCACAGATTACAAGATTAATTATTTTGGCACAGATTACAAGATTAATTATTATTGGCACAGATTACACGATTAATTAGTATTGGCACAGATTACAGGATTAATTATTATTGGCACAGATTACAAGATTAATTAGTATTGGCACAGGTTACAGGATTAATTATTATTGGCACAGGTTACAGGATTAATAATTATTGGCGTAGATTACAAGATTAATTATTATTGGCACAGGTTACAAGATTAATTATTATTGGCACAGGTTACAGGATTAATTATTATTGGCACAGATTACAGGATTAATTATTATTGGCACAGGTTACAGGATTAATTATTATTGGCGTAGATTACAAGATTAATTATTATTGGCTCAGATTACAAGATTAATTAGTATTGGCACAGATTACAGGATTAATTAGTATTGGCTCAGATTACAGGATTAATTAGTATTGGCACAGATTACAAGATTAATTATTATTGGCACAGATTACAAGATTAATTAGTATTGGCACAGATTACAAGATTAATTATTATTGGCTCAGATTACAGGATTAATTATTATTAGGACAGATTACAAGATTAATTATTATTGGCACAGATTACAGGATTAATTAGTATTGGCTCAGATTACAGGATTAATTAGTATTGGCACAGATTACAAGATTAATTATTATTGGCACAGATTACAGGATTAATTAGTATTGGCACAGATTACAAGATTAATTATTATTGGCTCAGATTACAGGATTAATTATTATTGGCACAGATTACAAGATTAATTATTATTGGCACAGATTACAGGATTAATTAGTATTGGCTCAGATTACAGGATTAATTAGTATTGGCACAGATTACAAGATTAATTATTATTGGCACAGGTTACAGGATTAATTATTATTGGCGTAGATTACAGGATTAATTATTATTGGCACAGGTTACAAGATTAATAATTATTGGCACAGATTACAGGATTAATAAGTATTGGCTCAGATTACAAGATTAATTAGTATTGGCTCAGATTACAGGATTAATTAGTATTGGCACAGATTACAAGATTAATTATTATTGGCACAGATTACAGGATTAATTAGTATTGGCTCAGATTACAAGATTAATTAGTATTGGCTCAGATTACAGGATTATTTAGTATTGGCACAGGTTACAAGATTAATTATTATTGGCACAGATTACAAGATTAATTAGTATTGGCACAGATTACAAGATTAATTAGTATTGGCACAGGTTACAGGATTAATTAGTATTGGCACAGATTACAGGATTAATTAGTATTGGCACAGGTTACAGGATTAATTAGTATTGGCTCAGATTACAAGATTAATTAGTATTGGCACAGATTACAGGATTAATTATTATTGGCACAGATTACAAGATTAATTAGTATTGGCACAGATTACAAGATTAATTAGTATTGGCACAGGTTACAGGATTAATTAGTATTGGCTCAGATTACAAGATTAATTAGTATTGGCACAGATTACAGGATTAATTAGTATTGGCTCAGATTACAGGATTAATTATTATTGGCTCAGATTACAAGATTAATTAGTATTGGCACAGATTACAAGATTAATTAGTATTGGCACAGATTACAAGATTAATTATTATTGGATCAGATTACAAGATTAATTAGTATTGGCTCAGATTACAAGATTAATTAGTATTGGCTCAGATTACAAGATTAATTAGTATTGGCACAGATTACAAGATTAATTATTATTGGCACAGATTACAGGATTAATTACCATTGGCACAGATTACAGGATTAAATATTATTGGCACAGATTACAGGATTAATTAGTATTGGCACAGATTACAGGATTAATTAGTATTGGCACAGATTACAAGATTAATTTATATTGGCACAGATTACAAGATTAATTAGTATTGGCACAGATTACAAGATTAATTAGTATTGGCTCAGATTACAGGATTAATTAGTATTGGCACAGATTACAAGATTAATTAGTATTGGCACAGATTACAGTATTAATTATTATTGGCACAGATTACAATATTAATTAGTATTGGCACAGATTACAGGATTAATTAGTATTGGCTCAGATTACAAGATTAATTAGTATTGGCACAGATTACAGGATTAATTATTATTGGCACAGATTACAAGATTAATTAGTATTGGCACAGATTACAGGATTAATTAGTATTGGCACAGATTACAGGATTAATTATTATTGGCACAGATTACAGGATTAATTATTATTGGCACAGATTACAGGATTAATTAGTATTGGCACAGATTACAAGATTAATTAGTATTGGCACAGATTACAAGATTAATTAGTATTGGCACAGATTACAGGATTAATTATTATTGGCACAGATTACAAGATTAATTAGTATTGGCACAGGTTACAGGATTAATTATTATTGGCACAGGTTACAGGATTAATTATCATTGGCACAGATTACAGGATTAATTAGTATTGGCACAGATTACAGGATTAATTATTATTGGCACAGATTACAAGATTAATTAGTATTGGCACAGGTTACAGGATTAATTATTATTGGCACAGGTTACAGGATTAATTAGTATTGGCACAGATTACAGGATTAATTAGTATTGGCACAGATTACAGGATTAATTATTATTGGCACAGATTACAAGATTAATTAGTATTGGCACAGGTTACAGGATTAATTATTATTGGCACAGGTTACAGGATTAATTATTATTGGCACAGATTACAAGATTAATTATTATTGGCACAGATTACAAGATTAATTATTTTTGGCACAGATTACAGGATTAATTAGTATTGGCACAGATTACAAGATAAATTAGTATTGGCACAGATTACAGGATTAATTATTATTGGCACAGGTTACAGGATTAATTAGTATTGGCACAGATTACAAGATTAATTAGTATTGGCACAGGTTACAGGATTAATTATTATTGGCACAGGTTACAGGATTAATTATTATTGGCACAGATTACAGGATTAATTAGTATTGGCACAGATTACAGGATTAATTATTATTGGCACAGATTACAAGATTAATTAGTATTGGCACAGGTTACAGGATTATTTATTATTGGCACAGGTTACAGGATTAATTAGTATTGGCACAGATTACAGGATTAATTAGTATTGGCACAGATTACAGGATTAATTATTATTGGCACAGATTACAAGATTAATTAGTATTGGCACAGGTTACAAGATTAATTAGTATTGGCACAGATTACAGGATTAATTAGTATTGGCACATATTACAGGATTAATTATTATTGGCACAGATTACAAGATTAATTAGTATTGGCACAGGTTACAGGATTAATTATTATTGGCACAGGTTACAGGATTAATAAGTATTGGCACAGATTACAGGATTAATTAGTATTGGCACAGATTACAGGATTAATTATTATTGGCACAGATTACAAGATTAATTAGTATTGGCACAGGTTACAGGATTAATTATTATTGGCACAGGTTACAGGATTAATTATTATTGGCACAGATTACAAGATTAATTATTTTGGCACAGATTACAAGATTAATTATTATTGGCACAGATTACACGATTAATTAGTATTGGCACAGATTACAGGATTAATTATTATTGGCACAGATTACAAGATTAATTAGTATTGGCACAGGTTACAGGATTAATTATTATTGGCACAGGTTACAGGATTAATAATTATTGGCGTAGATTACAAGATTAATTATTATTGGCACAGGTTACAAGATTAATTATTATTGGCACAGGTTACAGGATTAATTATTATTGGCACAGATTACAGGATTAATTATTATTGGCACATGTTACAGGATTAATTATTATTGGCGTAGATTACAAGATTAATTATTATTGGCTCAGATTACAAGATTAATTAGTATTGGCACAGATTACAGGATTAATTAGTATTGGCTCAGATTACAGGATTAATTAGTATTGGCACAGATTACAAGATTAATAATTATTGGCACAGATTACAAGATTAATTAGTAATGGCACAGATTACAAGATTAATTATTATTGGCTCAGATTACAGGATTAATTATTATTAGGACAGATTACAAGATTAATTATTATTGGCACAGATTACAGGATTAATTAGTATTGGCTCAGATTACAGGATTAATTAGTATTGGCACAGATTACAAGATTAATTATTATTGGCACAGATTACAGGATTAATTAGTATTGGCACAGATTACAAGATTAATTATTATTGGCTCAGATTACAGGATTAATTATTATTGGCACAGATTACAAGATTAATTATTATTGGCACAGATTACAGGATTAATTAGTATTGGCTCAGATTACAGGATTAATTAGTATTGGCACAGATTACAAGATTAATTATTATTGGCACAGGTTACAGGATTAATTATTATTGGCGTAGATTACAGGATTAATTATTATTGGCACAGGTTACAAGATTAATAATTATTGGCACAGATTACAGGATTAATTAGTATTGGCTCAGATTACAAGATTAATTAGTATTGGCTCAGATTACAGGATTAATTAGTATTGGCACAGATTACAAGATTAATTATTATTGGCACAGATTACAGGATTAATTAGTATTGGCTCAGATTACAAGATTAATTAGTATTGGCTCAGATTACAGGATTAATTAGTATTGGCACAGGTTACAAGATTAATTATTATTGGCACAGATTACAAGATTAATTAGTATTGGCACAGATTACAAGATTAATTAGTATTGGCACAGGTTACAGGATTAATTAGTATTGGCACAGATTACAGGATTAATTAGTATTGGCACAGGTTACAGGATTAATTAGTATTGGCTCAGATTACAAGATTAATTAGTATTGGCACAGATTACAGGATTAATTATTATTGGCACAGATTACAAGATTAATTAGTATTGGCACAGATTACAAGATTAATTAGTATTGGCACAGGTTACAGGATTAATTAGTATTGGCTCAGATTACAAGATTAATTAGTATTGGCACAGATTACAGGATTAATTAGTATTGGCTCAGATTACAGGATTAATTATTATTGGCTCAGATTACAAGATTAATTAGTATTGGCACAGATTACAAGATTAATTAGTATTGGCACAGATTACAAGATTAATTATTATTGGATCAGATTACAAGATTAATTAGTATTGGCTCAGATTACAAGATTAATTAGTATTGGCTCAGATTACAAGATTAATTAGTATTGGCACAGATTACAAGATTAATTAGTATTGGCACAGATTACAAGATTAATTAGTATTGGCACAGATTACAAGATTAATTAGTATTGGCACAGATTACAAGATTAATTAGTATTGGCTCAGATTACAGGATTAATTAGTATTGGCACAGATTACAAGATTAATTAGTATTGGCACAGATTACAGGATTAATTATTATTGGCACAGATTACAAGATTAATTAGTATTGGCACAGATTACAGGATTAATTAGTATTGGCTCAGATTACAAGATTAATTAGTATTGGCACAGATTACAGGATTAATTATTATTGGCACAGATTACAAGATTAATTATTATTGGCACAGATTACAGGATTAATTAGTATTGGCACAGATTACAGGATTAATTATTATTGGCACAGATTACAGGATTAATTATTATTGGCACAGATTACAGGATTAATTAGTATTGGCACAGATTACAAGATTAATTAGTATTGGCACAGATTACAAGATTAATTAGTATTGGCACAGATTACAGGATTAATTATTATTGGCACAGATTACAAGATTAATTAGTATTGGCACAGGTTACAGGATTAATTATTATTGGCACAGGTTACAGGATTAATTATCATTGGCACAGATTACAGGATTAATTAATATTGGCACAGATTACAGGATTAATTATTATTGGCACAGATTACAAGATTAATTAGTATTGGCACAGGTTACAGGATTAATTATTATTGGCACAGGTTACAGGATTAATTAGTATTGGCACAGATTACAGGATTAATTAGTATTGGCACAGATTACAGGATTAATTATTATTGGCACAGATTACAAGATTAATTAGTATTGGCACAGGTTACAGGATTAATTATTATTGGCACAGGTTACAGGATTAATTATTATTGGCACAGATTACAAGATTAATTATTATTGGCACAGATTACAAGATTAATTATTTTTGGCACAGATTACAGGATTAATTAGTATTGGCACAGATTACAAGATAAATTAGTATTGGCACAGATTACAGGATTAATTATTATTGGCACAGGTTACAGGATTAATTAGTATTGGCACAGATTACAAGATTAATTAGTATTGGCACAGGTTACAGGATTAATTATTATTGGCACAGGTTACAGGATTAATTATTATTGGCACAGATTACAGGATTAATTAGTATTGGCACAGATTACAGGATTAATTATTATTGGCACAGATTACAAGATTAATTAGTATTGGCACAGGTTACAGGATTATTTATTATTGGCACAGGTTACAGGATTAATTAGTATTGGCACAGATTACAGGATTAATTAGTATTGGCACAGATTACAGGATTAATTATTATTGGCACAGATTACAAGATTAATTAGTATTGGCACAGGTTACAAGATTAATTAGTATTGGCACAGATTACAGGATTAATTAGTATTGGCACATATTACAGGATTAATTATTATTGGCACAGATTACAAGATTAATTAGTATTGGCACAGGTTACAGGATTAATTATTATTGGCACAGGTTACAGGATTAATAAGTATTGGCACAGATTACAGGATTAATTAGTATTGGCACAGATTACAGGATTAATTATTATTGGCACAGATTACAAGATTAATTAGTATTGGCACAGGTTACAGGATTAATTATTATTGGCACAGGTTACAGGATTAATTATTATTGGCACAGATTACAAGATTAATTATTTTGGCACAGATTACAAGATTAATTATTATTGGCACAGATTACACGATTAATTAGTATTGGCACAGATTACAGGATTAATTATTATTGGCACAGATTACAAGATTAATTAGTATTGGCACAGGTTACAGGATTAATTATTATTGGCACAGGTTACAGGATTAATAATTATTGGCGTAGATTACAAGATTAATTATTATTGGCACAGGTTACAAGATTAATTATTATTGGCACAGGTTACAGGATTAATTATTATTGGCACAGATTACAGGATTAATTATTATTGGCACATGTTACAGGATTAATTATTATTGGCGTAGATTACAAGATTAATTATTATTGGCTCAGATTACAAGATTAATTAGTATTGGCACAGATTACAGGATTAATTAGTATTGGCTCAGATTACAGGATTAATTAGTATTGGCACAGATTACAAGATTAATAATTATTGGCACAGATTACAAGATTAATTAGTAATGGCACAGATTACAAGATTAATTATTATTGGCTCAGATTACAGGATTAATTATTATTAGGACAGATTACAAGATTAATTATTATTGGCACAGATTACAGGATTAATTAGTATTGGCTCAGATTACAGGATTAATTAGTATTGGCACAGATTACAAGATTAATTATTATTGGCACAGATTACAGGATTAATTAGTATTGGCACAGATTACAAGATTAATTATTATTGGCTCAGATTACAGGATTAATTATTATTGGCACAGATTACAAGATTAATTATTATTGGCACAGATTACAGGATTAATTAGTATTGGCTCAGATTACAGGATTAATTAGTATTGGCACAGATTACAAGATTAATTATTATTGGCACAGGTTACAGGATTAATTATTATTGGCGTAGATTACAGGATTAATTATTATTGGCACAGGTTACAAGATTAATAATTATTGGCACAGATTACAGGATTAATTAGTATTGGCTCAGATTACAAGATTAATTAGTATTGGCTCAGATTACAGGATTAATTAGTATTGGCACAGATTACAAGATTAATTATTATTGGCACAGATTACAGGATTAATTAGTATTGGCTCAGATTACAAGATTAATTAGTATTGGCTCAGATTACAGGATTAATTAGTATTGGCACAGGTTACAAGATTAATTATTATTGGCACAGATTACAAGATTAATTAGTATTGGCACAGATTACAAGATTAATTAGTATTGGCACAGGTTACAGGATTAATTAGTATTGGCACAGATTACAGGATTAATTAGTATTGGCACAGGTTACAGGATTAATTAGTATTGGCTCAGATTACAAGATTAATTAGTATTGGCACAGATTACAGGATTAATTATTATTGGCACAGATTACAAGATTAATTAGTATTGGCACAGATTACAAGATTAATTAGTATTGGCACAGGTTACAGGATTAATTAGTATTGGCTCAGATTACAAGATTAATTAGTATTGGCACAGATTACAGGATTAATTAGTATTGGCTCAGATTACAGGATTAATTATTATTGGCTCAGATTACAAGATTAATTAGTATTGGCACAGATTACAAGATTAATTAGTATTGGCACAGATTACAAGATTAATTATTATTGGATCAGATTACAAGATTAATTAGTATTGGCTCAGATTACAAGATTAATTAGTATTGGCTCAGATTACAAGATTAATTAGTATTGGCACAGATTACAAGATTAATTAGTATTGGCACAGATTACAAGATTAATTAGTATTGGCACAGATTACAAGATTAATTAGTATTGGCACAGATTACAAGATTAATTAGTATTGGCTCAGATTACAGGATTAATTAGTATTGGCACAGATTACAAGATTAATTAGTATTGGCACAGATTACAGGATTAATTATTATTGGCACAGATTACAAGATTAATTAGTATTGGCACAGATTACAGGATTAATTAGTATTGGCTCAGATTACAAGATTAATTAGTATTGGCACAGATTACAGGATTAATTATTATTGGCACAGATTACAAGATTAATTATTATTGGCACAGATTACAGGATTAATTAGTATTGGCACAGATTACAGGATTAATTATTATTGGCACAGATTACAGGATTAATTATTATTGGCACAGATTACAGGATTAATTAGTATTGGCACAGATTACAAGATTAATTAGTATTGGCACAGATTACAAGATTAATTAGTATTGGCACAGATTACAGGATTAATTATTATTGGCACAGATTACAAGATTAATTAGTATTGGCACAGGTTACAGGATTAATTATTATTGGCACAGGTTACAGGATTAATTATCATTGGCACAGATTACAGGATTAATTAATATTGGCACAGATTACAGGATTAATTATTATTGGCACAGATTACAAGATTAATTAGTATTGGCACAGGTTACAGGATTAATTATTATTGGCACAGGTTACAGGATTAATTAGTATTGGCACAGATTACAGGATTAATTAGTATTGGCACAGATTACAGGATTAATTATTATTGGCACAGATTACAAGATTAATTAGTATTGGCACAGGTTACAGGATTAATTATTATTGGCACAGGTTACAGGATTAATTATTATTGGCACAGATTACAAGATTAATTATTATTGGCACAGATTACAAGATTAATTATTTTTGGCACAGATTACAGGATTAATTAGTATTGGCACAGATTACAAGATAAATTAGTATTGGCACAGATTACAGGATTAATTATTATTGGCACAGGTTACAGGATTAATTAGTATTGGCACAGATTACAAGATTAATTAGTATTGGCACAGGTTACAGGATTAATTATTATTGGCACAGGTTACAGGATTAATTATTATTGGCACAGATTACAGGATTAATTAGTATTGGCACAGATTACAGGATTAATTATTATTGGCACAGATTACAAGATTAATTAGTATTGGCACAGGTTACAGGATTATTTATTATTGGCACAGGTTACAGGATTAATTAGTATTGGCACAGATTACAGGATTAATTAGTATTGGCACAGATTACAGGATTAATTATTATTGGCACAGATTACAAGATTAATTAGTATTGGCACAGGTTACAAGATTAATTAGTATTGGCACAGATTACAGGATTAATTAGTATTGGCACATATTACAGGATTAATTATTATTGGCACAGATTACAAGATTAATTAGTATTGGCACAGGTTACAGGATTAATTATTATTGGCACAGGTTACAGGATTAATAAGTATTGGCACAGATTACAGGATTAATTAGTATTGGCACAGATTACAGGATTAATTATTATTGGCACAGATTACAAGATTAATTAGTATTGGCACAGGTTACAGGATTAATTATTATTGGCACAGGTTACAGGATTAATTATTATTGGCACAGATTACAAGATTAATTATTTTGGCACAGATTACAAGATTAATTATTATTGGCACAGATTACACGATTAATTAGTATTGGCACAGATTACAGGATTAATTATTATTGGCACAGATTACAAGATTAATTAGTATTGGCACAGGTTACAGGATTAATTATTATTGGCACAGGTTACAGGATTAATAATTATTGGCGTAGATTACAAGATTAATTATTATTGGCACAGGTTACAAGATTAATTATTATTGGCACAGGTTACAGGATTAATTATTATTGGCACAGATTACAGGATTAATTATTATTGGCACATGTTACAGGATTAATTATTATTGGCGTAGATTACAAGATTAATTATTATTGGCTCAGATTACAAGATTAATTAGTATTGGCACAGATTACAGGATTAATTAGTATTGGCTCAGATTACAGGATTAATTAGTATTGGCACAGATTACAAGATTAATTATTATTGGCACAGATTACAAGATTAATTAGTAATGGCACAGATTACAAGATTAATTATTATTGGCTCAGATTACAGGATTAATTATTATTAGGACAGATTACAAGATTAATTATTATTGGCACAGATTACAGGATTAATTAGTATTGGCTCAGATTACAGGATTAATGAGTATTGGCACAGATTACAAGATTAATTATTATTGGCACAGATTACAGGATTAATTAGTATTGGCACAGATTACAAGATTAATTATTATTGGCTCAGATTACAGGATTAATTATTATTGGCACAGATTACAAGATTAATTATTATTGGCACAGATTACAGGATTAATTAGTATTGGCTCAGATTACAGGATTAATTAGTATTGGCACAGATTACAAGATTAATTATTATTGGCACAGGTTACAGGATTAATTATTATTGGCGTAGATTACAGGATTATTTATTATTGGCACAGGTTACAAGATTAATAATTATTGGCACAGATTACAGGATTAATTAGTATTGGCTCAGATTACAAGATTAATTAGTATTGGCTCAGATTACAGGATTAATTAGTATTGGCACAGATTACAAGATTAATTATTATTGGCACAGATTACAGGATTAATTAGTATTGGCTCAGATTACAAGATTAATTAGTATTGGCTCAGATTACAGGATTAATTAGTATTGGCACAGGTTACAAGATTAATTATTATTGGCACAGATTACAAGATTAATTAGTATTGGCACAGATTACAAGATTAATTAGTATTGGCACAGGTTACAGGATTAATTAGTATTGGCACAGATTACAGGATTAATTAGTATTGGCACAGGTTACAGGATTAATTAGTATTGGCTCAGATTACAAGATTAATTAGTATTGGCACAGATTACAGGATTAATTATTATTGGCACAGATTACAAGATTAATTAGTATTGGCACAGATTACAAGATTAATTAGTATTGGCACAGGTTACAGGATTAATTAGTATTGGCTCAGATTACAAGATTAATTAGTATTGGCACAGATTACAGGATTAATTAGTATTGGCTCAGATTACAGGATTAATTATTATTGGCTCAGATTACAAGATTAATTAGTATTGGCACAGATTACAAGATTAATTTGTATTGGCACAGATTACAAGATTAATTATTATTGGATCAGATTACAAGATTAATTAGTATTGGCTCAGATTACAAGATTAATTAGTATTGGCTCAGATTACAAGATTAATTAGTATTGGCACAGATTACAAGATTAATTAGTATTGGCACAGATTACAAGATTAATTAGTATTGGCACAGATTACAAGATTAATTAGTATTGGCACAGATTACAAGATTAATTAGTATTGGCTCAGATTACAGGATTAATTAGTATTGGCACAGATTACAAGATTAATTAGTATTGGCACAGATTACAGGATTAATTATTATTGGCACAGATTACAAGATTAATTAGTATTGGCAGAGATTACAGGATTAATTAGTATTGGCTCAGATTACAAGATTAATTAGTATTGGCACAGATTACAGGATTAATTATTATTGGCACAGATTACAAGATTAATTAGTATTGGCACAGATTACAGGATTAATTAGTATTGGCACAGATTACAGGATTAATTATTATTGGCACAGATTACAGGATTAATTATTATTGGCACAGATTACAGGATTAATTAGTATTGGCACAGATTACAAGATTAATTAGTATTGGCACAGATTACAAGATTAATTAGTATTGGCACAGATTACAGGATTAATTATTATTGGCACAGATTACAAGATTAATTAGTATTGGCACAGGTTACAGGATTAATTATTATTGGCACAGGTTACAGGATTAATTATCATTGGCACAGATTACAGGATTAATTAGTATTGGCACAGATTACAGGATTAATTATTATTGGCACAGATTACAAGATTAATTAGTATTGGCACAGGTTACAGGATTAATTATTATTGGCACAGGTTACAGGATTAATTAGTATTGGCACAGATTACAGGATTAATTAGTATTGGCACAGATTACAGGATTAATTATTATTGGCACAGATTACAAGATTAATTAGTATTGGCACAGGTTACAGGATTAATTATTATTGGCACAGGTTACAGGATTAATTATTATTGGCACAGATTACAAGATTAATTATTATTGGCACAGATTACAAGATTAATTATTTTTGGCACAGATTACAGGATTAATTAGTATTGGCACAGATTACAAGATAAATTAGTATTGGCACAGATTACAGGATTAATTATTATTGGCACAGGTTACAGGATTAATTAGTATTGGCACAGATTACAAGATTAATTAGTATTGGCACAGGTTACAGGATTAATTATTATTGGCACAGGTTACAGGATTAATTAGTATTGGCACAGATTACAGGATTAATTAGTATTGGCACAGATTACAGGATTAATTATTATTGGCACAGATTACAAGATTAATTAGTATTGGCACAGGTTACAGGATTATTTATTATTGGCACAGGTTACAGGATTAATTAGTATTGGCACAGATTACAGGATTAATTAGTATTGGCACAGATTACAGGATTAATTATTATTGGCACAGATTACAAGATTAATTAGTATTGGCACAGGTTACAAGATTAATTAGTATTGGCACAGATTACAGGATTAATTAGTATTGGCACATATTACAGGATTAATTATTATTGGCACAGATTACAAGATTAATTAGTATTGGCACAGGTTACAGGATTAATTATTATTGGCACAGGTTACAGGATTAATAAGTATTGGCACAGATTACAGGATTAATTAGTAATGGCACAGATTACAGGATTAATTATTATTGGCACAGATTACAAGATTAATTAGTATTGGCACAGGTTACAGGATTAATTATTATTGGCACAGGTTACAGGATTAATTATTATTGGCACAGATTACAAGATTAATTATTTTGGCACAGATTACAAGATTAATTATTATTGGCACAGATTACACGATTAATTAGTATTGGCACAGATTACAGGATTAATTATTATTGGCACAGATTACAAGATTAATTAGTATTGGCACAGGTTACAGGATTAATTATTATTGGCACAGGTTACAGGATTAATAATTATTGGCGTAGATTACAAGATTAATTATTATTGGCACAGGTTACAAGATTAATTATTATTGGCACAGGTTACAGGATTAATTATTATTGGCACAGATTACAGGATTAATTATTATTGGCACAGGTTACAGGATTAATTATTATTGGCGTAGATTACAAGATTAATTATTATTGGCTCAGATTACAAGATTAATTAGTATTGGCACAGATTACAGGATTAATTAGTATTGGCTCAGATTACAGGATTAATTAGTATTGGCACAGATTACAAGATTAATTATTATTGGCACAGATTACAAGATTAATTAGTATTGGCACAGATTACAAGATTAATTATTATTGGCTCAGATTACAGGATTAATTATTATTAGGACAGATTACAAGATTAATTATTATTGGCACAGATTACAGGATTAATTAGTATTGGCTCAGATTACAGGATTAATTAGTATTGGCACAGATTACAAGATTAATTATTATTGGCACAGATTACAGGATTAATTAGTATTGGCACAGATTACAAGATTAATTATTATTGGCTCAGATTACAGGATTAATTATTATTGGCACAGATTACAAGATTAATTATTATTGGCACAGATTACAGGATTAATTAGTATTGGCTCAGATTACAGGATTAATTAGTATTGGCACAGATTACAAGATTAATTATTATTGGCACAGGTTACAGGATTAATTATTATTGGCGTAGATTACAGGATTAATTATTATTGGCACAGGTTACAAGATTAATAATTATTGGCACAGATTACAGGATTAATTAGTATTGGCTCAGATTACAAGATTAATTAGTATTGGCTCAGATTACAGGATTAATTAGTATTGGCACAGATTACAAGATTAATTATTATTGGCACAGATTACAGGATTAATTAGTATTGGCTCAGATTACAAGATTAATTAGTATTGGCTCAGATTACAGGATTAATTAGTATTGGCACAGGTTACAAGATTAATTATTATTGGCACAGATTACAAGATTAATTAGTATTGGCACAGATTACAAGATTAATTAGTATTGGCTCAGGTTACAGGATTAATTAGTATTGGCACAGATTACAAGATTAATTAGTATTGGCACAGGTTACAGGATTAATTAGTATTGGCTCAGATTACAAGATTAATTAGTATTGGCACAGATTACAGGATTAATTATTATTGGCACAGATTACAGGATTAATTAGTATTGGCACAGGTTACAGGATTAATTAGTATTGGCTCAGATTACAAGATTAATTAGTATTGGCACAGATTACAGGATTAATTATTATTGGCACAGATTACAAGATTAATTAGTATTGGCACAGATTACAAGATTAATTAGTATTGGCACAGGTTACAGGATTAATTAGTATTGGCTCAGATTACAAGATTAATTAGTATTGGCACAGATTACAGGATTAATTAGTATTGGCTCAGATTACAGGATTAATTATTATTGGCTCAGATTACAAGATTAATTAGTATTGGCACAGATTACAAGATTAATTAGTATTGGCACAGATTACAAGATTAATTATTATTGGATCAGATTACAAGATTAATTAGTATTGGCTCAGATTACAAGATTAATTAGTATTGGCTCAGATTACAAGATTAATTAGTATTGGCACAGATTACAAGATTAATTATTATTGGCACAGATTACAGGATTAATTACCATTGGCACAGATTACAGGATTAAATATTATTGGCACAGATTACAGGATTAATTAGTATTGGCACAGATTACAGGATTAATTAGTATTGGCACAGATTACAAGATTAATTTATATTGGCACAGATTACAAGATTAATTAGTATTGGCACAGATTACAAGATTAATTAGTATTGGCTCAGATTACAGGATTAATTAGTATTGGCTCAGATTACAAGATTAATTAGTATTGGCACAGATTACAGGATTAATTATTATTGGCACAGATTACAAGATTAATTAGTATTGGCACAGATTACAAGATTAATTAGTATTGGCACAGGTTACAGGATTAATTAGTATTGGCTCAGATTACAAGATTAATTAGTATTGGCACAGGTTACAGGATTAATTAGTATTGGCACAGATTACAGGATTAATTAGTATTGGCACAGATTACAGGATTAATTATTATTGGCACAGATTACAAGATTAATTAGTATTGGCACAGGTTACAAGATTAATTAGTATTGGCACAGATTACAGGATTAATTAGTATTGGCACATATTACAGGATTAATTATTATTGGCACAGATTACAAGATTAATTAGTATTGGCACAGGTTACAGGATTAATTATTATTGGCACAGGTTACAGGATTAATAAGTATTGGCACAGATTACAGGATTAATTAGTATTGGCACAGATTACAGGATTAATTATTATTGGCACAGATTACAAGATTAATTAGTATTGGCACAGGTTGCAGGATTAATTATTATTGGCACAGGTTACAGGATTAATTATTATTGGCACAGATTACAAGATTAATTATTTTGGCACAGATTACAAGATTAATTATTATTGGCACAGATTACACGATTAATTAGTATTGGCACAGATTACAGGATTAATTATTATTGGCACAGATTACAAGATTAATTAGTATTGGCACAGGTTACAGGATTAATTATTATTGGCACAGGTTACAGGATTAATAATTATTGGCGTAGATTACAAGATTAATTATTATTGGCACAGGTTACAAGATTAATTATTATTGGCACAGGTTACAGGATTAATTATTATTGGCACAGATTACAGGATTAATTATTATTGGCACAGGTTACAGGATTAATTATTATTGGCGTAGATTACAAGATTAATTATTATTGGCTCAGATTACAAGATTAATTAGTATTGGCACAGATTACAGGATTAATTAGTATTGGCTCAGATTACAGGATTAATTAGTATTGGCACAGATTACAAGATTAATTATTATTGGCACAGATTACAAGATTAATTAGTATTGGCACAGATTACAAGATTAATTATTATTGGCTCAGATTACAGGATTAATTATTATTAGGACAGATTACAAGATTAATTATTATTGGCACAGATTACAGGATTAATTAGTATTGGCTCAGATTACAGGATTAATTAGTATTGGCACAGATTACAAGATTAATTATTATTGGCACAGATTACAGGATTAATTAGTATTGGCACAGATTATAAGATTAATTATTATTGGCTCAGATTACAGGATTAATTATTATTGGCACAGATTACAAGATTAATTATTATTGGCACAGATTACAGGATTAATTAGTATTGGCTCAGATTACAGGATTAATTAGTATTGGCACAGATTACAAGATTAATTATTATTGGCACAGGTTACAGGATTAATTATTATTGGCGTAGATTACAGGATTAATTATTATTGGCACAGGTTACAAGATTAATAATTATTGGCACAGATTACAGGATTAATTAGTATTGGCTCAGATTACAAGATTAATTAGTATTGGCTCAGATTACAGGATTAATTAGTATTGGCACAGATTACAAGATTAATTATTATTGGCACAGATTACAGGATTAATTAGTATTGGCTCAGATTACAAGATTAATTAGTATTGGCTCAGATTACAGGATTAATTAGTATTGGCACAGGTTACAAGATTAATTATTATTGGCACAGATTACAAGATTAATTAGTATTGGCACAGATTACAAGATTAATTAGTATTGGCTCAGGTTACAGGATTAATTAGTATTGGCACAGATTACAGGATTAATTAGTATTGGCACAGGTTACAGGATTAATTAGTATTGGCTCAGATTACAAGATTAATTAGTATTGGCACAGATTACAGGATTAATTATTATTGGCACAGATTACAAGATTAATTAGTATTGGCACAGATTACAAGATTAATTAGTATTGGCACAGGTTACAGGATTAATTAGTATTGGCTCAGATTACAAGATTAATTAGTATTGGCACAGATTACAGGATTAATTAGTATTGGCTCAGATTACAGGATTAATTATTATTGGCTCAGATTACAAGATTAATTAGTATTGGCACAGATTACAAGATTAATTAGTATTGGCACAGATTACAAGATTAATTATTATTGGATCAGATTACAAGATTAATTAGTATTGGCTCAGATTACAAGATTAATTAGTATTGGCTCAGATTACAAGATTAATTAGTATTGGCACAGATTACAAGATTAATTATTATTGGCACAGATTACAGGATTAATTACCATTGGCACAGATTACAGGATTAAATATTATTGGCACAGATTACAGGATTAATTAGTATTGGCACAGATTACAGGATTAATTAGTATTGGCACAGATTACAAGATTAATTTATATTGGCACAGATTACAAGATTAATTAGTATTGGCACAGATTACAAGATTAATTAGTATTGGCTCAGATTACAGGATTAATTAGTATTGGCACAGATTACAAGATTAATTAGTATTGGCACAGATTACAGGATTAATTATTATTGGCACAGATTACAAGATTAATTAGTATTGGCACAGATTACAGGATTAATTAGTATTGGCTCAGATTACAAGATTAATTAGTATTGGCACAGATTACAGGATTAATTATTATTGGCACAGATTACAAGATTAATTAGTATTGGCACAGATTACAGGATTAATTAGTATTGGCACAGATTACAGGATTAATTATTATTGGCACAGATTACAGGATTAATTATTATTGGCACAGATTACAGGATTAATTAGTATTGGCACAGATTACAAGATTAATTAGTATTGGCACAGATTACAAGATTAATTAGTATTGGCACAGATTACAGGATTAATTATTATTGGCACAGATTACAAGATTAATTAGTATTGGCACAGGTTACAGGATTAATTATTATTGGCACAGGTTACAGGATTAATTATCATTGGCACAGATTACAGGATTAATTAGTATTGGCACAGATTACAGGATTAATTATTATTGGCACAGATTACAAGATTAATTAGTATTGGCACAGGTTACAGGATTAATTATTATTGGCACAGGTTACAGGATTAATTAGTATTGGCACAGATTACAGGATTAATTAGTATTGGCACAGATTACAGGATTAATTATTATTGGCACAGATTACAAGATTAATTAGTATTGGCACAGGTTACAGGATTAATTATTATTGGCACAGGTTACAGGATTAATTATTATTGGCACAGATTACAAGATTAATTATTATTGGCTCAGATTACAAGATTAATTATTTTTGGCACAGATTACAGGATTAATTAGTATTGGCACAGATTACAAGATAAATTAGTATTGGCACAGATTACAGGATTAATTATTATTGGCACAGGTTACAGGATTAATTAGTATTGGCACAGATTACAAGATTAATTAGTATTGGCACAGGTTACAGGATTAATTATTATTGGCACAGGTTACAGGATTAATTATTATTGGCACAGATTACAGGATTAATTAGTATTGGCACAGATTACAGAATTAATTATTATTGGCACAGATTACAAGATTAATTAGTATTGGCACAGGTTACAGGATTATTTATTATTGGCACAGGTTACAGGATTAATTAGTATTGGCACAGATTACAGGATTAATTAGTATTGGCACAGATTACAGGATTAATTATTATTGGCACAGATTACAAGATTAATTAGTATTGGCACAGGTTACAAGATTAATTAGTATTGGCACAGATTACAGGATTAATTAGTATTGGCACATATTACAGGATTAATTATTATTGGCACAGATTACAAGATTAATTAGTATTGGCACAGGTTACAGGATTAATTATTATTGGCACAGGTTACAGGATTAATAAGTATTGGCACAGATTACAGGATTAATTAGTATTGGCACAGATTACAGGATTAATTATTATTGGCACAGATTACAAGATTAATTAGTATTGGCACAGGTTACAGGATTAATTATTATTGGCACAGGTTACAGGATTAATTATTATTGGCACAGATTACAAGATTAATTATTTTGGCACAGATTACAAGATTAATTATTATTGGCACAGATTACACGATTAATTAGTATTGGCACAGATTACAGGATTAATTATTATTGGCACAGATTACAAGATTAATTAGTATTGGCACAGGTTACAGGATTAATTATTATTGGCACAGGTTACAGGATTAATAATTATTGGCGTAGATTACAAGATTAATTATTATTGGCAC
This sequence comes from Meconema thalassinum, assembly GCA_946902985.2. Lineage (NCBI taxonomy): Eukaryota > Metazoa > Arthropoda > Insecta > Orthoptera > Tettigoniidae > Meconema > Meconema thalassinum. The sequence continues at coordinate 28,621,995 of OX336394.1, forward strand.
AGGTTACAAGATTAATTATTATTGGCACAGGTTACAGGATTAATTATTATTGGCACAGATTACAGGATTAATTATTATTGGCACATGTTACAGGATTAATTATTATTGGCGTAGATTACAAGATTAATTATTATTGGCTCAGATTACAAGATTAATTAGTATTGGCACAGATTACAGGATTAATTAGTATTGGCTCAGATTACAGGATTAATTAGTATTGGCACAGATTACAAGATTAATTATTATTGGCACAGATTACAAGATTAATTAGTAATGGCACAGATTACAAGATTAATTATTATTGGCTCAGATTACAGGATTAATTATTATTAGGACAGATTACAAGATTAATTATTATTGGCACAGATTACAGGATTAATTAGTATTGGCTCAGATTACAGGATTAATTAGTATTGGCACAGATTACAAGATTAATTATTATTGGCACAGATTACAGGATTAATTAGTATTGGCACAGATTACAAGATTAATTATTATTGGCTCAGATTACAGGATTAATTATTATTGGCACAGATTACAAGATTAATTATTATTGGCACAGATTACAGGATTAATTAGTATTGGCTCAGATTACAGGATTAATTAGTATTGGCACAGATTACAAGATTAATTATTATTGGCACAGGTTACAGGATTAATTATTATTGGCGTAGATTACAGGATTAATTATTATTGGCACAGGTTACAAGATTAATAATTATTGGCACAGATTACAGGATTAATTAGTATTGGCTCAGATTACAAGATTAATTAGTATTGGCTCAGATTACAGGATTAATTAGTATTGGCACAGATTACAAGATTAATTATTATTGGCACAGATTACAGGATTAATTAGTATTGGCTCAGATTACAAGATTAATTAGTATTGGCTCAGATTACAGGATTAATTAGTATTGGCACAGGTTACAAGATTAATTATTATTGGCACAGATTACAAGATTAATTAGTATTGGCACAGATTACAAGATTAATTAGTATTGGCACAGGTTACAGGATTAATTAGTATTGGCACAGATTACAGGATTAATTAGTATTGGCACAGGTTACAGGATTAATTAGTATTGGCTCAGATTACAAGATTAATTAGTATTGGCACAGATTACAGGATTAATTATTATTGGCACAGATTACAAGATTAATTAGTATTGGCACAGATTACAAGATTAATTAGTATTGGCACAGGTTAGAGGATTAATTAGTATTGGCTCAGATTACAAGATTAATTAGTATTGGCACAGATTACAGGATTAATTAGTATTGGCTCAGATTACAGGATTAATTATTATTGGCTCAGATTACAAGATTAATTAGTATTGGCACAGATTACAAGATTAATTAGTATTGGCACAGATTACAAGATTAATTATTATTGGATCAGATTACAAGATTAATTAGTATTGGCTCAGATTACAAGATTAATTAGTATTGGCTCAGATTACAAGATTAATTAGTATTGGCACAGATTACAAGATTAATTAGTATTGGCACAGATTACAAGATTAATTAGTATTGGCACAGATTACAAGATTAATTATTATTGGCACAGAATACACGATTAATTAGTATTGGCACAGATTACAGGATTAATTATTATTGGCACAGATTACAAGATTAATTATTATTGGCACAGGTTACAGGATTAATTAGTATTGGCACAGATTTCAGGATTAATTATTATTGGCACAGATTACAAGATTAATTAGTATTGGCACAGATTACAGGATTAATTAGTATTGGCACAGGTTACAGGATTAATTATTATTGGCACAGATTACAAGATTAATTATTATTGGCACAGATTACAGGATTAATTAGTATTGGCACAGATTACAGGATTAATTATTATTGGCACAGATTACAGGATTAATTAGTATTGGCACAGATTACAGGATTAATTATTATTGGCACAGATTACAGGATTAATTATTATTGGCGTAGATTACAAGATTAATTATTATTGGGACAGATTACAGGATTAATTATTATTGGCACAGATTACAAGATTAATTATTTTTGGCACATATTACAGGATTAATTAGTATTGGCACAGATTACAAGATTAATTAGTATTGGTACAGGTTACAGGATTAATTATTATTGGCACAGATTACAGGATTAATTAGTATTGGCACAGATTACAAGATTAATTAGTATTGGCACAGATTACAGGATTAATTAGTATTGGCACAGATTACAAGATTAATTAGTATTGGCACAGATTACAAGATTAATTATTATTGGCACAGATTACAGGATTAATTATTATTGGCACGGATTACAAGATTAATTATTATTGGCACAGATTACAAGATTAATTAGTATTGGCACAGATTACAGGTTTAATTATTATTGGCACAGATTACAAGATTAATTATTATTGGCACAGATTACAAGATTAATTATTATTGGCACAGATTACAAGATTAATTATTATTGGCACAGATTACAAGATTAATTAGTATTGGCACAGATTACAGGATTAATTATTATTGGCACAGATTACAAGATTAATTATTATTGGCACAGATTACAAGATTAATTATTATTGGCACAGATTACAAGATTAATTATTATTGGCACAGATTACAAGATTAATTATTATTGGCACAGATTACAAGATTAATTAGTATTGGCACAGATTACAAGATTAATTAGTATTGGCTCAGATTACAGGATTAATTAGTATTGGCACAGATTACAGGATTAATTATTATTGGCACAGATTACAAGATTAATTAGTATTGGCACAGGTTACAGGATTAATTATTATTGGCACAGATTACAGGATTAATTATTATTGGCACAGATTACAAGATTAATTAGTATTGGCACAGGTTACAGGATTAATTATTATTGGCACAGATTACAGGATTAATTATTATTGGCACAGATTACAAGATTAATTATTATTGGCACAGATTACAAGATTAATTAGTATTGGCACAGATTACAGGATTAATTAGTATTGGCGTAGATTACAAGATTAATTATTATTGGCGTAGATTACAAGATTAATTAGTATTGGCACAGATTACAAAATTAATTAGTATTGGCACAGATTACAGGATTAATTATTATTGGCACAGATTACAAGATTAATTATTATTGGCACAGATTACAAGATTAATTAGTATTGGCACAGATTACAGGATTAATTATTATTGGCACAGATTACAAGATTAATTATTATTGGCACAGATTACAAGATAAATTAGTATTGGCACAGATTACAAGATTAATTAGTATTGGCACAGGTTACAGGATTAATTAGTATTGGCACAGATTACAGGATTAATTATTATTGGCACAGATTACAAGATTAATTATTATTGGCACAGATTACAAGATTAATTAGTATTGGCGTAGATTACAAGATTAATTATTATTGGCGTAGATTACAAGATTAATTATTATTGGCACAGATTACAAGATTAATTAGTATTGGCACAGATTACAGGATTAATTATTATTGGCACAGATTACAGGATTAATTAGTATTGGCACAGATTACAGGATTAATTATTATTGGCACAGATTACAGGATTAATTATTATTGGCGTAGATTACAAGATTAATTATTATTGGCACAGATTACAGGATTAATTAGTATTGGCACAGATTACAAGATTAATTATTATTGGCTCAGATTACAGGATTAATTATTATTGGCACAGATTACAAGATTAATTATTATTGGCACAGATTACAGGATTAATTAGTATTGGCTCAGATTACAGGATTAATTAGTATTGGCACAGATTACAAGATTAATTATTATTGGCACAGGTTACAGGATTAATTATTATTGGCGTAGATTACAGGATTAATTATTATTGGCACAGGTTACAAGATTAATAATTATTGGCACAGATTACAGGATTAATTAGTATTGGCTCAGATTACAAGATTAATTAGTATTGGCTCAGATTACAGGATTAATTAGTATTGGCACAGATTACAAGATTAATTATTATTGGCACAGATTACAGGATTAATTAGTATTGGCTCAGATTACAAGATTAATTAGTATTGGCTCAGATTACAGGATTAATTAGTATTGGCACAGGTTACAAGATTAATTATTATTGGCACAGATTACAAGATTAATTAGTATTGGCACAGATTACAAGATTAATTAGTATTGGCACAGGTTACAGGATTAATTAGTATTGGCACAGATTACAGGATTAATTAGTATTGGCACAGGTTACAGGATTAATTAGTATTGGCTCCGATTACAAGATTAATTAGTATTGGCACAGATTACAGGATTAATTATTATTGGCACAGATTACAAGATTAATTAGTATTGGCACAGATTACAAGATTAATTAGTATTGGCACAGGTTACAGGATTAATTAGTATTGGCTCAGATTACAAGATTAATTAGTATTGGCACAGATTACAGGATTAATTAGTATTGGCTCAGATTACAGGATTAATTATTATTGGCTCAGATTACAAGATTAATTAGTATTGGCACAGATTACAAGATTAATTAGTATTGGCACAGATTACAAGATTAATTATTATTGGATCAGATTACAAGATTAATTAGTATTGGCTCAGATTACAAGATTAATTAGTATTGGCTCAGATTACAAGATTAATTAGTATTGGCACAGATTACAAGATTAATTGGTATTGGCACAAATTACAAGATTAATTAGTATTGGCACAGATTACAAGATTAATTATTATTGGCACAGAATACACGATTAATTAGTATTGGCACAGATTACAGGATTAATTATTATTGGCACAGATTACAAGATTAATTATTATTGGCACAGGTTACAGGATTAATTAGTATTGGCACAGATTTCAGGATTAATTATTATTGGCACAGATTACAAGATTAATTAGTATTGGCACAGATTACAGGATTAATTAGTATTGGCACAGGTTACAGGATTAATTATTATTGGCACAGATTACAAGATTAATTATTATTGGCACAGATTACAGGATTAATTAGTATTGGCACAGATTACAGGATTAATTATTATTGGCACAGATTACAGGATTAATTAGTATTGGCACAGATTACAGGATTAATTATTATTGGCACAGATTACAGGATTAATTATTATTGGCGTAGATTACAAGATTAATTATTATTGGGACAGATTACAGGATTAATTATTATTGGCACAGATTACAAGATTAATTATTATAGGCACAGATTACAGGATTAATTAGTATTGGCACAGATTACAAGATTAATTAGTATTGGTACAGGTTACAGGATTAATTATTATTGGCACAGATTACAGGATTAATTAGTATTGGCACAGATTACAAGATTAATTAGTATTGGCACAGATTACAGGATTAATTAGTATTGGCACAGATTACAAGATTAATTAGTATTGGCACAGATTACAAGATTAATTATTATTGGCACAGATTACAGGATTAATTATTATTGGCACGGATTACAAGATTAATTATTATTGGCACAGATTACAAGATTAATTAGTATTGGCACAGATTACAGGTTTAATTATTATTGGCACAGATTACAAGATTAATTATTATTGGCACAGATTACAAGATTAATTATTATTGGCACAGATTACAAGATTAATTATTATTGGCACAGATTACAAGATTAATTAGTATTGGCACAGATTACAGGATTAATTATTATTGGCACAGATTACAAGATTAATTATTATTGGCACAGATTACAAGATTAATTATTATTGGCACAGATTACAAGATTAATTATTATTGGCACAGATTACAAGATTAATTATTATTGGCACAGATTACAAGATTAATTAGTATTGGCACAGATTACAAGATTAATTAGTATTGGCTCAGATTACAGGATTAATTAGTATTGGCACAGATTACAGGATTAATTATTATTGGCACAGATTACAAGATTAATTAGTATTGGCACAGGTTACAGGATTAATTATTATTGGCACAGATTACAGGATTAATTATTATTGGCACAGATTACAAGATTAATTAGTATTGGCACAGGTTACAGGATTAATTATTATTGGCACAGATTACAGGATTAATTATTATTGGCACAGATTACAAGATTAATTATTATTGGCACAGATTACAAGATTAATTAGTATTGGCACAGATTACAGGATTAATTAGTATTGGCGTAGATTACAAGATTAATTATTATTGGCGTAGATTACAAGATTAATTAGTATTGGCACAGATTACAAGATTAATTAGTATTGGCACAGATTACAGGATTAATTATTATTGGCACAGATTACAAGATTAATTATTATTGGCACAGATTACAAGATTAATTAGTATTGGCACAGATTACAGGATTAATTATTATTGGCACAGATTACAAGATTAATTATTATTGGCACAGATTACAAGATAAATTAGTATTGGCACAGATTACAAGATTAATTAGTATTGGCACAGGTTACAGGATTAATTAGTATTGGCACAGATTACAGGATTAATTATTATTGGCACAGATTACAAGATTAATTATTATTGGCACAGATTACAAGATTAATTAGTATTGGCGTAGATTACAAGATTAATTATTATTGGCGTAGATTACAAGATTAATTATTATTGGCACAGATTACAAGATTAATTAGTATTGGCACAGATTACAGGATTAATTATTATTGGCACAGATTACAGGATTAATTAGTATTGGCACAGATTACAGGATTAATTATTATTGGCACAGATTACAGGATTAATTATTATTGGCGTAGATTACAAGATTAATTATTATTGGCACAGATTACAGGATTAATTATTATTGGCACAGATTACAAGATTAATTATTATTGGCACAGATTACAGGATTAATTACTATTGGCACAGATTACAAGATTAATTAGTATTGGCACAGATTACAGGATTAATTATTATTGGCACAGGTTACAAGATTAATTATTATTGGCACAGGTTACAGGATTAATTATTATTGGCACAGGTTACAGGATTAATTATTATTGGCACAGATTACAGGATTAATTATTATTGGCACAGATTACAGGATTAATTAGTATTGGCACAGATTACAGGATTAATTATTATTGGCACAGATTACAGGATTAATTAGTATTGGCACAGATTACAAGATTAATTATTATTGGCACAGATTACAAGATTAATTATTATTGGCACAGATTACAAGAGCAGTAATTATTGGCACAGATTACAAGAGCAGTAATTATTGGCACAGAGTACAAGATTAATTATTTTTGGCACAGATTACAAGATTAATTAGTATTGGCACAGATTACAGGATTAATTATTATTGGCACAGATTACAGGATTCATTATTATTGGCACAGATTACAGGATTAATTATTATTGGCACAGATTACAAGAGCAGTAATTTCTGGCACAGATTACAAGAGCAGTAATTATTGGCACAGATTACAAGAGCAGTAATTATTGGCACAGAGTACAAGATTAATTATTTTTGGTACAGACTACAGGATTATTTAGTATTGGCACAGAATACAAGATTAATTAGTATTGGCACAGATTACAGGATTAATTATTATTGGCACAGATTACAGGATTAATTATTATTGGCACAGATTACAAGAGCAGTAATTTTTGGCACAGATTACAAGAGCAGTAATTATTGGCACAGATTACAAGAGCAGTAATTATTGGCACAGATTACAAGAGCAGTAATTATTGGCACAGATTACAAGAGCAGTAATTATTGGCACAGATTACAAGAGCAGTAATTATTGGCACAGATTACAAGAGCAGTAATATTGGCACATATTACAAGAGCAGTAATTATTGGCACAGATTACAAGATTAATTAGTATTGGCACAGGTTACAAGATTAATTAGTATTGGCACAGATTCCAAGATTAATTAGTATTGGCACAGATTACAAGATTAATTAGTATTGGCACAGATTACAAGAGCAGTAATTTTTGGCACAGATTACAAGAGCAGTAATTTTTGGCACAGATTACAAGAGCAGTAATTATTGGCACAGATTACAAGAGCAGTAATTATTGGCACATATTACAAGATCAGTAATTATTGGCCCAGATTACAAGAGCAGTAATTATTGGCACAGATTACTAGTTTATTATCATCCGATCGTCTTCCTGCCGAGCTTGACCCACTAGTGTGTATTTATAGTGCGCGGAACATGTTTGAGCCCAGTCAGGAAGGTGGGACGAGGTATCGCGCCGAAATTGAGTTGTAAATCTTGTGAGACAGAGATCACGCCTGCGCACTGAGGACTCGAGTTCCAATCACAACGTATGGCTATGTTTCACCCGCGGACTTTAATAATGTACAATACGCAACGTAACCGTGACCAACTGAGAGCTCCTCTCCTTCCCTACAAACAGTGGCGTGTGGTGACTTTAAAACTAAGGGATGTACTTCATTTATGTATATGGAACATCTCAGGCATCCCAAAATTTGCATTTCGTGGTTTACCACTTTTACTCCAAGAAAACGCCGAGATAGATCCAAACTTAAGGCTACGTCCACCTCAATTTCTAATACAAACACTTAATACAGACACCACAATACAGGTTACCAGAAAATGTCTGCACACACCCAAGTACACAGGGCTGAAATGACCACAATGCCCAAGGTCATTACTGAAAACAACAATAACGACTGAGTTTTCCCTCACGAGGCTGATAATTAAATTTCTTGTCCTCTGTGATGATATCCAAGAATGTTAGTCTCTCAGCCATATTCAACTCCTTGAACTACGGTACATTCGCCATAAGAACAGGTCGGTTCAATTCGTTCTTCAGCCAACCTGGAAGTGGTTTTCCGTGGTTTCCCACTTCTACTCCAGGCAAATGTTTTCTAACTTAAGGCCACGGCCGCCTCCTATCTAAATCCTACTTAAATTACAGATACATACTCTAGTACAGACGTCAGGTTATCAAACAAAATTCTACACACTCCCAAGTGCATGGGGCTACTTGACCACGATATCGCAAAGCCCTTAATTAATCAACAACAACTACAACATATTATTCATTCATTTCATTTCTTATTTCCTCCTCGGGAGGGGCGTGGTGGCGCAGCAGTCAAGCTGTATGCCTCTCACCGGGTTCGATTCCCGGTCAATGCATGTGAGATTTTCGATGTGAAATGCCATGCCCTGTGGTTCGGATTCCACGTAAAACGGAGGTCCCGTGGCTTATGATCGCGAGATTAGCGGTCACGTTAAACTACAAGCTTCCTTTTTTTATTTCCTCCTCTAATGATAAAATGCGTAAAGATTGACCATTATGGCAATGGTATGTACTAATAACCGTGTTGACTGGTAGTATTATCTTATTAAAACAGCCCAGTCAAACACTAAAGAAACGTTTAATTACATTACTAATCGTACATGTTTCGGTATTTCATTGATAGCTTCATCAGCGTGATTGATATTAAATCTTAAAACTACGTAGTTAACAAAGCCAAAAAGAAATGGATATTCTTACAAAAATTGTTTTAAATAAAAAATGGAAAAGCTTGCAAATACCTAAATGCCATGTATTAAAAATGATAATAAAATGATGTTATTAAAATAAGTGGCCTGTTCGCCATCTCTTGATGAATACAGTACTTTTGCATTTGTCAGTTGGCACAGGCTAGAGTAAAAGGTGGCTTTTCACCGATGTCTCAGTCTCACTCATGGCTGTGATTATATGGAATCTACTGAGGTATGGGTGGTGCTTAGTAATGGCATTCGGGGCACAGTCAGTGCCTGTGAATGCTGTGAAAGGTTCAACTCATAGGGTTAGGATTACTGTTCTGACTCAGTGAGGAAAGCAATGGCAAACTACCTCACTCCTCTTCTTGCCTAGAACACCTCAAAATAGTGCTGCCTTGGGTTTTCGTGGGTATCTACTCACATAACGTAACGGCGGTACTTTTTGAGGATCCAACCAGCCTTTGGGCTGACTACCTAACAGACAGATTAAAATAAGAGATGTACCTTATAAACTGCCTACGTCAATACTCCAATAATTTTGATCGAAAACTGTAGTCACAGAAGATGTCGCTGTCAGAAGAAGAAGCGGAAAGGATGTAGGTTAAATTGTCGCCACAAACTGAACAAATTTTTAGCCTACTTTCGATTTTTGCAAAACATGAAAGTTGACTTATGAGATCAATACAGGGCGAAAAATTGTGTGTCTGTCTGTGCGTGTGTGTGTGTGTATGTATGTCTGTGAGTCTGTGTGTGAGTGTGTGTACTCTGAATGTCTGCCCCCCCCCTATCAATTCGAACACGGTGAAACCGAATTGAACGAAATTTGGTACAGAGGTAGCACTAGCAAGGGGCATCTCAGTATCATGTTGTATATCGCCGCCATCTTGAAGAAAACATAATGGTGGCCACCGGAATGTTAAAAGCTTAAATCAAATTACGACCAACCTAATCATCTGATCTCTTCCAAATTTTGCAACATTATACCTTTATGAACGAAGAATCTTTTCACCGAACTACAAGGTCATCAGCTCAATAATTTGCGGATGGCGGCCATGTATGTGTGCAAATCGATTCCCCCTATCTATTCATACACGGTGAAACCGAATTGAACGAAATTTGGTACAAAGGTAGCACTAGCATAGGGCACCTCAGGGTCATGTATTATATGGCCGCCATCTTGACGGAAACGTAGTGGCGGGCACCCAAATGTTAAAAGTTAAAATCAAATTACGACCAACCTAATCATTTGGTCTCTACCAAATTTTGCAACAACATACCTTTTTGTGGGAAGCATCTTTTGACTGAACTAAAAGGTCATCAGCCCAATAGTTTGCAGATAGCGGCCATGTATGTGTGCAAATCGATTCACCATATCAATTCACACACGGTGAAACCGAATTGAATGAAATTTTGTACAGAGGTAGCACAAGCAAAGGGCACCTCATATTCATGTTTAATATCCGTTTATCACGATGTATTTCAACGAGCTACTGTAACCAACATTCAATTATACTCCTTGAAAAGGACAAAGAGTTATAACAATACCCATGCATTTAGGAGAAAGTAGGCTATATGTTCTTTACTGAACATCTTGTTTTGTAATACAGTCCTCCAACATAAAACTTCAGTCGATTCGCAACTTAATGGCCCACTCTGTTGTTTTAGTTGCTTAATGGGTAACGCAAAGTACAGACTGTTTACCAAACACAGCCTGTGTAATATACACAGTGTCGTCTTCAGGTGGAATACTGTTACGAGAAACATACTGTAATAGTTTACGGTATTACCTTCTCCTAAACTTCGATGACTCAGTGGGTTCTTATCTGTTGGCTCTCTCTGCTGTATTATGTGTATTGGGCAACACAATGTGCAGATCATCTATTTAAAACTATAATAGTACATTATGCAACGAGCCCATAATGGCTATAATTAAGACACGAGTATTTTTATAAAACGAGCGTATGCGAGTTTTATAATTTCCATACGAGTGTCTTAATTACCATTATAGGCGAGTTGCATACGACTGTTTATGTTCGACGATAATTATAACTTTATTATATGTTTTAACATAAATATTCATAAACATCTGTTGAGAATCAGCTACTTGAATTTTGTGATCGCAGTGCGCTGGGTATATCTCTGTCTTTCCAGATCTCTGAACGATCGACGCATGCGCTCTGTGTGCTTGCAATGCCATATGCAGGCCAATGTTTACATCTGCCGTCCCTCAGAGAGCGTTAAAAATCCCTCAGTATGCCTTCCTTCGGAGGGGTAGTAAAGCCGGCGGTCCCATGTCATAGATTTATGGCATGTTAAAGAACCTTCCACTAATTGCACCTGTGTGAAGCTAAATTGGATAGGTTAATGTAAACAACGCTCTTAGGTTTCTATGTTCGTTGCCAAGAGCCGACTGCGGTGGCGTCTAGTAGCTGAATTTCGAACTTGGCCTAGTAGTCGTTGACGGTGGCGCTTGGCGGCAAAAGTAGGAACTATTTGAAAAATTCTAAGTTGCAGTACTTAAATTAAAAAAGACAGATAACACACACTATTACAGTCATCACAATTAACACCGGTTATCAGACAGATTCTACACACACCCAAAGTACACGGGGCTACATGACCGCGTTGTCGCAGCCCCTAAACTTAAGAACCAACCAACCAACCAACCAACCGTCCCTCAGTAATATTGTCACCGGAGTCGTTTGAAGGCAATGCCCTGTGTAGAAATTAGTGTTGGTGATATTAAGGCCTTGCCTCATATTCGCCAGTTTATTTACGTGAACATATGGACGGTGCGTATTCCATGTCGGTAATTTATTATAGTTCGATGTTGTGTTTATGTCCGACATGTTGGATTTTGAGCGCATGCGTGAAGGTATCGTTACCTAATTGGTCAATGAACGAGCTCTAATTGGCTGGAGAAATTGTATCATAATGAAAAACAGTGTTATAATGACCATCATTTTGATACAGTTTTCTGACACATAATAGTGAGGGTCGAATATAAAATAACATGTTGGTAGATTGTGACAACAAACAAGCAAATCAAAGTGAATAAATAAACTTAACGTCAGGAAGAGCATCCGGTTGTAAGAAAGATATTTTCTCATGGACACTCGTCTCACATCATCTCCAGCCTGTATAACTGGTAATAATGACGGTAGAAATACATTTTGAAATGATAATTGTAAAAATTAGTAAGATATTTCATTTATAACGTGTTTTAATTAGCTTTTGATTTTACATGGCCTTTAAACTTGTGGCCTGGTGCATTAAGCATGCTGAACTGCTGTGGCCAAGATCGCGGGTTCAAACCCGGCCGAAGTCGTCGGATTTTTTAAGAGCGTTAAAAATCCTTCAGTATGCCTTCCTTCGGAGGGGAAGTAAAGCTGGCGGTCCCATGTCATAGATTTATGACATATAAAAGAACCATACACTATGTAGGTTAGAATTGATAACGTTCTATTAGTTCGAACGTTTGCCGCCAGATGCTGACTGCGATGGCATCTAGTAGCCAACTCCGAAAGTAAAGTGTCGTGGGCGGTAGCATTTGGTAGCAACAGTAGGAATTACTTTAAATTGATCGTCTGCAGTCATTACTTGAATCACATATTTATTTATTTATTTATTTATTTATTTATTTATTTATTTATTTATTTATTTATTTATTTATTTATAGTATGGCTTTTAGTGCCGGGAGTGTCCGAGGACATGTTCGGCTCGCCTGAGTCGGTAGCTGCTTCCAGGAGGACACCCATCGGGTGAGCTACAAGTTCCGTTCAATTTCAAGTAGTTCCATCTTTCGCTACCAGATATCAATGATACCTAGTGGTGAACGTTGTAACTTTGATAGAGCGTTCAGACGAAATCTAACCTAACAATTCAGCTTCACACAAGTTTTGTCTGTGAAAGGATCTTTTACTTCTTCTTCTTCTTCTTCTTAGTCGTTTACCCTCTAGGTTGGTGGAACCCACGGACTCAGCGAGGGAACTCACCACTACCGCCTCTACGGCCAGTGTCCTAGAGCTGGGAATATCTAATCGGAGTGGATACAACTGGTGAGGTGTGATTGGCACCTCGCCCAGGCGGCCTCACCTGCAAAGCGAACAGGGGCCTCATGAGGGAAGGTAATGGATGGTCAGGATGGATAGGCAAGGAAGAGGGAAGGAAGCGGCCGTGGCCTTGATGAAGGTACTGCACCATTATTCATAAAGGTCTTAAGTACAGACATGGTTACAGTATTTTGGGAACACCCTGTAACTTCCTAACTAGCCTCTGAAGTCTATAATTACAGCTGGTCTACAGCGAGCAAAAGTCATGCTATCAAGAAAGAGATCGGCAGAGCTCGTGTTTCCGACGAGAAACCCGAAGGTCATCGATAATAACCATGTTGACTGTGTCTAACACTATATAGATCGATTCACCTGAGAGTGATTAATACAAATTAAAGCATATTTAGCGCTATATGTAAGCAGCTACATACGTCTGTATGTATATTTCCATGGCAGAAAGCTATTATTAAGAAAGTATGAAGAACAGAAGATGATCTGTTAACTCACTGCTGATTACGTTTCGATTGCGATATATTTCGTATCGAGCCGTGACGTGTGAAGGAGTGGGGGAGCGGATGTGAGACCAAGGCGACCTCCTGCGGAGAGCAATGAGTAGAGAAACCGACAGCGTAGAGGTTTGAGCCTGAAAACAGTGAAAGTGAAGTCGCCAGCTAACGGAAGTTTTAAAAACGTGTGACCGCGCTGGAGTGTATACGCTAGTTCGTTCAGCATTCTACGTGAAGTAGACACGTGTTTAATAGGGCTCAGACATGGTCTTAAACATGTAATAGTTTATCTTTGCGACCGTGTATCTACAGCAACTAACGGGCCATGCGGATGAATACTTTCATAATCCCGACCGCGAGCTCAGCTGTAATGTGTCACAAAACTCTGCATATAAACCGTCGTGGAAATGCAGCCTAGACTTGATTCACTCTTCACAGTGCTTATACTTTTTGAAAAGAGCACATTCTCAAGCAAGGTGTCAGAGGGAAGGAACACTATGAAGCTTATATCCATTACGATGGTAGGCTAGATTAATATAAGAATACTGCATTAGCAGGGTGTAGCGGGGACATGTTGGCAGCAACTTTCATTTAGCATGAAGTGTGCAAGCGACTCTCGTGATGCAAGGGGCCGCGTCGACCCATGTGAACTTGCTCGCATTCGCGTTCATATATTGGAACTATTTAGCGACTGTTCGAGTTCACCCTCGCTTCGTGACGAGTTGATAAACTGTGTGCGGTCCGTCCGTCGGTATTCGAATATGTATGGGAAGATATCGCCAGGATATGTTGGAACTATTTCGACCGACCGGGTGTTGTTCGAGCCTAGGAGGACTTTGGTTCGTTCTCTGGAAACCCAGTTGGAGTCCGGCATGTGTTCTGTTGGTCTGGAGCTTAGTATGGCCAACGATATCCCTTTTTCCTCATCTAGATTCGCCAAAGGTACAGATCACTTCAACTTGTTACAGTAGCGTAGCGTGGACATTTTGAACTACCACATATTGCCATATTTGATTTTGTAGATTAAATGGTTGAGTAGAAAGTGCAGGTTCGATGTTTATTTCGAAACTGACCTTCTATGATGCCAGGATTTTGACTCATAAAAATGAGTGCATCCTTTGTGTAATTTAATGAATAAATTAAATTTTTCAGTAGTATTTTACAGTATTTAAACTGATATGCTCATTCTTATTTGTCGAGAAATAAATGTAGGAAGAAGATCTACAGTTTTTCTTGTGTAAGAACATTTAATAACACAATTTTCTTTTGAGAACTTTGATTGAGTTTTTCATATTCTAGTGTATTGTGCTTTAAGCACTTTCGCGTGGATCATCGTATTCTTTGAGGAGAATTTTCCTTTTCGTATTCATATTACGATATTAGGAAGTTTTCGGATCCTGTTATTCTGAATGTTACTTCGAGTCCTTTGACTTTTTTTTTCTGCAGTTTATTAACAGATTTTACTTGTATTTTCTGAGCGTGATTTTCGAAATGGATTGCCTAATGGGTCATTAGTCGCTTAGCCTATGTTGCTAACCTAGATCCATGCTGTAGGACTAATCTATCGACATTTTCGCGTTCGGGAAATTCAGGGAAGATCTTATTTTGAGATTGAATTTATCTTTATAAATCGCTTTTACAACCTCAGTTTGTGTGGTTGGGGAGTGTTATACTTTTCTTTTCTTGTGAAGTTAACACTGGGTTAAATTGATATCATTGCCTTTGGTGCAATAGTTTTTCTCTATTAAGAGGGTATTTTAACGACATCCAAATTTGCGAGGATAATCCCAGGGACGACTTACTATAAGTCATACGTTTAAGAATTATGGATCATGTAATACATCAATGTAAGGCAAGTTTTTAAAGATAGGTGGAATATTTCTGAAATCCACTGGGCTTTGTTGGTAATCTGTTACAGAATCATATTTTTTTTTTCGCACATGAGTTCAGGATTTTTCTAAAAACAGCTGATTTTCATAATTGTGGATTTATAACAGTAAGGCTCCTATTATAGGTGCATGTTCGACTTTAGAGAGGCATGTACTATGAGTAATGTCTTTGTGTTTAAGTATATTGATACAGTGCTTTGTAAAGCAAATTTTTTCTTGTTGAGGATTGAGCCAGGTGTGCCAATCAGGATTAGATTGATTGGGGTTTTAACCTAGAGAGGTGTTGTTTTTAACCTAGTATGGTTAATTTTTGGTCATAGTTGACTTTATCGCTGTTATCGTGAAAATGCCTGTGTGAAGATTAATATTTTTCTGAGCAGTATTATTGAGAATCTTGAGTGGATATCCGGTTCAATATTTCCAGTAAAATTAATATAACGATTTTGCCATAGGATGTATGTTTAACAAGGAAACCGATAACTATTTAATGCTGAATTTATGATTAATTTTTGCTTAGCTTAACTGTTCGGCAGAATTACCCTAAAACTAGGAATGAAACAATATTAAGCAGAAATGAATGTCGTGACATTAAGTCAATGGGAAAAGAATAATTGAAATTATTCTGGAATTTTGTGTAAATATGCCATATGAATTTCTTCGTTTAATAACAAGAACATATAATGTTACTGAAGATGTCGTGTAGGATTATTAGTTTTAATCAGGATATTTTTGTATAAGATGTTATTTCAGTTAAGGAACCGAAATAAATTTAATGTATTCAAGTCTTATAATATTTTTCTTTTGTAAGTGCTTATCATATGGGATTGATCATTATTATTATTAATATGCCTTATATTTTAATCAATTAAAAGTTAGTTGAGATAATGGGTAATATAATCTTTTTTTTTTTGAAAGACAATCCAGTATAATCAATGAGATGTTTTTTTGATTGGTCGTGGTATCGACAAAATTGATTGTTTTTCTGTCTTGTTTATTCTTACAATAAACTACTTTATTACTTGGTTTTAATTATTGCGTGATGCTTTATAGAGGTGATGGAAGGGTGTTTTAAGGGGGCCATCGCTAGGTATTTTAGGGTTTTCCACACCTTTGAGATTCTTTCTTCCTCTTGAAGAATTCTTGTGTTTTGAGCTAGTCTTTTCTTTTTCTGAGCTTTGGTCAGTCTTAATACATCCTGTTAGGTATTCGAGTGGCCTTATTATCCCTGTGTCTGTTGGTAGAACTTGGGGGTCTTTAGAGCCGGGGAATTTTCAGGTTCTACGATCCAGCTGCTATCCAGGGATTCAACAGGTATTGGTAGGTAAAAGGGTACAGTACCATCCCGGCATTTGCCCGAAGGCGACGTGGGAAACCACGGAAAACCACTTCGAGGATGGCTGAGGTGGGAATCGAACCCCCTCTACTCATTTGGAACACCCGAGGCTGAGTAGACCCCGTTCCAGTCCTCATACCACTTTTCAAATTTCGTGGCAGAGCCGGGAATCCAACCCAGGACCTCCGGGGCCACAGCAGTTCAGCATGCTACCAACTCCACCACAGATAACACACACTAATACAGCCATCACAATTAACACCGGTTATCAGACAGATTCTACACACACCCAAAGTACACGGGGCTACATGACCGCGTTGTCGCAGCCCCTAAACTAAGGAACCAACTAATCAGACATTCCACCTCACCTCACTTCGTCCAATCACTAAGCTTGAATCTGAGCGAATCATGTTTGCACTAGGATCTAGCTTTAGCAGCTATCGCTAATGCCCGCCAGTATTTTCTAAGCACATCCTTCTGATGACGTGTTTGCTCACGCGATGGGAGTAAGCGATTAGTACACACACACACACACACACACACATGCTCTGACCGGCGTTTTAATAAGTCATCCCCGTTCGTTTAGTTTAAACTCCGACAACGAACGCTGCAGCTCTTTTATTTTTTCGACTTCCTTTTTTTATCCTCCGCCATAATGGCGCAGCTACTTTGCGAACGGCTGAAAAATTCAAATTGCCCTTCGTATTTGGGTAACGTATTACCCTGAGTGGTTTGCTCGTAGCCAAAAGGGGATTTCGATGTGCAGACGAGAGAGGCGGTTTGTTTTCATGAAGCGCGCATACAACGGGCTGGGTTTATTCTAAAAGAGCTTTATCGTTATAAAAATAACTGTTTCGCTTTATTATCGCCAGGATACTGATCGGACCTCATCTCACTGTCTGGGAGAATGGGGCGCTCGGATATTGATTGCCAGTCGTAACATCGGGAAATATCAGATCTTAACAGTACGGTAACCAAACAACATTAGCGATTCATAGATATTGCTTCAGAGTGGTTGGTTCCTCAGTTTAGGGACTGCGACAACGCGGTCATGTAGCCCCGTGTACTTTGGGTGTGTGCAGAATCTGTCTGTTAATCGGTGTTAATTGTGATGACTGTATTAGAGTGAGTTATCTGTGATTCAGTGTTTTTAAATATTTTTTTTACCGTGCCGGGAGTGTCCGAGGACATATTCGGCTCGCCAGTTTGTAGCTGCTTCTATGCGGACACCCATGAGGTGAGCTACAAGTACCGTCAAGACGTGTGGAGTGTTGTCTGGGGAGGAAAGTGTGAATGCAAGGACGATGAATTGGGAGGTAGCGGCTGTGGCCTATAGTTATTAAGCAACCCCAGCATTTGCCTGGAAGGAAGATGGGAAACCACAGAATACCATCTTCATGGTTGCCGGCGGGGGGATTCGAACTTCCTCGCTTCCCGGATGTGAGCGACTGCCTGCAGCCACGCCATAACGACCACGGCTAACTCACCCAGTTGTAATTCAGGTAAGGACAGCAGACGATTAATGTCAAGTGTTTCCTAATCTTTATACCAAATGCTGCCGTCAACGACACCTAGCTGTGAACTTGGCTACCAGATGCCAGTGCAACTGGAACCTGGCGGCGAACGTTGGAACTTAATAGAGCGTTAATCAAATCTAACCGACAAATTTTGTTTCACACAATTGTAGTTAGTGGAAGGTTTCTTTACATGCCATAAATCTATGACGTGGGACCGCCTGCTTTACTTACCCTTCGAAAGAAGGCATACTGAGGGATTTTTAACGCACATAAAAATCCGACGATTTCGGGTGGGTTTGATTCCGCTATCTTGGTTGTCCTTAATTAACCAAACCTTTTCATAATGCTGTACCTTTCCAGATAACTTGTTTGACAACACTTCCTTCGGTAAAAAGCAAACTCGAATACAACTTTCAAACGTAACAGCGTAATAATTCGAAATAGGACACAAAATCAAATCCGAGCAGACAAGCAATGCTTGGTAGTAGACTACGTACAGTAGATCACGTGTATCGCACTGTTACACATAATATAAGATAGTCAGTATTATAGGGATCACATTTACTGATTGAAAATCCACAGCCTGCTTCCAATCTCCGACCGGGTCAGTAATGGAATGAATGAGGCCCCCATCTAGCGGCAAGGATATGAACTGTGCCGGCTGCCGAGGCCTGACGCACTCGTCTGGGGCAATGATTAAATGAATGACATATGAAATGAAATGATAGTGGAGAGTGTTGCTGGAATGAAATTTTGACAGGGAAAACCGGAGTACCCGGAGAAAAACCTGTCTGCCTCCGTTTTGTCCAGCACAGATCTCACATGGAGTGACCGGGATTTGAACCACGGACCCAGCGGTGAGAGGCCGGCGTGCTGCCGCTTAAGCCACATTTACTGATTATAACAGGATATTACGAAAGTGTTCCATATCAGTCATATGTTATTGAGTGTTTTTATCGTACTTATCCTGGCCATGTTAGACCGACCGCAGCGCCTCTAGTGATAGTTTGAGTTGCCAATAGGGGACAGAAAGATATTCTTGGCACAGTATGGACACATTAGGCATTCACCATGTCATTTTATCTTTTCAAATGATCTTGTCGACTTCATCGTTATGCTTTGTTCTACCGTTATGCGTTACGGTTACGGCGTGTATGACGTCATCATGTTGTTCAGTCATATGCACCGAGTCTCAGTTTACTCCTGGGGTCTGGCGTTATGCGAACGGAGACGGTGAGTGCTTGATGTCATGCAGCCCCCGCGCGGGAAGCCTAAGTTAAAGGGTAATGGCGTCTGTTGAGTCTGAGTTTACTCCTGGGGTCTGGCGTTATGCGAACGGGGACGGCGAGTGCGTGACGTCATGCAGCCCCCACGCGCGAAGCCTAAGTTAAAGGGTAATGGAGTCTCTTGAGTCTGAGTTTACTCCTGGGGTCTGGCGTTATGCGAACGGGGACGGCGAGTGCGTGACGTCATGCAGCCCCCACGCGGGAAGCCTAAGTTAAAGGGTAATGGAGTCTCTTGAGTCTGAGTTTATTCCTGGGGTCTGGCGTTATGAGATACGGAGACGGCGAGTGCGTGACGTCATGCAGCCCCCGCGCGGGAAGCCTAAGTTAAAGGGTAATGGAGTCTGTTGTGTCTGAGTTTACTCCTGGGGTCTGGCGTTATGCGATACGGAGACGGCGAGTGCGTGACGTCATGCAGCCCTCGCGCAGGAAGCCCAAGTTAAAGGGTAATGGAGTCTGTTGAGTCTGAGTTTACTCCTGGGGTCTGGCGTTATGCGATACGGAGACGGCAAGTGCGTGACGTCATGCAGCCCCCGCGCGGGAAGCCTAAGTTAAAGGGTAATGGAGTCTGTTGAGTCTGAGTTTACTCTTGGGGTCTGGCGCTATGCGATACGGACACGGCGAGTGCGTGACGTCATGCAGCCCCCGCGCGGGAAGCCTAAGTTAAAGGGTAATGGAGTCTGTTGTGTCTGAGTTTTCTCCTGGGGTCTGGCGTTATGTGATACGGAGACGGCGAGTGCGTGACGTCATGCAGCCCCCGCGCGGGAAGCCTAAGTTAAAGGGTAATGGAGTCTGTTGTGTCTGAGTTTTCTCCTGGGGTCTGGCGTTATGTGATACGGAGACGGCGAGTGCGTGACGTCATGCAGCCCCCACGCGGGAAGCCTAAGTTAAAGGGTAATGGAGTCTGTTGTGTCTGAGTTTTCTCCTGGGGTCTGGCGTTATGTGATACGGAGACGGCGAGTGCGTGACGTCATGCAGCAGAGTGCAAAGAGTCCTGGAGCGAGAAGCCCTCCTGAGCCTTTCTAACATGTGTAGCATTAGTAGCATGCGTCATTTGAATTGATATAACGTCTAGTCTCTCAGACTGACTGTATCTTTTTTCGTCATGGTTTTGAAACGGCCGTCACCAGAAGCACCGCACGCACGCACGCTCGCATGCCGGCGACGGTTCACCATGTATCCGCGAGAGAGCAGTCTACCCATATTCATTAATGAGTGCTGCCTGTCAATTTTGTCTGAACAAAACATTGCATGTAATTATTAAAACAACTCAGAAATATAATTTTGCAATTTAACCAATAGAAAAGATATGGGAAACAAACATCTGTGCGGTAATTTTTTCCGCAATTCTTAACACAGCGGACATACCAGCATTCCGGTTTCCTCGGGCATCGGAGCGGTAAATACAAATATCAAGCGTTACACCGAATGATTCTGGTTTTAATACCCATGAAATATCAGTCCCTCAAACACCTATCCATTAATTCACAAAACAAAAACCACATTTCCCCCCACACTTTTCAATATATCGTGTTATTTTAATAATTTAAAACATATCATAACCTTTCATCGTTACGATACAATCACAATGCGACACCACAGGACTGCATTAAATTACACACTTCTTAGAATTAAAACTCAGTAATATTAACACTTTCTATTTTCTTGTTATTTATCTTCTTAAAATACGGTATCTGATTATAAAGAGAGCTAGTGTGTTGAAATCGAGTTAAATAAATTACATAAAATATACATTCAGCACCCAGCGGTTTATCATGTGTTTGTCCATAAGTGCTGCTACCAAGCGGCTTACAGGTGAATTGGTGCTGCCCCTTATCAATTGTTTTTTTGAAGATCCATTCTTCCGGTTTTGCCTAAGTATCCATACTGTAATTATATCTATACTGTGTTCTTGGTAACGCATTTTACTCATTGGAAGTCTCATTTTCCATCGTTGAATCAGTGAGGTTCCTCAATTCTCATGTTAATGAGGCAGCATAATGAAACTGCTGCAGATGCACGCTAAATTTCAAGTTGTCAGCCCTGTGCGAGCTATTATCTCGCAACAATTGAAGCCTATGCTATGTAACCTGATGATGCAGCCTCAGGCAGCGTCCGTCAATTGTCTTCCGTAGATCGTCTTTTGTTTCATCGTACCGTGACAGTTAATTAGCTTGGCTGAAATCCCAGCAGATGGCAGCACGGCAGCTTCGCTAGAAGTGACACGGTATTTTGTTCCCATTAATGAGCGAATGTCAACATTTCTGTCCCATTAATTATCGCATGCGCTCGCATATAAAATTGTCACGTAAAAGGACATTTGTGTTTCCCTAATAAAGTTCAAACAGCAAACAGAACCGAATAGACATGAAAGCCCTCAAGGACTGAATCAAAAATTCACGTTGGATGCCATTGGTCATCTTCCGATCACTAGGAATTAAAATGTTGGTTGGTTGGTTGGTTCCTCAGATTAGGGTCTGCGACAATGCGGTCATGTAGCCCCGTGTACTTTGGGTGTGTGTAGAATCTGTCTGATAACCGGTGTTAATTGTGATGGCTGTATTAATGTGTGATATTTGTAATTCAGGTAAGAAATGCAGACGATCAATTTCAAGTAGTTCTAAGTTTGCTACCAAATGCTAGTGTCAACGGCACCTAGCTGCGAACTTGGCTACTAGATGCCACCGCAACTGGCATCTGGTGGCGAATGTTGGAACTTAATAGAGCGTTAATCAATTCTAAACTATACATTTAGCTTCACACAATTGTAGGTGCCGGATTTAGTTCCCCTCCGAAGGAAGACATATTGAGGGATTTTTAACGCTCTTAGAGAATCCGACGACTTCTGTCTGATTTGAACCCGTGATCTTGTGGCAGACTACTCCAAATCAGAGCGGGGGGCTAATTCTTCATGTAGGGTCGACCCCCTCTCATGGCATAGCGGTTAGCATCCTTGGCTGTCGCCCAGGAAGTCCAGGTTCGATTTCTGACTCTACCAAGGAATGTAATTCTGGTCTGAGGGCTGGAACAGGGTGCGCGTGCTCCACCACTGCCCGCAACATCTCATGTTGGCTACCTCCCTCGCGAAGCTCACTTTCAAACGCCAACATGTGTCAGTGTCCCGTTGATACACCCTGTCCTTAAGGTAACTCCACAGCCAAAAATCACACGGGTTCAAATCTGGGGATCTTGGTGGCCGATGATGTGGTTTCAGACTATCGTGGATGCAAATGGTCGCCACATTGAGCATCGTTTGTAACCTGAACTGTCAACGTGGTACGCCATTAACACCTGTTACCCGCTCTTGTCGAAATTGAAATGTGTTCCTTTAAATGGTTGATTCGTTATATCTCTTCCGCATGTCTTGCCAAAGATTTCCACACCGTTACATTGTCTACGATCACTCGTTTGTCTGGGGGGCCCTCGCAAGTACTGCAAGTTTAATTATAACCACCCTGTACTTCACTCCCACATCGACGAGGATGTGTGCAAGTTCGGTGAAACCATGTGCAGATGTAACGGCACCACATCCTAGGTCACGAACCTCACAGTTTTCTTCATTGCAAGTGACTTCAAGTGGGATGACATTTCTAGATTCTTGACCTCCGGTTTAAAATACCATACTGTATTTTGGCTACTTTCGCACTTGTGTCGCAGCATGTTCCATTTCCCGATTTGTCACCCTTGTATGAGAACACTTTTGTAAAGGTAAACCCCACTGTATTGTTCATCTGATCATCATTCTCCTGTAACACCACATTTCAAATGCTTCTATTCTCCTCTATTCTGCTGCACCAATAGTCCAAGTTTCACTTCCATAGAGTGCCACGCTCCAGGCAAAGGCTTTCACAAATGATTTTCTAATACCCAAATCTATATTTGATGTCAACAGAATGCAGGAATGATTTCCTTGCATGAGCCAACCTAATTTTTATATCCTCCTTGCTTCGTCCTTCACTGGTTATTTTGCTTCCTAAGTAGGAAACGTCTCCTACTTCCTTTAATTTTTCAGTTTCCACGTACTCTTACATGATGAAAAAGTCTATTTTTGTGGCATTACTCTACTAAGTATTTTCTGGGGTTATGCTAAAGGTACAGCTATCATTCTTGTCACATATAAGAAGCGGTATATTCTGAGCTGTTTTTGACCATGTAGTGCTACTTTACTTTTATAGGATGTGAGAAATGAATACAAATTTGGACAGATACATTTTCAAAAAATGTTGTATAAGTTGCTTCAGGTACACATTTCTCAGTTGTTTTTCAATCAAATATTCTCAAATTTTGTTCACATACTTGGAATGGATCATGGTAGATAAGTAACCACTTTGTTTCATTATTATTGGGACAGAATACAAGAAAAAAAAATCCGAACTCTTTCTTTTTAAATTTATTCAAAAATATGCATCAATATTTCTCTTCCCAATCCATGCCTACTATGTTTTGGAAGTGAAAATAGGTTAACATTCAAGTACTCTATTAGGCAAGTTATTGTAAAAAAATAGCCCTCTATCTTAAATGGTTTCCTAGTTATTGGTACTGTACCCGATACCTAGTTTAGGCTATCGGCTACGCCAGCAGACATTAAGCTGTAGTTGAGGTTTTGAGAAGAATTAGGAAAAGATAGCGCACCGATCGCGTCAAGAAGAATGTCAAGATGACGTAGGAGGTCTAGAATCAAGGAGGCACTGACGTCTGTAAGAAGATGGAATTATGGATAGAGATGTGAAGCTTTATTGAGATATTTATGGGATTATAGTAATTAAACATCTTAGAAGAGGATATATAACATGCATTATATGTGGAAATAATTTTATGGAAGTCAGATAACCCTTAAGTTATTTTATAACGGAACAGCCGAGATGATCTGGGTTCGAGACTATGATCGTGACGCGAGAGCACAGTGGTGGGGGACTACACCACGTGCCTGCGCCGAGCACATAAGCAAGAAGACAGTGCCAGCAGATTCAGTTGAGCTCAGTCAGACGAGCAGGTAGGAGCAGCTCTATAGCGCAAGCGAGACGCACAGTGAAGGTCACGTAACATACAGAAACTGTCACGGCAAAGTGTAGGCGACAGTTCCTGCATCGCCGAGCAGCGAAGGCCAGGCGGGTCATTGATCCAGGCGAGCTGGCCGAGGAAGCAATTACAGACGGCCGGGATATGTCAGAACCGCACTGCAAGTAGTTGAAGACTTTATTACAAGCTACATTTCGACGCAGTTTGAACATAGCTTATATGAATAACTTTATGACTATGCTGTTCTATAACACATTCAAAGCTACTTTAACTATTTCAAGTAAATGGAATGTTGTTAGCATAGGCACCGATGAACATTAGATCGTGCATTAATAAGATTTATTTCTTATGCTGTTTTCATGAATTACCTAATACAGACAACTACAGGGTGTTTCGTAAACTTGAACACTCTCAAGTAAAATTTTATTTTACGGAAGTGAGTCTTAGCAGTCATTTGAGATTGAACTTACAATACTCAAACTGAACATTTAACGGAACATTGGCGTAACTTAGAAGAGGAGTAGGGGTTCCGCTGTTTCCATGAACTTTTTCGAGAGGAGTTGGACAATATCCGCTATGGGTAATCCGAAGTTCAACATGTACGAGTAGACGCAAATAGAGACAAGATGGCACCGCAGAGCGATGGATTCGATTCCTGACGAGAGGAGTCCACCAGCTGATTCACTTGGGATTTCGAAGGCAATCGTCATTTCATGGATGGAATGATATTCACGCCGATCTTTCGAGAAATTCTTTATGTAGGGAAAATCGACGATCTTGGAAATTTTATTACAGCTGATTATGAAAGGTACTGTAAGAGTCATAACTACCTGATACGATTATTTTCATGAATACTGGGCACACATGTATATTTTTCTAATAGGAGTGATATGATTATTAAGACATGGTTTGAATTTATATACTTCGAATTTGCTAGAATATGGAGTGACCATATGATATGGCAGGCATCATTATACGAAATTCTCACCATTGTTTGGCTTTATTAAGCAGATGTTTGGTCTTTTAGACATTTTTCCAGCTAGGATATTTTTCATGAATAGTTTTTTTGTGTAACGAGTATTTCGAACTCGTGATCTGCAATTGATTATCAAAAATTACTTCGTCAGTTCATTGCATACTAGCGAGTGTGTATTATTCATCAGTAGGGATTTTTTCCATTGGATTGTTTGGAGATATTAAGAAGTTATTCACTTTAGTGAATGAACATCGCTTTTATATGACAACTAGAAACTTGTTGATTCCTATCTGATACATTCACTCATATAGCCTACGAGATGGGGTCCTTCGTATTTATACGATTGTATGGTGGCTACTCATCTTACCCATCGTTCAGGGAACTATCATCCAAGTCGACGGGGCGAGGTCTTTCGTATTTATACGACTGTACGGTGGTTACACATCTTACTCGCCATTGAGGGACTCATTTTTATCATCCGAGTGTACATGAGATTGTAAGTGAATCAAACAAGGAACTACTAGTCACATATCAGTCGAAATTTTGTTAAATAAAGTAACGATAAATGTCATCAGGATTGCATTTAGTAATTCTTGTTTGCCAATCCAATATTTTGTTGCTATACTCTTTTGAGAGTAATTTCAGTTTAACAGCTGTTGCAGCTGATGCTTTTGATGAGTTTATAATTGTGTTTGATACCTTTTGAGAAGGATTTAAAGTAATTGAATCTTATAAGATTAATCATTAATGGTCAGAATTATTTTAAGGCAGATCAGTATTGCAGATTTTGATATGAGATTATAGCACATTGGTGTTTTTCTGCGATGTGAGTTATGAAGATTGTAAGAGAATTTATGCTATTTGAAAGCAGATATTAAATTACTGAAGTAATATTTTTCCAATTGTTTAAGAAGTTGTCTAGATGTGATCAGAGTAATTACAGTTATTGGAGATTGTGTGCGTTGATAATTTGAAGCCAGTTATATATTTTTTGTAGATCATGCAACATGGTTAAGTGAAGTTTGTGATAGGCATTTTGTGGAAGTTGCCATGTGATAGTTGCAACGTTGATAATGTATTTTGAGGCAGACATGAGGTCGTCGTACCCAGTCTAGCGTAATTGTTGAGATTCATGCTGTATGTGCTGAATATTTATGGAGTTTTGTGGAATAATTATTGTATTCAAATGTGATATTTGAAGTATTGAAGAAATGTAATGTCGTTGTGGATAGTTTGATCCAACGTGATGTCGTGGAGGCAATAATATTTTTTGGCATGATAAATTAAATACGAGATATAACTTGGAAGTAATAAAACTGTAAGACAACGTTCTATAAACCTTATTAAACAATTTGTTAGGAAATTAAACAAATAAATGAAGTTGATAATACAAGATTTTCTGAAAATAATAATTAAAGAAATAATAATCTGAGATTTAAGCATATTAACGATCTGACCTAATGAAATAAAAATCAGAATGACTAGATGAAATAATAAAATCTAAATAACCAGATGATTGAAATTTAAATAATTTGATAAATTAAATTTTGGAATAAATCGATGAATAAAATAAATGGATGAATTAAAGATTGAATAAATAAACTGATTGAAATAAATTAATAGACGATTGTATGATGAATAACTGAATTAGAAGGTGATAATTAACTAAAGAAGCTGATGATTAATGAATTTATATGGAATTAAATAAATTTAATTGAGAAATAAGTTGAAGGAATTGCGACTTGAGTTGAGAATTTAAATGTTGTAATGGTGATGAATTAACGATTCTGACAGGAAGATGTAGAATTTTGAAGTGAGAATTGATGTGAGAAATATTTAATCTTGATGATGACGATAATGATGACCAATGAGAATTTGAATTTTCTGTAATTCACAGATGAGTGATTGTGAATGACGATGTAAATAGTGTAAATTAATTATTCGATGTTTAGGAACATTTGATTAACATGTTCAACATTCAAATTATGCCATGCAAACCATAATTTACGTGATATTTAATATGTGTGATTATTATATGTGTATGTTTAGACAGATTAATAACAATTTTAAATCCACATTGATGTTAAATTAAAGAGAAATTAGGTCTCAGGTTTCACAAATGTCAG
The DNA here is from genome assembly GCA_946902985.2 of Meconema thalassinum. NCBI lineage: Eukaryota > Metazoa > Arthropoda > Insecta > Orthoptera > Tettigoniidae > Meconema > Meconema thalassinum. The sequence continues at coordinate 28,650,169 of OX336394.1, forward strand.
TGACGAAAGACATAGTGCTACAGTGATCCTGAGAACCCAAGAGAACTTTATAAATTTTTCTTGTTATGTGGATAAAAATAATTTTGGATTAGAAAAGAGATGGTTCGATTTTTGGACAATGACAATTTAACTTTGGCATTCGACCATACTCTCAGGTAGGAGTTATATTTAAAATGTCTGTCTGACTATCAAAGTAAAATAAATTTGTTTTTATCTTAGTTGTGATCTGATGATGGTGTGATGTTCCTTTTTCTTTCCTTGTCTTGAGTAAGGCTTATCCGGAAAGGAAGTGGTTTGCTAGGAATTCAGTTGATGGCGCCCATTTATATTTGCATTATTTTTATTAAACTTAAGCCCGTAACGACCCTAGAGATACTTTGTCTCGTGATACCCACTGCTTTTTCGAGAACTCAGCTGAATTTCCGACACATTCCTTATTTGACTAGAGGTTCATTTAACTCCGCTCTGTCCTGGAACTCCAGGAATGCGATGTTAAAGCAGATGGGTCATCGCATCCCCAGGACGAACGGGTACAGAGAGAGAGGGAGAATTGGCTTTATCCAACTAGTGGGGCTTTTCGATTTTGTTTATTCTATGGAATCACATCAGATTTAGATTACTGAGAGATTGATCTCAAGTTCATTTAAGTGTGTTACAAAATTTATTAAACTTAGTCAGACAATGTACTTGTGTGCCCAATCCAGTGTTCATGTTAATCGTATTAGTAATATCATGTTAGTTATAAGACATTTTTCCTATACCCAAGTGAATGCAGGAATTGAGACATTGTGATGTGTTGTTGTCTAACGTCTCTATATAAAGCCTATATTGAAAATATAATTATGTTGCCGGAAGATTTAGCTAAGGTGTTAGGAGAGTTACAGACGGGTATGTCTGGTATTGCAGAAACTATTTCTAAGATGGAAACTGAAGTTAAAGAACAAATTAATAATTCAGAAGCTAGATTAGAAGCTAAATGTAAAGAGAATGTACAAGCATTACAAACTAGTAATGAAGAAAATTTAAAATCATTGCAAACAAGTACTGAAGATAATTTAAAGTCATTACAGATTAGTAACGAAGCTAATGTAAAATTATTGCAGTCAACTAGTGAAGATAATTTAAAGTCATTAGAGACTAGGTTACAGTCAAATAGCAAAGATGAGTTGAAGTCATTAGAAACTAGATTACAGACTAGTACTGAAGGTCATTTAAAAGCTAGTGAAGCTAACTTGAAAGCTAACTTTAAGTCATTGGAAGAGAAATTACAGTCTCGTAGTGAAGAAACTAACGCTGAATTAGAAAACAAGTTAACTAGATTAGAGAATAGTTTAACTTTAAAGAATAATGAGACGCTGAAGACTTTACAATTAGACATAATTGCAGTAAACATGAAAGGAGAGGAAAATGTTCAAATATTAAAAAAAAATATTATTGAATTAGAAAGTAGAGGAGAAGAAAATATTTTTACATTAAGAACAGACGTTATGTCCATACAGAAAGACATTAAATCAGATGTATCGAAATTGAGATTCGACATCGATGGTTTAGTGGCAGATGTAGGCAAAATTCAAGATTGGTCTACCGAAGTATCTTTCGAGACTAAAATTAAAGGTCTAGAAACGAATCTAGGTAACGAGATTAAAGATTTAAAGACAGTAATTGGGACCATTAAAGAGGAAGTCTTAGGAGAGGTCAATTCTAATTTAAAATCATTAGAAAGTCAATTGCAGAAAGATATTAGGAACATAGACGACGATATAGAGCAAAAGGTTAATGAAAACTTAGCTTTGTTCAAAAATAGAGTCGGTGCAATTGTGGAAGAACGGTATAGTGAGGTCGATGCCGAAGCAAAAGAGAAACGTGAAGGGTTAGATGAAAAATTAATCGCAGGTATGGCAAACTTAGAAGCGAGGTTTACGGAAAACAAGGAAGCGATGAAGATAGATTCAACTCTATTTAGAACAGATGTTGATCTGTTAAAGGAACAAGTCGCGTCAGTAAAGAACACGTGCGAAGGAAAAATTGACAAGTTAAGAAACGACTTAGACGAGAGTAACAAAACGCAGGATGTTACATCGTTAGATGAGTTGAAGACGCAGGTCAAGACCGTGGAGAAATTAGCAGAAGACAGGATAACTAAACTAGAATCCATGTTTAACAGTTTCACCAGTCAGAATATCACATCAGGGGAAACATTGATAAATCAAACAGCGATAGACCGCAGTATGACTAATCAAGAAGCGAGCATGGGAGACGACCGTCAAATGCAACCGAATGTGACATTCGAAAGGGCCAGTTCAACCCCTCAGGACAATCCAAGTTCGAATAGGAGTACGTTGGGTCCAAGCGAACGATACTCAGGTCCAGTCACCATTATTAGGAACCTGGATGACAAGCCGAGAAAGTTTTCGGGAAATACAGGAGTCACACCAGTCGAATTTCTGCGAGATATTCGAGACTACATGGCGGAACATAGGGTAGCCAAAGAAAGAGAGCTAAGGATAGTCGAACGCGCCTTAGATGGATCTGCGCTTACCTGGTTTAGAGCGTTCAGAAGCAATTTTGCAAACATGGAGCAATTTGCCATGGCTTTCTTGAGGAGATTTTGGAGTGCCGAGGATCAACTTAACGTAAGAGCGGAGATGTACTCAAAGCGCTATTCTACGTCACATCCGACGCATTATGCCAACTATTTCACGTCACAGCTGGCTAAATTACAGTTCCTTATTCCTCCATTGCCAGAAGAAGAGCTTTTGCAAGCTATAGCGAGACAGTTACCGATTGAGGTACAGCGATCACTAATAGCGTCGGGAGCCAATACACTGGAGCACTATGACGACATTTTACGGCGATTGGACTATACAAGCGCACAGGTTACGCCTAGAAGTAACAGAAACGACAATAGAAACACGCAAGAAGTGAATGCGGTAGTCGTTGACAATGCAGCTCAAACGGACAGAAGGGATTCCTGGGAAAACCGACGGAACGAAGGGAATCGAGGAAACATCCGTAACGCTCGAGGAAATGATCGATATAGAGGACCATATGAGAGGCCATACGATCAAGAAGCGAGAGATAGCCGATATAGGAACTATAACCCGAATTCCAGATATCAAGACAGGAATCGATATAACAATAGATATCGGGGCAGAAATAACTGGAGCCAAGGTCAACAGTATAATGGGAACGACAGGCAGGATGGCCGAAGAAACGATCCTAACGACAGACGGGATAATCGTGGACATGAGAGGTCGAGGCAAGAAGATAGACAGCCTAGTGCACCACTCGAAGAGACAGTGAGAGACGTCAATCGAGCGAGCACGAGTGGCGAAGAAAAAAAACAACGTCAAATTAACTCTAGAGAAAAATGCAAATCATTGGGAATCGATCGTCATCGTGGAAACGTATCAGGTCAAGGACGAGGATTTAATCGAGGAGGAAGACATAGTACACCGGGAAAATAGACATGAATTGCCAGTTATTAGTGTGGAAGTCATGGGAAAAGAAGTAAAGACACTTGTAGACACAGGGGCTATGGTGAGCTTGATATCCATAGGTTGCCTGGATGAATTGAAATTATTAGGAGAAATTACAATGTTACCAACTGTTGTTAGCAAAATTCAAGGGGTGATCCCAGACAGGAGTATGAAATGTAAAAGTCAGGTACTTTTAGATGTTGGGATTGGAACCAGAAGTTTTGAACAGATGTTCCTAGTAGTGGGTCAACTACATTTTGACATGATCCTAGGAGTGGATTTCCTAAGTGAGAGTGGCCTGATCATAGATATGCAGAGTAGGCGCATGTACTTTCAAGAAGGGGTCATGGAAAATCAGGAATCGGAGATGACATTCTTTAGAGAGGATATATTGGATGAAATTGTATGCAGCGTTGAAAGGTCTATAGAAGATAAAATTGGCATGACAAGTAAAATAAATCCAGAAATTAAAGGGCAGTTTGATCAAGTAATTTCAGAATATGAGGACATATTCAATGACAAACCAGGTCTCATAGAAAATTTTACCTACAGCATCAAGTTGATGGATGACAAACCATACCATAAAAATGTATATCCCATTCCGGATAGATGGAAGGAGGAAGTTAGCATAATGATAAGCGACATGGAGAAAGATGGAATAATTAAGAAAATGCCAACTGCTTATTTGAATCCTTTAGCTGTTGTCAAGAAACCTAACGGTAAGCTGAGGATATGTCTAGATGCTAGAGCCCTTAATGAAAGAGTTCTTCCTGAACATGACAGACCACCTATTATTCGTGAATTGTTACGCAGATTCAGAGGAAAGAGTTTCTTCTCGACAATCGATCTGACTAGTTCATATTATCATGTTGAGCTAGCAGAAGACTGCAAACAATACACAGGGTACTTGTTTGACCATAAAACATATGTATTCAATAGGTTACCTTTTGGAGTGAAAAATAGTGGTCCGGTGATGATCCGAGCACTAGATGAAAATTTGTCAGATGCAGTTAAGGAGCATGTGGTAAGCTATATTGATGACCTGATTATAGCGTCTGAGACAGCGGAAGAACATATCAGGCACCTTCAAATGCTTTTTGAAGATCTTAGGAGAACGAACTTCAAGGTGAATTTCAATAAATGTCAGTTCTTTCATGAAGAAATTGAATTTCTTGGACATAGAATCGATGGAGATGGTTATAGGCCCAATCCAAAGAAGATCATGGCAATTTCAGAGTTTCCAACACCACGAAAGATTAAAGAGGTACGGCAGTTTTTAGGCATGTGTCAGTTCTTTTCAACACATTGTCCTGAATATACTGAGACGATGGCACCTCTGCAGGATTTATTAAGGAAGGGAAATCGATGGAAATGGGACGATAGATGCAATCAAGCGTTTTTAGCGGCCAAGAAAATGCTGATCCAATATATCAAGCTTGAGTATCCTGATTTTACAAGACGATTTTTTGTAGAGACAGACGCATCCAAAATAGGTATTAGTGGAATCCTATATCAGTTGGATGATGACAAGAAACATAGGTATTTAGCTTTCACCAGTCGCAAGCTTAGGAATTGTGAGAAGAATTACTATGCAACTGAGTTAGAGGCATTAGCAGTGGTTCATGCTCTCAAAACGTGGAAGAAGGTGTTGTTTGGACATGACATAACAGTGATCACAGACCATAAAGCCCTCCAATTTATTATGAAGACAGACTTAGCGAGTGACCGCATCACCAGATGGGCTCTGTTCTTACAGCAATTTAACCCAACTGTTGTACATAGACCTGGGAAGTTAAATCTGTTAGCAGATGTGTTGAGCAGAAACCCTTGTGAGGAAGTATTTGTCAACCATATAAATTTGATTCAAGAGGATAATGGTACTCTAGAAAAGTTGAAGTTGTTAGCGCAAACTCAGAAGAGATACGCACCTTTGCGAAGAATTTACCGTTTTTTGACACGCAGGATGGACAACGCTGATCCGGATTTTCAAAGAACTGTGATAGAGGCTAGAAAATATCATATTATGGGAGGTGTTATATGCCAATATATCGACCAGGATCATACTAAACTTAGAGTAGTGATCCCACCCAAGCTTGTCAAACCAGTTATTTGGATGATACACCGAACTGCAGCTCATGTAGGTGTAGACAAGACTTTGGCTCTCGCGCAAGAAACTTTCGTTTGGAGACAAATGGGACAAACGATTCGCGACGTCATAAAGACCTGTGACAGTTGTCAGCGAAGTAAATACTCATCTAAGTTAATGAAAGAAGTTCCTAGATCAATATTACCCAGCAAGCCAAGAGAACTTTTCGCGACGAACATTTTCGGTCCGATTCCTCGTTCGACGAAAGGCAATCAGTTCGTTTTGGTAACAGTTGACGTATTTTCGAAATACGTATCTCTATGCCCTATACAGAAAGCTACATCCAAGTACGTGATAAACAGACTTGAGAAAACAGTTATTCCGAGCATGGGGAAACCTGAAGTTTTGTTCAGTGACCATGGATCGCAATTTACTAGTATGGAATTTTCTACTGCTATGGAACGTTTAGGAATAAGGCATGTGTTTAATTCTGTACGGTATCCAGAGGGAAATCCCGCCGAAAGAATTATGCCGGAGATAAGTAAGCTGTGTCGCTTATATGTGTCAAGGCAACACCATAGATGGATGGAAGTGATACCCATCATTAGCCAATGCTTGAATTCCACAGTACATGAAAGCACAGGACAGATTCCGTCCAGGCTTCATCATGGATTGAAACCGGATAGACCATGGGACCGAGTAGTGAGGGCACCAGTAGATCCTCAACCCACACAAGAAAGAAGAGTCGAGATGGCAGGAGAGAGGCTCAGAAGACAGGCGGAGAAGAGAGCCAGGAGACAGGCAGGAAGGAGGTTCCACGAGCCATTTCAAGAAAATGATGAGGTGCTGATTAGGAAGCCAGTCACTTCGAACCTTCAGCTGAAGATCTACCATAAATTCGCTCCATTGTACGCTGGTCCGTTCCGTATTGAACAAACATACCAGAATAATAGCTACAAGATTGTCAGAATGGATACTGATGAAGTTGTAGGAACTTTTAATGCAGCTAGCATCAGGAAATACCATCATGCTGAGTAAGGGAATTGTAGAGCTATCGTGTACATGTATTATATATAGAATGCCTGAGAGTGTATTTTTTTTCTCAATCCTGATAAAAAAAAGGAGATGTACGGGAGAGATGTACCCGATACCTAGTTTAGGCTATCGGCTACGCCAGCAGACATTAAGCTGTAGTTGAGGTTTTGAGAAGAATTAGGAAAAGATAGCGCACCGATCGCGTCAAGAAGAATGTCAAGATGACGTAGGAGGTCTAGAATCAAGGAGGCACTGACGTCTGTAAGAAGATGGAATTATGGATAGAGATGTGAAGCTTTATTGAGATATTTATGGGATTATAGTAATTAAACATCTTAGAAGAGGATATATAACATGCATTATATGTGGAAATAATTTTATGGAAGTCAGATAACCCTTAAGTTATTTTATAACGGAACAGCCGAGATGATCTGGGTTCGAGACTATGATCGTGACGCGAGAGCACAGTGGTGGGGGACTACACCACGTGCCTGCGCCGAGCACATAAGCAAGAAGACAGTGCCAGCAGATTCAGTTGAGCTCAGTCAGACGAGCAGGTAGGAGCAGCTCTATAGCGCAAGCGAGACGCACAGTGAAGGTCACGTAACATACAGAAACCGTCACGGCAAAGTGTAGGCGACAGTTCCTGCATCGCCGAGCAGCGAAGGCCAGGCGGGTCATTGATCCAGGCGGGCTGGCCGAGGAAGCAATTACAGACGGCCGGGATATGTCAGAACCGCACTGCAAGTAGTTGAAGACTTTATTACAAGCTACATTTCGACGCAGTTTGAACATAGCTTATATGAATAACTTTATGACTATGCTGTTCTATAACACATTCAAAGCTACTTTAACTATTTCAAGTAAATGGAATGTTGTTAGCATAGGCACCGATGAACATTAGATCGTGCATTAATAAGATTTATTTCTTATGCTGTTTTCATGAATTACCTAATACAGACAACTACAGGGTGTTTCGTAAACTTGAACACTCTCAAGTAAAATTTTATTTTACGGAAGTGAGTCTTAGCAGTCATTTGAGATTGAACTTACAATACTCAAACTGAACATTTAACGGAACAGTGGCGTAACTTAGAAGAGGAGTAGGGGTTCCGCTGTTTCCATGAACTTTTTCGAGAGGAGTTGGACAATATCCGCTATGGGTAATCCGAAGTTCAACATGTCCGAGTAGACGCAAATAGAGACAAGATGGCACCGCAGAGCGATGGATTCGATTCCTGACGAGAGGAGTCCACCAGCTGATTCACTTGGGATTTCGAAGGCAATCGTCATTTCATGGATGGAATGATATTCACGCCGATCTTTCGAGAAATTCTTTATGTAGGGAAAATCGACGATCTTGGAAATTTTATTACAGCTGATTATGAAAGGTACTGTAAGAGTCATAACTACCTGATACGATTATTTTCATGAATACTGGGCACACATGTATATTTTTATAATAGGAGTGATATGATTATTAAGACATGGTTTGAATTTATATACTTCGAATTTGCTAGAATATGGAGTGACCATATGATATGGCAGGCATCATTATACGAAATTCTCACCATTGTTTGGCTTTATTAAGCAGATGTTTGGTCTTTTAGACATTTTTCCAGCTAGGATATTTTTCATGAATAGTTTTTTTTTGTGTAACGAGTATTTCGAACTCGTGATCTGCAATTGATTATCAAAAATTACTTCGTCAGTTCATTGCATACTAGCGAGTGTGTATTATTCATCAGTAGGGATTTTTTCCATTGGATTGTTTGGAGATATTAAGAAGTTATTCACTTTAGTGAATGAACATCGCTTTTATATGACAACTAGAAACTTGTTGATTCCTATCTGATACATTCACTCATATAGCCTACGAGATGGGGTCCTTCGTATTTATACGATTGTATGGTGGCTACTCATCTTACCCATCGTTCAGGGAACTATCATCCAAGTCGACGGGGCGAGGTCTTTCGTATTTATACGACTGTACGGTGGTTACACATCTTACTCGCCATTGAGGGACTCATTTTTATCATCCGAGTGTACATGAGATTGTAAGTGAATCAAACAAGGAACTACTAGTCACATATCAGTCGAAATTTTGTTAAATAAAATAACGATAAATGTCATCACAATTGCATTTAGTAATTCTTGTTTGCCAATCCAATATTTTGTTGCTATACTCTTTTGAGAGTAATTTCAGTTTAACAGCTGTTGCAGCTGATGCTTTTGATGAGTTTATAATTGTGTTTGATACCTTTTGAGAAGGATTTAAAGTAATTGAATCTTATAAGATTAATCATTAATGGTCAGAATTATTTTAAGGCAGATCAGTATTGCAGATTTTGATATGAGATTATAGCACATTGGTGTTTTTCTGCGATGTGAGTTATGAAGATTGTAAGAGAATTTATGCTATTTGAAAGCAGATATTAAATTACTGAAGTAATATTTTTCCAATTGTTTAAGAAGTTGTCTAGATGTGATCAGAGTAATTACAGTTATTGGAGATTGTGTGCGTTGATAATTTGAAGCCAGTTATATATTTTTTGTAGATCATGCAATATGGTTAAGTGAAGTTTGTGATAGGCATTTTGTGGAAGTTGCCATGTGATTGTTGCAACGTTGATAATGTATTTTGAGGCAGACATGAGGTCGTCGTACCCAGTCTAGCGTAATTGTTGAGATTCATGCTGTATGTGCTGAATATTTATGGAGTTTTGTGGAATAATTATTGTATTCAAATGTGATATTTGAAGTATTGAAGAAATGTAATGTCGTTGTGGATAGTTTGATCCAACGTGATGTCGTGGAGGCAATAATATTTTTTGGCATGATAAATTAAATACGAGATATAACTTGGAAGTAATAAAACTGTAAGACAACGTTCTATAAACCTTATTAAACAATTTGTTAGGAAATTAAACAAATAAATGAAGTTGATAATACAAGATTTTCTGAAAATAATAATTAAAGAAATAATAATCTGAGATTTAAGCATATTAACGATCTGACCTAATGAAATAAAAATCAGAATGACTAGATGAAATAATAAAATCTAAATAACCAGATGATTGAAATTTAAATAATTTGATAAATTAAATTTTGGAATAAATCGATGAATAAAATAAATGGATGAATTAAAGATTGAATAAATAAACTGATTGAAATAAATTAATAGACGATTGTATGATGAATAACTGAATTAGAAGGTGATAATTAACTAAAGAAGCTGATGATTAATGAATTTATATGGAATTAAATAAATTTAATTGAGAAATAAGTTGAAGGAATTGCGACTTGAGTTGAGAATTTAAATGATGTAATGGTGATGAATTAACGATTCTGACAGGAAGATGTAGAATTTTGAAGTGAGAATTGATGTGAGAAATATTTAATCTTGATGATGACGATAATGATGACCAATGAGAATTTGAATTTTCTGTAATTCACAGATGAGTGATTGTGAATGACGATGTAAATAGTGTAAATTAATTATTCGATGTTTAGGAACATTTGATTAACATGTTCAACATTCAAATTATGCCATGCAAACCATAATTTACGTGATATTTAATATGTGTGATTATTATATGTGTATGTTTAGACAGATTAATAACAATTTTAAATCCACATTGATGTTAAATTAAAGAGAAATTAGGTCTCAGGTTTCACAAATGTCAGTGACGAAAGACATAGTGCTACAGTGATCCTGAGAACCCAAGAGAACTTTATAAATTTTTCTTGTTATGTGGATAAAAATAATTTTGGATTAGAAAAGAGATGGTTCGATTTTTGGACAATGACAATTTAACTTTGGCATTCGACCATACTCTCAGGTAGGAGTTATATTTAAAATGTCTGTCTGACTATCAAAGTAAAATAAATTTGTTTTTATCTTAGTTGTGATCTGATGATGGTGTGATGTTCCTTTTTCTTTCCTTGTCTTGAGTAAGGCTTATCCGGAAAGGAAGTGGTTTGCTAGGAATTCAGTTGATGGCGCCCATTTATATTTGCATTATTTTTATTAAACTTAAGCCCGTAACGACCCTAGAGATACTTTGTCTCGTGATACCCACTGCTTTTTCGAGAACTCAGCTGAATTTCCGACACATTCCTTATTTGACTAGAGGTTCATTTAACTCCGCTCTGTCCTGGAACTCCAGGAATGCGATGTTATAGCAGATGGGTCATCGCATCCGCAGGACGAACGGGTACAGTACCTAAACATGAAAAATGAGTATTAACGGAAAACAGCTGGCAAAGTTAAAAGTGTATTATTCAGAGCATGGGACGCTAATTTTAAAATACGAATTTAAGGTAGTTGTAGACATCAAAACCCCAACAAACTATATATATTTGGATTCAGAAAAGAATGAAGAATTTTATGGCGCCAAAATCAAAAATCGATTTCTTCATCATGCAAGAGTACGTGGTGTCCTTTAAAAAAGGTCTCCTACTTCCTTTAATTTTTCAGTTCCCAATTTAGCGGAAATATAGTCTATAGAGAATGTCCAATCGTCACTAGATCTTTGATGAAACGAATTCCTGTGCAGTGACTGATGTTGCTACAATATTCTGGAACGTCCTGTCCACTTTGCATTTTAATTTTGGTTGATAATTGCGCCACTAATCTGGCAGCACGACCGTGTGGTTACCAACTGTCCACAGAATGTACGCGCTGGATTAAGCTGTGGGCATACATTTTATTATCTTTCGCAGTGGCGATGATTGCTTCAAATATGGACTGATGGTCGCAGTTTGCCGGTATCACCGCCATCATCATCAGGCATGCCACGGTGGGGGAGTGGTTATCGTGTCGGGCTACCAACCCCAAGCTTGCAGGTTCGCTGCTGGGCATGGTAGGTAATTTTTGAAAGGCGACAAAAATCTCAGCACGCATGTCATTCGTTGTTGGCATGTTAAAGAACCCATTTGAATTCAGTAGGCCGTGTTCATAATGACAAATTAATCTCGGGATTATCCGCCAATTCAAAGTTCCTCCTTTCTCTACTAGAAAGCGCTATCATACGACAAAATTCGACATGCAAGCTGCCCTCTGGGCGTCAAATAACAAAGCTTGTACCCGGCACCCGAGGCCATACGATATTAAAAAAATCATCATCATCATTCTCATCGTTATGGTGGTATTGAGGGTATTGAGGGTATTGAGGAGAAAAATAAGTGCCTTGGGAATCGGGAAATTGAAAAAATTCCGCAGCAATTTCGGAGATCAGAAGTTCGAATCTCGGCGCTTTCAGCGTCTATCCAGAGTGAGTGTGGTTACACCGGGGTTTTCCAACCCTGCCTCCAAGTACCTTACTTCAACCCCTGGGACACCTACCCAATCCCCGTCCCTAATACAGATACACACACTACTACAGCCAACAGAGAAATACAGGTCATCAGACAAGTTCTGCACACACCCAAGTACACGTGGACCAACATATTTCAAACCCCGTAAAATGAGAATCAATAACTACATTTGCAGTGAAATAATTTCTAAAAAAAAAAAAAAAAAAAAAAAATGACCGGTCCTCCCTACGGAAAATAAAGAAGTGTTGTTTCATTTGAGGGGCTTGGACAGCAGTCAACAATAACCCCGTGTACTTGGTTAAATAAATGAATAAATAAATACATACATAAATAAAAATCAATACATATTAAAAAACTGATAACCTATGTTATTGTGGTGCCTGTAGTAATGTGTGTATTTGAAATTGAAATGAGGAATGGGAAGGAGGTGGCTGTGGCCTTAAGTTGGAAACCATCCTGGCATTTGGCTGGAGTAGAAGTGGGAAACCATACAAAAACCACTTTCAGGATGGCTGAGATCGGTCCCACTTTTTCTCATTTTCTTGCCTCACGAGGCTGAGTGTTCCCCGTTCCAGCATTCAGACCAGAATTATATTTCTTGGCTGAGCCAGGGATCAAACCCGAACTTCCGGGCCAACAGCCAAGAACGCCAGCCGATACACGGAAAATAAAGGTGTTAGATAATTGTTGGTTGGTTCTAAAGTTTAGGGGCTGCGACAACGCGGTACTTTGGGTGTGTGTAGAATCTGTCTGATAACCGGTGTTAATTGTGATGACTGTATTAGTGTGTGTTATCTGTTTTAATTCAAGTAAGGACTGTAGACGATCAATTTTCAAGTAGTTGCTACTTTTGCCGGCAAACGCCACCGTCGACGACTACTAGTTTAGGACTTAGCTACCAGACCTCACCGCAGTCGGCTCTTGGCAACGAACGTAGGAACCTAAGAGCGTTGTTTACATTCTTAACCTATACAATTTAGCTTCACACAGGTGTAATTAGTGGAAGGTTCTTTAACATGCCATAAATCTATGCCATGGAACCGGCGGCTTTACTTTCCCTCCGAAGGAAGACATACTGAGGGATTTTAACGCTCTTAAAAAATCCGACGCCTTCGGCCGGATTTGAACCCGCGATCTTTGGCATAGAAGCTCAGCATGCTACCGACTACACCACCGAAGCCGCCTTAGACAATTGTCTATCAAGCTTTCGACAAGCGCTCGTGAGCAATAAATACAATTTGTACTATATCGTTATGTAAATTAGACAGTCGAGGAATTCTCTCACATTGGTATTAAACATGTGCACGTATCGGCACAACATGATATCCTGGACAATCGATAGTTTTATCCAGTGCTCTCTTTCAGGGGGAACGCGTGCTTACCCCTTAAACATTTGGAAACTGTTTAAGAAAAAATATGGGTAGCCTACAATTGTGTCTAGTCCGGCAAATATACTGTAACTTCCGACTTGAAAGTGCATCGATAGCTGGCGTCAACGCGCTGTTACAACAGTTGGAGGAGATTTCGAGTAATCCTCGTTTTAAATCGATCTATCGAATCAGTTTCTTTTGGTCCGCAACTCGGCACTCCGTTTATATAAGCACTCAGGCTATTGTTTGGAGGCTGGGTAAGTTGTTAGGTTTGAAGGATGGCGAAAATGCCGACCTATTTAACATCCACCCAGGCATCGAAAACGCTGAAAGTTAATGATTCGAACACAAACAATGAGCGGACTTGTCGAAAATTGCAAGATCGTGATGTTTTGTAGACTACAACTGAGAGATCCCCATAATGTTTTTTTAGAAAGAAAAGCACTGTTTTTTCTAACTAGCAGGTTATCTGTCCCTCGTACTTGTGTGTGTATCTTGTATCACTGAGGAGCGTGGTAAAGGGTGAATATATGCAACCTGCCATGCATACCTGTTCGCGAGGCAGGTCGTGGCAGTGCCAGCTACTGGAATGAAACGTAGATTTTGCCACTCCACTGAAACGGTGAAATATTTCGAAACGGCAATTATCCTATTTCCCCCTGGTATATATACGAGGCACAGCCAGAAAATAAGTTTTCTGATTAAAAGCAAGTAGTTCCGACTTATGTTAATTGTCTCTATCAAAATATAAATTTTCAATTCGATTGCTGTAATAGATTCGTAGATATTCAGAATTGTCTAAATATTTCGGATGGTCACCTTGTTGGATATTAATATATAGGCTTTAGAGTTATGCACTACTAGCAGAAGTACCCGGTCTTCGGTATTAATAACCAGACGTTATCAAATGAGCTACTGTTGCAATGGTGAGGGGCTTGGAACCTGTTTGTCGACAAAGAAAAATTATTAGTTAAAATGTGCTGTCAAACTAAATTTACCTAACGTGTTCTTCCTGACGTGAAAATAAAATTGAAAACCTCGTAGACGAATCGCAATACACGTCACATACAAACAGACCCTAACCGATGTGTCAAGTGCCCAACCACAGGTAGACCCCTTTTATAAATTATAAAGGCTTGGGGTGCATGAAAATTCAGGTTTTTTTTAGCCTCCGGCCCAAATGCCGAAAAGCAGCAAAAAATAGTCTACTATTTCAAATCAGGAATTTTTGAAAGTAATTTTGCTGTTTTGGAGATATAATAGACCTTCTCTACGGCATATCGCACGAGTAAGTCGTGTGAAAAAATCTAGGGTAATCCTTGAACCCCTTAAGCATATTGATGAATTTTACAGTTTCAGTTGGTTGTGTGCCATTTGCAAACTTTCAGAAATGTAATAAATGGAGTATTACTTCTTGCAGATATAGATGGAAAGTTGGATGTCACCTCTTGAGATACTGTTGTCATGGTTATTGGCTTGCATTCCTTTATTAGATTATTAAATGAAAATAGATTTCTGGGAATATCTAAGATACTGTTGGTTTTAGAGCCTTAAAATGTAATTTTCGGAGACCCTTTACGGCTCTTTAGGGGCCCTGAGTTTTGTTTCTGACACCAAGGGGCTGAAAATGAGCTTTGTCTCGTCGCTGTACGCCATAATAATGATAATAATTACAATTATAATAATAATATAACAATATAGGGATAGGGATATGATAGATCTTACGTACCATACCCGCGCGTGTAAATCGCGTGTAAAAATTCTAGAGTACCCCTTGACCCCTTAAGCGCATTATATGTATTGATGAATATTTCAGCTTAATTTGGATCCGTTATAACCTTAAAGCCGTTTGCAAACCTTCACAGTAATGTTATAAATGGAATTGTATTGCGTCTAACAGAAATAGATGGAGCTATGAGATTTTGTTGCCATGGTTACCGGCTTGCGTTCTTTCATTAATTTATTATGAGAAATTAGTTTTCTGGGAATATCTCAAAAACTGTTGGTTTTAGGGCCTTAAAATGCCGAGTTTCGTTTCTCTCATTGAGGGGCTGAAAATGAGCTTTGTCTCACCCTTCTACGCCTATCAGCATGTATTTTAAGGGGTTAGGCCCCCTTTTATG
This sequence comes from Meconema thalassinum, assembly GCA_946902985.2. NCBI lineage: Eukaryota > Metazoa > Arthropoda > Insecta > Orthoptera > Tettigoniidae > Meconema > Meconema thalassinum. The sequence continues at coordinate 28,665,581 of OX336394.1, forward strand.
AGAGGTACTGTCCCCGATAATCCGGATAGTAGGCTGTCAGATATCCGCCCCCTCAATCGGATTGCCAATAATCAATCGCACCGGCACAGCTACATCAATGAAAATGGCACTGACAGATACTACCGAGATTAGAGCACAGTAGTTAACATGAAATTATTGTGGAACACACCAAAATAAACGGGGGTTCATACTTACCTTTTACTTACCTATTCAATTTAATCTCGGGTCTGGGTTTTCAACTGGATCACTTAATAGTATGCCCTCACAATAACCTCCACCACGATATTTAAAATGAACCAAGTCGAAAACAAGAAAATTTAAACTGCACAATAATTTATTTCACATAAAGAAAAATAATTTAACAAAATTTAACAACAAAATATACGTGGCAATCAGAAGCCATTGTCAATGCAACCATGTCCTCCTGTAGGACTTGTAGACTTTACATACAAAAATTCAGCTTTCTCTAGCTCAAAAGAACGTAATAATAACAACAATGCACTTTGGAATGGATAAGGGAGCTGGGACGAGACATAAAGCATTTGTTTCCTTGTTTATGAACTTCACATTTTATTTATAACCGCAAGGCTGCTATGTAGATGACCTTGGCCTCTATCATTCAGTTATCTGGCCACCTGTAATACACCCTGCAGCGTGTCGCATGCTTGCTTCGTCAAATGGACGCACCTGTCCCACCAATGTTAGCATATGCTAGTTACCTCAGAGCCTAGCTCCTTTTCAAAACACTTTAAATGTTCACATCTCAACTCAAATATTATCACGCAAATCTTTTAAATGCTCCATTCAAATATCAATGGATTACTCTAATAATCCCAAATCTTGTTTAATTGTATATTCCAATTGTTGAACTAGCGTTGTTTAGAGTATAATAACGAAAACGCTTAATGTTTATAACAAAATGTTCATTAATTATTTATAACATTTTAAATGGTTTATAACAAAATGTTCATTAATTATTTATAACATTTTAAATTGTTTATAACATTGTCATACGACAATTGAAAAATTTATACACGCCTCTATTAATCCCGTTCGTTTCAAATTATTATTAAAGATATTTACATAGTTATTTACATTATTTATATTATTTATATTAGAAATACATTAAACCACACGTTTATCCGGTTGATAATTACTTAAATCGTGGTGATATAATCGACCAATGAAGGTTAGTTATATTTAAATTTTAGATTCAGGTTTAATAAGATTTAATATTTATTATTATTTGTGACGGTAACCTCCATTCAAAATCGTTATCTCAAATTATTTAAACACTCTTGTTAATTTTAACAGTAACTTCACATGAATAATTTTCAATGGACCTGAACAATACACTCAGCGGAAAAATACCTCGCTCAAAACGCACAAAATTGCACAAAATTGGCCCATAATTCATCATATATCTCAATATATATGGCATCAAAATCTTCCACAATACACACAAAAAAAACTCCATTTATAATTTCATCATCATCATCAATATTACTGAGGGAACCTCCTTCACTTATTACAGGGCATTATTCATCAGCGACTTTTACACGTCCACTGAACTAACGATTATACATCCATAGTTCCTCTTTAAAAATTCTTATATTCATCAATTGTATCGAAAACTGTTATTATATTTAACCTTCGTGGGTTTCATTCATGAATCGATATGAAGTAAAAATTTGCCAGTCACAAATAAATTTAATAGCAAATACGATTATACACGCCTCCCTGGTCTATCAAAATTGAGATTAATATCAACAAAGTATCGCAGTATAAAAATACTATCTTCAATCAAAGTTCATCTAAACTGCAAAAATAATCGAATAGAATACAATTAGACTGTGGACTGCAAACATTATTGTTCCAATCTACAATTGAGAAAAACTCCTATCAAATGTTCATTACTATAGTGTACTCAATAAATCGTAATCAAAGTTCATATTTCATAAAATTGTCTATAATGCAATGGTATTTCAGAATTGACGATAAATGTCAATGTTGCAATCATGTTCATAAAACGACTAGTATTTCTAAGATCGTCGATAAAGTAATAGATTTTAACGCTCTAAAATCTTTTAATCATTCTTCTTTCTTGAGGATGACAGAAAATTGGTCAAAGTATTTTACTGAATAGAATTACTTTAATAAAATGACACGCTGTCTGAATTCAAACTTGCCATAGAAAATCGTTAACTTTACATTCAAATCGTGACTACAAAAATATGCAAATTACTGAAAGAATATATAATATCAGTCTCAACCGATCCAAAATTATTTAAATATGCCAATGACATAATAATGTCTCAATAAATCGTAGAAAAAGGCATAAATCAGCAAAGTGTACAGAGTACAGAAATATCAAGCAAGAATATGGGGCAAAATATATGGGACAGAAAATATGGGAAAAATGGTTGCTCAGATATCGCTAAATGGCTCAAATAAATCAAGAAACGTTCACGACTACCTTCTCTGTTGATTGAAGTTCTAGAGGAAAATTTCCAAAGAAGACTGCTGTTGGTTCCATTTCACCACCGTAAAGATGTGCTCCGACCTCGAACCTGGAACCTGCGCCCTCGGAGAATAGAACAGTTTCCTCCGGAAACCGCACTGCTCCGTGTAGACGATAGACATCCTTCTGGCAAAACTCTTCTGTGTGAGCCGGGTCCACCCTGGCCTCTCTTGAAAGTTCCCTGAAGTTCTGGTAGAAATTCGCCATGAAGTTTATTGCAATTATTTCCGCAGAAATGTTCATAATTGTGGAGTATGAAGATATTTCCACTGCCATTTGATGTAATTCAGCGATGGATTACGATGCATGAGTGTAGTTGGATGTTCACTACATGCTCGCTTTTGTAGAATGACGATTAACGAAGCTCCATGCTGCTATTTCACTCCATTGATATATCTCCCAATTGCATTAAAGTTTTAGTCTTCCATCTCCACTTCCGTTATAATAATAGTCGAAAGTACTGCCAGATTATATTGTTCCATTGTAGAATGTAGCGTTGTATCACCAAATGTAATCTTCAGTATCACGGTTGCAATACATGTGTCAGCCGTAGCGTAGAATGTGGTATTATAAAAGTGCTTCTCAGGTGTCGAGAAAATCACTTTTGTCTGCAGTCTTAAAATGCGAATATCTTCCAAAGTATAATAGTGAAAATGTTCAACTTTCGCACACGCCTCAATATTGTAATGCACAATTGAATTAGCATACATGCAGTAGCTAACTTTTGATAGATAATCTTGTAGACTCGTTTATGTGTGCGCCCCAACTTCGCCTAGTTTCAGTAACCGTAAATTGCACTGCTGCACGCTCAGTGCTTGTTCGATGCTGTGGGCTCTACCACACTTGCTAATGACGACTTGCTTCACTGAATAATATATACTTGTTCTATCAGAATTAAGAACTCGAAGTCTGACAATATGAGAATGAGAAAATGAGCCATGAGCTCTGAAACATGAGACATGAGAACTTCCTCTCTGCTGTGCAAGGCCTTTTATCAACTTCTTAAGGGGCGTATCCATCCCTACCATAGCTTGTTCCTCCGTCATTGCTAGAAGTTCTAACTATGGCTATACTTGACGGATTTTCAAATTTCAAAAACTCATAATTAATTTCTTCAAAATTCCAAATCAATGCCATAACTGAAAATAGTTTTCCACAATTCTGAATGCCAAAAGTAATTAAATATGGTAGTTTCAGCAATCTCCGTCTCCCTCCAAGCTATCATTCATTGGTTCGAGCCTCTCCTCCAATAGCGTAACTTCTTCCTCAGCACAATTCCTTGCTTCCCTGCGACTGCGTCGTAAATCTCAGATCCTTCTCGAACAAAATCATGACGTCACCAAGAATCTCAGCTCAACCAGCCTACTTGCATGAAGTCTGCGTCATCCGTTCCTACGTCATGAATATACACGTCACAACTATGACGGCCATAACTTTATTCACATATGCCCATACCGCCACCGTGGTCTCAGTATAATTCAATTTACGGGGGCAGTACGGAGAAGAGTTACATCAATGATTAGTGTCGTGCCTCTGATGGATATCTGCATCAAGTTTTACGTTGATCCACCCAGCCGTTCTCGAGTTATAAGGGCACAAAAAATTGTCCACAGACAGACAGACAAACAGAATTTTATTTTATTTTTGCGCGCATCCGTCATAAAACAGTCTGAAACGCGCAAATATCGCAAATTTCCGTGGAAATTCAGAAAAAAACAGACAAACTTTCATTTTTATATAGCCTATAGAGGGGAATATATGAAGATTAATGTGTAGGTGTTTTATTCAAACTTCAATCTGTTGTTTTAGACACAAAAAATAAAAACGGGATTTTGAAATTTCGGTCAGCCACCATCTTGTGGTTATGAAAATAATTTTAATGAATTAGATGCCAGTGGATTAAAATTTTTATAGGCATATATCGTACCAAGTTTTACTGAGCTCATATGGTTAAATCACGAGAAACGTCCATTTGAATAATTAACTTTCGCATCACCGCCATGTTTGATTTGTGCTCACCAGGTTGCTGAACGTCCCATAGGTCAACTTATGTTTATAGCCTCTATACACACACAAAATTTCAGTTTGATTGCTGTCATAGATTAATAGATATTGATAACCTTCTAAATATTTCGAATGGTCGCTGTGTTGCATCTTGATATGTATGTAGGCCATAGAGTTATGTACTATTAAATGAGGATTATTGTGTACGTTCATTATTCAAACGTTGATTTCGATCGCATGATTAGAACACAAGAAACAAAAACTTAATGTTAAACTTTTGCACAGCCGCCACCTTGATGTTAAGTAAACAATTGAACTAAATTAAATATTATTGCATTGCAATTTGTATAGTCATATGTTGTACCAAGTTTCACTGCGTTCGGATGGTTAAATCGCGAGAACAGTCTATTTAAATGTTTCAACTTTGCTTGGCCGCCATGTTTGTTTTGTAGTTAACAGGTTTTTGAAAGTCACATAGCCGTTTACCACTGTACAAAATTTCAGGGTGATATCAGTAATAGTTTCGGAGATATAGAATGCGGGTGAAATATTTCGCACAGCCGCCATGTTGAATTGGTGAGACGTAATACAATTTGAAGGGCACGGTCGTTGTTGGCCAAAATAGTACTATGACTTTACCGAGTTTCATTGAAATCTCTCCAGCCGTTTAGAAGTTATTAGGTGGGCACACACACGGATGCACATACTCATACACACGGACAAACCCGACGAAAAAAGCCAATAAAAATTAAGAAAGTGTTGCTATGGTAAAAGCATGAAATAATCGTACATTTGGTTATACCCTAATCTTACCTTATTGGCTAAGTTACAAAGAATATTAAGATTGGCATTAGACTTACTCGGAAGCCTCCGTGGCTTAGGCGGCAGCACGCCGGCCTCTCACCGCTGGGTCCGTGGTTCAAATCCCGGTCACTCCATGTGAGATCTGTGCTGGACAAAACGGAGGCAGACAGGTTTTTCTCCGGGTACTCCGGTTTTCCCTGTCAAAATTTAATTCCAGCAACACTCTCCACTATCATTTCATTACATCTGTCATTCATTTAATCATTGCCCCAGAGGAGTGCGTCAGGCCTCGGCAGCCGGCACAGTTCATATCCTCGCCGCTAGATGGGGGCTTCATTCATTCCATTCCTGACCCGGTCGGAGACTGGAAGCAGGCTGTGGATTTTCATTAGACTTACTCGTGGTGTAGTGGCTAGCATTCTTGGCTGCCGCCCCGGAGGTCCAGATTTAATTCCCAGCTCTGCCAAGAAATTTTAATTTTAACTCAGCCTAGTGAGGCAAATCTGAGAATTCCACAGTACGGTACTTTTGAGAAATAAATTATTTGTAAAAAAAAAATACCCTTTTGCTTAATAAATTGACAAATATTCATACTACTTGGGCCATAATAGAAAATTCATTTATATTATTTGTGTGTTGTGTTGAATTTTACATTGCCACTAATTGTAGGCAATATAAACATAGAATTTTACAATGAACTCTTATCTAAAATAATTACACAAAGTTATATGCTCTAAGGTATTGGTTGATATATCTGGGTATTTTGCGGTGACAATCCCCTGAGAATAGCCACAATTTTCCAGGAAAGTCAGCTCCCCCCGGAAAAGAAATTGTATATACGCCCCTGTTATTAATTCCAAACCGAAGCTTCATTGTAGCAACGAAATTTTGAAAACCTTGCATGCCAGATCCTTCCCCTTGAGTCCTTTAGAAATATTGAAGACAGGCTGCGACTTCCTATGAAACAAATTAGATACCGCACTTGTTTTTACATTCATCTTTTCAAAGCTTAAGCACTTTCTGTTACAAACCAGCGAAGACCCCGCTCAGAGTTCGTTTAACATTTTAGGTTTCTCAAACTAATTGGCTCGGTGATACTTGTGAGGATTCTTTCACGGTCCAAGAACAAGCACAATACATACTTTAATTACAGGAGCGGGCCTTGTGGGGGAAGGTTTTCGCCAGACTTCTTTTTATTTAATAGTCTGCAGCTTTAACTCCGTAAGTTGAGCTCATGTTATGTTTATATACTTGCAGTGCTACGCTGGAGCTACCTAGCGATCGAAAGCGAAATTACTCTAACCAGCCAATCACCGGCAGCCATTCATATCGATATATTACGACAAAACGAGTTTCGTTCTCGATGTTGCTATAATATAATTTAAGCGAAAATTCACCTACAGGGAGTTTCCGCCAACACAAAGTTCCTCATTTCTCTACTAGAAAGCGCTATAGTGTTCAAGGAGCTTAGATATCTAACCTCCTTGACTTTCATAGTGCTTCAAGGAACAAGGAAATTCGACGTGCAAGCTACCCTATGGGTGTCAAATAACAAAGCTTGCACCCGGCACCCAAGGCCATACGATATTATTATTACTATTATCCCCTACAGGAGAGCGATTAAACTTGATAAAAACTTGATACTCCCCCTTCCTCTCATTCGTCCAATTTTCCCCAGGTTGACGTAATGATCTTGGTTCAAACTTAACATTCGTGATTTTCGTCTGGCACTCAGTTCGGTCTTCGAAATTTTCTATGCTGATTACTTGCACGTCTCTCTGTACCTCCTTAAGCCTTTCTGTGCCGCATTTACACTATGTTATGATACCAAGTAGTTTCTTTGGCAATACGGAGGATGGACTGTAAAATTTGTCTCTGCGTTTTATAATTTTGTCTGTTATCGTATTGGTTTTTTGATAAAGTTCAGTAGTAGGTCTCTTTATCCAAATGCCGTTTCGGTTGATTGCTCCGTAGATCTTCCGGATAATGTTTCGCTCCTGCTTTTCCAGTTCCCTAATCTTGGTATGACCATCGATTACTATTGTTTCAGCCGCATATTTTGCTTCTGGAAGAGTAACTGTTTTATAATGTCGTAATTTGGCGTTCGTCGAAATGCATTTCTTCTTGTAATGGGCCCACGTTAGCCTGTAGGCCTTCTGGAGCTTAGTGATTCTGTCTTCATTGGCGATTCAATTAAGTCCTGAGGGCTATACAATTTCGCCAAGGTATTTAAAAGTGCAGACTTGGGCGATTTTACCGCATTTGGTGTTTAAAGGGGATTTATTTTCTGGCCTTCTCTCCATAAACATATATTGTTGATGTTGTTTGAGTCTTCAGTCTTTTGAATGGTTTGATGCAGCTTTCCATGCCTCCCTGTCCTGAGCTAAGCGTTTCATCTCTACATAGTTACTGTAACGTTACTAACTCGCCTCGACAGTAGGACACTTGATTTTTGTCGGTTGCATGTAAATTCTTGGGAGTTGAGATGTGGTAGTGCTCTTTATCTACGCTAGAGGGCAGCTGCGCCTTGGTGGAGGTTTCAACTGAGTCGTGTTCGCCTGGTGGTGAGAACAGTAACCTTGTCCGCGGGTAGAATGGTGGTGCTCCTTGCCAAAAGAAGATGGTTCACTTAGTAACGGTTGTTAGTATTTTTCAAGGCAATAATAATTGTGTGTTGGCACATGATCTGGAATAGACATAACATCATGTAGTCTACGAATATTGAGTAGCTCTACTCAATTGGATGTTTTGCTTCTTAAGCTCGGCGTAACTGGCTCTACCAAAATATGAATCGACATGGAATAGTTTCTCTTCAAATTAATTAATTTTTTTATGTAAAATGTGGCAGAAAGATGAGGTTGATTCTCGTGTACACCTGGAGTGTGTGGTGGTCTGTACTTCGGTTTGAAACGGATACCTAAGTGGTCTTGTCGACAAGAAGAATATTAGTTGCTCCTTTTTATTGTTTATATATGTTGTTGTTGACAACTTTAAGGGAAGCAAACCTATATGTCGTGGATTTCTGTAAGAGGCCAAATGTGGTTAAATGGAGTTATGAAGATTTGGTAAAAAGGTATTATGTTCCAGAGAGAAGTAAGTGGATTATTATATATTTCTGGAGCACATGTGTATCTACCCTGTGCATGTTGTTTATAAACTTATCGTCACCAACGTGATTGGCTCACGTAGTTGGGAGGCTTTCATCTTGCTGGGTGGATAAAGCTTTTAAATATTCGTTTGTGGTTTATAAATGTAATCTTTCTCTTTATTTTCGTTTAGTTTGCCTAATAGAGGTCCGTGTATTATGTAAAGCTTTTATTTTATTCGAGTTGGGGTTCGTATTTGCTGGCATTGCGTTCGTCTTCTGTTTTTTGGTTATCGGTTGTTGTGTTCTAAATAACTTTGTTATGTCTGTCAGCTGTGAGATGACAAATAAGAATCGTGGCTCCATGTTTAAAAAGGGTTTGACAAATTGAGATCTTGTTCCGAGTTTGCTCAGGTTAAGAAAGGAATTATCCAAGATTTAATATATTTAGTGTTTTATGGCATTGCCTATTAATTGACGGCTATTAAATATCATTGAAGATTGTTTCCGACTTAACTGAAAGTTATATAATTAAACATATACGGAATTTGTTGGTTAGGCCTCCTTCATTATGTTATCTAGTCAACTGATAATAATTTAATGTGAATGGATATTTTGACCTAAGAGAAATATTTTGGGAGCCAATACAAGTCTTGTGACATCCTACGTCAGGTACCACACCTTTTCTTTTATTTACACTGCATGTAATTGTTTATTGTATATTTATTGTAATATTTGTTTTATGAATAGAAGTGTTGTTTTAAAATTTGAATCGTGTATACCATTTCTGGGTCTGGGATTCTGTAGACAGCTCTCAAGATAGACACCTCGGGTGTGGTCGAAAATGGCCCAGTCCCTTCCCTGCCTCAGTCGGAGTTTGTCACTGACCTGGGCCCATAACCCAGAGGTCCGTGGATCGAAACCACGCTCTGCTACCAGTTACCACACCCTACATCCGAGGCAATCTGTTTAACATATTCTAACCTTGGTCTACTCCTGCAGTTCTTATCCTCGACCCTTCCATCCATAACTAAGCTTGCTATTCCTGGATGCCTTAGTACTGTCTTACCAACCTATCTCTTCTCTTCATTAGCAGTCGCCAGAAACATCTCTCCTCTCCCACTCGTCTTAATACCTCTTCGTTTGTAACCCTATCTACCCATCTGATCTTCATAATTCTCCTGTAACACCACATTTCAAACACTTCAATTCGCCTCTTTTCCACCGCACCAATAGTCCAAGTTTCACTTCCATACAGTGCCACGCTCCAGACAAAGGCTTTCAAAAATGACTTCCTAATACCTAAATCTATATTCGATGTCAACAGATTCCTTTTTTGTAGAAATGCTTTCCTTGCCTGAGCCAACCTACTTTTTATATCCTCTTTGCTTCGTCCATTACAGGTTATTTTGCTTCCTAAGTAACAGAAGTCGCCTACTTCCTTCAGCTTTTCACCTGCCAATTTGATGTCCATAGAGGTTTCTGATTTCATTCGACTGCATTACAATACATTATTATTATTATTATTATTATTATTATTATTATTATTATTATTATTATATATGAATAGCAGGGTATTTATTTATTGCACGCCCGAGGGCTCCCAACAAGTTCAATTTCAAGTAGTTCCAACTTTGCCTACCAGATGCTACTTACACCTAGTGCTGAACGTTGGAACTTCGATACAGCGTTTCATCGAAATCTTACCTAGAAGTTTAGCTTCACACACGTGTAGTTAATGGAAGGATCTTTTACATGCCATAATTCTATGACATGGGACCGCCGGCTTTACTTCCCCCCCCCCCCCCGAAGGAAGAAATACTGAGGGATTTGTTACGCTCTTAAAAAGTCCGACGATCTCGGCATAGAAGCTCAGCATGCTACCAACTACGCCACCGAATCCGCTTCCAGAGATTCTCACCCTAGTTAGCCTACTTTCGATTTTTGCAAAAAATGAAAGTAGACTTATGAGATCAACACAGGGCGAAAAAAGTGTGTCTGTCTGTGTGTGTGTATGTGTGTGTGTGAGTCTGTGTGTGTGTGTGTGTGTCTGTGTGTGTGTGTGTGAGTGTGTGTACTCTGAATGTCTGTCCCCCCCTATCAATTCGAACACGGTGAATGCGAATTGAACGAAATTTGGTACAAAGGTAGCACTAGCAAAGGACACCTCAGTGTCATGTTTTATATCGCCACCATCTTGACGGAAACGTAATGGCGGCCACACAAATGTTCAAAGCTTAAATCAAATTACGACTAACCTAATCATCCGATCTCTACCAAATTTCGCAACGACATACCTTTATGGGGGGAGCATCCTTTGACCAAACCAATAGGTCATCAGCGTAATAGTTTGCGGATGGCGGCCATCTTTGTGTGAAAATCGATTCCCCCTATTAATTCGAACACGGTGCAACCGAATGGAACGAAATTTGGTACAGAGGTAGTACTAACAAAAGGCACCTCAGTGTCATGTTTTATATCGCCGCCATCTTGACGGAAACGTAATGGCGGCCACACAAATGTTCAAAGCTCAAATCAAATTACGATTAACCTAATCATCCGATCTCTACCAAATTTTGCAACTACATACCTTTATGGAGGGAGCATCCTTTGACCAATCTAATAGGTCATTCACCTGATAGTTTGCGGATGGCGGCCATCTTTATGTCAAAATTTATTCCCCCTATTAATTCGAACACGGTGGAACCGAATGGAACGAAATTTGGTACAGAGGTAGCACTATCAAAGGGCACCTCAGTGTCATGTTTTATATCGCCGCCATCTTGACTGAAACGTAATGGCGGCCACACGAATGTTCAAAGCTTAAATCAAATTGCGATTAACCTAATCATCCGATCTCTACCAAATTTTGCAACTACATATCTTTATGGAGGGAGCATCCTTTGACCAATCTAATAGGTCATTCACCTAATAGTTTGCGGATGGGGGCCATCTTTATGACAAAATTTATTCCCCCTATTAATTCGAACACGGTGGAACCGAATGGAACGACATTTGGTACAGAGGTAGTACTAGCAAAGGGCACCTCAGTGTCATGTTTTATATCGCCGCCATCTTGACTGAAACGTAATGGCGGCCACACGAATGTTCAAAGCTTAAATCAAATTGCGATTAACCTAATCATCCGATCTCTACCAAATTTTGCAACTACATACCTTTATGGAGGGAGCATCCTTTGACCAATCTAATAGGTCATTCGCCTAATAGTTTGCGGATGGCGGCCATCTTTATGTCAAAATTGATTCCCCCTATTAATTCGAACACGGTGGAACCGAATGGAACGAAATTTGGTACGGAGGTAGTACTAGCAAAGGGCACCTCAGTGTCATGTTTTATATCGCCGCCATCTTGACTGAAACGTAATGGCGGCCACACGAATGTTCAAAGCTTAAATCAAATTACGATTAACCTAATCATCCGATCTCTACCAAATTTTGCAACTACATACCTTTATGGAGGGAGCATCCTTTGACCAATCTAATAGGTAATTCGCCTAATAGTTTGCGGATGGCGGCCATCTTTGTGTCAGAATCGATTCCCCCTATTAATTCAAACACGCTGAAACCAAATGGAACGAAATTTGGTATAGAGGTAGCACTAGCAAAGGGCACCTCAGTGTCATGTTTTATATCACCGCTATCTTGATGGAAACGTAATCGCGGCCACCCAACTGTTAAAAGCTAAAATGTAATTACGACCAACCTAATAATCTAGTCTCTACCTAATTTTGCAACACCATATCTTTATGTGGGAAACATATTCTGACCAAACTGCAAGAATATCAGCCCAATAGTTTGCAGATGGTGGCCAAGTATATGTGCAAATCGATTCCCCCTATCAATTCAAACACGGTGAAACCGAATTGAACGAAATTTGGTACAGAGGTAGCACTAGCAAAGGGCACCTCATATTCATGTTTAATATCCCTATAGCACGTTGTATTTCAACAAGCTCCTACAACCAACATTCAATCATACTCCTTGAAAAGGACAAAGAGTTATAACAATACCCATGCATTTAGGAGAAAGTAAGCTATATGTTCTTTACTGAACATCTTGTTTTTCTATCATTTGAGTGACACTAATTCTAGGATTAAAATCGTTGAGCACAAGTCCACAAACTACACAGGACTCCCCAGTTGAGTTACACATCTTGTGGATGTGCTCAGAGTGACGGTTCGGATTGCCGCTATACGTTTGACACGCTCTCACTGATACAGCCAGTAGTAGACTATACTAAGTAATGACGGACTGCAACCCTCAGAAACCGAAGAGATTAAAGTCCAGAAACCCATCATGAAAGCTCCTGGAACCACATTTTGATGCTGATGAGATCTAGCATGAAGAATGGACCTCAAATCCTGACCCCCTGGGTTTAATCCATCATCCTTGCAGAGCTCCTCCTGATTTCAACTTACCGAGAAGGGAATGGACAGAATCAGGGCAAATCATGGCAGGTGTAAATTCTGGCTTCACAAGTGGGGAAGATCTGAAGACCCATTCTGCGACTGTGCTAATATGCCCCAGACAATCCAGCACGTTGGTATGGACTGCCCATAAAGAAGATTCAAAGGATCTGTTCAAGAACTATAAGGTAGCTCAAAAAGTAACGAGCCGGAGGCATAATTACAGAAACCAGTACCTGTATGTTAGAAGTATTGGCCCTGGCTGTTGAGGCACTTGTCCCACTGTGACACGAGGCGATGAATGGCTGTCTCATAAAATTCCCTCGCCTGCGATGTGAACCAGTTCCGCACGTACAGCTGGACGTCGGCGTCTGAGCTGAATCGTTGGCCCCGCAGAGCCCTTTTCAGGGGACCAAACATGGCGTAATCACAGGGAGAGAGGTCCGGACTGTATGGAGGGTGGCCGAGAACCTCCCATTTGAATTTGAATTTCTGCAGGAGTGCCGCGACTGTGTTGGCCATATGAGGTCGTGCACTGCCGTGGATCGACCACGGTGGCTATGGCGTTCACTGTCACTCGGCGGTCCTGGGTAATGAGTGCATCAACCAGCTGGACGTTGTCATCGGTAATGCAGGGGGTGCCCCAGACCGGACATCATCCGCCAACGATTCCCGTCCTTCCCTGAAGCGCTTGTGCCACACCTTGACCCTTGCAAGTGACATGCAGTGTTCGCCGTACACTTGTGACATTCGGCGATGAATGTCCGTTCACCCTACTCCTTCCGCTGTCAGAAACCGAACAACATCTCTTTGGTCTTCGGTAGACGCCTCCATGTCACTGTTTGCAATGCGACTGGCAGCGTTGGACGATTGATGCATGCTACTGCTCGCTTTGTATCGTCACGTGACGTGCACCCGTGCCCTCTAGCGACGGGCTGTGACCTTCCACGCTCTGGTCGGAATCACACCTCGTTACACACGCCACGATTAGCCGTGTCGTCACCGGTTTGCGCATTCCAGCCTCCGGCTGGTTACTTTCTGAACGCACCTTATACATAGTGCCTCTACAGAGACAGTGGACTGGCTGAAAAGTCTGGACATAAAGTTTTGAATGTTGAATATATGAATGTATGATATGACTGGATAAGGAAGCAACCAAAGGAAGAACCAGAAAATTCAAACTAACACAGAATAAATACAACAAACGAGCTTTATAATACAAGGCCAAAATCAGACATCACAAATCGGCAGTACAACCTGAAGGATTGTACGCTTCAGAGTGTCTTATTTTAAGTAAAAAGGGAGAACTTCAAGTACTAGAAAAGAAAGAAAGGAAGATTCTGGGAAAAATACTTGGACCACAGAAGACTACTGATGGAACACGGAAGAAGAGGAAAAATTAAGAACTTTACAAGTGTACTGAAAAGATCACAGACGTAATGAAGAAGCGGAGGCTAAAGTTCTACGGACATTTATTACGAATGGATGAAGGCAGGCTGACCAAAATGATCTTCAGCTACATCATGGGTTAAAGGTCACATCTAAATGGGTAGATGAGGTGAAGAGGGATGCAGCGGAAGTTGGAATTACTCCACCGATGGTCTGCGATAGAAGAGAGTTCCGCAGTCGAGTTGACGGAGTAAAATCATTTCAGGAGAAACCACCAAGCAGGAGGCCCAAACGGATCATTTCCAAGGAGGAGAGAAAACAAAGAAGTGTCATGATGAAGAAGGAAAGCCAGTAAGTCCTGAGTTCATTGCGGTCCATAGTTGGCCAAATTCGATAGTAAAAAGTGACAGTCAGTCTGAAAGACTAGACTTTGTATCATTTTAAATGCTACAAATGCTGAAAAATGCTAGAAAGGCTGGAGGCTTCTCGCTTCGCTGGAAGCCAAAGACACTTGACATGTTAGAAAATTATCTGCATAATACTTATCTTGCTTATCTTGTTTCAAATTACTCGCGAACGGCAAGTGCAAACCAAGGGCAAAGCAAGGTCAAGCGTGCGGGATGCCGACACGCTCACCAGAGCGGACTTTTTTGTAGAACTTTTCATGCTGACCAATTCTTACGCTCATAGTATATTGATATTTTTAACGGTTTGCCCAGCGTAAGCTTAAGAGGCGCACGGACGCCAAGTTAGTTTTCGACTTTTTAACTGAAATCGTTACTGCTTGGCTTCCTTAGATCATACGTAAATTATTTTCTACAAAATCTTTCCTCGAGATATCCTTTACAGAATGGTGAGAACCGCATCAAAATCCATCGAGTGGTTCTCGAGATTACCCGTGACATCCAAGAATCGGGGATTTTTGTCTTATGCTAACGAAGTAGAGATTGTCGGGGAACACATGCACCAAGCAGTAGTACGACTTCACACACCTCAGTGCATCTGGGTACATTTCGTTCCGTCACCGCAACGTAACGCCAGACCCCAGCGTAACGACGAAGTCGACAAGATCATTTAAAATGATAAAGAAAAGAAAGTAAGATAAGTGTATTTATAATGTATCCTTGTTTTTGCCATACGACATAAATAAACGGAGTGGACGGAGACGTTATTCGTTAGGCTAGAGAAAACATCGGATCTCTCTGGTGTGTGAGAGAGAGAGAGAGCTAACTAGAATGACCGCAGTCAAAGCGGAGGATATAGCGAGACATACAGTATATCCTATATAAATGCCTTTATTGTAGCGGTGAATTTGTGGCTGCTAGAGACCTCGTACAAGGCAAGGCGCGAGGCGAATCACAAAGGCGATTTGAGCCCCACTAATCTCAGTCGGATCCTGCAGTAAAACCCCGTCCCTTCCCACTAAAGAATGAGATACACTGAATTGGGTTCAGTTGGATTAAAATGTTAATCGTGGGGTTTCTTGTGAAGCAATGGACAAGGGTTAACTTAATGTCCAGCGGGGGATTAACAAAACATACGACTGAACCACAGATCAGAGGGAATTTAATTACGTTGTGTTGGTGACCTCCCCAATTATACGAGGGGTCAGCTATGGCACTAGGAACTGCCTTCAGTTTACTGAGAGGTATTATGCTCTAGGGAGTGCACATTTTAAAAATATCCAACTTTTCTGGAGCTATTTGTGGAATGGAATCTTCTTGAGACTTGGCCCGACTCATACGAGGGCTGCTCTATTTTCAAGTTCCGATGGACAGAATAAGAATAACATATTGACATACCAAACTGATTTTACTACTAAATGTTTGCTTGTTTTATTCTTATGTCTCAACATAATCGGCAAAACGATTGAAACATTTGTCGTATCGTTACATTAGCTTTCCAACGCCCTCGGCAAAACAATCTGCCGCCACTGAGTTGGGTACGTCTGGAGAGTCTCCTGAAGTGTTTCCTTCTTGGCGAGGCGTTGCCTCCCAACCATACCTTCTATTCTCGAGTAAGGTGAAAATCATTCAGTGCTGGTTTGGACTAAACGGCAGATGGTCCAAAACTTCACACTTTAATTCTTTGAAAAAGTCTATCGTAACGTTGGCAAAGTGCGCTCGGTTCACATTGCACGACAATGGAGGATCGGTAGCTCAGATATCCTCGTACAGCGCATCTTAAGGATTGTTGCATTTACCATGCCACGACCAGTTGAGTTAACAACGGGATACGAGCTTCTAAGTCTAGCATCTGCGCCATGCCAGCCACTGCAGAGTTCTGGTCGGTGCTCGAGCCATGCAATGAAACGCTATGGTTTTCCAGTGTGCTACACAGAAGAACTGGGTTCCTTGACTTATTAATTGTTATGCAGATAAGATGAAAAATACAGGGTCTTTCATATAAAATAAGAGCGCGAAGCGGTGGCTTTGTTAACCGCAGCTGCGGTCACCTTGGCCGAGCTTTTGGCGCGCCAAGGCCCTCTGCTTTAAGCGTGTGTGCAATGCTGAAATCTTACTTTAGTTAGTTAGTTATTGTTGATGAAACTGAAACCCCTACTTGTGCTAATTTTGTGAGTGATTTATTCAGAGACCGTTCAAGATTCTCGCCAATGTCATCTAGCTCATCCTCTGTTAAGACTGTTCGTGTGCGGGCATGTATTTTATTGAGCACCGAGACAGTAGTGTCAAACTTATTTGCAATTACGTGAATCTGTGCTAGTGAAGGAAATTGCTGAACAAATGCATCACGTACCCGCCGAGCCGACTCGTACTTAAAATACGTTTTACATTAAAAAAAAAACGACGTTGGAGCACCTGCACGCTTATTGCAAGGTCAAGTTTGGTAATGTCAATCTGTTATTTTTATAGAGTCCATCGGTACTTGAAAAAAAAACCTACAGCCATCTTATGTACTATGCGCGCGCTTTCAATACTATAGGGGTTTCGGTTTCATCAACAATAACTAACTAAAGTAAGATTTCTTCATTGTACACACGCTAGCAAGGCCGCTGCATCATATAGGATTGTACACACGCTTAAAGCAGGGGGCCTTGGCGCGCCAAAAGCTCGGCCAAGGTGACCGCAGCTACGGTTAACAAAGCCGCCGCTTGGTGCTCTTATTTTATATGAAATACCCTGTATACAACAAAATGAGCCGTAAATGTGTTTAAAAAACTTATTTTCTTCCACTGAGAACAATTGGTCGTTGCGCAACGCTACAACATCACAACACATGCTGAATATTTCCACGGCAATGCAACTGATCTGATCACTAAAGCTTTTCCTTACGGGCCCATGTCATAGATTAATGGTATGTAAAATAACCTTCCACTAACTACACATGTGTGAAGCTAAATTTGTAGGTTAGATTTGATTAACGCTCTATTAAGTTCCAACGGTGTTTCACCAGGTGCTAGTTGCGGTGGCATCTAGTAGCCAAGTTCGCAGCTAGGTGCTGTTGACAGTAGCATTTGCTAGCAAAGGTAGGAACTAGGCTACTTGAAATTGATCGTTTGCAGTACTTACCTGAATTACAGTCAACACACACTAATACAGCCACCAACATTAACACCGGTTATCAGACAGATTCTACACACGCCCAAAGTCTTCTATGCCCAAGATCGTGGGTTCAAATCCGGCCGAAGTTGTCGGATTTTTAAAGAGCGTTAAAAATCCCTCAGTATGTCTTCCTTCGGAGGGGAAGTAAAGCTGGCGGGCCCATGTTATAGATGTATGGCATGTAAGAGAACTAAAATTGTGTGAAGCTAAATATTATAGGTTAGGTTTGTTTAATGCTCTTAAGTTCCAACGTTCGTCACCGGGCGCTGGTTGCAATGGCATCTACTAGTAGCGAAGTTCACAGCTAGGTGTCGTGGACGGTAGCATTTGGTAGCGAAAGTAGGAACTACTTGAAACTATCTTCTGCAGTCCTTACAGCCATCACAATTAACACCGGTTATCAGACAGATTCTACACACAACCAAAGTACACGGGGCTACAAGACCACGTTGTCGCAGCCTCTAAACTAAGGAACCAACCAACACACCCAAAGTACACGGGGCTACATGACCGCGTTGTCGCAGCCCCTAAACTAAGACTCTTCCTAGAGGGACTGATACGTTGGAAGCTCTCGTTTTCAATTGATATATATTCCAATATTTGTTTAAAATACACTCCGAAAGCTTTATTGATAGCATGGAATTTGCCAGATGAAATATTTTTTTGCTATTCAATATTGCTGTGGTATTTTTCCCACTGCCTTCCTTTGTTTAGCGAGCTATTGTGCGTTTTTGTGTGCTATTTGAATGACAAAGAGCCATGATAAAGCAGATCGGATTTCGAACCGATGACCTGTATCACAGCAAGCTATTGATGGTGGCGGCAAACACAAAGGGAGCTCCATTTCCCTGAAAGCAACAATGCGTGGACGTTGTTCTGCTAAACAGGCAGGCGAGCCCGATACAGAAACTCCAAGGGAAATATTGTGATTTCCACGGACCGACGAGCGGGTTTGATTGTGAGGGTGAAAGTTAATCCGTAGCCGGTGAGGAGAGAGGGAAAACTCACTACAATGCACCACTTAAGATTGGTCGTGATACAGCTTAAGGGGGAGATACACCTCTAGAAGTGTAGAAACACTCTACTCAACATTTGTTATGGTGTTTGAGCCATTTTCAGTGTTACCTCGGTAAACGAAAGTTTGGTGCTATTCTGTCGCTCAACATGATTGTACCCAAATGAGATGAGTTATTCCCTAATCAAAATTGTTAATAAACTCCGTATTGAAGAGGATTCAACTTATTTAATCAAGCGACGAATTGAGTTATTTTATTGATTTTAGAACTTGATTTTTCTAAATTATTTTGTTTGTATATTTTGATAAAACATTTTAAAGCCTAACATTTTTACACTCGCCGATAATAGTTCTTAATTAATACTGCATTTGTAAGGATAACCATTTTATTACTATATTTTATTTATTATAATTATTATCGTTAATTTTTCATTTCTAATTTAGTTTTAAGTCATATATGCTATTTTAGTTTTTCAATTCTTAATTGACTTTCTGTTTTAGATGAAGATGACCTCATTGAAAGTCGAAACATGTCCCAATATATAAAATATATATTTGTTTATGTATTGATTTGGCGTATAATTTTAAACGTTTAATTCTAACATCAATACGGATATTAAAAAAAATTGTTTTCAATGGCAAATGTGTTTGCATTCTATTCCCTAATATTGAAAAAATACATGCGATTAATAATTGAGTTGTCCAGTTGCAAAACTCGTTTAATCCACTTGTGAATAAGGATCATGTCGTAAAATTATTTATTTAATTATTTTATTTTGTTTAATTTAATTTAATTTTGTTTTATTTTGATTTTGTTTTGTTTAACTTTAGTTTTGTTTTATTTTATATTTTTAATTTAAAGTTGTTTTATTTTGATTTTGTTTTGATTATTTTGTTTTGTTTTATTTTATTTCCTTTTATTTTCTTTTAAATTGTTTTGTTTAGTTTTAGTTTCGTTTTTTGTTTTGTTTTATTTTATATTTTTAATTTAATTTAATTTTGATTTTGTTTTGTTTATTTTGATTCATTTTATTATGTTTTATTTTGATTTTCCAGAAAACAAACACAAAACCAGAAACATGAACCAAAATCAAAATTCAAAAACAAAAGAGAAAACATAAATCAGGAAACAAAAACAAAAAGTAAAATAAAAAGCAGAAAACAAATACAAAACAAAAACCAAGAAAGAAGAGCAAAATGTAAAATTCAAAACCAAAAGCACAAAGCAACCACAGAACCAAAAACATAAAGCAAAGAGTAGAAAACAACAAACACAAAAGATACGTGAGGCAAAGTCCAGAGAAACGTTTCTCATGAAAATGAATCTTATTCACAAGTGGATTGAAAGAGTTTTGCAACTGGACGACTCAAATGCACTTGGATGACCAGTTTTCATCGTCAAGCGATCATCATCAGATCCATTACACTTAGGTTACTACATTTTTATGTCTGAAAGTATGGGTGAAAATATTTACAATATGTACACTTCTTTAGTTGCGGTGTTAGTTGGGATAATTCAACTCGTCAATACTTGTTATTTTATAAATAATAGAAATAATAACCCCTGGCACTACAACCCACCAAGAGGCGAGGCCTATCAAGCGACCGCTGCCCAGCCATTGGGCTGCAGATATTGGGGTGACATGTGATCAGCGCATCGGGTTCCCTCGGCCGTTAATCTTGGTTTTCGTGATCGGGGTGCTGCCTCACTGTCAGACAGCTACTCAATTGTCCTCACGAGGCTGAGTGCACCCCGTTCCAGCCCTCACGTGAGTTTCTAAAATCCCTGATGGAGCCGGGAATCGAACCCGGGGCCTCCGGGTGAGAGGCAGGTGCGCTACCCCAACACCACGGGGCCGACACTTGTTATTTACATAATTATCCACAGCTCTTTCAGGCCAGCGACTCAATAAAAACATCCTTTATGTCTTAGACTAGACATTCCATGAACACTATTCATTTAGGGGATATGGACTTGGGATTTTACCACACAAAACCTTGAATAACCCAATAAGCGGGACTTGAAATTCGATAGGCAGCACTGGGTTTGGCACCGTGTTATGACGTCATTTCCTGCCACTCGAATGCTCGCAGCAGGCACCGCTGAGTCAAAATTAACAGCAGGCAGATATTGGTATTCAATTAGAATTGTTTTGTGTTTGATTATACAGGGCGCCAGGAAAAGTTCTCCGCAGTGCCTTCATGCGTCTGCGAGAGTAGTTTCGTTGGCAGCACTACTGTCGCTTGTATCAAAACAAACAAACAAACAGTAAACTTTGTACTCACCACAGCCATTCATAACAGATGCTGGAAGTGCTGATTGCAATACACACTGACGCCCACACGTGTGGGATTCACCCTGTCAAGGACACCGTGCTGCCAACTTAACTGCTGCCAGAAGCAGGCAGTCACTGTGGAGAATATTTCCTGGCGCGCTGTATTTTAAACCCCAAATTTGAATTTGAAATAAAAATGTAAATAAAATCGTGATTATTATTTATTTGTCCCCCATACCCTGTCCGTCAGGGGAAGCACCTCCCTAATAAGAACTCAGCGATGACAGGCAAGTTGCTTTGTTATCGAAATAGAGCTCTGTGATTATTATTATTATTATTATTATTTATTTACTATAAATCAAAGAGAAGTGTGGAAGGCCTAGTGAAAAAGGGCAAGCCCCACATACATATTACACGTTTTTCTGGCACAGTTTACATCTACAATTATATTGGTTTTGCAATATTTACATGTTTTGCAAAGATATTTGCATTTTACATATTTAGGACATTAACATAGTTCACTCGCTCTCTCACGCACACACTTTCATCACCTCAATCACTCCATACATTCATTCATTCGGCGAGACAATCAATCACTCATACATAAGTTCATTAGCCTACTTTCGATTTTTGCAAAAAATAAAAGTAGACTTATGAGAACAACACAGGGCGAAGAATTGTGTGCCTGTGTGTGTGAGTGTGTGTACTCTGAATGTCTGTCCCCCCCCTATCAATTCGAACACGGTGAAACCGAATTGAACGATATTTGGTACAGGGGTAACATTAGCAAAGGGCACCTCAGTGTTATGTATTATATCACCGCCATCTTGATGGAAACGTAATGGCGGCCACACAAATGTTTAAAGCTTAAATCAAATTCCGACTAACCTAATCATCCGATCTCTACCAAATTTTTCAACAATATATATTTATATGGCGAGCGTCTTTTTACTAAACTACAAGGTCATCAGCACAATAATTTGCGGATGGCGGCCATGTATGTGTGCAAATCGATTCCCCCTATCAATTCAAACACGGTAAAACTGAATTGAACGAAATTTTGTACAGAGGTAGCACTAGCAACGGGCACCTCAGTGTCATATTTTATATCGCCGCAATCTTGAGGGAACAGAATGGCGCCCACCCAAATGTTAAAAGCTTAAATCAAATTACGACCAACCTAATTATTTGATCTCTACCAAATTTTGCAACAACATACCTTTATGTGGGAAACATCTTTTGGCTGAACTTCAAGGTCATCAGCCCAATAGTTTGCAGATAGTGGCCATTTATGTGTGCAAATCGATTCATCATATCAATTCAAACACGGTGAAACCGAATTGAATGAAATTTTGTACAGAGGTACACTAGCAAAGGGCACCTCATATTCATGTTTAAGCACGTTGTATTTCAACAAGCTACTACAACCAACATTTAATTATACTCCTTGAAACGGACAAAGAGTTATAACAATACCCATGCGTTTTGGAGAAAGTAGGCCATATGTTCTTTACTGAACATCTCGTTTATACAATGTTCCTTTTTATGAACGGCCTGAATTTCCGTAGAGGCAAAGTCTTGGCATCTCCTGGCAGCGTGTTCCAAAACCGCACAGAGCGGCCGTAGAAACCTAACCTATCAGGTAGGCATTGTTACGAGCGAAGGGTGGAACGAGAGTTACACCTCATCCTCTCCAAACTGATTGGTTGATTTCAAACTAATTCTTACACGGTATTGGCCCAAAATAGAGAGAGTGGCGTTGCTTTAAAACTTAACCTGGATCAATAGGTTTTGTCTGGCCACCCTAAACTAGCTCATGTTGGCCGACAACTTTTCTTCAAAGAACTAATATTTTACTCTTGAGTGTTTATCGCTGCGCGAGAAGCGGTCCTGTTACACAGACCACAGCTCATAGTGCGCCCTCCTTTGAGGACCGGGTTACTGGCTTCACGTTACTCATTACACACAACCTGTCTTCCTCGCTCATAGAGATGAGTGCACTTCCTATTTTAAACATTTAATGCAGACAAATGGCCATAGGTTTACAAAAATACCATTTATATAAACTTGATTTCTATTGATTCGCATACTCACTGATTGTCCTTGTTCATTTTGTACAGATTTCCAAGTCGTCATAGTGATCGCACTTGCATATAATTGATGGCTCATGATACGTCTTGTTGTGACAAATGATATGATGGAAGCCGTGTACTGTCATTCTTGTATAGACTTGATGCATTTCGAAGTTTGCTTTCGTCCATGATCGATCAATCATGGGGCCATATGCACAAACAAAAAAAACTCCGGATATACGTCTTCTCGCTTTTGGATGAGTGTTGCCAATAGGTTCTCTGATGCAGTTGTGTTGGGTAGGTGTATTTGTGTCCTAAGATCTTCTATGAGGAAGGATTCTCTTGGTTGGTTGGTTCCTTAGTTTAGGGGCTGCGACAACGTGGTCATGTAGCTCCGTGTACTTTGGGTGTGTGCAGAATCTGCCTGATAACCGGTGTTAATTTTGATGTCTGTATTAGTGTGTGCTATCTGTTTTTAATTCAAGTAAGGGCTGCAGACATTGAATTTCAAGTAGTTTCTACTTTTGCCGCCAAACGCCACCGTCAACAACTACTAGTTCGGAAATTGGATACTAGACGCCACCGCAGTCAGCTCCTGGTGACGAACGTAGGAATCCTAAGAGCGTTGTTTAACCTATAATTAATTTAGCTTCACACAGGTGTAATTAGTGGAAGGTTCTTTAACATGCCATAAATCTATGACATGGGACATGGCTTTACTTCCCCTCCGAAGGAAGGCATATTGAGGGATTTTAACGCTCTTAAAATATCCGACAACTTCGGTTGGGTTTGAACCCGCGATCTTAGGCATGGATTCTCCTGCCAGGAGATAAACTAATCTGGATCTTGTTGTCTTTGAATCTCCAATTGCTTTCTTAATGTATACTGCTTTTACTCTTTCTAATATGGAGGGATTTTTCATTGAGAGATACGGGCAGATAATTTCTAAGCCATACGTCAGTATTGGCAGTATTTTTGCTTTAAATAGAGACATTGCTGTCTCTAATCTGAGGGATCTTATGCATAGCCATTATTGCATGTGTAGCATTACCTATTACATGTTTTGTGAAACACTTAGCGGTTGTTTGAAATGTGATTCCTAGATACTTGAAATCTGGAGTGATCTTTTGTTGCGCTTTCTATTTGCTATTTATTACGAGAACTGGTTTAAATTCAGTCCCTGGTAGCATTTTATGTTGTAAACAACAAGTCCCGGATGTTAGATTCTAAAAAGTTAAAATAGGTTCTATCAGTATATTTATAGGATTTTATATGATCAATTTAGGAATGTATAGGAATTTTGGAATATATATTAGCATAACTCACCGAGCATGCCATTGGGTTAAAAACGTTGTAACTTTCAGTTTTAAAGACTTAGTATGTTATATTGGCTTTCACGGCCAGTGAATTAAGGAAACCGGGACGTGTGATCGGTTCAAAAATGTCAATTTTTATTTTTCAACTTAAAAAAATCTTCCATCTTTCCTGAAGAATATGGTGTATCAATTATTGTGCTGAAGTGATATTTGATGCAATAAAATTAGGTTTAAACATAATGTTTTAAGGCTATATTGTAGCTACTAGCCAAACATTCTTTGTGTGTTTACCGTAAGTCACAGTTTTGGAAACTTCATGTACCATTTTCTCAGGAAGCATGTGACCAATGTATTTTAAACTTGGTAGTCTCTAAGAAACTATATAGATCTACTAGTGGAAGTAAATTTATTCAGGTATCATGATTAGTTCATGGAGCCCATCTTGGATCTCAACCAAATTTTGCATGTGCATTCTGGACCTTAAGAGATGGAACTAAGAATATATTTTGGGTCTCCAGGTCTACCAACTGTTGATATTCGGTCTCTATAATTTTAAAGAAAAGGAGGCTCTTCAGTTCGTCTCGGAACTACTAGTTTTTATTATTAATTCTACATTCCAACCTAAAATAATGTTAAAATCTACGCTGATTCCATGAAAAGGCCTACAAAAAAATGTTTTCCTCAAATTGTTATCACAGAATGTTTCAAGAGACTCGCGGAAAGCAGCGCATTCTTCACCTTTTCTCGCGTTAAAAACTGCGACACAAATAACATTTCCTGTAAAAGAGAAAGAAAATGCCCTAAGTTTAAAATACTACCAAGTTTAGTTACAGTTACATATTTTCTGATAGTCTGCAACAATTGGCAAGTTTTGAAATCTTAGCTCCGCTAACGCACAGAAACCTTGCAGCGGCCAGCGGATACCATATTGTAAGTCCACCATCTACCGGTAAAATATTACCAACATTTGACCATAAAACATTAATATTGATGAAATAAGACAATATCTATGAAAATTACCCAAATATGCATTTATATGCCCTATAGAATCCACCTAAAAGTAATCAGGAACATTGAACTCCTGCTTGTTACAGCTTTTAATGAAAATGTAATCAAGGAGAAAAATATGACATATCCTAAACATCCAAACCTCACTGATTAGTAAGGCCTGGAAGTTAATGCAGACGACCTGTAGTTCCGTCCATTAAAACAACAACAATAACTAACTAACTAAAATCATATCTTTGCATATTTATGCATATTTTGGTTATTTTGGCGCAATGCATCACAGTTTTCTCTTTGGCCTGTTTAAGGGCGTATATTCTAATTTCCTATTGTTTAGAAGCGCTTTTTGTTACTTAATGTTCTTAAAGTTGTAGGCTACATTTCGATTCGAACTCCGAGAGTCTATCACAGAATAATACAGAAATTAATTTGATACCTAGTACAGTACGTTTCAGTCCTTTTTGCAAGTTAACATCAATTATTTTTATTCAGCATTCACTGTGTAAATATTGTAAAATAAATTTCATTTTTAAAAGTTCAATTGCTTTTAAAATTATATGTCAGTCATACTTAAAATTAACATAAAAATAACGATACTAATCGAGGTTTTGTGAAAGACAGTCAAGAACTCAGCTATGTTTTGCCTTCAGGTTCAACGAGTTACAGCTTACGGTATGATGGAAGTATTCGTATTATGAACTATACACCAAATATACGACATTTATCGATACGATTAAATCATAGTGCTATGTCACTACTTAGTGATCATACATTCAGACCTTTGATAGTCAATACCACTTGAAGTTCGATAAAGTAAAGGGGCCGATAACCTAGATGTTAGGCCCCTTAAAACAACAATTATCATCATCATCATCATCATTGATATAATAATATTTTCTACCATTTAGAACTGTTTCTTACTTGAGATATTTAATTTGAGATGTAGTGATATGTCTGCCTGTTCATATTTTCTATATATTCAAAACAGAAATGCTTGTAATTGCCGTAGTTATGTCATCTAATATATAAAAGTGAAAGTCTGTATGTATGTATGTATGTATGTATGTATGTATGTATGTATGTATGTATATATGTTGGTTCCGTATACAAATCTACACCGTTCCACCAATCTCAACCATATTTTGCATACACATAGTTTAGGACCCAGAAGGAACCGCTGGCTACATGAATTTTCGATAGTCTTTCTCATTCTTCTGATTTTAGCCATTTTTCACTCAAAAACAGGCTAATCAAATCATAAAATATACTCATGAAGGAATGGCAAGGCAGATAGTTTCCATGGCAACATAGCTCAAGTCGAGACACGGCCGAATGGATGCCAATTGCGCTCAGCACTACCGGTATAGAAAATGAGGATCTTTACTTGAAATCCCGTTAGTTACTCAACTGCTCACACAGCACTGTCAACCGAGTTTAGCATAACAAAGACTTGACACTATCTTCTTTCTACTATATATTTTTCAAATACCACTCACTCACTCACTCACTCACTCATTCATTTATTCATCACGAAATCTCAGAAACCACCGAACGGATTGGAATGAAATCTGGTATGCAGCTTCCTCAAGGGCCGCAAATGCCCACTAAGAGAGAAATTTTGGCTATTCAGGTTCTAAAGGGGTGTTAAGGGGGTAGTACTGCATTTAATTGAATAGCAATATCTCCCGATTGGTTTCATGGGGGGATGTGATACTCGGCATATAAACTCATCATTAATAAAAATAAGAAGACACGTGTCTGAGGGTTTTTCGATGTGGTGTATATTATGAGGTGAAAGGGGTGAAAAGTGGGGATTAAAAGATTCTTAACGGAGTGTGTGTCTCTTAAACGACATAGGCGAGGAGTTTGAAACACAGCGAAAAAAAATCAACATAAAAAAGAAATAAATATGTGTTTGACAGTTTTTTCATAAATCCAATTTAAGGGGCCCATGGGGAGAGATGACATTCTGGGGGGGGGGGGGGGACAGGAAAGAAAGTGTCCTAACTGATTGACTGACTGACTCACTCATCAAACTCACGGGAAAAAACTGCTTTAAAGTAAGTAAATAGCTTTTCGACAGTTTGTTTTTCAATCAAATTGAAGGGGTTCATCGTGAGGGGTGAAATTCTGAAGAAAAAAAAATTGAAAGGAAATGTCCTGACTCATTCACTCACTCATCATCGCCCAGCCAAAAATATTGATGTTGGAAACATGACATTTCGGGGATATGTTCGTTGTATGTCAAAACCGTACACTAAGGGAGGTTTTTTGGATATTCGGGTTCTAAAGGGGTCTTAAGGGGGTTAAACCTGCAATTCATTGAATATCAATATCTCACGAGTGGTTTCATTTGTGGATGTGATACTCGGCATATAAACTAATCATTAAAAATACGCAGACATGTGTCTAAGCGCTTTTCGATGTGGTGTATTATTATGAGGTGAAAGGGCTGAAAAGTGGGGGTTGAAGGATTCCTAATGGAGCGTGTAGGCCTATCTCTTAAACGACATAGGCGAGAAATTTGAAACTCAGCGAAAGAAAATCAGCTTAAAAAGTAAGTAAATCGGTTTTCAACTGTTTTTTTTCATAAATTAATTTAAGGGGCCAATGGGGTGGGGTGAAATTCTGGGGAAAAAAAGGAGAGAAAGTGTCCTAACCGACTGACTCAGGGGAAAAAGACAGCTTCAGAAATAAGTTAATACTTGTTCAAGCGTTTTTTAATCAATCCAATTTAAGGGGCCCATGGGGAGGGGTGAAATTCTGGTAAAATAAATGAAAGAAAATGTCCTGTCTGACTCACTCATTCATCACGCCCAGCGAAAACTATTAAAGTTGAAAACATGAAATTTTGGGAAGATGTTCGCTGTATGTCGAAAACGTTAACTAAGGAATGATTTTTGTTTATTCGGGTTTTAGAGACGTGTCAAGGGGGTAAACGTGCATTTCATTGAATAACGATATCTCATGAGTTGTTTGTTTGGGGATGTGATATTCGGTATATAAACTAATCATTAAAAATAATCAGACATATGTCTAAGGGTTTATCGATGTAGTGTATATTATGAGGTGAAAGGGGTGAAAATTGGGGGTTGAGGGATTCTTGACGGAGCGTGTATCTCTGAAACGACATAGGCGTGAAGTTTGAAATTCCGTGGGAAAAAACAGCTTAAAATACAGGTAAATAGGTGTTCGAACGTTTTTTCATAAATCCAATTTAAGGGGACCTTGGAGAGGGGTGAAATTCTGGGGGGGAAAAAAACAGGAAAGAAAGTGTCCTAACTGATTGACTCACTTACTCACTCATCAAACTCAGGGGGAAAACAGCTTTAAATAAGTAAATAGGTGTTTGACCGTTTGTTTCATAAATCCAATTTAAGGGGTTCATGGGGAGGGGTGAAATTATCAAAAATAAATGAGAGAAAATGTCCTGACTGACTCACTCACTCATCATCGCCCAGCCAAAATTATTGAAGTTAGAAACATGAAATTTTGGGGATATGTTCGTTGTAGCCTATGTCAAAAACGTCCACTAAGGAAAGAGTTTTGGATATTCAGGTTCTAAAGAGGTGTTAAGGGGGTAAACGTGCTTTCCATTGAATAACAATATCTCACGAGTGGTTTCATTTGGGGATGTGATACTTGGCACATATACTAATCATTAAAAATAAGCTGACACATGTCTAATGGTTTTTCGATGTAGTGTATATTATGAGGTGAAAGGGATGAAAAGTGGGGGTTGAAAGATTCCTAACTGAGCGTGTATCTCTTAAACGACATAGGGAGGAGTCTGAAACTCGGAGGAAATCTATCAGCTTAAAAATAAATAAACAAATGAATAAATAAAATAAATAGGTGTTCGACCGTTTTTTCATCAATGCAATTTAAGGGGCATATGGGGAGGGGTGAACTTCTGGAAGAAAAACGTCCACTAAGGAAGGATTTTTGGATGTTTGCTCTCATCGACCAACCAAAACTATTAAAGTTAGAAGAATGATATTTTGGGGATATGTTTGTTTGTTGTGTGTCGAAAACGTGTACTAAGAAGGGATTTTTGGGTATTCAGGTTCTAAAGTGGTGTTAACGGGGTTAAACCTGCATTTCATTGAAAAACAATATGATACGACTATGACGCGAGCGATGCGAGGCTAAAATTGAGATGGTGTGTGTCTGTGTATTACTCAATCTCGCAAGTACCACTGGTCCGATTTACGTGAATTTTACATGGAAGTAGCTGATTTACCTGGTTAACATATACGTTACTTTTGATTTCAATACTTTGCACTATTTAAAATGGCGACCATTTTAGTGACGTCACTACACCCTTTGGTTTCAAACTTTCATATTTCCATTTCAAATAAAAAGAGAACGCTAAGAAATAGCAAACTTTTGATGGCATATGCGAGGTTTAAAATTACATTTTCTATCCGAAAGGTATCTGCAACTGTTAGCAAGTAAAACCTAAATTTGTGCTATAAAACACGGTCATCGCCGAGCGGTGTAGTTGGACAAAATGTTCCATCCTTAACCTCCCTCTGCGCAGCACCTCGCCTATCCCCTGTTTTAACTGTCACCTTCACATTTTAATTTATTTATGACGCGTAGCGAAGCACGGGTACTTCAGCTAGTAGTGCATAATTTTTAAAACGTGATGCATACTTGACCAATAATTAGTGTCTATTTGCATGCATATTTATTTAACGGTACATAAACTCTAGGGCCGTAGTGATTAGAGATGTAAAACTGGAGCAATGACCATCGCATTGCAGCGCGGAATAGCGAATTAATAGAACTGGAGCATCGCTTAATTCCTCCTTTAGCAAGCGATTTGGACGCACCTGGGCGAACCCGCATTCACTCGAGCGATAAACTGGATCCACCGTAGCATGGCAAGATTTACATGAAACAAGGCTTACCATACTTCTTAGCTTATCGCCTGCTGTACCCAAGGTTGTAGGATCAATTCTTGATGCAGTCAGTTGGCATTTGAGGATG
Source organism: Meconema thalassinum (assembly GCA_946902985.2). Lineage (NCBI taxonomy): Eukaryota > Metazoa > Arthropoda > Insecta > Orthoptera > Tettigoniidae > Meconema > Meconema thalassinum. Next base: position 28,696,052 of record OX336394.1, read on the forward strand.
TGCAAATGCGAGGGAACCTTGTCAGTAGATTTACTGCCACTTTAAAATCCCCTTCGGCGGCTTCGGTGGCGTAGTCGGTAGCATGCTGAGCTTCTATGCCTAAGATCGCGGGTTCAAACCCAGCCGAAGCCGTCGGATTTTTTAAGAGCGTTAAAAATCCCTCAGTATGCCTTCCTTCGGAGGGGAAGTAAAGCCGGCAGTCCCATGTCATAGGTTTATGGCATGTTAAAGAACTTTCCACTAATTACACTTGTGTGAAGCTAAATTGGATAGGTTAAGAATGTAAACAACACTCTTAGGTTTCTACGTTCGTTGCCAAGAGCCGACTGCGGTGGCGTCTAGTAGCTAAGTTCTGAACTTGGCCTAGTAGTCGTTGACGGTGGCGCTTGGCGGCAAAAGTGAACTATTTGAAACAATCTAAATTGCAGTACTTACTTTAAAAAACAGATAACACACACTAATACAGTCATCACAATTGACACCGGTTATCAGACAGATTCTACACACACCCAAAGTACACGGGGCTACATGGCCGCGTTGTCGCAGCCCCTAAACTTAAGAACCAACCAACCAAAATCCCCTTCGGCGTCTCTGAAAGCCTCGGTAGCGGTTATTCGTGTTGCAGCGACTTCAGGGTAATTCGCGAACGGCATTGATAGTGGGTTGATGAACTATAGAACAGTATAAATGGCAGAAGAGGCGGCCTTGTATCCGGATTAATCTGTACTCTATTCGGTGAGATGTCGGCTTAACTTAAATACATGAGCGTCTGAACTGGTATCCAGTGGCAGATGGCCGGCGTCTGCTCACATAGTAGGTGTGGCTGTTAGACTGGCGGCTTGATCCCAACAATTAAGTCTTAAAATCTTCATCGGAGATCACCAAACAACAATCTTCAAATTGAAGCAACCCTGGCAGAACAACAGGAAAGAATTCCACTACCCCAGACCCAAGTCAATAGACTGTATTCCCGTTCTGGGGGATCAGATTATGTCATATAGAGAAGGATCGGAGCTTCTCAAAACCTCTTCAAACGGAACGGAAGTTGTTCATAGGTACACTCGACGTGAACATTATGTTGAAACCTGGAAAACTCAAAGATCTAACATATACCCTCGACAGATTTAACATCAAAATTCTGGCATTGCAAGAAACTCGATTTACAGATGAAAATCATATCGACTCTGAGAGTTACAGGTTTTATAAAGGAAAACCTGCAGTGCGGATAAACACAGGACCGAAACAATTTGGCACAGGTTTTGTGGTTCTCAAATTCGTCACAGAGTCAGTAATTGACTTCATCTCACCATCAGAAAGACTTTAAACGCTGTCATTAAACAAGGCATACACACTGATCAAATCATCACAACAGACAAAAAAACATCGGTGATGGAAGACTTCTGGGAACTTCTGGAGGAAATCACGAACAAAATCCCAAACATCACGTCAAGATTCCACTAGGTGACTTAAATGGGCAATTAGGAAAAGAAAAGAAATACAGGAGAATCGCAGGACCATACACGGCTCACAACAGGACCAATAAAAATGGTGAACACCTTATACGAAATTTTTACAAGATCTTCAGAGAAACTCGAGCTGGCTACCAGCCTCCTAACCTGTGTTTCCAACTACCTGATAGATCACTGGAAACTAACACATGAGTAATTGCGAAATTCTAGCCAAATATTTCGGTTAACTCCTCAATTGCGAAGCACCATCCGAGCAACTCATGTTTGCAAAATCAGCGCCAAATCATATTAACTTCCTCCTTCACACGAAGAAATAGTGAGCATAATAAAATCATTGAAAAAAAATAGAGCATCTGGCGATGATGGGCCTATTGCAGAAATATGGAAATTGGATCATGCAACCATAACACCAAAAATTCACAGAATAATATAAAACGTTTGGAAAACAGAGAAAATCCCAGAAGAATGGAAGAGTGCCTTCATGCATCCCCTCCATAAGAAAGGAAACAAATAGATCCGAACAATTACAGAGGAATTTCACTTCTTCCAGTATCATATAAAATTCTTTCTAAAGTTTTGCTGAACAGACTCGAGTCACAAGTACAGTAGACCAACAGATTGGCGAGTATCAGGCTGGGTTCAGGAAAGGGATATCCTGTATTTAACAGATCTGGAACCTCAAAACCATACTACACATCAGAGGATGCCGAAACACTACAGTCACACTTGTGGATTTCAAAAACGTCTACGATCTTGTTGACAGATAACATTGTTTAATATCTTGTAAGAATTGGGAGGGTCATCATCCATGAAACAATATCTGGAACCACTTCGAAAGTCAAATTCATGGGAGAAATCTCAAACTCATTCGAAATACACACAGGAGTCCGACAAGGAGATGGTTTGTCGCCAATCTTGTTCAATATCGTATTGGACAAAATAATCAGAGAATGCGAAATGCATGCGGCTTCAGTGGCGTAGTCGGTAGCATGCTGAACTGCTGCGCCCAAGATAGCGGGTTCAAACCCGGCCGAAGTCGTCGGATTTTTTAAGAGCGTTAAAAATCCTTCAGTATGCCTTCCTTCGGAGGGGAAGTAAAGCCGGCGGTCCCATGTCATAGATTTATGGCATGTAAAAGATCCTTTCACAGACTAAACTTGTGTAAAGCAAAATTTGTTAGGTTAGATTACGTCGGAACGCTCTATCAAAGTTCCAACGTTCGCCACTAGGTATCATTGATAACTGGTGGCGAAAGTTGGAACTACTTGAAATTGAACGGAACTTGTAGCTCACCCTTTACGGTGTCCGCTGGAAGCAGCTACAGACTCAGGCGAGCCGAACATGTCCTCGGACACTCCCGGCACTAAAAGCCATACGATAAATAAATAAAATGCCAAGGTATCCAAATTGAGAAACAGTAAGGAAAAAGAGTCACTGTGAAATGCTTGGCCTTTGCGGATGACCTAGCTATATTAATGAACAACAAAGATGAATCAAAAATAGCACTCCCGTGAAACTGGACTCTAGATTTCCTATAAAAACTCAGTATATGGACACAAAATCAACAGGAAAACTCACATTGCAGACACAGTATGGAAAAATCTCACAGGTCACTCAATTCAAGTACTTAGGAGAAACCATCCAACCCACAGGACTGAACACAATCTCCAACACAGAAAGAATATTCAAACTGCAAAAGGCATAAAAACGGACATGGAATCATTGCAACAATAGAGTAGTGTCTTGTAATGTAAAACTACGACACTACAGAACGGTTGTTTTACCAGAAGCCCAATATGTGTCAGAAACAACAGTAATTGGAGGGATGACATCGAGAAACAAGTACGGCGCTGTTCTCCGAGACGGGACTTGGATCACACGACCTACAAAGGAACTTTCGGAAAACACAGACAATCACAGAGAAATTCAGGAAAAGACGCCTACATTCTATGGACACCTGTGGAGGATGGATGAAAACAGACTCACTAAGAAAAGTTTTAACATCAATAAAACATTGACATACAGATCCATATAATATGAATTTATTTCGGAACAAAATTCAAAATTGATCTTTATGGAGGAACAAGAAAGACAACGAAAGCAGTCACGGATCATTGTACAGCTCCGAAAGCAGAGATCAGAGAGGATGACGCGAATGTGGGCAAAGAAAACAAGTAGTTCCGTGAAGAACTAAAGCCTATTTTCATACATCCTACTTATGTTAACTGCCTCTATCAACATCCAAAATTTCAGTTTAATTTCTCTAATAGATTCGTAGATATTGAGAACCGACTAAATATTGCGGATGGTCACCATGTTGGATTTTTATATATGTAGGTCTTAGAGTTATGTACTGTTACATGAAGATTATTGTGTACGTGTAGTATTCAAACTTCAATCGCATAATTATGACACAAGAAGTAAAAACGAGATTTTAAAATTTCGCACAGCTGCCATCTTGTGGTTATGGAAACAACTGAAAAAAATTAGATGCCAGTGGATTAACATTTGTATAAGGATTTACTGTACCAAGTGTCACTGCACTCGATGGTTAAATTGCGAGAAACGACCATGTGAATATTTATACTTCGCGTCGCCGCCATGTTGGATTTGTGATCACCAGGTTATTGAAAGTCCTATACGTGAACTTATGTTCATAGCCCCTATGAACATTAAAAAATTCAGTTTGATTTCTCTAATAGATTCGTAGATATTCTGAGCCGTCTCAATATTTCGGATGGTCGCCATGTTGGATTGCTAAATATATAGGCCATAGAGTTATGTACCATTAAAGGAAAATTATTGCGTAGGTTCATTATTCAAACTTTCACATCGATCGCATGATTACAACACAAGAAATAAAAACTTAATTTCAAAATTCGCGCAGTCGCCATCTTGAGGTTATGTAAACAATTGAACTAAATTAGATACCAGTGCATTACAATGTGTATAAACATCTCCTGTACCAAGTTTCATGTCGTTTGGATCATTAAATCGCGAGAAAGGTCTATTTAAAAATTTCAAATTCGCTTGGCCGCCATATTCGTTTTGTAGTTAACCGTTTTTTGTAAGTCTTATAAATGAACTTCCAGTAGTGCCCTTTATCTCCGTACATAATTTCAGGGTGATACCGATAATAGTTTCAGAGATATGGAATGCCGGTGATATATTTCGCACAGCCGCCATCTTGAGGTTATGTAAACAATTGAACGAAGTTAGATGTCGGTGCATTACAATGTGTATAAACATATACTGTACCAAGTTTTATTGGTTCGTTAAATCGCGAGAAACGTCTATTTGAATGTCGCAACTTCGCTTGGTTTTGTAGTTACCAGATTTTCAAATATCACATAGGTGAACTTCTAGTAGTTCACTTTATCACCGTAAAATATTCCAGGGTGATATCGGTAATAGTTTCGGAGATATTGAATGCTGGTGAAATATTTCGCACGGCCGCCATTTGAAGGGCACAGTCGGGGTCGTCCAGAATAGTGCTATGAACTTACCGAGTTTCATTGAAATAGCTCCTGCCGTTTAAAAGTTATTGGGGGGGGGGGGGGTTACACCATCACACACACACACACACACGCAGACACACGGACAAAAGGTGATCTCATAAGTCTATTTTGTCATAAATGAAAATAGGCTAAGAAGACATGTGGCAAGATTTGAAGTATTGATTTTACGTTCTCTGTAATAATGATATTCGATTAATTTTAAAAACTAAAAAATAAATAAATTAAAGACCAGTTGGATGAGAGAAACACAGGAAGACCAGGAACGATTCAAAATCTCTGAAGACGATATTAAGGACAAAAATAAAATCAGAAACAAGGAATTTGAATAAGTCTCAAGAAAACAAACAATAGCGGAAAAATGGACAGAGGAAAGGAAGAAAAAAACACAGTGAATTAATGAAAAGGTTTTGGGTAAAACAGAGAAGAGGAAAAAGAAGTGAATCTGTGATTGGTTCAAGTTCTCACGCTCTCTCAAAGGGGAAAAAACGATAATAATAATAATAATAATAATAACAAATCAGTTATTGACTTCACATCGCCATGCGAAAGAATTTCAGTGCTTACAGTAAAATCAAGCAACAAGGCATATGCCTTGATAAATGCCCATGCTCCAACTAACATAGACAATAAGAGAAATCCACAGAATGTAGAAGACTTTTGGGAATTACTAGAGGAAACTACAAGTAAAATCCCCAAACATCACGTGAAAATCTTATTAGGGGATTTCAATGCACAGGTTGGCAGAGAGAAGATATACAGATCAATAGTAGGACTCCATCCCGCACATCGGCGGACTAATAAGAATGGAGAGCGTCTAATAAACTTTTGTACATTATTCATGCTGAGACTCATGTCCACGCACTTTATGAGACCATTACACAAAAAGAAAACCTGGAGATCACCTAACCCGTTATTAGGGGAATTTCAGATAGATCATGTGGCTATTTCCGCAAAGAATATGCTGGAGATTCAGAATGTTAAGGTACGAAAGGGAGTGGTAGATTCGGATCACTACCTCACGCAAATCAAGGTTCGGTTTCAACCAAACAGATCCAAACCTAAAGGCAACCGGTTTCCAAGAGTTGATCCGGACTGCTTGAGGAAGAACGCCGAGGTTTTCCTACGAGATTTACAGGAAGAAAATCCTAGGGAGTGGCCAGACCTTCGCAAAACATTACAGTCATCAGCCATGAAATTAGGACAACCACCTAGGAAAAGAAAGCACAGATGGTGGAACACAACGTGCGATGAAGCCGTCAATGACCGAGTCAAAGCTTGGCATCAGTGGAATGGACATCGGACAGTGGAAAGATGGGAGAACTTCCTAAAAACTCAAAAACTGACCTCTAAAACAATCCGGCGCGAAAAACGTGCCTACAACAAAATCAGACTCGAAGGGTTAGAACAGGATTTCCAGAAAAACAACACTCGAAATTTTTACAAGACATTCCGTGAGGACTTGTCAGGGTACAAACCACCAACTCTAAGTTTCCGTCGACGTAATGGACGACTAGAAACAAACAGTAAGGAGAACTGCAAGATACTGGCTGATTATTTCCAAACTCTACTGAACTGTGATCCTCCAGTGGAAAGACTGCAGTTTGAAAAACCTGTACCAAACCCAGACTCACTTCCCCCAACAACTCAAGAAATAAAAGAGATAATCCAATCGCTCAAAAATAACAAAGCCCCTGGGAACGATGGAATAACTGCTGAGATGTTGAAAATAGGAGGAGATGACCTCATAAGGAGAATTCATACACTCCTAACAGAAATATGGGAGAGCGAAATAATTCCGAAGGACTGGAAGAATGCCATTATCCATCCGTTGCATAAAAAGGGTGACCGAGCGGACCCCAACAACTACAGAGGTATATCACTTTTACCAATTATATACAAGGTATTATCTAAAGCACTCTTAAACAGAGTAGAACAACAAACTGATCATTTGATTGGTGAATACCAGGCAGGCTTTAGGAAAGGTAGATCGTGTTCGGAGCAGATTTGGAGCCTAAAGACGATATTAAGAATACGCCGCAGTACCAACACGTTTGTCACCTTCGTGGATTTTAAGAAGGCGTATGATTCTATTGACAGACAAACTGTTCTGAACACCCTAGAAGAGCTCAGAGTTGACAGGAAAACCAGGGACTTAATCCGCCAGACTCTCACTGACACAACATCTCAAGTGAAGTTCCTAGGTGAACTATCCGAGCCTTTCGAAGTACATACCGGAGTTCGACAAGGTGACGGCCTCTCCCCACTGCTTTTTAACTTAGTGTTAGACAAAGTCATCAGGGAGTGGGAAAACAACATCAAAGGCATAAGCATTGGTACTCTGGAACAGAAAATAAAAGTAAAATGCCTAGCTTTTGCTGATGATCTAGCTATCTTCACCAAGACTAGTGAAGAAACCAAGTATGCCATAGAGAAGTTACATGAGTTAGCATCAAAGACAGGACTCCAAATATCGTATGAGAAGACGCATTTCATAGTAAATGGAGACCAGAATATCCCGAGATCTCCACTACAGACCAACTATGGAATAATTAGACACGTACCTTCCTTCAAATATTTAGGAGAAATTATTGTACCGTCTGGATTGGACAGGAAAGCTAATTTAGAAAGAGCTACCAAACTTCAGAAAGCATACCGAATAACATGGAATCACTATAATAAAAGAGTGATGTCACGAAATGCAAAACTACGGCACTACCAGACAGTTGTTCTTCCGGAAGCATTGTACGCCTCCGAAACTATATCTCTAGGAGGCCACTCTCAAATTGGTGAAATCGAAATCCAGGAACGTAAAATTCTCAGGAAAATATATGGCCCCGTTTATGTTAATGGTATATGGATTAAAAGGAAAACCACAGACTTGTACACAGTAATCAATAAGTTCTCTGATACCGTGCGTAAGAGACGATTGAAATTTTATGGTCACATCTGCCGAATGGACAACACCAGATATGCAAAAAAACTGCTTGATATAATTAATTCAAAGAAGGTCAAAATCAGTTGGTTGGAAGAAATCAAACAGGACTTAAAGGAAATAAACATTACAGAAGATAGCATCATGAATCGCAAGACTTTTGGAACCCGAGTTACAAATCACTCTTTCGCCGAAAAAGCTAAAAAGACCACTGGAAAAAAATGGACGGAGGAACGTAAGAAGGGGCATAGCGAGTTCATGAGGAGATTTTGGGAGGAGAAGAAGAGGAAAGCTCCATCAACCCGAGTCAACAAGTTCAAGCGCGCTCCCTAAGTGGGCAAAACGAAGAAAGAAAGAATAACAAACAATAAGTAAATAAACGAATAAATAAACAAAGAAAAAAACTCACCTAAAAAGAAGAGAACATACGAACCTCATAAACTAATAAATAATAAGGGATACAAAGAACGAACTAGATATATTAAAATAACAGATGATCTAGAGGAAATAGTTCCCGAATTGAAACAAATAGCTGAACAAGTAGCCCCAATAAATCCAAGGGAGAAACACCAATGGTGGAACGATGAGTGTGATAATACAGTGGAAGATAGACATCAAGCCTGGTTACGGTATCAGAGTCAAAAAACAGATGAATCAAACTTGGATCTCATAAAACAAAGGAAGACAACTAAAAAAAAAACGAAGGGTTAAACGGCTATACCAAAAGGATATACTTCTGATGATCGAAACAAATAGCGCTAAAACAAACTCAAAAGATTACTAGAAAATTTTTAGCAAACAACTACAAAGATATAAGCCTCCAACATTAATGTTAAAAGACAAAAATGGCGAGTTAGCTCATAGTAATATAAGAAATACAGAAATTTTAGCAGAAATATTTAACAAGTTGCTAAATTGCGAAGATCCACCAGAACTGCTTCAAATAGACACCACTATTAAAACACCATCAGGAAACATAAATCCACCCACAATCCAAGAAGTCTTCAAAGCTCTGAGAGCTCAAAAACTACAAAGCGAGTGGAGAAGATCAAACATTTGCAGAATTGTGGAAATATGCAGCAGATCCAGTAAAGATTTCATTACACCAATGCATAGTGAACATTTGGATCAAAGAAAAACTGCCAGACCATTGGCCTACAGCTATAATACATCCATTACACAAGAAAGGAGAAAAATCAAATCCTGACAACTATCGAGGAATTTCCCTTTTGGATATCACATATAAAATCATGTCACGAATTCTATATAATCGTTGTAAAGATCAATTAGAACTGGAAATTGGTGAATACCAAGGTGGAACCTTAAAATTAGTAATGGACTGCTACAAACGTAGACAAAAACAGCAAGTCATAACCTTCGTAGACTTCAAAAAAGCTTATGATTGTATTTCATTGCTGAAAATATTAAGGAATTTCGGACTTCATCCCAAATTAATAAAAATTATAGAACTAACTCTAATAAACACCAAATCTAAAGTAAAATTCAGAGGAGAAATATCTGATCCGTTTACGATTAAAAAAGTCCTCTCGGCACGCCGGAAGGCGGAGGTAGATTTCACAGGACAAACTTTGGATAGGCGAAAATAGGCAGAATATGCAGGTTTTCGTAGAAAGATCAGACCTCATTTATTGCGAGAAAGTATTTTATAATTGGAGATTAATTAACTTTGTTTTTCGTCATTTTATGCTTATTTTAAACATTTTATTGTCTTATGGGGACGGTAACCGTCTTGTCATTTGGATTCCGTTTTTATACTTGTGGTCAAACTGTCCTTATGCAAGGTTTCGACACTGATGTGTAACTATCTAACGGTCTGTTACTTCTTCACGCAAAATTATATCTCCCGCAGAGATTTTGGTTGGTTCCTCAGTTTAGGGGCTGCGACAACGCGGCCATGTAACCCCGTGTACTTTGGGTGAGTGTAGAATCTGTCTGATAAACAGTGTGAATTGTGATGGCTGTATTAGTCAGTAATTCAGGTAAGGAATGCAGACGCTCAATTTCAAGCAGTAGTTCCTAATGTTGCTACCAGATACTTGCCACGGTGGGTGAGTGGATAGCGTGTCGGTCTACTAACCCCAAGATTGCAGGTTCGCTCCTGGCCAAGGTAAGTGATTTTTGTAGGCGGCAAAAATACGATACGCATGTCATACGATGTTGGCATGTCAAAGAACCCATTTGAATTCAGTAGGCCGTGTTCATAATGGCAAAATTAATCTCGGGAGTTTCTGCCAACACAAAGTTCATCATTTCTCTACTAGAAAGCGCTAGTGTGTTCAAGGAGCTTAGATATCTAACCTCCTTGATTTTCATAGTGATTCAAGGAACAACGAAATCCGACATGCAAGCTACCCTTTGGGTGTCAAATTACAAAGCTTGTTCCCGGCACCCGAGGCCATACGATATATATATATATATATATATATATATATATACCAGATACTACCGTCAACGACACCTAGCTGTGAACTTGGCTACTTGATGCCACCGCAACCAGCAACTCGCAACGAAGGTTGGAACTTCCCCTCCAAAGGAAAGCATACTGAGGGATTTTTAGCGCTCTTAGAAAATCCGACGACTTTGGCCGACTTTGAACCCGCGACCTTGGGCATAGAAGTTCAGCATGCTACCAGTTACGTCACCGAAGCCGCTTCACACTTAGTCAGATCTGAATCTGATCTCGTGCAAGTGCGTTGTCATGGCAACGTCTGATGGCTCATCCCTCATCAATTTTGTAGTGTTGTCATGGCAACCTCTGATAGCTCTTGGCATTTTCTTATATTCCCGAAATCATTTTTCTCATCTCTTGGCGTAATGGTAGGTCATATCAAAAATTCTTTCAGACAAAAGTTTTAGGTAATTATTAGAGGAATATTGTCCATTTCGTACGGTTTTGATATTGTGCCTATTAAGAGAGATATGATTAATGTTTCCCGAAAAACCCACATTTTCCCACCCCTTAGGGCAATGGTTGGTGCTATAAAAAACTCTTCAAACATAAATTTTTGGGCTTTATCCGACACATAGTATGAACTTTGAACAGATTAGATATTTCACATATTAAGAGAGTTATAGCAATATTTCACTTTTTCGAAAAAAGCCCCCCATTATTACCCCCTTCGACCGATTTAGCCCAGTAACGAACTTGACCGAGATTTTATAGGTATACATATTCGGTAAAAATTTCAAAGTGATTGGTGCAAAATTACGGCAGTTATCGTGTCCACAACAAACTGATATACATATATATATATACAGACATAAATTATATATGAAAAGCCTCCGTGGCTTAGGCGGCAGCACGCTGGCCTCTCACCGCTGGGTCCGTGGTTCAAATCCCAGTCACTCCATGTGAGATCTGTGCTGGACAAAACGGAGGCAGACAGGTTTTTCTCCGGGTACTCCGGTTTTCCCTGTCACAATTTCATTCCAGCAACACTCTCCCCTATCATTTCATTTCATCTGTCATTCATTTAATCATTGCCCCAGAGGAGTGCGTCAGGCCTCGGCAGCCGGCACAGTTCATATCCTCGCCGCTAGATGGGGGCTTCATTCATTCCATTCCTGACCCGGTCGGAGACTGGAAGCAGGCTGTGGATTTTCATTCAAATTATATATAAACTTTTGAACTGACGGTGGTTTTGGGGTCTGGGGGATGTGAAACGCGAAGATATGTCGAAATTTTCCGGAAGTCGAAACATGGTACTGTACCCGTTCGTCCTGGGGATGCGATGACCCATCTGCTATTACATCGCATTCCTGGAGTTCCAGGACAGAGCGGAGTTAAATGAACCTCTAGTCAAATAAGGAATGTGTCGTAAATTCAGCTGAGTTATCGAAAAAGCAGTGGGTAACACGAGACAAAGTATCTCTAGGGTCGTTACGTGCTTAAGTTTAACAAAAAAAAATGCAAATATAAATGGGCGCCATCAACTGAATTCCTAGCAAACCACCTCCTTTCCGGTTAAGCCTTAATCAAGACAAGGAAAGAAAAAGGAAAATCACACCATCATCAGATCACAACTAAGATAAAAACAAATTTATTTCACTTTGATAGTCAGACAGACATTTTAAATATTCATCCTACCTGAGAGTATGGTCGAATGCCAACGTTAAATTGTCATTGTACAAAAATCGAACCATCTCTTTTCTAATCAAAAAAAAAATATTTCATCCACATAAAACAGGAAAAATCTCTAAAGTTCTCTTGGGTTCTCAGGATCACTGTAGCCCTATGTCTTTCGTCACTGACATTTGTGATACCTGAGACCTAATTTCTCTTTAATTTAACATCATAAATGTGGATTTGAACAAATTATTAATCTGTCTTAACATACACATATTATAATCACATATTTTAAACATCACGTAATTTATGGCTTGCATTAGAAAAATGCTCCTAAACATCGAATAATTAATTTACACTATTTACATTGTCACTAATACTTGCTTGTTTGTGAATTACAGAAAATTCACTGCTCATTGGTCATCATGATCATCATCATCAAAGTTAAATATTTCTCACATTAATTCTTATCTCAAAATTCAACATATTCCTGTCAGAATCATTAACTCATCACCATTAAATCATTTAAATGAAAATTATTATCATTACTTCATTATACTTTCTAATTATTCACACACTCTTATTTTATCATCTACTTCAGATTAAATCATCTTAAATCATCAATATAAATTGTTTAATTCATCAACTCAAGTTGCAATTCCTCAAACAATATCTCAATTAAATTTATTTTAATCCATATAAATTCGTTAATCATCAGCTTCTTTAATTAATTATCACCTTCTAATTCAGTTATTCATCATCTATCCAATCATCTATTAATTTATTTAAATCAGTTTATTTATCCAATCTTTAATTCATCCATTTATTTAATTCGTTGATTTACTCCAAAATTTAATTTATCAATTTATTTAAATTTTATTCTTCTGGTTATTTAGATTTTTAGCCTACTTTTCACATTTTGCAAAAATGAGGAAAAAGTAGACTTATGAGATCGGGCAAATGTGTGTCTGTCTGTCTGTCTGTCTGTCTGTCCTTCTGTCTGTCTGTCTGTCTGGCTGTGTGTGTGTCCCCCCCTATCAACTCCTAAACGGCTGCAGCAATCGAAACAAAATTTGGTAGGAGTAAAGATCTATACCTGAATATCTCACGGCCATATTTGAAAATGATGTCAGTGCTACCAACTGCTAAAAAATCGCTATTGAAATTTGAGCTCCATGTTGGATATCTTGGAAAGTATGAATGGGAGCTATTTCAAAATTGGCACACGTACAGATCATAATATTTCAGTTTAATTTCCAGGAGGCCAAACATGGCAGTGTTGCCAAAATGATTATAAGCCTCCCGATAGGTCCAATTTTTAAATGCATATAACTTCTACACTATCAAGTGGAATTCAACCAAATTTCGTATGTTGTATGTGTACATGACCAGATATGACTGAGCGTATTCTTAAGTCCTACCAGGGCTGCCAACTGTTAATAAATGCTCCTAATTTATTTTATCCAAATACCAATATATCAGAAAGTATGCAAGCCGACAGCTTTAAACTATGCACACGTATAGTACCTGACATTCTATATTAATTTGGAGTAACTTATATACGTCAGTGCTACCAACATGATTCTAAGCCTGCTGACAGGTCCAACTTTAAATACATGTAACTTCCATACTATCATTTGGATTTCAACCAAATTTCGTATGTACTATGTGTACCATAACAGATATGACTATGCGTATTCTAAGGAGCAACCAGGGCTGCCAACTGTTAACATGTGCTGTCCCTATTTTTGTTACCCTAATATCAATATATCAGAAAGTATGCAAGCCAATAGCTCTAAACTTTGCACACGTATAGTACCTGGCATTCTAGACGAATTTGGAGTAACTAATATACGTCAGTGCTGCCAACATGATTCTAAGCCTGCTGATAGGTCCAATTTTAAAATGCATGTAACTTCTATACTAACTAATGGATTTCATTCAAAATTGGCACAACAATAGATCATATTATTTCAGATTATTTCTGACCAATATATGCATGACATTGTTGCCAACATGATTTTACGCGCGCTGTTAGATCCAATGTTTAACTGCATGTAACGTCCATGCTATCCAGTGGACTTCAACCAAATTTTGTATTTAGTACCGTAAGAGACGGAACTAAGAATATATTCAGTCATCAGGGCTGCCAACTGTAGTGCTCTATTAGGATACATTATGCCAGGTATACAGTATTTCGAACTAATTGGAAATTTCGATATTAGCAACTTAATTTCGTCATTATTCTAGATAGGTTCATATTCTGTAGAATAATCATTGGCATGAAAAGTAGGCTGTATAGTTCTTCACGGAACTTCTTGTTATTATTTCATCTAGTCATTCTGATTTTATTTCATTAGGTCAGATCATTAATATGCTTAAATTTCAGATTATTATTTCATTAATTCTTATTCTCAGAAAATCTTGTATTATCAACTTTATTTATTTGTTTAATTTCCTAACAAATTGTTTAATATGGGTTATAGAACGTTGTCTTACAGTTTTATCACTTCCAAGTTATATCTCGTATTTAATTATCATGCCAAAAAATATTATTGCCTTCACGACATCACGTTGGATCTGACTATCCACAACGACATTATATATCCTCACTTCTTCAAATATCACATTTGAATACCACAATTATTCCACAAAACTCCATAAATATTCAGCGCATACAGCATGAATCTCAACAATTACGCTAGACTGGGTTCGACAACCTCATGTCTGCCTCAAAATGCATTAGCAACATTGCAACTATCACTTGGCAACTTCTACAAAATGCCTATCACAAACTTCACTTAACCATGTTGCATGATCTACAAAAAATATATAACTGGCTTCAAATTATCAACGCGCACAATCTCCAATAACTGTAATTAATCTGATCACATCTAGACAACTTCTTAAACAATTGAAAAAAATATTACCTTAGTAATTCAAGATCTGCTTTCAAATAGCATAAATTCTCTTACAATTCTCATAATTCACATCACAGAAAAACACCAATGTGCTATAATTTCTCATATCAAAATCTGCAATACTGATCTGCCTTAAAATAAATCTGACCATTAATGATTCATCTTACAAGATTCAATTACTTTAAATCCTTCTCAAAGGTATCAAACACAATTATAAAACTCATCAAAAGCATCAGCTGTACCAGCTGTTAAACTGAAAGTACTCTCAAAAGAGTAAAGCAACAAAATATTGGATTGGCAAACAAGAATTACAAATGTAACCCTGCTAACATTTATCTTTACTTTATTTAACAAAATTTCGACTGATATGTGACTAGTAGTTCCTTGTTTGATTCACTTACAATCTCATGTACACTCGGATGATAAAAATGAGTCCCTCAATGGCAAGTAAGATGAGTAACCACCGTACAATCGTATAAATACGAAAGACCTCGCCCCGTCGACTAATCATGATAGTGCCCTAAACGATGGGTAAGATGAGTAACCACCATACAATCGTATAAATACGAAAGACCTCGCCCCGTTGACTAATCATGATAGTGCCTTAAACGATGGGTAAGATGAGTAACCACCATACAATCGTATAAATACGAAATACCCCATCTCGAAGACTGAAATGAGTGAATGTACCAGATAGGAATCAACAAGTCTCTAGTTGTCATATAAAAGCGATATTCATTCACTAAAGTGAATAACATCTTAATATCTCCAAACAATCCAATGGAAAAAAATCCCTACTGATGAATAATACACACTCGCTAGTATGCAATGAACTGACGAAGTGATTTAGATAATCAATTGCAGATCACGAGTTCGAAATACTCGTCACACAAAAAAAACTATTCATGAAAAATATCCTTGCTGGAAAAATAATGTCTAAAAGACCAAACATCTGCTTAATAAAGCCAACCAATGGTGAGAATTTCGTATAATGATGCCTGCCATATCATATGGTCACGCCATATTCTAGCAAATTCGAAGCATATAAAGTCAAAGCCATGTCTAAATAATCGTATCACTCCTATTATAAAAATATACATGTGTGCCCAGTATTCATGAAAATAATCGTATCAGAAAGTTATAACTCTTACAGTACCTTCTCATAATCAGCTGTTATTAAATTTCAAAGATCGTCGATTTTCCTTATGTAATGAATATCTCGAAAGATCGGCGTGAATATCATTTCACCCACGCAACGACGATTGCCTTCGAATCCCAAGTGAATCAGCTGGTGGACCTCCTCCTCGTCAGGAATCAAATCCATCGCTCTGTGGTGCCATCGCCTCTCTGTCTGCGTTTACTCCGACATGATGAACTTCTGGTTATCCATAGCGGATACTGTCCAAATCTTCACGAAAAAGTTCATATAAACAGCGGACCCCCTATTCCTCTTCTACGTTACGCCACTGTTCCATACAATGTTCGGTTTGAGTGTTGAAAGTTCAATTTCCACAGCGGTTTAGTCTCACTTGTAGAAAATAAAATTGTTTTATCAGAGTGTCTAAGTTTATGAAACACCCTGTAGCTGTGTTCGTATTTGGTAATTTATAACACTTCAAAAGAAAGAATTGCATTAATGCACGATATGCTTAAATTTCATTTGCTTAAAATCGTTAACGTTATTTGGAATGCGTTATGAAATGCATAGTCGTAATGTCATTGAAAAATTATGTTCAGTTGAAGTTCACAGTTGCAGTATCTCGTAACCATCTGTCTTTACAATTCAAATGCTGAATAAACGTTCCAACTCAATGTTGTAATGAAGTTCAGCTTCTGTCATAATGCTTTAATAATCTCCGCCTAAAGCTGGCCTCGCCATGTCGCTGTTCTGCGTTGAAATGCAGCTTGGAATAAAGTTCTCCAACTACTCGCAATGCTGTTCTAAAACCCCGGCCTTCTCATGCTTGCTTGGCTCGTACAGCTGGTTCTATAACCGGTCTTCATGCTGCCTACTGCGGATGTCCGCCCGGCTCACTGACCTACTTTTCGTTCGCTGCTCGGTGAAGTTAAAACTGTCGCTTTCACTTTCCGTGACAAAACTTGTTCGCTGCGCGACCTTTACCATACGCTTGGCATGTCCTACTCAGCTCGCTGTCTGACCTCGACTGCGTTGCTCGCTGTACTGGAGTCTCTTGCTAACAGATCTCGACTGCTTGGCTCACTGAGCTCGACTGACTGTCTCTGGACTGCCTTGACCCTTACCTGCCTGGCGCAGTCACGTGACGTCCTCCCCACCTCCGTGGCCTTGCGTCACTAATATAATCTCGAACACCGATCATCTCGGCTATTAAGTTATAAAATAACTTAAGGGTTATCTGACTTCCGTTAAATTATTACCATATATAATGCATGTTATATCTCCTCTTCTGAGATGTTTAAATACCATGTTCCATATAGATCTTAATAAAGCTTCATATTTCCATCCATAATTCCATCTGCCTGACTGATGTCAGCGCCTTCTTAATCCTAGACCTACTACGTCATCTTGACATTCCTCTTGACTCGATCTGAGCGCTATCTTTTCTTAACTCTTCCTAACATCTCAACTACGGCTTAATGTCTGCTGGCGTAGCTGATAGCCTCAACTAGGTATAGGGTACAGTACCCATTGCAATAGTTAGCTTTCTAATATAATCTACCTAACAGGATTAAGACAAGGAGATGGTTTATCGCCTCTACTTTTCAATTGTGCTTTGGAATATGTAATGAGGGAATGGTACAGGGAAAATCCTAGGAGCATAAGAAATGGAACCAAGAAAGATCAAATAGACGTAAATTGCTTGGGATTCGCAGATGACGTAGCGTTACTGGCTAATAATAATCAAGAAGTCAGAAATCAAATAATAAGCCTACAAAATATAGCACAAAAATTGGACTTCAGATATCATTTGAAAAGACAGAGATAATGGTAGCAAATCCACTTGTAATCAATCACATAACAGTAAATAACAAGAAAGTTACAATAGTGAAACAATTTAAATACTTAGGAGAAATTATAACTTACAACTTGGATGAGAAACCTGCATGGCAAGAAGGAACTAATAAAATGATAAAAGCCAAAAAATTAACATGGTCTACATATAAAAGAAAATGTCTATCAATCGCAACAAAATTAAAACATTACAAGACGGTGGTTCAACCAGAGGTGACATATGGAAGTGAAACTCTTTTTAAAGTTACTCAGAAAAACAGAATCGACAAAATTGTAAAAGTAGAAAGAAGAATAGCTAGAACATGCATAAATAAAAAATATCAGAAAGATGGACAGTGGCGGATAGTACCAAATGAAGTGGTATACAGAGAACTGGAGCCCATCACTGATACTATTCGGAAGAAACGGATTTCTTGTTTTAATCACATCATGAGGACACCAGAAACCAGGTTACCTAGAAAAATTGTAGTGAAACTTTGGAATATGAAACAACAAGTAGGATGGATTAAGGAAATTAGAGAAGATATGCATGAATTAGAAATAACCTTGGATGACTTGCAAAACAAAACAAAAAAAAACAAAACTGAGAGATAATAAAATAAGATTTCAGGCTAAAATAGACAAACGTAATACAGCAAAAAGGGTATTTACAGATGAGGAACGCCTGAGAAGATCAGAGCGAATGAAGAGCTACTGGGCGACTCGGAAAGGAAACTTACTGGACCAAGAGATGATTGACTGAAGTGGTCCAATGAGGCCGTAAAAGCAGAAGAAGAAAAAGAAGAAGAAGAAATAAATAAATATAAAATCATACAAAAATGGTAAGCCACAGAAAAAAACCAACTTTGCGGGCCACGTGTAGCCCACAGATCGCTAATTGAGGAGGCTTGGAGTAGACGCATTACTCATTCTCATTCACATCATAAGAGTAGATGACCTCACTGTTTCGCCCCTTCAAGCAACGATCACCACCATCTAAAACAAAAAGAGGCGTTAAGTAAGAGCGGACGATAGAATGCTTTGTCCTCCCGCAGGTGTTCAATGACAAACTGACACGGTGTTTAATTCGAACTGGACTCTCTGTAAAATAGAGGATTGAATGAATGGATAAAAAAAAAGGCAATAGGGACAATGGTATGCTTTGGAAATGTCTGAATTCCGTTTTATTTGAAAGGAATTTGTTGAAAAAACGAGTGGCCAGAGAGAGAGAAAGGCAATTAACACATTCCGTCGTCACCAAAGTGGACACTGGACGCCGAGCGTCGTGTAGCGTCTCACCACTGCGCTGTCCATCCTGCTTTAATTAACTTATGTGATATACACATGGCTAATTGATAACGCAAATCGATTCCATCCTGATAAATCTATGCGGGCGCTGTCGGCTGGCGAACAGTTAAATTGTCCGACAGAGTGAGTTGTACTCACTGCCTTCATATCATAGCTTGCTACTGCTAACAACACCACCATCACGGATGAAGTAAATAATTACATAATTAAATATGCAGTATTTATATAAATAAATTAATAAATAAATAAAAACAGAACAAAAATAACAAAAACTACAAAAACAAAGACAAGGACAAGGACGAGGACGAGGACGAGGACAAGGACGAGGACAAGGACGAGGACGAGGACGAGGACGAGGACGAGGACGAGGACGAGGACGAGGACGAGGACAAGGACGAGGACAAGGACGAGGACAAGGACAAGGACGAGGACGAGGACGAGGACGAGGACGAGGACGAGGACGAGGACGAGGACGAGGACGAGGACGAGGACAAGGACGAGGACGAGGACGAGGACGAGGACGAGGACGAGGACGAGGACAAGAAGCAGAGGCAGAAGCAGAGGCAGAAGCAGAAGCAGAGGCAGAAACAGAGGCAGAGGCAGAGGCAGAGGCAGAAGCAGAGGCAGAGGCAGAGGCAGAGGCAGAAGCAGAGGCAGAGGCAGAAGCAGAAGCAGAAGCAGAAGCAGAAGCAGAAGCAGAAGCAGAAGCAGAAGCAGAGGCAGAAGCAGAAGCAGAAGCAGAGGCAGAGGCAGAGGCAGAAGCAGAAGCAGAAGCAGAAGCAGAAGCAGAGGCAGAAGCAGAAGCAGAGGCAGAGGCAGAAGCAGAAGCAGAAGCAGAGGCAGAAGCAGAGGCAGAGGCAGAAGCAGAAGCAGAGGCAGAGGCAGAAGCAGAAGCAGAGGCAGAAGCAGAAGCAGAAACAAAAACAACATCTCTACTTAGTATAAAACAAAGTCCCCGATTCCTGTTTGTTACGGGTAAACTCGAGATCCACAGAATGGATTTTGATGCGGTTTTCACCATTCTGCAAAGGATATCTCGAGGATGATTTCTGAAGAAAATAATTTATTTGTAAGCTTACGCTGGGCAAACCGTTAAAAATATCTAAATACTACGAGTGTAAGAATTGTTCAGCATGAAAAGTTCTACAAAAAAGTCCGTGAGAGCGTATGTCTGTCTTCAAGACATCGCCCACTATAAGTGTTTTACGTTTTAATTTCTTCCAACCATGTCAATTATACTTTGAGGCGACAGTTTACGAGCTAACTAAGCGCGAGTCTATAATCCCTGTTACAGCCTAGCTAGTGGGCGAACCTATTGCCCCAGATTAAGCCAGCAGCAAACCGTTGAGTCGTGTTGAGTCAAGACTTCTGAGAAGGATGGTTGTGTTTGGAGTTTCCCTGGAAGTGCAACTCGGGTTTTCTTCATTTCGCCTGTGAAACACAGCCGAGTTAAGATTGGACTGAAGGGGGATTTGAGTTTCATTCATCTCGCCATTCCTTGGAAGTGCAACTCGGGTTTTCTTCATTTCGCCAGTGAAACACAGCCGAGTTAAGATTGGACTGAAGGGGGATTTGAGTTTCATTCACCTCGCCCTTTTCCCTGGAAGTGCAACTCTCATTTCGCCTGTGAACTTTTCGTTCCGAAAAATTCACAGTCAATTTAAGATTGGACGGAAGAGGGATTATATTATATTATAATAAATTATACTGATTGGCGTATAATTTCTACTTAGTATAAAACAAAGTCCCCGATTCTTGGATGTTACGGGTAATCTCGAGATCCACTGAATGGATTTTGATGCGGGTTTCACCATTCTGTAAAGGATATCTCGAGAAAAGTTTCTGTAGAAAATAATTTATTTATGACCAAAGGAAGTCAAACACATACGATTTCAGAGAAAAGGTCGAAAAAAAATCTGGCGTCCGTGCGCTTTTTAAGCTTACGCTGGGCAAACCGTTAAAAATATCTATATACTATGAGTGTAAGAATTGTTCAGCATGAAAAGTTCTACAAAAAAGCCCAGGAGAGCTTAACTCTATCTTCAATACATCGCCTACTATAAGTGTTTTTACGTTTTCATTTCTTCCAACAATCTCCATTCAGTTACTGAGGCGACGATTTACGAGCTAGCTAGGGGCGGGTCTATCATCCCAGTTACAGCCTAGCTAGCGGGTAAACCTATTGCCCCAGATACAGCCAGCAGCAAACTGTCGAGTCGTGTTGAGTTAAAAACTTTAGAGAAGAGTCGTTGTGTTTGGAAGTGCAACTCGGCTTTTCTTTATTTCACCTGTGAACGTTTCGTTCCGCAATATTCACAGTCAAGTTAAGATTTGACGGAAGGGGGATTTGTGTTTCATGCACCTCGCCATTCATAAATTACGTCTGACGAGAATTTGTAGCACATGCATCTCCATGATAATATAATTAATAGTCCAGTCAGTGATTTTAACCCATCATGCCGAGACGTAAAACGGATATTGGTCGTTGTACATTGACATTGGAAATAAAAAGCACTTATCACGTAATGCATTCATAACTGTTCCCGGGCGAAGCCGGGTCTGATTGATAGTAAATAAATAAATAAATAAATAAGTAAATACATATATAAATACATAAATTAATTAATTGATAAATAAATTAATAAAAATATATATATATATAAACAAATAATCACATATATAAATAAATACATGAAAAAATACACGAATAAAGAAAGGAAGAAGGAAGGAAAGAAAATAAATTTTAAAAATGAATAAATGAATAATTCAAAATCAATCAATAAATTAGAAACGCGGGCCATTTAGCAGAGCGTATTTGATTCTTGAAATCCTGTATGTACATCCCTGCAAGTCATAACTCGGGTCACGTACTGTCTGGTTGGGGGAGATACCCACTGTGAATCACTCCACATAGTGCACAGATATTTTATGTCCTGTATATACACCCCTGAAAGTCATAACTCAAGTCTAGAATCACGTGCCGGGAAGATGCCGGCTGTGAAGCATCCCACACGGTGTATGTACACCCCTGCAAGTCATAACTCAAGTCTCGAATCACGTGCCGGGGAGATGCCGGCTGTGAAGCATCCCACACAGTGTATGTACACCCCTGCAAGTCATAACTCAAGTCTCGAATCACGTGCCGGGAAGATGCCGGCTGTGAAGCATCCCACACAGTGTATGTACACCCCTGCAAGTCATAACTCAAGTCTCGAATCACGTGCCGGGAAGATGCCGGCTGTGAAGCATCCCACACAGTGTATGTACACCTCTGAAAGTCATAACTCAAGTCTAGAATCACGTGCCGGGAAGATGCCGGCTGTGAAGCATCCCACACGGTGTATGTACACCCCTGCAAGTCATAACTCAAGTCTCGAATCACGTGCCGGGGAGATGCCGGCTGTGAAGCATCCCACACAGTGTATGTACACCCCTGCAAGTCATAACTCAAGTCTCGAATCACGTGCCGGGAAGATGCCGGCTGTGAAGCATCCCACACAGTGTATGTACACCCCTGCAAGTCATAACTCAAGTCTCGAATCACGTGCCGGGGAGATGCCAGCTGTGAAGCATCCCACACAGTGTATGTACACCCCTGCAAGTCATAACTCAAGTCTCGAATCACGTGCCGGGAAGATGCCGGCTGTGAAGCATCCCACACAGTGTATGTACACCCCTGCAAGTCATAACTCAAGTCTCGAATCACGTGCCGGGGAGATGCCAGCTGTGAAGCATCCCACACAGTGTATGTACACCCCTGCAAGTCATAACTCAAGTCTCGAATCACGTGCCGGGAAGATGCCGGCTGTGAAGCATCCCACACAGTGTATGTATACCCTTGAAGTCATAACTCAAGTCTGGAATCACGTGCCGGGAAGATACCGGTTGTGAAGCATCCCACACTGTGTATGTACACCCCTGCAAGTCATAACTCAAGTCTCGAATCACGTGCCGGGAAGATGCCGGCTGTGAAGCATCCCACACAGTGTATGTATACCCTTGCAAGTCATAACTCAAGTCTGGAATCACGTGCTATCAGGCCGGAAAGATGCCGGCTGTGAAGCATCCCACACAGTGTATGTACACCCCTGAAAGTAATAACTCAAGTCTCGTAGCACGTGCCCGGAAGATGCCGGCTGTGAAGCATCCCACACAGTGTATGTACACCCCTGCAAGTCATAACTCAAGTCTCGAATCACGTGCCGGGGAGATGCCGGCTGTGAAGCATCCCACACAGTGTATGTATACCCTTGCAAGTCATAACTCAAGTCTGGAATCACGTGCTATCAGGCCGGAAAGATGCCGGCTGTGAAGCATCCCACACAGTGTATGTACACCCCTGAAAGTCATAACTCAAGTCTCGAATCACGTGCCGGGAAGATGCCGGCTGTGAAGCATCCCACGCAGTGTATGTACACCCCTGCTAGTCATAACTCAAGTCTCGAATCACGTGCCGGGAAGATGCCGGCTGTGAAGCATCCCACACAGTGTATGTACACCCCTGCAAGTCATAACTCAAGTCTCGAATCACGTGCCGGGAAGATGCCGGCTGTGAAGCATCCCACGCAGTGTATGTACACCCCTGCTAGTCATAACTCAAGTCTCGAATCACGTGCCGGGAAGATGCCGGCTGTGAAGCATCCCACACAGTGTATGTACACCCCTGCAAGTCATAACTCAAGTCTCGAATCACGTGCCGGGAAGAAGCCGGCTGTGAAGCAGCCCACACAGTGTATGTACACCCCTGTAAGTCATAACTCACCTGCTGTCGGGCCAAGGGAGGAGCCCCTAAGAGAAACACGGGGCACTGCTCACAGCGCCAGATATTTAATATCAGCGAGCGCGATTTCACGCAACAATCTCGTTTCATAACATTTACTAGGCCTATGTTAATTTTTAACTGAAGGGGCGAGAAATATCCCTCCTTAGAGCATTTCAATATTTAAATATTCAGTAGTTTCTGGTTGAAGAGCGTTGGAATGAGTTTTACACCCTTTCATATTACAGAACTCCAGAGTCCCGGTCAATACATGTGGGATTTTCGAAGTGAAACGCCATGTCCTGTGGTTCGGCTTCCACGTAAAATGGAGGTCCCGTTGCTCATGGTCACATGATTAACGGTCACGTAAAACTGCAAGCTATGCTAGAACTCCAGACGGCAATACATATACTAGCCCTCGAAGTGCTATCGTCTCGCAGCGAGACTATTCGAAAAATCGATGTAACAAATCGTAAAGTCTATCAAACAATCAATTTTACGAATAGTCTCGCTGTGAAATGAAATCCTCTATCTGGTAGGCAATGCAAGTTGGTTTTTGATCTTCTGAAAAAAAAAAAAAAAAAAAAAAAAAAAAAAAACGACTTTCTACCTTTGAGTATGTGTTTGAAATTCTGTGAAAAGTGATATGGTTGGACTTTTTTCATGTGACTTTTTATTGTTCATTACTTATCAAAGTTTCTATTATTGGTATATCATTGCGCTTGTAATGAAATTTAACACATTTTGTATATCTTCGAATTTTATTTCAGATAAAGTAATGCTTGAGACCAATCTCTAAAATTGTTTTTTTAAAATCTGAGTAATCATCTATTATACTTCTACTGGATACTTGTAAGTTTTAAAAAAACCTATTATTATCTTATTCTGTAATTTTTAGCCTACTTTTCACATTTTGCAAAAATGAGGAAAAAGTAGACTTATGAGATCGATCCGGGAAAATGTGTGTCTGTCTGTCTGTCTATCTGTCTGTCTGTCTGTCTGGCTGGCTGTGTGTGTCCCCCCTATCAACCCCTAAACGGCTGCAGCAATCAAAACCAAATTTAGTATGAGTAAAGATGTGCACCGGAATATCTCACGTCCATATTTGAAAATTATGTCAGTGCTACCAACTGCTGAAAAACCGCACTAGAAATTTGAGCTCCATGTTGGATATCTCGCAAGGTATGCATGGGAGCTATTCCAAAATTGGTACACATGCAGATAATACTATTTCAGTTCAATTTCCAGGAAGCCAACGATGACAGTGTTGCCAAAATAATTTTAAGCCTTCTGATAGTTCGAATGTTAAAATGCATATAAGTTCTACACTATCAATTGGATTTCAACCAAATTTTGTATGTAATATCTGTACATAAACAGATATGATAGAGCGTATTCTTAAGAGCCATCAGGGCTGCCAACTGTTAATAATTGCTCTCTCTATTGTTTTTATCCAAATACCGATATATCAGAAAGTATGCAAGCCAACAGCTTTAAACTATGCACACGTATATTCTGACATTTTAGATTAATTTGGAGTAACTTATATACGTCAGTTCTACCAACATGATTATAAGCCTGCTGATAGTACCAATATTTAAAAACATGTAACTTCTATACTATCAGCTCGATTTCAACCAAATTTCGTATGTGCTATGTGTACCATAACAGATATGACTCTAAGTATTGCTAAGAGCAATCAGGGCTGCCAACTGTTAATAAATGCTGTCTATATTTTTTTTACCTTAATATCAATATATCAGAAAGTATGCAAGCCAACAGCTCTATACTTTGCACACGTATAGCACCTGACATTGTAGATTAATTTGGAGTAATTAATACAAGGCAGTGCTGCCAACATGATTCTATCCCTGCTGATATGTCCAATTTTAAAATACATGTAACTTATATACTAACAAATGGATTTCATCCAAAATTGGCACAACAAGATATCATAATATTTCAGATTATTTCTAACCAACACACGCATGGTATTGTTGGCAACATGCTTTTACGCGTGCTGATAGATCCAGTGTCTAACTGCATGTAACGTCCATTGGACTTCAACCTAATTTTGTATTCAGTCACCAGGGCTGCCAACTGTAGTGCTCTATTAGGCTACATTATACCAGGTATATTTTGAACTAATTTGATATTTCGATATTAGCAACTTAATTTTGTCATTATTCTAGATAGTTTCATATACTGTAGAATAATCATTGGCATGAAAAGTAGGCTGTATAGTTCTTCACGGAACTTCTTGTTCCTGAATACAATGATAAATATGCCATATATAGTTACAAATTTGTTTTTATTATAATTTTTTTAAAATATATTGCACGCTTCCTTAAAAATGCTTAGCACTTAAGAGTGAAATGTTCAGCTAGAGATATGGACAGATGACAACGAATTACAAGTCAACACAAACAAGAGGGATTAAATGATCTTCAGGAAAGATGGGTGGATAGCTCAAGAACACGCGGTGTTTTATAATCAGAAACCCCTACTATAAGGAAATAGCTTTAAATACCTCGGCTTGACCTTACAAACGACAATGAACTCTTTCAGAATTCGTTCAAGACAGCGAGCGTTAGCAGCTACTAAAGCCATTAGCAAATTATCGCTGAGGTCCGCCATGCTACTGTTTAACGCCAAAATAATACCAATACCCACTTATGGGATTGAGGTAGTATGGCACAATCTGAGCGTTGGAGATTTCCTGAGAAGGTCGAAGCAAGATATCTGAAGGCGGTGCTTGGAGTTTATAAATATACCTGCTTAAGGCTGGTATACCAACTCGCTAGAGAGGATTTGAGATACAATTTCTTGCTGCCATGTATGGACACCTGGAAGAGGTCAATAGTAGACCTAAAAAAGAAATGATATTTGGATGGAGTTTTACTGCACACAGGCCATGACAAAAAGAGTGTGGACAGAATCGAACCAAGACTTACGACATTTTGTCAACTCAGTAGCGGAGCATGGCTACCACCCCTTTATGTGCAAGACGAAATGCTTCCACGAACCTAATCCGATGTGCATCTGTGAATTCTGTGACCAGAATGGTGACCGCTACCATGTGATTAACTCCACAAACCGTGAAAATCCACCATTGTCTTCTGCACTAAGTGTTCAATACACAGGTTATTGTATCATCATAGTACTTCAGTAGTATAGATCCCTCCTGCGGAGCCCACAAGCGACAGATCGTGACAAATGAGCATTCAAATGAAAGAGAACAGACATTAGCAGTGACAAATTGCACTATTATTTCATAGGTATCTATAATTTCTTTAAAGAATGACTTTAAAAAATGTACTAAGTGTGCGATTTGCTGATACTGTTGCTGTAGGAAAGTACGCTATATAACTGCTGTCCACTTCACATTTTGGCCGCTGTGACGCCTGTTTCATGTCATTTTAACATTCTGAGGTCTTTCCCTTATCATTTTGCATGGATTTCAGAAACAGTAAATCAAAGGAATGAGTACTCAAATCGTATAATTTCATAAATATCGAATGACCGGTGAGTGTTATGATGATCCAATTTACAGTGAACGTAGAACTTGGAATTCTAACTGAAATGCAATAGTGCATTATGCAACGAGCCTATAATGGCAATTGTTTACTAAGGCATCATTGAAAAATGGCTTCACACCCCATAACGTCACTATTACATTGTAACTCAATCAGTTCTTTAATAGCTGCTACTCTATTACACAAAACGCAAAACACAATGAGATTGAAACAGTTTTTCACTTCTAGGTATACAGATCAGAAAATATGACCTATGTGTAATTTAGAGAGGAAACTCGAAATCATGTCGTGGGCCGGATTAGACTAGTGTTTAGCCTTTTGGGGGGCTGAAACGGTGTAATAGGGGGTACGTGTGTGTGCGGGTAGGGTTGCGGATAACAAGGGGGAATGCAAAGGGTGTTTAAGACCGTGTGTCTCTCCGCGAGGAGGTGATATCGGAAGGTGTCGGGGGGGAAACGGGTGAAGCTCTATGAGACAGTGGTTATAATTTAAGGGATGCGCCTCAGGGATGAAGGTAATACCGGGCGGGCTAAGTGAGAGCCGCGGCGAGTAAGACTAAGGAGTTGCTGATGACGCGTATTGCGGACGGTGTGCGTGCGTGCTCGTTTAGAGGACAAGGACGATGGTAGTGAACAAACTGATATTGCTTGCGCAGCGATCTTGTGGTAATGCGGTGACGGGGTAAGGTGTGAGAAGGGAATCAGGCAGTAAGCAGGGCGATGACAACAATAATAAACAATCGGGGGATGGTAGTAAAATCTACTTATTTACTGTGGGCTTTGTATGTGCGCTTCCTCGAATGTAGGGACAGCTCAATAAAACAATATTACAAAGTAAATGGGTAGGATGTTAGTTATGTGTGGGGCCCTGAGAGATACACACTCACCCGAGGTACGATGGCGTCGATGCTATCTCGGGCAGCGATACGGGATACAATATACCTCCTCTCATGTTTGGTAGGCCTATTTAAGTATTTCTAGATTTCTGACTGTTGCAAGCTTGCTACACAGTTGTTGTAAGAAGCAGTTCCTGAATAATTGTTGATGTTTGTGCAAGTCCTTGGGCAAGAGCTATAGTGTGTCTCTGCTGGCTTGGTGCGGAAATGAAGTGTGTTTGTTGTTGGTTTCCCCGGATTATTGGGGTGTTGTTTTATAGATGGGGGCTGAAAGGGGTGTATGTGGTGGCCAGATAGTGTAGATAATGTATGTGTGATTTGTAGATGATTGTAGATTAATAGATGTATGCGGATGTACCTCTTAAGGACGCTATGTGCCATTAAAGGTATAACACTAGCTTACGGGCAACACATGGCCCGGGGGCCGTTCTTTGCCGATGACTGACATAGAGCTTTCAGTGAACATACGTAGGCAACTCAGCTCTTCATTTCTAACACTGTACCGAAATTAAGAAGATTATTGTGTCGACAACCAATAACGTGGAGCTGCAGAACAATTGGATCAGGATTAACGTCTCTCATCCAGTCAGCCGAGATTAGAGAATTTCCATTTATGAGAAGCTATTACACTTAAGCTGATCTTCGAGAGATAAGAGAAAATGACGTGAAATGGAAGATACGAATATAATATGTGAAGGGAACGTCAATCCGAGCAGTTAAATCCTACAAATTCTGATACAAATTAATTGCTGTCTTCAATGGAGCACGACTCTTCATTTTATCATTGCAGTTAAGCACGTCAATAGCAAGCCGCAAAGGAAAACGTCAATATGTTGTTAATAAGAAAGGGAACTGTGAAATTGAACATTATAAAACAGTAGTCGTTCCGCAGCCCTTTATGCAGCAGAGACACTTAATTTACAACATAAAGCCGCTTCGATGGCGTAGTTGGTAGAATGCTGAGCTTATATGCCCTAGATAGCGGTTCAAACCTGGCCGAAGTCGTCGGATTTCTTAAGAGCGTTAAAAATCCCTCAGTATGCCTTCCTTCGGAGGGGAAGTAAAGCCAGCGATCCCATGTCATAGATATAAGACTAGGATAGTGTTGATCCAAGTACTCGACCTTGAGGTAGCATGCGATACCTAGCGGAACTAGAGTTATAATTCCCGGCCCTAATATGTAAGTGATTGTTGGAAAATGTCTAGGTCATCTGCCCCTATTGACAAGGATGATATAGGAAATTATAACAAAAATAATGAAATGCAACTGAAAGAAATTAGAAACACCTATGGACATCAAATTGGCAGGTGAAAAGCTAAAGGCTTCTGTTACTTAGGAAGCAAAATAACCAGTGATGGACGAAGCAAAGAGGATATTACAAGTAGGTTGGCTCAAGCAAGGAAAGCATTTCTATATTTATTTAAAATTCATTTGTGTTTGACCCTGACTATTATATGTCAGAAAACTGTACTATAGTGAGGCTCAATATAACACTATTATGCATTATGAAACAGTTTCTCCCACCAATCAGAGCTCATGAGACAGTTAGATAAGGATATCATCGCACCTGCGCTGAGTTCCACGGCCTTCTAATTTAAATTTCACTGCCTGGCCTAGTGTCATAGTAAGGTAATCGAGGAGGCCATGGTAAAATACAAGGCATTCTGTGCGTCTCATGCGCTCTGTTCAGTACAAAAAACTGGCGAAATCTCGACAGATATTTATGAATATTTATGTTCAACATAAAATAGTTATAATAATTATCGTCGAACATAAACAGTCGTATGCAACTCGCCTATAATGGCAATTAAGACACTCGTATGAAAATTATAAAACTAGCATACGCTCGTTTTATAAACATACTCGTGTCTTAATTATTGTCATTATAGGCTCGTTGCATAATGTACTATTATATATTTATTTACTTACATATTTATTTACTTACATATTTACTTATTTAATTACTTATTTATTTATGTATTTATTTATTTACTTATTTACTTATTCATCACCCACTGGTTCACCAAGAAGGCAGTCATATTAATAAATACCTCTCTATGTGTGCTCTGTCTACAAGTGAACAATGGTTCGGTCTCACACAATAGATTCACTATTTGGTCGGTTGTCATCTTAGAACGAGAACTCATCTCTTTCTCCACCTGCCATAAAATTCTCTTGTGGACATCGATGTGTCCGGCACACAGATGTCAAATCATGTCGCACACGGTATGACGTCACACGACAGGACCAATCATAGCTCAAGTTGGTCATGTGATCAGTCACGGTGATAAATCACCTTGCTACGAGGATAGATCGTACGCGCCCAATCTTCACTTTCATCCAGCAGTTACAATGAGTTTGACGCAGAGGAATTGTATTGGGACACAAAATGAGCACAGATATTTCATTCCTGTTCCCCCACATACAACATCCGAATGATTTAGCCTCCGAAACAAGTTTTCAGAGAGCATGCGGTGCACTGATTTTTTCTTCCTGTTTTGTTAAGCTTCAAAAGGAAACACGCTTTGGGTTGCATTGATGCCAACGATGGATTGTTCCTGTCGCTTTCATCACAGATTTAATCTCGTACATCAATTTTGTTATAATAGTTTTAAAATTGCATAGTGTTATTTTTTAAAAGCAAGTCATTGTGAAAACTTCTATCAAAAGGGACAATTTTTAGCCCATTTCGTTTCAGGGAGTAATATTGGACTTCCATTTTAAACTGACAGGAGCCCATTTACCGGACGTTAAAAAAGAACACGAGGACTGAGATTGATGATAGAGAACTCAGGCATGGCCATCAACATATCTCGAGTTGATGGCATCCAAATAACTTTCTGCTCTTGCGGACTAACGATTTCACTTTGGACATCAAAGCAAAGTTCACTTCAATGCACAGCGGATGAATTGGACAAACCAGACGGATAAAAATATCAACCTGGCTTAACTCTTTGGTTGGTTGGTTGGTTCCTCAGTTTAGGGGCTGCGACATCTCGGTCATTTAGCCCCGTGTAAATTGGGTGTGTTTAGAATCTGTCTGATAACCGGTGTTAATTGTGAAGACTGTATTAGTGTGTGTTATCTGTTTTTTTAAATTCATGTAAGGACTGCAGACTTTGGATTTTTGAAATAGTTCCTACTTTTGACACCAAACCCCACCGTCAACGACTACTAGTTCAGAACTTAGCTACTAGACGCCACCACAGTCAGCTCTTGGCAACGAACGTAGGAACCTATGAGCGTTGTTTACTTTCTTAACCTATACAATTTAGCTTCACACAGGTGTAATTAACGAAAGGTTCTTTAACATGTCATACATCTATGACATGGGACCGCCGGCTTTACTTCCCCTCTGAAGGAAGGCATACTGAGGGATTTTAACGCTCTTAAAAATCCGACAACTTCGGCCGGGTTTGAACCCGCGATCTTGGGCATAGAAGCTCAGCATGCTACTGACTACGCCTCTGATGTGATGACGATAATTGTTGTTTTAAGGGGTCTAACATTTAGGTTATCGGCCTCTAATGGTTTGGGTGATGGTGAAGATGTAAATGAAATGAAACTAAACCTAAATCTAACTACAGGGTAGGAGCAGATGACCTCGTAGTTCCGCCCTTAAAACAACAATAACTAGCTAACTATCTACAGGGTGGCCGGGAAGTCCCTTTGCATGTTATAGTCAGACATGTATTATAAGTAGCCTATTTACTATTAACAATTTCCCGCCAAAGGCTGAGTCCTGCACATAATGCGTTCACTTCGATTAGCGTGGGAAAGTCGTGCCACATGGTTCCCTGGGTCAGGCGTGGATCAAGAGTTTGGCTTTGGGGGGGGGGTCAGAGAATCGAAATTGTTAAGAAAAATGGTATCACTAAAAACGCAATCACAAAATAACCCCAAACGTACAAAACCAGACCAATTTTTTGCAAGCTACATGGATAGACATTTGATGCGTTTAGCGCTCCAAAATTTTTCGTACTAATTACATCGGCGTGTTTTGCGACCTTTACATCGAGATTCGAGAAAAGTATCAAGGTACCTTACAGTTTCAGCAAGTCGAGTTGGTACCGACAAAGGGAGAAAGTCACAGCTTAAATTACCAACCAAACTTGCAGTTTGGTCGTCGGCAAAATTTTTTGGTGCGAAAAAGCCCCAAATTCCTATCCATGCATTGCTGCACATTCATCGTGACATCACTATAAACATCGATTCGATAATCACAAGGTTTGCTAAACAGAATAGACGAGTTGATTTTGTTATATAAATAATCGTTTATATATAACAGGTATGAAGTTGTAAATATGTACAGTTGTAACAGAACATAATAATTGCAATAAAGATATTTTCAGTATTGAATAAAATGAAAAAAACTGTTTTTCAGTTAAAATTCGATTAGTTTTAATTGTCTGGTTATTGTGTTTTCGTTTTTTGAGTTTGCAAAAGAAATTCGTCTCCCCCTTGAATCCGTGCCTGCCTTGGGTAGTTCGCTGCCTTCAGTCGAAAGAGTTAAACCATGGCGGATACAAGTGCTGTCACCGTTGAGGAGCGTTTGCTGGTTTCTGTTTGGGTTCACGAACGTCAGAATACGAAGACAATGACAGATATTTTGAAGGACTTCGCTGTGACTTTTGGAAAACCACCGCCAACACGACCAACGTTATTCGCGAGGGAGAAGAAAACCTTTGCGACGGGAAGTGTTATCGATGCACCACGTAGCGGACTCGCACCGGGACGGAATCGATTGAACGATCGCCAGTGAAGTCAACCGGTAAGCGGTCTGCGGAATTAGGCATACCGCGATCGACTATGCAAGACCATATGCGGAATAACTTGAAACTTTCATATTTTCGGCCATCCTCATTGAATGAGTTGAGTGATCGTGGGGTTGTTATTCAATGAATTGAATTGTTAATGTTGCTCAGACATTATTTATTCAAAATAAATGTTGAAATAAAAAAATCTGTTTTATTCATAACAATGTATTCATGCCTAAATGTCCTATACTATAACATGTAAAGGGACTTCTCGGCCACCCTGTACATACTAACGTACTAGAAGAGGAAATGCAAAACAAGATGTTCAGTAAAGAACATATAGCCTACTTTCTCCTGAATGCATGGGTATTGTTATAACTCTTTGTCCTTTTAAAGGAGTATAATTGAATGTTGGTTGTAGTAGCTTGTTCTAATACAACGTGCTATACGGATATTAAACATGAATATGAGGTGACCTTTGCTAGTGCTACCTCTGTAAAAATTTCATTCAATTCGATTTCAACTTGTTTGAATTGATATGAGGAATCGATTTGCACACCTACATGGCCGCTATCTGCAAACTATTGGGCTGATGACCTTGTAGTTTAGTCAAAAGATGCTTCCCACATAAAGGTATATTGGTACCAAATTTGGTAGAGATCAGATTATTAGGTTGGTCGTAATTTGATTTAAGCTTTTAACATATGTTTCCGTCAAGATGGCGGCAATATAAAACATAACACTGAGGTGCCCTTTGCTAATGCTACCTCTGTAAAAAAAATCATTCAATTCGATTTCAACGTGTTTGAATTGATAGGGGGAATCGATTTGCAGACATACATGGTCGCCATCCGGAAAGAATTGTGGTGATGATCTTGTGTTTTGGTCAAAAAATGCTTCTCACATAAAGTTATGTTGCAATATTTGGTAGAGATCGGATGATTAGGTTAGTCGTAATTTGATTTAAGCTTTCAACATTTGAGTGGCCGCCATTACGTATCCGTCAAGATGGCGGCGATATAAAACATGACACTGAGGTGCCCTTTGCTAGTTCTACCTCTGTACCAAATTTCGTTCAATTCGGTTTCACCGTGTTCGAATTGTTAGGGGGGGACCGACATTCAGAGTAGACACACTCACACACACACTCACACACACAGACACACACACACATTGACAGACACACAATTTTTGGCCCTGTGTTGATCTCATAAGTCTACTTTCATTTTTGCAAAAATCGAAAGTAGACTAATAAGAAAAAGGGAAGTGGTGCACGGGGTCGAGTTTTATGTTATTGGATGTCCCTATTCGAGGTGAACAACTTTTATTGCAACTTTTTTAAATCCGATTTGTATTTTTCCAAATATTCTGAAAAACTGTTTTAATTGCCTCACCCTGTATTGATGAAATATGGCAAAAACTATGAAAATGATCCAAATATACATTAATATTCTCTATAAAATCCACCTAAAAGGTTGATGATGATGATAATATTGTTGTTTTAAAGGGCAAACATCTAGGTTATCGGCCCCTTATGGTTTGGGTGATAGTGAAAGATGAGATGAGAATGAAAACTATAACTAATACTAACTACAGACTTACATACTAGAAGAAGAAATGGTAAACAAATAACGGATAAGAATGAGGATTGAGGGACTTGGAAGGAAGGAGAGCCATGAAAGGCAGATAGGAAAGAAGAGAGGACCTGCCCCAAGGTCAGAG
Source organism: Meconema thalassinum (assembly GCA_946902985.2). Lineage (NCBI taxonomy): Eukaryota > Metazoa > Arthropoda > Insecta > Orthoptera > Tettigoniidae > Meconema > Meconema thalassinum. Next base: position 28,730,928 of record OX336394.1, read on the forward strand.
GGAAAATGCTACAAAACGGACCCAGCTCAGGAATCTATCGGGGTCGCCAACTCCCAAACTCACCAGCCGTGAGCCCTTGAGGGTGTAGCACTATCCAGGGTGCACCAGAAGTGGTGGGGCTACACACACCCTGCCTCCTTGAGGGCCTTGTGCAGAAGGCAGGAGATAACATGAAAAGAAAAAGAAGGCTGACCCCTCAAAGAATGAGGGTATCAGGACCAATTGAGGCGGGAGAGTGAAAGACTCCCTAGGCCTCGGATACCCTAACACCGTTGGGGTCGGAAGAGAACAAGAGTTGACCAAGAGAGGCCAACAGGAGAGAAGAGGGACAGGAGCCTGGCACAAGTAAGTGGAAGCAATGCTAGACTCAGCTGGGGTCCCGTGGTCGCCAACCCACGTCCCACTAGTTGTGAGCCCCTGAGGGGCCACCTAAAAGGAATCAGGAACATTAAACTCCTGCTTAATTACAGTTTTTGATGAAATTGTAGTCAAGGAAAAACTATGACATTTCCTAAACATCTGAACGTTAGTAATCACTGTGACATATGTGGGGCGGGGAATGTGGCTATTGGGACGCGAATGGCCTCTAACTCATGCTGAGGAACTAGCACAACACCAAATTAAAGACATAAATTACTCAATCGCTGGTAGTTCGCACATCACATCTTGTGAAATATTGCAACTCTCTGACAGGTCGCATCACACTACTGCAGTAAAACAATATGGATGGTTCCACTTACCATAATACTGGCAACATGAATATCAACACCATTTCCAGAAAACAGAGCAATCAATACTACAGTAGATACCTGCACCGGCTTCGCACGGAAGCAGTTTACTGAGTCTGTTGTTGTTTGAGTCTTCAGTCATTTGACTGGTTTGATACTTCCCTGTCCTGAGCTAATCGTTTCATCTCTACATCGCTACCATACCCTACATCAGAGGCAATCTGTTTAACATATTCTAATCTTGGTCTACCCCTACAGTTTTTATTTTTTAAATATATTTTTAATGTATTTTGCGTATGGCTTTCAGTGCCGGGAGTGTGCGAGAACATGTTCGGCTTGCCAGAATCTGTAGCTGCTTCAAGCGGACAAGAATGGGGTGAGCTACACGTTCCGTTCAATTCAAGTAGTTCCAACTTTCGCCAACATATGTCACTGACACCTAGTGGTGAACGTTGGGACTTTGATAGAGCGTTTCAACAAATTTAGCTTCACACAAGTTTAGTTAGTGGAATGATCTTTTATATGCCATAAATCTGTGACATGGGGCAGCTGGATTTGCTTCCCCCCCCCCCCGAAGGAAGACATACTGAAGGATTTTAACGCTCTTAAAAATCCCATGGCTTCGGCCGGGTTTGAACCCGCGACCCTGGCTCAGCAGTTCAGCATGCTACCAACCTCTACAGTCCTTATCCTCGACCCTTCCTTCCATAACTAAGTTTGCTATTCCTGGGTGTCTTAGTATGTGTCCTACCAACCTATCTCTACTTTTCATTAGCAGTCGCCAGAAACATCTCTTCACTCCCACTCGTCTTAATACCTCTTCGTTTGTACCCTATCTACCCATCTGATCGTCATCATTTTACTGTAACACCACATTTCAAACGCTTCCATTCTCCTCTATTTTGCTGCTCCAACAGTCCAATTTTCACTTCCATAGAGCGCCTCGATCCAGACAAAGGCTTTCAAAAATGACTTCCTAATACCTAAATCTATATTCGATGTCAACAAATTCCCTTTCTGTAGAAAAGCTAACCTCGCTTGTGCTAATAATAATAACTAGCATTACCCGTCGCAACTTCACCCGCGAATATTCTAGTTGTTAAGAGTACACATAGCAAAATCTCAATCATAAATGCTATGACTGATTTATCCTTGGTATGAATAATCAGACGTTATCATTTCAGCTACTGGTGCAGTGGTTAGGGGTTTGTCATTCCTTAATAGGTATATCAGAGCGAAGTTAGTTTTCTGAGAATATCACCGACACTGTTAATTTAAGGGCCTTTAAATTTGGTTTTCGGAGACCCTTTATAGTCGGGTGAAAAATACCTTTCGTACCACACTAACACGTGAAAATTGCGTGAAAAAATTCTACAGTGCCCCATGACCCCCTTAAGCGCATTATACTGTATGTATTGATGAATTTCACAGCTTAATTTGGTTCAGTGATAACCTTATAACCGTCTGGAAACTTTCACAGTAATGTAATAATTGGAATTGCATTGCGTCTTACAGAAATAGATTCTGTTACCGTGGTTACCGTATTGCATTCTTTCATTATTTCATTGCAAACTAGCTGTACCAGGCATGCGTTGCAATGCCAATCAAAGAAAGTGTTGGGATTTTGACTTTGTTAGTTGCAGTGCTTTTGGATTCCCAATATTTTCTTCTTTTTCCGTTAACCACCTCTAAACTATTATAAAAAAATAATTTACTATCTCAGAAACATTCACGGGAGCGTGATCAACAACTCACGAAAGTTACATCGCAATGAAATGAATGAAGTAGTGGTTTTGTAGGGGTTCTACAGCCACCTCCACCTCCCCTCCTCACAAGATGGCGGCGGCGCGATATTTCTCGAACGCATGGTCGGATTTTGACGAATGAGGTGTCATTGAACTCGGGCTGACACCCCCTTTCCAATGGACAACATATTTCAACCCCCAAAATAAAATCTACCCCTACTAGGGGGTGAAATTGTAATTTTTTAGAGAATCTCTGTTACCAATTGCAACATGTGAGAGTTGGAATGCCGATATGGATTTAAACGTTGTTCCACATAAAGTGCATATGTTTGGTGGAAAGCCACTACGAATTAGCATGCCCACTCATGGCTTTTGTAAGAGGGTGGGGGAGCGGATCCCTATGGATGGGTTATTGTTGACGGGTCATTGTTGGCGGGGTCATGGCTGACGGGTCCTTGTGGACAAGTCCTTGTTGACAGGTCCTTGTGGACGAGTCCTTGTGGACAGGTCATTGTGGACAGGTCCTTGTCGACAAGTCATTGTTGACGGGTCCCTGTGGACTGGTCCTTGTGGTCGAGTCCTTATGGACGAGTCCTTGTCCCTTTGGACTGATCCCTTTGGACGGGTCCCTTTGGCCTGGTTCCTACGGACTAGCCCATGAATTTATTTAAATTATGTCAAAGGGCCTAACTACATTTGTGTGTGTTGAATTGACGTTGTTCACTAATCCCCCACTACTAAAATGTAATAACGATATGAAAGGAAAGTAATGAAATACATGTGAACACGTGTGAGATGTCATTATTAGCATTCTCCTTGTGAAACAAGTCACATCCTGTTTTGATTCATACGTGAGAAAATGCGAGTTCATGTGTAATATGATCTAACACACAGGTGTTCACATGTGCACGTGCACGATAAGAGCTAACAAGTCACAACCTGTTTTGGCAGTGGTGGGAATAAGGCTAGAGACATGTACGAGTAGTCAAATTACTCCGGCAGACAACCCCTTTCCTATGGATAACTTATTTCCACTCAAAAATAAAATATATCCCTACTAGGGGGTGAAATAATAATTTTTAGGTAAAAGTCGCTTTCCATGTGCAACATGTGGGAGTTTATATGCCAATATGAAATTAAACTCGTTCCACATAAAGTGCATGCATACAACTGAATGCCGCTATGATTTATCATTTTTGTTTTTTGTTTTACGAATGCGCAATTGAGGTTTTTGTAAGAGGGCGGGCTTTTTGAATAATGATTTATAGATACGTTTTTTTTTACAAATTAACCAAAGATCCAAAAACTAATAGGTCATCGGCTTTTTAATATCTTATGAACTAAGAAAGCTAGGAACTTGTATGAGGGGTCGTTGGACTTGTGGTGACGCCCTGTTTTTGAATGTATTATTCATTTTTTGTCAAAAGGGCCTAACTGCACTTTCGTTAATATCTCGCTAACTAATAATCACAGAGGGTCGAGTGAGGTGTCATAGGACTTAAAATGGCCAACCCCTCCCCATGACCAATGAATTTACCAAAAAAAACACAGCAAGGTCATTAACCTAAGATTGTATCAACTAATAATCAGAGAGGGACAAGTGAGGTGTCACAAGACTCAGGATGGCCAACCCTTTTCCATGACCAACGAATTTACCCAAAATACCCAAAACAGCAAGGTCATTGACCTAAGATTTTATAAACTTATCAGTAGAGAGGGTCAAGTGAGGTGTCATAGGACTACGAATGGTTAACCCTTTCCCATGACCAATGAATTTAACTCAAAAATTCAAAACAGCAAGGTCATTGACCTGAGATTTTATAAACTAATAATTGGATATCAACATGTGAGGTGTCATAGGACTTAGAATGGTCAACCCTTTCCCATGGCTAATGAATTTACCCAAAAATACCCAATACATCAAGGTCATCGACCTGAGATTTTATAAACTTATAATCGGATATGGACATGTGAAATGTTTACAGTGAGTGATGAAACATAGCTAGGTAGTGAAAGAATTATTGTAGGCTACATGTATGGTGACTGACAAATCTTTCACCATTGGAACTTGTTTTCAGATCAAACTGCAGTACAGAGAGAGTATAGGTTGTAGGTATGGGATAATAAATGACAAATGGTGTATACAAAATCTGATTAATCGATTCAAGAAATAAGAGTAGTCAATCTTTAATTGATTGGTTAAATAGGATAGCTAAAATCCAAAATGGTGACTACATTGAACTAAACTGAACCAAGCTGAATCAAATCCAACCAAACCGAACCAAACTTAATCAAGAACAAGCCAATGGTTTAAGTGTAAAACTTGTGGTTGAATGTGGGCATTGGTAATGTCAGAAAGGAAAGGGATAACGCTCTACCTATACAGGGTAAGGTAAAGATAGTGCATGATGCTAATGCACACACACACAAGTACATGAACCACACACAACCATCCTATGCAGTTATTATGGGTTGACTGTTAAAACTTGCTCAGTGGTTACTGGGACAAGATGGTCGCTACACACAACAAGCTTTAAATACCTGAGGCTAATAATCTATACACACACTCACACACACTTGTTCTAAACTAAACTGTCTTGCTGGCAGAGCTCACACAGTAGGTAAATGACAGAAATGCTTGGCTAACAGAAATACAATCATTTTCGGTTGTCTAATGTTACCAGCTAAACATTACGTGCTATAGTGGTGAGCACATGTGCCTCTTTCACTGGAGATCTTAACTCGATTTCTAGCTCTAAGGCCTAGAACGAATCAAACTAAGAAAAAAGGGTATGGTGACGCAGTGGTTAAACTGTTAGCCTTTCACTAAGGTAGACTAGGGTTTGATTTTTGGTTAATATGCATGTCATAAACAATCAAATAAAAGCAGAGATAATGTTTAAAACTGATTACACTTGTCTCTTTTCAAATTATTACTTAGATTACAAATACAAACGTGGACTGGGTTTGACATACAGTTAATGCTTCCTATCACATACCAGACTGCAAGAAAGCCAAACAAGCAAAAGCAGTGGTAAAATCGCTATGTGTAGAGAAATACCTAACGGTTTTTATGAACTGGCAAAGGTATGTCGCATAAACAGTGCAGGATACAATCCAGCAACCATAATTTTTATCTCGTGGACAAGAGAAAACATATATATAGAGAGAGAGATATATAGAAAGCTTGTGTGTGTGTGTGTGTGTGTGTGTGGGTAGCATTGGTTGTTTGACCAGAGAAAATACGGTGAGGTAGGGTGGGGAGAGGGAGTATTAGCACTTATATATGAATGGAAAATATATTTTTTTCAATCGTTTTGTTTTTCCAATGTAGTGGTAGATAGTCGTTTCTTGTAAAACATTCTTACTTGCAGTAGTAATAAGCCTCTATGGTTCCGCTAACACATAGATAGACTGTATTATTGCCATGGTCAAGGACTCACATTAAGATCATTTACAAAATCATAAAATGAAAAATAAAAATCTTGTTTTGGAAATATCGTTTTTCAACATACACACAAAATATATATATAAAAAAATTGTAAACAGCAAATTGGAAAATCCATGTTTCCATATAGACAAAATTTAAAAACCTTAAACGGACATTTAAGAAAATATATGCAAATGGGAAATTGACAAATGTGTAAATATGAAAATGGAAAAATCCATATTTCCATATCATGAAATTGAAAAACATCAAACTGTCATTTTAAAAAATGCAAATGGAAAATTGACAAATTGCAATGTGTGAAATGTGAAATTGAACAAATGGCTATCATTATATAAAAAAAAGAACATGGTGCTCTATGGTTGAGGTGTGAATCAAACCCTCTCTACTTATTTGGACCACTCGAGACTGAGTAGACTAGTTTTAGTTGTCATACCACTTTTAAAAGTTTTTGTTAAATCTAGGAATTGAACCCAAGAGCTTGTAGGGGGGATCCAAGGTTATAATATGTTAAACAGATAGCCTTGAATGTAGGGTGTGGTAGTTATATAGAGATGAGACGTTTCGCTCGGGGCAGGGAGGCATGGAGATCTGCATCAAACCAGTCAAAAGACTGACGACTCAAACAACAACATGTAGAGCTCACCAAAATAATGTTGTGTAACGGTAAATGTTAGTCAACGAACAGTAATGCATTACTAAAACCCATGACACGATACCTAAGAGCTTTTCTAAAATTATTTTAAAATGTCTTTAACCCTATATTAAACACCCAGTTCACAAGACTCATAACTGCAATGTTATGGTCAAACAAAACAAAATCTATATTTCAAAACAAACAAGTGGTTTAGTCAATGTATACTGGAAAAAGTTTTATAAACACTCAAGTCCACAAAAATAAATAAATTAGTAACTGTCAGGTTGACCGAGTGTTTGACTTAAGTTCAAATTTTCTGTACAAGAAAGCAAGGGTTCGAATACCTTACCTGATATAACTATTGCCTCAACATGACTTGACCACACTGTATTATTGTGTACTCGGTACACAAACCATAGATAGAGTGTATTGTTTAAGGTCACTCTCTTTGCGAACATAGTCAGAGACTGTTGATGGTTAACAATTGCATTAATAGTGGGACATAGGGATAGCAATTAAGAAAAACAGACAATACCCATACACTTTTTTATTTATTTATTTAATGTAAGTACTTGTACAATAGTTATATACAAACTACAACTCTCTTTTGTCTATTACTATCTAGTCCTTTTCGATCCACTTGCATAACAAGGCAGATGACTTTGTAGTTCAGCCCCTTAAAACAACAACAACACTACCTCTTGCATAGTCTGTGATGTTGATGACTCTTGAGGCGTGGAAGATGGATACAACATAACTTTTACAACAGGGGTTAAACGTTGCTCAACAATCAATGCACTATTTTGAGTAGCAACATCTTTCTCTTGTACTAACTTATTAGCATTCTGATAATTTTTTGCCAACACCATCAGTGTTTTGTCTGGAGCACTACATTGATGATCACTCACACTTAAAACCACACCATTTCTACTTTTCATATTGCCTCGACATCTTGTTGACCTCTGTTTTGAGCATCGACAGAATATTATTCCTTTTACATTTTGTCGTCTATAGTTATAAGAGTACACGTTGTTTACCTCGGTTAGTTGTAGTAAGTTCCATAGTAGTAACTAACCTGTTAGTATGATTTGCACACTACAAAGGTTATCTCTGTTCTGGTAATAGAATTATTTAGCGTTGGCTTTTATATTTAATATGTACAGTTAAAAGTGATAGAAAAGTGGTAGAAACGTGGTAGCAAAGTGGTAGACAAGTGGTAGACAATTGGTAACATAGTGGTAGAAAAGTGGTAGCAAAGTTGTAGCAAAGTGGTAGAAAAGTGGTAGAAAAGTAGTAGAAAAGTGGTAGCAAAGTGGTAGAAAAGTGGTAGTAAAGTGGTAGCAAAGTAGTAGAAAAGTGGTAGCAAAGTAGAAAAGTGGTAGAAAAGTGGTAGAAAAGTAGTAGAAAAGTGGTAGCAAAGTGGTAGAAAAGTGGTAGCAAACTAGAAAAGTGGTAGCAAAGTGGTAGAAAATATTACATGTATTGTTAATAAATAGTTTAAGCGGTTACATGGATTCATTACACTATAATTTTAGCATTACGAAGCTCATTTTCTATATCCAAAAGTTCTTCCTCATATTTAGTATGACCAGCCTGTTTACAGGTATGCAAGTACTGAAGCCGCTGGATTAGCTTATTGGGATTGTTCCAGTAAACAAATTTAACAAATGATTTTTTTGGGTGTAAACCATTATCATCCTCCTCCTCATCATCATCATCATCATAATCATCATCATCATCATGGTTATCATCATCAATATAATTATCATCAATATAATCATCATCACTATTACTATCTAATCCTTTTTGTTCATCTTGCAATGCAACAACCTTTGGCATAGTTTGTGTTGTCTTTGATAGTGTTAGAGGTTTCTTAGACGTTAACGACTGTCCTAACATGTCTTTTTCAGGAGATAATAAATGCTCTTTAACAAACAAATCACTATCTTTAGCCACACTATTTTTTTCTTGGTCTTGCTTTTTTACCTTGGTTAGAGTATTTTGTCCATTTAAATGAGTATTATTTTGAGATTTACAATGATGATCGATTGAAATAAGTATGTTGGAGCCTTTTGTTTTAATCATTCCTCGACACTTTTTAGATCGTTGTTTCGAACAGCACCAAATAACAGTTCCATTTTTATTAGTTCGTTTTACAATATATGCATATCCTTTATAGTAAGCACATGGCTTACCATAGCTAGTCGTTGATACTTCCATGTCGACTGTTGAGCATAAACTAACCTCTAGTAAAGTTAACTCGATAATAAAAATGATAGTTTGTAGTATGTGCAGTTTAAAGTAAGAGCAAAAGTGAGAGTCAAAAGGTAGAAAAGTGTTAACAAAGTGGTGGAAGAGTGGTAGCAGTTTATAGTGGTCATGATCTTTTTTACCAGAATGTGATTTGAGTAAATGTAATTTCTAAACCTTAGCAGTGAGTAGTCAGTTAGTCTTGGTTCAGACAAGCGTAAACAGTTCTCCAATGAATCAGAGATCAAGATTTTCATTATGAAACAGTTGTGTGTAACCAATTAGGTATCGGTACTTGATAGCTTCACACATGAACAAAAATTCCAACATATCTGACATCAGATTTTCATTATGAAACAGTTGTGTGTAACCAATTAGGTATCGGTACTTGATAGCTTCACACATGAACACAAATTCGAACATATCTGACATGAAATACATGATTTGAAAGTTGACAAAGAATATCCAATCAACCATTGTAGTTGCAATGTCAAACACAAAGACGAAATCAGCATGAACTTTTAAGTTACAGGAAAATTCTATGAAATAGACTATGCATGAAATTTGGAAATACACATTAGAAGTTTGCAACACCATCCTTCTAGCCTATATAAATTATCGACATGGAAAGTGTGCACTGCCCCTAACATTAAACCAATTTATCAATAACGCAAGTCAACAATCAAAACATTTTGTCTTGAGTCTATCATTTAATGCATATATTCTGTCTACATTGAACCGTAACAAAAAACGCCATTCATAGTTAATTAAGTTTGCTTTAATTCGTTATGTAATGATAAATACATATTTAAAGTTTTGGCTGACTGTTCAGAGTGAATCGGCTTTGAACACATAAGAGAGGGAATATTTTAAGACTTAACCTCTGCTCACCTAACATAACCTAAATTTACCTAACCTAACTTTGTCATATAGGTAAGAAACGGGTCAAGCTATGCTTTCGACTACCGAGTTTCAGCTACTTTTCAAGGTTACTCTCCCGAACATTGCCGGAGACTGCTGATAAACACTTATGTTCCCACGGCGGCGGTGCGCAACGACTTACATGATGCGCTTCCCCCTTTTCATTGATCCCTGTTGATTTGTCCCTTTGGACTGGTCCCTGTTGACTACCTTACAACAGACAAGTGAGTTCTTGTTTCGCTGACGTAATCTTACGTTTCCACACACTTCCTGTGTTGAGCGCGTCATAGTGGCTAAATTTAAAACTCTAGATGAGATGTTTTGCTGACGTAATCGTATGTTCCCCGCACGCACACTTTGGACGGGTCCTTTTTGAAGGGAGTCATTTTTTACGGGTCCCGTGGGACGGGTCCTTGTTGACGGGTCCCTGTGGCGGGTCCCCTTTGACATAATTTGGATAAAATGCAAGGGCCAGTCCATAGGGATCAGTCCAAAGGACCCGCCCACAGGGACCCGTCAACAAGGACCCGTCCCCCGGGACCCGTAAAAAAAATGACTCCCTTCAAAAAGGACCCGTCCAAAGTGTGCGTGCGGGGAACATACGATTACGTCAGCAAAACATCTCATCTAGAGTTTTAAATTTAGCCACTATGACGCGCTCAACACAGGAAGTGTGTGGAAACATACGATTACGTCAGCGAAACAAGAACTCACTTGTCTGTTGTAAGGTAGTCAACAGGGACCAGTCCAAAGGGACAAATCAACAGGGATCAATGAAAAGGGGGAAGCGCATCATGTAAGTCGTTGCGCACCGCCGCCGTGGGAACATAAGTGTTTATCAGCAGTCTCCGGCAATGTTCGGGAGAGTAACCTTGAAAAGTAGCTGAAACTCGGTAGTCGAAAGCATAGCTTGACCCGTTTCTTACCTATATGACAAGGTTAGGTTAGGTAAATTTAGGTTATGTTAGGTGAGCAGAGGTTAAGTCTTAAAATATTCCCTCCCTTATGTGTTCAAAGCCGATTCACTCTGAACAGTCAGCCAAAACTTTAAATATGTATTTATCATTACATAACGAATTAAAGCAAACTTAATTAATTATGAATGGCGTTTTTTGTTACTGTTCAATGTAGACAGAATATATGCATTAAATGATAGACTCAAGACAAAATGTTTTGATTGTTGACTTGCGTTATTGATAAATTGGTTTAATGTTAGGGGCAGTGCACACTTTCCATGTCGATAATTTATATAGGCTAGAAGGATGGTGTTGCAAACTTCTAATGTGTATTTCCAAATTTCATGCATAGACTATTTCATAGAATTTTCCTGTAACTTAAAAGTTCATGCTGATTTCGTCTTTGTGTTTGACATTGCAACTACAATGGTTGATTGGATATTCTTTGTCAACTTTCAAATCATGTATTTCATGTCAGATATGTTGGAATTTGTGTTCATGTGTGAAGCTATCAAGTACCGATACCTAATTGGTTACACACAACTGTTTCATAATGAAAATCTGATGTCAGATATGTTGGAATTTTTGTTCATGTGTAAAGCTATCAAGTACCGATACCTAATTGGTTACACACAACTGTTTCATAATGAAAATCTTGATCTCTGATTCATTGGAGAACTGTTTACGCTTGTCTGAACCAAGACTAACTGACTACTCACTGCTAAGGTTTAGAAATTACATGTACTCAAATCACATTCTGGTAAAAAAGATCATGACCACTATAAACTGCTACCACTCTTCCACCACTTTGTTAACACTTTTCTACCATTTGACTCTCACTTTTGCTCTTACTTTAAACTGCACATACTACAAACTATCATTTTTATTATCGAGTTAACTTTACTAGAGGTTAGTTTATGCTCAACAGTCGACATGGAAGTATCAACGACTAGCTATGGTAAGCCATGTGCTTACTATAAAGGATATGCATATATTGTAAAACGAACTAATAAAAATGGAACTGTTATTTGGTGCTGTTCGAAACAACGATCTAAAAAGTGTCGAGGAATGATTAAAACAAAAGGCTCCAACATACTTATTTCAATCGATCATCATTGTAAATCTCAAAATAATACTCATTTAAATGGACAAAATACTCTAACCAAGGTAAAAAAGCAAGACCAAGAAAAAAATAGTGTGGCTCAAGATAGTGCTTTGTTTGTTAAAGAGCATTTATTATCTCCTGAAAAAGACATGTTAGGACAGTCGTTAACGTCTAAGAAACCTCTAACACTATCAAAGACAACACAAACTATGCCAAAGGTTGTTGCATTGCAAGATGAACAAAAAGGATTAGATAGTAATAGTGATGATGATTATATTGATGATAATTATATTGATGATGATAACCATGATGATGATGATGATTATGATGATGATGATGATGAGGATGATAATGGTTTACACCCCAAAAAATTATTTGTTAAATTTGTTTACTGGAACAATCCCAATAAGCTAATCCAGCGGCTTCAGTACTTGTATACCTGTAAACAGGCTGGTCATACTAAATATGAGGAAGAACTTTTGGATATAGAAAATGAGCTTCGTAATACTAAAATTATAGTGTAATGAATCCATGTAACCGCTTAAACTATTTCTTAACAATACATGTAATATTTTCTACCACTTTTCTACCACTTTACTAGTTTGCTACCACTTTTCTACTACTTTGCTACCTTTTTACTACCACTTTTCTACCACTTTGCTACCACTTTTCTACTACTTTTCTACCACTTTTCTACCACTTTTCTACCACTTTGCTACAACTTTGCTACCACTTTTCTACCACTATGTTACCAATTGTCTACCACTTGTCTACCACTTTGCTACCACGTTTCTACCACTTTTCTATCACTTTTAACTGTACATATTAAATATAAAAGCCAACGCTAAATAATTCTATTACCAGAACAGAGATAACCTTTGTAGTGTGCAAATCATACTAACAGGTTAGTTACTACTATGGAACTTACTACAACTAACCGAGGTAAACAACGTGTACTCTTATAACTATAGACGACAAAATGTAAAAGGAATAATATTCTGGCGATGCTCAAAACAGAGGTCAACAAGATGTCGAGGCAATATGAAAAGTAGAAATGGTGTGGTTTTAAGTGTGAGTGATCATCAATGTAGTGCTCCAGACAAAACACTGATGGTGTTGGCAAAAAATTATCAGAATGCTAATAAGTTAGTACAAGAGAAAGATGTTGCTACTCAAAATAGTGCATTGATTGTTGAGCAACGTTTAACCCCTGTTGTAAAAGTTATGTTGTATCCATCTTCCACGCCTCAAGAGTCATCAACATCACAGACTATGCAAGAGGTAGTGTTGTTGTTGTTTTAAGGGGCTGAACTACAAAGTCATCTGCCTTGTTATGCAAGTGGATCGAAAAGGTCTAGATAGTAATAGACAAAAGAGAGTTGTAGTTTGTATATAACTATTGTACAAGTACTTACATTAAATAAATAAATAAAAAAAAGTGTATGGGTATTGTCTGTTTTTCTTAATTGCTATCCCTATGTCCCACTATTAATGCAATTGTTAACCATCAACAGTCTCTGACTATGTTCGCAAAGAGAGTGACCTTAAACAATACACTCTATCTATGGTTTGTGTACCGAGTACACAATAATACAGTGTGGTCAAGTCATGTTGAGGCAATAGTTATATCAGGTAGGGTATTCGAACCCTTGCTTTCTTGTACAGAAAATTTGAACTTAAGTCAAACACCATAACCACTCGGTCAACCTGACAGTTACTAATTTATTTATTTTTGTGGACTTGAGTGTTTATAAAACTTTTTCCAGTATACATTGACTAAACCACTTGTTTGTTTTGAAATATAGATTTTGTTTTGTTTGACCATAACATTGCAGTTATGAGTCTTGTGAACTGGGTGTTTAATATAGGGTTAAAGGCATTTTAAAATAATTTTAGAAAAGCTCTTAGGTATCGTGTCATGGGTTTTAGTAATGCATTACTGTTCGTTGACTAACATTTACCGTTACACAACATTATTTTGGTGAGCTCTACATGTTGTTGTTTGAGTCGTCAGTCTTTTGACTGGTTTGATGCAGATCTCCATGCCTCCCTGCCCCGAGCGAAACGTCTCATCTCTATATAACTACCACACCCTACATTCAAGGCTATCTGTTTAACATATTATAACCTTGGATCCCCCCTACAAGCTCTTGGGTTCAATTCCTAGATTTAACAAAAACTTTTAAAAGTGGTATGACAACTAAAACTAGTCTACTCAGTCTCGAGTGGTCCAAATAAGTAGAGAGGGTTTGATTCACACCTCAACCATAGAGCACCATGTTCTTTTTTTATATAATGATAGCCATTTGTTCAATTTCACATTTCACACATTGCAATTTGTCAATTTTCCATTTGCATTTTTTAAAATGACAGTTTGATGTTTTTCAATTTCATGATATGGAAATATGGATTTTTCCATTTTCATATTTACACATTTGTCAATTTCCCATTTGCATATATTTTCTTAAATGTCCATTTAAGGTTTTTAAATTTTGTCTATATGGAAACATGGATTTTCCAATTTGCTGTTTACAATTTTTATATATATATATTTTGTGTGTATGTTGAAAAACGATATTTCCAAAACAAGATTTTTATTTTTCATTTTATGATTTTGTAAATGATCTTAATGTGAGTCCTTGACCATGGCAATAATACAGTCTATCTATGTGTTAGCGGAACCATAGAGGCTTATTACTACTGCAAGTAAGAATGTTTTACAAAAAACGACTATCTACCACTACATTGGAAAAACAAAACGATTGAAAAAAATATATTTTCCATTCATATATAAGTGCTAATACTCCCTCTCCCCACCCTACCTCACCGTATTTTCTCTGGTCAAACAACCAATGCTACCCACACACACACACACACACACACATAAGCTTTCTATATATCTCTCTCTATATATATGTTTTCTCTTGTCCACGAGATAAAAATTATGGTTGCTGGATTGTATCCTGCACTGTTTATGCGACATACCTTTGCCAGTTCATAAAAACCGTTAGGTATTTCTCTACACATAGCGATTTTACCACTGCTTTTGCTTGTTTGGCTTTCTTGCAGTCTGGTATGTGATAGGAAGCATTAACTGTATGTCAAACCCAGTCCACGTTTGTATTTGTAATCTAAGTAATAATTTGAAAAGAGACAAGTGTAATCAGTTTTAAACATTATCTCTGCTTTTATTTGATTGTTTATGACATGCATATTAACCAAAAATCAAACCCTAGTCTACCTTAGTGAAAGGCTAACAGTTTAACCACTGCGTCACCATACCCTTTTTTCTTAGTTTGATTCGTTCTAGGCCTTAGAGCTAGAAATCGAGTTAAGATCTCCAGTGAAAGAGGCACATGTGCTCACCACTATAGCACGTAATGTTTAGCTGGTAACATTAGACAACCGAAAATGATTGTATTTCTGTTAGCCAAGCATTTCTGTCATTTACCTACTGTGTGAGCTCTGCCAGCAAGACAGTTTAGTTTAGAACAAGTGTGTGTGAGTGTGTGTATAGATTATTAGCCTCAGGTATTTAAAGCTTGTTGTGTGTAGCGACCATCTTGTCCCAGTAACCACTGAGCAAGTTTTAACAGTCAACCCATAATAACTGCATAGGATGGTTGTGTGTGGTTCATGTACTTGTGTGTGTGTGCATTAGCATCATGCACTATCTTTACCTTACCCTGTATAGGTAGAGCGTTATCCCTTTCCTTTCTGACATTACCAATGCCCACATTCAACCACAAGTTTTACACTTAAACCATTGGCTTGTTCTTGATTAAGTTTGGTTCGGTTTGGTTGGATTTGATTCAGCTTGGTTCAGTTTAGTTCAATGTAGTCACCATTTTGGATTTTAGCTATCCTATTTAACCAATCAATTAAAGATTGACTACTCTTATTTCTTGAATCGATTAATCAGATTTTGTATACACCATTTGTCATTTATTATCCCATACCTACAACCTATACTCTCTCTGTACTGCAGTTTGATCTGAAAACAAGTTCCAATGGTGAAAGATTTGTCAGTCACCATACATGTAGCCTACAATAATTCTTTCACTACCTAGCTATGTTTCATCACTCACTGTAAACATTTCACATGTCCATATCCGATTATAAGTTTATAAAATCTCAGGTCGATGACCTTGATGTATTGGGTATTTTTGGGTAAATTCATTAGCCATGGGAA
Organism: Meconema thalassinum; assembly: GCA_946902985.2. Classification (NCBI taxonomy): domain Eukaryota; kingdom Metazoa; phylum Arthropoda; class Insecta; order Orthoptera; family Tettigoniidae; genus Meconema; species Meconema thalassinum. The sequence continues at coordinate 28,746,910 of OX336394.1, forward strand.
AGGGTTGACCATTCTAAGTCCTATGACACCTCACATGTTGATATCCAATTATTAGTTTATAAAATCTCAGGTCAATGACCTTGCTGTTTTGAATTTTTGAGTTAAATTCATTGGTCATGGGAAAGGGTTAACCATTCGTAGTCCTATGACACCTCACTTGACCCTCTCTACTGATAAGTTTATAAAATCTTAGGTCAATGACCTTGCTGTTTTGGGTATTTTGGGTAAATTCGTTGGTCATGGAAAAGGGTTGGCCATCCTGAGTCTTGTGACACCTCACTTGTCCCTCTCTGATTATTAGTTGATACAATCTTAGGTTAATGACCTTGCTGTTTTTTTTTGGTAAATTCATTGGTCATGGGGAGGGGTTGGCCATTTTAAGTCCTATGACACCTCACTCGACCCTCTGATTATTAGTTAGCGAGATATTAACGAAAGTGCAGTTAGGCCCTTTTGACAAAAAATGAATAATACATTCAAAAACAGGGCGTCACCACAAGTCCAACGACCCCTCATACAAGTTCCTAGCTTTCTTAGTTCATAAGATATTAAAAAGCCGATGACCTATTAGTTTTTGGATCTTTGGTTAATTTGTAAAAAAAACCGTATCTATAAATCATTATTCAAAAAGCCCGCCCTCTTACAAAAACCTCAATTGCGCATTCGTAAAACAAAAAACAAAAATGATAAATCATAGCGGCATTCAGTTGTATGCATGCACTTTATGTGGAACGAGTTTAATTTCATATTGGCATATAAACTCCCACATGTTGCACATGGAAAGCGACTTTTACCTAAAAATTATTATTTCACCCCCTAGTAGGGGTAGATTTTATTTTTGAGTGGAAATAAGTTATCCATAGGAAAGGGGTTGTCTGCCGGAGTAATTTGACTACTCGTACATGTCTCTAGCCTTATTCCCACCACTGCCAAAACAGGTTGTGACTTGTTAGCTCTTATCGTGCACGTGCACATGTGAACACCTGTGTGTTAGATCATATTACACATGAACTCGCATTTTCTCACGTATGAATCAAAACAGGATGTGACTTGTTTCACAAGGAGAATGCTAATAATGACATCTCACACGTGTTCACATGTATTTCATCACTTTCCTTTCATATCGTTATTACATTTTAGTAGTGGGGGATTAGTGAACAACGTCAATTCAACACACACAAATGTAGTTAGGCCCTTTGACATAATTTAAATAAATTCATGGGCTAGTCCGTAGGAACCAGGCCAAAGGGACCCGTCCAAAGGGATCAGTCCAAAGGGACAAGGACTCGTCCACAAGGACTCGACCACAAGGACCAGTCCACAGGGACCCGTCAACAATGACTTGTCGACAAGGACCTGTCCACAATGACCTGTCCACAAGGACTCGTCAACAAGGACTTGTCCACAAGGACTCGTCCACAAGGACTCGTCCACAAGGACTCGTCCACAAGGACCCGTCAGCCATGACCCCGCCAACAATGACCCGTCAACAATAACCCATCCATAGGGATCCGCTCCCCCACCCTCTTACAAAAGCCATGAGTGGGCATGCTAATTCATAGTGGCTTTCCACCAAACATATGCACTTTATGTGGAACAACGTTCAAATCCATATCGGCATTCCAACTCTCACATGTTGCAATTGGTAACAGAGATTCTCAAAAAAATTACAATTTCACCCCCTAGTAGGGGTAGGTATTACTTTTGGGGTTGAAATATGTTGTCCATTGGAAAGGGGGTGTTAGCCCGAGTTCAATGACACCTCATTTGTCTAAATCCGACCATGGGTTCGAGAGTTATCAGGCTGCCGCCATCTTGTGAGGTGGGGAGGTGGAGGTGGTATCTGAATCCGTACAAATACACTACTGAATGATATATGAACGCATACGGGACTGCTGAAACGATTAGAGCGCCGTCACCCATTTGTTGAATATACTCGTACGCTACCTATTATAACATGGATTTACTAACTCGAAAACCTTTCCTGGCGTGTACACAACAACTCATCAAAGTTTCATCGCAATCGGATGAATGGCATATGAACGCATACGGGATTTTTTAAACGATTCGCGCAGTCACTCATTTGTTGAACCTTCTTGTGCGCCACCCATTGAAAAACGGACTTACTAATTCATGAACCTTCGTAGGACTGTACTCAGCTCTCCAAAGTTTTATCACACTCGGATGATATGGTATATGATCGCATATGGGACTTGATTGAAACGATTCACGCGCTGTCGCTTATTAATTCAATCTACCCGTTTTCTGCCAATTGTAAAATGGATTTACTAAATCAGAAACCTTCCCTGGAGTGTACACAACAACTCACCAAAGTTTCATCTCTATCGGACGATTGTATATGAACGAATACGGGTCTTTGTCGAAACACTTCGCGAGTCGTCGCTCATTTGTTGAATCCATTCGTGCGCTACCTATTGAAACATGGATTTACTAAGCTAGAAATCTTCCCTGAAGTGTACACAACATCTCACCCACGTTTCATCGATATCGGACAAATGGTATATGAACGCATACGGGACTTTGTTGAAACAATTCGCGCGTCGTCGCTCATTTGTTGAATCTACTCGTGCGCTACCTATTGTTAAGTGCATTTACTAAGCCAGAAACCTTCCCTGAGTGTATACAACATCTCACCCAAGTTTCATCGCATTGGGGTGAATGGTATATGAACGCATGTGGGAGTTTGTTAAAACAAACGCACGCCATTTTGTTGAAGTTACTCGCGCGCCATCTATTGTTAATTCGACCTATAACTTTTCCTGGCGTAAGCACAACAACTCACCGAAATTTGATTGCAATAGGATGAATTGTATATGAACGCATCACCAACACTCATTTTTTAAACTACTGGTGCGCTATCTATTGTTAATTGGATTAACTATGCCTATAACCATACCGGAAGTGTGCCAAACAACCCACCAAAATTTGGTCGCAATCTGATGAATTGTAGGCTATATGAACGCATCGCCAACACTCATTTGTTTAAAATACTCGCGCGCTGACCATTGTAAATTGGATTGACTATGCCTATAATGATTTCGGAAGTGTTCACAACAACTCACCAAAGTTTCATAGCAATCGGATGAATGGTATAAGAACGCATACGGGACTTGGTTGAAACGATTCGCGTGCCGTCGCTCATTTGTTGAATCTACTTGTGCGATACCTATTGTAAAGTGGATGTACTAAGCCAGAAATCTTCCCTGATGAGTACACAACATATTACCCAAGTATCATCGCTATCGGACGAATGGTATATGAACGTATACGGGACTTTCTTGAAACGCTTCGCGCGACTTCGCTCATTTGTTGAATCTACTTGTGCGCTACCTATTGAAAAATGGATTTACTAAGCCTAAAACTTTCCCTGGAGGGTACACAACAACTCACCCAAGTTTAGTCGCTATCGGACGAATGGTATATGAACGCATACGGGACTATGTTGAAACACTTCGCGCGTCGTCGCTCATTTGTTAAATCTACTTGTGCGATACCTATTGTTAATTGGATTTACTAACCCAGAAACCTTCCCTGAAGTGTACACAACATCTCAGCCAAGTTTCATCACTATCAGACGAATAGTAGGCTATATGAACGCATACGGGACTTTGTTGAAACGCTTCGCGCGTCGTCGCTCATTTGTTGAATCTATTCGTGCGTTACCTATTATAACATGGATTTACTAAGTCAAAAACCTTGCCTGTAGTGTACACAACCTCTCACCCAAGTTTCATCGCTATCGGACGAATGGTATGTGAACGCATACTGGTCTTTTTTGAAACGCTTCGCCCGTCGTCGCTCATTTGTTGAATCTACTCGTGCGCTACCTATTATAACATGGATTTACTAAGTCAGAAACCTTGCCTGTAGTGTACACAACCTCTCACCCAAGTTTCATCGCTATCAGACGAATGGTATATGAACGCACACGGGACTTTGTTGAAACGCTTCGGGCGTCGTCGCTCATTTGTTGAATCTACTCGTGCGCTACCTATTATAACATGGATTTACTAAGCCAGAAACCTTACCTGAAGTGTACAGAACATCTCCCCCAAGTTTCATCGCAATGGGATGAATGGTATATGAACACGTGTGGGACTTTCTTGAAACAAACGCACGCAATTTTGTTGAAGCTACTCACGCGCCATCTATTGTAAATTGAATTTACTAAGCCTATTACTTTTCCGGGACTGTGCACAACAACTCACCAAAATTTGATCGCAATCGGACGAATTATATATGAACGCATCGCCATTACGCATTTGTTTAAACTACTCGCGCGCTATCTATTGTGAAATGGATTAACTATGCCTATGATCATCCCGGAAGTGTTTACAAGAACTCACCAAAATTTGATCGCTATCGGATGAATGGTTTATGAACGCATAAAAGACGAACAGACAGACATTCCTTTATATATATTGAACCCATGGGCCATAGGGTCCATGACGGTCGAACCAATGTCCTTAAGGAAGAAATGAAAGAAAAGTATAGTTTCTTAAAGGAACGGAGAGAGATTTTAAGCCAGGAATATAGCTTAACATTGTGCAAGCGACTAGGGACAGATGCTCCTTAGATGAGATCACCCCACTCGACATTTCAGAGAGGGCTGGTCACGAGTATTAATAACTGAGTGGAATTTTCCACCGTGATAGAAAGAGAAGCCTGAATCGGAATTCGAGCTGACGTTGCTGGAATTTGACAACGCCGCATATGCACCAGAAGAGGAATAATTAAAATTAACACGTTTACGAGCATAATAATGAGTAAACAAGCACAGTACAGTGAATCATTTTGAATGAGAGATTTTTCAGTATAGAGAAACCATGTAATAATTGTGCAGAAATAAACTGCCGACGTAAGACTACGTCATAGGGGAATTACCTAAGCCTCTGTGGAGGGGAGAGAGCAAAAAGAATGCAACACCCACACAATTGAGGACGAGAAATTAATTAATATCTCCGAATTGCACGATCGATTCTTAGGTGCAATAAGATCATTAGACATTGAGAAGACGAGCTTTCGGAAGGTATAATTTTTATATTTGTGGCACCATTATTTTAGAAGTTGACCACAGAAAAGGCTTGAGTCTTATTTTTTTGTAGTAAAATAGTATAAAGCTTCGGGCGTTTCCAAGCCAATCATGCAGTATTCAGACAGCCAGAGGGCACGTCACTGTGTCACATCGCATGCAGTCCTACGAGCATTCCGTGAGGGGAAGTGCTGCTCCACGACGTAGAAGTAATCATTCCGACAGTCCGTGAGGGGACGTAACTCTGCGTTACATCGATAACAGCTACCAGTACTCCTTGAGGGGAGAAACGCTGTTTTACATCACCGAAGTAAGATCCAATAGCCACAGGCGTCACAGTAGTAACGACTTGCTTGCCCCCATAAGGAGCAGTCAAGACGAAATTTTAAAGTATCGCCGTAGTGAAATATTAGGAAAATCCTAATTATAGGATTTAGGCCCGACTGTATACAAGTTAAAGTGAAAATTCGCAAGATATAGTCAGAGCAGGCTGCGAACGTCGGACTTAAAGGCGATAGGTCGTTAAATGTTCGAACGAACAGATCATAACGTACGGAAGTATCGTACCAGACAGATAAACTGTTATTTAAATTGAAGCAACCTAAAAAGGAAGAACAGAATAAGGTTCGAACGTAGGAGTGTTAAAACAGTTCAAATAAAGAGGATAGGAGACTATAAACATTAGCTCCAGAAAGCAGGCGAACAATTCTAATAGTACTAGAATCAAGAAGTGCTAGCTGCTAGAAACTAAATCTATAGGTCTTAGAGGAGACCTCGATCCATATAGACTCTCGTTAGGATCAATAGACAGATCTACAGAGAAGCCGTTCAAGCTAGATAAATAGCCAGTTATCCAGGATAGAAATAGCAGAATTGAACTCCAGGGAACAGTAGATGTTTCGGGACTTTCGCATTCTTCAGAATAGGAAGCCGACATCGGATAAATTTCACCCTTGGAAACGGGAATTTAAGAAGATCACGTGTGATAGGCTCAGAAGTACGGCCTGGTGATCGAGTAATTGTGAAGTGTAAAATAATCAAGATTGTGTGTTAGATAATATTTTTAGTGTTATTATGTGTTCAAAAGGGACACACCAGTATATAAAAATGTCGTCAATATTAAGTGTTCTAGATATAGGTCAAAAAGTGTTTTTACGTAAGATGAATACCTTTAATATGGTGTAAACAGTTCAAAGTGGGCCCTAAAAATGAAACACCGCACCAGATTTAAGATCATGGGATGATCTGGAAATATGTGAGTACAAAATTCATTTTTATTTTGGTGTCAGAAATTGATTGTGTACAGATCCACCGGAGTTTGGAGTGAAAGGGATGTGTTTTAATAAATAAATGCTGAATAATCAAGAATACGGTCTGAACAATAATAAAATAAATAGAGAAATTATGAATAATTATGTAAAGAATAAGTCCCGTAGAGGAAATATGTGAATAAAGGGTTAATGTATTTAACAAATGTCATAAGAGCAAGCGAAATATCATTTAATTATCATGAAAGACATTGAAATAAAGTAAAGTTGAGATATGAAAGAAATAGCTTTTAAGCTTGTATAAAGAATAAAGATAATAATAATAATAATTAAATATGGAAATGTTAAATAAAAATCAAATAAATTGATTTGAACATAAGAACGTTAAGCCTTAACGTATGTGTAAGAAATGAGGTTCAATGGAATATTTTAAAACAGGGAGCGATTTATCGACCACAGAAAGATTAATATGTGAATTAAAATAATATGAATTGTTACTAAAGAGATTTTATCAGTTCTTGGGAAGACATTTTTGGCTTAAAATAATGCATAGCGCATAATGAGCGCAAATATAATATTAAAGTGTCACGCTAGGAACGCGTAGTGGTTAAATACTTGGTACATTACTTATGGAGGGTAGTTGATTGCAGTGAATTGATAATTGTGTAAGTCCTCTATTTTGTGACATTAGTATCACGAGGCATTGTGTATGTATTTAAAAAGGGAGCTAATATATGGTATTATTGAGCGTATGTCATATGGGCCACGGCCGACTCTAAATCGCATTTTGAAATAAGTCCTCTGTACGGGATTAGTTCCCGAGGCACCTGAAGAGATTCGAATGCAGGATCTTCTTATGATAAAAGCCCCTGAAATTCTCCGTCGTCGTATGTGTATTTAATCTTCCCAATCAATGAGGACCCTCTCATAATTAATAAATGCCAAGGATATGAAAATGGTCTTTGAACCAAAGAATAGTTGTTTGAATGTATACGGTACAATAAAGCCCGGTCTCCTCAGAACTGGATAGAATGGGAAGGTTTGTTTTGAAAGCCTTGAAAATAAGCTACTAATGTTGGGTCAGACAGGATGTCTCCCCACCCTAACGTGTCATAAATCGCACCCCAAGGAGTAGAGTCTAGCTTTCTTAAAGCGAGAAGGAACAGAGACCGTCTCGTAAGCTGTTGTAAAGATAAATGAATACACCAGGAGTGTTTAAAGTTGTTAACGACCCGGGCGTTGAACCGAGGTCCTTAAAGATGGATATTTCGTTTGCCGGTTCAGATCGTAGTTTCTTATATGATAATGGTCTATTAAGACATAAGAAATAAATAACAATCCCTATTGTAATAATGTATGGACGTGGGATTCCACGAGTTGATTGAAGGCAACTGAGTTCGGGAGTAACTATAGTTTTTTCACTGTGTCAAGTACCTTCACGCTCTGGAGTACACAATTGATTTTCTGATTACCTTAATATATTTGTGAAATAAAGAGAGATGATAACAACTGAATGTGTGGACATGCCCAAAAACATTGAATTAGATAATTAACATAGATTTTAAATATAATTATATATTTGTTTTTGAGAAATAAGATAGTAAAAAAAGCTAGTGTTTGAGGTGTACAAGAATGACACCGTAATAATGTAAATGCATGGAGCCAAGGAGCTCGGAGTTATGTGAACTTAATGTTAGTGCTTTATGGAAGTGAGATTAAGTAAGAATTGATGGTTTATGTGGAAACCACAGGTTTTGAATACAATATTTGTTTATTTTATTTTGTGATCCCTTGTTCATTTGGAACAAGCAGTTGATATTTGGGTCAGTAATTAAAGTGTTAAAAATGTTTGTAGCGCCATTAATTTTATTAATTAAATATGTTTAAATAGGAGTGGATTTTGTTGTTATTTTTGCAAGTGTATCCTCTAATTAATCCAAAATATGTGAGTCACAGAGTGGGGGAACTTACCGCTGCCCCGAAATTCCGAATTGAGCTATGCTGGTATACTGTGATTGGCATATTTCTTGCTAAATGGGCACAATATATATACAGGGTGTATCTTAATTATACCGACTAAAAATTCAGGGACGCTCTGCGTGTTATGTAAAACACGATGCCGCAATCGGATTGGCGGAGAAAATTTTTCCCTCCCAGAAAATGAAGTTAGTTTGTTACTTCCGGGCGCGCGATTCAAATCTACGAACTCGCCGTATTTGCTGACCCAGGGAGCAAGCCGCTTGCCACTGCTGTGCTTCAGGCAAGGGAAGGGAGTGTAATAGAAGGAGACAGAGATATGCTGGCGGGCATGCGCAAGTTTCCTGGATCGCCTAGGCTTGCCGCATGCCCGCCAGCATATCTCTGTCTCCTTTACATAACACGCAGAGCGTCCCTGATTTTTTTGTCGGTATAATTAAGATGATGATGATAATTGTTGTTTTAAGGGGCCTAACATCTAGGCTATCGGCCCCTGATATAATTAAGATACACCCTGTATATATATATATAAGATATAAGATATACGATAAGTTATACATGTTTTAAGGTTATGCTGAACCTGTAGGTACCCCATATGTGTAGGTTGGTGTTAATGGGAACTTATTTTCGGTACAAAGCTGGAATGGGACCTTAGCAGAATAATATAGGGAGGGATTATAATATCGTATGGCCTCGGGTACCGGGTGCAAGCTATGTTAATTGACACCCACAGGGCAGCTTGCATGTCGAATTTACTTGTCCCTTGGAGCGCTATGAAATTCAAGGAAGTTAGATATCTAAGGCCCTTGACACTCTAGCGCTTTCTAGTAGAGAAAGGAGGAACTTTTGTGTTGGCGAAAAATCCCGAGATTAATTTTGCCATTATGACCACGGCTTACTGAATTCAAATGGGTTCTTTAACATGCCAACAACGAATGACATGCATGTCGTGATTTGTGTCGCCTTAAAAAAAACTCTTACCACGGCCAGGAGCGAACCTGCTAGCTTGGGGTTGGTAGTCCAACATGGTAACCACTCACTCACCGTGGCAAGCTGCTTGTCATAACCTACTTTTTTATCCTCTTAGCTTCGTCCATCACTGGACCTATATTTGGTTTATTACTCGACAAGATGGGTAAAATAGTACGAGCCTTCCAGTAGTCTCATATGATGTGTAACATGTGACATGTTATCCTCTTATGTGTCTGCCAAGAGTGCAAATCCCTTGTTAACAGTGAACTCTGTTGGTCATTGAAATAACTACTTGTAAAACTCCAGTGCCAAATCCTGACCGGTGCGCATGCGCGAGGTACTGCCCCCGTAAAATGAATTATAAGGGATGAAAATGGTTTTTTTTTTCGAAGCCCATGATAAAATTTAACCAAGGAATATGATGGCTGGAACTTGGCAGAAACCAGTCGTGAGGCGACGTTGAGCAGGAGCGAAATTCCGTCACGTGATAGTATTGCGCAATGGAAGTTTCCAGAAGCTTAGAATCGACCTAGCAACTGCGAATATTCCCAGGAATTGTTTAAATATTGTTGTAAATTATCTGATTGGATATGAGCTTACGGCCAATAGGAAGAAGTTTTAGAGAAGACGGGAGTTCCAGCAACTAAATTTTTATGGATATTTAATACATTTAAGCCCCTAGAGAGTGAATTTATATATTGGTAAAGAGAAGAATATGATAATAAAATATTGGAAATATTGTATAAGTCGATAGCAGGTCCCTATTGGAAGGAATAAGCGATTTGCTAGAGCCCGCGCGAATTTGAGAGGGAACTCAAAAAGGCGGCCAGAATCGGTAGACTTGGAGGGGAGATACCAAGCATCGAGGCTCTTTATCATCTGAATGTCCGAGAGGTCAGACGTGTGTTACAGGAAGAGAGAGGAGTTCCGAGTGTTTCACCGAGCTTGTAGAAGGTGACTCGTGGAGACGAGGCATAAGCGAGGGAAGAGTTAGGAGATTACCGTGCCTTGAAACTAAGTGAAGTTGCGATGAACTTGTATGCCGCATTTACTTCGGTCTGATCGACTTCAGAGACATTATTTCAACTACAGATTGTAGCTTGCTATCTGATATTGTATACTACGAACTTTCAGAAGTTTGAGGAAAGTATTTCAGCAATTATAAGAAGTTTTGTGAAGCGCGAGAAAAGTATTTCTTTCCAGCGCGATAAGACACTTTGTTCGAGCGACTACAGCGCATGCACCAGCCACAAGTGAGTACGGGTGTATGTTAACATTGCTATTGTGGAACTGTATTACAACACAAATAGGATGGAGATGTATTCCATAGTGAAGAACAATATTCAGTCTACTATTATGAAGATTATTATGGACTAAATTAATACGTGCGCTAGGGATATAGGCAGATAGAAGCAGTATAGTCAACGATGGAGCTTTGTTAGAGGAGACTGTTCATGAATGTCTACTTAATGAGCGATCATGAGACTTGATGTACAACTCTATTCTAGTGCATTCTTATCAAACATGAACCCAACATTAATATAAGCGACTACAGAACGATGTTCATATTCCATCTACATGAATGTTCGTTATGCGAGTGAGGTCCATGACTTTCTTTTCGGATGCCTTTCGAAGTGGAAAGCCGAACTTTCGACGCTACTCGCTGTTATGATGAAACTGTGCTGTGACGGAGAAAGAAGAAACATCAAGATTATCAACAGGTCCAGGGTTATCCCGGTCAAAAAGAAGATGATGATTGGAGGCCCGCAGTTCGATCCCGGTCGGAGCTTGCTGTTTTCCAGTAGGGCAATTCGTTCCTTTTCTGAGGTCACGAGTTCTTGGAGACGAGCTAGGATCCAGCCCAGATCTTTGGGAGATGTAACATCCGAGTATTTTATAATACTCTATCTTGATCTTTTAGACTTCGAGACCAGGTAGCAGTGTTCACTAACCTTGTAGTTAGAGCTTGTAGTGACATTTTCTGAGCAAATCCTTTATCCATATTTCGACACAATATTTACGTACTCCATGTATAGCCTTTTTATTCTTCGAAATTAATTGTAGTGATCGTCTTGCGACGCTTTTAGCTTCGTTTGTTAGGGATTCAGTTTCTGAACTGAGATTATGTTTTCTTGTTCTAGGAACAAGCTTTTGTCATTTCCTTTAAGGAACAGTAATTTAATTTCGACGTTTATGAATTCATTCTGAGTTCAGGTGATAGACATTTTCGTCTATGTTTCCCATTAAATTAATTTTTATTAGTTTAATTTGGGCATTTTATCCGTCGAGAAGAAACTTCAAGAGAAGATCTTGGTAGTTATATATTGTGAAATATCATGACATCTTGTGGAAAAGAAACATTTAACGTGGACACGATTATTATCGTCAGAACTCATAGACATTCGTTCAGAATGTAGAGAATACGAATATGACTAATTGCATGTTTTATTGATGAAAGCGATGAACTTTCAGCCATTTAAATTTATTTGAAGCTAGAATCTTCTTGGAAGATTTATTACCATCCGACGTTAGGGTAGTTATCGTTTGATATCCTCGTCGTGATCGAATCTTGTTGGACACACACATATATATGATGTTGTGATTAAATATTTACGAGGAGTAATATCATGTCACGTTGTAGACATAATAGTCCCTCTTCGATTAAAGTCGAACCCAGAAGTATGAAGTTAAGATGCTGTATTTTTATTAAATGTATGCACGACAGTTTATATTTATCAGAGTAACGTTTCAAGAGTAATAAGTGAGGAGGTTAGTATCGTAAAGTCCGAAGGTCGTTATGGTGTATAAATTAATGATTTAGCAATTGTTGTTATTGTTCATTGGACCAGCGATTGTTGTGACAACGCTGAGGAATTATGCCCTTTTTAAAGAATGCCAGTTGAAAGAAGTGAAGGTGATAACCCTTTGATAGTGGTTTTTATGTATGTATTTCCGTATGTAGTTGGCATACGAGGGTTTTGCGTAGGTGTTTCCGCATTTTATAGTACAGTCATTGCGTGGGCATGACTAAGGTTTGGCAAGGCACAAAGGTGTGAGTAGAGAGTACTCCTTATTTTGTTATACACGACTTTGGATTAGAGTGGACATGTAGGGTCATGGTTGAATTTGAAACTGGAAATAGATACTGACAGATGTTATGTTATACTCTTATAGAGATTATTAAACCCACATATGTAACGACATATGTTTCACCTTGAGTGGTCGAATGTATTTAAACTATTGTAACACCAGATCAGAGAGGAGAGACTGTTGGTGGTTATTTCTGAAGATGTAGAAGATTTTAAGGTTCTCAGTTCACCGTATTTGACATGACTGTTAGATCAGAGCTCTGGCTCAAGTGTATATAGACGCTACTATTTTGAAAGGACTATAGCTGAGGCTATAAGCGTCATTGTAAATTCGTTCAATGTTAACTTTCATTAATTACCAATCAGGTGTATAATATGTTAGGTGTAGGAAGTTTATGGATTGTTTTAACGTAGTGGTTAGAGTATGAATGAGTGTGTGACTGGATGTGGTTTGTTTCTTGTTCAGTGTGAATGAGATGAACTCCATTGGGACGTCACAATGCGAGAGTATGAATGGAAGTGTGTATAGAAGTTTTATGTTAATAGCATGTAGGATGTGCGTACAGTTCACGTATTGGTCTGACGTGAATCTGTTTAATTTTAACACAGCTTTTATTGTAATGGAGAAGTGCATTTGTGGGCCAGGCGGGAATAGTGAGGGCTTCTGTAAAACTCGTTTTCAGCCAAGGCCACGGCTAGGCCGCACAAATGGAGAGAGTTGTTGCGAACCGCACGGCAGGCTTGCACCTTTTTAATCCAGCTAGCACTGGGAATGTAACGGGTTATGTTATGTCATCAGACGCGTGGCGAAGGTCGCGCGCCCTTAGCGCCCAGATGTTCATTGGAACGCGCCAGAGGAATGTAAATACACAGGGGTGTGTAATTGTTGTATCGCTTGATGTATTGACACAAGCAACCCAAAATTTTATCATAGCGTTCATAGAACGCAGTTCTATCAGTGGCGTGAATGTAAAGATGAGAGGATGGGAGTGCGTTTTTATTTTATTGTATGAATATTTAGCCATAGTTTACATCTTGTGTTATTAAATCGTTTAGTTTTATTAGAAGCCGTGTCGTCATGATTTATTTTAGATATAAGGAGATGCAACTGTGAAACCCATTTTATGTCCAGAGGCTGACCACGAGATCCCCGAGAATAAAGGTAGGTGTTCTACTGCGAGCTAAGTACATTTTTCATGTAATTCACAGTTGTGTCATAATTTCCGCCACGTATATTCGCGAGGGTCTAGTTGTAAGTAGATCCTTGACTAGCATTTTGCGCCGGAGCTGTCAGGGTCTACGAATCCAGCCGTGCTTCAGATATCCAACAGACCGCCTCTGGAATATACGGGGACAGTACGTCGTGGTACCAATGATTTATTGTAGGGATATCTTTAATGGGGCCTCCAAGCCTTGAAGTAAAACGTATGCGATATGCATTCTCAGACAAAGTATGAAGATTTAATAAATCATAATTGTTTTCAGCAAATATGATATAGTGAATATTTTCACACCAAAGAACGACAACTTTAAGATGATTTATTGTAGGAATATCTCTAATGCGGCCTCCAAACCTTGAAGTAAACCGTATGCGATATGCATTCCACATAGGTCAGTATATTGGCCGACAGTACCTGAATGCTTACAATAAATAAGAATAGAGCAAAATAATGCAGATTTAATAAATCATAATTGTTTTCTGCAAATATGATATAATGAATATATTCACACCAAAGAACGACAACTTGAAGATGATTTATTTTAGGAATATCTTTAATGGGGGCCTCCAAACCTTGAAGTAAACCGTATGCGATATATATTCCACATAGTCACAAGGCCAACAGTACGTCGTGGTACCAATCTCCGTCACAGCGCGCGCTCAGTGTTTCCGTCCGATTTCCGTCCCTTTTCTGAAATCACTCCCACAAAAATATCCAGCAACCGAGTGGAAAGATGTTTCACATGAAAAAAGTGTTTTGCGTCACAATGAGTAACACTTTTTAATATATTCTAACTTTAATCACTTACAACTACTTAACTCGGAAGTCTTCACTTGAATCAGCAGGCCGACACTTTTGAGGGGCGAGGAATAAATCATGCAAGTATCCAGAAATCAATTTTCTATGCTTATAAAGACACATAGTATAAGGACAGTGTGGCGTCAAACTGTCTGCGAAATGTCTCGTCTAATTTATCAACACCCACAATTCTTCAGCAAAGAGAATCGCTTTCTTCTGCTCGTTTGTTTCCATTAGCTAATAGAAGTTGCGGCCTATAATTGCAGGGCAAGGCTGACCTCGTGATTAACGATCTGTTCGCCTTCTTTGAGCTTGTATTGTGTGATAGCGGCCAGGAAGTCATTACTCACCCCGCCTGGTCATCCCCACCGCCGCCACTGCTTATTAAAATGTCAGGCCTCGCTGCATCCTTAGCAATTAAAATCTTACACGGGAAGGACACGTCTTTAAAGTGAGAAATATTCATCCAGGGGAGAAGTAAGATATACTTTATTTACTATAATGGTAATGTCTCTATGAGACCTGTACTGGAAATGGGCCAACAGCAAGCACGATTCAATTATTGGGATAAAGATGGCGATTTCAAAAGCGGCTCCTTACTTTCATCTATCCAGTGTCTGCTGTCTTGGAAAGAGGAAAGCCAAATGGGAGCCAGTCATACAACATCTCTAGTCTGAGGGTTGTGCAACTTTTCATTGGAGCAAGAGGGACCAGTGCTTTTTAGGCTATTTTCATTTATGAAAAAATAGACTTATGAGATCATCTTTTGTCCGTGTGTCTGTCTGTGTGCGTGTGTGTGTGTGTGATTCGTGTGTGTGTCCCCCCTAATAAAATCTAAATGGCTGGAGCGATTTCAATGAAACTCGGTAAGTTCATAGCAATATTCCGGACGACTCCGACCCTGCCCTTCAAATTTTGTTACGTCTCACCAATCCAACATGGCGGCT
Organism: Meconema thalassinum; assembly: GCA_946902985.2. Lineage (NCBI taxonomy): Eukaryota > Metazoa > Arthropoda > Insecta > Orthoptera > Tettigoniidae > Meconema > Meconema thalassinum. The sequence continues at coordinate 28,762,234 of OX336394.1, forward strand.
GTGCGAAATATTTTACCACCATTCAATATCTCCGAAACTATTACCGATACCACCCTCGAATTTTGTACGGTGATAAAGGGAAATACTAGAAGTTCACCTATGTGACTTTCAAAAACCTGGTAACAACAAAACCAACATGGCGGCCAAGCGAATTTGCTACTTTTAAATAGACGTTTCTCGCGATTTAACCAACCAAACTCAATGAAACTTGGTACAGTATATGTTAATACACATTGTAATACACCGACATTTAACTTCGTTCTATTTCTTACATAACCTCAAGATGGCGGCTGTGCGAAATATTTCACCGGCATTCCATATCTCTGAAACTATTACCGGTATCATTCTGAAATTTTGTACGGAGAGAAAGGGCACTACTGGAAGGTCATCTATGAGACTTTCAAAAACCGGTTAACTACAAAACGAACATGGCGACCAAGCGAACTTTAAAGTTTTAAAAATACTTTTCTCGCGTTTTAATGATCCGAAAGCAATGCAACTTGGTACAGCAAATGTTTATACACATTGTAATAAACATGTATCTAATTTATTAGGTGCGTTCAAAAAGTAACGAGCCGGAGGCATAATTACAGAAACCAGTACCTGTATGTTAGAAGTATAGGTCCAGGCTGTTGAGGCACTTGTCCCACTGTGACACGAGACGGTGATTGGCTGTCTCATAAAAGTCCCTGGGCTGCGATGTGAACCAGTTCCGCGCGTACAGCTGGACGTCGGCGTCCGAGGTGAATCGTTGGCCCCGCAGAGCCCTTTTCAGGGGATCAAACATGGCGTAATCACAGGGAGAGAGGTCTGGACTGTATGGAGGGTGGCCGAGAACCTCCCATTTGAATTTCTGCAGGAGTGCCGCGACTGTGTTGGCCGTATGGTGTCATGCATTGTCGTGGAGCGACCACGGCGGTTATGGCGTTCACTGTCACTCGGCGGTCCTGGGTAATGAAGGCATCAATCAGCTGGACGTTGTCATCGGTAATGCAGGGGGGGGGGGGGGGTGCCCCAGACCGGGCATCATCGGCTAACGACACCCGTCCTTCCCTGAAGCGCTTGTGCCACGTCTTGACCCTTGCAAGGGCCATGCAGTGTTCGCCGAACACTTGTGACATTCGGCGATGAATTTCCATTCCCCCTACTCCTGCTGTCAGAAACCGAACAACACCTCTTTGCTCTTCGTTTGACGCCTCCATGTCACTGTTTGCAATGCGACTGGCAGCGTTGGACGATTGATGCATGCTGCTGCTTGCTTTGTATCGTCACGTGACGTGCACGCGTGCCTTCTAGCGACGGGCTGTGACCTTCCAAGTTCTGGTCGGAACCACACCTCGTTTCACACGCCACAATTGGCCGATGTAGTCACCGGTTTGCGCATTCCAGCCTCCGGCTCGTTACTTTTTGAACGCACCTTATAGTTCAATTGTTTACATAACCTCAAGATGGCGACCGTGCGAATACAAAAATTAAGTTTTTATTGCTTGTGTCGTAATCATGTGATCGAAGTGAAAGTTTGAATAATGAATCTACGCAATAATTTTCCTTTAATGGTACATGACTCTATGGCCTATACATATAACAATCCAACATGGCGACCATCCAAAATATTTAAAGAGTTCTCTGTGTTGGAAAAAACACAAAGTCGAGACTAGTTTATGAAATGGCCAAAGAGACATAAACGCAAGGTTCTTATTACCATCCACTCGAAATAGTGCCAAGAGAGAAAACAAAAAAGGGAGGATATTTGGCCTGAATTTTAATGTACAGACACTGGACGAAGGAGAATCAGGAATTAAGGCATGTCATCACAAGTTTAGCGGTTCATGGATATCACCACAAACTATGTGCGACGACACATCTCCATGAAGTAGGAAATGAGTGTGTGTGTACTTTGTGTGGTGAACGCTATCACATCAACCGATGCAGATAGGACAAAATCAGGTTTGGAGTATAAATATTTGTAAAGAACGAACAGGAAATGTATTTTGGCCATTCAGCTGCAATTAAATGAATTATTAATTAAAAAAAGGTACCGGTATATGGCCAACAACAAAACAGCTCCTTGTCACCCGCAGACCGAGCATGGTAAGGTTGACAGAGTTGACAGCTTTAAGTACCTGGCTGAAGTCGTGCAGTTGAAAACTAACGAAAGGGAGGCCAATAATACCAGACGGGAGAGGATGGCTGTGGCATTCCGCAGAACATACCCTTTATACAAGAAGAAAGCGATCTTGAAACGGGCTAAATTACGGCGCCTTAATACAGTGATAAAAACGGAATGCCTTATCCTATACTCTGTATTACCAATAATGATCGCTGACGTCTGTCAAAGCTAGCACGTGGGGAAATGCTGCGTTGCCACTGAGGCAGATCATGACCCATAACATTCCCAGAGGCTTGCAGGAAGACACAAATACTGGGGAAGTTAGCCCCCCCCTGCCTGGCGGTCTAATGACTGTGACGAGTCAAGGCAGAGTAGAACACTGAGTCAAGCCATTTGCTCACTGCTGTGTCTACCGGGTGAGTTAGCCGAGGTCGTTACGGCATGACTAATGGCAGTCGCTCACATCCGGGAGGCGAGGAGGTTCGAATCCCCCCGCCGGCAACCTTGAAGATGGTCTTCTGTGGGTTCCCATCTTCCTTCCAGGCAAATGCCGGGGTTGGTCCCTAACTATAGGCCACAGCCGCTACCTTCCATCTCCTCGCCCTTCCCTTCCAACTTTCCTCCCCAACGGTACTTGTAGCTCACCCATTGGGTGTCCGTCTCGAAGCAGCTACAAAAATGGCGAGCCGAACATGTCCTCGGACACTCCCGGCACTAAAAGCCTTACGCTAAAAAAAACTGCTGTGTCTACATACATTGCAACACTGCTCGCTGTTGCTATGGAGACCGTTACCCCTCTCGTCTTCACTCCTCACTTCACCCTTCAAGTGGATGACAGCTATCACCCTTCATCTTTTGTAAATCAGAGTATAGTGAATGCCTCTACATGACAAGGAAGGTGGGTTTGAGGGACGCTGAGAAATACGAAAGAAAGATCCTTCGCAAGGGAATGGGTCCAAAGATTGTGGACGGTCAGTATAGGTTGCGAGGAAGGGAAGAACTCTACCAGGGCAATGAAAGGCTGATGGAAACGATGAGAAAACGGAGACTGAAATTCTATGGGCATTTATTTTGGATCGATGAGCGGAGACTCCGAAGAGGATATTTACAATACTCGACAGTAGACCTAGGGTGTCTGACAAATTGTCCGATAGCGATGAAACTTGGGTGAGAGGTTGTGTACACTACAGGCAAGGTTTCTGACTTAGTAAATCCATGTTATAATAGGTGCGGAAGGATATTCATCAGGTTGGACTAAAGTCGGATGACATTACAAACGGCGTTTAGTTTAGGTCAGTTATCGACATATTCCAAGGATTCCACGACGAACCGAAATGAACAGGGGTTGGACGGGAGAACGAAGACAGACTGCCAGTGAAAGAATGCGAAGATTTTGGGCAGCGAAGAAGGCCTCCAATAATATGTAATTGTTGCATAACATGGTCTTTAAAGGCCGTAAACGAAAAAATATATAAATAGCAGAGAGAAAATGTTTGGTGACACAGAGGTCTACAGTTATCTACTGTTTCAAATTCAAATTTCTTCGGTGGGGATGAATGGTTCTATTATTATTATTATTATTATTATTATTATTATTATTATTATTATTATTATTATTTCCGATTATTCCCTTCAGGAGAGCGTGAGAACTTGAGCCAATCACAGCTTCACTTCCTTTTCCTCTCTTCTTTTCTTCCCAAAACCTCTCCATTATTTTCCTGTGCTTTTTCTTCCTTTCCTCTGTCTATTTTTCCCTGATGTGTCTTTCCTTGAAACTTGTAAAATTTTCGTTGTTCTGATTTTATTTCTAAATTGTTCTCTGTCCTTAATGTCGTCTTCAGAGATTTTAAGTAATTCCATGTCTGCATGTACTTCTTTTATCCAACTGGTCTTTAATTTACTTGCATTCACGATACTGAAAATTTTCTTAGTGAGTCTGTTCTCATCCATCCTATATATGTGTCCATAGAACTGCAGACGTCTCTTCCTAAATTTATCTATAAATTATTATTATTATTATTATTATTACGCCCCTATTCAAGCCACTGTGAGTAAATCTGGCTCCGTCCCAGTCTACAAGGTTTTCACAGCCTCTTCAATTACTCCAGTCCCTTTTCCCAGATCTCATTACCCGGCGCCATCTTGACACACTTGCGACGCGATGCGACACGTTCCTCATTTGTTCACCTTGCGCCCTCAATGGGAATAATCTGAGATGTGGCGCACACAATAGTGCACGACTCTTCACTTGGCTGCTTCGTTAAAGGTTCCAAGTTCCTAATATACAATGTTCATTAACGAGAGGGATCGATTACGAATATTTCACGAATAAATTAAATGACATCAAAATATGAATTCCTGCTCCACTTCACGCGTAGTACTGCACGCACTTAACTAAACCTGACCGGCGAAGGAAAGCCGATCACTTGAAAAATTCAACATTACTTTCATTCAAATCATAAATATGAACGGTGTAGGCCTAGTACAGTACATACTGTAGTTATAGCATGGAGGTAAGGTTAATTGGTTTCCTGGATGCATCACCATTCTTCATGGCATTGTTTCACTTGACAACAGCGATTCTTTGACATGATGCTGTTTCCCGCGCCATCGCTATCGTCAACAATGCAATGTTATATTATTTTTGCTTTTGGCACTTGTGGGCATCGAGAAAGATCAATACCTCAGTTGTTCTAGTTCAATTCAGAAACCAATATGCGCTTCAGCCCTGAAGATGTTGCCAGAGCAGTGGCTCTAATCGAAAATGGTTCACGAGAATCCATTCATGTTGCGTGTTAAATCCAGAACATTCCAACAGCCTGTATAAAACTCAGACAAGCGCCAAATTAAACCATTCAGATCAAACATTTGAAAATGCCAACCATACAAGAAACAACATAACACGAAAAGTCGTTCTGTAGAGACTTCATCGCCTGCACCAGTATATCAAGATTATGATTTTGTTTTGGAAATTTACAGAGAAACGTAGACAAATCTGTTGGAGAATGGATTTTTTTAGGTTATAATATATCATACAGTAAATAAAAGATGTCACAATTTGACCGAAAAATCATAGACCACACTTTATTTTTACATATTTTGTTCTCATCCAGGGGTCGCCACAAATTCCTCCACGTCGTGTCTCTTATTGGTAGAGAATAGCAGGAGTGAATCCTGTAAATCCATATTTTATGTGAACTTCAATATATAATGTAACCATGCATGACGCAACATTACAGACCCGATAAAATCCGCTTCAATCTGATTTGATCAGCTCAAATACTCTTTGCGTGAAAAGAGAATTAGTTACGGACGTTATCGGAGAAAAAGTCCAGGATTACCTGAGTAATCCGTCGTGCGATAGTGTGGCTTGTAATCATAGGTAATGCGAGTTTATCGATAAATAAAGCAGCGCCAAAGCAAACTCCCTACTTCCAGTAGAATGTGTATGGACTATCTCATGAATAAACCAAAAGGGTAGTTAACGCAACAGATTGAAAGAAAGTTGATCCAACAATAATATTAGAAATAAGAAAATAAATTTAAGTTCCCTCCTGGGCAGATGACCTCGTAGTTCCTCCCCTTAAAACAAACAACTATAATTAATAATAACCATAAAGTTCCTCCCCTACATTGACAACATCGATTCATGGATATGTTTTAAGGCCTAGATGATGAGCAAGTGTTGCCACGGTAATCATATAGGAGGCTGAGATAACAAACACGTGTGGCCATAGTAACCATAAAGGAGGCCGAGATGATGAACACGTGTTGCCATGGTAACCATATAGGAGGCTGAGATGACGAACACGTGTTGCCATGGTAACCATAAAGGAGGCCGAGATGATGAACACGTGTTGCCATGGTAACCATATAGTAGGCTGAGATGACGAACACGTGTGGCCATAGTAACCATAAAGGAGGCCGAGATGATGAACACGTGTTGCCATGGTAAACATATAGGAGGCCGAGATGACGAACACGTGTGGCCATAGTAACCATATAGGAGGCTGAGAGGATGAACACGTGTTGCCATGCTAACCATAAAGGAGGCTGAGATGATGAACACGTATTGCCATGGTAACCATATAGGAGGCTGAGATGACGAACACGTGTGGCCATAGTAACCATAAAGGAGGCCGAGATGATGAACACGTGTTGCCATGGTAACCATATAGGAGGCTGAGATGACAAACACGTGTGGCCATAGTAACCTATAGGAGGCCGAGATGATGAACACGTGTTGTCATGGTAACCATATAGGAGGCTGAGATGATGAACACGTGTGGCCATAGTAACCATATTGGAGGCCGAGATAATGAGCACGTGTTGCCATGGTAACCATATAGGAGGCTGAGATGATGAACACGTGTTGCCATGGTAACCATATAGGAGGCTGAGATGACGAACACGTGTGGCCATAGTAACCATATAGGATGCCTAGATGATGAACACGTGTGGCCATGGTAACCGTATAGGTGGCTGAGATGATGAACACGTGTTGCCATGGTAACCATGTAGGAGGCTGGGATGACGAATACATGTTACCATAGTAACCATATAGGAGGCCTAGATGATGAAATCGTATGACCATGGTAACCACATAGGAGGCCTAGATGATGAACACGTGTGGCCATGGTAACCATATAGGTGGCTGCGATGATGAACACGTGTTGCCATGGTAACCATATAGGAGGCTCGGATGACGAACACATGTTGCCATGGCAACCATATAGGAGGCCTAGATGATGAACACGTCTTGCCATGGTAACCATATAGGAGGCTGGGATGACGAAGACGTGTGGCCATGGTAACCATATAGGAGGCCGAGATGATGAACACGTGAAGCCATGGTAACCATATATGAAGCCTAGATGATGAACACGTGTTGCCATGGTAACCATATAGGAGGCCTAGATGATGAACACGTTTTGCCATGGTAACCATATAGGAGACTGGGATGACGAACACGTGTTGCCATGGTAACCATATAGAAGGCTGGGAAGACGAACACATGTTGCCATGGTAACCATATAGGAAGCCGAGATGATGAACACGTGTTGCCATGGTAACCATATAGGAGGCCTAGATGATGAACACGTGTTGCCATGGTAACCATACAAGAGGCCTAGATGATGAACACGTGTTGCCATGGTAACCATATTGGAGGCTGGGATGACGAACACGTGTTGCCATGGTAACCATATAGGAGGCCGAGATGATGAACACGTGTTGCCATGGTAACCATATAGGAGGCCTAGAGGATGAACACGTGTTGCCATGGTAACCATACAGGAGGTTGAGATAACGAACACGTGTTGCCATGGTAACCATATAGGAGGCCGAGATGATGAACACGTGTTGCCACTTTAACTATATAGTAGGCTGAGATGACGAACACGTGTGGCCATAGTAACCATAAAGGAGGCCGAGATGATGAACACGTGTTGCCATGGTAAACATATAGGAGGCCGAGATGACGAACACGTGTGGCCATAGTAACCATATAGGAGGCTGAGATGATGAACACGTGTTGCCATGCTAACCATAAAGGAGGCTGAGATGATAAACACGCATTGCCATGGTAACCATATAGGAGGCTGAGATGACGAACACGTGTGGCCATAGTAACCATAAAGGAGGCCGAGATGATGAACACGTGTTGCCATGGTAACCATATAGGAGGCTGAGATGACAAACACGTGTGGCCATAGTAACCATATAGGAGGCCGAGATGATGAACACGTGTTGTCATGGTAACCATATTGGAGGCTGAGATGATGAACACGTGTGGCCATAGTAACCATATTGGAGGCCGAGATGATGAGCACGTGTTGCCATGGTAACCATATAGGAGGCTGAGATGATGAACACGTGTTGCCATGGTAACCATATAGGAGGCTGCGATGACGAACACGTGTGGCCATAGTAACCATATAGGATGCCTAGATGATGAACACGTGTGGCCATGGTAACCGTATAGGTGGCTGAGATGATGAACACGTGTTGCCATGGTAACCATATAGGAGGCTGGGATGACGAATACATGTTACCATAGTAACCATATAGGAGGCCTAGATGATGAAATCGTGTGACCATGGTAACCACATAGGAGGCCTAGATGATGAACACGTGTGGCCATGGTAACCATATAGGTGGCTGCGATGATGAAAACGTGTTGCCATGGTAACCATATAGGAGGCTGGGATGACGAACACATGTTGCCATGGCAACCATATAGGAGGCCTAGATGATGAACACGTGTTGCCATGGTAACCATATAGGAGGCTGGGATGACGAACACGTGTGGCCATGGTAACCATATTGAAGGCTGGGAAGACGAACACATGTTGCCATGGTAACCATATAGGAGGCCGAGATGATGAACACGTGTTGCCATGGTAACCATATAGGAGGCCTAGATGATGAACACGTGTTGCCATGGTAACCATACAAGAGGCCTAGATGATGAACACGTGTTGCCATGGTAACCATATTGGAGGCTGGGATGACGAACACGTGTTGCCAAGGTAACCATATAGGAGGCCGAGATGATGAACACGTGTTGCCATGGTAACCATATAGAAGGCCAAGATGATGAACACGTGTTGCCATGGTAACCATATTGGAGGCCGAGATGATGAACACTTGTTGCCATGGTAACCATATAGAAGGCCAAGATGATGAACACGTGTTGCCATGGTAACCATATAGGAGGCCTAGAGGATGAACACGTGTTGCCATGGTAACCATACAGGAGGTTGAGATAACGAACACGTGTTGCCATGGTAACCATATAGGAGGCCGAGATGATGAACACATGTTGCCACGGTAACCATATAGGAGGCTGGGATGACGAACACGTGTTGACATGGTAACCATATCGGAGGCTGGAATGAAGAACACGTGTTGCCATGGTAACCATATAGGAAGCCTAGATGATGAACACGTGTTGCCATGGTAACCATATAGAAGGCCTATATTATGTACACGTGTTGCCATGGTAACCATATAGGAGGCCTAGACGATGAACACGTGTTGCCATGGTAACCATATAGGAGGCCTAGACGATGAACACATTTTGCCATGGTAATCATATAGGAGGCCTAGATGTTGAACACGTGTTGCCATGGTAACCATATAGGAGGCCTAGACGATGAACACGTTTTGCCATGGTAACCATATAGGAGGCCCAGATGATGAACACGTTGTGCCATGGTAATCATATAGGAGGCCTAGATGATGAACACGTGTTGTCATGGTAACAATATAGAAGGACTAGATGATGAACACATGTTGCCATGGTAACCATATAGGAGGCCCAGATGACGAGCACGTGTTGCCATGGTAACCATATAGAAGGCCTAGATGATGAACACGTGTTGTCATGGTAACCATATAGGAGGCCTAGATGATGAATACATGTTGCCATGGTAATCATATAGGAGGCCTAGATGATGAACACGTGTTGCCATGATAACCATATAGGAGGCCGAGATGATGAACATTTATTGCCATGGTAACCATATACGAGGCCTAGATGATGAACACGAGTTGCCATGGTAACCATATAGGGGGCTGGGATGATGAACACGTGTTTCCATGGTAACCATATAGGAGGCCTAGATGATGAACTCGTGTTGCCATGGTAACCATATAGGAGGCCGAGATGATGAACACGTGTTGCCATGGTAACCATATTGGAGGTCTAGATGACGAACACGTGTAGCCATGGTAATCATACAAGAGGCCGAGATGATGAACTCGTGTTGCCATAGTAACCATATAGGGGGCTGGGATGATGAACATGTGTTGCCATGGTAGCATATAGGAGGCCTAGATGATGAACACTTGTTGCCATGGTAACCATATAGGGGGCTGTGATGATGAACACGTGTTGCCATGGTAACCATATAGGAGGCCGAGATGATGAACACGTGTTGCCATGGTAAACATATAGGGGGCTGGGATGATGAACATGTGTTGCCATGGTAACCATATAGGAGGCCTAGATGATGAACACGTGTTGCCATGGTAACCATATAGGAGGCCTAGATGATGAACATGTGTTGCCATGGTAACCATATAGGAGGCCGAGATGATGTACACTTGTTGCCACGGTAACCATATTGGAGGTCTAGATGACGAACACGTGTTGCCATGGTAACCAAATAGGAGGCCTAGACGATGAACACGTTTTGCCATGGTAACCATATAGGAGGCCTAGATGATGAACACGTGTTGCCATGGTAACCATATAGAATGCCTAGATGATGTACACGTGTTGCCATGGTAACCATATAGGAAGCCTAGGCGATGAACACGTGTTGCCATGTTAACCATATAGGAGGCCTAGACGATGAACACGTGTTGCCATGGTACCCATATAGGAGGCCTAGACGATGAACACGTTTTGCCATGGTAATCATATGGGAGGCCTAGATGATGAACACGTGTTGCCATGGTAACAATATAGAAGGACTAGATGATGAACACGTGTTGCCATGGTAACCATATAGGAGGCCCAGATGACGAGCACTTGTTGCCATGGTAACCATATAGAAGGCCTAGATTATGAACACGTGTTGCCATGGTAACCATATAGGAGGCCTAGATGATGAATACGTGTTGCCATGGTAATCATATAGGAGGCCTAGATGATGAACACGTGTTGCCATGGTAACCATATAGGAGGCCGAGATGATGAACATGTGTTGTCATGGTAACCATATAGGAGGCCTAGATGATGAACTCGTGTTGCCATGGTAACCATATAGGGGGCTGGGATGATGAACACGTGTTTCCATGGTAACCATATAGGAGGCCTAGATGATGAACACGTGTTGCCATGGTAACCATATAGGAGGCCGAGATGATGAACACGTGTTGCCATGGTAACCATTTTGGAGGTCTAGATGACGAACACGTGTAGCCATGGTAATCATACAAGAGGCCGAGATGATGAACTCGTGTTGCCATGGTAACCATATAGGGGGCTGGGATGATGAACATGTGTTGCCATGGTACCATATAGGAGGCCTAGATGATGAACACGTGTTGCCATGGTAACCATATAGGGGGCTGGGATGATGAACACGTGTTGCCATGGTAACCATATAGGAGGCCGAGATGATGAACATGTGTTGCCAAGGTAAACATATAGTGGGCTGGGATGATGAACATGTGTTGGCATGGTACCATGTAGGAGGCCTAGATGATGAACACGTGTTTGATATGGTAACCATATAGGGGGCTGGGATGATGAACATGTGTTGCCATGGTACCATATAGGAGGCCTAGATGATGAACACGTGTTGCCATGGTAACCATATAGGGGGCTGGGATGATGAACACGTGTTGCCATGGTAACCATATAGGAGGCCGAGATGATGAACACGTGTTGCCAAGGTAAACATATAGTGGGCTGGGATGATGAACATGTGTTGGCATGGTACCATGTAGGAGGCCTAGATGATGAACACGTGTTTGATATGGTAACCATATAGGGGGCTGGGATGATGAACACGGGTTGCCATGGTAACCATATAGGAGGCCTAGATGATGAACATGTGTTGCCATGGTAACCATATAGGAGGCCGAGATGATGTACACTTGTTGCCACGGTAACCATATTGGAGGTCTAGATGACGAACACGTGTTGCCATGGTAACCATATAGGAGGCCGAGATGATGAGCACGTGTTGCCATGGTAACCATATAATTAGGGGGGTAGTGGTGCTTCTAAGCCACCCATTTTATTTGTACCCGACTGTACATGTTAAGATAATGAATATCTCTCAAACGCATTGTCCGATTTTGACAAATGAGGTGTCGTTGGACTCGGGCTGACGCCCTCTTTCCAATGGACCATTCATTTCAACCCCTAAATAAAACCTACCCCTATTAGGGGGTGAAATTGTTTTTTTTTTTTAGTGAAAGTCTCTTTTCAAATGCGACATGTATAAGGTGCGCTGCTAAAATGAACTTAAACTTTGTTGCTCATATAGCGCATGCGTTTTTCGGGCTGCCGCTATGGATTAACATTTTGGTTTTTGTTTTATACGCATGCGCACTTGGAATTTTTGTTACCGGTGCGAGCTCTTTGAAAAAAAATGATTGATAAGAAGGGGTTTTGGTGGTGAGGAGAGAACCAGATAGTCGCCTACTTTCCTACGAAGTTTGCCGATATCTCTCGAACGCAAGGTCGGATTTGGACGTGTGACGTGTCAAATCGCTTGTCTGGAAGCTCTATTTATGCTATTAATAGGTTAAAGTTTTGAGAATGAGGGAAACAGGCTTTTTGGGGGTAAAACCATGATTTTAGACTTTTTCCGATATTTCACGAATGTATGGTCGGATGTGGTCCTATGACGTGTCAAATGGCTTGTCTTGAAACCCTCTTTATTTTGGTAATAGGTTAAATTTTTTGAGAATGAGGGAAACAGAATGTTTTGGGGTAAAACCGTGATTTAAAATTTTTGCTATATCTCGCGAACCAATCATGCTAGAGGCGTGTACGAGGGGTCCAAGGACTCGGGCTGACGTTCTCTTTCCTATGAACCACTCGTTATATTAAAAAAAATTGGAAACTCGATTTTGGGGTAAACAAGTGTTTTTTGTGATTTTTGCTGATAACTCACGAACCAAGAAGCCTAGAGACAAGTGCGAGGTGTCATTTTTTTCACTGCGTTGCCCTCTTGCCGAGGATGTTCGTGATGAGCAGGAATGAAAAACCATGTTGAGGTAAAACCATGATTTTAGACTTTTTGCTTTATTTCGCAAACCCATAACGCTAGAGACGTGTACGAAGTGTCCTAGGACTCGGGATCACGCCCCCTTTTAGAAACTATGTTTGACATTTTGACAAAGGGCCTAACGCCATACATGTTGAAAAAAAATTCTTTACCGATACCTGTTTATAATGTTCATGAAGCGTGGTGGTTGAGAGAGACGATACTGCTGGATGTGTGTGTTTCAACGAACCTGTCGCTGACCACGGTGGCTGTGCTCAATAGATTAATCGCTATTTCGACAGGTCGGTTTATGACAGAGCGAGGGTGCGTTTTTTCAGATACTTAACCCCGAAGATGATCTTTAACGTGTAAACGGTGATGAGAACTTGGTTCTATGTTGGTCGAAGCGAGTACAGAAAACAAACTTGCAGAGGAGCAGGAGGTGAATGTCTTTTGAGCTTATTGGAATGCGCTGATCTGACTTGACAACAGGTGCAATGGAAAATGACAAAGACGCAGAGGACGCTTGAAGGTGAAATAATCTGACCATTGTGGTGGCAGGGAAGAGCGAATACACGTGTGAGATGACATGTACGCTAAACAAGTTACATCCTGTTTTCTTCGTACGTGACAAAATGCAAGTTCATGTGAAATTTGATCCGGAACAAGTGTTCACTTTGGGCGTTAGCTGTCCACGTGACCGATAACAGGATGTTCAAAGCGTGGGAAAAAATGATTATACATGCAACGTAACATATATAAAGACATGTCGTTATCATTTCCTCTCTCACTTAGCCTTTGAACACATTGCGTTGCGTGAAACCCCTGGTCTTGTTTAACAGTTTTGGTGTTGGTGGAAAATACTTAGCCTTGTTGTGGGGTAGGTATTTATTTATAAATTTATTCATTTATACATTTATTGATTTATATATATATATATATTTACAAGCAATTATTTATTGATTAGGTAATTAATGATTTTATTTATTTATTTGTTTGCAGATAACCGGTATACCTTACATGTCTGAGAGAGAAGAAACCATTGCACTTTTGAGCTCACTAGAAGGAAACAGCAACAAGCTACTGCAAGTAAAGGTGAGATGATTTTTTTAAACTAACTTGTTTCATTTTTTTGTTTTAGGTTTTATTTTATGAAATGCATGTATTAACCTGAATTTAGGTATTTATAGCGGTTTATTTTATTTATTTTTAGAAACTTGGAAAGAAAAGCCTTACCGCCGTAGCAGTTGCTGAAAAAAACCGAAACGCACTAAAGCGAAACCACTGCCAAAGAGTGAACTGTTTAAAACTCAGGTAAGTCTAACTTAAAAATGCTATTCCATTTTACCACTACTGAAAACTCGTAGACAAAAGAAAATTCATTACCTGTACATGACTGGGACAATGATTGCTTTCTTGATTAATGGCTATGTTGTTGTTGTTGACTTGGAAAAGTACAAGGCCATGTTGGATTTTCTAAAAATAAAAATAAAAATTTAATTTATGGGTGGTTCCCTATGGACTCAACGTATATCCACAGGTTTGAACATGATAATGTGAACAAAATGATATGACATTCATTTTTGTATATATATTGGTTAAAGGGGGGGGGGGGATGTAAATGACTGTAGCTTTATAAAAAGAAAATAAGTACATGGGTTACTGTTAGTGCCAACATACAGTTTATTTTTAATGATGTTTTGATATATTAATGCCAATTAACGTTAACGTTTTATTTACAAGTATTGGTTGATTGATAGATTGATTGATTGATTGATTGAGTGATGGGTTATTTTGTTTGCTTTTAGGTGTCGTCATGTGCCATTAACGTAATGAACAGACAGTGAACAAGCATGCATTATGCTTTAAAGTACTCTGTGCAACGTTAATAACTTACAATATGAAAAAAGTTTTATTATAACACAAGGCGTTAGTACGAAATACAACAAGTGAGCAAGTTGGTTTACCACGTGGGTTAAATTTAAAATCAGAACATGATCGTTGGTTAACATTTGAATCCTGGCCTGTAGGCATTTTGTCGACACATGAACTTGCAAAAGCAGTTTTTTTTAACTTGAACCGAGAAGATGTGGTGCGCTGCGTGTTTTGTCGTATTGAACTTTCACACTGGGAAGAAGGGGATGATCCCTTTAGAGACCATTTGCGATGGTCTCCTCATTGTCCTTACATGCTTGGAAAGCAAGTGGGTAACCTAACCATGCATTCATTTTACCGAACCACAAGGCCATTGGCTACTACTTACGTTGCTGAATCACAAATAAATAATAATAATGATGTATTACCAGCCAACGATAGTGTCGATATATGTGGTCCATATGCCATAGACAGTGTTGAATTGGCGTGTGCTTTTGAAAAATTGGGAGTTTGCAAGACTATAGCACTAGCACACACAGAGTACAGCTCTGTTGAAAAACGTTTAGAATCTTATAAAAATGTTTGGCCATTAATATAAAACACCTTAGTGGCCACAACGGTACCAGTATAGTAAGTAATAATATAAACAATGTCACATCGAGCAAATGGGAGCAGTGTCTGCTATCATCTCCAGTCCTGTGCGATTCCCATAATCTTATAGAATAGTTGGACCCAGGTATTAAAAAACTAATTCTTAATCTGTGTATGCGGATTGAAGAGACAATAGAAAGTATGGAGGCGCAATGTTACAATGGAAGTTACCGATGGGTTGAAGTAAGTGAATATCATCTTTCACTGAACCTAATCGTTATCATGCAGGCCTACAGCACTGAATATCTGGGAGGATGTTGATGTATTTCCTGTGAGAGTGCAAGAGCAAATAAATAAATACATAAATAAATAAATTAAGGAATAAATAAATGAATGAATACTCCTTCTGGTGTAGCCAGTCGCTGTCTTGTGTCAGGGTTCCCACGCCACACAGCAAGCTCTCTCCTCAGATCCATTCATCCCCGTGGCGCATCATAAAGAGCGTCCTCACCTGGCTAATGGAACACAACCACTTTCTTTTCAATTCTAGTTTCCTTTCAACACAGACGAGCGAGTGTTGACCACCGGGTCAATCTGCAAGCTCTCGAGGGTTGCAGGTCACACCAAAAACATTAACCATATATGCCAATATACGTATTAACTCACTTAATGAAATTCATTGATGATACCTGTAAATGTTCTCCGCAGCGGCTGCGAGAGGTAGCGTCAGCAGTTTAGTTGGCAGCACGGTGTCCTGGACAGAGTAGCGGTACAGTGAAGATTACACGTGTGGGTGTAAGCTGTCGAAATCGTCAGTGTGTGTTGCAGTAAGCGAGCGTTCAGATAGATTATTGGAAGAGTGCAACAGTATAAATAAGCGGTTATGTTTACTACTGAAGAGAGAGCTTTTTTGGTGGAATAATGTACGGTTTTCACAAAGGCAATCGGTTTACAGAAAATGTTAAACAAAAATTTCAGGGAAGGTTTTGAATATTCCCGAAGGGAATATGGTGTAATTTCCATTTGAGCGGATGAATTATCAATAAATGATAAAAATGGTCCGGTTAGCTCAAACAATGCCAGCGTTTCGCCCCAGTATGCCGTTGGGCTCATCAGTTGGTACACACACACCTACCAATACGCGTGGCTAGCACATACTGAGAAGGCCCTGCCAAGGTAAGGCTTTTGTTTTTATGAAAGGGAGTTTGACTCCCATAGCACATTGGCATGCTCGTGACGTCAATACTGCTTGTATTTTGTGTCTTGTGATGACCTTCTCAGTATGTACTAGCCACACCTATTGGGAGGTGTGTCTGTACCAACTGACGAGCCCAAAGGCACACTTGAGCTAACCGGACCATTTTTATCATTTATTGATAAATATTTCAGGAGCGATTTCCTAATTCAAAGTGTCCAAACCGGGATACTGTTCGGGATTTGATAAGTAAATTTCGTATGACCGGCTCACAAACTAATCCAAAGCCGGCGGTACCATGTCATAGATTTATGGCATGTTAAAGAACCTTCTACTAATTACACCTGTGAGAAGCTAAATTAGGTTAAAACGTAAACAACGCTCAGGTTCCTACATTCGTCGCCAGGAGCCGACTGCGGTGGCGTCTAGTAGCCAAGTTCTGAACGAGTAGTCATTGACGGTGGCGTTTGGCGGCAAAAGTAGGAACTACTTGAAGAAGTCAAATTCTGCAGTCCTTAGTTGAATTAAGAAACAGATAACACACACTAATACAGTCATCACAATTAACACCGGTTATCAGACAGATTCTACGCACACCCAAGTACACGGGGCTACATGACCGCGTTGTCGCAGCCCTTAAAGTGAGGAACCAACCAACCAAAGTGAATATAATTAATTATGTGCGGTCCATTACGCAAGAAACTTTAGAGAAAGTCTTCGACAATTTGTGTAGACGTGTTGAAGTCTGTCTTCGAACACAAGGACAACACTTCCAGCATCTGTTATGAATGGCTGTGGTTAGTGCAAAGTTTACTGTTTGTTTGTTTGTTTGTTTTGATACAAGTTATAGCCAGGCTGCCAACATAACAGTTGTTTCTTAATTTCCCTGTGTTATTTGCTATGTTTTGGAGATCACTTGTGCTCTGTTATAGACCTAGCCACTCTTGATCTATTTGAAAACAGAGGAAGAAAATTTCTGTCTAGTGAGACGGGGATACATAATTATTGCTCAGTTGGAACCGCTTGATCTCCTTACCTTAGAGTAGGAATGTTCTCTCTCCGGTAACACGAGCCACAGCTTACCTGGAAACAAGAAATAGTGTTTAAGAAATATGTAAGAAATACCGTTTTAGATTAGGTATGAATAGTAAACAGCCATACAAATATACTCTCTGTGTGTATCACATTTAGAGGCAGACAACTCTTCAACCCTTGAACATTAACATCACTCATTAGGCGCTTAGTACCAGTACTGTAATAAGCAACACTAGTGGAGCCGTGCGAGAATAGGTTTATAATGAGACACTTAAGGGAAAGATTGTTATATTTTTATTTCAACCAAATGATTATAGAACACTATTTACATTTCGGTTAGAATTCCAAGTTCTACGTTCCCTAACTTAACCCCTTCAGGCCCAGGGTATACAAATGTGACGTTCATTTTTTAATATTATTTTTTTCGGCAGCAGTTGGTATTATGTGAATTCAGGACTGTCATTCACTCCCTTAATATTCTCATTTCTAGGGGATTGGTGGGAGAAGAGAGATGAATCTAATGTTAGTGGATTATTTTTACGACCTGGTGGTTGTCTTATCAGGGTGTTGTTGAGGGAAAAGAAGGAGTGGAGATGAATTAAACGGGGCAAGAAGTAGGAAGGAAGCAGTCGTGGCCTGCTAGAAGGTACTATCCCAGTTTTGTCTAGATTTGAAAACGACAAACCATGGATAACCATTTCAAGAATGTCTGACTATGGGATTTGAACCCATTCGCTTTTCGAGTCCGTAGATAGTCAGGTCCCATGCCCGGGACTTGGCACTAATTTTATACTTGAATAAAAATATGTTCTGTGTCTTAAAATGTGTGATTTTTGCCATTATTTAATACGAAAGATAGACAGAACCACAATATCTTAGCTACACATTTTACCTCGGGTCTGAAGACAATCACTGAAAATTGGATCAAGATAATACTCACCGGTTATTCGATATTTATGAAATTATAGGATTTGAGTACTCATTCCTCTGATTTACTGTTTCTGAAATCCATGCAAAATGAAAAAGGAAAGACCTCAGAATGTTAAAATGATATGAATCAGGCGTCACAGCGGCCGAAATGTGATGTGGACAGCAATTATGGAGCGTATTTTCCTACAGCAACAGTATCTGCAAATCGCTCACTTCGTACATTTTTTAAAGAAATTATGTATATTTATGAAATTAGAGTGCAATTCGTCTATTTTCTTCCATTTGAATGCTCATTTGTCACGATCGGTCGCTTGTGAGCGCCGCAGGAGGGATCTATACTACTGAAATAATATATATGATGATGTTAAGTCCATCTCCTGGTGTAGAGACCAATCTAATCTGGTCTGAGGATTGGAACGGGATAAACTCAGTCTCGTGAGGCAAAACTGGCCTTAAGTTAGGAACCATCACGGCATTTTCCTGGAGTGGAAGTGGGAAGCCACGGAAAACCAATTCCAAGATCGCTCACGAGGCTGAGTGAACCCTCATCCAGCCCTCAGACCAACATTATATTTCTTGGCAGAGCCGGGAATCGAACCCAGACCTCCTATTTTCTTTTCTCCTGCCAATTTGGCGTCCATGGGTGTTTCTGATTGATTTCGGTTGAATTCCTTTATTTTTCTTTAACATTTGTTGGTCCCGTAGTGTTTAAGAATCGGGGTTAATGTAACATGAAAATGTCACTTGACCGACTTATCGCTGTTGCACTTATGGCCCTGATTTACGATCAGTGCTCACGCGATCGTGTGCGTTATCACAGCCACCTACTGTAGTTACTGACTGCACGCGATGCAAACCTGGGCTACTGTAGGAGGCTTTGACAGACCATCACACGGTTCAAGCCTGTGGCGGTTCTCATTAATTTGAAGCGTTAGAATCGCCGCGTCACCTGATTTATTACAAAATAAGTAATGATTTAAAAACAAATATTTAGACATTTATTAAAATTCTTAAACATGATTTTTACTGCATTAGATGTTACCATGAACATCGACCTTCAAACGACACAGCACGGTGGCGCGGTGGCGAATATACTGCCGCGTTGCTCAGTTAGCCTGATGCGACAGAAATGAGCTGGCAAGAACATCTCTGCCTCGGTGATTGAGTAAGGCCGGAGGGGGAACGGAAGTCAGCGGTAACCATGGCAACAGGAGTTCCCTGATGCGAGTCGCATCTCACCAGTGATGGCTCATCCATATTGCTCTCATTTCAAGCAAAC
Source organism: Meconema thalassinum (assembly GCA_946902985.2). NCBI lineage: Eukaryota > Metazoa > Arthropoda > Insecta > Orthoptera > Tettigoniidae > Meconema > Meconema thalassinum. Next base: position 28,781,982 of record OX336394.1, read on the forward strand.
AGTTACTGTGCAGTTCGTATATTAGATAGCGACGTGTTGCGTGTGTAATACGTTTTTCATTTTGATATTCCAAGATAAGAAATACCAAAATATGAGTATTGAAACATGAGTGATATACCTAAAAGAAAACAGTATGGACGATGTGTTCGTTCGTGGAAGCAAAGGCCTACACATTATTCTGTTTATTTTTTCTTCGCGGATATCGGCGCGTCACCATCCGAACCGCCACTGGTTCAAGTACACGGCCAACAAGAAATACTACTCCTGGTATGGATCTGTGACGTTAGCATTGGAGATCTGTTACATCACTTCCTGTCTTACACTTGTCATCTTATGTTCCTTGAAGTCCAACCTGCGTCACAATTTAGTTACACATTACTTTACTCCACTGCGTGCAATCAGTGGATCAACTTTAATCATAGTAGTTGATCACTAGATAATAACATTTAGGAATATGTACATTAATAGCTGTTCTTCCCGACGTCGCTCGGGCACAAAATTAGAAGTTAAGAGATGGTAAATTTGCTCACTTTCTTGAATTGCCTTATATCACAAGAGATGTCGTACAGATTATGCACATTAATATCCCTTTTACATCCTTACTTATGTTTACTTGCTGTACACATTGCTTATAATGGAAAAGAAGAGCATTGTCAGATGTGCGGTATTGCAAGTTCAGTCTCCTTTTTCAGAAGGATTCCGTTTTGTTTTCAATACCGGTATATTGATAGATTTAATTTGACTTCTTCTTCATCCAAACCCGTTTTCATATTCTGTCCTAAGATTTGAAATACATTTTATTCTTCTTCTTCTTCTACTTCTTTTTTCTTTGTTTAGGCAAGCTATGGACCACGTCATTTCAACTGCTTCTGTCTCTGGGCCTTGATCTTAGCCCAGTGTTCACGCACTCGCTGCCTGTGAGACTCCTTTCTTTCTTCAGACCACTTCTTGCCGGTTTTTAATTTCGCTTTTTCTTGGATTTGGCGGTGTGTTCCAAGCTTTTCCTTCAAAAGAACACGTTCCATAATGTCTGCTTGGGTGATCCCTACTTCGTGTAAAACCTTGTCTACCTCACAAAACCAGGGGCCCTTGTTTTTTTTGTTGTTAAGAAAATAGGTAAATATCCGATTGGTGATTCTCTCGGGTTTCATACGGGTTTATCTTCCGAATTACTTGAGATATCCTTTCTACATGATGGTACAGCTCATTGTTATGCCGTCTCCTGTATTCACCATCGTCTTTCAACGGCCCTAAGATCTTCCTGAGGATATTCCTTTCCTTGGCTTCCTATTTCTCAATCAGACCCTTCCTATTCATTGCCAGGCATTCTGCTGTGTACAGCAGCTTCTGTAGGGACAGATGACCTCATAGTTCCACCCCTTAAAACAACAATAACTAACTAACTAACTAACTATAAACTCACTGTATAAGGGACCCCGGCAGTGGAGATTAGCCAACAATGCAACTGTTTAATAGAAGCTTTGTCATTAGATAACCATGACAACTAGAAACTTGAGATTTGCGAAAGTTATCACCAACATCCATGGCAGTGTTATGATAGTGAATTATAGAAATTGAAAACATATTTGAAAAACAATGAACATTTGAAAATTCTGAAAATTTTAGAAGAGTACTTGTATTTTTGTACCATTCTCTCAGGAACCAAATGCCTGATCAAGTTGAAATTTTGTGAAGTTATAGATGCTTACCAATCAAAAGCTGTGAAGAAAAAGGTAAGTAATCGAAAAAAGATAAACAGATTAAAAATTAAAAAGAACTCAAATAAAGGCTGAAATATATTGACGAAATCAAAAATTCATAAATTCGAAACCAAATGCCTGACAACAATAACGTTGCTTCACAAACTGTATCAATAACAACAGATTAAGAATTATAGATTTCACACAATTATCTATTTTAACACCAGAGAAAAAGGTACCAAAATACAAGTACTCTCCTAAACTTTTCAGAATTATCAAATGTTCATTATTTTTCAAATATGTTTTCAATTTCTATAATTCACTATCAAAACACTGCCATGGATGTTGCTGACAGCTTGTAAAAATCTCAAGTTTCTAGTTGCCATGGTAATTTAATAGCAAAGCTTTTAGTTAACAGTTGCATTGTTGCTAGTATTTTGTTACAGCAGTCCGAGACATGTAACGCACTTATTTCTGATAACACCACATTTTGGAAAGTTAACGTCACATGAAATTCTCCGTTCTATCAGTTCCAAAACCACATTCTTGTCTTGGTCGAATATAGCGACCCATATGTCTCCAATGTTGCCACATCAGCTCACACTACACTGTGATGCGTTCTGACAGCGGTGTCCCCCGTGGTTTCGATAATCCGTTTTTATCTTTATTTTCTCTTGGAAACCAACTTGTCTGTGCCCCAGACATTTCGTCAAGTCCTCGTGGATTATTCCAATTAGCCTTCAGCTGGCTGACTTCTGGGATCAGCTAGGTCCTTAATTGGGGCCTGTGTTTACACATAGCCAATCACCTCACGTCTCTTCTCAACAAGACTTCCTTTTCTTTTTGCCTTGCTTGCCTCTTGGGTTGTTCTGTAAGCCACCACGTCCTGCCCTGTTCGTTCCATTTCGCTTCACCAGCCTTGGGGGAGTGAAGTCTTCAATTATTCGTGTCCCCAAACACGGCGCGACGCCGGCGGGAGGCGACAAGAAGAGGTGAGAGATTCCCAGGAGTTAAGGGATGCGGGCAAGAGGCTGGCAGTTGAGCAAATATTAGTCTTGCGGCCGACATCATGTCGCTTGAAACCTGCCCCAGATAAACAGTGCTAATGGTCTTACTACTATATTAGTGGGCCATATCTGGCTGGCATCAAGAGTTACAATAGTTCAGCGCGTAACAGGTCTAGTATTTCGTCACTCGTTGAGTTCAAGCCGGATCCACGGTGTGACACTGTGTCTACAACAGGGGTGGCCAATAACATTAACTCTGGGTGTCGCAAATTTATGAAGCTGCTTCGAAGCGACCCAGATTGTTAAAAAATTAATGATTTATAAAGTAAAGACACGCTTTTTATTTCATAAAAAACGAAGAAACATTTATAGGCCTATCGTTTTGGAGCCGTGGTGGCGCAGGGGTCAAGCTGCTGGCCTCTCATCACGGTGAACCGGGTTCGATTCGCGGTCATTGCATGTGAGATTTTCAAAGTGAAATGCCATGTCCTGTGGTTCGGATTCCTCGTAAAAAGGAGGTCCCGTGGCTCATGATCACGAGATTTATGGTCTCGTAAAACTACAGACTTCCTTCCTTAATTTATATCGTTTATTTTACACATAACATTATTGTTCAATTATACAACAAGATAGAGGAATTTACTTTTGAGAAGTGCTTTTTCGAGGGTTCATTTTAGGTGTTAGTTGTTTGAAATCTGACAGAATGGTAAGCGCAGTTCGCATGAGTTCATTTCTAGGTTCATTAGTTAGTTCAGTTCGATATTTAGATTTTCTGTAATGAACTTGAGCGTTGAACACAGTGATTCACACAAATGCAGTTGGCCTAAGTAGTAGTAAATAGTTAATAGTAAATATTTCTTTCCAGGAACTTTCTTCCCAAACGCCAGTCCATTTATATACTTTACATGCTCTTTAAACTCTTTAAAAACTGAACTATATTTTCAAGGAGCCGCTCGAGATTGACTCAAGAGCCGAATTTGGCTCGCGAGCCTCGTTGTGGACATCCCTGGTCTAAAAGTTCAAAACTCATCCAGGAAAAGGTTTTTTTTTTCAATGGAAAATGTGTTTAATTATGCTCCATTAATATTTTGCTTTTTTTTCTCGATAATGTTCCTGCGTGGAATTGAGTTTTAAATTAGTTATGAATACGCCTACTTGACAGTAAAGGGAATTCCTATAGTGGTCCATGAAAGGCTACCTCAGTTCTCGTATAAAAACATCGATATATATTACATTGATTGCTGCATTACCGCAATGTGGGTTAATATCTGAATAGCCATTGTGCAGAAACATATTACCGGCTTTGACGACTAGTTACAATGTTCCATATTAAAGCACATCATCATTTAAATACTGATACGAAGACTTTTAACGTGAGGTTTGTGTTTCTATCAGTTGACACCAGAGTTCGCATGATCGTTTAGCGTTCAGTATGAAAGTGTTGAGCAAAGTTACTCGGGGAGTGGATGCTCATCACATTTATCCAGAGATTGAAAAACAGAATCTTAATAAATCATAATTGTTTTCAGCAAATAGGAGCAGCTGATCTACTAATGTCCATTCAGGTTGTGTTAGTTCACTGAAGTAAGAAGTCACGTTCAGAGGTTCGGAATCCACGTAGAAATGAGGTCTTGTTCCTTATAAACGTTAGGTTTAAGAGCCAAGTAAGATTTTTGTGTTGTTTTGATATAAGTCAATACAGTACACTGTGCACACTGACATAGAACAAGGGCGTATACAAGTGAATATAAAGGGCAAATGTTACGCACTCGTCAACCATACCTCGGCAACTATGGACGTAGCATTAATGTTTTCATGGGGGTTGCTTTAAGTTTAACTGTTTAAAAAAAATCGAATTCACCCTCTAGGGTGGTGACTCCCACGGACTCAGAGAGGGAGCTCACCCCTACCGCCATTTTTCAGGCAGTGTCCTAGAGCTGGGAACATCTAATCAGAGTGGATACAACTGGTGAGATGGGATTAGCACCTCGCCCAGGCGGCCTCACCTGCAAAGCGAACAGGGGCTCACGAGGGAAGGGAATGGAAGGCTAGGATGGATAGACAAGGGAGAGGGAAGGAGGCGGCCGTGGCCTTACAGTAGGGACTATCCCGGCATTTGCCCGAAGACGAAGTGGGAAACCACGGAAAACCACTTCGAGGATGGCTGAGGTGGGAATCGAACTCCCTGTACTCATTTGGACCACCCGAGGCTGAGTAGACCCCGTTCCAGTCCTAATACCACTTTTCTAATTTCATGGCAGAGCCGGGAATCGAAACCAGGACCTCCGGGGGGAAGGGGGGGGGGGCGGAGCAGCTAACCACGCTGACCGCTACGCTACGGAGGCGACTTGAAGTTTATACGCAAGTGATAAAAGAGTTCAAAACACAAACGTGAAACATGAAATGTACGCTCGTTGATAAATTCGAAGGGATACGTGTTTGAGAAATTTTCGATTTGTTGTAGGCCTACTTTTAGTGGTGAAAATAGGGTTGGATATTTCGTTAAACATGCTTATCTTTGGAATGCTCTTATGACATTCTGCAGCTCCCACTAATTCTCTGTAGACGCGAGTGGTGCGCTATCTGTAGACGAGAGTGCGAGTCAGATGTAGCACAACCATCCACCAATCATAAACCGATATTTTATGGCCTATGCTATATGACGTGGGATCGGCGAACATGTATCCTTGCTTGCGTCTCGCGGCGACAGACTTGGCAGGATAAGCTGATTGGTTGAATGGTGTGATGTCATCAAAACTCGACGTTACTTCCTTAACCTATCCATTCCAGCTTCTCATACAGTACAAGAGTTGTCCAGCCAAGTCTGTCGCGAGAAGCAAGTTTTTCATCAACAAAAACTTAGCATACTGATGAAATGAAATGAACAGTATTATTCTTAATACAATTATAGATAAAAGCAGTAGACCAGCGCTCATTCTTCTTCGCCGCTATAGTGGGCCGTTAGTGACAATAGGCTACAGCAGATTCTTTCTGTTCGTTATCTTACCAAAACTACGTTAACGTCTAGGCATTCAACCACTCGTAAGTATGCACACATTTATAGATTCGAGAAGGGGGGTCCTGTAAAGGGATTTCAAAATTTTGAATAAATTTAAATATAATTTTGTAAACCTCGCTAAAACGTGACTGGGATTACAATCGCCTGTGTACAAAAGTGAGGTTAAAGTTATGTCTCGATCCTGGTTAGAGCGACCAATCAGCTTGTCCAGCCAAGTCTGTCGCGAGAAGCAAGTGTATCCTTCGGTCACTTATATCCTTTGCTTCCATAATTCGCCATGTGCATGCCATTTGTACCCAAGCACTACGTCATCACGCTTTCATCTAAGACGTTTATGTCCCTCCTGTGTCATTATCAGCTCCTTGGGCGTGGGTTCGCTACGGCGATGATCGCTCAATGCTGGCGAGCAATGTATGTAAACAAATGGGGGGCTGGTTTCCCTACAGCAATTTGCTCTGGCGATCATCGCCGGGATTGATTTCATTTCAATTCGTAAACAAAAGAGTACCGATGAACATGGCAGCAAAACAACGTACATTTTGTAATTTATCGATATTTAATTATGAGGTTTTATTACATTGTGTTGCTAATGACCTTTTTATTTAGGACGCGTTTGCTGAATTACAGCAGCCTATATTCAGAGGGGCTTGAACATAGTAGTGCATTTAAACTGGTGATAGGCGGTGTTCGCTTTATCTCGAATAATTAGGAATTAATCGAAACGATTAATCGATTAATGGACTGACTGACCGTTCATTCGATGAATCGACTAACCAAATAATCGATTAATGGCGTAGATGGTAGCATGCTGAGCTTCTATGCCCAAGGTCACGGGTTCAACCCCGGCCGAAGTCGTCGCATTTTTTAAGAGCATTAACAATCCCTCAGTACGCCTTCCTTCGGAGGGGAAGTAAAGCCGGCGGTCCCTTGTTATAGATTTATGGCGTGTAAAATAACCTTCCACTAACTACACTTGTTCTTGTTGAACATATTTCGAGCCTTCTAATAGCACATCTTCAGCGATATAGGCCTATATTGAAGTTGAGCTAAAAAAAGGAAGGCTCTAAACAATGAATAAAATAACTTCTCGTGTTGGGAGCCATTTATCAGTGTTGCCATCTTCTTCTTTCTCTCCTCAACCTGGCGGTTGGTGGGTAGCATGAATGTCTTCGTCCAAAGGTCTTCTATCCTGAGCCCGCTGTTTGATCAGGTGGTACGGACATCTTCCTCCGATGTCATCAAAGAACTCTGCTCTTGGTCGTCCTCTTCCTGCCTTGCCTTCCATTTTCCCTTCAAGCAGTGTGATGCACCATGGTGAATGCCTGAGTAGGTGGCCTATCCAATTATTTCTTCTATTTTTGATAGTTTCTGTCAGATTGATGATTTCCTCTGCTCTTCTTAGAACCTCTTCATTAGTTAGCCTTAGGGTCCAACGTATCCGTAGCATTCGTCGCCAGCACCACATTTCAAATGCACAAAATCGTTTCTTGTCGGCCTTCAATAGTGTCCAGGTTTCGCAACCATAGGTTGCAATGCTCCAAATGTAGCTTTTAATGATGTGTTGTAGGGATATGGCTTTAGATGTCAGGAGATTTATCTTCTTGTTGAATGCTTCTTAAGCCTGGGCTATTCGAGAGCGGATGTCCTTTTCACACCTCCCATCAGAAGTAATAATGCTTCCCAAATACTTGAAAAGATTTACTTGAGCCACTCTTTCTCCTCCCAACCATACATAACTGTTCTGACTACCATCTCGACTACATTTCATTATCTTGGTTTTTCTTTTGTTAATCTTCACGTTACATTTTGCCATAGTAATCGAAATTTAGTGTTTTTTCAGTCGATCAACACCATTGTACTGAGTGGTTCCCTAATCATGAAGAAAACACATGAGGTTAATAAATACACTTGGATGACCAGTTTCGATCGTGAAGTGATCATCATCAGATCCATTACACTTAGGCTATTAAATCTATGTTTACAAGTACTTCCAAAAACATAGAAGAGCCCTATTTTGCCCAGCATATCAGGGTTATAGTTCGACTATTACCGAATACTACTTGCATTACATTATAATAACTTATGGAAGATGTGATGGATAAATGTAAGATAATGCGAATAACAACATGATTTTTCAAATATAAGATTGTAGAGGTTTTGTCAGTTCATTATTGCAATTACTCAGGTGACATTTTATAATAAGTCATTCTCTTTCAAACACAGGGCAGTAGAAAAGCAGATGATTTACAGTTTGAATGTCACCACAAGAGCATGTATAGTCATTTAAAATAGTGATGTAAAACCGCTCAAAGTATGACGAGAACTGAGTGAGCACAAAGTTCGGAACTAGTGTTATACTTTTAAGTCGATGATGAATCACAGGAAAACATATTTCTCTCGTATGAGATCCTTTTGAAGTTGAAGTTCAAGCGTTATTCCACTGCTGAGTAATGTAGCCTAGTCTTTTACCGTTTTTTTTCAGGTGACATATTGGAGTTGTGTCATGTGTAGGGCTCGGATTTTTAGGTAAATAAATATTTTAAATGTAAATACATAAATTCCTGCTTTTCACTTATTAGCACACGAAAAAGACATAATATTTACATTTTAAAAAATTAGTATTCTAGATCTTTCAGTATTTTGCATTTTTGTTCTGTGTTACTTCAACGGGGAAGAACCATTGAGCTATCTAATCTTCATGCAGAGCGAATGTCAGCTTGGAACGGTGTTATTCTTAACTTGTCGCCCCGTCCCACTCACTGTGGAAGCCGGGGATTTCCTTGTCCATAGCCATATTGCTCCACCCAGCTCCCTGGAACCAGTGTCACTCTCATGCAGTTCATTTCTGGCACTGTGAAGTGTAAGGCAGTTCTACGATGCCTAAATAAAAACGACTACTAGTTATCGTCTGTTGCAGAATTTAAAGATAATTTTACTTTTGATGGGGGCGTTCTGTTCTAACAACCATGTAGCAAAGCAATCAAGGCTGAACAGCGATCTCAAGTTACACAACACACCTAGGGCAAGAAACACATTGCCGCAGTTTCCCGCCTTCAGAAGAAGTGTTTCGCGATAATTGTCGGTCATTTCTGATGGACAACTTGAAGATGTATCTCGTTGTGTATTGTAATGCTTCAGCAGTCAGTGAGACATAGCATAAATTGCATTTGTGAGTGCTGCATATTGTTTATATTCACATTAATAAACTAAATTATAACTCAATTAAATATTTTTACTTTTTTGTCACATATTTCAGGTATTTTTAATACATAAAAAATAAATATTTTCCCGATTTTTAGCACCTAAAAATCCTAGCCCTAGTCATATGAAACTTCCATTGTTATGTTTTTTTTTTTTTTTTTTTTAAGTATGGTTTTTAGTGCCTGGAGTGTCCGAGGACATGTTCGACTCGCCAATTTTTAGCTGCTTCCAGGCGGACACCCATTGGGTGAGCTACAAGTACCGTCGCGTGTGGAGTGTTGTCTGGGGAGGAAAGTTGGAATGTAAGGACGATGAGTTGGAAGGTAGCGGCTGCGGCCTATAGTTAGGGACCAACCCCGGCATTTGCCTGGAAGGAAGATGGGAAACCACAGAAGACCATCTTCAGAGTCGCCGGCGGGGGATTCGGACCTCCTTGCCTCCCGGATGTGAGCGGCTGCCTGCAGCCATGCCGTAACGACCACGGCTATCTCACCCGGTATGGGTAATAGCATTTACAACACTTGCCGATTACATAGTCATCTTGGCCGACACGCCTGAGGATTTGAATGAGTTTCTGAATGGTATGGACTCCGTCTTGAGGAAAGAATTCATGATGAAAATTAATAAATGTAAAACAAAACAAGAAGTTCCGTGACAAACTAAAGAGCCTACTTTTCTTAAAATTTAAGATTCATGCCAATGATTAATCTATATGGATCTATCTAGAATAATGACGAAATTAAGTTGGTAATATCGACATTTCTAATTAGTACGAAATGCTGTCTAGGCCGACCTGGCATAATGTAACCTAATAGAGGACTACAGTTGGCAGCCCTGGTGACTGAATATATTCTTATTTCAGAACACAAAATTTGGTTGAAGTCCAATGGATAGCATGGACGTTACATGCAGTTAAACATTGGATCTAACAGCGCACGTAAAATCATGTTGGCAACAATGACATACATGTATTGGTCAGAAATAATCTGAAATAATATGATATTGTTGTGTCAATTTTGAATGAAATCCATTAGTTAGTATATAAGTTACATGCATTTTAAAATTTGACCTATCAGCGGGCTTAGAATCGTGTTGGCAGCACTGGCGTAGGCCTATATTAGTTACTCCAAATTAATCTAGAATGCCAGGTACTATACGTGTTCAAAGTTTAGAGCTATTGGCTTGCATATTTTCTGATATATTGATATTAGGGTAACAAAAATTGAGACAGTATTTATTAACAGTTGGCAGCCCTGGTTACTCTTAAGAATCGGCATAGTCATATCTGTTATGGCACACATAGTGCACACGAAATTTGGTTGAAATCCAAATTATAGTATAGAAGTTATATGTATTTAAAGTTGGACCTCTCAGCAGGCTTAGAATCATGTTGGTAGCACTGACGTTTATAAGTTACTCCAAATGAATATAGAATGTCAGGTACTATACGTGTGCATAGTTTAAAGCTGTCGGCTTGCATACTTTCTGATATATGGGTATTTGGATTAAAAAAGAGAGCATTTATTAACAGTTGGCAGCCCTGGTGGCTCTTACGGATACGCTCAGTTATATCTGTTTATGTACACATAGCACATACAAAATTTGGTTGAAATCCAATTGATAGTGTAGAAGTTATATGCATTTAAATTTGGGACCTATCAGCAGGCTTATAATCATTTTGGCAACACTGTCAAGTATGACCTCCTGGAAATTACACTGCAATATTATTATCTATACGTGTGCCAAATTTGAAATTATTATTATTCTCGTATCAGAAACATGTTACACAATACAAAACATTTCACTAAATACAATGAGACCAGAACTTGGCGACTTGTAGTGGATTCTCTGAGGCTCGGTGTAGATCCTCCGTAGTGCAAGTGGTTGGACACATACGACATTGAATCATGTGGTCGACAATCTGATCTTCTCCGCAATCACACTTGATGTTTCCGTCTTTAGCGTAGTTCCATCTTACCATATTAGCTCTTGATTTGCCGACTCCTGATCTCAACCTATTTAGTGATTTCCATGTCATACATGCCTCGTTATGACCCGGTGGTAAAGTTTCAGATGGTGTTGTACAGCCACCAGGAAGAAGCTTTCCAAGATTGTAGTCTAGAATTTTTCTCGTGGTTGTGAGTTCCTTTGATGTTTTTAGGAAACTCTTCCTAGATTTCAGTCTTGGTGTTAGTAATTCGTACCCATATAACGGATGAGTTCCTTCATGCTCCACCTTCTTCCTTTCCTTGTTCGCTGATATTTCTCTTCGAACGGAAGGTGGTGCTATCCCGGCGAGGTGGTAAAGCCATTCAATTGGAGTGGATTTGTGACACCCAGTTATTATTCTGCACGTATCATCGAGAGCCACATCCATCTGTTTGGCATGAGCTTAGTTATACCAAACAGAACATGCGTACTCTGCGGTGGAATAACATAATGCCATTGCAGAAGATTTGATGGTTGCTGGTTGGCTGCCCCACTGCGATCCGGCCAATTTTCTGAGGAGATTTTTCCTTGTGGAAACTTTCTGCTTAGTGTTCATACAATGTTTCTTGTATGTGAGAGACTTGTCGAGTGTTACTCCTAAGTATTTTGGAGTGTAACAGTTTTCCAATGTAACCCCTGATCATACAACATTTAACTTACGTTCGGCTTCCCTATTTCTCAGATGAAAAGCACATACTTGTGTTTTTGATGGATTAGGTTTGAGATGATTTGTAGTATAGTATCTTGAGAGGGTTTCAAGGGCATTATTGAGATTGCTCTTCACTGATACAAAGTCTCTGCCAAAGCAAGATCATCAGCATACACAAAGCTCCTGCAGTTTGGTGCAATAGGTTCATCATTTGTATAAATGTTAAATAATATTGGAGCCAACACACTTCCTTGTGGGAGACCATTCTTCTGTGGTCTCCATCTGCTACGTTGTCCTTGAAAATCAACAAAGAACCTGCGATTCTGCAAGATAGTGGAAATGAAGTTGGTTAGGCTAGGGTTCTTAGTCAGATTGTACAGCTTAATTAATAATATCAGATGATTGACAGTGTCATACGCTGCTGATAAATCCACAAATGCCACTCGAGATACATTGTGAGTTTCAAAACCATCTTCTATGTACTGAGTTAAGTTCAACAGTTGTCCAGTACAACTTTTACCAGGACGAAATCCAGCTTGTTGTGGTATAAGCAAAGGGTCGATTATGGGTATAAGGCGATTTAAGATCATTCTTTCTAACAATTTAAGAAGATGACACAGAAGAGCAATTGGTCTAAAATTACTTGGGCTGTTTCCTGCTTTGCCAGGTTTCAGCAAGGCTATCACTCGGCTCTTACGCCAGATCTTTGGAATGTGACATCTGCTTTTGCAGTTGTTAAAAAGTTGCAGAACCCATTTTTTGTGTCTGTGGCGAAATGCTTAATTTGTTCAGTTCGAATTTCATCCAGGCCCGCTGATTTCCCGCTTTTGAAATAGCTGCCATTCATACATTCCAAGATATCCAACATGGAGCTCAAATTTCAATTGCGATTTTTCAGCAGTTGGTAGCACTGACATCATTTTCAAATAAGGCCGTGAGATATTCAGGTATACATCTTTACTCCTACCAAAGTTTGTTTCGATTGCTGCTGCCGTTTATGAGTTGATAGGGGGGGGGGGGGCACACACAGCCAGCCAGCCAGCCAGCCAGCCAGCCAGACAGACAGACAGACAGACAGACAGACAGACAGACAGACAGACACACATTTGCCCGATCTCCGAAGTCTACTTTTTCCTCATTTTTGCAAAATGTGAAAAGTAGGCTAAATTATTGAAATGCAGCCGAAATACATCAGAATCCTCTATGGATATCAAATTGGCAGGTGAAAAACTGTTACTTTGGATGCAAAATAACAAGTGATGGACGAAGCAAAGAGGATATAAAAAGTAGGTTGGCTCAGGCAAGGAAAGCTTTTCTACAGAAAAGGAATCTGTTGACATCGAATATAGATTTAGGTGTTAGGAAGTAATTTTTGAAGGCCTTTGTCTGGAGCGTGGCGCTCTATGGAAACGAAACTTGGACTATTGGTGCAGCAGAAAAGAGGAGAATTGAAGCGTTTGAAATGTGGTATTACAGGAGAATGATGAAGATCAGATGGGTAGATAGGGTTACAAACAAAGAGGTATTAAGACGAGTGGGAAATGAGAGATGTTTCTGGTGACTGCTAATGAAGAGAAGAGATAGGTCGGTAGGACACATACTAAGACACCCAGGAAAAGCATGCTTAGTTATGGAAGGAAGGGTCGAGGACAAGAACTGTAAGGGTAGACCAAGGTTTGAATATGTTAAACAGATTGCCTCGGACGTAGGGTGTGGTAGCTATGTTGAGATGAAACGATTAGCTCAGGACAGGGAGGCATGGAGAGCTGCAGCAAACCAGTCAAAAGACTGAAGACTCAAACAATAACAACACTTGTTTAGTTGCAGCAGTAATTAAACTAGTACAACCAGTCAAGATGTGTAATATATTTTTCTTAAGATATGGTCATTGACCTTACAGTTTGCTTGCTTAATGGATTGTGCTGTGTGAGCGATGTGTGGTCCGTTTCCATGCAGTGCCACCTCCCGCCGCCGGCACACGCCAGTATTAACAAATCGCACCTGATTTAAAAGAGCCCAATGACATTTTAGGGCAATCAATTTGAAAGAAAAACAAGTAGTTCCGTGAAGAACTATACAGCCTATTTTCATATATCCTACACATGTTAATTGCCTCTATGTACATTCAAAATTTCAGTTTGATTGCTGTAATAGATTCGTAGATATTGACAACCGACTAAATATTTCGGATGGTCGCCATGTTGGATTTTATATATGTAGGCCTTAGAGTTATGTACTGTTACATGGATATTATTGTGTACGTGTAGCATTCAAACTTCAATCGCATGATTAGGACACAAGAAATAACAAAGAGATTTTAAAATTTCGCACAGCTGCCATCTTGTGGTTATGGAAACAATTGAAATACATTTGATGTCAGTGGATTAACATTCGTATAAGGATTTACTGTACCGAGTTTCACTGCACTTGGATGGTTAAATTGCGAGAAACGTCCACGTGAATATTTGTGATCACCAGGTTATTTAAAGTCCTATAGGTGAACTTATGTTCATAGCCCCTATGAACATAAAAAATTAAGTTTGATTGCTATAATAGATTCGTAGATATTCAGAGCCGTCTAAATATTTCGGATGGTCGCCAAGTTGGATCGTTAAATGTATAGGTCATAGAGTCATGTACCATTAAAGCAAAATTATTGCGTAGGTTCATTATTCAAACTTTCACTTCGATCGCATGATTACGACACAAGAAATAAAAACTTAATTTTAAAATTCGCAAAGCCGCCATCTTGAGGTTATGTAAACAATTGAACTAAATTAGATACCAGTGCATTACAATGTGTATAAACATTTCCTGTACCAGATTTTATTGCGTTTGGAACAACAAAATCGCGAGAAAGGTCTATTTAAAATTTTCAAATTCGCTTGGCTGCCATGTTCGTCTTGTAGTTAACAGGTTTATGAAAATCTTATAGATGAACTTCCAGTAGTGCCCTTTATCTCCGTACAAAATTTCAGGGTGATACCGCAAATAGTTTCAGAGATATTGAATGCTGATGAAATATTTCGCACAGCCGCCATGTTGGATTGGTGAGACGTAACAAAATTTGAAGGGCACGGTCGGGGTCGGCCGGAATAGTGCTATGAACTTACCGAGTTTCATTGAAATCGCTCCAGCTGTTTAGAAGTTATAAGGGACACACACACACACACGCACACACACACGCACACACACACGGACAGAAGGTGATCTCATAAGCCTATTTTATCAAAATTGAAAATAGGCTAAAAGTATCGTTAACTTAAGGGGACTCATACATCACGAGTAGGAGTTTCCGCACACAGTTAACAATTGAATCATTGCTTCACTAATATGTAACATAGCATTATGAGAGCTTACAAACTTTTAGTTCATACATGGGGCGTTCATTTAATATATAAAGGTGAACAGTATATAAAGTATTGCGTGATTTATTGATAGGGCAATATTTGTGATTTTGTAAACGTCATGAATCACATAAAGCACGATTTAACAAGAAGTACCAGTCTCAATGCAATGCTGTTTTTTTTTTTCATATAAAAACACATGAATACCGAGGATGAATCATCATTAATGTTATATTGTCAATAACATGTTTAAAAAAAATCGTAATTTGTCTTTCAAAAATATTTTTTGTTAAGTTTTCCAAGTTGGCTCTCTCTGTCTTAATTATGTCTTGATATAATTTTATGAATGAGGATCATCCTCCGTAATCACGTGTTTTCTTTACAGGAAAAAAAATCCAGACTGGTATTTCTTGTTAAATCGTGTTTTTGTGATTCATCATGTTCGCAAAATTACAAATATTTTGCTAACAACTAATCACGCAATACTTTATATATTAAATAAAAGACCTATTTATTGACTATAACTTTGTAACTTTTTTAATTTCATGTTATATGATTTAATTGTTAACTGTGTGCGAAAACTCCCACTCACAGTATATTATCCCCCTAAAATTCAATTATTTTTGGGCAAAGTCCACTTTCTAAATCTTAAACAATGTGTGAGGGGAGTACCTCAGACACTGCAGTAGTGCGCTGTTACTGTATATGACCTCTATGTGCCGCCAAGCCAGACATTACCTGGAAGCAGCTCGTAGCGTGAAGTGAAGCATAATAACGGGAAAATATTCATACCAATAAAAAGCTTGGAAATGTATATTGCGGCTATATGAGAATGAATTGTGAACTAACTTAAATTAAAAATTACTTCCTCTAACGTAGATCGCGCTTGAAACAGCCAAGAGCTGAATTCAACTACTGTGGAACAGACACTTTAATATTGCTCTTCATCTCCGTTTACTGCGATGTTTCATTTTCTGTATTCTGCTGTATGGTGCTGAAACCCGGACGCTCATAGAGAAAAATTATTTATTTATTTATTTATTTATTTATGTTCGACGATGTCGAAATGTAAATATTATATATCAGAAAACTGTGCTATAATGAGGTTCATCATAGTACAAGTTTTTATTATGAAACAGTTTCTCCCCCAATCAGAGTTCAAGAAACAGTTGTTTGACCAATTAGGTAAGGATAACATCGCACCTGCGCTGAGTTCCAAGGCCTTCTAATTTAATTTTCACTGCGTGGCCTAGTGTCATAATGGGGTAATCGAGGAGGCCATGGTCAAATACAAGGTGTTCTCTGCGTTCCATGCGCTCTATTCAGTACATAAAACTGGCTAAATTTCGACAGGTATTTATGAATATTTATCTTCGAACATAAAATAGTTATAATAATTATCGTCGAACATAAACAGTCGTATGCAAAGTAAACATAGACAAGCTAAACAATAGAAATATTAAACACTGGTTGACCAATAATTCGCCACGACAAGTATATGTGAAGTTGCTCTCATTAAGTCTTTAATGGTGCAAGTGTCTGGAGAATCAGGACACAGTGGAAGATGATCATTAGTCAGCTCAGTACCACACTCGCAGTAAACTGATCCCACAGGAACGCCCCATTTCTGCTGGTTAGTCTTGCATCTCGTGGTACTGGAACGTAGCCTATTAAGAGCCTAAATGTTGTCCACTTTTCTGAATGTCCAGTGGGAAGCTCTTCCTTTGGGACCATCCATTCTTTCAAATATTGACATTTTCCCCGCCACATTGAGATTCTTGCTTGCTGTGATGTTCCTTTAAGAGCTTCAGTGGTTTTCAAGAAGCTCTTTCTTGATTTCAGCCTATGATGTGTTGGCTGGCAAGCATACAAATGTTAATGTTATTAGTTTTACGTCCCTTTTAACTACTCTGGCTTTAAGAAACGCCGAGGTGCCAGAATTTTGCCCCGAAGGTGATCCTTAACGTGCCAGTAAATCTACTGACACGGCTCCCTCGCATGTGTGCATCCTCAAATGCCAGCTGACTGCCCCAGGATACGAAGCTGCAACCTTGAGCCCAGCAAGCGAGAACGTTACCGCTGAGCCACATAGCCAGCCCCCATAGAGAACACTTCAAGCCTCCAGATGCGGTGCTATAGACACTGCGACCCTATTTTCAGGCAGAGTAATTTGCCGACCCCCAGAGTTTCAATGTTAGAGATTTCAAGTGATCAGTCAGTGAAAATAACTTTTAACAATGCTTGTGCCGGCAATTTTTGCCACGGTGGGCGAGTGGTCAACGTGTCGGTCTACTAACCCCAAACTTGCAGGTTCGCTCCTGGCCGTGGTAAGTGATTTTGGAAAGGCGGCAAAAAATACGACACCATGTCATACGATGTTGGCATGTCAAATAACTCATTTGAATTCAGTAGGCAGTGTTCATAATGGCAAAATTAATCTCGGGAGTTTCCGCCAACACGAAGTTCCTCATTTCTCTACTAGAAAGCACTATAGTAGTGTTCAAGGAGCTTAGATATCTAACCTCCTTGACTTTCATAGTGCTTCAAGATACTTTACAATCGAGAGCTGGATGCCATGTATAAGACCCCAAGCATCGTAAGACTAATGAGAAGCAAACGTCTCGCATGGACAGGCCATGTCACTAGGATGGACACATGCCGATGGCCTCCGAAACCGCTCAATTTTGTTCCTCATGGAAGAAGACCACATGGTAGGCCAAGGAAAAGATGGAAGGACGGAATCTGTGCAAACCTCCGACAGATTGGAATAGAGGATTACTGGCAACAGAGAGCAGCAAACAGATCCAGTGAGAGAGAATCCTTGTAGCAGCGCGCGGTCCCCAGGGCCTGATCGCGTAAAGTAAGTACAGTAGTGAAGGATCTGATGATGATCACTTGACGATCGAAACTGGGCATCGAAGTGTATTTATTAATCCTATGTGAAATTATTTCAGTAATAATAATAATAATAATAATAATATCGTATGGCCTCGGCTGCCGGGAGCAAGCTTTGTTATTTGACACGCAGAGGGTAGCTTGCATGTCGAATTTCGTTGTTCCTTGACTATGAAAGTCAAGGAGGTTAGATGTCTGAGACCTGCAGTCCGTGTGCCTTTTACGCTTACGCTGGGTGAACCATTAAAGGGACCGGGTGAAGCCGGGGTGGGTTGCTATTATACAATAAATATCCGTTGCCTGCATTGATAAAATTAATGTTTGATTGAGATGATGGCGAACAGACCTCACTGCAGAGTTATGACCATTCTGTTGTGTTCTAGAAATGAACCCGGCACATTAATGCAGCACTCAACGTATCGTTTTATGTCCACACCATTAAAGCTAACCCTGGTTTAATTGTTTCCGTGTAGAGGTCAAATACACGATTGTCCGAGCAACATGAAACAGGATAAATCATTAATCTGATTGGAATTATCTAGTTGCGCTGTAATCACCGTCTCTCTGGATTATGACCGCCATAAAGGTCATATAAAAATTACAGTCAGTCTGAAAGACGTTATATCATTTCAAATGACGCATGCTACAAATGCTACACATGTTAGAAAGGCTCAGGAGGGCTCTTTCAACAGACTCCATTGCCCATTAACTTAGACTTCCCGCGCGGGCACCTCTTTAAGGGTCACCCGGTATTTGAATTGAATCTAACATACTGTACACATCGTTAGGTGTCACCCTGTAATTTGCTCCGAATTCCTGCACACCTCTTTAGGAGGCACCCTCTATTCTTATCTAGCATCTTGTATATCTCTTTAGAAGTCACCCTGTATTCTTGTGTGACATCTTGTACACCTCTTGAGGAGTCACCCTGTATCCTTGTCTGACATCTTGTACACCTCTTAAGAGTCACCTTGTATTTTTATCTGGCGATTTGTATATCTCTTTAGGAGTTACCCTGTATTCTTATCTAGCATCTTGTACACCTCTTTAGGAGTCACACTGTATTCGTTTCGCTTCGCTCAATGCCCCAGGTCGCTCGACGCCCCAGGACTCTTTCAACAGACTCCTTTACCCATTAACTTAGTCTTCCCGCGCTGCATAACGTCACTTCCGTCTCCGTAACGCAACCGTCTCCGTCCCGCATAACTTTAGACTCAAGCATAACGATGAAGTCGACAAGATCATTCGAAATGATAAAAATACAAGCTTCTAATTTTATACTTTAAGGCAAAGCGACTTCAGGGTCGCAGTTGGTAGCATGCTGAACTGCTGTGCCCAAGATAGCGGGTTTTAAACCCAGCCGACGTCGTCGGATTTTTTAAGAATATTAAAATCCTTCAGTATGCCATCCTTCGGAGGGGAAGTAAATATCCTTCCACAGACTAAACTTGTGTGCAGCTAAATTGTTAGGTTAGATTTCTATCAAAGTTCCAACGTTCACCACTAGGTATCATTGATATCTGGTAGCGAAAGTTGGAACTACTTGAAATTGAACGGAACTTGTAGCTCACCCTAAGGGTGTCTGCTGAAAGCAGCTACAGCCTCTGGCGAGCCGAACATGTCCTCTGACACTCCCGGCACTAAAAGCCATACGATAAATAAATAAGGCATAAAGAATATGAGCCTTCGTGGATTAGACGGCCTCTCACCGCTGGGTCCGTGGTTCAAATCCCGGTCACTCCGTGTGGACAAAACGGAGGCAGACAGGTTTTTCTCCAGGCACTCCGTCACAATTTCATTTCAGCAACACTCTCGACCATCATTTCATTTCATCTATCATTCATTTAATCATTGCCCCAGGGGAGTGCGACAGCCTTCGGCACAGTTCATATCCTCGCCGCTACTTGGGGGCTTGATTCATTCCATTCCCTGATCCGATCGGGTGACTGGAAGCAGGCTGTGGATTTCTGAATCAAAATGAGACACACATGCATGTAGCCCCGTGTACTTTGTGTGTGTGTAGAATCTGTCTGATAACCGGTGTTAATTGTGATGACTGTATTAGTGTGTGTTATCTGTTTTTATATCAAGTAAGGACTGCAGACATTCAGTTTTCAATTAGTTCCTACTTTCGCTACCAAACGCCACCGTAACGACAACTAGTTTGTAAACTTGGTTACTAGATGCCACCGAAGTTGGCTCCTGGCGACGAACGTTGGAACCTAAGAACGCTAGTCATATCTAACTTATAATTTAGCTTCACACAATTGTTGTTAGTGGAAGGTTCTTTTACATGCCATAAATCTATTACATGGGACCGCTAGCTTTACTTCCCATCCGAAGGAAGGCATTCTTAGGGATTTTAACGCTCATAAAAAGTCCGACGACTTCAGCCGGGTTTAAACCCGCAACCTTGTGCATAGAAGCTCAGCACGCTAACAACTACGCCACCGAAGCCGCCTCATTTGGTTAATCAATTAATAATCGATTAATCGACTAATTTGAGGTTAATCGCAAGCAATTAATCGAGTAACGAAAGAATGGATTAGTGGACACTAGTTAAGAGGTTTAAATGATGATGATGATAATAATAATATCGTACTAGGAGACCCCTGCTGCTCCGCAGTATTCATTTAAACAGTGCTGCACATCTTTTTTTTTTGTCATATGACATATTTGATGTTCGCATGTCTTCATGCTATGGACCTGAGCAGACAATTACGGTACCGTTGCTTTTGGGAAAATGATGAAGTAGACTCATGAGATAAAATGTGTGGATATCTACTTGTGCTCTGTGTCCCACCTTATCCTGAACGGTTTACCCAAAGTTTGGTTAATCGGTACACGTACGTCAGGTCCCAGACGCAATTCTGAATAGCCGAGGTGAACAGCGAAATCCCACACATATCTGCAATACCATTTTCTGAAGTATTAACTCGACACGACTCGACAGTTTGATGCTGGTTGAATCTGTGGTAATAGGTCTATTGCAAGCTTGCAAATTCTTTCCGAAGCTAGTAATTTAAATTTCCACTGAATGTACATTTCTGGAAGAAATGAAAACCTAAAAACCCTTATAGTGGCTTGATTCACTGAGTGATCTTAGACTAACACGACCTTCGTAACGCAATTAGAACCGTAGATATGATTACTTCAATGTTGGAAAACGTTGGAGAAAGTTGAAAAAATCAAATTATTTGTGAAAGGCGAAATTTAAGTGATTTGTAATATTCGATGACAAATCTGTGCATGAATACCTTTCATTTAAAAAAAAAGGATGAAGAAAATCGGCCGGATAGTATGGCCGGACGGACTCGGTTAAGTTTTCATCAATATTTTTAATAATATAGATAGCTTCAATGTGAAAAAAAAGTAAAAAAGGTGCAAGAAATCAAATAATTTGAGGAAGGCAGAAGTTAATTGATTTGTAATACTCGATATTAAATCCGTACATGAATAACTTTCATTTAATACTGGTATGAAGGAAATCGACCGGATAAGAATGGCCGGACGGACTCGGTTAAGTTTTCATAATTACTTCTAATATTCGCTTCGGCACTCATAACATTCCTCAGAATAAACCAACGTAAATATTTAATACGTCAAAAGAAAGAACTTGATCCACTGAGTGCTCTTAGACCAAAACGAACAGAGTAACTCAATTAGAACCGAAGATATGATTACTTCAAAGTTGGAAAAAGTTGGAAAAAGTTGAAAAAATCAAATAATTTGAGAAAGGCGTAATTTAAGTGATTTGTAATACTTGATGACAAATCTGTGCATGAATACCTTTCATTTAAAAAAAGGATGAAGAAAATCGGCCGGATAGTATGGCCGGACGGACTCGGATAAGTTTTCATCAATATTTTTAATAATATAGATGGTCTTGGGTGCCGGGTGTAAGCTTTGTTATTTGACACCCAGAGGGCAGCTTGCATGTCGAATTTCGCTGTTCCTTGAAGCACTATGAAAGTCGAGGAGGTTAGATATCTGAGCTCCTTGACACTAGCCTATAGCGCTTTCTAGTAGAGAAATGAGGAACTATGTGTTGGCGGAAACTCCCGTGATTAATTTTGTCATTATGAACACGGCCTACTGAACTCAAATGGGTTCTTTGACATGCCAACATCGTATGACATGGTGTCGTAATTTTTGCCTCCTTAAAAAACAACACCACTTACCACGGCCAGGAGCGAACCTGCAAGTTAGGGGTTAGTAGACCGACACGTTAACCACTCACCCACCGTGGTAAGCTGTTATTATGATGATAATTGTTGTTTTAAGGGGCCTAACATCTAGGTTATCGGCCCCTAATGGTTGCGGTGATAGCGAAAATGAAAGATGATCAAGTTAAACCCACAACTAAAACTAACCTCTCTCTTACAAACTAGAAGAGGGAATGGGAAACAATAAGGAGAAGAATGTAAATAAAAGACAGGAGGAACGGAAATGCCCTCAACCCTCGAAGAATGTGAATTGAGGAACTTGGAAGAAAGGAGAGCCATGATTAACAGAGAGGAAAGGGCCCGCCGCAGAGGCAATGGGAAAAGGGAAAATCGGACCCAGGTCAGGAAGCCCTAGGGGTCGCCAACTGTCGAACTCAGCAGCCATGAGCCCTTGAGTGTGTAGCACTATCCAGAGTGCACTATACCAAATCAGGCCAAGTCCTGAGGAAAATATCTCTCCGCCCATCTCCTCTCTCTGTCTCCTTTCTTATGTTTCCAGCATGGATCTATAGATTTTCATCCCTCAACTTACTGTATACATTTAAAATCATTTGTCTGCTCCTTTTCTCAACTTCTCTCCACTTTTATTTTCTTTGAAGTATTTTATTGGTGAATCAAGCTGTACATCTGCAGTTTGAACACTTTGTCTATTTGAGGAAACATGTTGAATTTTGTGCAATTGTAACAGTGTTGCCAAACGTTGAGCCTGATTCGCCATAAAACCGAATTCCTCGGGTGGTCTTTTGCCGCTCAAACAAGGTGTATACACAATAAAATGTAATATAATATCAAATTCATAGTGAATTACTTTGCCTATCATTCCAAATATAACTACTAAAACTATATTCACACACGCAATTCATCACATGAAAAGTAAAGTTGGTAAAGTTCCCAATTAACCTGAAAATGAAAAATTAATTCATAGACTTTCAGAAAGGAAATTCCGAAAATTAATCTAGCCAATTTATGGAAACATAGCATCATGTGCTGGAAAATCTTGTGCTTCAAAAGCAAGCGGAACATCAGTGGGAACATATTTCCTGGCGCTTTAGTTAGTCTCTTCACAGACCAAAACATCAAAGGGATCGCTTAGGTCTTGTGGTGGGGCTACATACACCCTGCCTCCTTGAGGGCCTTGAGCAGAAGGCTGGAGATACCATGAAAGAACAACCAGAGGTCTGACCCCTCGAAGAATGTGGGATCAGGAAAGATGAGAGCATGGCCAAAGTTTAAATGAGAGGTCTTCGCTAAGTTACGCTTATTTTCGTAATAAAGTCGATTGGTTTAATGTTCTTCGCATTCACAAAACGAATGACAGATCTAATCTCAAAAGCGGCGGGATTTCCAATCAACTTCTCCACTCTAACCAAGCACTATAAAGCGTAAACACCAAACAGCCATCTCAAAATGGGATCATCCCCTCTTCCTTGATTCAGAGGAACTACCGCGTATGTTCAAAGCTTAAATCACATTTTGACTAACCTAATCATCCGATCTCTACCAAATTTTGCAAAGACATATATTCGTATGGCAAGTGCCTTTTGTTTGAACTACAAGGTCATCAGCCCAATAGTTTGCAGATGGTGGCCATGTATGTATGCAAATAGATTCCCCCTATCAATTCAAACACGGTGAAACCGAATTGAACGTACAGTAATTTGGTGCAGAGATAGCACTAGCAATGGGTACTCTAGTGTCATGTTTTATATCGCCGCCATCTTGACGAAAACTTAATGGCGGCCACCTAAATGTCTGATCTCTACCAAATTTTGCAACTTTATACCTTTATGTAAAAATAATCGTTTGACCAAACTACAAGCTCATCGGCCCAATAATTTGCGGATGGCGGTCATGTGTGTGTGCAAATCGATTTCCCCTATCTTTTCAAACACGGTGAAATCTAATTGAACGAAATTCATGTCCATGTTTAATATCCGTATAGCACGTTGTATTTCAACAAGCTACTACAACCAACATTCAATTATACTCCTTGAAAATGACAAACAATACCCATGCATTTACGAGAAAGTAGGCTATATGTTCTTTACTGAACATCTTGTTGTGTATGTTGTAAATCCACACGTATCCGTAAATAACACGAAACATGCCCTCAGACTCGCAACGCTGTGAAGGGGCACGTGCCAGGAAAGTATCTTGGTGAATATACAAGGAAGCAGAGAGTTTGCTTATAGCACGAAACACATGAGAGATGTTATTGTTATTAGTTTGAGGCGCACGGAACCAAAATCCACCTTAACAATTTTGGCATATTATTTTAGGAGACAAAAAAAAAGGTTTGTTCAACCTCAATAAAATTAATGTATTTATTCATGTTCATTATATCGAGATATTTGCCCTTACCCATATCCCTGCGATCTGCATACAACTCGTGATATACAAGGAAGATATTAACAAATTAAGATTGGATAAGGAGAGTTCTGGAACTGTCATGGTGGATAAGGGCGGATTTTGGAAACGCAACTAAAACCTAATAATGATAACTTTCGTCATAAAGTGATATTATAATCGAAATTGTGTTATTGTTTATGCTCTTTAGGGGCGGGAGATACACCATTCGCTAATGTAAATTTAACGAAATTCAATTTTTTTAAATATTTTTGGAGTCCTATGATTTAAAGAAATGAAAATTTGCAAATTTAATGTTCACTACTAATATATTGTTAAGAGATTCACAAATGTTTTTAAAAGTTATCCATTGGTCATCAGTACTCTGTAAAACATTCTGGTGTAATTTGTGCAGTCGGGCAGCGTTTTCACAATAATTACCCCAATTATTTAATTATTTGTATTTTTC
Organism: Meconema thalassinum; assembly: GCA_946902985.2. Lineage (NCBI taxonomy): Eukaryota > Metazoa > Arthropoda > Insecta > Orthoptera > Tettigoniidae > Meconema > Meconema thalassinum. The sequence continues at coordinate 28,806,830 of OX336394.1, forward strand.
TTGTGCTGTGCTGCTTGTAAGACCCAAGTCTATACCATGTACTAGAATATTAGATATAGCATTATTTTTTATATTTAAATAAAATTATTTAAAATTTGACCTTTGTTTGAAAAAGAATATTTATAAAAATTGGCTCGTGTTATTTAAAAGATCCTAGTTTGTTGCTCATATGATTTAATTTCACAGTCCTGCAAAATTGTATTGGAGTAGCTGAAAAATTGAGAGGGTTATGATGAAAACGCTGTCTAAGAAATGAAACTTGAGAAAATCAGTGTTAAACATATCAAAGGGTTGGATGTGCATTAAAACTCCCCTGATGCATACACAGGGCCCTCTTTCTGGTTCATTTATGTCTCCTCTTTCAATCTCAGTCTCATTTTGCATTTCCTCGCTTCTTTTGTAGTCTCCAGCTGGAAGTATACGTTTCTCATCTTCATCTTGCAGGAACTGGGAGCAGTATGTTCCCACCACAAGCCCTAACTGCTGCTACACTTTAATTCTAGTCCTCATTCCATCATTAAAAGTCATGGTAGCATCATCAACACTAATCTGAACAGTTCTTCTCTCAGCAAACATTGTTTTAGGGCATATCTTCCAGATTTTAGAGTTGAATACTCGTTATTTTGTGTGTTACCACCAGCACATCTTATCAGCAGTTCTGTTTTCACAAGATTCTAGAAAGCTGGTTTGATTGTCTCCATAAAGGCAGGGGCAAGAGTAATGCTGTGGCTGGTCATCTGTGTAAGTCTTGTGGTACCAAATGGCGCAGATGGCTGTTATCATATTATCTACAGATACACTGTTAGCTCTAATGACATTTCCATAATAGACAGCATCACAACATCAGTCAGTCTATGTTCCGACCACAACCACTTGCAAAATCTGTTCTAAAACACTGGTAAAACTTTTATTTCTTTCTCACAAGATAATATGTGTTCCGTTACCACGAAAACCAAGCTATATTTGTAAACAAAAGCAACACGAGACTTCCTGTTCCTCAGATACAAAGAGAAATGCAACATGGAGAGAGATTTAGTAGCGTCAATTTTCAAAAGGAGCGAACTAATTCAAATCGAGGCGGCGCTAGCAAGTACAGCGTGTTCCGTTTCAACCCGGAACTGTAAAATGGGTTGCCTACCCACCCGCAATCGGCTTGAAATCTGCTCGCAGCGCGCTAGCGACGGGGCTGAGTTCGATTTCACTGATTGCTGTCTTCTTATGCAGCATTGAAAAGTATTTTGCTCTTTCAAAATATATTTACACAGGCTTCACAATACCTTTGAATGATGTCTGTTTTACAACTAGTTATTTAACGCTTCTGTTAGTGGATTTTGCAGATCATTTTATTACAACACAATGAAATTTTGTGTTGTATTTTATTTACAATTTACACAATTTATTGCTTTTTAACCCAATACCACAAAACGAGATAGAATTTCAAAAAGATTTGTTACAAAATTGAATTTATTTAAGAATAAGTTTCAACGATTTCTATTTCAGAACTATTTACCTGTAACAGACTTGCCCCTACATAACTTCTTCAGAGGGAAAAAAATGCTAACGGATTCCAACTACCGCGTGCAATTTGGTCCAGACTGAACAGGATCAGGACAGGTCATGGAAGGTGCAGGGGTTTCCTCTATAAGTGGAACTTTGTACCATCTCCAGAATGTGATTGTGGAGCCCCTCGCCAGACCATTCCCCACATTTTAAGCGAGTGTAAACTACGGACTTATCCAGGTAGTTTGGACGACTTTGTATCACCAACAGCGGAGGCACTGCAGTGGGTTCAAAAGTTGGACATTCGGCTATAATGGATAAATCTAATGCCTGACGTGAATCAATGTTTTTTTTGTTATTGTGTATATATTGTATATATTATGTATATAATTTACTTGCCATACGCTAATAATAATAATAATACCTGTAACAATGTAAAATGATAGAACGACGAATACAGGCAGTTTAGTCTTACTTCATACTCCAGGACATCTTGGATGATTTTACATTGGCGGGGATGAACAACATGCTTTTCAACAAGATGGTTATCCAGCGCACTCCTCCAGACTGGCGAGATAAGTTTTAAACCGTTTCTTTTCTGGCCGATGGATAGGAATTGGTGGCTTTATAGAATTCCCACCACGTTCACCTGATCTGACCGTCCTGGATTTCTTCATTTGGGTCTACGCCAGGTCGAGAGTATTTTTAATATAACCACAAACACCCGGAGAAATGGAGCTCGTCATTACTTTGCCCTTGCGGAAATTACTCCTCAGATGTTGCCGAACGCAAGAGAGAACTTCATGCGACGAGTGGCTCTCTGCTTGGAAAATGACGGACGCCAATTCGAACACCCATGTAAATGTCCATTTGTAGTAGAGGTAACGTCTGTGATAAATTAACTTTTTTAGTTGCACCGAAGACTGATTACAATTTTGTAACAAATTATTTCCAAATTGTATCTCGTTTTGTGGCATTGGGTTAAAAAGCAATAAATTGTGTTGGAGCGAAATAATTGGGAACAGCATTGCCACCAGTTTCACACTTACACAGTGTATATTGCACTTGTGTTGTAATAAACTATGTTGTAAAATAAAATTTTATTTCATAGAAATGCCCTAAGTCGCCTCCGTAGCGTAGCGGTCATCATGGTTAGCTGCCGCCCCGGAGGTCCTGGGTTCGATTCCCGGCTCTGCCACGAAAATTTGAAAAGTGGTACGAGGACTGGAACGGGGTCTACTCAGCCTCGGGAGGCCCAAATGAGTAGAGGGGGTTCCATTCCCCCTCAGCCATCCTCGAAGTGGTTTTCCACTTCGTCTTCGGGCAAATGCCGGGATGGTACCTTCTTCAAGGCCACGGCCACCTCCTTCCCTCTTCCTTGCCTATCCATCCTCACCATCCCTTACCTTCCCTCATGAGGCCCCTGTTCGCTTTGCAGGTGAGGCCGCCTGGGCGAGGTGCCAATCCCACCTCACCAGTTGTATCCCTTCCGATTCGATGTTCCCAGCTCTAGGACACTGCCCGTAGAGGCGGTAGTGGTGAGTTCCCTCGCTGAGTCCGTGGGTTCCACCAACCTGGAGGGTAAACGACTTTAAAAAAAGCCCTACAAAAGCCATTAACAGAAGCGTAAAATAACAAGTTCTGAATCAGAAATCGTTCAAACTTATTGTAAAGCCTTTGTAAATATATTTGGAAAGAGCAAAATGCTTTGCAATGCTGCACAAGAAGGCGGCAATCAGTGAAATAGAACTCAGCCCCGACGCTAGCGCGCTGCGAGCAGATTTCAAGCCGATTGCGGATGGGTAGGCAACCCATTTTACAGTTCCGTGTTGAATCGGAACAGGCTGTACGTATGCAATGTGCTTCGGATCAGCCGACACCTATTTATATTTTTCATTGTATCTCGAAAAGGGTTGGAGATATATTAAAAATTCTTTCACCACTGGAAAGAACGAAGTCCATTAACCATTTTTGGACCTAAAAAAATGCAATTGTTTGACCTCCAAAGGGGTACCTCCCCCCTTCAAGTCGTAAAATACGTTAAAAATTAAGAAATATTTAACGATAAAATAAGTAATGTGCGTGTAAAAAACTGGAGCGAAATAATTGGGAACAGCATTGCCACCAGTTTCACACTTACACAGTGTATATAGCACTTCATAAATATCGTGCTGACGCCTTTTGCGTTGAGTGTTCTTTGAGATACGTTCAACTTTCGGTGCCACATATATGGATAAGGTAGATTTTGTAAAAATCATCTTAGCATAAGGTGATTTTTGGAAACGACACCTGAATTCATGTTACATTTACATGGGATAAGGCAGGTTTAGAAATTATTTTCTAGTTCATAAAGATGCTAAATCGTATGAGCTACGGAGATGAGTGAGAAACTAAATTTTCCTAATATCTGGATAAGGCGGATTTTGGAACCATGCGCCTCGTTTGTTCTCTGCCTTGAAGTACACGCGTGTCGGTCCCAACAGAGTCCGTCTGGCTCACAGGTCGCACACATAGGCACTTCCAACGTAGCTGGCTGTAGCTGCAACGTTGTCTTAGAAGGCAGAAAACGTAGACCGCTACAGTCGCATAGCGTTTCGACCTTGATGTGTTTCCGGTGTTGAATGTTCCAGACATAAACGTTCTGTTGTTGTTGTTGTTGTTTTTGTTTGAGTCTTCTTCTTTTGACTGGTTTGATGCAGCATTCCATGACTCCCTGTCCTGAGCTAATCGTTTCATCTTTACATAGCTACCATACCCTACGTCCGAGGCGATCTGTTTAACATACTCAAACCTTGGTCTACCCCTACAGTTCTTGTCCTCGACCCTTCCTTCCATAACTAAGTTTGCTATTCCTGGGTGTCTTAGTATGTGTCCTACCAACCTATCTCTTCTCTTCATTAGCAGTCGCCAGAAACATCTCTCCACTGCCACTAGTCTTAATACCTCTTCATTTGTAACCCTATCTACCGATCTGATCTTCATCATTCTCCTGTAACACCACATTTCGAACGCTTCAATTCTCCTCTTTTCTGCTGCACCATTAGTCCAAGTTTCACTTCCATAGAGCGCCACGCTCCAGACAAAGGCCTTCAATAATGACTTCCTAACAATTAAATCTATATTCGATGTCAACAGATCCTTGCCTGAGCCAACCTACTTTTTATATCCTCTTTGCTTCGTCCATCACTGGTTATTTTGCTTCCTAAGTAACAGAAGTCTCCTACTTTCTTCAGCATTTCACCTGCCAATTTGATGTCCATAGAGGTTTCTAATTTATTTCGGCTGCATTCCAGTATTTTTGGTTTACATTTATTAATTTTCATCATGAAGTCCTTCCGTAAGACGGAATCCATACCATTCAAAAACTCATTCAAATCCTCAGGCTTGTCGGCCAAGATGATGATGTCATCAGCAAATCTCAGAGTTGAAATTATTTCTCCTTGAATCTTCAATCCCACTTTAAATTTTTCTACAATTTCCTCCATTTCCTTCTATTGGAGCGCAATTGGAAATGTACGGACAGACAGGAAATCACTTTATGGACACACCTCATACAATATCACAGCCACACATGAACACCAACAATGTAGAACAATATTCAATTAAAAAGCCACAGTGTGCACTGATTTGACGTTTCATTTAGTTGGAATGCTTTCAGAATGATGCATGGCGTGCAGTTGGTATCACTGCATGGTTTATTGCACAAGGAATTGATAGTGACTAGGTGAAAAACACGACTATAATAGCATTTTACAAATGTGGATGTCAGCATTTGACGCATGTTATTCGCCGCTGTGGACTGATTAGTTTGTGCCTGGTGTTCATTGTCACAGCTGTGCACCCTAGTTTTGGTCACTGTGGCCAGGGTTCAAACCCTGCGCATTACCTTGCATCACTATGATAGACCTTGCTCCGGGGCCTCATCAGGACAGGATGGGCTCTCTCCTCCACTCTTTAATATCGTTCTAGAGAAGGTCATCAAAGAATGGACAAACGAATTGAGGAGTCAGAACACCTGGAAACCCTTCATGCCAGGAAGGCAAACGGATAATATCGACGTGACATGCTTCGCTTACGCGGATGATCTTGCTAACCTCTCCGCAGATGAACGAACGGCAATTCTTCAGATTGAGGTCATAAAAGAATGTACTGAAAAGGTCGGACTACAAATTTCCGGCACAAAGACCGAGTTTATATCGACAAAACACATTCAAGCACAAAATTTAATCACGGAGTACGATAAACAGGATTAATCAACTCAAGTATTTGGGTGAAATTATTGAACCTACAGGTATGGATAGAGTGGCGAAAAAATCTCGTGAATTTAAATTGCGGAAAGAATACGGAAAAATCGCGAATATTTACAACAAGAAATGCATGAGCATCAACCCCAAAATTCAACACTACAAGACTGTCATCAAACCTGAGACACTCTACGCCAGCGAGACCCTAAACCTTAACTACGAAGGAGATCTCGAGAAAATCAAGAAGGCTGATAGGAAAATCATCCGGAAAATATTGGGCCCTAAACTATCAGATGATGGATATCGTATACAATCACACTCAGTCACAGAGATTTCCGCAAGCGACGACTGAGATTCTACGGCCACATTATCAGACTGAATGACGACCGAGTAACAAGAGAAATGTTGACTTACTTACGGAAACTTAAAATGACAACAGTCTGGGTTACCCAAGTCCAAATTGATCTCGAAAGTGCCAACATCACACCAATAGGCCTAGGCATAGACGATCGAATGACATTCTGACATAAGATCCACAGTTCGAAAGTCACACATGAAGATCGACCAAGAGACCAGGGAAATGATGGATGGAGGAACGTCGAGTGAGATGATGGAGTTTTGTAAGAACAAGAAGAACAGTAACATATCATAATTTGCTTAATGTGATCCTTCGAGTCTAAACGATGTAAATAAATACACAATAATAACAATAATAATAATAATAATAATAATATGGTGAATGGATGGAGACCAACATTCGTGAAAAGGAAGCTTTCGTGTCACGTATTAACAAAATAGAAACGGCTTACCATTTAACCAAAGGTATTTACAAAACACGATCAATGTTCTTCAAGGCCAAACTGAGGCACTACGTTACCGTTATTCGTCTGGAGGCGTTATATGCATCAGAATGCATGGTGATGAATAAGAAAAGCCTGGGAGAACAACTCGAAGCCAAAGAGAGGAAGATTCTGAGAAGATCCTGGGCCCAGTCAAGGAACGAGGAGAGTATAGAAGACAACACAACGATGAACTCTATCTACATGTGGAGAAAATAACGGACACCATTCCCAAAAGAAGACTCTTCTTTTATGGCCATTTAACACGAATGAGCTCCGGAAGATTGTCCAATCGAATCTGTACCTACTTTGTGGGAAAGAAAACCAAAGGGATCTGGTTTACAGAGCTGGAAAAAGACCTACAAGAACTGGGGATATCACATGAGGACATTTTGGAACGTGACTCTTTGAAGAAGAAACTTGGGGAAATAGAGAGTTTTCAGCCAAACCCTATATTGAAAACCGGCAGGAAGTGGACCGAAGAACGAGAAGAAGCTCACCGAAGAATGCGTGAACACTGGGCCAATGTGAAAGAACGAGGGAAAATGCAGTTGAAATATCGTGGTCCATAGAAGACAGAAACGTTTATAAAAATATATATAAAAATAATAATTTACTGTATTAGGCCTATCATATCGCTTGAATGTCGATAATGCACTGCGACACAGGAAAGTAGTGGCGCCATGTAGCTCGTGAGACCCTGCCTCGTAGGTAAACATGTCTGATCCATTAATCACCACACATATCCGACAGCAAGCCCCTTCAACTGCGCCACCTTTCAGCATGATGCGTGCTGCGGGTGGCATAGCACGTATCAGCTAGGGCGCAATTGTGCAGAAATCGTTTCAGCATTACAGTACTTTCAATTCGGCTTCGACTGAATACAACAGCTAGCGTATGTAATATAACGATACCAATAATACAGCCATAAGGGATACGGAGAGGCCTGGTGCAGGTCTTTCGAGTATACACTTTTCGGCGAAACACAGAGGATGCAATGAATGATTAGAACGTGATAAAATCCATTCTTCGCGCCAGAGGAGTTAACCAAAGGATATTCAGACCCATAGTCCGATCAGGGTTCCTTTGTGCAAATTTTAGCACTTGATCCACTTAGCTACGAGGTCGGAGTTCATAAAGATAAGAATTAAAACTCAGCTATTTTTACAGAACTGCATTTAGACCGGAAGTGATTTTCGAAATTTGGATTTCTAGTTTGATAGATCTCTCCATGACTCACAATTTGAAACATTTCCTGGACCTTTAGACCTTCAACATTTGGCGCCATTGAGAACGTTGCTTAATTTTACGTGTTTGCTAAGTTGGGTACCACTACTCTGTCTGCTAAGAGATGTTGTGAACAGTAACAATTAACAAGTTGACAGTACTAGAAATATATTGGTTACGTCTCACAACTCACGAGCTAAAAATAGTAACAACTAGTATCAAAACTCACGACAATAAATTAGTAGCTGAATGAACATTATAATAATAGTCTCAAAACTCACGACACCTTCAACCCATGTTTGTCCACCCAGTTTTAGAGTGGGATTTCGTTTGTATTGAACAGATGCCACAGTGTCGCAGGTTATCAGACAAATTCTATGCCCACCCAAGTACATGACCACGAAGTCGCAAAGCCCCTAAAAGAATCAAGAACAACATCTTGATGAGAGAGGTGCCAATTACAAGAGGGCTAACAGTTCTGGCTGGCTCTAACAATGGACCGTTTCCTAATGAACTGGCTTGGCCATGGCTACCTATAACCTTATAGGTGGCTATGGCTTGGTTCGTGAGTTTTGAGACTGGCCCAGGCACAGAAACCGGTTAGAACCTACTTTTACTGATCCTCAGCTTGAATGTTGTGAGTTTTGAGACTCGTGAGTTTTGAGACGACACGAATATATTTAGGCATCCTGATGCCCAATAACATAATTACAATTGAACAGGCTCACAGTCCGACTTGACTATGCATTCAATAAAGGTAAGTGTAACCAACAAACAGTACGAATTACAGCAGATCCTTTGTCTGGGATAAATATATGTTGATGATGATGTTTAAGGGGCCTAACATCTAGGTTATCGGCCCCTAATGGTTTGGGTGATTGTGAAAATGAAAGATGATCAAATGATACCTACAACTAAAAGTAACTACTCTCTTACAAACTAGAAGAGGGAATGGTAAACAGAGGAGAAGAAAGTAGATAAAAGACAGGAGGAAAGGAAATGCCCTCAACCCTCGAAGAATGAGAATTGAGGGACTGGGAAGGCAGGAGAGGAAGGCAGCGAGGAAAGGGAAAGAGGAGAGGGCCCGCACCAAAGGCAATGGAAAAAGGGGGAACATTTGACCCAGCTCAGGAATCCCTCGCGGTCGCCAAATCCCGAACTCTGTCCAATCCAACGTTTCCCCACAGCCATCGTGGAACATTCGCAAATAATCTGTTGTTGTTGTTGTTTGATCTTCAGTCATCTGATTGGTTTGATGCAGGGATCATAGCCTCCCTGTCCTTAGCTAATAGTTTCATCTCTACATAGCTACCACACCCTACATCCGAAGCAATTTGTTTAACCTATTCTAGTCTAGGTCTACCCCTACAGTTGTTGACCTTGACCCTTTCTTCCCTAACTAAGGTTGCTACTCTGGGTGTCTTAAATGTCTCCTACCAACCTCTCTCTTCTCTTCATGTCTGCCTGCGTGGCTCAGGGGTAACGTTCTCGCTTGCTGAGCCCAAGGTTGCAGGTTCGAAACCTGGCACAGTCAGCTGGCATTTGAGGGTGCGCAAATGCGAGGGAGCCGTGTCAGTACATTTACTGGCACGTTAAAGATCCCCTTCGGGGCAAAATTCCGGCACCCCGGCGTCTCTAAAAGCCAGGGTAGTTAAAGGGACGTAAAACTAATAACATTATTATCTTCTCTTCATTAGCTGTCACCAGAAACATCTCTTCTCTCCCACTCGTCTTAATACCTCTTCGTTTGTAACTCTATCTACCAAACTGATATTCATAATTCTCCTGTTTATTTATTTATTTATTTATTTATTTATTTAATTATCGTATGGCTTTTAGTGCCGGGAGTGTCCGAGGACATGTTCGGCTCGCCTGAGTCTGTAGCTGCTTCCAGCGGACATTCTAAAGGATGAGCTACCGCCACCGAAGCCGCTAATTCTCCTGTAACACCACATTTCAAACGCTTCAATTCTCCTCTTTTCTGCTGCACCAATAGTCCAAGTTTCACTTCCATAGAGTGCCACGCTACAGGCAAAGTATTTAAAAAATGGCTTCCTAATACCTAAATCTTTGATGTCATCAGATTCTTTTTCGGCAGAAATGCTTTCTTGCCTGAGCCAACTAACTTTTATATATCCTCTTTGCTTCGTCCATCACTAGTTATTTTCTTTAATTAAGTAGCAGAAGTCTCCTACTTCTTTTAGCTTTTCACCTGCCAGTTGACGTCAATTTCTATTCCATTATCTGCGTTTTACATTTATTGATTTCCTCATGATGGAGTCCATACCATTTAAAATTTCTCGCAGGATCCCACGGCTAATGGGACGAGGGATGGCGACCACGGGATCCCAGCTGAGTTCGGCATTGCTTCCACTTACTTGCGGCGGGCTCCTCTCTGTCATCTTTCTTACCGAACACCCTTGGTGAACTCTTGTTCTTTTCCGACCCTGACGGTATTAGGGTTTCCGAGGCCTAGGGAGTCATTTACTTTCCCGCCTTAATTGGCCCTTGTCTCATCCTTCCTGCTCCCTCAATATTCGAGTGGCCAGACCTCCTCTGTACTCTTCCTATCTCCTGCCTTCCGATCAAGGCCCTTAAAGAGGCCGGGTGTGTGTAGCCCCACCACTTATGGTGCACCCTGGATATTGCTGTTGAGGTATAAATTACGTATAGACAACTACGTCCCTGGTTCGTTCCCGAGTTTCGGCACCAATATGTTGAGGTTTATATTACGTATAGACAACTACGTCGACCCTTTTTTACTAACAATCTATTATCAAAGAGAACAAAACATATCTACAATGGCATTACATATCCCAGTTGCAAGTACAGACGGTAGATGTCACATTCAACTACCCTCGGTCCCCCGCAAGTGCTACACCGTCAAGGGCTTACGGCTGGTGAGTTCTGGAGTTGGCAACCCCAAGGGATTCCTGAGCTGGGTCCGTTTTTTCCCTTTTTCCAATGCCTCTGGGGTGGACCCTTTCCTCTTTCACTTTCCTATCTGCCTTTCATGGCTCTCCTTCCTTCTAAGTCCCCCAATCCTCATTCTTCGAGGGCTGAGAGCATTTCTTTTCCTCCTGTTCATTGTTTGCCTTATTCTTTATTTGTTTACCATTTCTTCTTCTAGTTTGTAAGTTTGTAGTTAGTATTAGTTATAGTTTTCATTCTCATCTCATCTTTCACTATCACCCAAATCATTGGGGGCCGATAACCTAGATGTTAGGCCCCTTAAAACAACAATTATCATCATCATCATCATTTAAAACACACTGAGTATGCTTAATATTTGTTCCAAACTGTTTGCAATACTTAGTGAAATGACAATATGTATTGGATCTCTTGGCCACGCTGTGGGTTCGCTTTAAGAACATAAATCTGTTCGGCGATAAAGGCGCTGTAAGCCACAAGCATGTGATATTAATATCAGTGATCGCTAACAAATGTTACATGAGTAACGGTCTCCAATTGCTACAAATTAGAGAGGAAGCCACCAGCTAATGCGGCTTGTGGTAATGGCAAGCTACATCTCAGAGCCACAGGTCTCTGCCTCATCTCCAGGATCTCTACAACCGACGGTCCAACTATTAAATTATTACATTCATGAAAAAATAAACATGATTTATTACAGGCTCTGTTCTTTCAAATTTAGGTGTCCACCTCTAAATTTTAAATTCCATTCCAAATTTGTACAGAGGAAAGGTTGGTTGGTTGGTTCCTCAGTTTAGGGGCTGCGACAACGCGGTCATGTAGCCCCGTGTACTTTGGGTGTGTGTAGAATCTGTCTGACAACCGGTGTTAATTGTGATGGCTGTATTAGTGTGTGTATCTGTTTTTCAATTTAAACACAGACTGCAACTTAGAATTTTTCAAATAGTTCCTACTTTTGCCGCCAAACGCCACCGTCAACGACTACTAGGCCTAGTTCAGAACTTAGCTACCAGACGCCACCGCAGTCGGCTCTTGGTAACGAACGTAGAAATCTAAGAGCGTTGTGTACATTCTTAAACTATCCAACTTAGCTTCACACAGGTGTAATTAGTGTAAGGTTCTTTAACATGCCATAAATCTATGACATGGGAGCGCCGGCTTTACTTCCCCTCCGAAGGAAGGCATACTGAGGGATTTTTAACGCTCTTAAGAAATTCGACGGCTTTGGCCGGGTTTGAACCCGCTATCTTGGAGACTACTTTAATCTGTGTTAAGAGGGGCATATGACCTCGTAGTTCCTCCCCTTAAAACAACAATAACTAACTAACTAACTAACTATAAGTTGTAATACCTTTTTTCAATTGTACAAAATAATATATGAACACTTTTCTTACATTTACGACTCTGTTTCATGTACTAAATTAATGTATGAGCTTTTTTCTGTTTTCCATTTCATAGCGTTTGAGCGCAGCACGATCACGAAGACGTTTTACTAACATCAGTTCTCACTTCCAGGCGAATGCCGGGACGGTACCTTTGATAGACCGTGGCCTAATTACTTCCAATTACTGTCATTAACTATCCTTGGCGGAAAAGACATTCAAGAAGAATCGACCCCGTAAAAGAAATACTGTACAGTAAAAGTAAATTTTTATTATTTTCGATCCCGATAAAGCAAAGATCCGAATTAATGAGGGACGGATAAACGAGGTTCTTGTGTATATAGATATTTGTAACCAGCGTAAGCTTAAATGGCTCACGGACGGTAGGTTTTTGTTCGACTCGACTCACTGAAATCGTTACTGCTCGGCTTTCTTCAGTCATATGTGAATGTCCTTGTACAGAAATCTTCCTCGAGAAATCCTTTATAGAATGGTGGAAACCGCATCAAAATCCATCAAGTGGTTTTGAGATTACCCCTGACATCCAAGAATCGGGGACTTAGGGAATGTTCTCCGCAGTGCTTACTTGCTCTGCGAGAGATAGAATCAACAGTTACGTTGGCAGCACGGCTGTCGCTTGTATCAAAACAAACAGTAACGTTTGCACTCACCAGATGCTGGAAGTGTTCGAAGACAGACTTCAACACGTCTACACATATTGTCGAAGACTTTCTTGACCTAATTGGCGTGTTGATTTTCTTGGACTACGCAGCATTATATCGAAGATTTTACCAAGTTCTTCGTCTGTTAAAAGCGAAGGCGGGCCTGTTCCCGGTACATCGTGAATTGAGCCGGTCACTCGAAATTTACTTGTCAAATCCTGAACGGTATCCTGGTTTGGACACTTTGAATTAGGAAACAGCACCTGAAATTTTAGTTCTACATTTTTTGAAACCGATCGCCTTCGCAACAAACACGTTCCACCAAAAAAGCTCTCTCGTCAGTAGTAAACATTACCACCTGTACACTGATGCACTCTTCCAAAAATCTGTCTGAACGCTCGCTACACACTGACGATTTCGACAGCCCACATCCCACTCTATCAAGGACACCGTGCTGCCAACTAAACTGATGAACCTACCTCTCGCAGCAGGACCTTGCTGCTGGAGATTATAATGTGACCGAAACCGACACTTTAAGAAAAATAAAAATTAATATTATTAACTGAAGGTATATTTTCGTTGTCTCTCAAACTTGGTCAATAAGGGTCATTTTCTAGACATGGTTATTTGCCTGTCTCTGTGTGATAATGCTAACCAAGCTTATAAATCTTCACTTTAATTGCAAGAGGAATAAGTGTGGATATAGACGCAGGTTATACATGGTTTTGCTCCTGAAACTGAGTGACGCCCATGAGATACTAGACTCTTGAACGAGATGCAAACAACATCTAAACTTGAGAGCACGGAGGAATACTGCTGTATTTGCGATAAATGTGAAGAGGTGAGATGTTGAAACAGCAAGAGAAACGCTTTCAGGTAAACTTGGCAGAGTAAACATTCGCTCAGCAGGAAAGTTGAGATTTCCTCTGTAATTAATTGTGCGGGTTAATGTTCTTATTTACCTGTTAGTGGCGGCGGGAGGGGAATTTTGTGTGTTAGCTGAGTCAGCAGACAACTCGCATCTTGTTAGCTCGCTGTGCTTGTTGCTAATAATAATAATAATAATAATAATAATAATAATAATAATAATAATAATAATAATAACCTTCAAGCACAGTCTGAACAAATACAACCCCCCAAGTCTACAGTTTAAAGATTCCAACGGGAAATTGGCTCACAATGATAAAGATAATTGTCAGATTCTCGCAAGTTATTTTGAAAACCTCCTCAACTGTGAGGCTCCAGTGACCCCTCTCGTTTATGAAATAAATCCAAACATCCACCCCGATTCGTCCCCACCTACAAAGGCAGAAATCACGAAGATAATCCAAGAGCTGAAGGACAACAAGGCACCGGGTGAAGATTTGATAATTGCTGAACTGTGGAAACATGCAGGGGAAAAGGCAATCGACAAGCTTGTTGCAATTATTCAAGAGATCTGGGAGAGCGAAAAACTCCCAAGTGGATGGACCTCTGCCGTATTTCATCCACTACATAAGAAAGGGGAGAAAACCGATGTGAACAATTACCGTGGCATCTCTCTTCTGTCAATAACTTACAAGATCCTCTCAAAAGCTCTACAGAATAGGGCGGAACAACAAATCGATCCACAACTGGGGGAATACCTAGGGGGTTTCAGAAAGAGACGGTCATGTGCTGAGCAGATTATGAATCTGAAGTCCATCCTTTCATATCTGAAACTCAGGAACAGGGAATTCGTGGTGACCTTTGTTGATTTTAGAAAAGCGTACGACTCAATTGATCGAACCACCCTATTGCAAATCCTTGAAGAGTTTGGCTTAGATAACAAGACACAATCAATTATCCAGCAAACCCTGACCAACACCTCCTCCAAAGTGAAGTTCAGAGGAGAGTAGGCCGATGCCTTTGAAATCAGGACAGGAGTGAGGCAAGGAGACGGACTCTCACCTCTACTCTTCAACTGTGTTTTAGAAAAGGTCATCCGAGAATGGCGGAAGGAAATGAAAAATTCAAGGGTAGAAAATGGGGTAAGGCTAGGGTACAAGTATATGAATCTTACAATCGATTGTCTAGCCTTTGCAGATGATCTAGTGATCTTTTCAGATTGCATTGATACGGCAGAAGAACAACATAACCAACTGAAAAATCAAGCACTGAAGGCTGGGCTTCAAATCTCCTTTGAGAAGATACAATTCATGACAAACATAAAATCAGCGCCCAGGGAACTGGAGGTCGGACTAGGAAAAGTTCAGAAGGCAGAAAAGTTTAAATACCTCGGTGAATGGATAGAGCCTAACCTATCAGAGAAAGAAGCCTTCGTGTCACGCATTAATAAAATGGAAATGGCATACAACCTGACTAAAGACATCTACAATAAGAGATCGATATCCTTAAACGCCAAAATTAGACATTACTGCACTGTTATTCGACCAGAGGCTCTGAATGCGGCAGAGACTCGAACAATGAACAAGAAAGGTCTAATGGAAAAACTAGAGGCGAAAGAAAGGAAGATTTTGAGGAAAATCCTGGGTCCTATCAAAGAAAACAGCGAGTACAGAAGGCGTCACAACCACGAATAATACAAGCACGTGGAGAAGATCAGTGACACGATTCGAAAAAGAAGGATTGCCTTTTATAGCCACGTGACACAAATGAGCCCAGGCAGGATATCAAAACGGATATTGACGTACTTTCTCACGGAAGTTGAGAAAGATCTACGTGAAATGGAAATTTCCCCTAACGATATCCAGGAGCGTGTTCCACTTCAGGAAAAACTACGTACGCACAAAGGTTTCCAGGAAAAGCCGAAGCTGAAGACAGGGAAGGTGTGGTCCCAAGAGAGAAAAGAACAACACCGGAGATGAATGCGGGAACACTGGGCGGTAGTTAAAGCTCGGAAGAAGAGACAGTTGAACTGACGTGGTCCCTAGTTGGCCGAATCGATGAAAGAATAATAATAACAATAATAACAATAATAATAATAATAATAATAATAATAATAACAATAATAATAATAATAAAATATCTCAAGTGTCTAAATTCAAATACCTGGGAGAATTCATCCAACCTTCCCGACTGAATCGTGAAACAAACAAAGAAAGGATCTCTAAACTGTAAAAGCATAGAGACTCACTTGAAACACGTATAATAAAAAGTCAATATCCAGAAATGCAAAATTACGGCATTACAACACTGTAATCAAGTCTGAAGCACTATAATATGCTTCTGAAACGCTGATTATTGGGGGAAGATCATTAATTTAAAATGTGGAAAAGCAAGAAAGGAAAATCCTAAGAAACGTTTTTTGACCCGTCTGTAGAGGGGGAATCTGGATGAAAAGACAAGCACTCGGAGAAAATCTCAGACACATTTAGGAAAAGACGATTGAAATTTTACGGGCATATCCTCAGGATGCACAATCAGAGACTGCCCAAAAGGATTCTTAACCTTTCCCTGTCATTGAAATTTAAAAACACCTGGCTGTTTGAAGTTGGAAAAGATCTTCAGGAAACTGGAATCACAGATGACATTGCACTAGACAGAGCTAAGTTCAGAGAATTAGTCGATAATCACCGCCTTGCAGACCATCCAAGCTCTATCACCAACAAAACCTGGTCAGAAGATCGCAAGAGAAGCCACAGCGAGAAGATGAAGAGATTTGGGGAGAAGAGAAAGGCAATGCCATCAGCTAAATAAGTTCAATCGCGCTCCTCAGTCGGGCATGACGAAGACAGAAAGTATAATAATAATAATAATAATAATATAGTACAGCATCTATCGTCCGAAAATAATCGGGTCTGGGGTTCTTCGAATAATTTTGCGATTAGCTGATATTTTACAAAAACATTTGTGCCGGTGAGCAATATAGAATAAACAAACAGTGATATTAAAAGCAAAAGTGTATATATTTTATCTCACGTCTCACAAATACTTATCTTATATAAAGAACTATATTAATGTAGACGCACAGTTTACGAAAATAGGTCCAAAAATGTGTTTTTCATGAGGAATGAGATTCGTTTTTTCTTGCTGCTAAATTTCATGCACGTTTTAAAGACAGCAATTGGACATCATTGTATTCTTCTTATTAGTTTAACCACTTCTTGACCGTCTTAAGGGTGTGAAATTCTTGCTCACTGATTGGTCCTCTTTGTGCACTTTCGTCATCGCTGGGTTCTTCCACCGGAGCTAGGCCCACATGACACACAAATTAGAATTTACCGACTCGAACACTTTCGGCTTGTCGGTATTCCTATAATCGTTGCTGTACTGTAATAATATTATTATTATTAGTATTAATAACAATAATAATAATAATAATATCGTATGGCCTCGGATGCCGGGTGCAAGCTTTGTTATTTGACTTCCAAAGGGTAGCTTGCATGTCGAATTTCGTTCTTCCTTGAATCACTATGAAATTCAAGGGGGTTAGATATCTAAGCTCCTTGTATACTACCTAGGTATACCGCTTTCTAGTGGAGAAATGAGGAACTTTGTGTCGGCGGAAAATCCGGAGATTAATTTTGCCATTTGACCACGGCCTACTGAATTCAAATGGGTTTTTTGACATGCCAACATCGTATGACATGGTGTCGTAATTTTTGCCGCATTTCAAAAATCACTTACCACGGCCAGGAGCGAACCTGCAAGATTGGCGTTAGTAGACCGACATGTTGACCACTCACCCACCGTGGCAAACATAATAATAATAATAATAGTAATAATAATAATAATCGGCTTCGGTGGCATAGTTGGTAGTATGCTGAACTGCTGTGGCCATGATCGCAGGTTCAAACCCGGCGGAAGTCCTCGGATTTTTAAGAGCGTTAAAATCCTACAGTATGCCTTCCTTCGGAGGGAAGTAAAGCTGGCGGTTCCATGTCATACATTTATGGCATGTAAGAAATCCTTCCACTAACTTAACTTGTGTCGAGCTAAATTTCTAGGTTAGATTTCGTTGAAACGCTATATAAAAGCTCCAACGTTCACCACTAGGTGTCAGTGACATCTGGCAGCGAACGTTGGAACTACTTGAAATTGAACGGTACTTGTAGCTCACTCCATGGGTGTACGCTTGAAGTAGCTACAGCCTTTGGCGAGCCGAACATGTCCTCGGACACTTCCGGCCCTTAAAGCCATAGGCTAAATAAATAATAATAATAATAAACCCATTATTAATACGAAAATTGAAACAAGCTCTTCAACTGACGAAGGATACCTACAATAAGAAAAATCTTTCTATTGCAACTAAAATCCGACATTACAATACGGTAATTAAGCTTCAGAATGTATGTTTTCCATTTAAAAAAAGGCGAAATAGAAGAGCTAGAGAAAAAGGGAAAGAAGGATACTTAGAAAAATATTGGGACCTTTAAAAACAGAAAGTGGAGAGTTCAGACACAGAAATATGACGACCTCTACAAAAATAAAGTAATTTAAAATATCTACGATACGATCAGGAAATTGAGGGTTAATTTCTATGGACACGTAATGAGAATGAATAACACCAGACTCACAAAACAGATTTTCAGTCTTGTATGCAAAGGCAAGAATGGTGAACAATGAATACAAAGTATAAAAAGGGACATGGAAGAGATGGAAGTAACAATAGATATTATTCAGGACAGACCTATTTTCAGAAATATGATCAAGAATTTCAAGGTTTCCCAGAATAAAGAAAATAAGAACCGGGTTAACGTCTGGACGCAAGAGAGAAGAATGATGATAATTGTTGTTTTAAGGGGCCTAACATCTAGGTTATCGGCCCCTAATGGTTTGGCTGATAGTGAAAGATGAGATGAGAATGAAAACTATAACTAATACTAACTACTGACTTACAAACTAGAAGAAGAAATAATGGGAAACAAATAAAGAACAAGGCAAACAATGGAAAGGAAGAAAAGAAATGACTTCAACCCTCGAAGAATGAGGATTGAGGGACTTGGAAGGAAGGGGAGCCATGAAAGGCAGATAGGAAAGGGAAAGGGGAGAGGATCCGCCCCAAACGCACTGGAAAAAGGGGGAATTAAACTGACCCAGCTCAGGAACCCCCCGGAATCGCCAACTCCCGAACTCACTAGCCGTGATCCCCTGAGGGTGTAGCACTATCCAGGGTGCTTCAGACGTGGTGGGGCTACATACACCCTACCTCCTTGAGGTCCTTGAGCAGAAGGCAGGAGACAGAAAGAGAACAGGTCTGACCCCTCAAAGAATGAGGGTATCAGGAAAGATGAGACAAGGGTCGATGAAGGCGGGAAAGTAAAAGACTCCCTAGGCCTCGGATACCCTAATACCGTCGGGGTCGGAAGAGAACAAGAGCTGACCAAGGGTGGTCGATAGGAAAGACGACAGAGAGGAGCCCGGCACTAGTAAGTGGAAGCAATGTCGAACTCAGCTGGGGTCCCGTGGTCCCTCTAGCCGTGGGTCCCTGGGGGGAGAAGAGAGAAGAAGGGGACAAAGTGAAGTAATGAAGAACTACTGGAAGGGAAGAAAGGATAAAGGAAATAAGAGACAGTGAACGCTATGGGTTGCTTTACTCGGTCCAAAGATCGCCAAAGTCGAGGAAAGAAGAAGAAAACTTATTGTACTGAAACAAGTCGCTGAGCAAAGAGGCTTGCGGATATAATTCGATAAGCTGGAATTGATGACGAACATATGAAAACAACAGAAGCCGAGATAACACCAAATATGGAAGTATGAACCGTATGCATAGGCATACCGCGTCTGAATATCTCGAATACATTGAGGGAAAAATACTAGAGTTCAGTACCGTTTGCAGGATATGCTTGCGGTGCATTAGTACCAGTAGTAGAGAAATATCGACCTTCCTGTCAACACGCGTTAGTTGGGCTGCATAAAACAATATTACTAGGGGCAGCTGATTCACCTGATATAAAATGGCGACGAGAAATCTATATCTAAGATAGGAAAGATCACAGACTCAATGCTCGCTTCTACTACGAGCTGTCTGTCGATGGATAAAGCACATATTCAACAATTTGTACTCAAAATATTTCCGTGGTATGTTAAGTCAAAGATCGACCTCAAAGAAATGGGTCAGCGGCCAAAATACAAGCACGACGAAGACCTTTCAGAACATTGACATTTGAGACCTTCCGAGAAGGTTGGTTCCACAGTTTTAGGGGCTGCGACAACGCAGGGTGTGTGTAGAATCTGTCTGATAACCGGTGTAAATTGTGATGGCTGTATTAATGTGTGTTATCTGTTTTTAATTCAAGTGAGGACTGCAGACATTGCATTTTCAAGTAGTTCCTACTTTTGCTACCAAATGCCACCGTCAACGACAACTAGTTCTGAACTTGGTTACCTTCCGAGATGACAACTGACAACTGGTGCGAATTGGTCTGATGAACGCCGAGCATGGCAGAGCGAGCTGATGAACGTTAACTGGATCAAACAAACAGCGAATAGACCCTTAAATGTACAATGCCATTTATCGTGGTTTTGAGTTGACCAATAAGCGAATAAATAAATAAATAAATAAGTAAAAAAAATGAAATAAATAAGAAGCATTATATACGTCAGAAATAGAACACAAAATTCTCAGAAAAATATTTGGGGCAATACACAGAGATGGCATATGGATGAAAAGACCTACCAAAGAGCTATAAGAGTACACAGACAGACTCGCCGATATGATTAGAAAACGCAGACTAACGTTTTACGGGCACATACAGTACAGAGAATGAACAACAACAGATTTAGAAAGGAAATCTTTGATGTGGTAAACAGCTCAAGCAGGAAAACTAATTGGTATCATGAAATAGAGTAAAACTTAAGGCAGGTGGGGCAAATGATTGGAGACAGAGGAGAATTCAGAAACAAAATTAAGAACACAAAATGTAAAGCAAATAAAAAGAAGAAGACAAGAACATTGTGGACAGAACAACGGAAACAGGAACACAGTCAAAGGATGAAGAGATTTTGGGAAGAGAAAGGGAAGAAGGGAGAGAAGTGAAAATTGTGTCATCATGAGATATTAAATTCAATCACTGTCCATAAGGGCAAAAATTATAGAATGATAATCATACTAATATATAAATAAAAATGAGATGGTGTGTGTCTGTCTTTCTGTCTGTCTGTCTGTCTGTTACCTAATAACGCAAGAACCACTGGTCCGATTTAAATGAAATTTTGCATGGATGTAGCTGAAATACCTGGTTTACATATAGGATACTTTTAATTTCGATATTTTGCACTATTAAGAAATGGCGACCATTTTAGTGACGTCACTACACCCTTTGGTTTCAAAATTTCATATTTCCATATCAAATAAAAAGAGAACGGTAGGAAATAGCAAACTTTTGAGGGCACATGCGAGCTTCAAAATTTAATTTTCTATCCGAAAGGTCCTTATCACTTTTCGTGTATCTCCAACGGTTAGCGAGTAAAACCAACTTTTGTGACGTCACTACACCCTTTGGTTTCAAAATTTCATATTTCCATTTCAAATAAAAAGAGAACGTTAAGAAATAGCAAACATTTGATGGTATACACGAGCTTTAGCATTTAATTTTCTATCCAAAAGGTTCTTATCACTTTTCGTGTATCTCCGACGGTTAGTGAGTAAAACCTAAATTTGTGCAATAAAACACGGTCACATCGGGCGGTGCAGTATATCTCTACATATATAAAAAAGGAAATTTGTCTTTTTTTTTTCTGAATTTCTACGGAAATTTGAGTTATTTACACGTTGCAGACTGTTTTATGATAGATGCGCGCGAAAATAATGTTTTGGTCTGTCTGTCTGTTTGCTTGATTGTCTGTGGACAAATTTGTTCCCTTATAACTCGAGAACGGCTGGGTGTATCAACGTAAAATTTGGTACAGATATCCATCAGAGGCACGACACTAATCATTGATGTAACTCTTCTCTATACCTCTCATAAAAGGGGCATACCCCCTTAAAATACATGCTGAAATAGGAGTAGAAGGACGAGACAAAGCTCATTTTCAGCCCCTCAATGTGAGAGACAAAACTCGGGGGCCCTAAAAGCACATTTTAAGGTCCTACGTCCAACTGTTTTTGACATATTCCCAGAAAACTAATTTAATTTAATAAACTATGAACGCATGCAAGCCGATAACCATGGCAACAGATTCTCAGAGATCCCATCTATTGCTGTAAGACGCAATACAATTCCATTAATTACATTAGTGTGAAAGTTTGCAAACGGTTAGATGGTTATTATGGAACCAAATTAAGCTGTAAATTTCATCAATACGTAAAATGCGCTTCAGGGGGTCAAGGGGTAGTCTAGATTTTTTCACGTGATTTACATCTGCGGGTGTGGTATGGCAGGTCTATTATATTCCTATCCCTATGTTATATTATTATTATTATTATTATTATATTATGGCGTACAACGACGGGACAATGCCCCTCGGTGCCAGAAATAAAACTCGAGGGTCCTCGAAAACTACATTATAAGGCTCTAAAACCAACAGTTTCTGAAACATTCCCAGAAAACTAATTAAATTTAATTTAACAAACTAATGAAGGAATCCAAATCGGTAACCATGACAACATTATCTCAAGGGGTGGCATCCAACTTTCCATCTATTTCAGTGAGAAGCAATTTATTACATTTATTACATTTCTGTGAAAGTTTGCAAATATAAGGTTATCACGGAACCAACGTAGACTGTATAATTCATCAATGCAATTAAGGGGGTCAAGGGGTAACCTAGGATTTTTTCATGCAATTTTCACGTGCGACATATAGTGCAGAAGGTCTATTATATCTCCAAACAACAACATTATTTTCAAAAATTCTTGAATTGAATCAGCATTTTTTGCGGCTTTTAGGAATTTGGGCCATTTGAGACTAAAGAACCTGAATTTTCATGCACCACAAGCTTTTATAATTTATGAAAGAGGTCTTCCTGTGTATGGGGACCCAACACAACGTAGAGGGTCAGTTTTTATGTGAGGTGTATTGCGTTTCATCTACAAGGCTTTCAATTCTATTTCATGTCAGGAAGTTCACGTCAGGTGAATTTAGTTTGAGAGCACATTTCAACTAATCTTTTTTTTTTTTTTTGTCGACATACGGGTTCATCGTAAGGATGATTTTCTTTGATACTGTGTGGTAGATATACCCATATTTGGATTTCTGGGTGATATGTTGTGGACAATAGTATTGTCTGTCTGTCTTTCTGTGTATCCTTATGTACGCCTATAACTCATGTTCGGATGCTTGGTGCATCGTAAAATTAGGTATGGTAAACATGAGTCAATACACCAATCATTTATAAAACTCTTCACCGTTCATTTCATACAGTAGAAGGGTGGATATAGGGAAAAACTTCTCAAAATACATGCTAAAATAGGCGAAATATAAAAATTATCCTAGAAGGACGACCAAAGCATATGTTGCACTTCTCAATGTGAGACACACAATTCGCGAGTCTATAAAGGGTCTCCGAAAACCACATTATAAGGCCCTTAAATTAACAGTGTGTGTGATATTCCCAGAAAACTAACTTCGTTTTGATAAACTTATGAAGGAATGACAAGCCGCTAACCATTGCAACAGTAGCTCAATTGATAATGTCTGGTGCGTCTCTAAAAGCAACAGTACTTAAAAGGGACGTAACACCAATAACATTATTATTATTATTATTATTATTATTATTATGTCTGGTGTTAACACCGAACACCGTTCGAAAAACGGGTACTTCTGCTAGTAAATAAATAAATAAATAAATAAATAAATAAATAAACAGTAGTATATACTCATACTAAATATTAAAGCACCATATTGCCTCTCTCCTTTATATTTGCCTGGCTGCGGGGATCAGCGGTAACGTTCTCACCTGCTATGCCCAAGGTTTCAGGATCAAATCCTGGCGCAGTCAGCTGGCACATGAGGGTGTGCAAATGCAAGGGAGCCCCGTTAGTAGATTTACTGGCACGTTAAAGATCCCTTTCAGGGTGAAATTCTGGCACCCCAACGTCTCTAAAAGCCGAGTAGTTAAATGGGATGTAAAACAAATAACATTAATCACATTATGACGTCATGCAGACTATTCACTTGTTGCTGTTTTTGTTGTTTGAGTCTTCAGTCTTTCGACTTGATTGATGCAGCTCTCCATGCTTCCCTGTCTGAGCTAATCGTTTCATCTGTACATAGCTACCACACCCTACATCCAAGGCAATCTGTTTAACACATACTAACCTTGGTCTACCCCTACTGTTCTTACCCTCGACCCTTCCTTCCATAACTAAGCTTGCTATTCCTGGGTGTCTTAGTATGTGTCCTACCCTCCTATCCCTTCTCTTCATTAGCAGTCGCCAGAAACATCTCTCCTCTCCCACTCGTCTTAATACCTCTTCGTTTGTAACCCTAACCATCTGATCTTCATCATTCTCCTGTGACACCACATTTCAAACGCTTCAATTCTCTTCTTTTCTGCTGCTCCAACAGTACAAGTTTCACTTCCATAGAGCACCACGCTTCAGACAAAGGCTTTCAAAAATGATTTCCTAATACCTAAATATATATTCGATGTCAACAGATTCTTTTCTGTAGAAATGCTTTCCTTGCCTCTGCTAACCTACTTTTTATATCCTCTTTGCTTCGTCCATCACTGGTTATTTTGCTTCGTAAGTAATAGAAGTCACCTACTTCCTTTACCTTTTCACATTAAATAATATGGCATGTAAAAGATCCTTCCACAGACTAAACTTGTGTGAAGCTAAATTGTTAGGTTATTTTTCGTCGGAACGCTCTATCAAAGTTCCAACGTTCACCACTAGGTATCATTGATATCTGGTAGCGAAAGTTGGAACTACTTGAAATTGAACGGAACTTGTAGCTGACCCTATGGGCGTCCGCTGGAAGTAGCTACAGACTCAGACGAACCGAATATGTCCTCGGACTCTCACAGCACTAAAAGCCATGCGATAAATAAATAATTAATACATAAATTAAATAATATAGCCTTAAAACTCAGCAACTTCTCTAGGTTTGTGAAATTGTCTACATGGGGCACTCCTACCGCCCTACAGTGGGTCAAAATCGAAATCTAGGGGGACAAAATTATTTTTACGTTTTAATCATGAACGTATATAATTTGTTTACTTCATAATAAACATCAGTGAAGACCATTGTAAGCTACGTCTACACATGCAAGAAATTGTCTATGACTAGGAGTTGGATAGAGCATTTAGTTATCTCTTCAGAACAATTTTTCACCCCTAATAAACTTTTAACAAAGTCACAAAGTTCCACTTTTGACATAATCGTCGAACCTTGTGCTTCAAACAGTTGTAAACGTGTGAGAACTGGTTGCGCGGCATCTTCTAAAACGTAAAATAGCTAAGTAAATTGCAAAAAGATGCAAAAAATCTTATAACAGGCGTAAACTACACGACTTTATCTACATTTTAACATTAAGTAGAGAGTGACGCAGAGTGACGCGACATACTAAAAATCTAAGTGTTTTTTTTTAATAATAGTTAAATATAATATAATGCAAATATAGCTAAAATTACGTAACAATTACGCCCATTAATAACTGAAACACGTTACAAACATCATACCTTCAGCTTCATGTTCCATCTTAAAGCATCACACTAACCACAAAGCCAACCAAACCACAGCCACTTACATTCACCCTCCAATTCAGACTGCTCGAACAGTGGTGACAGATTCACACTAAGATGCGTTTATATCCCAGAATAGTGAGCAGCAATTATATGAGAATTCTGTAGAAGTAATACATTTTGATTTTTAGATTTCGATTTTGACCCACTGTGCGCCCCGGGCCCCGCCCTCTCATCGGGCCTGGAGTCGACACTCCTTACTCCTCTATTCATTGTGGTTGAAGTACTGTATTTTTGCCGCTGGGCTACGAGGAAGGGTTGTAGTGGCAGCAACACAACAATGAGAGGGTGGTGGTGTGTCTCTAGGGGCAGCACGTCGCCCCAGCAACCACACGTACCGTGCCGTACCGTGCCGCTGCGCGCTGCGCCTCGCCTCGCCTCGCCGTCATCAAACACGATAAATGAATTACTGTCCGTCGCCCGGGAATTAAAAATAAAAGACCAGAAAATTCACATAAACATAATGAAGCTTGACTTTAACGGTGTCAGGATTTAGATACGACCCGTCATTGACGTATCGGAACACTCAAACTCACAAGTGCAGGCCGCATTTTACCTACGAGTATGCACGTGGTAATAGACCACTAATAATATCGTATGGCCTCGGATGCAGGGTGCAATCTTTGTTATTTGACGCCCAGAGGGCAGATTGCATGTCGAATTTTGTCGTTCTTTGGAGCACTATGAAAGTCAAGGAGATTAGATTGCCTACCTAAGCCCCTTGACACTATAGCGCTTTCTAGTAGAGAAATGAGGAACTTTGTGTTGGCGGAAAATCCCTCAGATTAATTTTGCCATTATGAACACGGCCTACTGAATTCAAATGAGTTCTTTAACATGCCAACAACGTATGACATGCGTATCGTGATTTTTGTCGCCTTTCAAAAATCACTTGCCATGGCCAGGAGCGAACCTGCTAGCTTGGGGTTGGTAGTCCGTCACGTTAACCACTCACCCACCGTGGCAAATTGTACGAGGGCGTATATAAGGGGGAAGCTGAGGGGGCTCCATCCTTCCCCCCCCCCCCACCCGAAATAAGCCAATAAAAATTAATAAAGTGTTGCTTTAGTAAAAGCTCAAAATATTGTAAATTTCTTCGTACCCTAATCTTAACTTATTACCTAAGTTATAAACAATGTTAAGATTGAAATTAGACTACCTCATGGTATAGTGACTAGCATTCTTGGCTGCCGCCTCGAATGTTCGAATTTGATTCCTAGCTCTGCCAAGAAATTGTCATTCTGGTCTAAGGGCTGGAACGGGGTACACTCAGCCTTGTGAGGCAAAACTAAGAATTCCACAGTACGGTACTTTTGAGAAATAAATTATCAATTGCCACTAATTGTAGGCTATATTAACTTAGATGTTTGCAATTAACTCTTATCTAAAATAATTACACAAAGTTATATGCTCTAAGATATCGGTTGATATTTCTGGGTATTTTATTGTGACAATCCCCTGAGTATAATCACAATTTTCCAGAAGAGTTAGCCCCCCCCCCCCCACGAAAGAAAAAAATGTATATACGCCCCTGAATTGTACTAATTTGAAACGATTGGAATACATTTCAGGGTGATCTACAATTCAGTATATACAGAAAGCAGACGGCTGTTATTCGAGCCGAGGGACAAGAAAGAGAAGCTCGTATTAAGGAACGTGTTAGGCAAGGTTGCAACATATCACCAATTTTTTACAATCTATACATTGAACAAGCAGAGTAGGAAATTAGAGGAAAATTTTAATTATGAGTAAAGATTCAGGGACAAATAATTTCAACACTGAGATAACATCGTCATCTTAGCCGATACGCCACAGGATTCTAATGGTTTGGACGGTGTCCGGACAGTTCCCCACACAGACACTTCCACACACTGCAAAAAATACTGACACTTCCCCACAGCCCTTGGAAGTGGCTACCTTTTTAATGAAATAATCTCGACTGACATTTCCACACACATCTCCCCTCCCCCCCCCCCCCCCCCCCCCACCTCTCCCTCCCCAAAGGCTGCTATGAAAAGGATCAAGTTGAAATCTTGTCGGGAGACCTCACCCCAAATTAAAAGAGGTTGTCAAAGTGTTGAAGACGGAAGCGGAGAAGACAAACTGCGCATTTTTAAAGGCCGAGCTCAACATGGAAGGAAAAAGAAGACGAAAATATGTCAAACTGGACGGACGGATTGAGAACATTCAGAAAAAGTTCGAAAATGACAAAAAATGAAAAGTTTTCTGAAGGCAGTTGCCTATTCACAGAAAATGGAGTAGGTTAATATTATTGTTGAACAAATATGACGAAAAAAAAAATATATATACAGTGTTGTCCACCAGCCCCTTATTTTTTTTGGAGGAAGGCAACCCAACTAACGCGTATATCACAGTCATCCTAAAAACATTAGTACCTGCTCCTTTACGTCCATTGTATAACATTACCGTTGAGTACATCCTCGCGAATATAGTAGAAATCAATAGGGGCAGTGTTCTTTCAATGACCTCAAATATAATGCATGATTGAAACGATCAGAGCTCCGAATAACACCTTCTTACGGTTGGCCAGGAAGTGTCTAAGAATAGATTCAATAAGTGCCAGCAATATACCATGGTTCTCGGTAGCTAAGGTGGCTAAATCAAGAATTGCTCGAGTAGCGTCAACGAAGTCGCATTGTAGTAGGTTCGAAACTTGAACTAGCACTTTTTTTTGCTTAATGTCGTTTATTGTGGATGTATTATGGACGCATATCTATCTGTTCCAATGAGTGATTTTTTATTTGGTCCTCAAAAGCACCGGACTTATCCGATGGTACGCAGCCAGATTGGACGACGACATAATGATCTGTCGAACGAAAGCAAGGTATCCCGTATATTCAACGTAGCAAGTGTTCGAAATTTTGAACACCTTTGTTTAAAGGAAAACTCCGACTCACTCAGATGACCCACATAACAAATAGATTTGTTATGTGGGTAGGCTCACGAATAAATACATCAGACCGAAACTATAATTTCTTTCAACGGCGTCTGTGCGAAAAGCGCTTGCTATACACTTACAATAATAGTTAGTTAGTGAGGTTTTAAGGGGCGGAACTACGAGGTCATCTGCCCCAAACATGCAGTAAATACAGATAATTATAACATTATTGGTTTTACGTCCCCTTTAACTGCTCTGGCTTTTAGATACGCCGGGGTGCCGGAAGATTGCTCCGAAGGGGATCTTCAACGTGCCAGTAAATCTACTGACACGACTCCCTCGCATTTTCGCACCCTCGAATGCCAGCTGACTGCGCCAGGATACGAACCTGCAACTTTGGGCACAGCAACCGAAAACGTTACCGCTGAGCCTCGCAGCAAGGCAGTAATTACAGAACGTGTCATATTATTATAAATATTGAACTATTAAAATTCTAATTATCACGAATATAGTCGCCTCCTTTGCGTAGTGGTCAGCGTGATTAGCTGGCACCCCGGACGTCCTGGGTTCGATTACCGCCTCTGCCACGAAATTTAAAAAGTGGTATGAGGACTGGAACGGGGTCTACTCAGCCTCGGGTGGTCCATATGAGTAGAGGGGGTTCGATTCCCACCTCAGCCATCCTCAAAGTGGTTTTCCGTGGTTTCCCACTTCACCTTCGGGCAAATGCCGGGATGTTACCTACCGTACGGCCACGGCCGCCTCCTTCCCTCTTCCTTGCCTACCCCTCCCGATCTGCCCCCTCCCTTCCCATCCCTCAAGATGACCCTGTTCGCTTTGCAGGCCACCTGGGCGAGGTGCTGATCCTACCTCCCCAGTTGTATCCCCCAGACGAGATGTTTCAAGCTCCAGGACACTGCCCGTAGAGGCGGTAATGATGGGATCCCTCGCTGAGTCCGTGGGAAAACCTAACCTGGAGGGTAAAATCGACTAAAAAAATAATAATTATAACGAATAGTATCCATCCATGGTTTTGAACAGTATTTAGGGAAAATAGCCATTTAAGTGAGACAAGAAAATAACTTTCCATATCGTCTTCGTGGATAATGTGAACAAAACCAAGTTGAAATCTTGCTGTACGAGGTAGGGAGGATATAATAAAATAGTAAAAAAGAATTTAAAAAATCTGCCGTTGGATATTCTTGAACCCGGGATCTTCGAAAGAGCGAGTGAACGGAATAACACTTGCACAAATTTCCAACACATTCTGGTGGTTTTTATTGCGCTTCTTATTAACGCGTATGGTAAAATAATCAATTATTACTGTTAGATCTTAAAGATTGATTGGAATGCATTCATTCAGTACCTGGCATGTTTTCTAATTTACTTAAAGCAAGTTTCGCGACCGCTTTACGTTAATAAGGCGACAGAACTGCAAATAATGCCCCCAAATGACAGCCTTTCGGATTTATTTAATACAACTTAGCGTCCAAAATGCTAGCGTGTGATACACTTCGGTCATACAAGCAGGTGTACTGAGGAAGAGAACAGAATCATACAGGATTTTGTACCAGCGATCACAGCAGCTTCCTTGCCAACGAATTTCGTATAATACAGGCCTAAAGATATGCTATGACTTTTTGTTAAAAATTAATAACAAAACAATATGTTCGGTAAAGAACGTATTGCCTACTATCTCCTAAATGCATGGGTATTGTTAAAACTCTTTGTCCTTTTCAAGGAGTATAATTGAATGTTGATTGTAGTAGCTTCTTGAAATACAACGTGCTATGCGGATATTATACATGAATATGATGTGCCCTTTGCTAGTGCTACCTCTGTAAAAAATTTCATTCAATTCAGTTTCACCGTGTTTGAATTGATGTGGGGAATCGATTTGCACACATACATGGCCGCTATCTGCAAACTATTTGGCTGATGACCTTGTAGTTCAGTCAAAAGATGCTTCCCATAAAAAGGTATGTTGTTGTAAAATTTGGTAGAGATCAAATGATTAGGTTGGTCGTAATTTAATTTAAGCTTTTAATATTTGGATGGCCGCCATTCCGTTTCCGTCAAGATGGCGGCGATATAAAACATGGCACTGAGGTGGCCTTTGCTAGTGCTACCTCTGTACCAAACTTCGTTCCATTCGGTTTCACCGTGTTTGAAAAGATAGGGGGAATCGATTTGCACACATACATGGCTGCTATCCGCACATTATTGGCCTGATGACCTTGTAGTGTGGTCAAAAGATTCTCTATACATAAAGGTATGTTGCTGCAAAATTTAGTAGAGATCAGATTATTTGGTTGGTCGTAATTTCATTCAAGCTTTTAACATTAGGATGACCGCCATTACGTTTTCGTCAAGATGGCGGCGATATAAAACATGACACTGGAGTGCCCATTGCTAGTACTATCTCTGTACCAAATTTCGTTCAATTCAGTTTCACCGTGATTGAATTGATAGGGGGAATCGATTTGCACACATACATGGCCGTCATCTGCAAACTAATGGGCTGATGACCTTGTAGTTCAGTCAAACGACGCTCGCCAAACAAGTATATGTTGTTGCAAAATTTGGTAGATATCGGATGATTAAGTTAGTCGTAATTTGATTTAAGCTTTGAACAATTGGGTGGCCGCCATTACGTTTCCGTCAAGATGGTGGCGATATAAAACATGACACTAAGGTGTTCTACTCTAGTGCTACCTCTGTACCAAATTTCGTTCAATTCGGTTTCACAGTGTTCGAATTGATAGAGGGGGCAGACATTCAGAGTACACACACTCACACACACACAGAGACACAGTCACACACGCACAGACACACAATTTTTGGCCCTGTGTAGATCTCATAAGTCTACTTTCATTTTTTGCAAAAATCGAAAGTATGCTAATAATACCATGTGAATTTCTAAGGAATACGTATACTTCGATGCAAGCACTGGCGATCAGAATATCCTTCGATATGTTGTTGTTTTGTTTCATTTGAGGGACTAGAACATCGCGGTCACATAGCCCCGTTTACTTGGGTGTGTGTGTAGAATTTGTCTGATAACCTGAGTTATTGTGGGCTTGTAATGAAGTGTGTATTTGCAATTAAGGATTGGGGAGAAGGCGGCCCTGGCCTTAGGATAGAATCCGTCCCGGAATTTGGCCGGAGTAGAAGTGGGAAACCACGGAAAACCATTTCCAGGGTGGCTGAGGTGGGAATCAAACCCACTTCTTCTCATATTTGCTTCACGAGGCTACGTGTACCCAATTTCAGCCCTCAGACAAGTATTACATTTCTTGGCAGAGCTGGGAAACGAACCCGGACCTCCGGAGCAACACTTCGATATGTTATGTTAATATTCATGCCAGTTTTTTAATTTTCTGCCATTACAGGTCACGTGGCATATCGTACCAATTCGATTGTATTTCCTTTATAAATCATCAAAATTCAACGTACTCTTCACAAAAATGAGCCGTAAGGCAATGAATGTGGCAATGTAGTTACATCCCGACTAAAATGGAATGTGGGCTTTAGTTCAAAAAAGTATGCCTACTACTGGAGTCGAAGCAGCATTCTACCCGATCGCGCCCAAGACGTACGTTCAGGCTTTAAACCTCTTTTTTTATTTTTATTAGCTCTCTACAGAATTACAGAATTTTCAGATATGATAAATACCATACTATTACATCACAAGAAAATCCAGATAGTGTCCATATTTATCGTACAATTGTCCACTTTCACTAAGCTTCCAACGCTCTTTCTGCAGGTGATACATGAGATCCAGGAACGAAAAATGTTGATCATTGTCCATCACGAAGTGTACATATTGGCCCATTATCCACACAATGGCAGTCTGTTTAATTTGGGGGAAGGCGGTCACCGACAAACGAATCAACTTCCTGTCATCAAGGTCACCCGTGGGCACATTTAATAGTTGACATACTTTTCCCTTACACCACAGCCACGTGGAGGCAACTCGCGTGCATGATGTGAAGCGGTGTATCGCCGTATTAGTTTGACCACATATAGTACACCATGGGTAAGCTTCAAGACGGATGGTATATCGCCGTAGAGCCGTTGGGATGAGATCGTTGAGGAAGATAAAAACCTGGGAGTGTACAGCAGAAGAAATGGTCATAGCCCCAAAATTTTTCCAAACAGTGGGC
The DNA here is from genome assembly GCA_946902985.2 of Meconema thalassinum. Classification (NCBI taxonomy): domain Eukaryota; kingdom Metazoa; phylum Arthropoda; class Insecta; order Orthoptera; family Tettigoniidae; genus Meconema; species Meconema thalassinum. The sequence goes on from OX336394.1 coordinate 28,839,293, forward strand.
CAATGGATGCGCGGTTTGGAGTGTACCACTTGCCGCAACATGTTATAAATACTTTTCGTCGTTGGAACAGTCCATGAAGGCATTTGGCGAACAGTATCCAGAAGGTGCTGTTGATGGTCCCTAAATATCTTCGGCAAAGCTCTATCACAACCATGGGCTGTGTTTCGAATATCTTTGTATAGCGCTTTCGTAAAAGTGTCATGTTGGGAAAGGATGGTGATATCGTTCTTGCAGAGGAGTGCACGGCATTTCATGCCATGAGCTGTTAGCCCTAGCCCGCCTTGCCGGGATGGGAGATACAACTGTTCCCGTTGTACTCGAAACAGAAATCCTTGCCATATAAACCAACCTGTATATTTTGACAATTGGCTCTCAAACATTTTGGGAAGTGGGAAAAGTTGAGCGACATACCATATTTTAGAGAGCGCAAACACGTTGAGGACCATGACCCGTTGCACTATATTGAGGTTTCTTTGACCAAATTGGATCAGCACTCCCCTAACTTTGGCAATGACCTTAGTTCAGTTTGCTTGCACTGTGTCCAGAAGCGATTGCTTCCAGGTAATGCCAAGAATTTTCACCTCATTTACTATCCGGAACCAGGGCTGTTGGGTAATCACTGAGTTAGTATTGAGCGGAAGCAAAGCAGTTTTCTGGGGGTTCGATTATGCTCCAGAGGCGATATGTTAGAGCTAAAGGACGCTATCGATGTGGGAGATGTCTTCATTATTGCGGATCAATATTGATACGTCATCAGCATAGGCGCACATTCCAAAAACATGTGTGGACAGTTTGTAACCCTGTAGCTTCACCTGGGTAGTCCGAATGAACGGTTCAAGGCCAATGACAAAAAGTAGCATGGAAAGGGGACATCCTTGCCTAACTGATCGTTGTATTGGAATCAGAGGGGAAAGAAAACCGTTGACGAGCACTCGAGACGTAGCATTACAATTTATCAAACGAATGTAGTCAATAAGGATTGCAGGAAATTCAAAGTGCTGCAAGACCATGTATAAGTATTCATGACTGATGCGGTCGAAAGCTTTATCAAGATCTAAGGTGAGAAAACTCATTGGCTCAGTGGGGAGCATTTCGGCTTTTAGGTGTAGGTCCCGTAGTATCGCTAAGTTTGTTAACAGAGTTCTTCCAGGAATACTGCAACATTGTTCATCACCAATGATATCATGTAGAACAGTCTTCAATCGGCATGCAAGTACTTTGGTAAGGAATTTATAATCACTGCAGAGCAGAGTAACTGGTCGGAAGTCACCAACTGCCATGGGAGAGGATGTTTTTGGTATGAGGACTATGGTACCCTCGTGATGTGATTGACAAAGAGCACGACGTTGGAGAATGGTACGCCAAACGTGACAAAATTCTTTGTCAATGAGAGGCCAGAAGTGTTTATACAGTTCATATGGCAGTCCATCAATGCCAGGTGAGTGGTTATTTGGGAGGTGCTTAACCACAGAGTGAATCTCTTCATCCGTAATATCCGCGCTGAGCACAGTTTTGTTGTCCGGAGATAGTTGGGTACTGCAAGATGAAAGCAATAGGGTCACCTGCTGTCGATCAATTGGAGCCTTAGCGTAGAATCGTTGATAAAATAAGGATAGTTCACTACGTATAGCGTCAGGGGAGGTGACAACACTTCCAGTACTGGTGCGGAGGCGGTGGATATATTTACGTTGCCGCTCACGTTGTCCTTTGGCGATATGGTATACACTTGCACTTTCATCCGGGAGCACTGTACGATCTTTTAAAGCCACGTTTATATGAGAGAGCGTTCGTTGCTGTAGAGACAGGAGCTTGGTTTTAACTTCCCGAATCTGGTCATACATACGCTCCCCAGCATCAGATCTTTGCTGGAGCTGGCGAAGAACTCGAAAGTAAAATTCAACTGTATCCCGTCTTTCCCGACCTCTTTGGTAGGATATGTTCTTAAAGACGCGGCGGATCCCTGGTTTAACTAATATATCCCACCAGTCTGCACAGTCGCGAAAGTTGCATTTTTGTTGGACCCATCGAGTCCAGTGTTGTCTGAAAATATCTTGGCATTCCTCCTCCAGTAACAGCGAGCAATTCAATTTCCAATAACCTCTTCCTATGTGAAATATGGGATGGGGGTAAGAGATTGTACATATGACTGCATGATGGTTAGTGAAACTGGCAGGTATCACTTCATATCGTCTAGGCTGGATAAGTTCCTGTGAAAAGTAGATGCGGTCAATTCGTGATGAGGAGTTGTGTCTTATACAGGTGTAATGGGGCACCCTTAAACTATCCACAGCATCCATGAGGTGTAGGGAGGTAAGGAGGGTCCTGAGCTCCGAGTTGACACCTTGGTACGGACTAGTGGAATCCTCTGGGCGTTGAATACAATTGAAATCCCCTGCAAGAATAAGCTTTTCCTTAACGTCGTGCAGATCAGGCAGTATACTCTGTTGAAAGAACATTTTCCGTTCCACACATTTATTGGACCCGGATGGGGCATATACATTTATCAGGGTGGTATTGTTTATGTGTCCAGATATTATGCGTCCTGATGGATGACATAGCACACCTTCGAGTGGGATATCATGTCTTATGAGGAATCCAGTCCCTTTATTAGTAGTACCGGTATTGATGTATTGTTTGTAGAAGGCAGATATGGGAAGACAGGGTATAGCAACTTCTTGAATGAAAGCAATGTCAATGTCTGCATCTCGAAGGAATCTCTCCAACAGTTGAAATTTCAGGGGGCATTCTATTACATTGGTATTCACAGTGGCCACAGTGAGAAATTGCGCCATTAAGAGAAGTATTAAAGCTGTGCTAGACATACTGGAAGGTGGACTCGAGAGAAAAAAAAGACACTTGTGAGAAATATACTGGTGCACTATGTCAAATTAGGGTGCGATAGTTCCTTATGACTGCCATTCATAGGTCGGCTGTCAGCGTTTGAGAGCGTTCGTGGGTCCCTAGATGACGGAGAATGAAGATTTTTGTTTCTTTTTCACAGCTGCGGGAACGTTTGTAGAACCAGTTTGATTCTTCGGGGCTGGAACAGCAATCGAGGCATTTGTTTTAATCGTCTTAGATACATTCTCAGATCCCCGATCAACCTGCTTAAGAGAGTCGGTAGGTACCAGAGAAGGTGGGGGCAGTGAAGACAAAATTTCTGTGGCAGCCTGTAGTGACGGCATAGTTGGCTCTAAGGCTGCCGTAGAGTTGGAAGATTGCACAGGGGCACTCTGTGGCTCGCTGATCTGGTCAGTGCAAGGTACGTGTTCTGCGTCATGTGTGCCAGAGGCAACTTCTGCTGGTGTCCCAGCTTACTGATCAATAAGCATGTTTTCATGTGACGTTTGCTGTGTCGCAACATCCGAGTATTGGACACGTCGTTGTTGTGTAGGAGTTATACCGAGGGGAATCATTTTCTTTGGGCAGTTGATACGTAGATGTGTGTTAGCATTGCAAATTAAACAGGTCTGTTTCTGTCCATTAAACGATATATAGCCAGAATGGCCACCAAAAGTCTCGGTGGAGGGGATATCTTTTTTGATTTCCATAGTGACTGCACGTATTCCATTATACACCGGGAACTGATAAGCAGAAGACCATTGTTCTTTCCTGACGTCACTCACAGTGCCATGTTTCGACAGAACGGATTTGAAAATTTCAGGGGGAACTTCGAGTGGGACATTAAATATACGCACTGTGGTAAAATTGGAATCCGCTGTGGAGAGCTTAACATTAGTCATTTCGCCTGAGTCATACTGAAATTTAATAGGAGCTGCAAAAGTATTTAGCAATTTCTGATAAGTAGATATGCTGATTACCTTGATGTACATGGTTTTTTCTTGCGCATTTAACTGGATGGCTTCTACTTGGTCGACAGTCAACCGGAGGGTATCGCTAATCCAGCGGTGAATTTCTCCTGGTGTGGGGCGAAAACTCTGCCTGTCCCATTGACAGCGTACGGTGTTTTTCCTCTGGTATCCGGACATGATTTTCAGCGGGGTTTTCTGGGCTTCTGGATTTCTTGTCCTATCTGGAACACTACTTGAAAAAGTATTGACCGAATGACACACGGAAGGTCAGTACACCCGTGGAACTATCGGAAGCACCGGTATTAGGAAACGTACACTCTTCCAATGCGGGCACACAGCTCGCACACACGCACCTCACTCGGCCACGACTAGTGACCTACTGGTACCTCTCAGCCACCAACACATGGTAGATACCGCACGCTAAACATGCTGTAGTTACTGTAGCCGTCCCACCTCAAACGTTTAAGTCCATCTCAAAGTCTTCAATCACGGTTTATGGTGTTGATTTAACTTTCTACTATTACAAATCACGTGGCGTAAGCTATTAATTCGATCGTATTACGTGTATGTGTGTTATTTCAAGGAGCAGTAAGTCATATGTTGGTAGAATGGGCCATAGCATTTGGCGGGGAAAATTTTAAGGTCGGTTTTTCTTTGCTAGACCCATGACCCAATTACATTGCTGTCACACAGTCAGAGCGCAGAGCAATATCAACCATCGGGAGAATTGAGATGTTAGTTGGAATTCATAAAACTAAGTAATAAAGGGCGGGTGGACCACACTGTATATACAAAACAACTGACGAAGCCAGAAAGCTGATTTTAAACACGCCAAAATTATAACAACACCAAAATTATCGGTTTTGTTATTATTTTGCCGGTCCACAGACTGGATAAAGTGTGATGGAAATCAGACTCTGCATTTATTTTATTTTGATGGAAATCACACTACATCACAATGATATTTTGGAGACCGTGTTAGTAATGAAGTACTGAACCCGTGTACTATTGGTTCAAGCGTCGAATCCATAATTTATTTGCAAAAGAAGAGAGGAAATAATACAGTTCTTAGAATGACTTGAAGAGATTTTAAGAAGTGGGTTGTTATAATGTGGCGCAAGAATGGGTGACCACGAGTCATGCGGACGTGAGATCATGCTTGACGCATCGATAGGAGCTGGCTCATGATTATAAATAGAACGTTAAAAACTTTCCACGACGAGTAAGAGAGAAGAGGTTTCGGAAATAGACCTTACGCAGCCAGAAAATGACAACCTCGCAATGGTGCAAGAAGAGAAATAATTAGAATTAAGCCATTTGCAAGCATTTAATTAATGAAAGAAACACATCATTGTTGATCATTCTGGAATAGAGATTTTTGTGTGGGGAAAAAGTTTATAATATTTGCACAGGAAAGAACTGCAAACGTAGCATAACGTCAGTAATTCCCCGAGACCAGAGTTGGTAGGGATGGAAAAATAAACCTCAACGCCCACATATCTGAGGAGATAAATTATTTAATATCTTGGAATTGTGTGATCGATTTTCATGATCAAAGAAACCAGTTTACGTTTAAAACAAGAGCTTTCCAGACATATATTTTTCGGAATTATACGACAATTACTTCAGAAGTTAGTGCTGGAGAAGACGCGGATTTTATCTTTTTGCCGCAGGAAAGGATATAAACACTGGAGGTGCCAGGAGGAGCATGCAGTCTTTACCAGACCTTGAGAGGTCGTGTTACGCTGTATCACCAACGAGCACCCCGTATGGGAGTGGCCGTGCAGTATCGTCTTCAGTATCGCCGTGTGAAGACACATTAGAATCCTATTATAGGAATAATATCGGCAAGCTTCAGACTTTATAAAGTTCACAAGTATAGTCAAAGATTAGGCTGTGGACTTGAGAAATTACAGGCGATAGGTACTCGAATACAATAGTTCAGTTAAAGAACCGACGCATCATAAGGTTTCGAAGTACCCAAGGAAAGTGAAATAGACAGTTTATCTACGTTAAGGAACCCTAGCAGGGTAGAACGAAATAATAACGCCTAGTGTTCCGGAAAATTAGGAACTAGAGCGCAGGACGATAAAAATTAGGAATTGTAGTTCCAGGCTTTGTCTAGGTAGACAAATGAACAGTTAAACATTGGGGAGTAGTCCAATAAGCTACGAATCAAAGTAACAGAAAGTACAAGGAAATTACTAGGTCACCGATAAACAGTTCGAACGATCGAGATAGTAATACATCAAGGACAGACTTTTATTGAGACGAACAAGTAGCGTCTAGCAAGATACGACATCGTGCAGGAAAGTTATAGGAGCTGATAGTCAAACCCAGGATTAGAAGATCAGCCGTTCCAGTGAGGTGTAGTTCGATCGAGACTTTCCATCATCTCGTCAGATTAGGAAGCCGACGTGCTATAGTGCAACCCTTGGAAATGGGAAAGGAAAAGAAATCACGTGTGTAAGGCGAATAATTAACGCCCAAGTGATAAAATTGTTATCTAATGTAAATATAGTGAAATTTTTGAGTGTAATATTTTAGTGAATTGTATTTTGTTAAGTGAAAACGAATACAAAATGGTATTCGTTAGGTTCCAAGTGATTAAGGTAAATATTTTATGTGCTGTTGAAGAAGTGTCATTGAGTGTAAATGTAACCATGAAAATGGCTTAATAAAAAGTTGGTGGGCGAAAATGTTCCATCGCTGGAGAATTCGGTCGATGACCGTACCGTCATGTGAGTAACTATTTTCATTATTATGTGTTTGGGAAGATTTGCGTATAATCCTCATGAGAGAAAGAGTAGGGATGTTTAATAACAGGTGAAAGAAAAATTGTGCGATCTGAACGATTAATTTGAGAGAAATATAATAAATATGTGAAATATAAATAAATCCCTTGTGGAAAATATTCAGTAAAATAACAGTGTAATGGATAAATGATATAAATATGAGAAATCAAGCGTAATAATAATAATAATAATTATTATATAAATGAAGGAATATTGTGATGAATTTTATATTGAAAGTAGTAGCTTCCGAGCTCCTTTAGATGAATTAATACATGTTATGAATACATGTTCTTTACGGTAACAAGGATTATTGTAAAGGGAGGGAGAGTAATATATATTTTGAGATGTAGATCAAACGTTGATTTTGAATTTATTTAGTTCTTTGAAGGCAACTTGGCTAATTAATGCATGAGCGCCATGTAGCGCACTGAAGTAATTTGTCACGCTAGGAATGCGTTGAAATGCTCGGTAAAAGTAATTATGATGGACAGTTAGTCGTGGGGAATGAATTGTATAAGCCCTCAAAGTTGTGATAGTGATCACGAGGCATTGTGTGTTGTATGTTAAAAGGGTGCTATTTATGTTGTATTATGAGCGCTGGTAAAAGGCGAGGCCTGCCCTAAGTCGCAATATTATAAGTCCTCCAAATTGGGATACTGCTCCCGAGGCATTTGAAAGGATCGAACTCAGTGTCGTCCGTGTTGAAGCCCCTTAATATTGGCTGTATTATTGAATTTTTCTTACCCGCTAATGAGGACACTTCATAATTATTATATGCCGAAGCTAAGAGAATAGGTCTGTTGAACCTAAATATGTTGTTTTATGAATTTGTATTAGAAGCCTTGTCATTAAGAGAATTGCATTTGAAACAGCTGTGTGGAAAGCTGACGGAGCCAGTCCCTTGTGAAAGCGAGACTGTGAGCTCTCTTCTCTCCCTGCAATAAATCACGCCAAGTAGTTAAGATTAGACCCTTACCCTCTGGTAGTGCGGTAGGTTAGGACGGACTGTTGGAGTCATAATACACAGAAGTGTTTAAAGATTGTTTGAACGACCCGGTCTTTGAACCGAGGTCCCTTTATATCCATTATTATCGCTTGCAGAGTTCAGATCGTTGCTTTCTTATAATATAATTGTCTTTTAAGACAAAAATGATAAATCCCTAACTTTATTGTTTAATGATTCAGTGATTCACGAGTTCTATTGAAGACATTAGATTCCGGGAGTAATCTTAAGTTTGACTTGTTCAGTAGTCTTCTGTAGCTCGGGAGTACGCAAGTTTTTCCCAATCACGGTAGTGAGTTGTTAGCTTGAGAGAGAGAGGGATGGTAACATGTGAGCCTTGTGAAAGCCCAAAATTAATTGATGATTAGCCATACTTTGATCATTATGATTAAAAGATATAATCATGTAAATGGTAATTGATGTGTATTCAATTGATAACACAGTGTATGTAAACATTACCGAGCCATTTGGAGCTCGCTATTTTAAAGAATTTGAATTGACACCATATGGAAGTGAAACTTAGTTGAAGTTTGTTGGTTTTTGGAAAACCAGTCATTATGATTTTGTAAATTGTTTGATATGAATTCTTTGTTCAACTTTGGACAAGTGTGAAGTAGAGTGTCAGTATTTTTAATTGTTTAATTTTTGTAGCGCCATATTTTTGGATAATTAAATGTTTTAATAGTAGGAGTTGACTTTTGTTTATTTTTGGAAGTGTATCCTCTGCTTAATCCAAAGTGTGTAGGTCACAGAGTGGGAGAACAAACCATGAACCCCAATACCCCCGATTGAGCATTGCTGGCAAACTTTGATTTGCATATTTCATTGTTGAATGGGCACAGTACATGGACCGAGCGCTTTTCTTCACTCCAAAGGAGTATTATGTTAAGGTGCATTGTCACTGGTGCGGCTGTAAGGATGATCGCTGAAGCCTATAGCCTTAGGGGGGGGAGATGTGTGTGGAACTGTCAGTCGAGATTATTTCGGAGTCATTAAACAGGTAGCCGCGTCCAAGGGCTGTGGGGAAGTGTCAGTATTTTGGGCAGTATGTGGGAGTGTCAGTGTGGGGAACTGTCATGTAATCGTATGGACTCCGTCTTGAGGAAAGAATTTGTGGCGAGCACGAGGAGTCTGAATCGCTACCCGTGTCGCGCCAACGACCGACTGTAGCAGCAGTCCCTGTCACCAAGCAAGACAGTTTGCTCATGATATATAGATGCAAACACATTTGCCATTAAAAAATCAAATGTTTTAAATATCCGTATTGATAATAGAATTAAATGTTTAACATTTTACGCCAAATCAATACTCAACACATTTTTTAAGGCCCTTGTAATAAGACTATAGAATGTTGATTTTTTATGAGATCTTGGGTGTTTAGAATCATTTCGTATGATATTAGAAGTCATCGAAGGTTTTCGGATAATACTGTATGTAAAATGGTTATTTTCCCTTGTAATCGAAATGTCAAGATAGTTCAAGGTTTTATTATTTCCAGATTCTACAGTGAACTTAATATTTGGGTCTAAACAATTCATTTGAGTTAGAATATTATCGATATTAATAATATCTTTATTAATACGATAAATATATCATCTGCATATCTTCTCCGTGTTTGAAGACCAGGGAATGTATTGATAATGAACTGGTGCTCTAAATAGTCGATGTAAATATAGGCCAAAATCCCTGAAGTCGGGAAACCTTTCCCTAAACCACCTATTTGTTAGCCTACTTTCGATTTTTGCAAAAAATGAAAGTAGACTTATGAGATCACTACAGGGCGAAAAAAAGTGTGTCTGTCTGTGTGTGTGTATGTGTGTGAGTCTGTGTGTGTGTGTGTGTGTGAGTGTGTGGACTCTGAATGTCTGTCCCCCCCTATCAATTCGAACACGGTGAGCGCAAATTGAACGAAATTTGGTACAAAGGTAGCACTAGCAAAGGACACCTCAGTGTCATGTTTTACATCGCCGCCATCTTGACGGAAACGTAATGGCGGCCACACAAAGGTTCAAAGCTTAAATCAAATTACGACTAACCTAATCATCCGATCTCTACCAAATTTTGCAACAACATACCTTTATGGGGGGAGCATCCTTTGACCAAACTAATAGGTCATCAGCCTAATAGTTTGCGGATGGCGGCCATCTTTGTGTGAAAATCGATTGCCCCTATTAATTCGAACACGGTGAAACCGAATGGAACTAAATTTGGTACAGAGGTAGTACTAGCAAAGGGCACCCCAGTGTCATGTTTTATATCGCCGCCATCTTGACGGAAACGTAATGGCGGCCACCCAAATGTTCAAAGCTTAAATCAAATTACGACTAACCTTATCATCCGATCTCTACCAAATTTTGCAACAACATACCTTTATCGGGGGAGCATCCTTTGAACAAACTAATAGGTCATCAGCCTAATAGTTTGCGGATGGCGGCCATCTTTGTGTGAAAATCGATTGCCCCTATTAATTCGAACACGGTGAAACCGAATGGAACGAAATTTGGTACAGAGATAGCACTAGCAAAGGGCACCTCAGTGTCATGTTTTATATCACCGCCATCTTGACGGAAACGTAATGGCGGCCACACAAATGTTCAAAGCTTAAATCAAATTACGATTAACCTAATCATCCGATCTCTACCAAATTTTGCATCAACATACCATTATGGAGGGAGCATCCTTTGACCAAACTAATAGGTCATTAGCCTAATATTTTGCGGATGGCGGCCATCTTTGGGTGAAAATCGATTCCCCCTGTTAATTCGAACACGGTGAAACCGAATGGAACGAAATTTGGTACAGAGGTAGCACTAGAAAAGGCCACCTCAGTGTCATGTTTTATATCACCGCCATCTTGACGGAAACGGAATGACGGCCACCCAAATGTTAATAGCTTAAATCAAATTTCGACCATCCTAATAATTTGATCTCTACCGGATTTTGCAACAACATGCCTTTTTGTGGAAAGCATCTTATGACTGACTACAAGGTCATCAGCCCAATAGTTTGGAAATAGCGGCCATGTATGTGTGCAAATCCATTCCCCAGATCAATTCAAACACGGTGAAACCGAATTGAATGAATTTTTTTACAGAGGTAGCACTAGCAAAGGGCACCTCATATTCATGTTTAATATCCGTATAGCACGTTGTATTTCAACAAGCTACTACAACCAACATTCAATTATACTCCTTGAAAAGGACAAAGAGTTATAACAATACCCATGCATTTAGGAGAAAGTAGGCTATATGTTCTTTACTGAACATCTTGTTGATATATTGTTCCATTAAATGTGAAGTACTAGTAGTAGTAGTGAGGTGCAAGGTGAATGTTAGAATTGAAATGAATTCTTCAATCTCGATTGTATTTAAACCACTGTTTTTAGCCCATTTTCATTTTATAAAAAAAATAGGCTTATGAGATCACCTTTTGTCCGTGTGTGTGTGTGTGTGTGAGAGAGAGAGGTGTGTGTGTGTGTCCCTAATAATTTCTAAACGGCTGGAGCGATTACAATGAAACTCCGTAAGATCATAGCACTATTCTGGCCGACCCCGACCGTTTAATTGTGTCTCACCAATCCAACATGGCGGCTGTGCGAAATATTTCACCAGCATTCAGTATCTCCGAAACTATTACCGATATCACCCTGAAATTGTGTACGGTGATAAAGGGCACTACTAAAAGTTCACCTATGAGGCTTTCTAAAACCCGGTGACTACAAAACCAACATGGCGGCCAAGCGAAGTTGAGACTTTTAAATAGACTTTTCGCGATTTTACTATCCAAACGTAATGAAACTTGGTACAGCAAATGTTTATACACATTGAATGCACCGGTGTCTAATTTAGTTCAATTGTTTACATAACCTCAAAATGCCGGCTGTGCGATATATTTCACTGACATTCAGTATCTCCGAAACTATTACCGATATCACCCTGAAATTTTGAACGGTACAGATACAATTTTATGCATGTAACGTTCATAAACCTGTAAAGTACGAAACGAACACGGTGGCCAAGTGAAGTTGAAACATTTTAATATACTTTTATCGTGATTTAACTCTCTGAGCGCAGTGAAACGTGGTACAGTAAATGATTTTACATATTGAACCTAGGCAATAATTTTCCTTGAATGGTAGGCCTACATAACTCTATGGCCTATACATATAACAATCCAAAATGGCGAGCATCCGAAATATTTAGACGGTTCTCAATATCTATGAATCTTTCACAGCAATCAAACTGAAATGTTTTATGTTCATAGAGGCTATAAACATATGTTCAACTATAGGACTTTCAGTAACCTGGTGAGCACAAATCCAACATGGCGTCGACGCGAAGTATAAATATTTAAATGGACGTTTCTCGCCAATTAACTATCCGAGTGCAGTAAAACGTTGTACGTTAAATGCTTATACAAATGTTAATCCACTGGCATCTAATTTATTTCAATTGTTTCCATAATCACAAGATGGCAGCTGTGCGAAATTTTAAAATCTTGTTTTTACTTCTCGTGTTCTAATCATGCGATTGAAGTTTGAATACCACACGTACACAATAATCTTTATGTAATAGTACAAAAATAAAAATCCAACCTGGCTCACCAGTTAGCCGCTTCGGTCAAAGCTGTACAGCGTTGCCAAAGTGGGCTCCATCACGCTTCATGGCACGCCTCGCTCGGTAGTGATGGGCTCCATATCAGCAACGCTGTACAGCATTTTCTGGAGCGGCTAACTGGTGAACCATGGCTTAATTCCTCGTACAAATACAAACCGATATAAAATAAGTGAATTAATTTACGTATTTCACAGTCATACAGCATAACTTTCTGATCTATAAGGATTACAACGCAACCAAGAACTACATTTTCCAACGACCCGGAGCCGAGAAAAAGTTACCTTACAAAAATGATAACAACTTTCGTTCTTGAGCACACAAAATTTTGAAATTAATAAACCAGTTATACAACATTCCAATGTATAGTGTGTTAAAATTTGGATTCGATCTGATGACGGGTTTGTGAGATAATAATTCTTAAATGTGACGCATGGTCGAAACACGCTTAAAAACGGGCACTTTTTGTGTTTAAACTGCGATAAAAAACACTAAAATAAAAATTAAAAATTCCAAACCTACATGATCTAACGTAAAATAGAACGACAAAAATGATGATGTTATTGGATTTTATGTAGGTCTATTGGTTACTTCTCAAATAACCTTCAAACTCGAGAGCACATAATATTTTGGTCGACAGTAGCTATGTATTGTGATATCTGCTCATCAAACTGCAATGGAACGTAGGAGAGGACCTAGAAGACGAGTGGACTTCATGGTTGAGGAATGTTGCACAGGTATCGTGATATCATCATTCTGTAGCATTGAGGACAATATTCTTGTGGGACAATACGACTACTGAGGTCTGTGAACATACGATAATGATAATAATTGTTGTTTTATGGGGCTAACATCTAGTTTAATGGCCACCTGTGAAGACAAGGCACTCGAAAAATATTTAAGAAGTAGCCGAAGAAGACAAAAAGGTGAAGAAACAGTTGAAGATGAAGAAGGAAGCTTGAAGTTTGATAGTTTTACGTAATCTTTAATCTCGCGATTATGGGCCATGGGACATTCTTTTTGTTCACGTGGAATCTGAACCACAGGACGTGAAATTTCACTACGAATATCTCACATGCATTGACCGGAAATTGCTTGCCACGGTGGGTGGGTGAGTGGTTATCGTGTCAGACTACCAACCCCCAAGCATGCAGGTCCGCTTCTAGCCGTGATAAGTGATTTTTGAAACGCAACAAAAATCACGGTACGCATGTCAAACGTTGTTGGCATGTTAAAGAACCCATTTGAGTTCAGTAGGCCGTGTTCATAATGACAAAATTAATCTCGGGATCTTCCACCAACAGAAAAGTTCCTCCTTTCTCTGCTAGAAAGCGCTATAGTGTCAAGGAGCTTAGATATCTAACCTTCTTGACTTTCATAGCGCTCCAAGGAACGTCAACATTCGACATGCAAGCTACCCTCTGGGCGTCAAATAACAAAGCTTGCGACTGGCACCCGAGCCCATACGATATTATTAATCTTACCGGAAATTGAACCGATCCGCCTTGGTGAGAGGCAAGCAGCTTGACCACTGCACCACCACGCAATATGAAGAAAAATATTATGAAGATGGAGATGATAATAAAGAAAGAAATGAAGATAATGATGAAGAGTAATATGAAGATAAATATTTAATTATTTATGTTCGACCGTGGCGAAATTTAAATTTTATATGTCAGAAAACTGTGCTATATTGAGGCTCATTATAGTACAAGTTTTCATTATAATACAGTTTCTCCCACCAATCAGAGCTCAAGAAACAGTTGTGTGACCAATTAGGTAAGGATAGCATAGCCCCTACGCTCACTTCCATGGCCTCCTATTTTAAATTTCACTGCGTGGCGAGTGTCATAGTGAGGTATTCGAGGAGGCCATGGTCAAATACAAGGTATTCTCTGCGTCTCAAGCGCTCTGTTCAGTACATACAACAAGCAGAATCTCGACAGATATTTATGAATATTTATGTTCGAACATAAACAGTCGTATGCAACTCGCCCATAATGGCAATTAAGACACTCGTATGGAAATTATAAAACTCGATACGCTCGATTTATAAACATACTCGTGTCTTAATTATTGCCATTATTGGCTCGTTGCATAATGTACTATTATTTAACGTATGGCTTTTAGCGCCGCGAGTGTCGAAGGACATGTTAGGCTCGCTACAAGCTCCGATCAATTTCAAGTAGTTCCAACTTTCGCTACCAGATGTAGGAATTACAGCAGTACTTCTTATTTCTTCATCTGTTTTAGCAGTATTAATTGATCGAAATTTAAATACTTCATTCTTTGACCCTGCTGGAGGGGGGGGGGGGACGTTGGAACTTTAATAGAGCGTTTCAGCGGAATCTAACCTAGAAATTTAGCTTCACACACGTTTAGTTAGTGGAAGGATCTTTTACATGCCATAAATCTATGACATGGACCGCCGGATTTACTTCCCCTCCGAAGGAGGACATACTAAAGGACTTTAACGCTCTTTAAAATCCGACAACTTTGGCTGGATTTGAACCCGCGATTTTGGGCACATCAGTTCTTCATGCTACCACTATGCCACCGGAGTCGCTAAGAAGGAAGATGAAGTAGAAGAAGATGATGAAGAAGAATATATTGAAGAAGGAGATGAAGATGAATATTTTGAAGAAGGGAATGAATTTTAAACGAAGATGGTGGAGATGAAAAATATTATGAAGTTAGGAGGTGATGAAGAAGAAGAATATGATGAATAAGATGACGATGATAGAGGATATGATGGCGAAAGAGATGAAGGAGATGATGATGAAGAAGAGGAAGAAGGAAAAGACGACGGAGAGAGACCAAGGGGAAGGGTTCACCATAACCAGTGTGTGGGTGTTGTAATAGTATGCGTGCAATGTCCTGGGCTCTTTGTGCAGGCAAGTCAGACATTGCTGTGTTTTAATTCACTTTTGCTCGCACTACTGTTGTATGACAATGAAGGGGGGGAAAAAACAACCAGTAATATTACATGAATGTGGAGCAGCGTCCTGTCACGTGCACTGGCTTGCTTGCTTTTTGCTTCTCGGAAACACGTACTGTGGCGCACGTCCTGTACTTCTGGACAATGCTAGGTCCTAATGATGCACCTGGAGTCAGACCATAACTTCTTATCGGGACCGAACGATACATCTTGTGTGGCGTACACAGGAAACTGCCCCTATATTGCGCATGGGAGCTAAGACGAGCCATCACAGTAAGCCAGCACTTAGAGGAAGGCATTGCCCCCCAGGATTATGAGAGAATATGATATCAACTGATCAAAATAAGCAGTGGTGGAGAAAGCAAAGAGGATATAAATGTGGGTTAGCACAGACAAGGGAAAGTTATTCTGAAGAAACGAAATCTGTCTATATTAAATAAAGAGCTCGAATAATGACCACATTGGTCTAAATAATATATCCGAATCGATTAAATAATTTTAATTAGCAATTACAAATCCATTAAATCAATATCAAGTTATATTAAACTTATTAAAAGTCATTCAGTAAATTAAGAAAACAAATGAAGTAAAACTGAGTATATTTGAAAGATGATACAAAACTTAACCTTTAAAACTAATTCTAAATATAAAAATATTAATTGGAGAAATACAAAAGAGGAAAATTATTTAAGAGAAATCTGAACCAAATTAAATTATCCTTAAAATAATTATATTTTGAATTCTAATTAGATTTATTTTGCGGATAAATTTTACAGAACGTCTACTTACTATTGTTTATTAATTATATTGAGAATTATTCTAAGGAAAATATTTTAAGAATATCTATTTCCCTTTTTTAATAATTCTTAGAATTATTCTAAGGATCATTTTTGTATTAATTTCTTGGTGAAGTTTTAGTGATTTTAGGAAATTCTCGGTGAAATTTGCGAGATTTTTTTAGGTGATTTGGGGTATTTTAGAGAATTTGGACACATTTTTTAGGAAATCTGGTGAATGTTTTGTGATTTTAGGAAATTCATGGTGAAATTTGGGAGAATCTGGATGGAATTGGGTAAATCTGGTGAATTTTAGGAGTTTTTGGTAGGTCACTAGAATGGCATATGGGTTAGAAGAGAACATAAAATAACCAAGGGAGGTCGACAGAGACGAGCATGGCACAAGTAGGTGGAAGCAATGCTAGTCGTTTGTGAAAAATCTGGTTAAATTTGGAATATTGGCTTTCACGGCCAGTGAATTAAAACTCAGAAATTTTTCTAGGTTTGTGCCGTGTCTTGTGTGGGTTCATAAAAAGGGAGGTAGCGCGCAGTTCGCTACTCCTGTGGGGGTCCGGGCGGGGACACCAAGACCCCGTTGATGAGCCAGCTTGGTGTCCTAGGCGAAATCCCACACAAGACATGGCACAAACCTAGAAGAATTGCTGAGTTTGAATTCACTGACCGTGAAAGCCACTATACCATCTTTTATGGGTTTAATTGATTGTAATGCACCTGTTCCGGAACAATACAAAGTTTTAGCCAAAAACTCCATCTTTACAGACAGTCATCCCTCTCTATATTATTCTGCTAAGGTCCCATTCCAGTTTTATACCGAAAATAAGGTCCCATTAACACCAACCTACACATATGGGGTACCTACAGGTTCAGCATAACCCAATGCGTAAGCGAAACGTACTCAATTACTCTTTAAATGCCTCACAATTAAATGAAAAAGAAAATCCACAGCCTGCTTCCAGTCTCCGACGGGGTCAGGAATGGAATGAATGAAGCCTCATCTAGCGGCGAGGATATGAACTGTGCCGGCTGCCGAGGCCTGACGCACTCCTCTGGGGCAATGATTAAATGAATGACAGATGAAATGAATTGATAGTGGAGAGTGTTGCTGGAATGACATTTTGACAGGGAAAACCGGAGTACCCGGAGAAAAACCTGTCTGCCTCCGTTTTGTCCAGCACAGATCTCACATGGAGTGACCGGGATTTGAACCACGGACACATCGGTGAGAGGCCGGCGTGCTGCCGCCTAAGCCACGGAGGCTTCTCACAATTAAATAAATACCTTAAAACCTGTATATTTACAATGAAATAATGAAAGAATGCAACACGGTAACCATGGTATCAGAATCTCACAGGTCCATCTATTTCTGTAAGACACAATGCAATTCCAATTATTACATTACTGTGAAAGTTTCCAGGCGGTTATAAGGTTATCACTGAACCAAATTAAGCTGTAAAATTCATCAATACATACAGTATAATGCGCTTAACGGGGTCAAGGGGAACTCTAGATTTTTTCTCGCAATTTTCACGTGTGAGTGTGGTACGAAAGGTCTTTTTCACCCGACTATAAAGGGTTCTCCGAAAACCACATTTAAAGGCCCTTAAATTAACAGTGTCTGTGATATTCCCAGAAAACTAACTTCGCTCTGATATACCTATGAAGGAATGACAAACCCCTAACCACTGCACCAGTAGCTGAATTGATAAAGTCTGATTATTCATACCAAGGATAAATCAGTCATAGCATTCATGATTGAGATTTTGCTAAGATGTACTCTTGACAACTAGAATATTCGCGGGCGAAACCGCGACGAGTATTGCTAGTATTTTATATTTCTCTAAAGTCACCCCTCCAGTTCCTCGAGCAATCTCTTAGCAGAGGAAGTCTGTGATTGCCATGGGCTCTGCCATAGCTCGTCTTCACGGGACGTGCTGTTAACTCTGCCTTTGTTCGCCCCGAATTGTACGGAATTTGTAAAATCGAGAATTAGGTTAGTTTGACAAAAGTTTTCCTAGCTTTTATTTTTCCTTTGTTCTCGCATCTTCTTGTTCGTTTCAGTTTTATCACGTTCGCTTCAGTGATTTGCAAATAATTCGATTGTTTTTAGCCTGCATTGCCGCGGGCGATCCGTTCCGGCGCCGACAGACGTTCGCTGTCTCTGCTTATCAGGCTGAGAAGACGCTCCTCTTAAAAGCTAAAATACCGTCATCCACAATACTTTCCTTTCTACAATTCACTGACATTTTAAATTAGGTTCTGAGGAGCGATCGTGAAGCTACAGTCGGGATTTGTAATTGAGCAATACCTAGATAGAAATGGGCGATATGCAAGTTCATTTTTGAAGATTATCCTTATGTTAATGATATAATTGAGAGACAACGATAATATACCTTCAGTCATTTTTTAAAAAATATTATAGCGTATGGCGTTTAGTGCCGGAATGTCCGAGGACATTTTCAGCTCGCCAGAGTTCGTAGGTGCTTCTATGCGGACACCCATGGGGTGAGCTACAAGTACCATCGCGTGTGGAGTGTTGTCTGGGGAAGAAAGTGTGAATGTAAGGACGAGGAATTGGAAGTTAGCGGTTGTGGCCTATAGTTAGGTCCAGCATTTGCCTGGAAGGAAGATGAGAAACCACAGAAGACCATCTTCAAGTTTGCTGGATTCGAACCTCCTCGCCTTCCGGATGTGAGCGGCTGCCTCCTTCCTAATCATATACCCAATTTACAAATACCCACACTAGTACAGACATCACAATAACACAGGTTATTACCCAAATACACGCGTCTGTATGACAGCGATGTCGCATCCCCTAGAATAACCAACAACAACATCCATATTCTTGTATTCTCTAACCGAGGAAATTCAGCTATATTGTGTTTTAACCGCTATCCACGGCGAAATACTTTGGCCAGTAGTCGGATTTTTTAATGTCGTAGGTGCGGGCCACCTTCATTTTAGCACTGCAATAGCTTTTGATGATACCGTGATCTTAGCCAATTCACCAGAGGATTTGAATGAGTTTTTAATGGTATGGACTCGGTCTTAAGGAAAGTATTCATGATCAAAATCAATAAATATAAAACAAAAATATTGGAATGCAGTCAAAAGATATCAGAAACTCCTATGGACATCAAATTGGCAAGTGTAAAGCTAAAGAAATTAGGAAACTTTTGTTACTTAGGAAGCAAAATAACCAGTGATGGACGAAGCAAAGAGGATATAAAACGTAGGTTGGCTCAGGTAAGGAAGGCAATTTTACACAAAAGGAATCTGTGGAATCCAATATATTTATTTATTTATTCATTTATTTATTTATTTATTTATTTATTTATTTAGATATTTAGCGTATGGCTTTTGATGCCGGGAGTGTCCGAAGACATGTTTGGCTAGCCAGTGTCTGTAGGCGCATTAAGGGGATACCCATAGGGTGAGCTACAAGCAAGTTCCGATCAATGTCAAGTAGTTCCAACTTTCGCTACCAGTTGTCACTAATACCTAGTGGTGAACGTTGGAAGTTTGATAGAATGTTTCAACGTAATCTAACTTGGAAATTTAGCTTCACACATGTTTAGTTAGTGGAAGTATCTTTTACATGGCCGGATTTGAACCCGCGATCTTGGGCACAGCTGTTCGGCATGCTACCAACTACGCCACCGAAGCATTGAATATAGGTTTAGGTATTTGGAAGCAATTTTTGAAAGTCTTTGTCTAGAGCGTGGCGCTCTATGGAAGTGAAACTTGGACTGTTGGTGCAGTGTAAAAGAGGAGAATTGAAACGATTGAAATATGGTGTTACAGGAGAATGATGAAAATCAGATGGTTAGATAGGGTTACAAATTATATTTGTGGGAGAGGAGAGATACAGTATTTCTCGTGACTGCTAATGAAAAGGTGATACATACTGAGATAGGTACCCATGAATACCAATGTTAATTATGAAAAGATGGTTCAAGGACAAGAACTGTCGGGTTTGGCCAAGGTTAGAATATGTTAAACAGATTTCCTCGGATGTAAGGGGTGTTCATTATGTAGAGAGGAAACGATTAGCTCAGGGCCGGGCGGAATGGAGTTGCATCAACCAGTCAATAGACTGAAGAATCAAACACACACAATAGTTTGTCATCAATCCGCACTTTAGCTAGTCAGTGGTTATCGTGTCAGACTACCAACCCCAAGGTTGCAGGTTCGCCGTGGTAAGTGCATTTTGAAAGGCGACTAAAATCACCACACGCATGTCATACGTTGTTGGCATTTTAAATAACCCTTTTGAATTCAGTAGGCTGTGTTCATAATGGCAAAATTAATCTCGGGATTTTCCTCCAACACAAAGGTTCCTCCTTTCTCTACTAGAAAGCGCTATAATGTCAAGGGGCTTAGATACATAACCTCCTTGACTTTCATAGCGCTCCAAGGAACAACAAAATTCCACATTCAAGCTGCCCTCAGGTCGCCAAATAACAAAGCTTGCTCCCGGCATCCGAGGCCATACGATATTATAATTATAACCGGGTTCTAGGTCTTGTAATGTTTGGCTGATATGAAAATCTCGAATCCACTGTCAGGCAGTTTGCTACTCACACCATGTAGGCTACAGTATAGCCAACATTCCTTTCTAAATACTGGCGTGGCGATATCGAGCTAATCTGTGCTCCATGCGTTGTTATTTTTACTTGTAACCTCTGACTAATCAGACGTGAACACAGTCAGCGGTACGTGATGACACTGATTGTATAACTTCCTGCTCAAAGCGATCACTAACACGAGTTGACTCATTAACTTGACGGCTGATTTGACCCTCTAATGGTTGATTGGCTAAGTTGGTGCAATGTACAACACGACATTTTATTAATTTACGCATCATTCTCTCAGCCAATTACGTCGGAACTCACCAGCGATACCATCACATCAGCCAATGGACGACCAGTTCGGTGTCGTCTTCTGACGTCACGTCACCACGTGACACTGCTTACACTGCGCTGCTGTGGACGACATGTGAAGCTGCTAAAGCTAGAGTCATGCGCGGATACACAAACCATGAAAACAGGCAAGAAGGTTACCGCTGAGCCACACAGCCAGTCAGACGATAATGAGAAATGAAATTAATGATGATCACTACTTGATACAGTGGTTATCATTCTTGGCTGTCATCCCTGAGATCCGGGTTTGATTACCGGCTCTGTCAATTTTATCATTTCAAATGATCTTGCCGTCTTCGTCGTTATGCTTGAGTCTAAAGTTATGCGTTACGGAGACGGAAGTGACGTCATGCAGCCACGCGGGAAGCAGAAGCTAATGGTTAATGGAGTCTGTTGAAAGAGTGCTGGGGCGTCGAGCGACCTGGGGCTTTGAGCGAAGCGAAAATAATACAGGGTGACTCCTAAAGAGGTGTACAAGATGCCAGATAAGAATACAGGGTGACTCCTAAAGAGGTGTACAAGATGCCAGATAAGAATACAGGGTGACTCCTAAAGAGATATACAGACACCAGATAAGAATACAAGGTGACTCTTAAAGAGGTGTACAAGATCGCAGAGAATACAGGGTGACTCCTAAAGAGGTGCACAAGATGTCAGACAAGAATACAGGGTGACTCCTAAAGATTTGTACAAGATGTCACACAAGAAAACAGGGTGACTTCTAAAGATATATACAAGATGCCAGATAAGAATACAGCGTGCCTCCTAAAGAGGTGTGCAGGATGTCAGAGCAAATTACAGGGTGACACTTAACGAGGTGTACAGTATGTTAGATTCAATTCAAATACAGGGTGACCCTTAAAGAAGTTTGCAAGATATCATATTCAAATCATGGGTGACTCTTAAAGAGTTGTAAAAGATGTCAGACTCAAATACAGGGTGACCCTTAAAGAGGTGCCCGCGCGGGAAGCCTAAGTTAATGGGTAATGGAGTCTGTTGAAAGAGTCCTGGGGCTTCGAGCAAAACTAGAAGCCCTCCTGAGCGTTTCTAACATGTGTAGCATTTATAGCATGCGTCATTTGAAATGATATAACGTTTAGTCTTTCAGACTGACTGTAATTTTTTAAATTTTGGCTAGTTCGTAGAATTAGTAGTAGGCGCCCTTTCTTTTATTTTGGGAACCATCCCTGCATTTCCCTGAAGTAGAAGTGGGAAACCCCTCCTAGCTGATATAGGGATCGAACACGAGATTGAGTAAAGCCCATCTCAGCCCTCAGACCAGAATTACATGTCTTGGAAGGGCCGGGAATAGAACCCGGACCTTACGATAACAGTCAAGAATGCTAGTCACTACCCCATGAGGTGGGCCATCCAAACTCTACTAATAACATAATAGATAATTAATTAAAACTGCTAATGAATCCTGTAACGTGCTTTATAAATTCAAAGAACAGCCGATTCATTTAATTAAGTTTATCAACAGACACCTGTTAATAGTTTAATGTATTACAGTTTATAAATAGACACCTGTTAACACTTTAATGTATTACAGTTTATAAAGGAACACCTGTTAACACTTTAATGTATTACAGTTTATAAATAGACACCTGTTAACACTTTAATGTATTACAGTTTATAAAGGGACACCTGTTAACACTTTAATGTATTACAGTTTATAAAGAGGCACCTGTTAACACATTAATGTATTACAGTTTATAAAGAGGCACCTGTTATCACTTTAATGTATTACAGTTTATAAAGAGACACCTGTTAATACTACAATGTATTACAGTTTATAAAGGGACACCTGTTAATACTTTAATGTATTACAGTTTATAAAGAGACTCCTGTTACTACTATAATGTATTACAGTTTATAAAGGGACACCTGTTAACACTTTTATGTATTACAGTTTATAAAGGGACACCTGTTAACACTTTAATGTATTACAGTTTATAAAGAGACACCTGTTAATAATTTAATGTATTACAGTTTATAATGAGACACCTGTTAATACTTTAATGTATTACAGTTTATAAAGAGACACCTGTTAATACTTTAATGTATTACAGTTTATAAAGAGACACCCGTTAATAATTTAATGTATTACAGTTTATAAAGAGACACCTGTTAATACTTTAATGTATTACAGTTTATAATGAGACACCTGTTAATAATTTAATGTATTACAGTTTATAAAGAGACACCCGTTAATACTTTAATGTATTACAGTTTATGAACTTAATTAATACATTCGTTACTACGTGTATTAAACACATTTCCTGTCATAGTTAAAGCGTTGCTTCATACGCCGGCTCATTGTTAGCGGGAATTGAGGTAGGAGTCTTTCTGCTGGGCTCCGCAGTCCTGGGCTCGAGGCGTGTATGCAGAAAATAATTAGCAGATGTTCCCCCAGCCTCCCTGAGGGACCGGTGTAATGATGATGATAATGACGGGTGAAGCCTCATGAATTAGTTAGCCATCCCTCCAGACTGTGTACGCTAGTAACATATCGATTTGGGAATTGCAGACACCATAACATATTGGCTTCAGGGAATCGGCGAGTGATGCCCCGTCCGGAGGGAAGGGTTGGAAGCGCAGTAGGCCTCGGGGGAGACATGCCAGCACATGCGAGCATTTGCGTATGTGTTCATACCCCTTATTATTTCCCGTGGTGGAGGAAGAGGCCAGGATCAGAAAAGGAGTTAGACAAGGATGTCTCCTATCTCCGTATTTAATTAATTTGTTCATTGAAAAAGCTATTCAGATCATGAAGGAGAAGACAAAGGGAATAAGAGCTAATGGGGAAAGGATACATTGTTTCAGATTTGCTGATGACATCGTAATAATATAGTTGCAGACTCAGAGAAAGAAATGAATAAAATGCTGCAAGTCCTCTCAGAAAGGGAGCAAACGGAAAACGAAAGTAATGGTGGTTCGGAAAAGTATGGAAGAAATTAAAACCAATACCGGTATAAAAATTGATGACTTGAGAATTGAACAAGTGAAACAATTTTGTTATCTCGGTGGTATAATCACAGAAGACAATAGATGCTTAATGGAAGTGAAGAGATGGATTGCATTGGCAAAACAGGCATTTATCACTAAGAAAAACATTTTATCCAGCAGACATATAAATAGCCTATAGATGTAGGAAAATCCTCTGCAAAATCTTTTGTATGGAGTACACTGCTGTATGGAAGTGAAAGTTGAACTCTGGGTAAATTGGAATAGAATCGACTTGAAGCTGCTGAAATGTGGGCATAGCGGAAAATGACAAGAACGAGATGGATGGAAAGAAACACCAACCTGGAAGTCTTAGGGGAAGCCAAAGAAGAGAGAAGATTAATGAAGGAAATGGGAAAGAGAGAAATAACATTTATTGGACATATCATCAGACACAACACTTTCATCGTTAACATTCTTGAAGGGAAAATGCTGGGAAAGAAAGGAAGAAAGGAAGGAAGGAAGCTTATAGTTCGTTAATCGCGAGATCATGAGCCACGGGACCTCCTTTTTACGTGGAATCCGAACCACAGGACATGGCATTTCACTTCGAAAATCTCACATGCAGTGACCGGGAAAAGAAAGGAAGAGGACGGCCTAGGACGAAGTATTCGGAAGACATCAAGAATAGAAAGGGATGAATTAACCCCAGCGCAGGAGGCGAGTTCAACTCTCGAGTTGTGTTGAGTCAATCATTGTTTAATTTCTCTAGGCTATGAATTTTGAAACGACAAATGCTACCAACTAGTGGTAAAATCGAGAAAACCTGAGATGTGCGTATTTTGTTTTATGAACTATTTACAGTATAATAGATGCATTTCGGAGGTAGTGGTAATAATGAAGCGTATTGTTACACTTATCATATTGCAGATTTAGACAAGGTATCGCGGATTTAGCCCGTGGTGTTGGGGTAGCGTGCCTGCCTCTCGCCCGGAGGTCCCAGGTTCGATTCCCGGCTCCATCAAGGATTTTAGAAACTGACGTGAGGGCTGGAACGGGGTGTACTCAGCATCGTGAGGACAATTGAGTAGCTGTCTGACAGTTAAGCAGCGCCCCGATCACGAAAACCAAGATTAATGGCCGAGGGGACCCGATGCGCTGATCACGCGGCAGGCCAAATGGCTGGGCAGCGGTCGCTTGGTAGGCCTAGGCCCTTCACGGGCTGTAGTGCCAGGGGTTATTATTTTAATTTCTTCCATATTTTTCCGAACTACCATTACTTTAGTTTCCCGTTTGTTCACTTTTAATTTCCATAGTTTAAATGTGTCTGATAGGACTTGCAGCATTTTATTCATTTCCTTTTTTGAGTCTGCAACTATTACGATGTCATCAGGAAACCTGATACGATGTATTGAACCCTTTACCCTCTGATGGATAAATGATTCGATGTTTTATTTCTTCAATTAATAAATATTTCCACCAGCATCATGAAAATAGCCAGACGGAGATGAGGGAATTTCAAGCAGTGGTTGGAGACAATGGGGACATACCTGCAGCAGTTTGACAAAAGGCTAAATACTTAGGATTGTGAAAAGAAAGACCTAGCAATGATTCAGAAGGACAGGTGGTGGTCACCTCAAAATAGAAGCGACGCGCAGTGAGACACGCTTCTGGTACGTTCATTGTAATATTCGCGCCTAGAAAAAATATGATGCAGTAACGTGAGTGGCTGATGAAAATAATAGACACTCCTACGAAGCCAAGGTCTGATAAAAACCGCCAAGTTACAGAAAATGTGGAACCAATGAGAGAAGAATGCTTACCAGCGCGGCAAGTCTAGCTTGGGTACGCGATGACTAGCATTAACGCGGGAGATCGCCTAGACAAAATCTCTACGATCGATTCTAGGATTAATGGGCATATTCTTGACCTGCGCTATTTTTCGAGTTCAGTGATATTTATTTCATTCCTGTACCACTATTATTTTGAGAAATTTTTATATAATTTCCCCCACTATCAATACCTAGGGCCGGTTCATTTATAAGTGGCGTGAAGAGCCAAGACAGTGATTATTACTTTTGTACGTCTGAGGACGTAGCTTATTACAGTTGTTCGTCTGAGGACGGAAGCTTATTACATTTGTTGGTCTGAGGACGGAGCCTATTACTTTTGTTCGTCTGAGGACGTAAGTTATTATATTTTGTGTGTCGAGGACATAGGTTATTATAAATGTGTTAAATTCAGTGGTAGATAGTCACAGTACTATATTTTGTAGGGGCAGTATCTTCGATAATTCGCCAACAGACAGTTCCGGGGAAAGTAGTACCTGAAACGGCGAATTTAGTAGTCAGATATCAAGTGTATAATAATCTAACTTTTTGAATCAGCACGAGAGATGACATCGCTTATCCGGAAGGAAGTCTGGAACTATCAACACTCCGTCCAGATGGCTTAGATGAGCTAAGAAGCATTCAGTTGGGAGATGGCAGCGGATGTCCTTTGACGGGTGACTGGCCGAGGATGAGTACTGAATAATATTCTTATTATCTGATAGATTAACTTATGGTATATGGGACATAATTTGTTTTGTAAATAATTTGCTTGTGTGATTAACGTAGTATATTTAGTTTTGGTCTGACACACCTTTTGCATGGAAGCAGCTCGCATATATGTTATTAGTGGAAGGTTCTTGTTTGTTTGTTGTTTTAAATAACGTAGCTATGTGGACGACCGTGTTTGCATATGTTACGCAATGCGGTTAAAAAACGTCTCTCGGAGATATGTTGTGTTTCAGAAGTAGGACTGAAGTAATATACAATAGAATGGAGGGTAATGAATATTTTTTAAGGTTTATTATTGATCAGATTCAGTGAGATTATTGCCTTTGGAGCAATGCGATTTGTGACGAAGAGCAGTCAGCTCTATCGTAGGTTTTAATATTTTTTTAAATAGTTTGTGAGCATCTATTCAGCCGATCTGAGTGAAAAACGTCATGTCATTCCCAGAAGTGTGTGTGTGTGTGTGTATTTTGTGGTCGTTACAAGCGGGAATTTCAGCGTAGACTGATTTCTGTCAGCTTGGTGCCAGGTCCATATTGTTACCTTGCGAGGGCAATTGTGGATATTTGATTAATGTCTGACCATATGTTGAGGTGGTTGAGATTTTGTTGCTGTTGATTCCTTGAGATAACGGCACAGCTGGTCAGTTATTTTTACACAATGGAGTTGGGACAATGACAGGTATTGAGGAGAGGGGAGCTGTTTCACAAGACGGACTGAAGGTTGCTAGCGAGGTCATTAGTGAGGAGCGCTCGTTTGGCTCCGTAATTACTTGAAAAACAACATTAAGAACTGACTGTGGTGTTTGAAGCCATATTTTCAGTGTTGCCTTAGTAAACAAGAGTTTAGTGCTTTTCAGTCGGTCAACACGAATGTACCCAAAAGAGATGGGTTATGCCCTAATCCTGAAATAAATTACATGAGATTAATAAAACACTAGGATGACCAGTTTCGATCGTCAAGCGATCATCATCAGATCCATTACACTTAGACTACAAAATCTATGTTTGAAATACAGGTGAAAATATTTACAATATGTACAATTATTAGTTGCAGTATTGGTACTGCAACTGTCAGTGTATGCTAAATGCAGTATATATGTTAGGTGAAATGCTAAATGGTGATAGCTATCCGGAGATTGTACTTTAGAGAGATTATATGGTTGTAAACTATGGTTAAACTATAAAATTTTTGGCTAACTACTTATCTGATTGTCTTCCGTATTACAGCTACTCGCAGTTTTCGTGCTCACTGGAACTCGCTGTGCGGTCGACTGCGGTGGTTATCTTAACGACTGGTTTTTCCCCCGCCTCCTCCCCCCTGTCCCTACGTGCTGTGGGGAGTGATAGCGATGTGTTTATGTGAGGTGTTGCCAACCTAGATAAGATGTGTGTTTTTTAGTAGCGTGAAGAGGGGGGTCCGGGCAGGGACACCAAGAGCCCGCCGATGAGCCTAGCTTGGTGTCCTAGGCGAAACCCCACACAAGACACGGCACAAACCTAGAAGAATTGCTGAGTTTTAATTCACCGGCCGTGAAAGCCAATATACCATCTTTTTGGAAGCCTTCATAGGGAGGTTAAGGCTACTTGAGCTTTTAGTTCTCGTAGTCAAGTGGTGCAGTTGCACCTTATATAAAGGGAGGTGGCGCGCAGTTCGTCACTCCTGTGGGGGTCCGGGCAGGGACACCAAGAGCCCGCCGATGAGCCTAGCTTGGTGTCCTAGGCGAAACCCCACACAAGACACGGCACAAACCTAGAAGAATTGCTGAGTTTTAATTCACCGGCCGTGAAAGCCAATATACCATCTTTTTGGAAGCCTTCATAGGGAGGTTAAGGCTACTTGAGCTTTTAGTTCTCGTAGTCAAGTGGTGCAGTTGCCCCTTATATAAAGGGAGGTGGCGCGCAGTTCGTCACTCCTGTGGGGGTCCGGGCAGGGACACCAAGAGCCCGCCGATGAGCCTAGCTTGGTGTCCTAGGCGAAACCCCACACAAGACACGGCACAAACCTAGAAGAATTGCTGAGTTTTAATTCACCGGCCGTGAAAGCCAATATACCATCTTTTTGTAAGCCTTCATAGGGAGGTTAAGGCTACTTGAGCTTTTAGTTCTCGTAGTCAAGTGGTGCAGTTGCACCTTATATAAAGGGAGGTGGCGCGCAGTTCGTCACTCCTGTGGGGGTCCGGGCAGGGACACCAAGAGCCCGCCGATGAGCCTAGCTTGGTGTCCTAGGCGAAACCCCACACAAGACACGGCACAAACCTAGAAGAATTGCTGAGTTTTAATTCACCGGCCGTGAAAGCCAATATACCATCTTTTTGTAAGCCTTCATAGGGAGGTTAAGGCTACTTGAGCTTTTAGTTCTCGTAGTCAAGTGGTGCAGTTGCACCTTATATAAAGGGAGGTGGCGCGCAGTTCGTCACTCCTGTGGGGGTCCGGGCAGGGACACTAAGAGCCCGCCGATGAGCCTAGCTTGGTGTCCTAGGCGAAACCCCACACAAGACACGGCACAAACCTAGAAGAATTGCTGAGTTTTAATTCACCGGCCGTGAAAGCCAATATACCATCTTTTTGGAAGCCTTCATAGGGAGGTTAAGGCTACTTGAGCTTTTAGTTCTCGAGTTATATTCCTCGTCGGGAATAGAACCCGTAACCACCAATATTAATGGATTCAGCTTCTAAAAGCTGAATTATTATAATTATCATTAATGTGTGTGTCAGCCGAGTTTCAACAGACAGTATGTATGCTAATTTCCCAATACTAAGTGACTCGAGCTGTGTGTAATCTGATAACAACTCAAAGTCCAGAGGACGCACAAACTCGTGCCTTGCTAGCTATGAATCATTTCTCAGTATAATATTTTATAACAACTCGAGGTCCAAATGACACATACCCTTGTGACTAGCATGCTATGAATAATTACAAAACAGCTCAGGGTTCAGATGGCTCACAGTCTCGTGCTTGACAGAGTCCAACCGGATATTTCCGTGACGTATGTTTCCTACTCCAAAACCTCCAGCAGTCCCTTCCACGTGTGTCCCCCTCCACTCTGGTAACTAGCCAGTAAGATGGTATTGTATCCCACCTAGAAGGATTGACATGTGACTTCTTTAATTGCTATAAAACCCTGGACTCACAGAGCTCCAGTCTCTTGTAATTCAGTAATCTTAAGACTAACCAACTGAACTGGTTGGCAGTCGGGCTTCATGCCTCGGCACTTGTAAATAACTTCAAATGTATTAGTGACTAGTCGAAACAATAAATATATCAATTAAACTCTTCGCTTCATTTGAAATAGATATCACTCAGACTCGTGGAGAACCTGTGAGGACCTAGCTTAGCAAGCTAGCCACGAACAATTGTTAAGCGACAAACTTAACTGGAATCCCGTCCGGGATTCGAGTCGAGTAACTTAACTGGGGGCCAGCCGTCCGAGATAGATAAATGATCGCCACTAGATCTACGTGCCAGTTGGATGAAGTGTTCAGACAACGATCCAGAATCGCCTTTCGTCACTCGTCTAGCAAAGCCACTTATCTTCCCGAAAACTACTGAAGTAATCTATTTCATTTGAACCAGCCAGCTAGTTAGGTGTGGAACTGACAACTTCACTGGAGGCTTTTCGACCACAACCGACTACGCTAGCTTGAAGGAAGGAAGCTCGCAGACAACGCTCCAGCAGCGCCTTTCGCAGCAACCAACCGCCATCGCCGTACGAGTGTACCGACAGCTCTTAAAAGGGGCTCGCTCGCTCGACGTCGCCGAAGAGAACCAACCGACTACGGAACGAGAGGAAGTAAGCCGACAACGCTCCAAGAATCCAAGGATCGAAGCAGCGCCTTTCGACTACAGCCTATCGCCGTACGTTGCTGCTGTGCGTGCGCACCGACAGCTCTGTAAAGGGGCTCGCTCGCTCGACATCGCAGAAGAAAAACCAACCGACTACAACTACAGACCAAGGAAGATGCAGTCCAAGCTGATCATCATTTCCTGCCTGTAAGTTACATTTGAAATACCTTATTTTTACTGCCTAAATATTGCTACCAACAGCATGGTTCATTCTTAACTTACAGTAACAAGAGCAATAATAATAAATTCATTTAGCCCTTCAAAAGAGGAGTGAGTTTGTGTTAATCTAAACGGGGTTTCCGCATATCACTATTATTCTTTTGAATTAAAACATAGATACTAAGATAATAATAAATTTGTTTTGCCTTTCAAATGAAAAAGGATTTAGCTTGATCGAAAGATACGTCGCTTTTCCTATTTCATTTTGAACTAATACTTGTAAATTAAAAATTAAATAATAAATTCTTGCCTTTCAATCGGAAGCAAATTACGGTAAACTTTGACTAGCAGAGTTTGCTTTGTTATTTCGTTTGAATTAAATTAATAAATTAAAACAAATAATAAATACATAATAATAAATATTTGTGCCTTTCAAAAAGAATAATCAAAGTGCGTTCTGATTTAGCGGACCTTACACTTTTTATCCACTTTTTGAATTAATATTAAAACTAAACCTTTTTTTTATAAACAAACAAAAAAACATCATCATCAATCATCATTCTCATTTCAGAATAAATATCATTTTACTAGCTTATATTGTGGAGAATCTAAACGGGATATCCACATATCATTAATCTTTCAAACTAATAATAATAATAAATAAGTTAATAATTTTCAATTATTCAATTAACTAGTCAATTAATTAATTATAATAAATTACAATGCCTGAGACAGAATTGCTATCAAAATTTGAGTACGCTCAAATACAATTGCTACCCGAATTTAATGGAAGTACGTCTTGCAGTCTAGACTACTTTCTTGCGAGATGTGATAATTTCTTAAATACTCACAGGAGAGCTAATGCAGTTCCCAACGGTAACATCATTAATGATTTTTTATTTAATGTTGTCAAATCGAAACTAAAAGGAGAAGCTAGTACTATTTTAGATCTGGATGCAAACTCTAGTTATGAGAAATTTAAAGAAAAACTGATCAGGAAATTTGGTGACGTAAAAGATGAAAGACTGTTAGTTCAAGAAATTTCTAATTGCTTCCAAAAGAGAAGTGAGGCTTACACAGATTATCACGGCAGACTAGACGCTCTAGTCTTACAATGTAAAAGTTTATGCAAATTAAACTACAGGGATCAGATCTTAGAGCTCAAACTAAGAGAGCTAGACGATCTGAGTTTAAACACTTTCAAAGCCGGAATCTTAGAGCCGTACCGAGCATATCTGCGCTATGCCCAAGTCACAGATTTAAGCCACGCACTGAGACATTGCAGGACTTACGATAATGACCGAGCACACGAGAATTACATGGATCAATTGAGAGGGACAGCGAAACTTCCTCCAAATAACCATGCCAGTCACAGACCATTCACACAGTCATCACCTAACAGATTCAATCAAGCGACACAACCACTAAACCATACTGCTCACAATCCGTTTGCATATCCAAGGCCACAAAGCCACTACTTTCCCCAACCACGACCCTTTTCCAACCAACCTAACCAACAATTCAGAATCCCTAACCAATCACCAAACTTCAGACCCTTTCAAGGTCCGAACCCACCGACTTTCAAACCACAGAACCAACAACCCTTTAAACCAATGAATCGTCCTTATCCTACGCCAAATAACATAGGCCGACGTTTCACACCTAATAACCAAAGTTATCCTAAGCCTATGTCTGGTGTATCCACCATCCGAGGGAATGTGAATGCGCACGCAGAAGAAACCAACGATTGTGACTATGTACCACCAGAATACTTTCAGGGGGCACAATCGTCAGAATATTTTGAAGAAACACAACCGTACGAACACGAGTTCGAATACGACACAGTCCACCCATCCTCAGTCTCATTCAATGAAGATCTCGAACAAAGTCAGGATTTTCGCTTGACTCAGTCATCTCAAGCGAAGACTTAAATAACATAAGGAATGCTCCTAAATTACCATTCCATTTTCACTCGAGTAATAAGCAAGTGAATCATTTTCAACCCGCAGTAGATACACATAACACTGCGATTCCTGTCAACATCGAGAAAGGAGATGAGTATATTCTGAATTTTAAATATGGTGAAATGTATCTCTTAGATGCCAAAAACCATCAGGTCATATACCCCACAGAAACACAACTAAGACAAGAGTTTAAGGAACCGATTTTAGTTGAGTCACTGGAAAAGAACTCCATTACAGTCGGCGATATTCAAGAATATCCCCACACAAAACTAGAAGAATCTGATTTTGACAAAAGAGAGATCAGTCACGTTGCAGACACACTTTCTAGAATACAAGTAAATGTGAACGACGAAACAGTCTCGAATGTAGCCATCCCCGGAGATGCCACATATCAAGACGAAATTGATAATGAAACCATACACTCGAATCAGGAAGATCCTATCTTCACACTGAAAACATCAGAGCGTAATTTGAACCAAAACCGAAATCAAATTATCTTAAAATATGGTAATGTCCCTAAGGTCCTTGAACAGAAACTGTTCAAGAAATACACACGACACGTTATGATAGTAACACAGAAAAACCTTCAATAAGATTTGAACAAACACCTACTTAAAGTAATCAACACCTCAAACAAGTACGCCATTTATTTTAATGACCTAACCCTTGAAATCCCATTCATTAGAACATGTCAGAAATTATTCATGTCAGAGCTAGTAATTATTAGAACAACTAAAATTTTAGAGGACATTGAATGTCCCGAAACACAGAAACAGTTAATCCTACAATATCATTCAATAAATCACAATGGTATTATAGAAACGTTTGAACACCTTCGAACCAAGTACTATTGACCACACCTAAAAGAACAAATTACAAATGTAATAAATCAGTGTAATTTATGTCAGAGGAATAAATATGAAAGGCACCCTAACGAGGTATCAAACCAAGGTCCTATAACAGCCGACCACCCATTTGCTCAGATTCATATTGATACTTTTCACTTCGAACAAAACCGCATTTTAACCATACTAGATGTATTTTCAAAATATGGGCAAGCCTACATACTACCTAATGGCACAGCCATGGCTGTTCTGAATCAACTGCAAGTGTATTTCTCACACCATGGTTTTCCAAAAAGGATTACCCATGATCAGGGAGGAGAATTTGAGAACAGTCTAATTACGGAATACTGTAAAGCAACCAATATTGAATATCATGCTACCACACCACTGAATTCCTCGTCTAACTCTCCAGAAGAGAGACTGAATTCAACTCTCCTCGAAAAACTAAGAATCTCGAGAGATCATGATAAATTCACTCCACTCTCCCAATTCATAATTACCGCAATCACAAACTATAACTCTTCAATACACTCCACAACCAAGCAGCCACCATTCAATGCTCTATATGGCCCATATTATAAGGCGTTAGACCATATCTTCTCACCGTCTCCAAAATTAAATGAATATATCGAGAGACAAGGAAACCAGTTGAAAGTTTTAAAGGAGAATAAACCCGACCCAATAGATTCCCTTTTCGAGCACTCCTACCAAATAGGTGAAACTGTATATGTCTTAGACCCTCTAACCAGAAATAGGAAATCCATAAAACTATATAATGAAGGCACAATAATCAAACTTGAAGAAAACCGAGTATACTGCAAAATGAAAAATGGCAAGACCCATGTCAGAAATTTCCGTGACATTAAACCTAAAAGGAAATTTCTTCTCTACCCAGATTCCTACCATGATATGCCATCATCTACACAGAACCCATAACAACGTCAGGATTTTATGCCGACCCCATGGGATCTGTATTGGTAATCAATAATTACCATAAATTCATGTTTCATTTCAATCTTACTACTTTAAAAGATTCGTACAAAAATATTGATGAAACTGTCTCTAGCCTTTTAATAAAAAGTAATAATACCTAATACATCTAATAGAACTAAACGTGGTCTAATAAATTGATTAGGAAAAGTAATTAAGTTCATCTCTGGCAATCTAGACCAGGATGATTTAGATATTTTACAAAGTCAATTAGACATTCTAAAACAAAGCCGCACTAATGAAATTAAACATATAAATAAACTAGTATCATTCACAAATTCAATTGCTCAAAAATTTTATGATAAAATGAATCATGTTAATGACAATATGAAGGTAATCCAAGGTATACTTCGAACAGAAGACTTCAAGATAAATCTACTAGAAAACATCCAATACGTGTTACTGTGCATCAACAAATTCCAAGAAATCATGCGATTGTTTCAAGAGACCATTAGTCTCTCATTTCATGAAATGACAAATGTAAAATTGTTCTCAAGAAAAGACTTAACTAACATAGTCAAACATTTATTTATCAATCTACCCTACACAGAGTATGATCCATACTGATCAATACCATCAGTATGAAAACCTGAAATTGTCAAAGACTCAAGTCCTTATGCTGGACGAAGAAATAATTATAATTCTATCCATGCCAATAACGGATGGAAACCAATACTAACTATATGATGTAACCCCTATACCCACTATTAATAATATTGTACTTGTCCCGTCTGAAAAATATTACCTACAAGGTCCAATTTTGAAATGGTCCACTGTACCATGTATTAAGAACACTCAAATTTATGTGTGTTTATATTATAACACCAGAATCACAAATTGTAATTTAACAAACACTGCAGGATGTGAATTTGCTTCTGTAAAGAATAATGTAAAAATATTTAGACCCCTAAACAAGGAACACATTCTGTTCCTTACTAAAGATCCAGAGGTAATTCTACAAACGTGCCCAGAATCCCAGAAATCCATACAGATTTCAGGACCACAGGTAATTTATTCTAATGAATCTTGTCCTATTTCCAGTATGGGAATAACTTTACAACAAAAACCTACCAATTACATTCATTCTTTCCCATCCTTAAATATTCAGAATGAACCTGCAATAAAGAATGAAATTAAGTTTCACATTTCCCATTTAGATGTAAAGAAATTGAAACTGGACTTAAAACCAATTCCTCTAACTTCTATTGGTACAAAAATATTCGTATCTACCAATGTCATTCTTGTGATATTAATAACAGGTATTGTTATAATCATGTTCAGGAAAAGACTGTATACATTATGTAAATCTGTAAAAATTAGAAATAAGAAAAATGTAAATGAAAATGTTACTGAGGACAGTAACGTTAAAGAAAGAGGGGAGGAGTTATATTCTTCGTCGGGAATAGAACCCGTAACCACCAATATTAATGGATTCAGCTTCTAAAAGCTGAATTATTATAATTATCATTAATGTGTGTGTCAGCCGAGTTTCAACAGACAGTATGTATGCTAATTTCCCAATACTAAGTGACTCGAGCTGTGTGTAATCTGATAACAACTCAAAGTCCAGAGGACGCACAAACTCGTGCCTTGCTAGCTATGAATCATTTCTCAGTATAATATTTTATAACAACTCGAGGTCCAAATGACACATACCCTTGTGACTAGCATGCTATGAATAATTACAAAACAGCTCAGGGTTCAGATGGCTCACAGTCTCGTGCTTGACAGAGTCCAACCGGATATTTCCGTGACGTATGTTTCCTACTCCAAAACCTCCAGTAGTCCCTTCCACGTGTGTCCCCCTCCACTCTGGTAACTAGCCAGTAAGATGGTATTGTATCCCACCTAGAGGGATGGACATGTGACTTCTTTAATTGCTATAAAACCCTGGACTCACAGAGCTCCAGTCTCTTGTAATTCAGTAATCTTAAGACTAACCAACTGAACTGGTTGGCAGTCGGGCTTCATGCCTCGGCACTTGTAAATAACTTCAAATGTATTAGTGACTAGTCGAAACAATAAATATATCAATTAAACTCTTCGCTTCATTTGAAATAGATATCACTCAGACTCGTGGAGAACCTGTGAGGACCTAGCTTAGCAAGCTAGCCACGAACAATTGTTAAGCGACAAACTTAACTGGAATCCCGTCCGGGATTCGAGTCGAGTAACTTAACTCTCGTAGTCAAGTGGTGCAGTTGCACCTTATATAAAGGGAGGTGGCGCGCAGTTCGTCACTCCTGTGGGGGTCCGGGCAGGGACACCAAGAGCCCGCCGATGAGCCTAGCTTGGTGTCCTAGGCGAAACCCCACACAAGACACGGCACAAACCTAGAAGAATTGCTGAGTTTTAATTCACCGGCCGTGAAAGCCAATATACCATCTTTTTGGAAGCCTTCATAGGGAGGTTAAGGCTACTTGAGCTTTTAGTTCTCGTAGTCAAGTGGTGCAGTTGCACCTTATATAAAGGGAGGTGGCGCGCAGTTCGTCACTCCTGTGGGGGTCCGGGCAGGGACACCAAGAGCCCGCCGATGAGCCTAGCTTGGTGTCCTAGGCGAAACCCCACACAAGACACGGCACAAACCTAGAAGAATTGCTGAGTCATAAAGATAGCTTTCACGACGAAAATCACAACCGCTAGGCACCTCCTAAATAGTAATCTAAATAAACGTGACCCGTATTCAAGGTCAGGGGTATATTCTATAACGTG
Source organism: Meconema thalassinum (assembly GCA_946902985.2). Taxonomy (NCBI): domain Eukaryota; kingdom Metazoa; phylum Arthropoda; class Insecta; order Orthoptera; family Tettigoniidae; genus Meconema; species Meconema thalassinum. Next base: position 28,876,190 of record OX336394.1, read on the forward strand.
CCAAGACACCGATTGTCAAGCTAATTACATCGGGCAGAGTGGAAGGCGAGTAGACACACGTTATAATGAACATAGGAATGCGATAAGATACGGAACACATTCAGCCGTGTGCGAACATATGTGTGACGCAGGGCACAGCTTTACCAACATAGAGTCGGACCTTAAAATAATCCATCACGAATCGAAAGGCAGAGCTCTTGACATAAAGGAAGCAATCGAGATACACCTAGCCAAACGAAACAATCCCAACAATCTAAATGAACAAACGTTCATGGAGAGCTCACCCCTCTTCACGCTACTAAAAAACACACCCTGTCGGAAACAAAACGCAATTTAGCGACACAGCCAAGCTAGAAAAAAAGGGGGGGGGGAAATTAGGGGGTTTTTAATAGGTAAATGTTATCTGGATCAGGTGTACGATGTACTTTGCTTCTGCAATAAACCAAGGCCCATATTCGCGGCAGTATTAAAGGTGCCGGGACGTCCTCATAAGACCGTCAACGCTTAGTTCGAATGGGTTATGCTCCACGCGTGGCGAGGGCCAATCCACGGTCTTTAATAATTGTGGACCCACCTCATTCAATAACATACATCTTATCTAGGTTGGCAACACCTCACATAAACACATCGCTATCACTCCCCACAGCACGTAGGGACAGGGGGAGGAGGCAGGGGAAAAACCAGTCGTTAAGATAACCACCGCAGTCGACCGCACAGCGAGTTCCAGTGAGCACGAAAACTGCGAGTAGCTGTAATACGGAAGACAATCAGATAAGTAGTTAGCCAAAAATTTTATAGTTTAACCATAGTTTACAACCATATAATCTCTCTAAAGTACAATCTCCGGATAGCTATCACCATTTAGCATTTCACCTAACATATATACTGCATTTAGCATACACTGACAGTTGCAGTACCAATACTGCAACTAAATAATTGTACATATTGTAAATATTTTCACCTGTATTTCAAACATAGATTTTGTAGCCTAAGTGTAATGGATCTGATGATGATCGCTTGACGATCGAAACTGGTCATCCTAGTGTTTTATTAATCTCATGTAATTTATTTCAGGATTAGGGCATAACCCATCTCTTTTGGGTACATTCGTGTTGACCGACTGAAAAGCACTAAACTCTTATTAAGAACTGATCAATGGTAAAATTGTTTAAATAAATGGGAGTTTCCTACGAATCATGATAATCTCCGAAGCGTTACCTTAACATGCAGTTTTGTTCATATAAAGTAATCTTAGCCGGTCAGGCTTTTGTTGTTGTTGGTTTAGTCCATGTTTATATTCCATATCAGTGACCCGTGAAGTCAAGTGCGATGCTGTATTTCCTTGTTTGTGGATTGAGCAATTGGCCGGTGTTGGCAGCTCATTTTGTCCAGTGCGTCATCGCGCTAAATGAGGGTCTCGAGAGAGATTCCTGTAAATAGTAGATTAGTGTGTGTGTCAGCATTAAAGTTTTAAGGGTTTTTATTAGTGTCATGTTCCATATCCGTAAACGTTGATTTACGAGATGATTGTTCGTAAGCATCGTGGCTGTTAACCCGCTGTAAACGAACAGTCATCCAAAGCACTCATTCCTCGTAGTTAGTCATTACGCGTACATAAAATCCAAATTGCAAGTTAGTGGAACTAGGATCCACATTTTAACAAAGGGGAGATCCTTCTGACTCCTCAGCATTGATAGATATTCCTGTCATGGGAAAATTCAGGGAGGATTTTTTTTATTATTGTTGTTTATATTCTTTTTATGCACTATTAGTCATTAAATCATGTTATTATTTTACATCTTGTCACCTTCCTTTCTTAATTATAGTTTTAATCCTATGACCCTTACCTCAGTAGAGCATGTTGTTTGGCGAACGTAAACATCACACTAGGAACTGAGCGCGACCCCTTGATCAAGATTCTTGTATATAAACACTGCTATTCTGAAGGGTTCATAGGAGATAAAACTGGCGCGGCCAAGCGTGGGGCGGTTCACTGTGGTGCAACGGCAAAGATTTTGCACATGTCAATGTAAGCGTAGTTGGGTGTTCGAACTGACGCAACAATGAAGGTGTAATTTTGTTGCTGGTTCGCTGCTGGAACACATTGAAGTGGCGTATTTGAGTAAAACTGACATGCCGCAAGTGCAGGCAAATATGACAGTATTTTAATCACCGGGAAGTGATATTTTATTAAAAGTAAGTGAGGCGAAGGTGATACCGCCAAATGTGTGAAATATAAATTAAAATCAGGAGTTTGCAATGTAAAATACGGTTCACGTTTTTGTCTATTGAATTAAAATAAATTAATATACGTGATACCGGGCGCCCAATGATTAAAGTTAAAACTAGATTTGTTTAGAAAGTCAAACTCATGAAAATGTTAGGAGGCTGGTAGCCTTAAATGACAATTAATACTTTGTTAATTAGTCAGTGTTAATATCAGATCAGGATAACAATTTAATGACTAAATATGTGTTTGGGTTTAAATTAAATTGAGTAAAATTAGAACCACTCAGAGATGCAATCGACTAGTGGGATTAAATGTAAAAATAAATGAACTGAGTAGGGTAAAGAAATTAAATGTGCATTGGATTGTATGTGTGTGTCAAAGGGCATTGCTTTATGCCATTTCCCTAATGTCTCATATAAAGTGTGTAACATGGCAACGGTGGAACAGATTCAAGAAATCATTGAGAGCGCGGCGAGGAGAACACAGGAATTGTTGGACACTAAATTGGCGAAACAAAGTGAATCATTAAACGCTAAATTATCTGAACAAAGTGAATCATTGCGGACACAATTAAACAACAGTAGGATTGAACAAAGTGAGTCTATAAACAAATTATCCGAGCAGAGTGAATCACTGAAAACTAAACTATCTGAACAATGTGAATCACTAAACACAAAACTATCTGAACAAAGTGAATCATTGCGGACACAATTAAACAACAGTAGGATTGAACAAAATGAATATCAGGCGGAACAAGCTAGGTTATTAAAGAGTGAAATCAACGACACTATAAATTCACAGTTAGAGACGTTAACCGCAGAGATGAAGGATCACACTAATCAACAGATGGTATTACTGGCCCTAGATGTTAGTAAAAATAATGAAAAACAATTAGACCAGATTAAGAAAATGGAAAGTATTTTTGATCAAAAACTTAGCATTCTGGATGAAACGGTGTTAGCTAAATTAGAGCAAATTGAACTAGCGTGCACTATGAATACAAGCGAGGTCAAGATAGCTCAGGATAAGTTAGAAGGACGATTTATGGAAATGGAAAAGAGCGGCAAAGTCATTCAACAACAATTATCAGCGGTAGATGAAAATATATCCGGCATAATTAAAGACAAGGATCGTCTCGAAATAAAATCAGCGGAGCAATGGAAAAGCCTAGAAGCGGATCAGAGTCAATTAAAGAGTACCATCGACGAAAACAGTGCGAGATTGGAAGAAAGGTTGAGCCAGATAGAAAACAATCAGGATGACACTAAAAGCCAGTTTGAGGAAAAATTAAGCACAATTAAGGAGCAGATAAGGGAAGATTGGCGAAAAATGAATATCGATTCTAAAGAGGAAAGGTCAACCATCCTTAAGACAGTAGGCGAAAATCATACTCGTATTCAAGCATTAGAGCAAGAAATTAAGAGTAAGCTTAAAGAGCAAACAGACAGGATCATTAAAGCTGAACTGAGGTCATTAGAAAAATCCTCGATATTTAAAACAGGATCAATGAGAGATAGGCAGAACGACTCAAGTAGCCCAGGGGAGGAAAGCACAGCAGGGAGTCAAGCTCAGACTGAGAGCCCATTAACAGCAAACACGGAAGGGTTTCACAAAAATATCGAAAGGAGTTCCACGCCACAAGACGGTCATCAGCCCACACAACTTATCCAAGTAATTCGCTCGAACGATTATAAACCGCAGAAATACACGGAGAATTCAGGGGTGACACCTAAAGCATTTATTAAAGAAATTGAAGACCATTACAATGACACTGGGGTACCTGAAGCACGTAGATTGAGGATGATGGAGAGATTTTTATCAGGAAATGTCCTTACATGGTTTTTAAGCTTCAAATATACATTTGGAACTATGTCGGATTTCAAATTAGCGTTTCTGCGCAAGTACTGGTCGCCAGCAATACAACAGAGTCTAAGGATGGAGCTTTACTCTAGAAAATACCAAACTACCCAGCAAACGAACTACTCAGATTTCTTTAACATGCAAATGCTAAAATTTCGCGACCTTGATTACCCTTTAAATGAAGCGGATCTGGTGATGACAATAGCGCGGCAATTACCAGTCAACATGCAGCAAGTACTAGTCGCAGCGAACGTTAGTACGGCCTTACATGCAGAGCAGATATTACGCCAGATAGATGAGACTACATCTCAGAATCATTATAGAGGAGGAAGACAGCTGGAGTTAGTCAATACGACAGAGGTCATAAAACCTAAACAGGCAAACACTAAAACGCAGGGTACTAATACAAGCACGTCCACACCTAGGCGAAACCAGGAAGAAGGAGAAAACAGACCATACCAGCGTAACGAGAATAACTACAACAATAGGTCATACCAAGGCAACAATAGATATCAACATAGAGAATATCAGCAATGGCGTGAAAATCGAAGAAATGAAAGGCCTTATGGAAGATACGGTGATTACAATGCTAATCAAAGATGGAAAGGAAGGAGAGATCAAAATCAAGGAGAGCCACGTAATTATCGAAATGACTGGGATGATAGGCACGCTCAATCACAAAATTACCTAGAGGAATTACACGCTAGTCAAGGTGGAGAGCTCGGAAGATGGGAAAAAGCCATTGGGAACATGAAGAATCCAGACACACATACTGAGGAAGCTGGAAGTCTACTGAGACAAGAGGAATATCAAGGGCATGGGCGACAAAAGGATGATGGGAGTCGCACTGGAGCTAAAAAAATGCTAAATTTGGTTAAAGAAGACAGTCTACAAACGCAACAGTCGGAAGTTGAAGATGGATGGATAGTAGCGAACATACAAGAATGGATTGCTTTGCCAGAAGACTGCCTGGAGGAGACGGTGAAACCACGGAACGATGAAATTAGGCAGTTACCCATTATTTACGCGAGGATTGGTGGAATTAATATAAGATGTTTATTGGATACGGGGTCGCAGATCAGTCTGGTATCGGAGGCCTTGGTTCGAGAGTTGGGACGGAGTCAGAATATTCCTGTAATTCCCGTACCACAACTCAAAGTGAGGGGTGTTATTCCTGAACGCACCGTCACTTGTAAACGTCAGGCATACTTAGAGCTGAACATATTGGAACATACTTTTGGGCAAACATTCATTATCATGGCAAAGATGAATTTCAATATAATTCTTGGTGCAAATTTTATTTGTGACTATCAAGCAGTGATAGATTTGCACAAGAATACAGTCAGTTTTAGAATGATCAGCTGAAGAATGTGGGATTGCATATGGATGAAATCACCACCGGAAGAGATGTAAATTCTTGGGCATTGGAAGCAATATCGGAAGAGACGGAAGAGGAGATACGAAAGGCAGAAGATAACATCATAGAAGGAGCTGTTGTGGAACTAGACGAGGAGAGTGAATCCCAGGAGATATGGTCTTTATTAACGGAAGGAGACGACAGTGATGCACAATTTGAAGAGTTACTACAGGAGCGGCTCAATGACATTCAACTTGGGGGTGAACACAGAAAACAATTGGAAGAGATTTTAAGGAAGCACAAAACAGTATTTGATACAGTACCTGGGAAAATATTAAATTTTAAATATTCAATGCAAGTCGAGGATTGGTCACCGTTCAAAAGTAGGTTGTACCCAATTCCTGAAAAATATCGTTGTCAAGTCAAGGTCATTATAGATTAGATGTTACAAGCTGGAGTGATAAGGAAGACACCTACACCTTATCTAAATGCGATTTTGGAAGTCACAAAACCAAATGGATCTATTAGACTTTGTTTAGATGCCAGAAATCTCAACATGAGACTCATTTTTCCTGAGTATGACAGAGCGCCAATTATCAGAGACGTATTAAAAGGCTTTAAAAACAAAAGCATTTATTCATCAGTTGACCTGACGAGCTCGTTTCAACATATTGAATTGGATGAGAAGTCACAGCTTCTAACTGGCTTCTTGTTCGATAACCAAACGTTTTGCTTCGTCCGAATGCCCTTTGGAGTAAAAACAGCGGGCTGTGCTTTAATCCGAGCCCTGGACTGGAATCTAACCGAGGAAGTTAAGGAGATGACAGTACGCTACATTGATGACATTCTGCTGGCATCCGACAACATTGAAACTCACATGGAAAATTTAGATAAAGTATTAGGCAACCTGAATGCATCAAATTTCAAAGTAAACCTGAAGAAATCGCATTTCTTCAAGAGCGAGATCTTATATTTGGGTCACATCATTGACAAGGAGGGAGTGAAGCCAAATCCAGCTAAGATCGAAGCGATAAAGAATTTCCCTACACCAACGAGAGTCAAGCACATTCGGGCTTTCTTAGGCGTAGCGGGATTCTTTAAGGAAAACTGTCCAGGTTACACGGAGACTGTAGCTCCAATGCAGGAAATGCTAAAGAAGAATAATAAATGGTTATGGAATGCGGAGTGTGAGAAGGCGTTCCAAGCAACAAAACAGCTATTGGAAAACTGCATTAAATTAGGATATCCAGATTTCAAGCACAAATTTATAATCCAAGCGGATGCTTCACAAATTGGTATAGGTGCTATGCTCTATCAAGAAGATCCAGCTAACCTGCAACATAAAACATATTTGGCATTTGTCAGCCGAAGATTGCGTAAGCACGAGCGCAATTATACTGTAACGGAACTAGAATTGTTGGCCATACTTCATGCGCTTCAACAATGGAAAAGAATAATTTATGGCTACCCCATTGTTGTCAGGACTGATCACAAGGCATTAACATTCTTGTTTAAGACGTCGATGACAAGCGAACGTGTGACACGTTGGTCTATATATATTCAGCAGTTTAGCATTGAGATTGAACATTGCCCAGGGAAGATGAACGTGATTCCGGATGCACTCAGCAGGAACCCAGAGCCTGAAAATGAAGAAACAGCGATGGTACAACACTTGGAGTTAACACCGAAGGACCGGGAATTCTTGGAGGAGTTACGTGAGATACAGCGAGAACAGGAAGCGGAACCATGGATGATGCTATTAATCCAATACTTCAGAAAGCAACTACCTACAGGAACACCTGCATATCGAGAAGCGGATCCAGAGAAGAAGATCTTCAGCAAATTCTGCGAAAAGTTCATAGGACCCTATTCTATTGTAAGAAACCTTGGAAATAATGCTTACAGAGTGAAAGAGTTAAGCACAGGAACAATGTCGGTCCACAACGCTGCCAACCTAAAAAAGTATCGAAGAAGTGAACCATGAGAGCACCGAAATAATGATGCAGTTTAAATATATGGACGTCCAATATCAACCAAGTGAACGGGGAGCAGTTGAGTACGGCACGTGAAGAAGGAAGTGGAATTGGTGTTGACAAACATTAACGAGACGAGCAGAGTGTTGCCTAAGGCACCAGCGCGTCATGCAAGCAGTTGGAGGGGCGAGGTCCAAGCAGGAAATGAGACGAGTAAATGCCATTCAAGACAGGAGCGGCTAGACCAAGTAATAGAAAATGGGTGATTCTGAAATAAAACAAATTGGCCTACGATTTTTTTTTTAAATTATCGACTTTCTCCGAAGTTCGAAATTTTGTGAGTGGGGGAGTTGTGAACCCTTTACCCTCTGATGGATAAATGATTCGATGTTTTATTTCTTCAATTAATAAATATTTCCACCAGCATCATGAAAATAGCCAGACGGAGATGAGGAAATTTCAAGCAGTGGTTGGAGACAATGGGGACATACCTGCAGCAGTTTGACAAAAGGCTAAATACTTAGGATTGTGAAAAGAAAGACCTAGCAATGATTCAGAAGGACAGGTGGTGGCCACCTCAAAATAGAAGCGACGCGCAGTGAGACACGCTTCTGGTATGTTCATTGTAATATTCGCGCCTAGAAAAAATATGATGCAGTAACGTGAGTGGCTGATGAAAATAATAGACACTCCTACGAAGCCAAGGTCTGATAAAAACCGCCAAGTTACAGAAAATGTGGAACCAATGAGATAAGAATGCATACCAGCGCGGCAAGTCTAGCTTGGGTACGCGATGACTAGCATTAACGCGGGAGATCGCCTAGACAAAATCTCTACGATCGATTCTAGGATTAATGGGCATATTCTTGACCTGCGCTATTTTTCGAGTTCAGTGATATTTATTTCATTCCTGTACCACTATTATTTTGAGAAATTTTTATATAATTTCCCCCACTATCAATACCTAGGGCCGGTTCATTTATAAGTGGCGTGAAGAGCCAAGACAGTGATTATTACTTTTGTACGTCTGAGGACGTAGCTTATTACAGTTGTTCGTCTGAGGACGGAAGCTTATTACATTTGTTGGTCTGAGGACGGAGCCTATTACTTTTGTTCGTCTGAGGACGTAAGTTATTATATTTTGTGTGTCGAGGACATAGGTTATTATAAATGTGTTAAATTCAGTGGTAGATAGTCACAGTACTATATTTTGTAGGGGCAGTATCTTCGATAATTCGCCAACAGACAGTTCCGGGGAAAGTAGTACCTGAAACGGCGAATTTAGTAGTCAGATATCAAGTGTATAATAATCTAACTTTTTGAATCAGCACGAGAGATGACATCGCTTATCCTGAAGGAAGTCTGGAACTATCAACACTCCGTCCAGATGGCTGAGATGAGCTAAGAAGCATTCAGTTGGGAGATGGCAGCGGATGTCCTTTGACGGGTGACTGGCCGAGGATGAGTACTGAATAATATTCTTATTATCTGATAGATTAACTTATGGTATATGGGACATAATTTGTTTTGTAAATAATTTGCTTGTGTGATTAACGTAGTATATTTAGTTTTGGTCTGACACACCTTTTGCATGGAAGCAGCTCGCATATATGTTATTAGTGGAAGGTTCTTGTTTGTTTGTTGTTTTAAATAACGTAGCTATGTGGACGACCGTGTTTGCATATGTTACGCAATGCGGTTAAAAAACGTCTCTCGGAGATATGTTGTGTTTCAGAAGTAGGACTGAAGTAATATAATATACAATAGAATGGAGGGTAATGAATATTTTTTAAGGTTGATCAGATTCAGTGAGATTATTGCCTTTGGAGCAATGTGATTTGTGACGAAGAGCAGTCAGCTCTATCATAGGTTTTAATATTTTTTTAAAATAGTTTGTGAGCATCTATTCAGCCGATCTGTGTGAAAAACGTCATGTCATTCCCAGAAGTGTGTGTGTGTGTGTATTTTGTGGTCATTACAAGCGGGAATTTCAGCGTAGACTGATTTCTGTCAGCTTGGTGCCAGGTCCATATTGTTACCTTGCGAGGGCAATTGTGGATATTTGATTAATGTCTGACCATATGTTGAGGTGGTTGAGATTTTGTTGCTGTTGATTCCTTGAGATAACGGCACAGCTGGTCAGTTATTTTTACACACTGGAGTTGGGACAATGACAGGTATTGAGGAGAGGGGAGCTGTTTCACAAGACGGACTGAAGGTTGCTAGCGAGGTCATTAGTGAGGAGCGCTCGTTTGGCTCCGTAATTACTTGAAATACAACATTAAAAACTGATCAATGGTAAAATTGTTTAAATAAATGGGAGTTGCCTACGAATCACGATAATCTCCGAAGCGTTACCTTAACATGCAGTTTTGTTCATATAAAGTAATCTTAGCCGGTCAGGCTTTTGTTGTTGTTGGTTTAGTCCATGTTTATATTCCATATCAGTGACCCGTGAAGTCAAGTGCGATGCTGTATTTCCTTGTTTGTGGATTGAGCAATTGGCCGGTGTTGGCAGCTCATTTTGTCCAGTGTGTCATCGCGCTAAATGAGGGCCTCGAGAGAGATTCCTGTAAATAGTAGATTAGTGTGTGTGTCAGCATTAAAGTTTTAAGGGTTTTTATTAGTGTCATGTTCCATATCCGTAAACGTTGATTTACGAGATGATTGTTCGTAAGCATCGTGGCTGTTAACCCGCTGTAAACGAACAGTCATCCAAAGTACTCATTCCTCGTAGTTAGTCATTACGCGTACATAAAATCCAAATTGCAAGTTAGTGGAACTAGGATCCACATTTTAATAAGGGGGAGATCCTTCTGACTCCTCAGCATTGATAGATATTCCTGTCATGGGAAAATTCAGGGAGGATTTTTTTATTATTGTTGTTTATATTCTTTTATGCACTAATAGTCATTAAATCATGTTATTATTTTACATCTTGTCACCTTTCTTTCTTAATTATAGTTTTAATCCTATGACCCTTACCTCAGTAGAGCATGTTGTTTGGCGAACGTAAACATCACACTAGGAACTGAGCGCGACCCCTTGATCAAGATTCTTGCATATAAACACTGCTAATCTGAAGGGTTCAGTATCCTTTCCCCATTTGCTTTTATTCCCTTTGTCTTCTCCTTCATGATCTGAATAGCTTTTTCAATGAACAATTTAAATAAATACCGAGATAGGGACATTCTTGTCTAACTCCTTTTGTGATCTTGGCCTCTTCCTCTACCTTATTGGGCTGGGGTATCTGCAGAAAATGTATATTTCAAGTATTACGGAGTTAACAAAATCTCCCCTGGATAATAACTTCTTGCTAATCAAACATACGAAGGCTATTTTTTTAAGTAAGGGCCGTTATTTTTTTAAACCCCTTAGTTAGTGCGCACGCCGCAACAAGCGTGCACGCTACCTCCCAGCATCCTTTGCGAACAAGCAGGCGTCAGTTGCAGCTGTGTAGCTAACCTGTACGCTGAACTGTGCATCTTTACAATGTTCAAGATTATTGATTCGCCCGCCGCGTGAGAGGTACGATCTGTGATACGTTTTCTGAGTGCAAACTCGCGTACCCATTTTCGCACTTCACCGCCACAGCGCAAGATCATGGCAAGACCTCACACTGCTGCCCGGACTCGGGAACTGATTGATTCTTTTGGGTGGGAAGTTTTGGATCACCCATCCTTTGTCATCTTGGTGGGAAGCGCTTCGCCGACGATGAAGAAGTGAAGAGAGCCGTGAATTCTTGGTTGTAAGAGCAGGCGGCAAACTATTATGCAGAGGGATTTCAGAACGTAGTTTTAAGGTATGACAAGTGCCTAAATAAACAAGGCAACTATGTAGAAAAATATAGGAAGGTATGTAAAACCTAAAAATAAATGTGGTTTCAAAAAAAATATTCGGTTAATTTAAAAAGAACGGCCCTTTCTTAAAAAGCAGCCCTTGCACTTTCTATTTACACTGAGCTTTGCGCATTCATTGATCGTTTTGTGCGTTTTTTGCATAATTCAATGTGATATTGTTCACACGTTTTCGCACAGAGTTCACTCGATATGGAATGTCTAGTTTGTGCCCAGGTGATGATGAAAGCCTCGTCAACATGTGCCGCAATTCAAAGTTTGCCGATGTCCAGGTTCCATCAATCACGGCTCCTGTAATCCTAGCCTGCTATAGAATTCCGACCAGATTTCAGTGCGTTGAACCTTTGAGCTTTGGAGCTCATGCTGTTCAGCTGTGATCAGTGCAAGGTATTCTCAAATCCTTAGAGAGCAAAAGTCAAAACATACACTCACTTAAAACCCCATAGAACCCTTTGAACTGAACGCTACGAATTAACGCTAAAATACTACGAGCAAGTGCAGACCAAATCCCGTTTCTCACCTTCCAAAACGGCCGTTTAACACAAATTAGGCAATACACCTACCAAATCAAATCTAAGAGGAGTGGTCTTCTTAGCGGAATCTTCTAAAACCATGAACACGATTTCCACAAATTTTAAATTCATTGGCTCAGCCGAGCCTCGAACGGCGAGCGACGTCCTCCTACTGAAAGCCTACAAATTCACCTCAATCACAAAAATAACCTAACAGTCATATTGAGTAAGCCCCAAACAGTCAATAAACATCATAAAACACCTAAATGATTAATTACAACCCACCCAAAAAGCCAAATAAGTATCAGCCAATCACAGAGCAGCACCACAGAACTAGGCGGGGCGAGTACATACAATGCCAATAACAACATTACGAGCAGTCGGTGATTAGAACTAGGTTACTCCTAAGTTATCACCTTATATGCACAACTAAATCAAACTAAAAACAACAATTCAAACCCCAATACACTATTTAAATACACGTAAACTTCTTCTCAATTACAAAATTACTCTTACAAGACGCCGCCGGTGCACGACTGACAGCTCCCCGGTAAAAAACATTTATACAACTTTAACAAAATAAAAAAAGTAATCACACCAAAGGCTACTGGCCCTGGGTAGATTATTAGCTTGGGAATAACCTAACCCCCAAGGGAAGATGATAGAGAGAAGGAGATGGGTTTCGGACTGGAGAAAAAGGATGGAGAAATAGGAGGAGAGTCCTACAAAAGTTATAAGTTTAACTTTAAATGTACTCAAAGGCGGTTGCCACTGCAAATCCGCTCTCCGATACCTAAAGTGGGTAGGGACCTGGGCAAAGCTAACGGGAAACGCAGCTAGAACTTGGGCGGTTTGCAAGAGAGTGGCTTTAGAGTATTCCCTCTCAAGCATACATATGCGTACTATGGGGAAGGGTGATGGTCTGGCAAGACAAAGAGTAACAGATTTATGGTGTATCTTTTCAAAGGAGTTTGTTTTTAAACAAATAATTTAAAGAACGCCAATAATTTGAATCGGTTTAGATATTTTAGTTTTCGAAATTGTAGAATTCCTAAAGAGCGACCAAATGCTTCCAAGAAGGATAGGGATAAAGCAATTATACCTTTGGGAATAATTTTGGTAAGTAAACCAATAGTTGCATTTGGAAATGACTAAGCTTTTACCCAGCAAGGAGCCGACTAAAAGTTTAGGCAAGGAGAAACACTTATATTTTGAGAAACCAACCTTAAGTGTTGGAGAGAATCTCCACAAGCAGGAAGCTGGCGTAGCGAGCTATGCTTGCCTTACTGGCCAGTTAGAATTAGCTATTAAAGCTAAGAGAGACTTTACCAAGTTGTCAACTAAGAGTTTTTGCTCAAATGCAACAAGTGGCGAAAGCCCTATCAATAGATTTATTTGCATTAAGTGGGAAGAGTCAAGGAAGACAGGATCTTGCCTAACCGTTATGCTAGAGAAATGATAAAGCGAAAAAGAACTCTTTAATTTATTTAACAATGCAAAAGAGTGTAATGAATTTAACAAATATATAATTTCAATTTTGTTAACAATTTGGGGTCGCAGACCTCCAAAAATATTTAAAGCTTGTGCCAGGCAATTAACAATTCTTTTGGTTTGAAACCTTTATATGTTTCAAAATCTTCGCAAGATTTTGAAATGGCGAAGATAAAATGAAAAATTTAAAGATAATTAAAGTGATTAAAGTTAGACAATAAATCAAGTACAAGGTGTGTACTTTGAGGAATTTCTAAGTAAATATCCTAGAAAGAGTAACAACTTCGGAAATAACAATAACAAAAAATAGGAAGAATAAAATAGAAGTTTCTATAACTTCTTATATTAATGCTGAATTACTTGGTTGGATTATGCAAATAGGGCAGGTCACTTATTGTGAAACCTGAAGATAAAAATCGAAAGGAAGTTTCTAGACCTCCTATGTTTAAGTAGGCATCATGAGACAAATGGGGCAAGTTTCCCTTTCGTGAAACCTAGAAATAACTCACTTATGAGTTGAAAGAATTGTATTCCATAATTAGAAGGGAGAAACAAGATAATTTGAGACGTGTACCAGACACGTAGTTATGCAGACATTAATTTGTGATATATAAGCAAAAGAGGGAGGGCACTTATTTAGAGTGACACCACATTGAAAAAGACCTAAAGTAACAATTTTGTTATTTTGGTTGGTTAGTAAAGGGTTTGGGAAAGATCAAATGGAATTGAGGATTAGTGTTCATGGCCGTATTTATAGTATTCGGTCGAACGCGATGCGGATGAAATGTTGAACAAACACTGTTTTTCACTATAGTGTGTTGAAATAGATGAAAAGTTCACTGTAGTAGCACAAAAGGTTTATGGCAAAGAAAGTTATTGCAATTATGGAAAATAACTAGTTACACTAGATTTGCGAGAGTCTATTGCTTGAGAAAGTTGTAGATTACAGTTAAATGCGCCAGAGAAAATCCCAACGGAGGAAGAAAAATTAGCTATTGAGCAGTAATTCATAAGGAAGATTCCTTAGTTAGAAAAGGTATTCCCACATGCGAGTGGAAAATACTTGACGGTATAACTGGTAGATAGAGTGCAGGTTCTGGAAGGTTCCAGAGCAATCCTGACTAAAGAATAGGGCAAAAGTTATTCCAGCGGTGGAACGAGCTATGTATTTTATAGACAGTGGGTAATTCAATGGTATCCCACGTTGTGAGAAGATCTCTCATTTAATAACCATAAGAAATGCTGCTTCCTATTAAGATCGGCTTAGACAAACCAAAGCCCAACCTGGAAAATCCCGCGATGGATGATTATTGCCCCAAATATAGCAATCTCACATTGCCTATAAAATGATCATTAAAAGCATGTAGCTATTTAAAATCCATTAACATTAGTTGAAGAACGTAGAAGTAGTACTTAGCTTGGCTTCATGGCGAAGGTGAAGTTCCCATTGACGGTTGAGATTAAAGTTCCAACATGGCGTGGAATTTAAAAAATTGCCTCTTGAGTTGAGGAGGCGAGCTCTAGTTGAGCTTCAACTGACTGAGTCGACTGCCGGCGTACAAGTGGGACACGCTCAGCGAAGCACACAGGGACCAGGGAAAGGAAAAGGGTGGGGGTAGGAAACAAAAGGAATACATATCAGAATAGACAACTTTACAAAAATAAATTTTTTCTTGATGAAATGGTCTTCAAAGAGTTGATAGTAGGCGACACTAGAGCAGCCTGGTGGGTGAAAAAGTAGACGAAGTTCTCTTGATCACGGAGATGATAGCTGGCGATGGCGACGAGATCTGGTGGCCAGATTGATAAGGAAGTCCTCTTGAACAGGGAAGAATTGAGGAACTTCAGAGATTCGCTGCTAGATGACGCTATGTGGGTCATGGAAGATATATATCTAGAACAGACTCACAAGTAACATGAGAACCATAAACAGCAAGGAGAAATTGGAAGATCACTGTTGGTGTTTGAGAAGAAGGAAGGAATGAACTATAGCAAAGAGCAGTAAAATTTTACTCTATCTTACCGTGTATTCCAAAGAATACACCAAGCTGGGAGGGACAAACACCAACAGAGAACGAGATAAACAATTAAAAATTTAAAGGTAATGGAGCAATTAAAGACAGTGGTCTTGTGATGTGACCGTTAGTGGTCAAGATTCTGGCTACCCTGACTCTCCCATCCCTTCCAGGATAACACTCGGTCACTCTACCAGAAATCCAGACCAGGGGTGGAGAATCATCCCTAACCAGGACCAAGTCCCCCACTTTGATGTCGGGATTGGAAAGAAACCACTTCTGTCTCCGTTGCAAGGAAGTTAAGTATTCCAAGTTCCACCTCTTCCAGAAAGTATTGCGGAGGGCTTCAAGTTTACGCCAAACAATAGGTAAATTAAAATCCCGGTAAGAATTGGGAAGGGGAGGAGGGGCAGAAAGAGAAGTGCCTATAAGGAAGTGACCAGATGTGAGTGGAAACAGGTCATCAGGGTCATTGTAAAGAGGAGTTAAAGGGCGAGAATTAACAACACCTTCAATCAGAACGGACAGTGAATTAAATTCTTCATAAGTCAGAATGCGATTACCTAAAACCTTTCTTAAGTGACGTTTAGTGAGCTTTACGCAGGATTCCCACCTACCACCGTGATGAGGAGCGTAGGGAGGTATAAAACGCCATTTGAAACCCTTTGAGTAGGAAAAATTAGAAATCTGTTCCATGGCAGGGGAAGATGTGAGAGCTTTCTTCCCCAAGGAAGCTGCGCCTTGAAAAGTGGAAGCGTTATCAGAGAACATCTCTGAAGGAACACCACTCCTAGCAGCGAAGCGAGAGACAGCTGACAAAAAGTAAGAAGTAGAAGCATTCGTCACTAGTTCCAAATGGATCGCGCCAGTAACCATGCAAACAAAGAGAGAAACATAGAGCTTACCAAACAATTTGCGTTTAGTTTCAGGGGAATTGCGTTGATATTGGAACGGACCCATATAGTCCACACCAGTTAGAGCAAATGGACGTATAGGAGAAGAGCGAAAGGAGGGCAGATCGCTCATTAATTGAGTATTGACTTTAGGTTTCGCTTTGAAGCAAGGAATGAACTTGTGAATTACAGAGGAAACTTCATGAATTCCATTTATAATCCAGTATTTTTCCCTTAAGAGGCAAAGCAGTGTACGTGTACCAACATGCAAATTGCGATAATGAAAGTCACGTATAATTAAGGAAGTTCCGTGATGTTTAGAAGGCAAAATAACAGGATGCTTTTTGTCCTCAGAAAGCAAAGATTGCGAAAGCCTACCACCTACCCTGAGTAACCTATTGTCATCAAGGAACGGGGCTAAAGGACGAAGACGACTGGATTTGGGAAGATCCCTTTTAGAAGAAAGTAAAGACAATTCAGAAGAAAAGGCTTCTTGCTGTGTTAGTTGCAAAATCTTAATGGTAGCGAGATTCAATTCATGATTGGTAAGGTGTGGTTTGGGGAGAAGAGGTTGGTCAACCACAAGATATTTCCATCTAAGAAGATAGGCGACAGTTCGAATTAATTGATGAAAGGAAGAATAGCGGGACAACAAGGAATGAGAAACGTTGGAAACAAGACACGAAGCAATAGATATAGATAGTTTAGCGTCAGGCAGGTTGGAGTTTGTAGCTGGAGTTTTCGAAGGCCAACAAGAAGAGTCTTCAATTAACCACGAGGGCCCATGCCAGTAAAACTGGGAAGCTGCCAATTGAGAGGGTAAACATCCACGAGAAATAATGTCGGCAGGGTTGTCAGTGCTGGGCACATGCCTCCATTGACATCCCGAAGAAAGAGTTTGAATTTTGGAAACCCTGTTTGCAACAAAGGTTTGCCAATGAGAGGGGTTTTTGGCGATCCAAGAAAGGGTGATCATGGAATCGCTCCAAAGATAGATTTGCGAGAATTCGACTTTTAAAACTTCCCGTAATTTCTTAACAAGTTCTGCGGCCATTTGGTGCAGCACACAATTCGAGCCTAGGCAAAGTGATAGTTTTAAGAGGAGCCACCTTCGATTTGGCACAAACAAGGTTAGAAACTGAATATCCGTTTAATGAACCGCAATAAACCAAATATGCACAGCAACCGTAAGCTTTTTCGGAACTGTCCGTGAACACATGAAGGAAAAATGATGCATTAGGATGAGCGTTAATTAAATTCCTGGGAATTTCAATAAGGGACAGATCAAGCAAATTGCTGCGAAAAGAGAGCCATCTGTTATGAAAAGAAAGGGGAACAGTGTCGTCCCATTCACATTTGAGCGACCATATCTCTTGCATGAAAAGTTTGGCTATGACGATAACTGGGGCAAGGAATTGAAGCGGATCAAAAATTTTTGCAATTTCAGAGAGAATTTGTCTTTTTGTGTTAGGGCGCTCTTCTGCGAGCGAAACTTTATAGATGAGAGTGTCAGTGCTAGTGCACCAATGAACTCCAAGAGTTTTTATGGATCCGGAGTTTCCACAAATTTCGACGGAGGAGGGATCTACGTCTTCAATAGGAAACCGGGCGAGAAACTCATGGGGGTTGGAAGTCCACTTATGAAGTGGGAAACCTCCATTCTTTAGCAATGCCTGAAGTTCTAATGACACGAAAGAAGCTTCCTCCAGAGCGGGGAAGGACTGCAAATAATCGTCACCATAGAATGACGTAGTTAGTGCTTCAGAAGCTTTAGAATCAAATAAATGACCATCTTGAGAGGCTAACAAGTGTAGGGATCGGATAGCAAGGAAAGCGGAAGGTTTTAAGCCATAAGTAACCGTTTTTAAACGAAATACCTTAATGGGCTTACTGATTTCGTCGCGCCACAAGATTCTTTGGAGATCTCGTTGTTCAGGCTGAATTAAAACTTGACGGTACATCTGTTTTATAATCGCTATAACTGCTATGGGAAATAATAGAAAGTTTAAGAGTATAGCTGATAGATCTGACTGAATAACAGGACCAGAGTAAAGAGTATCGTTAAGGCTGTTGCCATTAACGTCAGGTGATGAACCATTGAAAACAACTCGGATTGTATCCTTTACAAGAGGGTTTTTCCACACGGGATGATGATTTAAGAAAACAGTTTCAATTGGGGGTGCAATTCGTCATCAGATTTGTTAACAACTTCCATATGATCTAAGCTTTCATACTCATCCATGAAGTCAGTGTACTGCTGTTTAACGAGAGGTTCTTTCTTGAATTTGCTCTCGATAGCAAAGAGAGCTTTTCGAGCTTTGGGTTGAGAGTTAATAAGTTTGGGAGGATTATGTAATCTTGGCATCTGAACAATGAACCGATCATCAGAAGAGCGAGTGGTAGTGTTCAGGAAAAGTTGCTCACAAAATTCGTTTTCTGAAGAGGTCACGTTAGGAGAATCAACGCTTTCGAGCCTCCAGAACTGTTCCAGGTCAGTATTAGCAAAGTAACCTTGCGATGCGGGTTGGGGAGAATAATGGGGAAGTTGACCGGTGACGATCCATCCAAAATTAGTGTCTCTGGCAACCACGTTTGAGGATAACTTGCGAGGGCAATTCCAGAAAATATTGGCACTAAACAGTATGTCAATGGGGTTTTGTACGTTGAACAAAGGATCGGCTAGCCTTAAATGCGAGGGAATGTTTAACCCTGAAATATCCACAGAGTGACTTGGAGTGTCTTCTCCAATGCTATTGAGAATGAGACAATTCAGTTTGAGAATGTTGTTTCTGTGACAAATGTCTCTTATGGTTAGCTTTGAGAACTGTAAAGCTTGCGATTTTGAGCTGTTAATGCCCGATACGTTAATAGAAGTGGGGTTTACAGGTAGGCCTAGTTTTCTAATCAAAGAATTAGACACAAAATCATGAGTTTCCGCTGAATCAAGAAGACCGCGTGCACGGACCCAGTTGCCAAAGTTATCCTGAACTTCGATTTGGACAGTAGACAATAGTACTTGGGCACTACGTATGGACTTGGCATTTTGAATGTACGATGAAGCATTGGAACTGTTAGCATTGTCACTTTTCTGAGAAGTAGATGCTGTCGATGACCTTGCCTGATCATGATTAAGTAGTAAAGTGTGATGAGCTTTTTCACAATGGAAGCAAAGTCTTGTGGACTTACAATTTGAAGCTGAATGCGTGGGTGCTAGGCAGTTGAAGCAATGTTTATTCTGGGAAACTAATTTTCTTCTGTCGTCGACTGACAGTTCTTTAAAAGATTTACATAGATATAAGGCATGGGAATCTTTACAAAGTATGCACTTTAATGGTTCATTTAAACTCTTGCGGGGTTTGAGTGTTTAAAACGAGAGAGCTAGCAATGCGGCGTCCACTAGACCTAGTTGGGTAACCAGTGGTGTTTGACTTAAGTTTAGATGAGCTGGACCCAGGTTTTTGGGTACGCTAAGCGTTCGCTTTTAGGTTTAATAGACATTAATTCAAATTTAGAACTCGGGGATGAGGGTTCATTTTGATTAGCTAAAGCGGTTAAGAGCTGGCATATAGCATTTATGAAAGTGACTAAATGCTCGTAAAAGTAATCGTCTTCTCTAGAAAGTTCAATCTCCCAAGCTTTGAGGGTGGCAACATCAACTTAAGAAACCACTAAATGTATTAAGAAAGTGTCCAAGTGTTCAGTGGGTTGATCTAATTGGGACAGAGATTTAACGTGAAGTTGTGTAGTATCAATGAGAGTACGCAAACTAGTGACGTCATTGTGCTGTGACGCAGGTAAGTTAAATAGAGCCTTCATATGGCGTTGAATACGTAACCGTAAATTTCCGTATCTTTCTTTCAATAAGTTAAAGGTAATGGGGTAATTTTCGGCACATAAAGGGAGTGCTTCAACTAACTGCAGAGCTTGACCTCGGAGGATAGATCTCAAATAATGAAACTTGTAGATGACTTGAATGTCTTCATTGTCATGAACAAGAGAGCAAAATAATTCATAGTAGGAATCCCAAGTAGATTCGTCTCCAGAGAAGTGGGGTAAATCAATCTTAGGTAGAATTGGTTTGGGCTTGTGAGTACCATCGCGAAAAGAGGTTTGTTGTTCGTGAAGGGAACCAAGAACAGAACCGTCCTTTTTCTGTTCTTCTTCGAGTTGGCGTATTATTTTGAAAGCAGAACCTATACCTTCGTAATATTGGTTTTCTACTTCGACTCGATCTTCGGTTTGATTGAGCATACAAGTTTCGATTTCAGTTTGGATGTTACAATAATTTTCATATGAACGTTCAAAATCCCTTACACGATGTTTTAACAAATCTAATTGAGCTTCTGAGGGATCTAGCTCTTTGATATATTTTCTGAATCGGGTAATTTGCCCTTTGTAGGATGATCGTTTAGAAGTAAGTTTTTCATCCTTATCCTTTTCAGTAGGAGCCATGACAAAGTAGGTAAATTAAAGTATAACTTACGAAACTGTGGAACCTTGGAAATGCTGTCAGGCTGGCACCAGCAAATAAGTTGAAGGAAAGGGACACACCAAAGGAGACAGGAGCGGCCTCTTTCCACTTCACAGGCTTTGCACGATGTAGTTATAGCTGAAAGATTCAAAGAAGATATTAATAATTTGCAAAATATTATCAAATAACCCTTGAAAAAATATAAAATGTGATGAATGGACTCTCCCGGGTTTCGGCACCAAATTTTGGGTAGATTATTAGCATGGGAATAACCTAACCCCCAAGGGAAGATGATAAAGAGAAGGGGATGGGTTTCGGACTGGAGAAAAAGGATGGAGAAATAGGAGGAGAGTCCTACAAAAGTTATAAGTTTAACTTTAAATGTACTCAAAGGCGGTTGCCACTGCAAATCCTCTCTCCGATACCTAAAGTGGGTAGGGACCTGGGCAAAGCTAACGGGAAACGCAGCTAGAACTTGGGCGGTTTGCAAGAGAGTGGCTTTAGAGTATTCCCTCTCAAGCATACATATGCCTACTATGGGGAAGGGTGATGGTCTGGCAAGACAAAGAGTAACAGATTTATGGTGTATCTGTTCAAAGGAGTTTGTTTTCAAACAAATAATTTGAAGAACGCCAATAATTTGAATCGGGTTAGATATTTATTTTTCGAAATTGTAGAATTCCTAAAGAGCGACCAAATGCTTCCAAGAAGGATAGGGATAAAGCAATTATACCTTTGGGAATAATTTTGGTAAGTAAACCAATAGTTGCATTTGGAAATGACTAAGCTTTTACCCAGCAAGGAGCCGACTAAAAGTTTAGGCAAGGAGAAACACTTATATTTCGAGAAACCAACCATAAGTGTTGGAGAGAATCTCCACAAGCAGGAAGCTGGCGTAGCGAACTATGCTTGCCTTACTGGCCAGTTAGAATTAGCTATTAAAGCTAAGAGAGACTTTACCAAGTTGTCAACTAAGAGTTTTTGCTCAAATGCAACAAGTGGTGAAAGCCCTATCAATAGATTTATTTGCATTAAGTGGGAAGAGTCAAGGAAGACAGGATCTTGCCTAACCGTTATGCTAGAGAAATGATAAAGCGAAAAAGAACTCTTTAATTTATTTAACAATGCAAAAGAGTGTAATGAATTTAACAAATATATAATTTCAATTTTGTTAACAATTTGGGGTCGCAGACCTCCAAAAATATTTAAAGCTTGCGCCAGGCAATTAACAATTCTTTTGGTTTCAAACCTTTATATGTTTTAAAATCTTCGCAAGATTTTGAAATGGCGAAGATAAAATGAAAAATTTAAAGATAATTAAAGTGATTAAAGTTAGACAATAAATCAAGTACAAGGTGTGTACTTTGAGGAATTTCTAAGTAAATATCCTAGAAAGAGTAACAACTTCGGAAATAACAATAACAAAAAATAGGAAGAATAAAATAGAAGTTTCTATAACTTCTTATATTAATGCTGAATTACTTGGTTGGATTATGCAAATAGGGCAGGTCACTTATTGTGAAACCTGAAGATAAAAATCGAAAGGAAGTTTCTAGACCTCCTATGTTTACGTAGGAATCATGAGACAAATGGGGCAAGTTTCCCTTTCGTGAAACCTAGAAATAACTCACTTATGAGTTGAAAGAATTGTATTCCCTAATTTGAAGGGAGAAACAAGATAATTTGAGACGTGTACCAGACACGGAGTTATGCAGACATTAATTTGTGATATATAAGCAAAAGAGGGAGGGCACTTATTTAGAGTGACACCTCATTGAAAAAGACCTAAAGTAACAATTTTATTATTTTGGTTGGTTAGTAAAGGGTTTGGGAAAGATCAAATGAAATTGAGGATTAGTGTTCATGGCCGTATTTATAGTATTCGGACGAACGCGACGCGGATGAAATGTTGAACAAACACTGTTTTTCACTATAGTGTGTTGAAATAGATGAAAAGTTCACTGTAGTAGCACAAAAGGTTTATGGCAAAGTAAGTTATTGCAATTATGGAAAATAACTAGTTACACTAGATTTGCGAGAGTCTATTGCTTGAGAAAGTTGTAGATTACAGTTAAATGCGCCAGAGAAAATCCCAACGGAGGAAGAAAAATTAGCTATTGAGCAGTAATTCATAAGGAAGATTCCTTAGTTAGAAAAGGTATTCCCACATGCGAGTGGAAAATACATGACGGTATAACTGGTAGATAGAGTGCAGGTTCTGGAAGGTTCCAGAGCAATCCTGACTAAAGAATAGGGCAAAAGTTATTCCAGCCGTGGAACGAGCTAAGTATTTTATAGACAGTGGGTAATTCAATGGTATCCCACGTTGTGAGAAGATCTCTCATTTAATAACCATAAGAAATGCTGCTTCCTATTAAGATCGGCTTAGACAAACCAAAGCCCAACCTGGAAAATCCCGCGATGGATGATTATTGCCCCAAATATAGCAATCTCACATTGCCTATAAAATGATCATTAAAAGCATGTAGCTATTTAAAATCCTTTAACATTAGTTGAAGAACGTAGAAGTAGTACTTAGCTTGGCTTCATGGCGAAGGTGAAGTTCCCATTGACGGTTGAGATTAAAGTTCCAACATGGCGTGGAATTTAAAAAATTGCCTCTTGAGTTGAGGAGGCGAGCTCTAGTTGAGCTTCAACTGACTGAGTCGACTGCCGGCGTACAAGTGGGACACGCTCAGCGAAGCACACAGGGACCAGGGAAAGGAAAAGAGTGGGGGTAGGAAACAAAAGGAATACATATCAGAATAGACAACTTTACAAAAATAAATTTTTTCTTGATGAAATGGTCTTCAAAGAGTTGATAGTAGGCGACACTAGAGCAGCCTGGTGGGTGAAAAAGTAGACGAAGTTCTCTTGATCACGGAGATGATAGCTGGCGATGGCGACGAGATCTGGTGGCCAGATTGATAAGGAAGTCCTCTTGAACAGGGAAGAATTGAGGAACTTAATTGATTCGCTGCTAGATGACCCTAGGTGGGTCATGGAAGATATATATCTAGAACAGACTCACAAGTAACATGAGAACCATAAACAGCAAGGAGAAATTGGAAGATCACTGTTGGTGTTTGAGAAGAAGGAAGGAATGAACTATAGCAAAGAGCAGTAAAAGTTTACTCGAACTTACCGTGTATTCCAAAGAATACACCAGGCCCCAATCAGATATTAGGCAAAGTTTCCCTAGCTATCAAGTATACAAGGCGAGATCTTGTCTGTTTGGATGTCCACAATTCCCTTTTTTTTTAGCCTATTTTCAATTTTGAAAAAATAGGCTTATGAAATCACCCTTTGTCCGTGTGTGTGTGTGTGAGAGGTGTGTGTGTCCCTAATAACTTCTAAACAGCTGGAGCGATTTCAATGGAACTCGGTAAGTTCATAGCAATATTCCGGATGACCCCGACCGTGCCCTTGAGATTTTGTTATGTCTCACTAATCCAACATGGCGGCTGTGTGAAATATTTCACCAGCATTCAATATCTCCGAAACTATTCCCGATATCACCCTGGAAGTTTTTACGGTGATAAATTGAACTACTAGAAGTTCATCTATGTGACTTTTGAAAAACTGGTAACTACAAAACCAACAAGGCGGCCACGCGGATTTGCGACATTTAAATAGACGTTTCTCGGGATTTAACCAACCAAACGCAATAAAACTTTGAAGAGTATATGTTTATACACATCGTAATGCACCGACATCTAACTTCGATCTATTGTTTACATAACCACAAGATGGCAGATGTGCGAAATATTTCACCGGCATTCTATAACTCTGAAACTATTAGCGGTATCATCCTGAAATTTTGTACGGAGATAAAGGGCACCACTGGAAGTTCATATATAAGACTCTCAAAAACCGGTTAACTACAAAACGAACATGGCGGACTAGCGAATTAGAAAATTTTAAAATTTTAAATAGACCTTCCTCGCGATTTAATGTTCCAAACGCAATGAAATCTGGTACAGGAAATGTTTACACACATTGTAATGCACTGGTATCTAATTTAGTTCAATTGTTTACATAACCTCAAGATGGCGGCTGTGCAAATTTTAAAATTAAGTTTTTATTTCTTGTGTCGTAGTCATGCGATCGAAGTGAAAGTTTGAATAATGAACCTAGGCAATAATTTTCCTTTAATGGTACAATACTCTATGGCCTATACATTTAACAATCCAACATGGCGACCATCCGAAATATTTAGACGGCTCTGAATATCTACGAATCTATTATAGCAATCAAACTGATTTTTTTATGTTCATAGGGGCTATAGGACTTTAAATAACCTGGTGATCACAAATCCAACATGGCGGTTTAACCATCCGAGTGCAGTGAAATTTAGTACAGTAAATCCTTATACGAATGTTAATCCACTGGCATCTAATTTATTTCAGTTGTTTCCATAAACATAAGATGACAGCTGAGCAAATTTTTAAAATCTCCTTGTTACATCTTGTGTGCTAATTATGCGATTGAAGTTTGAATGCTACACGTACACAATAATCTTCATGTAACAGTACATAAATCTAGGACCTACATATGTAAAATTCTACATGGCGACCATCCGAAATATTTAGTCGGTTCTCAATATCTACGAATCTATTACAGCAATCAAACTGAAATTGTGTATGTTGATAGTGGCAATTAACATAAATAGGATATATGAAAATAGGCTGTATAGTTCTTCACGGAACTACTTGTTTTCAACTTTTTCACTGATATCGTTACTGCTTGGCTTCCTTTGATCATAAATAAATTATTTTCTACAAAATCTTTCCTCGAGATATCCTTTACAGAATGGTGAAAACCGCATCAAAATTCATCCAGTGGTTCTCGAGATTACCCGTGACATCCAAGAATCGGGGATTTTTATTTTATACTAACGAAGTGAAGATTGTCGGGGAACACATGCACCAAGCGTTAGTTTGACGTCACACACCTCAGTGCATCTGGGTACATTTCGTCCCGTCACCGTAACGTAACGGCAGACCCCAGTGTAACGCCGAAGTCGACAAGATCATTTAAAATGATGAAACTAATCACACCAAAGGCTACTGGCTCGAATCAGAGATTAGGCAAAGTTTGTCTAGCTAGCAAGTATAAAGGCGAGATCTTGTCTGTTTGGATGTCCCCAATTCCCTTTTTAAATATCATTCTTTGACTTTCTCCAGAGCAGCTAGGTCCTTTCTAGTGGGGTTGGGCCAGATACTCAGATGCGACTTCTGTTTTAAAAAGCTTCGTTGCCGTTTCAATTTGAGGCATTGCACATTTCCTATGGTAGCTTTTACAGCTCTCCGTTATATCATCCTCATTCATTGTACCTCCCATTAATTCATGTGATGAGGTTGGCGTCAGGAGGACCATTCGGCCCTTAAAGCACAAGAAGCAGAACAAGGACAAGAACCAAGAACCAACAAGAAGTTCCGTGAAGAACTATACAGCCTACTTTTCATGCCAATGATTATTCTACAGAATATGAACCTATCTAGAATAATGACGAAATTAAGTTGCTAATATCGAAATTTCCAATTAGTTCGAAATACTGTATACCTGGCATAATGTATCCTAATAGAGCACTACAGTTGGCAGCCCTGATGACTGAATATATTCTTAGTTCCGTCTCTTAAGGTACAAAATACAAAATTTGGTTGAAGTCCAATGAATAGCATGGACGTTACATGCAGTTAAACATTGGATCTAACAGCGCGCGTAAAATCATGTTGGCAACAATGTCATGCATGTATTGGTCAGAAATAATCTGAAATAATATGATCTATTGTTGTGCCAATTTTGAATGAAATCCATTAGTTAGTATAGAAGTTACATGCATTTTAAAATTGGATCTATCAGCAGACTTAGAATCATGTTGGCAGCACTGACGTATATTAGTTACTCTAAATTCGTCTAGAATGCCAGGTACTATACGTGTGCAAAGTTTAGAGCTATTGGCTTGCATACTTTCTGATATATTGATATTAGGGTAACAAAAATAGGGACAGCACATATTAACAGTTGGCAGCACTGGTTGCTCCTTAGAATACGCATAGTCATATTTGTTATGGTACACATAGCACATACGAAATTTGGTTGAAATCCAAATGATAGTATGGAAGTTACATGTATTGAAAGTTGGACCTGTCAGCAGGCTTAGAATCATGTTGGTAGCACTGATGTATATAAGTTACTCCAAATTAATATAGAATGTCAGGGACTATACGTGTGCATAGTTTAAAGATGTCGGCTTGCATACTTTCTGATATATTGGTATTTGGATAAAATAAATTAGGAGCATTTATTAACAGTTGGTAGCCCTGGTAGGTCTGAAGAATACGCTCAGTCATATCTGGTTATGTACACATACAACATACGAAATTTGGTTGAATTCCAATTGATAGTATAGACGTTATATGCATTTAAAAATTGGACCTATCAGGAGGCTTATAATCATTTTGGCAACACTGCCATGTTTAGCCTCCTGGAAATTAAACTGAAATATTATGATCTGTACGTGTGCCAATTTTGAAATAGCTCCCATTCATACTTTCCAAGATATCCAACATGGAGCTCAAATTTCAATTGCGATTTTTTAGCAGTTGGTAGCACTGACATCATTTTCAAATATGGCCGTGAGATATTCAGGTATAGATCTTTACTCCTACCAAATTTTGTTTCGATTGATGCAGCCGTTTGGGAGTTGATAGGGGGGGGGGACACACACACAGCCAGACAGACAGACAGAAGGACAGACAGACAGACAGACAGACAGACAGACAGACACACATTTGCCCGATCTCATAAGTCTACTTTTCCTCATTTTTGCAAAATGTGAAAAGTAGGCTAAAAACCAGGATCCCAGAACCAACAATCAAGAACCAAAAACCAAACAGCAAGGACCAAGGTACATGTACCAAAACCCAGCACCTAAGAACAAGAAAAATAATATGACGTTCTGTTGAACAATGCCATCTGGTAATGAAAGCAAGAATGCTGCGTGGCTTGAGGGCCGTGATTTAATTAATTTCCTCTTGTAAACCCCAAATGAGATACGAGAAGTCTTCTGCGATCAGACATCGTACGGCTCAAAATACTGTGGATTTTTGGTTCTCCACCTCACCCCAAAATCAAACACAGGCCTACGAAGCGCCGAGGAAGCTAATAAGTTGGTAGAGATGCATTATTTCCGTTTCTACGAGGATGAGGTGAGATTAATGTCGGAAGCAGGGCGAAGGAAGCGGTTGTGGTCAATTAAAAGGTTCAGTTCCAGCATTTGGCTCGATCTGAAAATGGGAAACCACGGAAAACGAATCCTAAGATGGCTGAGTTGGAATCATCCTCCTGAGGTTGAGTGTACCCAGTTCCATCTTTCAGACCAGAAATGCATTTCTTGGCAGAGAGGGGTGTGACACCCAAGAATGCTAGCCACTAGCCACTCCATCACGACGTGATCGAAATGAATATAATGATGATGATCAGGGCTAGCATTTATATGTACTAAAATGTGTAAAAATGTGTAGGCCTACATATATAAGTTATGTGGAAATATACGGTAATTTGAAAAATATGGACAGTAAAATTAATTTAACCACTAACACTACATTTTGTTACTTTTAAAGCCTACAAAAATGCATTAAAATAGTGGATTCATCAATTAAATTATTCATTTTTCAGTTAACTTAATTTTTATTTGTTACTTACAACCCGCCCCGGCTTCGCCCGGGAACAGTTATGAATGTGCTCAGCGCATTTTTTATGTCAATGAACTACGAACTATATCTGTTTTACGTCTCAGCATGATGGGTTAAAATCACTGACTGGACTATTAATTATATTAACACAGAGATGCATATGCAACGAATTCTTGTCAGACGTAATTTAAGAATGGCGAGGTACATGAAACACAAATCCCCCTTCCGTCCAATCTTAACTTGACTGTGTATTTTGCGGAACGAGAACTACTCAGGCGAAATGAAGAAAAGCCCAGTTGCACTTCCAGGGAAACTCCAAACACAACCACTCTTCTCTGAAGTCTTAACTCAACACGACTCGACAGTTTGCTGCTGGCTGTATCTGGGGTAAGAGGATCGCCCCTGGCTAGCTCGTAAACTGTCGCCTCAGTAACTGAATGGAGATTGTTGGAAGAAATTAAAACGTAAAAACACTTATAGTGGGCGATGTATTGAAGATAGATATATGCTCTTGCGGACTTGCTTGTAGATCATTTCATACTGAACAATTCTTACACTCATAGTATATAGATATTTTTAACGGTTTGCTCAGTGTAAGCTTAGAGAGCGCACGGACGCCAGGCTTTTTCGACTTATTCACTGAAATCGTCACTGCTTGGCTTCCTTGATCCTAAATAAATTATTTTCTACAGAAACATTCCTCGAGATATCCTTTACAGAATGGTGAAAAGCGCCTCAAAATCCATCCAGTGGTTTTTGAGAGTACCCGTGACATCCAATTTATACTAAGTAGAGATAGCCTACCAATGTCAGAAATATGGAACAATTTGGAAAGTAAATTTGTTTAATTAGAATAGGGGACAACATAATCGATGGAGGTAATGTAATGTAGTTCCGTGAAGAACTAAACAGCCTATTTTCATATATCCTACTAGGCCTAATGTTAATTGCCTCTATTAACATACAAAATTTCAGTTTGATTGCTGTAATAGATTCGTAGATATTGATAACCGTCAAAATATTTCAGATGGTCGCCAGGTTGGATTGTTATATGTATAGTCCATAGAGTTATGTACCATTAAAGGAACATCATTGCGTAGCTTCATTATTCAAACGTTCACTTCAATCGCATGATTACGACACAAGAAATAAAAACTTAATTTTAAAATTTCGCACAGCCTCCATCTTGAGGTTATGTAAACAATTGAGCTAAATTAGATGCCAGTGAATTACAATGTTGTTGTTTGAGTCTTCAGTCTTTTGACTGGTTTGATGCAGCTCTCAATGCCTCCCCGTCCTGAGCTAATAGTTTCATCTCGACATAGCTACCACACCCTACATCCGAGGCAATCTGTTTAACATATTCTAACCTTGGTCTACCCCTGCAGTTCTTGTCCTCGACCCTTCCTTCCATAACTAAGCTTGCTATTCCTAGGTGTCTTATTATGTGCCCTACCAA
Organism: Meconema thalassinum; assembly: GCA_946902985.2. NCBI lineage: Eukaryota > Metazoa > Arthropoda > Insecta > Orthoptera > Tettigoniidae > Meconema > Meconema thalassinum. The sequence continues at coordinate 28,906,008 of OX336394.1, forward strand.
CCTATCTCTTCTCTTCATTAGCATTCGCCAGAAACATCTCTCCTCTCCCACTCGTCCTAATACCTCTTCTTTTGTAACCCAATCTACCCATCTGATCTTCATCATTCTCCTGTGACACCACATTTCAAACGCTTCAATTCTCCCTTTTTCTGCTGCACCAATAGTCCAAGTTTCACTTCCATAGAGCGCGACGCTACAGACAAAGGTTTTCAAAAATGTCTTCCTAACACCTAAATCTATATTTCTTTTTTGTAGAAATGCTTTCCTTGCCTCAGCCAACCTACTTTTTATATCCCCTTTGCTTCGTCCATCACTGGTTATTTTGCATTATAAGTAACAGAAGTCTCCTACTTCCTTTAGTGTCTCCCCTACCAATTTGATGTCCATAGAGGTTTCTGATTTATTGCGGCCGCATTCCAATATTATTGTTTTACATTTATTAATTCATTTATTAATACCAGTCAAAAACTCATTCATATCCTCAGGCTTGTCGGCCAAGATGACGATGTCATCAGCAAATCTCAGAGTTGAAATTATTTCTTCTTGAATCTTCACTCCCACTTTAAATTTCTCTCTAATTTCCTTCATTGCCTTTTCAATGTAAAGAGTAAAAAGTATGGGTGATAAGTTGCAGCCTTGTCTAACACCTTTCTGAATATCAGCTTCTCTCTCATGTCCTTCAGCTCGAATGACTGCTGTCTGGTTTCTGTACAGATTGTATATCACCCTCCTATCACTGTACTTTATTCCAATCATTTTCAAAATGTCAAACAATTTAGTCCAATCAACATTATCAAAAGCCTTTTCTAAGTCTACAAAAGCCATGAACGTTCTCTTATCTTTCCTTATTCTACCTTCCAAAATCAGCCTAAGGCTTAGTACAGCTTCCCTTGTTCCTACATTTCTCCTGAAACCAAACTGGTCTTCACCCAACTCCCTTTCTATCTGGCTTTCAATCCTCTTGTAAATTATTCTAGACAGGATCTTTGAAGCATGAGTAATCAAGCTGATTGTACGGTAATCCTCTCATCTGTCAGCTCCTACTTTCTTTGGTATAGGGATGATAACATTCTTCTTGAAATCAGAGGGTACATCACCTGTCTCATAAATCCTACACACCAAGTGAAATAACCTGATCAGACCTTCATCTCCTATGCAGCGTAGCAACTCAATCGGTATATCATCAATGCCTGGTGCTTTGTTCCTGCTTAAGTCTTCCAATGCTCTGTTAAATTCTGATCTCAATATTAAATCTCCTTTTGCATCCTCATCAATTTCCTCCTCCCTTTCCATTACATGATTCTCAATCTCCTTTCCCTTATACAAACACTCTATGTAAGCTTTCCATCTCTCAACCTTTTCTTCCCTATCTGTTACAGGCTTTCCATTTGTGTCCTGAATATTACAGCACTTAGTCTTCTTTTCCCCAAATGTATTCTTAATATGTATAATCATTTACTGTACCACATTTCACTGCGCTCAGATCGTTAAATCATGAGAAAAGTCTATTAAAATGTTTCAACTTCGCTTGGCCGCCATGTTCGTTTTATACTGTACAGGTATCTGAAATTAACATAGATACACTTATAGCAGTACCCTTTATCACCGTACAAAAATTCACGGTGATATCTGTAATAGTTTTGGAGATATAGATTGCCAGTGAAATACTTCGCACAGCCACCATTTTGAGGTTATATAAACAATTGAACTAAATTAGACGCCAGTGCATTACAAAGTGTATAAACATTTGCTGTACCAAGTTTCATTACGTTTGGATGATTGAATCGCGAGAAAAGTCTACTTAAAAGTCTCAACTTCGCTTGGCAACCATGCTGGTTTTGTAGTTACCAGGTGTTTGAAAGTATCATAGATGAACTTCTAGTAGTGCCCTTTATCACCGTACAAAATTTCAGGGTGATATCTGTAATAGGTTCGGAGATACTGAATGCTGGTTAAATATTTCGCACAGCCGCCATGCTGGATTGGTGAGACACACTAAAATTTGAAGGGCACGGTCGGGGTCGGCCAGAATTTCATTGAAATCGCTCCAGCCGTTTAGAAGTTATTACGGAGGGACATACACACGAACACACACACACGCACACACAGACATACGGACAAAAGGTGATCTCATAAGCCTATTTTTTAATGGGCTAAAAAGTGTCTCTCTGTATAAATGCATATATATATCCTAACCCTGAGGATGATCGTTGTTTTAAGGGGCGGAAATTCTAGGTCATCTACTCCCAGAGAATGCAGACGATATTATTTGTGCAGACAGCCTCGAGGGAATTTATCTGACGGCCAAGAAAAACATTAACAGCACTTTCACTCAGAGTTGGAAAATAACTTTTGCCTGTATTTCCTGTCGCTGGTTGCGCGATGGAACTTCGATACACTTGCTAACTCACGTAAGAGCATTCCATGATATCGGAAATAACTGGGACATCCGCAGAGTTGAATATGAAAGGGAGAACACTCATGTGCAATGGCGTGGATTTATCCTTGAGAATATACAAACTTTTATGTGACGCCACCAGTCAAATGGTTTCGATATCGTCTTGTATGGGCTTGTTTACTTTGGCGCTCCCTTAAGTGGCATACTCCACTGTCATAAAGCCTCGCGCGTGTACTACTCTCTTCCTCAGACAAACAAGGTGATTCACGTAAATGTTGACAACTCCAGACTAGTAAGGTATCGACATAGCTCCATTGTCACCGAAATTGTCTTGACAATGTTGTGTATTGCGCCCGATAGCGCATTTTCGATTCAATGATAGATTGGCACTGAGATCGACTGATCAGAAGTTACGCGGAAACAGCGCTGGGCTTAGCGGCATAAAATTTTCTGAGCTCGAAACTGTTTATTTTTTTATCGTATGGCTTTTAGTGCCGGGAGTGTCCGAGGACATGTTTGGCTCACCAGCTGCTTCAAGCGGACACCGATAGGGTGAGCTACAAGTTCCGTTCAATTTCAAGTAGTTCCAACTTTTGCTACTAGATGTCAATGATACCTAGTTGTGAACGTTGGAACTTTGTAATGAACAGGGCTCGGATGGTTAGGAAAAATTATATTTTCTACTTTGCCTCTATTCTCATGCCCGATTGGTTTCTGATGCAAAACAAGTGATTATCGTCACAATGCAATGGTTTTTATTTGTCATATTAATGCATATTTTGAACATGTTTTACCATTAGGCCATATTTTCGGCATTTTTTGGTGAGAACGTCATATTTCGGTAGTTTGACGGCAGCTGTTTGTGTGCAATCATCCTCAACTTACCGAACAGGAACTAGTGTTTACAGAAATTTAATCCGGATGTCATAACCACTTAAACATGCATATTCAGAAAATTAATATGGAAACAGGAATACAGAATTTATTTAACAACTTAATCTCGAAGGGATTGTCGCTTGGATTTTTATTTAAAAAAACTGCCATATTTAAATCAGTCATTTTTATCCTATTTAGGCTTATGAGATCACGTTTTGTCCGTGTGTGTATATGTGTGTGCGTATGTGTGTGTATCTCCTTGCTAATAACTTCTAAACGGCTAGAGCGATTTCTATGAAACTCGGTAAGGTCAGAGTACTATATTGGCACACCCCGATCGTGCCCTTCAAATTTGATTACGTCTCACCAATCCAACATGGCGGCTGTGCGAAATATTTCACTGGCATTCTATATCACCGAAACTATTACTGATATCACCTTGATATTTGTACGGTGATAAAGGGCACTACTAGAAGTTCACCTATGAGACTTTCAATAACCTGTTAACTACAAAACGAACATGGCGGCCGAGCGTAGTCGAAACTTTTAAATACACTTTTGTCGCGATTTATCCATCCAAAAACAATGAATCTTGATACAGCAAATGTTTATACTCATTGTAATGCACTGGCATCTAATTATGCTCAATTGTTCACATAACCTGAAGATGGTGGCTGGGCGAAATTTTAAAATTATGTTTTTATTTCTTGTGTATTAATCGTGCGATCAAAGTGGACGTTGGAATAATGAACCAACGCAATAATTGCCACCTAACGGTATATAACTCTATGACCTACATATATAGAAATCCAACATGGCGACCATCTGAAATATTTAGACGATACTCAATATCTATTAATCTACGTCAATAATCAAACTGACATCGTGTATGTTGATAGAGGCAATTAATATAAGTAGGATGTACAGTATGAAAATAGCCTGTATAGTTCTTCACGGAACTACTTATTAGGTCATTTTAAGGTCATATTTGCTTGCATATTCGGACCCTTTATAGGTCTAATGATGATGATGATCGTGTGGTGTCCGGAGAGGCCGAGTGCAGGCTTGTCTAGGATGAAGTGATGATGAAGACGACACACACGCCCAGTCCCCGAGCCACGGGAATTAACCCCAGGAGATTAAAATCCCTGATGGTTCGTTCGGGAATCGAACCCGGGACACTTCGGGCCAAAGCCTAGTGCGCTAACCATTTAGCCACGGAGCCGGACTATAGGTCTAATAATAACCCCGTAGGTATTGGAGTTGAATTATGGATAACCGTGAAAACGAGGACGCTTCCAAATGTCCACATTTAAAGTAATATATTATTTTATCATGTTTTTAAAGCATTGTAACTCTATTGAACTGTCCATTAAACCTAACTTAAATGATGTGAAAGCTTCCATAATGCAATACTCTCCTCCCACGATATGAAACTCCGATATCCTTGTTATATCTCATGTTTTGTTTCCCTCAGCGTACTTCCAAGTCCATCTCCCCCGCACGCAGGTGGGTCAACATTGGGCATTTCTGCGTCACCTCCTCCACTCGGTCCACGGAAGAAAATAAATACAGAAATGTAAAAAAATACCGGTGTGTAAGTGCTTTTTCCATTCTGCTCTCCTGGCTTCACAAGGAAAATAAACAATATGGTCTGGTCGCGCGATACCGGAGATTAGGCCACACAAAGATTACTGCAGGTACAAATTCAATTTCATTTACTATAATTGTCAGTGATTTCATTAGATTGTGCCAAGCCACGGCGCAAGAGATAACCCTGTTAGTTAGATGACCCGCACCACACAGCGGCAGAGCGGGCACTTTGACTGTACACGGTGTTTCTACAGTAATTTACCATTACAGACTTTGAGGGCTTGTACAACAGTGTGGAACAGGGCGGTTAAGTTAAACATAGCAATTTGTGTCCGGAAACGTACCGTCTTCTCGCTACCCGCAATAAGCAACCACAGCACACGTTAAAATCTCCTGCATTTTCGACGCAACCGACCAGAGTACGTACGTCATTGAACGATCACCTGATGTCCCATATCCTCTACATCAGGGGTGCCCAACCTTCTTTTAATTAGGGGCCACAATGTAAATAATTGGGGGACCTTGCAGGCCAATAACACTCCGGGGGGTTTGAGTTTCTTGTAAATATATGTGCAATGTAGTGGAATACAGCCGCAATAAATCACAAACCTCTATGGACATCAAATTGGCAGGTGAAAAACTAAAGGAAGTAGGAGACTTCTGTTACTTAGGAAGCAAAATAACCAGTGATGGACGAAGCAAAGAGGATATAAAAAGTAGGTTGGCTCAGGCAAGGAAAGCATTTCTACAGAAAAGGAATCTGTTGACATCGAATATATATTTAGGTATTAGGAAGTCATTTTTGAAAGCCTTTGTCTGGAGCGTGGTGCTGTATGGAAGTGAAATTTAGACTATTGGTGCAGCGGAAAAGAGGAGAATTGAAGCGTTTGAAATGAGGTGTTACAGGAGAATGATGAAGATCAGATGGGTAGATAACGTTACAAACGAAGAGGTATTAAGACTAGAGGGAGAGAAGAGATCTTTCTGGCGACTGCTAATGAAGAGAAGAGATAGGTTGGTAGGGCACATACTACGACACCCAGGAATAGCAAGCTTAGTTATGGAAGGAAGGGTTGAGGACAAGAACTGTAGGGGTATACCAAGGTTAGAATATATTAAACATATTGCCTCGGATGTTGGGTGTGGTAGCTATGTAGAGATGAAACGATTAGCTCAGAACAGGGAGGCATGGAGAGCTGCATCAAACCAGTCAAAAGACTGAAGACTCAAACAACAACAACAACAACAAGTGAGTTAGCTTAGTTTTCTTAGTATTGTCACCGTTTTCTGTATTTATTTAAAGCGGACAAAATAAATAAAACACAAAGAAAAAAAGACACGGACAGTCAGTATAAAAGACTGGACTTTATATCATTTTAAATGGTAGCAGCCGAGTACCAAGAAGGCAGTACGAGAACAGAGTTTCAAGATTCTATTTTGTTTCTTCACTGCCTACTTGATTGTTCTCACACTGCCTTCTTGGTACTCGGCTGCTACATCGTACTATGACGTCACACACCTCAGTGCATTCTCGGTACATTTCGTCCCGTCACCGTAACGTAATGTCAGACCTCAGCGTAACGACAAAGTCGACAAGATCATTTAAAATGATAAAATAAATATTTTTAAGAAATCCCTTTAAAATAGACGTACGATGATATTCGATACACTCACACAGCATGAATGACAAAGAGTGAGTTTCTTTTGTTCATTTGACGCAATTATTAATCAAATTATGAACTCAAGTTCATGATAATATACACACATCAAAAAAAGTTTTGCATCACCTCGGTTCCAAGAGTTCCGGAACCTTTAAATACAAAGGGAATAGAGATCAACACAAACAACATTTCAGCTCGTTTTATTGCTCATGAGACCCACACATTGCATGTTGTACCATCATACAGCTAGACTTTCAGCATTTGTGGTCCAGATTACAGTACACACCACTACCTCTAATACCCAGTAGCACGTCCTCTTGCATTGATGCATGCCTGTATTCGTCGTGGCATACTATCCACAAGTTCATCAAGACACTGTTGGTCCAAATTGTCCCACTCCTCAACGACAATTCGGCGTAAATCTCTGAGTGGTTGGTGGGTCAAGACGTCCATAAACAGCCCTTTTCAACATATCCCAGGCATGTTCGATAGGGTTCATGTCTGGCGAACATGCTGGCCACTGCACTGTAGTCGAGCGATGTCGTTATCTTGAAGGAACGCATTCACAAGATGTGCACGATGAGGTCGAGAATTGTCGTCCATGAAGACAAATGCCTCTCCAATATTCTGCCGATATGGATGCACTATGGGTCGGAGGATGTCATTCAGGTATCGTAAAGCCGTTTCGGAGCCTTCCATGACCACCAGTGGCGTACGTCGGCCCCACATAATGCCACCCCAAAACATCAGGGAACCACCACCTTGCTGCACTCGCTGGACAGTGTGTCTAAGACGTTCAGCCTGACCAGGGTGCCTCCAAACACGTCTCCGACGATTGTCTGGTTGAAGGCATATGCGACACTCATCGGTGAAGAGAACGTGATGCCAATTCTGTGGGGTCCATTCAGCATGTTGTTGGGCCCATCTGTACCACGCTGCATGGTGTCGGGGTTGCAAAGCTGGACCTCGCCATGGACGTCGGGAGTGAAGTTGCGCATCATGCAGCCTATTGCGCACAGTTTGAGTTGAAACACGACGTCCTGTGGCTGAACGAAACGCATTATTCAACATGGTGGCATTGCTGTCAGGGTTCCTCCGAGCGGCAATCCGTAAGTAGCGGTCATCCACTACAGTAGTAGCCCTTGGGCGGCCTGAGCGAGGCCTGTCATCGACAGTTCCTGTATCTCTGTACCTCCTCCATGTCCGAACAACATCGCTTTGGTTCACTCTGAGACGCCTGGAAACTTCCCTTGTTGAGAGCCCTTCTTGACACAAAGTAACAATGCGGACGCGATCGAACTGCGGTATTGACCTTCTAGGCATGGTAGAACTACAGACAACATGAGCAGCGTACCTTCGTCCTGGTGGAATGACTGGAACTGATCGGCTGTCGTACCCCCTCCGTCTAATAGGCCCTGCTCATGCATGGTTGTTTACATCTTTGAGCAGTTTTAGTGACATCTATGAACAGTCAAAGGGACTGTATCTTTGATACAATATACACAGTCAACGTCTATATGCCGGAGATCTGGGAACCGAGGTGATGCAAAACTTTTTTTTGATGTGTGTAGTTTAGTGCGACGACTGGAAAATCTTTGTACCGGTACTTAACATTTCTCTCCATTAAGATCGAACTTAGTTGTACCCATCATTAATAAGGATTTGAAGTGTTCATCAGTGAGTCAATGACCTTGGGTAGGGGTGCGCGTGCACTACTTTGTCTAGTTGGCTTTAGTTGTGCAAAGTTTTGGCGACACGGCGCGGACGCGGAGCGGCGGGCCGGACAATATTGTCTCGTGATCCGTAGGTTGGGCAATCCAGCCCTACATAAAAACCGTGTTTTATTACACCCCTATGGTATCCGAGGAATGTGGCATTGGTGATCGTGTGTGCCAGAACATGGTACCTTGTCTGTGTTAATGTCGGTGGTAGTCACATCGAGCCCCGCCTGTAATTGGGAACAGACGATAAGCAGCAGGAGTCGGAGCTGTGAACGTGTGCTGTGGTTTTTTTAATGTGTAACATCTTTCCACTCGGTTGCCGTATTTTTTTGTGGGGGTGATTCTGAAAAATGAAACGGAAATGGGAGGGCAATGCAACGGAAACCATGAGCGCACACGGTGGCGGAGATTTTAAATGGGACGGAAATGTGTAAGAGGAAACATCGCATACGGTTTACCTCAAGGCTTGGATGCTCCATTATAGATATTCCTACAGTAAATCATCTTCAAGTTGTCGTTGTTTGGTGTGAACATTATATCATATTTGCTGAAAACCGGTCAGGATTTTGCACTGCAGTTTTACAAGTTGTTATTTCAATGACCAACAGAGTTCACTGTTAACAAGGGACAATATGTCACATGTTACACATCATACGCGACTTCTGTGAAAATGAAAATCCACAGCCTGCTTCCAGTCGACTGACCGGGTCAGGAATGGAATGAATGAAGCCCCCATCTAGCGGCGAGGGTTTGAACTGTGCCGGCTGCCGAAGCCTGTCGCACTCCCCTGTGGTAATGATTAAATGAATGACAGATGAAATGAAATGATAGTGGAGAGTGTTACTGGAATGAAACTGTGACAGGGAAAACCGGAGTACCCGAGAAAAACCTGTCTGCCTCCGCTTTGTCCAGCACAAATCTCACATGGAGTCACCGGGATTTCAACCACGGACTCAGCGGTGAGAGGCCAGCGTGCTGCCGCCTAAGCCATGGAGGCTTATGCGACTACTGTAAGGTTCGTAATTTATTTTGCGAGTAGCGGGAAGAAGACACTTTTTCTGTGCTAGCCTTAACCACCCTGGTTCCCACTACAAGCCCTCAAAGTCTGTAATGGGAATTTCGGAACTCACTGCATAACTCAACTATTGTACTGTCGTTTATTCCGTGGTGTGTCAGTGATACAGAATGTTACTGTCGCTGTGTTATCTGATGTCAGACATTCAGATACAAATATTTCATCAGGATTGTATTTCCACAGCAAATAATACAATCCATTTGTATGAGATATCATATTGGAGCTACTGTAATACTTACTACATTTACGATGATATGTGTTACCGTAATTCAGAGGACTGGTAATGAATTTCATGGAATTTCTTTTTTTTTTCAGCCTATTTTCATTTATGAAAAAAAAAATAGGCCTGTGCCATAAGAGATATTTGTGCACATTTTCAGTCCTACAACAACAACCCCTGGCACTACAGCCCGCGAAGGGAGGCCTATCAAGTGACCAATGCCCAGCCATTTGGCCTGCAGATATTGGGGAAACGCGTGATCGGCGCATCGGATCCCCTCGGCGTTAATCTTTGTTTTTGTGATCGTGGCGCTGCCTCATTGTCAGACAGCTACTCAATTGTCCTCACGAGGCTGAGTGCACCCCGTTCCAGCCCTCACGTCAGTTTCTAAAAATTTTCAGTCCCACAAACTACCTAATAAATCTCCCTGGACATTTGAGCCGTAGAATCTGTATATCTGAGAATCCATTCAAGGAAACAAGTGGAGCATAGGCTACTGCACTGCTCAAATTGGCCACAATATTTGAGTTCTATTTTAAGCATGTTTTATAATATCAGTGCTACCAGCATAATTCCGTAGAAAAATGTAATATTGTAAATAGGTCTAATTAGAGGAATAGGGACTGAATTTTATATTTTAAGAAAAGCAGGCTCGTTAGTTCATCAAGGAACTGTTTGTTTAAATCTATAAAAATGTTCTCTGTGTTACGTGGGCTGAGAGTGTGCGATTAAGGGGGTGATCACAGCTGAGACGAGAGAGTGTTTAGTGTCAAACTTACCCCAGTACTAACAACTCGCGTAATGTTCAAAGTTCCGCGCTTCACTTAACGGTTATACCCACTTCATAAGCGCTTCTCTAGACCATTTCACTCACATCGAATAAGATAATGGCTCGTTGTTGAAATTGGTTCAGGCCTGTTGAGCACACTGGCCAGGATGACCTCCTCGTGGCGTTGTTGGGTGCCATTTCTTAACCCCAGAACTGCGGACCGTCTTTCAGGAAGTGTTGTTTGATCAGCGATCGTCTCTTTGAGAGACGGTCTCTGAATTCAAATCACACATTTAATAAACCTACTGTACAGCTGTTTACTAATCGCGCCTATACATGGATTGGGGGTGCGCTCTATCGGCAACTAGAGGAAGTTTTCCAATTATGCATGGATTCTAACTAGGAGCTTGCCACGGTGGGTGAGTAGTTATCGTGTCGGACTACTAACCTCAAACTTGTAGGTTCGCTCCTGGCCGAGGTAAGTGATTTTTGAAAGGCGACACGGATGTCATACGTTATTGGCATATTAAAGAACCCGTCTAAATTCAGTAAGCCGTATTCATAATGGAAAAATTAATATCGGGATTTTCCGCCAGCACAAAGTTCCTCCATTCTCTACTAGAAAGCGCTAGTGTCAAGGAGCTTAGATATCTAACCCCTTTGACTTTAATAGCGTTCCAAGGAACGAAGAAATTCGACATGCAAGCTGCCCCCTGGGTGTCAAATAACAAAGCTTGCATCCGGCACCCGAGGCCATACGATATTATTATTATTATCTAACTGGGAATGTCAAGGCCGGTATAGAGAGCGCAGCTCGCATCCAGTCGGCCGAGTTCAAATCAGGACCTTCTATAACTACCTGACCTGACACTGGCGGCGGGACAGAGGAAAGATGGCTGTCGATGTTGGCGGTTACATGCTGTGTTTATAAGTTGAGTCGTTTTGTTTACGATGTGATAGTGGTAAGAATTTCGCTTAGCAATCGTCTCACTAGATTATCTGTGCTTATTGATTATTGCTTAATGATATTACACGTTCGTGTAAGTAAATGTCTGCATTAGTGCTTCATAAATACGAGATACCGGTGACTTCTGTTACCCTTGCGTTACCATCAATGCTATTGCCAATCACTGGGTAAGTTGGTCTATTTATTATTCTGTTTAGGGTTTATAAATTCATTATGAGATTTATGATCAAGCATAGTAATAATTAACATATTCAATTTTTAGGTCTGAGAAGATCTGAAAATTGATTACGCAGGAACATAACCTACTTTTTAAATTGGCTGCTAGTTCAAGGATATCAATCTTATCATGTACTTGGTGTTGATTTATAAACTACCAGTAGGCTTACCCATGCGTATGCTTAAATTGTGATGATATTTCTCGAAACTGTTGTGTGACTGGATGCAAATCCAATTATTATAAAGATAAGCCATTGGTGTCTATTTTCCAATTCCCCATTGGGGGAATTCAATCCACACCCAACAGCACGGGGCTGATGACCAAGAAGTCCCAAGCCCATAAAATAAATTAACAGCAGACGTTGGGGATAAATGGATAAGAAGCATTCATCGTGATGCTTTCCTCTGACAGCTAATTCATCAGTTTGTATCAAACATTTTGTCTCTGAATTTGTTATTGTTGTTGTTTTTGTATTAGGAAAAGAACAAAACTACACATCAAATAAGTCTTCGTTGTCTACTGGTATCAGTATATTTTGTATCGAGTGCACTTGGTACCGTTCCACTTCATCTTATCAATGGGACTAGCCTACATATTTATGGATTCACATGGAAGTTATTTCCAGTATGTACAGTAGACCTAATCATTATTAGCCTACTTTTCACATTTTGCAAAAATGAGGAAAAAGTAGACTTATGAGATCGATCCGGGAAAATGTGTGTCAGTCTGTCTGTCCTTCTGTCTGTCTGGCTGTGTGTGTGCCCCCCCCCCCCTATCAACTCCTAAACGGCTGCAGCAATCAAAACCAATTTTAGTATGAGTAAAGATGTGCACCGGAATAGCTCACGTCCATATTTGAAAATGATGTCAGTGCTACCAACTGCTGAAAAAACGCACTCGAAATTTGAGCTCCATGTTGGATATCTTGCAAGGTATGCATGGGAGCTATTCCAAAATTGGCACACATGTAGATAATAATATTTCAGTTTAATTTCCAGGAGGCCAACCATGACAGTGTTGCCAAAATAATTTTAAGCCTTCTGATAAGTCCAATGTTTAAATGCATATAACTTCTACACTATCAATTGGATTTCAACCAAATTTGGTATGTAATATCTGTACATAAACAGATATGACTGAGCGTATTCTTAAGAGCCACCAGGGCTGCCAACTGTTAATAATTGCTCTCTCTATTTTTTTTATCCAAATACCAATATATCAGAAAGTATGCAAGCCAACTGCTTTAAACTATGCACACGTCAGGCTTATAATCATGTTGGTAGAACTGACGTATATAAGTTACTCCAAATTAATCTAAAATGTCAGAATATACTAGTAGCCTACCAATTTTTAAATACATGTAACTTCTATACTATCAGTTGGATTTCAACCAAATTTCGTATGTGATATGTGTACCATAACTATAAGTATTGTTAAGAGTAATCAGGGCTGCCAACTGTTAATAAATGCTGTCTATATTCTTTTCACCCTAATATCAATATATCAGAAAGTATGCAAGCCAACAGCTCTATACTTTGCACTCGTATAGCACCTGACATTCTAGATTAATTTGGAGTAATTAATACAAGGCAGTGCTGCCAACATGATTCTATGCCTGCTGATATGTCCAATTTTAAAATACATGTAACTTCTATACTAACAAATGGATTTCATCCAAAATTGGCACAATAAGATATCATAATAATTCAGATTATTTCTGACCAGCACACGCATGGTATTGTTGGCAACATGCTTTTACGCGTGCTGATAGATCCAGTGTCTAACTGCATGTAACGTCCATTGGACTTCAACCAAATTTTGTATTCTGTACCTTAAGAGATGGAACTAAGAATATATTCAGTCACCAGGGCTGCCAACTGTAGTGCTCTATTAGGCTACATTATACCAGGTATATTTTGAACTAATTAGATATTTCGATATTACCAACTTAATTTCGTCATTATTCTAGATAGGTTCATATACTGTAGAATAATCATTGGCATGAAAAGTAGGCTGTATTGTGCCCAACTCTAGGAATGGGTATTCCAAGATTCAGACACCTAGATATCAAGGGAAAGGCTGTAGCCGCTTTTGAAAGTTGAGATATTTGAATATCGCGCTACATTGCTTCTCGAAGCGTTTGGAAATAATTTACCGATACTTGGATGTCAAGTGACGTAGCGAGTAATAGCAGAGGTGGAGGCTATTTATTGATTAAATAGTTTACCATGGAGCAGAGACTTGAGACTTGGATCAGATTACTGGCACGGCCAAAAGAAAGAGAATGCAATTAGTATCAAGTAAATCGGACCAGGGATTCAAGAGATATGAGGATTTCCAGATATCAGGTGATGACGCGTGACCCTGACAGTTTTGAATAAAAGCCAGCTGGCCGAGGCATGGTCAGCTCATTCTAACACAAGCACTTGGCGAGCAAGTTGCTACGACGCTGAGCCAAGGCACATGGTTGCCGGATCTACGCAGAAGTTCTTTTCAAAGTCGTGATAGTCAAGAAAGTGCTGCGCTACGAGGTGGAACTTAGTAAGTTTACGGCGAGGAGAATCACTGAGGTGATTGATTTTTCTACAGACATTGGTGGAAATATTTATATTTCCCATGGACATATGCTAGACTTTGTCTAGAAATAGTACTTTGTCACAGTCCAGTAATAACTTAATACATGGATATTTAAATCCATTTCAGTCAGTTTTCATATTTGTAACTAGTTAACCACTTCGATCTGTCAGTACACTGAAGACTAGTCTATAACGGTGGCGTTCATTAGTCTACGCAAGGGAAACTACAAGTTGCCTAGCGCATGGTAGATGGTGATATAATAAACCATGCCCAGGGAACGATCTTCAGAACAGCCGTTAATTGCTTAGACTGTCAGTGTTTTTCTTGTACTGATAAGATTACAGTGAGTTATGTTACAACTGACATATCTAAGAAGAGATCACTTAGATCTGACCCTATTTAAACAAACTGTTATGGCTTTGATAGAAGCCCATATTAAAATGGAACAACAGATAATTCAAACGTCAAAAGATACTACCACTATGTCTGACTAGACGGATTGTGGGTATAAAATGGCGGCCGATACAAGGATTATACATGCTTGTCCGATAGGGCATGTCTATGGATAAATCTGGTACAGACCAGGTTTACTACGCTTCAAGACCATCAAGAAATGTAAGCCACATTTGAATTATATTATGCCTAGCTAATTGGAACAAACTATTTTTTTCTGCAGATGACCAACACATTTTTTTCGTCGTATTTAAATCTTGCAATGATTTACGCAAGACTTATTAGAGTTATTCTGAGTATTTTCAGCACTCAGAACAGTTTAGGATCGATGACCGAGCATTTCGAGCATTTATTTGAATATTTCATATTTTTGGGAAACCACGGAAAACAACCGATGTAACTGTAAAAGTTAAATTTATTTTTGTTGAGGAATGGATATTTTTTCCATATTCGAAGGTTCGAACATGTGGATTCTCACATAATGAGATGATAATTAAACATATTTAAAATAATATAACTAATAATAATAATAATAATCCACTAATAATAATAATAATAATTTTTATAATTTTTCTAAATAATTCTTGGATATTATATTTTCTAATAATCATATGTATTGAGAGAGAGCCTATGAAGTAGTTTAATCATTTCTAGTTTGGATCAGGAGATTTTCCGAAGGAGAGTGGTTAGCGCAAGCCCGCATTCAACCAACATGTCAGTTCTGGTTGAACAGTTGATATTTGCACTGAGCAAAGTATATTTTTCAGATAACACGGAGAGGCATGAAACGGGAAGCAAATGATATTTGTATCAAATAGGATATTTTTGTATTTATATAAAATCATGACGTAAATACACTCGAAAGTGAAATGAAGATTTTCATAAGTATGGTAAATTCACGGGTTGAACTGAATGGTAAAATAAAATAAACTTGTAAGTTTATTAATCTTCCAGTGTTGATAACAAGCAGAGGCTTGATTTATTGTATAAATTTTGGGAAGATAATTTATGTGTGTGGAGTAGTTGAAATGCCATTCCCAGGTGCGCATGTTTAAGTCGCAGGAATGAAGAGGTTTTTTCGAGCATCAATCAAATAGCAGGTTCGATGGCTCAGGTTTATAGTAGGAGTATTGGAACTACACATTTCGTCGTATGAATGACCCGAAGGTTATTTCTTTGAAACCATCAGTTCTTATTTCAACCTTGTTTACGAATTCCATTTAGACTTTGATTTTGCTAGAACCCGGATTTGTCATGATAGTAGTTTATTCTTCTTCAGAGGAAGACCTTTGCCGTTGTTGTTGTTGTAATATTGTGTTCTTACACAAATAATAGAATGGGCCACTGCCAATTAAAAATAATTCTTTAACCACGAATAATTTGAAGGATATTTTCAATCCTAGTGCCATGAACTAAATGAATTCATTATAAAGCTACAATTCTTATTTCCGCATTCTGTCGAAGAATTGCAAGTTGTAAAAAAGTTACTAAAAATGGCCATGAATATAAATATTTTTTATAATAATGATTCCAAGTGGAAAATTGAATAGTTGAATGGTTCAACCATTTATTGATCAAGTTGATGATTTAGAAATCATATATTTTGTTAGGAACTTGAAGTTCATAATCGAGTCACTTCTCGAATGTTAAATGTCAGAAGAACAATTAATTGTTGTTGTGCTTCGCACAGTTCTTCGATGCTATGCTCAAGGTCAAATACTTTTCAGATGTTATTAATATGTGTAAATAATTTGTGTTGCTTCGATGATGATAATATTTTTCGACGATATGTATTTTTGAAACTGGAAAAACAAGTGAAAGTTTAAAATTCTATGAACATTTATTCTACGAGTGTTAATATCATGTAAATATTCAAACAGTGATCTACGATATTTCCAGTATAGACAATTAACTTTGAACTGGAATTAAATATTAATAATTTTGGAACACAGTCTACAGGACTATTAATCGGACTTGTGTTTCCAAAAAGATTGTCAAATGTGTTTGGAAAATTTCTGTATATTGTGTGTAAATAAGTGTGTGGATCGCCACACGTGGATGATGCTGCTTTGAGCATCCTTGCAGTCAGATTTTAACTTCAAAATAATCTGAGATAATTTTACCAGATGTGTTTCTCCCAATTAAATCTCCTTCTATCCTTATTGTTGCATTGAGCCAAAAATCAGCAAAGCATTTTTTTTAATTTGATGTCGTTTTTGCGATTTGCTTTAACCCATCTGGCGCTCCGGGATATTTTGACTCTCGTGCTGACTGATTATTGGTAAAATGCATATGTGGTCGTGCGGACTCCGGTCTAAACGGGCACAGTATAGTTCTTCACGGAACTTCTTGTTTTTGTGTTAGATGTGCATAAAATATGCCTTTTTGTCTACTGGTACCAGTATATTTTGTATCGATTCATTCGACAGTGTGCTATTTTATTATTTGAATATGACTACCGTAGTTTTATTGCTAGTCATCAGATGGCACTAGTTTCAAGTAGTTTATTGAGTTTCAAGGCGCGGAACTACGAGGTATCTGATACGTTTATCTTTCTTTCCGAAAGCCTTTGAGAAACAAATGACGATTTGTAGGTTATTATTTGGTAGCGAAAGTGTAAGTCTTTCCGCGTTGACATTGAGGTTGTCGAGCAAAATGGCAGCCAACTATATTGATTCTGTAATTGAGCTCTGGATTATTGACGATTCGTGTGACAGTGACTCCAGCAAAATGGGTGTCTCGGAAGTTACGGAAATCCACACTAATGCAATTAGTGATGTTATCGAGACGGTACCGCCTAATTGGCCCTTTTCTCAAGTTTCCTGATTCCTCATTCTTCGAGGGGTCAGACCTCTTCATTTATATCAATGATATCTCCTGCCTTCTGCGCAAGGCCCTAAAGGAGGTCCTAAAGGGTGTAAGGTACACACAGGATAGTGCTACTCCCTCTAAAGCTCACGACTAGGTAATTCTTCGGGAAGCGGCTTCGGTGGCGTAGTTGGTAGCATGCTGAGTTTCTATGCCCAAGATCGCGGGTTCAAACCCAGCCGAAGCCGTGGGATTTTTAAGAGCGTTAAAATCCCTATGTATGCCTTCTTTCAGAGGGGAAGGAAAGCTGGCGGTCCCATGTCATAGATTTATGGCATGAAAAAGAACCCTCCACTAACTACACTTGTGGAAGCTAAAATTTGTAGGTTCGTTTGATACCGTTATATTAGTTTCAAATTTCACCGCCAGGTGCTGACTGCGATGGCATTTAGTAGCCACGTGGTAGGTGTCGTGGACAGTAGCAATTGGTAGCAAAAGTAAGAACTACTTGAAAAAGTTAATCGACTGCAGTCCTTCTACCTGAATCACAGATAACACACACTAATACAGCCATCACAATTAACACCGGTTATCAGACAAATTCTACACACATCCAAAGTACACGGGGCTACATGACCGCGTTGTTACAGCCCCTTAACTAAGGAACCCACCAACCTAATTCTTCGGGAGTGATGAATCATGATCCTACACTTAGCTAATACAGTATGTCAATTCCATGATTTTCATACCTTATTTCATATTCCGGGAGTAATTACCAATTGAAATTCTTATCCATTATCACTACTGCACAGGAAATATGTGAATTTAGACGTTATTAATTGTTCGTTTAACGACGACAATTGTCATGGCTCGTCATTGCTCAACTGCTACTGAAAGAGGCGCATTGAGTTGTGTTCATCTGTTACAGAGACGTCATTTCACTGTTGCCAATTTATGGAACACAAATTACGCGGCACAGATCATGCGTAACGAGCTCCGCGAGGAACTATTGGCTTACGAAGATACTGTTAGCTTCTGGCCGAAAATTACTGACTTTACTACAAGCAAGGAGGTCTGGGGTGTTAGCCCCAGGTTAGGTTTCTTTGTGTATGTAAAGACTTTTTAATATAGAAAACAAGTAGTTCCGTGAAGAACTATACAGCCTATTTTCATATATCCTACTCATGTTAATTGCCTCTATCAACATACAAAATTTCAGTTCGATTGTTGTGATAGATTCGTAGAAATTGAGAACCGTTTAATATTTCAGATGGTCGCCAGGTTGGATTTTTATTTACGTACTATTACATGGAAATTATTGTGTACGTGTGGTATTCAAACTTCAATCGCATGATTAGCACACAAGAAGTAAAAACGAGATTTAACAATTTCGCACAGCTGCCATCATGTGGTTATGAAAACAATTGAAATAAATTAGATGCCAGTGGATCAGCATTTGTACAAGCATTTAACGTGCAAAGTTTCACTGAACTCGGATGGTTAAATCGTGAGAAACGTCGCGTCACCGCCATGTTGAATTTGTGCTCACCAGGTCACTGAAAGACCTATAGGTGAACTTATGTGCATAGCCACTATGAAATTTCAGTTTGATTGCTGTAAAAGATTTTTAGATATTGAGAACCGTCAAAATATTTCAGATGCTCGCCCTTTTAGACTGTTATATGTTTAGGCCATAGAGTTATGTACCATTAAAGGAAAATTATTGCGTAGCTTCATTATTCAAACTTTCACTTCGATCGCATGATTACGACACAGGAAATAAAAACTTAATTTTAAAATTTCGCACAGCCTCCATCTTGAGGTTGATGAAACAATTGAACTAAATTAGATGCCAGTGCATTACAATATGTATAATCATTTACTGTACCATATTTGACTGCGCTCAGATGGTTAAATCACGAGAAAAGTTATTCAAATATTTCAACTTCGCTTGGCCGCCATGTTGGTTTAGTAGTTACCAGGTTTTTGAAAGTAACATAGTTGAACTTCTAGTAGTGCCCTTTATCACCGTACAAAATTTCTGGGTGATATCTGTAATAAGTTCGGAGATACTGAATGCTGGAGAAATATTTCGCACAGCCGCCATTTTGAGATTATGTAAACAATTGAACTAAATTAGACGCCAGTGCATTACAATATGCATAAACATTTGCTGTACCAAGTTTCATTACGTTTGGATGGTTAAATCGCGAGAAAAGGCTATTTAAAAGTCTCAACTTCGCTTGGCCACCATGTTGGTTTTGTAGTTACCAGGTTTTTGAAAGTCTCATAGGTGAACTTCTAGTAGTGCCCTTTATCACCGTACAAAATTTCTGGGTGATATCTGTAATAGGTTCGGAGATACTGAATGCTGGTTAAATATTTCGCACAGCCGCCATGCTGGATTGGTGAGACACAATAAAATTTGAAGGGCACGGTCGGGGTCGGCCAGAATTTCATTGAAATCGCTCCAGCTGTTTAGAAGTTATTAGGGACACACACACACACACACGAATCACACACGCACACACAGACACACGGACAAATGTGATCTCATAAGCCTATTTTCTCATAAAATGAAAATAGGCTAAGAACGAAGCGAACGAATGGAGCGATCGCAGCATACACATGGTACCACAGGCCCATGTGTGGGGTTGGCAACATTTAGTTATCCTGTAAATCACGCCCACAATTTCACTATATAAGTTGTGTTATAAAAAGGGGACGGCGGGTGGGTTATAGACAGTGGAGGAGGAAGCAACTATTAGGACATCGTTTCCACAATATTATTATTCGACATTACACAAGGTATTTCGGCTAATTTAAGTGATTTTGTCCTCGGTTCATCACTCCCGAAGTGTTACGTATGGTTCGCCCAGGATAGTGTTACCCCCTCAAAAGCTCACGACTGGGAGTTGGTGACTTCGAGGGTCCGTTTTCCCCTTTGGGACGGTCCCTCTCCACTTTCTCTTTCGTAGCGTCTACTTCTTTCCAAGCCCCCCCAGTCCTTGTTCTTCCAGGGTTGGGGTTATTTATTTTCCATGGCGATTATTTTCCGTATTGCTTTTCTTTTTTGGTCATTTTTTTTTCTTGAGATCCGTAATTTGGTTTTAGATTAGGCTTCAGTTTTAGTTGTAGCCCACCTCGTGGTATAGTGAATAGCATTCCTGGCTATCACCCCGGATGTCCGGGTTCGATTCCCGGCTCTGCCAATAACTTTAATTCTGGTATGAGGGCTGGAACGGGGTACGCTTAGCCTCGAGAGGCAAAACAGAGAAGAAGTGAGTTTGATTCCCACCTCAGCCATCTTGGAAGTGGTTTTCCGTCGTTTTCCATTTCTACTCCAGGGATGGGGTCTAACATAATGCCACGGTTGTCTCCTTCCCAATCCTAACCTGAATAACAAGTACACACACTACTACAGTCATCACATAACACACAGGCCTAACTAGAAATAAACCAAAGTAAAACCAAAGAAATGACCTTGAGGAGAGGGGGGAAACATGCCTCAAGAAACAAAATGACACTTCCCAACGAAGTAGTCTCTAAGTTCAAATACCTTGATATTACTTCACAACCAACACTATCTTCCTTCAACAATCATGTTACAAAGAGAGCAACTGCAGCAATAAAAGCCATTCAACAGCCGCAACTAATGTCACTAGTCACCACAATAACACTGTTTTAAACAGCAATTGCAACCTACGATATCAATATCCTCTGGGACAAACTTACGACCACCAACCTGCCAACAATAAAGTAAAAGCCCGCTACCTAAACTAGATTCTTGGAGTTGGGAAGACAGCACTATCAAGGTTAACTTTATGTACTTACAAAAGAAACATTCTTCATTGAGGACATTAAAGCACAATTCTGGCTACCAAATACAAAGGCTTATGAGAAGACTAAATGAGTAGAAAGAAGCCACACGGCCCAAATTCTACACAACAGACGCTATTACATCAGAGTAGAAGCAGTCAAATTACGAACTCCGACACATAATGTCAAGATACGCAACACACGGTTTTCACCACAAATTATGCTGTAACCAAAGATTCCATCAACCGGAAGAAGAATGCGTGTGCAAACTGTGCGACAAACACTGTGAAAGATATCATGCTCACAATTGCAAAACAAGGACAATCTCAATAATTAGACTAGGACAAGAATAATTTATATGTCAATATGCACATTGTGCGGTTTCTTTAAATAATAATAATAACACAGATTCAGAAAAAATTTGCACACACCCAAGTTCACGGGGCTCAATGACCACGACGTTCCAGCTTCTCAAATGAAACATCAACAACAACAGTCTTAGTTGTAAGTTTCATTTAATTTCTTCATCGCTATCACCCAAACATCAGGGGCTGATAACCTAGATGTTAGGCCCTTAAAAACAACAATCTTCATCATCATAATCATCATCATCATCATCATCATCAAAGATTTTAGAATGCAGCCGAAATAAATCAGAAACCCTATGGACATCAAATAGGCAGGTGAAAACCTAAAGGAAATAGGAGACTTATGTTACTAAGGAAGCAAAATAACCAGTGATGGACGAAACAAGGAGGATATAAAAGGAGGTTGGCTCAGGCAAGGAAAGTATTTCTACAAAAAAGGAATCTGTTGACATCGAATATATATTTAGGTATTAGGAAGTCATTTTCGAAGGCCTTTGTCTGGAGCGTAGCGCTCTATGGCAGTGAAATTTGGACTATTGGTGCAGCAGAAAACAGGAGAATTGAAGCATTTGAAATGTGGTGTTACAGGAGAATGATGAAGATCAGATGGGTAGATAGAGTTACAAACGAAGGCGTATTAAGACGAGTGGGAGAGGAGAGATGTTTCTGGCCACTGCTATTGGAGAGAAGAGATAGGTTGGTAGGACACATACTAAGACACCCAGGAATAGCAAGCTTAGTCATGGAAGGAAGGATCGAGGACAAGAATTGTAGGGATAGACCAAGGTTCATCATCATCATTAGGTCCTGTGAAATGCACATTGGGCAGCAAGTCTTCTCCAGCGATGTCGGTCGATCGCAACAGCTTCGGCGTCATGCCAAGAGATGCCAATGGTCCTGAGATCTTCTCTCATTGTTTGACGCCAAGTTCTTCGAGGCTGGCCTTGTTTCCTTTTTCCTCTCAGTGGAATCCATCTTAGCACAGTTCGTGGGTGACGGTGTTCGGGCATGAGGAGGACGTGGCCAGCAAGTCGCATCCGACGCTCAGTTACAGTTGTTGACAGGCGTACTGAGTCTGATCTTCTTAAGACGTCTTCATTTGTGACATGATCACGATAAGAGACTCCAAGAATACAGCTAAGGCAACGTTGTTGGAAAACATCTAACCGCTTAATTACCTATGCCGTGAATTTCCATGTTTCACAGGCATATAATTCAGTAGGTAGGACAATACTCTTGAAAAGTTTCGTCTTTGTGGCGACGCTTATGACTGTTGTCGACTAGATAGAGCGCATACGTTGAAATATGCCTGATGCCATTCCGATTCGACAGGTGATTTCCCTTTCTGTGCCTCCATCAATGGAGATAATGCTACCAAGTTATGTGAATTGTAGCACTTGCTCTATAGCTACACCACGAACTGTTATGGGCCTGTTATCCTGGACTCCACCAACCTGCATGTATTTGGTCTTTTCATTATTATTTCATTATTTTACTGGCCTCAGTATATAGGCTAGTGGTCATTTCTTGTAATTCCACCTTTGTTTCCCCAAGCAATGCGAAATCATCTGCAAAATCTAAATCTGTTAAACGATTTGCGTCCCATAGAATGCCAAAAGTGGGTTTACTCAAGGTTGGAATATGTTAACCAGATTGCCTCGGATGTAGGATGTGGTAGCTATGTAGAGATGAAACGATTAGCTCAGGTCGGGGAGGCATGGGGTGTTGCATCAAACCAGTCAAAAGACTCAAACAATAACATCATCAAACATCCTCATTAAACGTCATTGTGGTCGCAACGAACTTTTATTTTTTAATTTTTTTTCGTCGTTACTCTACATTGACACTCTGCATTAGACTTCCTGGGCTGCCGAATTTCACAAAAACTGGACCGACTTAGTTATAGCTAATATGCACTGCTGAATAAGTAACTACAATTACCATAATTGAATCCTGCATTCCAGTAATTGTGCGCACGTGTTCCAACTCTTAACAATCAGCATTTGCAATTCCTCCTCACTTAAGGCGTGCTGCAGCAGTAACATTATCTGTTATGTAAGCATGGAGGAGAAAAGGAGTACATTTTTGATAAGGTCTTGCGCGCCACTCCGGGAAAGTGTCCCTATGACACCAACTGAAAGCTAATCTCCAGCCGCTGATCGCTGATGACCTCAGTAAAAGCGCCTTCCCTCGCGATGAAGATGTCATTAAGATGTCGTTATAAGGAATGAGTTTCTGGATTACAAGAGTCAGGTCTTCTCGGTATCACGCGATATCATCATGTCGGTTCTTTTTGTTCGCTCTCAGGATTGATGTTTAAGGACCTCTGTTGTTGTTGTTGTTGTTGTTGTTGTTGTTGTTGTTGTTGTTGTTGTTGTTGTCGTCGTTGTTGTTGTTGTTGTTGTTTGATTTAAGAGCGCGAACATCGTGGTCATTTCATTCCCGTATACTTGAGTAGGCTACTTTTATAACTAAAACTGATTCTGTAGTGTCTATAGAAGTGTATGTAAGTGTAATTTAGATAAAGATTGGGAAGGAAGCGGCCGTGGCCTGTAGTTTGTAACCTGCTCGGCAATTTCCTAGAGTAGAAGTGGGAAACTGACGGAAAACTCCTTTTCTTCTTGACATGTGTTAACGACATTTCGTTTTGACATTCCGTTTTGACATGTGTTATTGACATTCCGTTTTGACATGTGTTATTGACATTCCGTTTTGACATGTGTTATTGACATGTGTTATTGATATGTGTTATTGACATGTGTTATTGATATGTGTTATTGACATGTGTTATTGACATTCCGTTTTGACATGTGTTATTGACATGTGTTTTTGACATGTGTTATTGACATTCCGTTTTGACATGTGTTATTGACATGTGTTATTGATATGTGTTATTGACATTCCGTTTTGACATGTGTTATTGACATGTGTTATTGACATGTGTTATTGACATGTGTTATTGACATGTGTTATTGACATGTGTTATTGATATGTATTATTGACATGTGTTATTGACATGTATTATTGACATGTGTTATTGACATTCCGTTTTGACATGTGTTATTGACATGTGTGATTGACATGTGTTATTGACATTCCGTTTTGACATGTGTTATTGACATGTGTTATTGACATGTATTATTGACATGTGTTATTGACATGTATTATTGACATGTGTTATTGACATTCCGTTTTGACATGTGTTATTGACATGTGTTATTGACATTCCGTTTTGACATGTGTTATTGACATGTGTTATTGACATTCCGTTTTGACATGTGTTATTGACATGTGTTATTGACATGTGTTATTGACATGTGTTATTGATATGTGTTATTGATATGTGTTATTGACATGTGTTATTGACATGTGTTATTGACATGTGTTATTGACATGTGTTATTGACATGTGTTATTGATATGTGTTATTGACATGTGTTATTGACATGTGTTATTGACATGTGTTATTGATATGTGTTATTGACATGTGTTATTGACATTCCGTTTTGACATGTGTTATTGACATTCCGTTTTGACATGTGTTATTGACATGTGTTATTGACATGTGTTATTGATATGTGTTATTGACATGTGTTATTGACATTCCGTTTTGACATGTGTTATTGACATTCCGTTTTGACATGTGTTATTGATATGTGTTATTGACATGTGTTATTGACATTCCGTTTTGACATGTGTTATTGACATTCCGTTTTGACATGTGTTATTGACATGTGTGATTGACATGTGTTATTGACATTCCGTTTTGACATGTGTTATTGACATGTGTTATTGACATGTGTTATTGATATGTGTTATTGATATGTGTTATTGACATGTGTTATTGACATGTGTTATTGACATGTGTTATTGACATGTGTTATTGACATGTGTTATTGACATGTGTTATTGACATGTGTTATTGATATGTGTTATTGACATGTGTTATTGACATTCCGTTTTGACATGTGTTATTGACATTCCGTTTTGACATGTGTTATTGACATTCCGTTTTGACATGTGTTATTGACATGTGTTATTGACATGTGTTATTGACATTCCGTTTTGACATGTGTTATTGACATTCCGTTTTGACATGTGTTATTGACATGTGTTATTGACATGTGTTATTGATGTTTTGTTGTTTCATAATGTGCATTGTTAATGCAAACTTTCGCAAATTTGATAAACATTCAGCATCAGCTTTCAAACGACTTAAAATTGTAAGGACGATTGTAGTTTTACGTGACCGTGAATCTTGTGATTATGAGTCACGGGACCTCCTTTCTTATGTGGAATCCGAACCACAGGATACGGCATTTCACTTTAAAAATCTCACATGCATTGACCGGGAATCGAACCCAGCCCACTTTCCTGCAGCTTGACCACTGCACCACCATACACCAATATAAAATTGTAAAATAACGCATTTGCAGTTATTTCATTTTACTGCGGTTTTTCCGATTAGGATGGTACTTTATGAAACTTCCTCAGGCAGAGCTTTCGAACGACTCAACATTGTTTAAATCAGATTAATAGAACTCTAGAAAATAGCGTTACCCTTTGCCTAGTTTATCAGTACTGTACATTTATTCCTTGACATAATCAACTTTTGTCTTTGCAGGTGTTCATTTAGTTACGTCCTGTCATACAGGATGATGGTGAAAATAACTCTTAATTAGACTTGTCGACTGCTAGAGATATTCGCTCTCATTTACGACAAGTAGAAGAGTCAGTGGCTAGCTGACCCAATGCCCAGTAATAATAAATAAGAATATCGTATGACCTCGGATGCCGGGTGCAAGCTTTGTTATGTGACACCCAGAGGGCAGCTTGCATGTCGAATTTTGTTGTTCCTTGAAGCACTACGAAAGTCAAGGAGGTTAGATATGTAAGCTCCTTGAGACAGTAGCGCTTTCTAGTAGAGAAATGAGGAACTTGGTGTTGGCGGAAAATCCCGAGATTAATTTTGCCATTATGAACACGGCGTACTGAATTCAAATAGGTTCTTTTACATGCCAAAATCGTATGACATGCGTGTCGTGATTTTTCCTTCTTTCAAAAATCACTTACCGCGGCCAGGAGCGTACCTGCAAGCTTGGGGTTGGTAGTCCGGCACGATAACCACTCACCCACCTTGGCAAGCTAATGCCCAGTAAACTGAGAGTGATCAAGAGAAGTACTCGCGTGTGGCGGAGCTCTTTCCGGTCACGGAGGGAGTCCATCATTTTGTGTAGGCTAAGGATAGGTCTACAAGATCCACCCACTCGTACCTAATGAGAAGGGAAGACCCCCCCAATTTGCACCTGTGGAGCCGTTTTCACCGTGGCCCACATTTAAACCGACTGTGGGGATCTTGCTGACTTACGAAGAAACCTTTGTTTACAGAAGACACTCAAACGTATATTAGCCGATGACGCGGTGGCTGCTGATCTCTTCATCCGCTTTATAAGTGAGAGTGGGTTAGGGCCAACAATCTTGACTCAACGACTTGTTCGTTTTTGAATGATGATTTTTGTTTTTCCGTAATTTTCGTTTATATTATAATTATTAGTTTTATTTAATTTATTATTTGATTCATTTTCGGCCTTTTCAAATTTGGGTGGCCACCTCTAAATTTTAAATTCCATCCCAAATTTGTACACTTTAGTCTCGTAGTTCCGCCCCTTAAGGCAACAATAACAACTAACCGACTTGTCGATTTACTTAAGGTTAGGATATGAATGAAGGAAGGAACTCGTCTGTATCTAAGGACTAAATAAACGCTCGGTGTTTGATGTCTTGGAAGCATAAATGGCGCAGAAGGAGATTAACACATCATCAGCTGTTGTTTCCCAGACAGTCGCAGTAAACACGAGTTTATAACGCACAGCACCAATAAAAGAGCACCATTACTCTGCCACACTTCAATCACTCGAGCACATTACGGGAAGATGACGGCAACTGTTTCCGCGGGAAGTGAGACATCCCACCAGCTCCAGCAGTCAGGGGTGACCAACATCCCCACAACGCATCCGGGATTCAAGCGACAGCTTCTTGATATACTCGTAAACTCGGCGCCAGCGGCTTCGGTGGTGTAGTGGGTAGCATGCTGAACTGCTGTTCCCAAGATAGCGGGTCCAAACCCGGCCGAAGCCGTCGGATTTTTTAAGAGCGTTAAAAATCCCTCAGTATGCCTTCCTTCGGATGGAAAGTAAAGCCGGCAGGCCCATGTCATAGCTTTATGTTAAAGAACTTTCCACTAATTGCACCTGTATGAAGGTAAATTGGATAGGCTAAGAATGTAAACAACGCTCTTAGGTTTCTACGTTCGTTGCCAAGAGCCGACTGCGGAGGCGTCTAGTAGCTAAGTTCTGAACTTCGCTTAGTAGTCGTTGACGGTGGCGCTTGGCGGCAAAAGTAGGAACTATTTGAAAAATTCTAAGTTGCAGTACTTAAACTAAAAAACAGATACAGACACTAATACAGTCATCACAATTAACACCGGTTATCAGACAGATTCTCCATACACCCAAAGTACACGGGGCTACAAGACCGCGTTGTCGCAGCCCCTAAACTTAAGAAATAACCAACCAACCAATTACACCTGTGTGAAGCTAAATTATATATAGGTTAACATTCGACAAACGCTCTTATGTTCCGACTTTCGTCGCCAGAAGCCGACTGTGGTGGCATCTGGTAATCAAGTTCTGAACTAGTAGTCGTTGACGGTGGCGTTTGGTGGCAAAAGTAGGAACTACTTGAAAAATTGCAATGTCTGCAGTCCTCACATGAATTGAAAACAGATAACACACACTATTACAGTCATCACAATTAACACCGGTTATCAGACAGATTCTACACACACCCAAAGTACACGGGGCTACATGACCGCGGACCGCGTTGTCGCAGCCTCTAAACTGCAATTGGGTACAAACGTGTTTACCGACTAAATAATTAACATGTCTTAAAATGTTTTCCTTAAAAATATGATCACTCAAAGAATAGTACAACATATGTCAGTGGCACTGGAAGGGTTAAATAGGGAAGGAAACTGTTTGAATGAAAATATCATTGAGAGCTCCACACTGCTCGATTTGTTTCTTCAAGTCTGGCATGTGCTGTTCATTTAAAAGCTGTTTATTATTAATTCTTTGGGGGCTTCGTGATATCGCCCCGTATACTTGGGTGTGTGTAGAAGTTGTCTGATACGATCTCTGTTCTTGTGTGTGTACTGTTATAACTGTGCCAGTGAGCTACGTCATCACTTACAGGAAAGGTATACCGACTGTACTAACCTTACCAAAGACATTTCTCAAATTGGCACACAAACAATTGTGTGGCAAGCACTAACGAGTGTGCCGAGTGCATTATGCTAAGTCGGCCGTCAGAACTCCCGAGCCCCACACTGTGAGGTAGTTTCTTATGAATAGGAATAGAGGAGTTGACAGCTCGAATTCTCAGAAATGCAACGGTCCTCAACGGCAGAGATATAAGGTGAGGACAGTATTTAGGCATGTAGCACTCTTCTTAGCATTTGGTCCATCATACCCTAAAATATTCCCGTACTTTTTTTTACACCCTGTGTAGATTAAAATAGTGCTGCTGCTGTACATTAAATCGACATTAAGAATCAATGCTTCAGAATTTTAATGCATAATCATGTCGCGAGGTGGAGTGAAGCACAGCGCTGGAACCAGTGAGGGGGAGATTAGAATTGGCTGAGTCGACAGGAGGAGTGGGGGGTGGGGGAGGGAAGGGTGGGGGGGTTCCATTATGTAAAACACATTCCTCCACGAAAAGTAACTCGCCGTAATTTGTGACTCGTAGCAGAAAAAGATAAAAATTAATAATAAAAAAAGCAAGGGAATAAAAGACTCGAAAAGGGACGGGATGAAGATTTACATGTTTAATACCTTTTTAATTTGACTTGAAGATGAAACAAAAGACAGACGAGTCATTGTAATTGCTTGGCTGTTTGAACTGGAGCTGCTCCAAGTGGCGGGGAGGATATTTATATTCTTGAGTGCAGATCAAATTAATTGTACCTATGATTGTTTAATGAAATCAACGACAGTAATTACTGCTGACAATAGGATGTTGACTCGATGCAGGATGCTGTTCATGGTTAAGAGAACAAGTAGTGCGAGATTGTGCACGTTCTATGAACGAAATCAGAAACTCCTTGGTTGGTTCGTTCGACAGTTTAGGGGCTGC
Source organism: Meconema thalassinum (assembly GCA_946902985.2). NCBI lineage: Eukaryota > Metazoa > Arthropoda > Insecta > Orthoptera > Tettigoniidae > Meconema > Meconema thalassinum. The sequence continues at coordinate 28,935,725 of OX336394.1, forward strand.
CACAACCCGGTCATGTAGCCCCGTGTACTTTGGGTGTGTGTAGAATCTGTCTGATAACCGGTGTTAATTGTGATGACACTATTAGTATGTGTTATCTGTTTTTAATTCATGTAAGGAAAGGAAGATTGTAGTTTTACGTGACCGTGAATCTTGTGATTATGAGCCACGGGACCTCCTTTTTACGTGGAATCCGAACCACAGGACATGGCATTTCACTTCGAAAATCTCACATGCATTGACCGGGAATCGAACCCGGACCGCCTTGGTGAGAGGCATACAGCTAGACCGCTGAGCCACCACGCCCCTAATTCATGTAAGGAATACAGACATTCAATTTTCAGGTAGTTCCTACTTTTGCTACCAAACGCCACGGTCACCGACAACTAGTTTTGAACTTGGTTTCTAGATGCCACCGCAGTCGGCTCCTGGCGACGAATGTTGGAACCTAAGAGAGTTAACCTATAATTTAGCTTCACACAAGTGTAATTAGTGGAAGGTTCTTTTTCATGCCATAAATCTATGACGTCCCCTCCGAAGGAAGGCAATCTGAGGGATTTTAACGCTCTTAGAAAATCCGCCAACTTCGGCCGGGTTTGAACCCGCGACCTTGGGCATAGAAGCTCAGCATGCTACCGACTACGCCACCGAAGCCACTCCAGAAACTTCTGTTACTTAGGAAGCAAAATAACAAGTGATGGACAAAGCAAAGAGGATATATAAAGTTGGTTGGCTCAGGCAAAAAAAAAAGCATTTCTACAGAAAATAAATCCGTTGATATCAAATATTGATTTAGGTATTAGGAAGACATTTTTGAAAGCCTTTGTCTGGATCGTGGCGCTCTATGGAAGTGAAACTTGGACTGTTGGTTCAGCAGAAAGGAGGAGAATTGAAGCGTTTGAAATGTGGTGTTGCAGGAGAATGATAAAGATCAAATGGGTACAGAGTGTAAAAAATGAACTGGTATTAAGACGAATGGTTGAGGAGAGATGTTTCTGGCGACTGCAAATGAAGAGAAGATATAGGTTGGTAGGACACATTCTAAGACACCCAGGAATAGCAAACTTAGTTATGGAAGGAAGGGTTGAGGACAAGAACTGTAGGGGTAGAACAAGGTTAGCATATGTTAAACAGATTACCTCGGACGTAAGGTGTGATAGCTATGTAGAGATGAAACGATTAGCTCAGAACAGGGAGGGTTGGAGGGCTGCATCAAACCAGTCAAATGACTGTGGAGCCCTCTACGACTCAACTATGTACCTGCGGTATTTGTCCGGTATAGTTGGGAGGAGAAACTATGCCGAAGTGGATTTTACGAATTAATGTAGACCTGCTTAATGTAATACCGCCTTCTGTAGTCTAAGGGCACGTACGGTAGTTATTGAAACTTCGGCTCCAATGATCCCGGGTTCAAGTCGATTCCCAGCTCTGCCAATTTCATTCTGGTCTGAGGGTTGGTACGACGTACACACAGCCATGTGAGGCAAAACTCTAAACTGTTTGTTTTTGATAGCCATGTTGATTATGCCTCAGGAGGAAATCGCTATGGCTATTTCCGCACTGATTATTTGTTATAAATGCATAATACAGTATACGAACCTCAGTCTCTTAATAGTGATACAGTAGAGTCTCGAAAACTCGGCACTCGCAAACACGGCACTCCGGATTTCTCGGCCACCCTGACAGGAGAAAAAAATCATGATTTTTCTTTATTTTTGTGTTTTCGCACAGAGCGTTATTATGTTTTCTTTCGCCTTCTCCATCAATGGAATTATTGACAGTTAAATACGACGCGAAACAAGTTGACCGACAGTACATAGTAAGAGGAGTAACGACGACCTGATAAATAGAGGCACTGTACTGTAAATGCACAAACTGTTGGCTGTAAGAAGTAAGCAAACGGTTCTCGCGTTGTATTTATTTGATTGCGCATTCTCCGCAATTCTGTTTCTTGGCGGTCTTCGTGACAAGGCTTCAAGAAACAGGTTTTAAAGCGAAAAGCAAAAGAACATTACTTACTTTTTGCAAAAAAGTAAATGGTAATTTTCATTAAGTGAAAAAACTATTTGCCTACGGAAATTGTTTTGTACATATTCAAGTACTGTATTTGTAGTGGCTTAATCATTTTAAAACTTGTGTTTCTGTTAAAAACAAATAAATGTACTGCATTGCATTACTTTTAAACCAAAACAAACAGCTTATTTCGTCTTTTTAACACATTTTCCGATAACCCGGCATTTTCGCGAACTTGGCCACCCATCGGAGCACATTAGGCCGAGTTTGTGTGACTCTAATGAATAAAGAAGACTGACTCATAGTCAGAAAATGAGGGATTATTGGAAGAAGAGAGCAACAACTTTACCGAAGAGTAGATACAAGCCCCGTGGTCCCAAGTAGGCCTAAACGGGGTATCATCACCAGACGCCTGGTTCACCCAGTCTGAACCTTACACCAAGCACATCTTACTGGGAAAGCATCAGCGTTATCTCCTCGCCGTGGAAGTATTAAAGAGTGGACTATAGGCTCTCACGGCCAATTAACTTTAGCTGAGTTACAATTTGAGTGATAAGTAATATTACAGTGTATATTTCTGTGAGTCGCCTCCGTAGCGTAGCGGTCAGCGTGCATAGCTGCCACCCCGGAGGTCTAAGGTCCGATTCCCGGCTCTGCCACGAAATTTGAAAAGTGGTATGAGGACTGGAACGGGGTCTACTCAACCTCGGGTGGTTCCGTGGTTTCCCACTTCATCTTCGGGCAAATGCCGGGATGGCACTTATCGTCAGGCCACGGCTGCCTCCTTCCCTCTTCCTTGTCTATCCCTCCCATTCTTGCCATCCTGTCCTATCCCTCATGAGACCCCCTGTTCGCTTTGCAGGTGTGGCCGCCTGGGCGAGACGCTGGTCCCGCCTCCCCAGTTGTTTTCCCCACCATGATGTCAAGCTCCAGGACACTGCCCGTAGAGGCAGCAAAGGTGGGATCCCTCGCTACGTCCGTGAGAATAGCCTACCTGGAGGGTAAACTGAAAAAAAAGAAGAAAAAAAAGGAGATGACCTCGTAGTTCAGTCCCTTAAAACAACATTAACTAACTATATTTCTGTGATGGTAGCACTGAGCAGTTCATCTTGAGATAGAGCCGATTTCTCGACCAAATATTACAGTGTATTTGTTTCTGTGTTGGTAGCACTGTGCAGCTCATGCGAAGGAATCTTGTGATAGAGACGATGTCCCTTGAACTAATATTACAGTGTATTTATTTCTGTGTTGGTAGCACTGCGTAGCTCAACTTGAGATAGAGACGATTTCTCGACCAAATATTACAGTGTAATAATTTCTGTGTTGATAGGACTGTGCAGCTCATGCGGAGGTATCTTGAGATAGAGATGATGTCTCTTGAACAGATATTACAGTGTATTTATTTCTGTGTTGGTAGCACTGTGCAGCTCATGTGGAGATATCTTGAGATAGAGATGATGTCTCTTGAACAGATATTACAGTGTATTTATTTCTATGTTAGTAGCACTGTGCAGCTCATGCGGAGGTATCTTGAGATAGAGATGATGTCTCTTGAACAAATATTACAGTGTATTTATTTCTGTGTTGGTAGCACTGCGCAGCTCAACTTGAGATAGAGACGAGGCTTCTCTAACAAATATTATGGCGTGTTGTTGACTTACGTCAGCTTTGTTTTCTCCTTTGCACACAGAAACTTGAGAAACTCGAGCGTCTTGTGCTCTGCTGTTTGATGGCCTATGAAAGAGGGTGTTGTTTTTATGAGGCTACAGTAGCCAGAATATAATTTCACCTATTTGTTAGATTCAACAAGAGTATAAACAAAGTTATAAAAGCTATCGTCATGTTTATGACTTTCGCCTTTGTTGGAAGCATGCCAACTCTTGATGCACGCAGGAAGTGTACACTGCGTTATATTTTAGTGGCAGGACGGAGAATGGATACACATGGACTGGCAAGTTAATAATGTAATAGAAGAGAGTTCATGTTCCATATTAATAATACTACTACTAATAATAGTAACGAAATGCTAAACTACGGCACTACCAGACAGTTGTTCTTACGGAAGCATTGTGAGCCTCCGAAACTATATCTCTAGGAGGCCACTCTCAAATTGGTGAAATCGAAATCCAGGAACGTACAATTCTCAGGAAAATATATGGCCCCGTTTATGTTGATGGTATATGGATTAAAAGGAAAACCACAGACTTGTACACTGTAATCAATAAGTTCACTGATACCGTGCGTAAGAGACGATTGGAATTTTATGGTCACATCTGCAGAATGGACAACACCAGATATGCGAAAAAAAACTGCTTGAAGAAGGTCAAAATCAGTTGGTTAGAAGAAATCAAACAGGACTTAAAAGAAATAACCATTACAGCAGATGTCATCATGAATCGCAAGACTTTTGGAACTCTAGTCACAAATCACTCTTTCACCGAAAAAGCTAAAATGACCACTGGAAAAAAATGGACGGATGAACGTAAGAAGGGGCATAGCGAGTTCATGAGGAGATTTTGGGAGGAGAAGAAGAGGAAAACACCATCAACCCGAGTCAATAAGTTCAAACGCGCTCCCTAAGTGGGCAAAACGAAGAAAGAATTATTATTATTATTATTATTATTATTATTATTATTATTATTATTATGATAATAATAATATAATTATGATAATTGAAGATGACTGTTAGGAGTGGCCACGGGAGTGTTCAGTGCGGAGTGTAAAGTGAATTAGAAAGAAGCTAAGCCTAGGAGGTAAGCTGAAATGAAGTGCAAGTGTTACAGAAAGAGGCGTACTACGAAAGTACTAATCAATTACAAACATATACCAGGGTACATAGTTAAAAAGTCTCATGACAAATCCATTGGCGTGCTAGCCCGATAAGTGAGGTTAAGTTAGCAGAGTCACGGATCGCCCACCGAAAGAGTAAACTCTGGGTAGTCCATACTGGCAACACAAGGCTCAAGTGTAGCAGGTGCGCACAAACATTTCACACCACACGAAGCGAGCAAAGGTACATGCTAGCAATGTGTGAAGACTTTCAGTCAGGAAAATGAACTAGACGCCTCATGCAGACGGAATAAGGCTAAAGTGTTACAGTTGCGCAAAAACATTTATATTATTATTATTGTATTGTGAAGTGACTTACCAAAGCCAAGCGCTTGGAGAGAGTTTCTGTTATTGAGGACCAGTCAAAACAAGAGAGCATTGGGAATCTTCGACCGAGTATGGAGGATCTTTTGCAACGGTGTCGAAACATTCTCAATAAGATGAAGCTTGCAACTGACAGGCAGCGTAATATATCCAACGATGTGAAGAATGGCATAGTGGAACTAGAAGAGGCCATTGATTCTATAGCCTATTGTGATCGTACTTCACATGCGGCACAGGACGAAGCTCACAAGGTTGTATTGAATGACCTACCGAAGGACATGACCCCCAATTCTAGCAGCAGGAACGAAGTTACTTCGGGAACTGTGGCTGCTCAGGAGGGCGATAAGAAGAATGAGACAGAGTCGTCAGAAATATGGACTCCTGTTACATCGAGGAGAGACAGAAGATTGGTAAAGGTTAGAGAAAATGCTGAGAATAGGCAGGAGGATTTTGCTGATAATGTTGACATATCTACCCACAAAGCAACCCCAAACAGACAGAAGAGACCTAGTAGGCCAAGGCGAGCAGCCTTACTGATCAGACCAGCTGAAGGTAAATCATATGCCGATATTCTGAAGGAGATTCGCCAAAAAGCAAACCCTAATGATACAGGAACTGAAGTCCGGTCCATTCGACAAACTAAAGCGGGAGACGTCCTTGTCGAGTTGGGAGCAAGTTCCAGGGATAAAGCAGCTTTTGGTAATTCTCTGCGAAATGTTCTGGGGTCCAATGCTACAGTTCGTAGGCTTGAAGCGAAGGCAACTGTTGAAATCAGAGACCTTGATGCTCTAACTACTTCCGAAGAGGTCATGGAAGCTATCCAGAGAACTATCCCAGAACTCTCTCCAGATACCAAGGTGCTGCTGACGAGGACGAATACGAGGGAAGTGAAGATGGCTGTTGTCACATTAACAACTAGTGATGCAGATGTGCTCTTGAGGCAAGATCATATCACCATAGGATGGGTCAATTGCAGGATTAGACGGAGGATCATGGTATCTAGTTGTTATAGATGTCTGGACTATGGACATGTTGCTAGCAACTGCAAAGGCACAGATAGAAGTAAACTTTGCTACAATTGTGGCGGGACAGGTCACAAAGCTAGAGGATGTACGGCCTCAAAGAAATGTGTTCTTTGTGAAGAACGAGGTTTTATCAAAGATTTAGCACATGCTATGGGATCTGGCCAGTGTAAGGTCTTCAGAGAAGCTTTGGACAAAGAAAAGGCACTGAGGTTCAAATGATTCGTATACTTCAAGCCAATCTACACAGAAGTAAGACAGCCAATGATCTGCTATATCAGCTAGTCACAGAGAAGCAAAGCGATCTCTTGCTAATCAGCGAACAGTATAAAGATAAAGAGTCATCTCTTTGGTTCAGTGACACACTTGGCACTTCTGCAATCTGGGTGTTGGATTCTAGAAAAGTTATTATAAAGGATCATGGAAGTTCTGATGGTTATGTTTGGGTGAAGACCAGAAGGGTCACCTATTTTAGTGTTTACCTAACTCCTAATGAGGCAATTGAGCACTTCCGCCGGAAAGTAAATTCTTTGGAAGATGCAATTCTAAACGCCACAGATAGTGTCATAGTGGCTGGAGACTTTAACGCCAAAGCAGTGGAATGGGGTATGCCAAGTACAGATTCCCGGGGTAAGTACATTCTAGAGATGGCATCCAGGATAGGCCTTCTAATATTAAATATTGGTACAGTTCCAACTTTCCGACGTCCAGGATGTGAAGGAACAATTCCGGATGTCTCCCTGGCATCAGAAGTAATTGTGCCATTCATTAAGAGATGGAAAGTGTTGGAAGATTATTGTGCTAGCGATCATCAATTCATCGCCTTTGACTTTGAATCAAATGTTCAGGGACGGGAAGTACCTCCCCAGAAATGTCAACGGTGGAATGTAAATAGGATTAGCATGGACAAGTTCAAAGATATCATTGGGAAGGGTGCAGAACAGATTCGAAGTGCTGAAGCACGGGGAGAGTTTGAGGTTGAGGATCTGGTTTCTGCAACCATGGAAATTATTACGTCAGCTTGTGATGTTTCGATGCCCTCCTCAGTACCACGTCACCGAAAGAGCCCTGTATACTGGTGGACCAGAGAGATAGCAGAATTAAGGAAGAACTGCCTCAGGCTTCGCCGTCTTGCCCAGAGAGCAAGAAATCGGGAAGAAGCTAATGAAAAATCAGCGGAGCATAAAGCAGCAAAGAAGCTACTTCGGAAAGCCATAACTACGAGCAAGGTTCAGAGTTGGAGAAAGCTTCAGGAAGATATTGACACTGATCCATGGGGTTTGGGTTACAAAATTGTAACACAGAAACTTGGAAGTCACAGAACATCGTGCATCATGGAGGATGATATTATGAACACCATTGTTCAAACCCTTTTTCCAACTCATCCCACAAACCTGAGAGGAATTTTGAATGTGATCTAGATTTCCCACTGTTTACTGAAGATGAACTTCGGGTTGCAACGCATTCCTTACGGAACAACAAGGCTCCGGGGCCGGATGGGATTCCTAATGAGGTTCTGAAAATAATAGTTGATCAAGATATGTTGTTATTGTTGAGAATGTTCAATGTGTGCATGAAAGCAGGAATCTTTAGCTTTCGCTGGAAGATCTGTCGCTTAGTGCTCATTAGTAAGGGCATGGGTGACCCTGAGTTACCATCATCGTACCGCCCACTTTGTATGCTTGACACAACAGGCAAACTATTTGAGAAACTCATAAGACGGAGATTGCTTGAAGCAATAATCGCAGCCGGCGATTTATCACCAAGACAATTTGGATTCAGGGTAGGCCGGTCGACACTGGATGCAGTGCAAGAAGTCGCCGATAAAGTACGAAGAGCGGAGAGTTATAATCATTACTCTCGCTGGGTGATTCTTTTTGTTACACTGGATGTTAAAAACGCTTTCAACTCTGTCAAATGGACTGATATCATGGATGCTCTAGAATTTTCATTCCATGTTCCAAGGTATCTCCTTCGGATCTTAGACTCTTACTTGAAGGATCGTGCTCTGCTCTACGATACTACAGAAGGGATCCGTAGAGTACAAGTCACGGCTGGGGCTGCCCAGGGTTCGATTCTAGGACCTGATCTCTGGAATGTTACATACGACAGCTTGTTGAGGCTTGAAATGCCTGAAGAAACTATTCTAGTAGGATATGCAGATGATGTTGCTGCTCTTGTAGCAGGAAGAAGTGTCGAGCAGGCACAGTTGCGACTCAATATGGTAATGCGCAAAATCAATAGATGGATGGAGGAACATGGTCTGTCTATAGCACTTAGTAAGACGGAAATTGTCATCCTAACAAAGAAGAGAATTCAGACAATACTTCCAATACAGGTAGGACAAATTCAAGTAGAGACGCAGCCAGCAGCAAAATACCTGGGCATCATGATCGACAGTAAAATGAATTTTGGAGAACAGATTAGACGGACTGCAGATAAGGCAGCCAGAGGAGTAACGTCCCTCAGTCGGCTCATGGCCAATGTTGGTGGGCCAAAATCTAGTAAGAGAAGACTATTGATGACAGCCATCCATTCAGTTCTGCTGTATGGAGCGGAAATATGGGCGGATGCCCTGGATAAGGACATTTATAGGAAGCCACTGGCGCAAGTGCAGAAGCGGGGTGCTTTGCGCGTGGCATCTGCATATCGCACGGTCTCTGAGGAAGCAGTTCTCGTTATTGCCGGGATTATTCCGATTTGTTTTCTTGCGAAAGAACGCAAGAACATTTACTTGAGGAAATCTGATATGGGTTTACAAAATGCAAGACGATCGGCAAGAGTACAAACCTTTCAAAATTGGCAGATCAAATGGGAGCAAGGAGATCAAAGCCAATGGACTAAGAGAATGATCCCTCAGGTGCAGGTTTGGACAGAGAGGAAACATGGTGAGGTTGGTTACTATCTCACTCAGTTCTTGACTGGCCATGGGTACTTCTGTTCCTATCTTAAGAAGATGGGGAAGGTGGATTCATCAGATTGCATCTACTGTATCTATGAATTAGATAATGCTAATCACACCTTCTTCTCTTGTGGACGGTGGGTCCAAAATAGGCAGTCTCTTCAAGATCACATTGATGTAGAGATATCCCCGGACAATATTGTTGCAGTGATGCTACAAAATGAGGAAAACTGGAAACTGGTAGCAAGCTTTGTTGAAGATATCCTCCGAACAAAGAAGACGGATCTGGATCGCCACTGAAGATGATTCATTACGGAAGAGTGCCCTACAGGCAAATATAAAATGACTCTAGCCTGAAGTAATGTGCTAAACGGTTCCAGGCTAGTGTTCAGAAGTAACGGGGGAGTTTTAGTCGGTAGTCTGCTACTCAGGAGCAGGAGCCCGACACTCTGTGCGTAAATGCATTTCTTCCCCTAAAAAAAAAAAAAAAAAAAAAAAAAAAATGGTGTATTGGCTTTCACGGCCGGTGAATTAAAACTCAGCAATTCTTCTAGATTTGTGCCGTGTCTTGTGTTGGGTTTCGCCTAGGACACCAAGCAGGCTCATCGGCGGGCTCTTGGTGTCCCCGCCCGGACCCCCAAAGGAGTATCGAACTGCGCGATACCTCCCTTTATATAGAGTGCAACTGCACTCCTTGACTGCGAGAACCAAAAGCTCAAGCAGCCATAACCTCCCTATGAAGGCTTCCAAAAAGATGGTGTATTGCTTCGTGCCTTTCCACGACTAAAGGGCCTGTTATGGTTCTTTCTTTATAATGAGAACTTTTTGCATACACCAAGAGCCCGCCGATGAGCCTGCTTGGTGTCCTAGGCGAAACCCCACACAAGACACGGCACAAACCTAGAAGAATTGCTGAGTTTAAAAAAAAAATATATTATTATTATTATTATTATGAATAGAGCTTGACGCAATCGGCGTTTAAAACTTAAAATAGACGGGCAAATATGCACTATGTGTTATAATAAGCATTCAAGTAGGCACTACTATTGTATTCATTTAACATTTAAAAACACATTTCAGAGCGGCGAGGAAATATCGAATAGGCATTCCCATATATTGAATTTATGACACTTAAATTTATGCGATTTCGGTGGCATAGTTTGTAGCATACTGAACACTTCTATGCCCAAGATCGCGGGTTCAAACTCGGCGGAGCCGGACACAACAGCTAATAGCCTATTTGAAGAACAATCTGGAGCTTACATTCAATTCCCTCGAAATCTGGACAACTTCATTCTAATATAATACCCTCTCAACACATCCTATCCGCTGCCAGAAATGGCCAAGTAGAACATTTTTCGAACTAAAGCGACTTTAAACCATCTGTTTTGATTTTCATTGTCGTTTTCATTGTGTGAAAGAATGGCGGTATTAAAAGATTCTTGTCAACAATGGTTCAATAGCTCAGAGAGCGAAATATTATTTTTACAAAGGTTAGCTCACATGAATAAATAAATGATATGAATACATATCCAATAAAAAACAAGAAAATGAAATCACGATAGGCAAAATGTTCTCATTATAAAAAAAAGAACCATAACAGGCCCTTTAGCCGTGGAAAGGCACGAAGCAATTATTGGCGCTATAAAATCAGTACATCTCACTCCAGTAAGCATTATGCAAGACGTACGGACCTAAACAAAGGAACAAAAAAGGCAAATAGGCAAATGCCGAACTCTATTACTACTACTATCTTAAGTGTTAAGTTAAGTTTATGTTCCACGGTGTCGAAACGTAAACATTATGTTTCAGGAAACTGTATCATAATGAGGCTCATTATAACACTATTATTCATTATGAAACAGTTTCTCCCACCAATCAGAGCTCAAGAAACAGTTGTGTGACCAATTAGGCAAGGATACCTTCGCGCATGCGCTCAAAATACAATATGTCTATATAAATGACCGAAAGTGCACCGTTCATATGTTTGCGTAAATAAACTGCCAAGCACACAGAGTGCATGCGTCGGTCAGTCAGTGAGCTTGGAAAACAGAGATATCCTACCCAGCGCTCTCACTCCGATCACAATATTCTAGTGACTCAATCTCAACAGATATTTATGAATATTTATGTTAAAACATATAATAAAGTTATAATTGTCGTCGAACATAAACAGTCGTATGCTACTCGCCTATAATGGTAATTAAGACACTCGTATGGAAATTATAAATCTAGCTTATGCTCGTTTTATAAACATACTCGTGTCTCAATTATTGCCATTATAGGCTCGTTCCTTAATGTACTATTGCAAGATACAGGGTCATTCATTATCTATATGCACTCCGATAAACACGGAAAGCTAAGCCGGCTGTGACTGGCGCAGATCGCGGCCGCGCGTACGCGGTTCAGCCGGTGGTAGGCGTGCTCCGCTGACTCATATCGCTAGTTCACACGTGTTTTGTAATTCATATGGACGTGTATCTGCAAAGCTTAGACGTTAGTGTTGCACGTTTAGTGAGTATTGTGATTGCTGTGATTGTTCGTCATGGCTAGACACCAATTCACATTGCGCGAACGTGTGTATATCCATAATTCGTATACGAAAAGCAGAAAATCATGTTCTGAAACTAGACGAAAATTTCGAATCAAGTTTCCAGGAAGACCTGTGCCTAATGCCAGTACAATTAGGAGGCTCGCTAAACGATTCAAGCAAACAGGCTCCGTAAATAATAAAAGAGTCGACAGACATTCTTTCATCAGAAGATGCAGTAAGTAAACATTATTGAACATGTTTGGTAAAAGTGTGAAAGTGAGTGTTAATCACCGGCTGAACAGGGTACGTGCACCCGCGATCTGCGCCAGTCACTACCGGCTTAGTTGCCGTGTTTATCGGGGCGCACATAGATAATGACCCTGTGGTAACGACATAACTGTTGTATTAAGGTAGGAACAAAGAAATATTATAATTTACTACAATTGCTTTATTGTATTAATATTAACATATTATAACCATAATTAATTGATATGAGGTGATTGAATATTTTTGTGAATTATTATTAGCGGCACTGTATAAAATTATTGGAAGGTGAGAGATTGGACTGAATACGTGTGAATTTAATTGTGTTTGTTAACATACATATTGTAATTATAATTGGCACCTGCTGATAAGCGTACGCTTGGCAGGACCCGAAAATGTAAATTTGGTTAAATAAACAAACTGTTAACTACTACTACTACTAATAATGAAGTTTTCATCAAACCAGAAACACTTTACGCATCTGAAATTTTGATAATTGGGGGCAGATCACAAGTCAAACCAATACAGAAAAATCCTCAGAAAAATCTTAGGGCGAGAATATGGAAACGGGGTTTGTTCGAAAAAAGAAGCCGTATGAAATCTATGAACGTATTGAAAATAATCGCTCATTCAATCAGGAAAAGGAGACAGAAATTTTAAGGTCACATAATACGGAATGGATGACAATAGGCTAACAAGGACAATGTTAAACCTAGCACTATCTCAGAAAAACCACAGCAATATTGGTTGGTAGAAATTATCAAGACATAAAAAATTGGTTTAAAAAATTTAGAAATACTTTGGGATGGGTTTTATAACATGACATAAGGCTCTTTGCTGAGGGAAGCATGGTTTGGAAAATGTAGGCTATTGTATTTATTCCTTAAAAATATTATATCATTATCATCATCAAGTTTCCACTCCAGTTTCCGGGGTGTGGTTTACGAGCGCTCTCCATTTTAGTCGATTCATGTTCCACTGCTCCTTCAAGACTTCATCCCAGTTGATTCCCTTGGATGTGATATCTTCCTTCACTTGGTCCAGCCATCTCCTCCTAGGTCTTCCAACAGGTCTCTTTCCAGTAATCTCAGTATGTAACCATTGTTTTGCAATTCTTCCTTCTGTCTTACGTTTGACGTGACCAAACCATCGCAAACGTGCCCTAGTTATGGTCTCCTTCAGGGACTGATTTATTCCATGTTGTTCTCTTATCCTCTCATTTCTTACTTTGTCTTTCCTAGTTTTTTGAAGCCGCTTCTTAGAAACTTCATTTCTGAAGCCTGAAGTTTGCTGTCGTCCTTTTTGGTAGTTGTGCATGTTTCCAAGCCATAAGTCAATATGGGGACAAAGTATGTTCGGAACAAAGTTTCTTTTGATCTTAGTGGCACTTGCTTATTCCAGAGCAGATATCGAAATTGCTGATAGAATTGACTTGATTTCTGAATACGGTTATTTAATTTAAATTAATTAATTTAATTTTATATAATATCCCAAAATATTTTTAAGATCTTTTAAACGTATTTATAAAATAATTCAGCATCACCAGATATTTTAGGTTTTTCTGAAAATTATTTTATAGTATCACCAATTTGGTTGGTTGGTTCCTTAGTTTAGGGGCTGCTACAACGCGGTCATGTAGCCCCGTGTACTTTGGGGGTTTGTAGAATCTGTCTGATGACTGGTGTTAATTGTGATGGCTGTATTAGTGTGTGTTATCTGTTTTTAATTCTATTAAGGACTGCAGACATTCGATTTTCAAGTAGTTCCAACTTTTGCTACCAAACGCCACAGTCAACAACCAACTAGTTCTGAACTTGGTTACTAGATGTCACCACAGTCGGCTCCTGGCGACGAACGTTGGAACCTAAGTGCGCTAGTCAAATCTAACCAATAATTTAGCTTCACAAAAGTGTAATGAGTGGAAGGTTCTTTTATATGCCATAAATCTATGACATGGGACCGCCGGTTTTACTTTCCCTCCGAAGGAAGGCATACTGAGGGATTTTTAACGCTCATATAAAGTCCGACGACATCGGCCGGGTTTGAACCCGCGACCTTGGGCATAGAAGCTCAGCATGCTACCAACTACGCCACCGAAGCCGCCTTATCATCTATTTACAGCACACATTGTCACAGATCTGTTTTTTTAAATACTTTTTATGAAAGATTGCTAACAAGGAAAAGGAAAACCCAAGGTAAATATTGATCAACTTCGCTCGTAATTCAATTAGATTTCATTTATTTAGAAGACAGTTACTGAGGAGGGTCCAATGTGGCCGAAACGATTCAATTATTATTGACCAAGGTGGATGAAATTTAATAAATTCCCATGGTATTTTACTTATGATTATAACGTCAATAAAGGAACCTTCTTAATATGAGTAATTTCACATCATTGTGTAACCTGAGTATGTTTTTACCCCGAGTTTATCTACACTCCCTCCTGGTAAATGCCGGGATAGTCCCGGGGCGCCTACCACATCCTGTCCCTAATATACAGGGACTGATGACCAGGTTGCCCCACCCATACTAATCGTTATCTTTATGGGTCCTCTCACCACCATCTTTGTCAGAGACGGACTGCCCTTAACACTCTTGTTTACAGAGCAAGGACGGTGTGTGAAAAGGATAAGTTAGACGGTGAACTTCTGTTCCTGGCCGATACTTTCCAGAAGAATGGCTACTCGATGAATGAAGTGTTACATCCTAAACCGAGAGACAGATTATCGCAGAATCCTCCTCCTGAGGAATTTGCCTATCTACCAAACATGCAATCTGTCACAGACAGGATTAGCAATATTCTAAGAAGACACAATATCAAAACCATATTCAAGCCTAATGTCGCCGTAGGCAAATCCTTGCGATCAGTCAAGGATTCAGTTGGTCTTAACTGTGCTGCAGTGTATAAGATTCCATGTCCCTGTGGTTACGTATATATTGGTCAGACAGGTAGGAGAATCACAACAAGGGTCAATGAACTTCGTAGGCATTTAAGTATTTGCCAACCAGAGAAGTCTGCGGTTGCTGAACATACAAAATGACCATCGAATTCTTTTTGATGAAACATCTGTCATGTGTATGGAGAAACATTTCACAACTCGTATGGTTCTGGAGGCGATTGAAATAAGCAAACACCCACACAACTTTAATAGAGGCGATGGTTATCATGGCTGCCCTCTATAGTTTCAATACCAACATCTTCTTGGTCTCAGGAGATCATGGAGTAATGGCTTCCTATCTTATACCATTTATCTATGGAGGCTATGTCATTTTTACTCATTCTTTCTTTCCTTCTTTCTTTCTTTCTTTCTTTCTTTCTTTCTTTCTTGACAAACCTTGATAAAGGACGAGTAGTTCTCTTGAAACGTCGGTTTTTAAAGCGTCACATGTCCTTATAGCCCCAAACCTATATTATGTAAGAATACAAGTAGTTCCTTGAAGAACTATACAACCTATTTTCATATGTCCTACTCATGTTAATTGCCTCTATCAACATACAAAATTTCAGTTTGATTGTTGTGATAGATTCGTAGATATTGAGATCCGACAAAATATTTCAGATGGTCGCCAGGTTGGATTTTTATTTATGTACTATTTCATGATGATTATTGTGTACGTGTGGTATTAAAACTTCAATCGCATGATTAGGACACAAGAAGTAATAAAAACGAGATTTTAAAACTTCGCACAGCTGCCATTTTGTGGTTATGATAACAATTGAAGTAAATTAGATGCCAGTGGATTAATATTTGTATAAGCATTTGATGTAGAAATTTTCACTGCACTCGGATGGTTAAATCGCGAGAAACGTCCATTTAAATATTTATTACTCGCGTCGCCGCCATTCTGGATTTGTGCTCACCAGGTTAGTGAAAGTCCTATAGTTGAACTTATGTTCATAGTCACTATGAACATAAAAACATTCAGTTTGATTGCTATAACAGATTCGTAGATATTGAGAACCGTCTAAATATTTTGGATGGTCGCCATTTTGGATTGTTATGTGTATAGGCCATCCAGTTATTTACCGATAAAGGAAAATTATTGCGTAGCTTCTTTATTCAAACTTTCACTTCGATCGCATGATTACGACACAGGAAATAATAACTTAATTTTAAAATTTCCCACATCCGCCATCTTGAGGTTATGTAAACAATTGAACTAAATTAGATGCCAGTGTATTACACTATGTATAATGATTTACTGTACCAGATTTCATTGCGCTCAGATGGTTAAATCGCGTGAAAATCTATTAAAATTTTTCAATTTCGCTTGGCCGCCATGTTCGTTTTGTACTTTACAGGGTTTTGAAAGTTACAAAAATAAACCTGCAGCAGTGCCCTTTATCGCCGTACAAAATTTCATGTTGATATCAGTAATAGTTTCGGACATATAGAATCCCAGTGAAATATTTCGCACAGCCGCCACTTTGAGGTTATGTTAACAATTGAACTAAATAAGACGCCAGTGCATTACAATGTGTATAAACATTTGCTGTACCAAGTTTCATTACGTTTGGATGGTTAAATCGCGAGAAAAGTCTATATAAATGTCTCAACTTCGCTTGGCCACCATGTTGGTTTTGTAGTTACCAGATTTTTGAAAGTCGCATGAGTGAATTTTCAGTAGTGCCCTTTATCTCCGTACAAAATTTCAGGATGATATCTGTGATAGTTTCGAGGATATAGAATGCTGATGAAATATTTCGTACAGCCGTCATGTTTGATTCGTGAGATGTAATAACATTTGAAGGGCACGGTCGGGGCGGCCATAATATTTCTATGACTTCGCCGAGTTTCATTAAAATTGCTCCAGCGGTTTAGAAGTTATTAGGGACACACACACACACACACAGCAACACAGACACACAGACACACAGCAACACAGACACACAGACACACATACGCACATACACACACGGTCAAAAGGTGATCTCATAAGCCATAAGCGAATGGCGGCAGTGTAGTGCTCCAGTGGCACAAATCTCGGGTGCAGATTATCCCATCTCCCCTGGAGGCTCCCGGCAGATGACACATGAGCGCGCTTGATAACCAACACTCGGTTATTAACTCCTCAACGCGGGACACAAACTTTGAATCCCCTCAAGTGGACAACATTTGCATATTTCTGCATACGAGCGAGAAAATTAGAAACTAGGCTATTTTAGGAAACCTCATTTGGACAGTGGCTGCCTTAACGGTACTTTCTAAGCAGCCATCTGTGCGTGTTTAATATAATACACAACTCAAACAGTACCTTATGACACGAGCCTATAAAGGCAATAGTTCAGACACAAGTATGTTTATGTTCGACGATGTCGAAATGTAAACACTGTGTCAGAAAACTGTATCATAATGAGGCTCATTATAACACTATTTTCCATTATGAAACAGTTGTGTGACCAATTAGGTAAGGATACCTTCGCGCATGCGCTCAAAATCCAACATGTCTATATATATTACCGAAAGTGCACCGTCCATATGTTCGCGTAAATAAACTGGCAAATATGAGACCAAAAAAATAGCACTGTACCTTAATATCCCCAAATCCAATTTCAACACAGCACATTGCTTTCAAACGACTTCGGTGACAGTTTTACTGAATACTGGTGCACAATCTGCACATATGGCATTGAAGAACACAGAGCGCATGCGTCGGTCGGTCAGAGAGCTTGGAAAACAGAGATATCCTACCCAGCGCTGCACTCCGATCACAAAATTCGAGTGACTAATCTCAACAGATATTTATGAATATTTATGTTAAAACATATAATAAAGTTATAATTATCATCCAACACAAACAGTCGTATGCCACCGGGTGAGTTAGCCGTGGTCGTGACGGCATGACTGCTGGCAGTCGCTCACATCCGGGAGGCGAGGAGGTTCGAATCCCCCCGCCGGCAACCTTGAAGATGGTCTTCTGTGGTTTCCCAGGTTCCTTTTAGGCAAATGCCGGGATTGGTCCCTAACTATAGGCCACAGCCGCTACCTTCCAACTCCTCGTTCTTCCATTCCAACTTTCCTCCCCAACGATACTTGTACAGTAGCTCACCCATTGGGTGTCCGTCTCGAAGCAGCTACAAAACTGGCGAGCCGAACATGTCCTCGGACACTCCCGGCACTAAGAGCCATACGCTAAAAAAAAAGTAGTGTGCAACTCGCCTATAATGGCTTACGCTCGTTTTATAAACATACTCGTGACTTAATTATTACCATTATAGGCTAGTTGCATAATGTACTATTAATAAACGAGCGAAGTGTCTTAATTACCATTATAGGCGAGTTGCATACGACTGTTTATGTTCGACGATAATTATAACTTTATTATATGTAGGACACATAGGGTCTACTAATAAACCCAGGAATAGTAAACTTAGTTATGGAAGGAAGATTCGAGAAAAAGAACTGTAGGGGTAGGCCAAGGTTAAAGTACAGTATGTTAAACAGATTGCCTCTGAGGGAAGGTGTGGTAGCTATGCAGAGATAAAATAATTAGCTCAGAATTAGGGGGCCGGAGTGCTGCATCAAACAATAACAGGAAATGACACCCATTACAACTGGGTACAATCGTGTTTACCGATTGCAAAGTTTTTAAAATTTCGTTTACGAAGACAACACTGAAACACGGCATCCAATGCGATAATCAAAACACAAATAAAGTGGAATTGAATACGCAGCAGTAAAATAGTTTGGAAGTGCTCCGTGTCTGCAAAGTAATTCGCTACTTGGGGCAGAGAGGTCAGTCAATAAAACAAAGTGTTTCCAAGATATCAGCAACTTTAGAAGTCGTAATTTAAAACAGGGCAGCGGGCAGAAGAAGCGCGGAGAATTTCATTAGGTTAAAGTGTTCAGTTTGTCTGTACTCAGCACAACAAGCTTTTTACGTGGAGTAATTAAGCTAAAAGAAAGTCTTAGGTGGGGATAATACAAGTGTGTACAAGGATGATCTATTAGAGGCTTGGACATCGTGTACTTGGCTAGTGTAGAAAATGTCTGATAACCTGCGTTACTGTGGTGTCAGTACAAATACTTCGGTGTAGCTAGGGTGGCCATACGCGAAAATTCTCTACAATGTCCAGGTTTCGTGCAAAAATTTAAAATAAACAAGTAGTTCCGTGAAGAACTATACAGCCTATTTTCATATATCCTACTTATGTTAATTGCCTCCATCAACATACAACATTTTAGTTTGATTGCTGTAATAGATTCGTAGATATTGAGAACCGACTAAATATTTCGGATGGTCACCATGTTGGATTTTATATATGTAGGCCCTAGAGTTATGTACTGTTACATTAAGATTATTTTCTACGTGTAGCATTGAAACTTCAATCGCATGATTAGGACACAAGAAGTAACAAGGAGATTTTAAAATTTCGCACAGCTGCCATCTTGTGGTTATGGAAACAATTGAAATAAATTA
Source organism: Meconema thalassinum (assembly GCA_946902985.2). Lineage (NCBI taxonomy): Eukaryota > Metazoa > Arthropoda > Insecta > Orthoptera > Tettigoniidae > Meconema > Meconema thalassinum. The sequence goes on from OX336394.1 coordinate 28,955,031, forward strand.
GATGCCAGTGGATTAACATTCGTATAAGTATTTACTGTACTAAGTTTCACTGCACTCGCATGGTTAAATTGCGAGAAACGTCCAAGTGAATATTTATACTTCGCGTCGCCGCCATGTTGGATTTGTGATCACCAGGTTATTGAATGTCCTATAGGTGAACTTATGTTCATAGACCCTATGAACATAAAAAATTCAGTTTGATTGCTATAATAGATTCGTAGATATTCAAAGCCGTCTAAATATTTCGGATGGTCGCCATGTTGGATTGTTATATGTATAGGCCATAGAGTCATGTACCAATAAAGGAACATTTTTGCGTAGGTTTATTATTCAACTTTCACTTCGGTCGCATGATTACGACACAAGAAATAAAAACTTAATTATAAAATTCGCACAGCCGCCATCTTTAGGTTATGTAAACAATTGAACAAAATTAGATACCAGTGCATTACAATGTGTATAAACATTTCCTGTACCAGATTTCATTGCGTTTGGAACATTAGATCGCGAGAAAGGTCTATTTAAAATTTTCAAATTCACTTGGCCGCCATGTTCGTTTTGTAGTTAACCTGTTTTTGAAAGTCTTATAGATGAACTTCCAGTAATGCCCTTTATCTCCGTACAAAATTTCAGGGTGATACCGCTAATAGTTTGAGAGATATAGAATGCCGGTGAAATATTTCGCACAGCCGCCATCTTGAGGTTATGTAAACAATTGAATAAAGTAAGATGTCGGTGCATTACAATGTGTATAAACATATACTCTACCAAGTTTTATTGTGTTTGGTTGGCTAAATCTCGAGAAACGTCTATTTAAATTTCGCCAATTCGCTTGGCCACCATGTTGGTTTTGTAGTTACCAGCTTTTCAAGAGTCACATAGGTAAACTTCTAGTAGTTCCCTTTATCACGGTAAAAAATTCCTGGGTGATATCGGTAATAGTTTCGGAGATATTGAATGCTGGCGAAATATTTCGTGCAGCCACCATGTTGGATTGGTGAGACGTAACAAAGTTTGAAGGTCACGGTCGGGGTCGTCCGAGATAATGCTATAAACTTACTGAGTTTCATTGAAATCGCTCCAGGCGTTTAGAAGTTATTAGGGGACACACACACACACGGACAAAAGGTAATCTCATAAGCCTTTTTTTTTTCATAATTGAAAATAGGATAAAAATATAAGTAGGTAATATAAGCCGAAGCTGGCGCAGGGGCTAATGGGCAAGATGGCCGCCGCACGCAACCAGCCCTATGTTATTGTTATGGAGGGGTCAGTCATAGCTGGGCCAGGGGCTAATGGGCAATATGGCCGCCACGCCCTGAGACCGTCAATGACGTCACAAGGAGAGGTCGGCTGTGTAGTTGCCAAATGGAATATTTATTATTATTATTATTATTACTATTATTAGGTAATTATTAATTTATCATGTATAATTAAGACCAGCCTTATATTATCCAATTCTTGGTGTAGTGGCTAGCATTCTTGGCGGTCATTCCTGAGGTTCGAATCCCGGCTCTGCCAAGAAATTTAATTTCTGGTCGCAGGAGTGGAACGCGGTACACTCAGCCTTGTGAGGCAAAACTGATAAGAACTGGCTTTTGATTCATACCTCAACCATTCTGCCTAACCCAACTTCACCTAACCTCACTTAACCTAACCTAACCTAACCTAACCTAACCTAACTTCACCTAACTTAACCTAACCTAACCTAACCTAACCTAACCAAACTTCAAAGTGAGAGCAAATATGAGAGCAAATGTGAAAGCACACAAAATAAACTAAGTTATAACCTAACCTAACTTAACCTAACCTAACTTAACCTAACCTAACTTAATATTACGAGCAAAAAAAAAGTAAGAACAAAAAGTGTAAGAAAAAAAGTAAGAGCAAATGTGAGAGCACAAATAATAAACTTAGTTAGAACCTAACCTAACCTAACTTAACCCAACCTAACCTAACCCACACAAACCTCATTTAAAGATTTTAGATTTTACATTTTAACATTCTACATTTTAACATTTTAGATTTTGATTTTTTCATTTTACATTTTTTAGATTTTATATTTTATATTTTTTTATATTTTAAATTTTAAATTTAAGATTTTTTTATTTTAGTTTTACATTTTACATTTTTCGAAAAGAGTAAACTACAAGGTCACATTGCTAACCTCACCTAACCTAACTTTACCAAACCTAACTTAAGCTAATCCAAAGGCTATTGCACACACACAAAGTATATAAGGGCACATGCAACTATCCTTATGCTAGTCTTATAGGCTACTGTACAACATGATCACTATTCCAACCGGGGTATTTTTATATCATTTTGTTGTTTACTCATTTGTCAATTTTCCAATTTCCCATTTTCAGTTTTTTTTAATGTCAGTTTTAAGTTTTTCAATTTCATAATATGGAGACCTGGATTTTGCATTTTGTTGTTTAGGCTACACATTTGCCAATTTTCCAATTTCCCATTTTCGTTTTTTTATGACAGTTTTAGGTTTTTCATTTTCATAATATGGAAACATGGATTTTGCATTTTGTTGTTTACACATTTATTAATTTCACAATTTCCCATTTACAGTTTTTAAAATGTCAGTTTAAAGTTTTTCAATATCATGATATAGAAACATGGATTTTCCAATTTGTTGTTATACATTTGTCAATTTACGAAATTCCCATTTACAGTTTTTAAAATTTCAGTTTAATATTTTTTCTATTTTGTCAATATGGAAACATGGATTTTCCAATTTGTGTTTTACATGTTCATTTTGCATTAGGAGTGGAGAGAGGTGGGTAGTAATTAAAAATGTACAAGCAGAGTCCATACAATATTTTTTATTTTAAATACATGTACACTATATGCACATAATACATTTTTATATATATATTCTTTTTTTTTGTTATAAATTGTACAGTTGTTTTTATTTTGTTTTCTATTTATATTTATTTTTTGATTATGATTACCATTTTATTTTATTTTTGTAGTGTTATTGTTTTATTTCCTAAATTGTTTTATGTATTTGCTAGTTTCAGGCAGAAGATTTTGATATTCATAACTTAACTCTTTAAGCATGGTCAATGATTGAGTAATGACCATAGGCATGTGTACCTATACCATCAGCATCAATCACTCTTTTATCATCACCAGGACACAAAGCAATTTTGTTTAGTCTTATAGATGATATGTCATGTTGTTTAGAAGCGATAATGTTCATGGGTATTCTTTTTACATTGTTTTTCATGACACAATCCTTATAATCTTGAAAGCTTATACAATTTTTGACAACACTTTTGCTAAAACCTTTAATCTTTTTGATTTCTTTACCATTTATGTCTAAAGCGTACATTTTAGCTCTAAGTCCAACAAATGCTTTTATAATTTGTCCACAAGCCTCGTCTCTAAATTTCCCCAACGTTTTCTTGTTTGATGTAGAGTAACATATGTGATTAGTAGGATAATCTGATGTGTCCAGGTGTTCTAGGAAATCCAACTTGTCTTGATATACATCTGGGGTGTTAACCAAATAAATGAACGAGTCGGTATCCATATACATGAGTTTAAGATTGTTCATTCCATAATAGGGTAGCAGGACATCATAGTGGTGGGAATACATTAGAGTTTTTGAAATATCCAGTATACACATTCCAATATATATAGGCTTATTGAATACAATGTTACGTTTAGCCATGTGGAAAGCAGCTAGGTTAGGACCATAAATTGTTCTGTCGATGAATTTTGGTTTAGCTATTAGCTTTTCTGCCTTTTTTCTGTCAGTCACAAGACGTATGTCTATTCTTTTACGGATATTTTCCATTGTTTTCCCAAAAATGGCATTGTTGAATAATTTGTACAGATTTTTCTCAAAATCATTTTTGGCTTGTTTTCGAAGGTTGTTATTAAAATCAACGTAGGCCTTTAACCAAGGTCTTTGTTTAAACTTTAACACACGATGAATTTTTATCAATTTTATTCCATGATCTAAAGCCTGTTTTAATGCCATGTAGTGAACAACATATCGCCTTCGATTTCCAAGATGAGGAATTAGTTTTTTCAGAGACGAATCCTTAGATTGTGTACACTCTGGTAGGAAAGGTAAATCGTTGTGTAGATCATGAAGGTCAGATGGGTAATCAACATCAACGTCTAGAATGTATCCCACAGGATCGTCTTTCTTTAGTTTTTCTAGATCAACAGTATCTGGAGAAACCCACTGAAATCCACCATAAGGAAGGGAGTGGCACATAGCCCACCCGTATTGGTTGTTGGCATCATCATAGGTAATAAACTGCGATGGTTTCTCAGAATCATAGGTTTCCATGTATTTATTGTTAGCTTCAGCATACCGATGAGACACCTGGCATATGGCTCCACGTATTCCAGACTCGATTAAAAGAATCTGATCGTAATCCTGTAGCAATTCCAGTTCAATGCCTGTGTAAAGGAGCATTGCCTCGAAACTTAAACCAGGCGAAGTAAAAAAGTGTGCAGCATCCACTCGGTGTGTTTCTAGTGTTTTGTTTCTAAACGTTTCAAAGCTGTCTGCTAGAAGGAGTACATCTGAAGTTAGGTAGAGGTCACTATATTCCCCTAGAGTTTTAATGTTGAACTGATTCCAGACACTTTTGGCATGTTCATAGTCTTCTTGACTAACATCTTCTTGACTTAATTTGTTAAAGAATGCCTCCTTTGGAGGTAAACACGTTTCACTTAACTTTTCCCATGAGTCAATGTAGTCATAACAAAATACCCCTTTACGAGTCATGAGCATTGCATTTTCTTTTCCAAAGTACTTGTCTGTTTCAGGGTATGATGTTAAGTTGGAAACTAAGTTTTCCAAACTACTCGGCATTAACCGAAACGTATCCACAAATCTAAGCTTAACATTTCCTACATATTTGGTAAAGGAAATGTACTTTTCTTTGGAGTTAGCGATAACATCCACTCTCTCAGTAGTACATCCCAATTGCTTTACAATGAAATTTGCGTCGTAGCCACTCATATTATGTAGAAACACAGGAACGGAGTTTCGTGTTTTACACCTCAAATTACAGTTATTGTGAGCACTTCCACGGTATTCCCCTGTAATATGGCAGTGGTCTCGAACTTTCCAGTCCTGTTGGGTAAATGGTTTTTGACACAAATAACAGGTTTCAGAACATTGGAACTCTGCTTCTTGAGCCTGAGTTAAGGCCTTTGGAACATTTAAGCTGTAAAGTCGATCAATTTCATTAGCTATTGAGATCAAACAGTCCATAAACTTTCCTGCAGCGTCAGGTCCACGATAAATAACAGGTTGGCTTGGAAGGTTTGTCTTTATGTGTTCCACAGCAGGTGAGGGTTTAACGTATATACCAAAGCTCATAGGAACATGACTCTGGTATGGCACTGTATAACTTGCTTAAGGATTGGGTAAACATGTTTGATATGGTAAGAGTATACTTTCAAAATCTGCATAGATAACGTAAGGTATTCTCAGCATTTTTTCAACATTTAAGAATTTGACAATGGGGTTTTTAATAGGCATTTCAACCCTAGCAATGTCATGCTGGACACACAAAGCTCTATGTTCTTTCAATTTTTCCATTCCTTGTTGCCCATATTGATTATCAAAGTGAGTGAAACACCGTTTACACGTATATATCTTATGTCCATGGCGGGTAATCTGATATCCTACTAGTTTATCAAAATCTTTGATAAAGACGTAGTGGTTCTGGCCGGATGATGAACTTAGCAGAAGGAGGTCACGATGGTCTTGCAGCTCTTGATCCACAACCTTTAGAGGAAACAGTTTGTTGTCTTCTTCCAGTCCAAATACATTGATGGATATGTCGTTGGCTTTCTCGAATTGGGGAATGTCAGCTAGTAATGTAGGAAATGATATTACTGAAAAATCATACTTGTTTTCCAGATCCTTGTATTTACTAATGCGTTGAGCATCCTTTTTAACCAGTTTTGCTAAAATGGCATACATAAAACACTTTTCATCTTTCAAGTTTTCAGGATTAATGCAGGCTTTTCTTGCTTGTATAGCTGCTGGTGATGGAATATATGTGCTTCCACGCAAGGGATTGTACTTATTTATTTTCAATCGTACTCCTTCCACTGCTAACAAAGCCCAATTACTGCCTTTTAGCTCAGATTCCTCCATTTCCGTAGTTAACTTTGTAAATTGTGTTTCCAAGAAACTACTTAAGTCCGTTTCCAAAAATAGGGCCTGATTTCGTGTTTTAAAAGCACGATCTGTAATTTCATTGGTAGATGTATGAATGAATCTACATTCAGCCACAAGATTAAATTTTATCGACTTGTGCATTGCTAGTTCTTTCTGCATAGCTTGTATTATTTGCTGTTTGGACTCTTTAAGGTATGAATTTAAATCCTTGCACGTATCGCAACGAATGAAATAGGATTTAAGTCGACCTTCAAAAGATGTCTCATATTCAATAAGTCCATTTTTGTCAGGGACCAATGACAGTAGGTAATGTTTTGTAGGCTCTGCCTTTTGTCTTTTAGCTGCCGACACAACATTCTTCATGACGACGTCCATTGTAGGCATTGTTGAATGTACTACCACAGGTCTTGCACTCATGAAATTCCCCACACGATACTTCATGTCGCTTCCTATGATAGTCCCGAAGAAAAGTCTTTCCACACTCTTTACACATATAGCTAGGAATGGGTTCTTCCATCACGAATGTTGATTTCTGCAAACAGCTGCTTACTGCGTATCACAAGGCTAGAGGTTGGTCGGTGAGACGGTCTTTCACGATGTGAACACCGTGAGAGGTAGTAGTCAACTGGTGATATTCTTGTGAAAGGTCCTCTAATATACCCCTAGTCTAGACCAACAGCTCTTTACAGCGTATGACAAGGCTGTAGACTGGACAGTGAGACGGTCTTTCACGATGTGAACACTGTAACGAGTAGTAGTCAACTGATTATATACTTGCTAAGGGTTCTCTAATATACAATAGTCAAGACCAACAGCTACTTACTGTGTAGTACAAGGCTGTACAATGGTTGTTTTGACAGTCTTTCACGATGTGGTCACTGTGAATGGTGGTAGTCAACTGATGATATTCTTGATAAGGGTCCTCTAATGTACCCCTGGTTAAGGGTAACAGCTGCTCACTGCTTATGACAAGGCTAAAGACTGGTTGCTTCAACGGTCTTTCACAATGTAAACACTGTGACAGGTAGTAGTCAACTGAAAATATTCTTATATATATATATATATATATATATATATATATATATATATATATATATGCAGTCGTTTCATTCCGCCGCATGGCTATTGCCCCTGCGGCGGCGGGCCCCCTTAGACGGTTTCGTCGTCTCTTCGGGCCAGGGGGTTAAGGTATTTAGGAGAGGTGGAAATTGTGGTGATGGGTGGGTTTAGTTTTAGGATTTGGAAGAAAGTGTGTGAGAATTTTGGTTGGGGCATTGCTGGGGAGATTTGGAGAATAGTGCTGGGGGCGAAGTTTTGTTTGGAGAAGGGAGAGTTAGATGCAGGAAGGGGGATGTGGAGGAGAAGGGTGACTGCTTCATTGTGCGTATGTATAATTTTAAATGTCGAAAATTTATGAAACAAAGAAAACGCGGAAACCACGGAAAACAACTGTTGCAACTGCCAAAGCAGACGAAGGAACTTCTATTGCTCGCTCTGAGATTATTATGAATTTTAAGTATATTGGGGAAAACTAAGAGGGGGGCTGTGTTTATGTCCAGATCATAAGGTGATTTTTTATGATTTTTATTATTATTATTTTATAATTTTTTTTTAATTTTTTTTTTTCAAGTTTTTTTTATGGTGATGAGAAGGGAGTATTGATATATATGCGGTGAGATGAGAAGGGGAGTGTTATGGTAGTAAAGAGACAGGAAGAAAGAATTAAATAGCTGGTTGTGTGAGGAAATGAAATGATGTCGATGAGAAGGGAGTAATGGATGATGTTTGTTGAGATGCGAGAGTGGTATTGGTGGAGCGAGAGAGAAAGAAGAAAGAAAGAAAGAAAGAAAGAAAGAAAGAAAGAAAGAAAGAAGAAAAACGCAGAGCTGGTGATGTGAGGTTGGTGGCGATTTAACAATTTGAGATTGGGGGAGGGGGGTTGATATCGGATGAATTGAATGGGTAAATGAGGAGTGATGATGTCAACGATGTGAAATGACGGTGAATGTGTGTGAAGGTGAAGATGATGAAGGGTTTTTTTTGTTTTTTTTTATTGTGTTGAGAAATATAGTTGTTTCGCTATTTCGAATCTGGCGAAGATGCCATCAGTGTCCAGGGAAGTAGCGTTCATAAGCGAAATAATCGGAGACTGGGTTGTTAGTCGGAAATATTCTTATGGCCTACTCAAGGTTATCAGGTACTTACTGCATATCAAAAGGCTGTACACTCATGTGTGTTAGGCACTCTTTCTTGCTAAGGACCCCAATATTCCCTACACAAGGCTATACATGTTAGTTCTAAACACTTAGTGATTAATTGTATATTCAATTTTTGTACAAAGCTTATACAAGCACGTTTTTTTATGAGGAAAAACTTTGTTAAATAACTGCATGCGACACGCAAAGTATGTTTCCGCTATCTAGCGGTGACTATGAGAACTACTTGAACGACCAGCATGCTACCTAGCGCCCCATTTCAACACTCGCTCACTGAACGAACAGCATGCTATCTAGCGGTCGATAGCAATACTCCTCAACTACCAGCCTGCTATCTATCGGTCAATATGACAACTCACTCAACTCTACCAACATGCTACATGGCTATTTTTGTCAGTTTTTTGTTGGCTTTTTGGTTGGCCTTTGTTGGCTTTTGTTGGCTTTTGTTGGCTTTTGTATTAGCTCTTTCATATTTGCTCTTGCTTGTGGGGGGGGGGGGGGGGGGTATTATTTGATCTTGGAAAGTATGTCAGTCCTTTTTTATGATTGCAAAATGCTTACAGCCATGTTTGTAAGCAGCAACAACAACAACAACAACACACAAAATTCAAAAAAAAAAAAAAAAAAGTACTCTAAGGTTTATCAATGACTCTCAACTCTTACACTTACCTCTATCCCATGCATAGTCAAATAATTAGTATATTTTTCAAATTTTTCAAAAAATATGTGGAAAGTAGGCTATGTCATTAATCTAAAAATCCTGAAAAGACATATGTTAACTCCAACACCTACCTCTATACCACTCTCTGTCCAAAAATAGTGTATTTTTCAAATTTTCCAAAACATATTTCCGAAAATGGGTTATATTTCCGAAATTAAAAAGTTAACAAAAATGTTTGTTTGACATAAATGAATGGCCTTTGTCTCCTCTACCACTGTACCAAGTCCCAGGTCTCCAGGACAAAAAAATAAATTTTTTAAAAAGGGTTTTATTTCCAAAATTAGGAATTTTACAAACACATTTGTCTGACGTAAATCAATGGCCATTACCCCCTCTACCCCCACACTAAGTCTCATGTCTCTAGGACAACAAAAATAAAATTTTGAAAATGGGCTTATATTTCCAAAATTAGGAATTTTACAAAAACGTTTGTCTAACGTAAATCAATGGTCTTTACCCCCTATATCCCCATACCAAGTCTCAGGTCTTTAGGTCAACAAAAATAAAATTTTGAAAATAGGCCATATTTCCAAAATTAGGAATTCTACAAAAAAGGTTTGTTTGACGTAAATCAATGGTCTTTACCCCCTCTATTCCAACACCAAGTCTCAGGTCTCTAGGTCAACAAAAATAAAATTTGGAAAAAATGGTCACTATTTTGGAAACTAGGAATTCAACAAAAAAGTTTGTTTAACATAAATGAAAGGTCTCTATCCCTTCTACCTGTAAACCAAGTTCCAGGTCCGTATGACAAAAATGAAAAAGTTCAACTGGGAAAGTAGGCGATTTTTCATATAACCAAACATTCTAAAAAGTGTTCTATGGGCTTAAAAGAATGGCCTCTATGTCCTTTATTTTTTATAATAAAACTTTTTTATTTTTTACACTTTTTTGAAAAAAGTTCAATTTTGAAAATTTTATATTTTGGAAACTAGAAAGTCTACAAAAAAATTTGTTTGACATAAATTAATGGCCCTGACCCCATCTACCACCAAAATAAATTTCAAGTCTCTAGAATGAAAAATAACAGTAGTGGGGTGAGGGGGGTTCTAACCAGTGTCATGGCCGTCGCGTGGACTCACGCAAGAGCAAGAGCAAATATGAAAGAGCTAATACAAAAGCCAACAAAAGCCAACAAAAAAGCCAACAAAAGCCAACAAAAGCCAACAAAAGCCAACAAAGGCCAACAAAAAAGCCAACAAAAAACTGACCAAAAAAGCCATGTAGCATGTTGGTAGTTGAGTGAGTTGTCATATTGACCGATAGATAGCAGGCTGGTAGTTGAGGAGTATTGCTATCGACCGCTAGATAGCATGCTGTTCGTTCAGTGAGCGAGTGTTGAAATGGGGCGCTAGGTAGCATGCTGGTCGTTCAAGTAGTTCTCATAGTCACCGCTAGATAGCGGAAACATACTTTGCGTGTCGCATGCAGTTATTTAACAAAGTTTTTCCTCATAAAAAACGTGCTTGTATAAGCTTTGTACAAAAATTGAATATACAATTAATCACTAAGTGTTTAGAACTAACATGTATAGCCTTGTGTAGGGAATATTGGGGTCCTTAGCAAGAAAGAGTGCCTAACACACATGAGTGTACAGCCTTTTGATATGCAGTAAGTACCTGATAACCTTGAGTAGGCCATAAGAATATTTTCCCTAGACAAATTTACGTTCGGGAATATTCGGCTGTGAATACGACTGCCGAATCTCCGGACAACAATAGAGCATTGTTGCCAACAGCGACATTTTATTTTTAGTGTTGACAAAAAAAAACACTAACACTTATTTATTTTTATTCGACATCATATACTTAAATCACATTATTAGACGATTACCAACTTCAATTTTGAGTGAATTACAAGTACTAAGACGCTACAAAATCACTACTTCATATAGACTTCAGACTTCAGAAAAGTAAAACAAATATCTATAGACTACAGACGACCGTCCTGATGCCGGGACATACCGGCTCTAGGGGGAGCTCCATTACTTCCCCTAGCCGAAAGAGACGCAATAGAAAGAAGAGGACCCGAGACCGAGAGCGAAAGGGAGAGCCTATGGAGGGTGTGCCAACCGAGCCATCCGAAGAAGAGGACATCCGCCCTGCTGGAGCGTCCGATTCCGAGGATGACTCGAACCACAGCAACAGCTCTTCCCGCCGCAGCCGTCCCAGAAGGAAGACCACCGCACCGACACTCACCTCATCGTTTGACATCGTGTGCGGTAATTATCCGACGACATCAGTGCTCCCAAACCCACCTCCAGTTGACTCCGTCTCTTACCCCCCTCTCACCTCCTGCACGGCCACTCTTTCCACAGACCCCAGCCCTACTACCACATATGCCACCATTGCTACCCCCACCCAGCCCATCTCCACTATTCCCTTCACCTCTTATCAATCACCCATAATGTCCACCCCCAACTTCCCTACCTCACAGGCTTCTGTTTCTCCTTCCTCCTTTCCTCCTTTCCAATTTAATCTCCCATCAAATATCCCCAACTACTTCCAACCCGCAAGACAATCCAGACCCCAACCCATGCCATCTTCATTTGCTCTCCCACAATCCACTCCTCCCTCTCTTCCACCTCTTCTGAGCCAAACCATCCCGCCTCCAACCACCCCCACCACTCAACATCAAGACTCCACCTGCACTTACAAACTGTCCAACTTCAGCGAACCACGTCCTGATATCCGGCGAGTAGCGGCCATTCTCCGGTCCTTTCTTCCAGCTACTTCAATTCTTCAACTTATTCCCCAACCCCATGGCATCATCCTCAAAACCCGAGGTGATGCCAGAACCACTCTGATCCACAAGATGGGTCTGGCTCGTCTAGGAGAACACGTCTCCCTTGAACTCCTTCCCCCCAAGTCTTCCATTCTCCCCCCAATAATCCGCCGAGACCCCCTCCTCTCCGTAGTCATTTGCGGAGTGGACACCGGTTACAGTGACGCGGACATTCTTACAGAATTGCAGTACAACACCCTTAATATTCATAAAGTATTGCGCATAAAGAGTGACCGTGGTCCCACCTCCCTAGTGCGCGTCCTTACCCCCGACCGCTCCACTATCGACCGTCTTCTTTCCGAGGGAGCCTACTTGTACTGGCAGCGCCACCGAGTAGAGCCCTCCCGCACCAACATGCCTGCTCCCCTCCGCTGTGACCGATGCCAGGTATATAACTCCCATGCAACCGCCCATTGCCCCACTCGCCAACCAGTTTGTGCTCACTGTGGTCAACCCCACATGACCCGCAATTGCCCCAATCTCCAACTTCCCCCCAAATGCACTCAGTGCCAGGGTACCCACCCAGCTTACTCTCCCCGTTGCCCTAACCGCCCCATTGCTGACGTTTCTAAACCAGAATTCACTGCCCCTGTTCGTACCATCGACCCCGTCACTCCCCCTCAATCATCTGTTTCCCCTTCACCCCCCTCCATAGAGGATATGATCCGTTTTACGGCCATATGCTTACAGAACTTGCTTCCCTTCGACCGCCCCCGGGTATTGGAAATTTTGCATTTTGCAGCCCGTACCACGTTCGGCCTAAATATGCAGGCCACTACCTCTGGCCAGAAAATTCATTTTCACTTCCAGCCAATGTCCAATATTTAAACCATTATGGCTAGTATGGGAAATAAGGTACCTTCCGTTGGCGCGCTTTACCATAATATCTGCTCCCTGAAAACAAATCGCCCCTTTCTTGATCTTCAAATTCAAATTTACAATCCCGCAATCTTCATACTCAACGAAACTTTTCTGACCAGTAATCAGAAACCTGTCTTTCCCCAATATACCCTTTACCGTGCTGATCGGCCCAACGCCGCTCGGGGAGGAGTAGCCATTGGAGTCCATAAGTTTTTTCCATCCCGTCTTCTTCAACCACAACGTTTTGTTCATACTCATGAAATATTAACAGTCATGGTTTACTTTCCCTCTACCCCTGTCATTGTCGCCACAACATATAGTTCCCCACGTTCCCGCCCACCCTTTGAATACCTTGAATTTCTGGACAACACATTTCAACACTATATGTTCGCTGGCGATATTAACATCAATTGCTTCAATTCAGCTGAGGAGGATTTACTTGAAACCTTCACCACTTCCATGCACGGCAAACGAATAGCTATTCCCCCCCATACCATGGTAAGATTTCAGAGCACCCCGGAGATAGTCTTCGCTTCCTCCACCATAGCCCAGAACTGTTCTATAGATTTAGCTGGCCCTGCCGGTAAAGACCATGATCCTTTCTATATTAAGCTTCCCACCCTCACTCTCCCCCGTTCCCTCTCCGCCCCACCTCCATCATTTTTGAGACCAAATTTTCCAAAGACAAATTGGGAAGCTTATCGTTCATACATTGAAGAAACACTTTCACAGGCTGCAGTCCCACAGAATACCGAACAACTGTTCGATTTAATCACACTCCTGGAAACCACCATAGCCTCCGCTGACCGACTGCATGTCCCCAAGACCAAAATTACCCCGAGCAAGCCACCTATTCCGGCCAAAGCAATCCAACTTCTGAAACTCTCCCGTAGCTATTATAGGGCCTACCTCAGGACTTTTGACCCAGACCTACTGACAAGACACCGACAATACCAAAGACATGCCCGGTTCTATATTAAAGCCATAAAGAAAAAGAAGTGGATTGACTCTTGCTCCCGCCTAGCACAGGAAACTCAAGCTCGCCCCTTCTGGAAAACTTTCAAACAACTTACTGGACAAAAAACCCAGGAAAGCCAGTACCCTATCCGAGGGACCAACGGTCATTTATTCTCCGACAAAGACAAAGCTGACACCTTTGCCCACTACTTTACTGACATCTACAGTGACGCACCCCATAACCGACATGATTACTCAAACCATGCGACCGTTTGCGAGCAAACTGACCACCATCTCCCCCTCCTGACACCCAGTTTTGACCACATACCGACCTTAGACCCCGAATCACCACTAAACCAACCCATTACGATCGACGACATTTCATTCCATCTAGGCAAACGACGCAATACTGCTCCCGGGACAGACGGGGTGGTTTACCAACACATAAAACAAGCTCCTCTCATCTTCCTACATTTTCTAGCCATAGCTTACACACTAATTCTACATACCGGTAACTTCCCTTCACATTGGAAGACAGCCAAAATTATCTTGTTTCTTAAAACAGGTAAACCTCCATCTCTTCTTTCCTCCTACCGGCCAATCAGCTTGCTATCCGTTTTTAATAAATTGTTTGAAGCCATCTTAGCCCGTCGACTTTACACATTCCTCAATTCCATTAACGTTTCCCCCCCCCCCCCCCCACTCAAGCAGGTTTTCGCCCTCAATTTTCCACACAAACTCAACTCTTTCGATTAGTCAGCCTTATCACTCCCCATATCAACTCCGGCTATCCTGCGGCCCTCCTCCTACTAGATCTTGAAAAAGCCTTCGATCTAGTATGGCACCGTGGTCTCATTTTTAAACTAATGTCCCTCCACTTCCCACGCTCCATAGTTCGCCTTCTCAGTAACTTTTTACTGGACAGGCGAGCCTTCATACAAATTAGATCTGCGTCCTCCTCCACCTTCACTCTCTTTTCAGGAGTACCTCAAGGCTCCCCGATTTCCCCGCTCCTCTATTTAATCTACGTCCATGACATGCCCCAACCCAACCAGTTCTCTCAGCTCTTTCAATTTGCGGATGATACAGCTCTGCTATCATTCGCAAATAATCTCACAACCCTCAGCAACCGTCTCCAGGCCTACCTAAATACACTGGTTGCCTGGTTCTCTAAATGGCACCTCACTATTAATACCACCAAAACCCAGTTAGTTATATTTGGCCTCAAGTCTACCATCAGCCACTACCGACCATTCCGCCTCAACATCTTCGACGAAGCCATTACTCCCTCCCGCCAGGCAGTGTATTTGGGAGTCACACTTGATCACCAGCTATCCTGGAGACCTCACATCAAACAGCAAGCCCACAGAGCGCGCCAACGTTTGGCGCTAATCCGTCGACTGAAAGGGGTTTCCTGGGGTCTTAGCCCACTTCAGCTCATCCATACCTACAAGGTCTTCATCCGCCCATTGCTTACTTATTGCTCATTGGCCTGGATAGGGGCTAGCTTACCCCAATACCAAATTTTAAATTCTATTGAACACTTCGTTTTGAAGGTTGCATTTGGCCTTCCTCTTGACACGGACAGCAATCTGTTAAATTACCCCAGGACTCTCCCCTCACTCTACCGTCACCTTCACAAACTCCGCCTACGTTCCCTGCAGTCACTAGTTGACTCACGACTTCCACTTACCTATGACCTTCTCATGACGCCAATTACCCGGAGGCAACGTCGCCTATCCAAACCACTTCCCCAAGCCTTGGCACTATCCCTACTCCATCATAATATTCTCCCCGACCTCTCACACATCATTCCTCCTGACACGTATCCCCCATAAATGTTAACCCAATAAGCATCCAGTTTGCACAAACCGTTTGTTTTCACATAGATTTTCCAACATTTTCTCATTGTTTTTCATCCATTCCACTCAGCCACTTACCACCTGGCATCGGGCCACCTTACAACATCAAGAACGAAGACAACTTACTCTACGAACAGACGAGCTGAACGCATCTCACCGACGTTTCACACATCATCTATCACCTGTAATTCTATTAAATTTTGATACTACATTTATATATTTTTAAGTAATATTTACATCAAGAACAGCAAGATATTGAACAATTGTATATTTTTATATATATTTTTGTACATTTTTTTTAAAAGCACAATAAAAAGGGTTCCCCACGGCCGAATATCACCGTAGTTGTGATGGCGGCCAGTCCTCCTGGGAGGGCATTTTGCCCTCCTTCGGAGGGCAAAACAACCCATTTTATGTATTATAAGAATATTTTCAGTTGACTACTACCTGTCACAGTGTTTACATTGTGAAAGACCGTTGAAGCAACCAGTCTTTAGCCTTGTCATAAGCAGTGAGCAGCTGTTACCCTTAACCAGTGGTACATTAGAGGACCCTTATCAAGAATATCATCAGTTGACTACCACCATTCACAGTGACCACATCGTGAAAGACTGTCAAAACAACCATTGTACAGCCTTGTACTACACAGTAAGTAGCTGTTGGTCTTGACTATTGTATATTAGAGAACCCTTAGCAAGTATATAATCAGTTGACTACTACTCGTTACAGTGTTCACATCGTGAAAGACCGTCTCACTGTCCAGTCTACAGCCTTGTCATACGCTGTAAAGAGCTGTTGGTCTAGACTAGGGGTATATTAGAGGACCTTTCACAAGAATATCACCAGTTGACTACTACCTCTCACGGTGTTCACATCGTGAAAGACCGTCTCACCGACCAACCTCTAGCCTTGTGATACGCAGTAAGCAGCTGTTTGCAGAAATCAACATTCGTGATGGAAGAACCCATTCCTAGCTATATGTGTAAAGAGTGTGGAAAGACTTTTCTTCGGGACTATCATAGGAAGCGACATGAAGTATCGTGTGGGGAATTTCATGAGTGCAAGACCTGTGGTAGTACATTCAACAATGCCTACAATGGACGTCGTCATGAAGAATGTTGTAATGTTGTGTCGGCAGCTAAAAGACAAAAGGCAGAGCCTACAAAACATTACCTACTGTCATTGGTCCCTGACAAAAATGGACTTATTGAATATGAGACATCTTTTGAAGGTCGACTTAAATCCTATTTCATTCGTTGCGATACGTGCAAGGATTTAAATTCATACCTTAAAGAGTCCAAACAGCAAATAATACAAGCTATGCAGAAAGAACTAGCAATGCACAAGTCGATAAAAGTTAATCTTGTGGCTGAATGTAGATTCATTCATACATCTACCAATGAAATTACAGATCGTGCTTTTAAAACACGAAATCAGGCCCTATTTTTGGAAACGGACTTAAGTAGTTTCTTGGAAACACAATTTACAAAGTTAACTATGGAAATGGAGGAATCTGAGCTAAAAGGCAGTAATTGGGATTTGTTAGCAGTGGAAGGAGTACGATTGAAAATAAATAAGTACAATCCCTTGCGTGGAAGCACATATATTCCATCACCAGCAGCTATACAAGCAAGAAAAGCCTGCATTAATCCTGAAAACTTGAAAGATGAAAAGTGTTTTATGTATGCCATTTTATCAAAACTGGTTAAAAAGGATGCTCAACGCATTAGTAAATACAAGGATCTGGAAAACAAGTATGATTTTTCAGTAATATCATTTCCTACATTACTAGCTGACATTCCCCAATTCGAGAAAGCCAACGACATATCCATCAATGTATTTGGACTGGAAGAAGACAACAAACTGTTTCCTCTAAAGGTTGTGGATCAAGAGCTGCAAGACCATCGTGACCTCCTTCTGCTAAGTTCATCATCCGGCCAGAACCACTACGTCTTTATCAAAGATTTTGATAAACTAGTAGGATATCAGATTACCCGCCATGGACATAAGATATATACGTGTAAACGGTGTTTCACTCACTTTGATAATCAATATGGGCAACAAGGAATGGAAAAATTGAAAGAACATAGAGCTTTGTGTGTCCAGCATGACATTGCTAGGGTTGAAATGCCTATTAAAAACCCCATTGTCAAATTCTTAAATGT
Organism: Meconema thalassinum; assembly: GCA_946902985.2. Lineage (NCBI taxonomy): Eukaryota > Metazoa > Arthropoda > Insecta > Orthoptera > Tettigoniidae > Meconema > Meconema thalassinum. The sequence goes on from OX336394.1 coordinate 28,972,772, forward strand.
TGAAAAAATGCTGAGAATACCTTACGTTATCTATGCAGATTTTGAAAGTATACTCTTAACATATCAAACATGTTTACCCAATCCTGAAGCAAGTAATAATAATAATAATATCGTATGGCCTCGGGTGCCTGGTGCAAGCTTTGCTATTTGACACCCAGAGGGTAGCTTGCATGTCGAATTTCGTAGTTCCTTGACTATGAAAGTCAAGGAGGTTAGATGTTAGATATCTAATCTCCTTGAACACAATAGCGCTTTCTAGTAGAGAAATGAGGAACTTTGTGCTGGCGGAAACTCCCGAGATTAATTTTGCCATTATGAACTCGGCCTACTGAATTCAAATGGGTTCTTTGACATGCCAACATCGTATGACATGCGTATCGTATTTTTGCCGCCTTTCAAAAATCACTTACCACGGTCAGGGGCGAACCTGCAATCTTGGGGTTAGTAGACCGACACGCTATCCACTCACCCACCGTGGCAAGCTGAAGCAAGTTATACAGTGCCATACCAGAGTCATGTTCCTATGAGCTTTGGTATATACGTTAAACCCTCACCTGCTGTGGAACACATAAAGACAAACCTTCCAAGCCAACCTGTTATTTATCGTGGACCTGACGCTGCAGGAAAGTTTATGGACTGTTTGATCTCAATAGCTAATGAAATTGATCGACTTTACAGCTTAAATGTTCCAAAGGCCTTAACTCAGGCTCAAGAAGCAGAGTTCCAATGTTCTGAAACCTGTTATTTGTGTCAAAAACCATTTACCCAACAGGACTGGAAAGTTCGAGACCACTGCCATATTACAGGGGAATACCGTGGAAGTGCTCACAATAACTGTAATTTGAGGTGTAAAACACGAAACACCGTTCCTGTGTTTCTACATAATATGAGTGGCTACGACGCAAATTTCATTGTAAAGCAATTGGGATGTACTACTGAGAGAGTGGATGTTATCGCTAACTCCAAAGAAAAGTACATTTCCTTTACCAAATATGTAGGAAATGTTAAGCTTAGATTTGTGGATACGTTTCGGTTAATGCCGAGTAGTTTGGAAAACTTAGTTTCCAACTTAACATCATACCCTGAAACAGACAAGTACTTTGGAAAAGAAAATGCAATGCTCATGACTCGTAAAGGGGTATTTTGCTATGACTACATTGACTCATGGGAAAAGTTAAGTGAAACGTGTTTACCTCCAAAGGAGGCATTCTTTAACAAATTAAGTCAAGAAGATGTTAGTCAAGAAGACTATGAACATGCCAAAAGTGTCTGGAATCAGTTCAACATTAAAACTCTAGGGGAATATAGTGACCTCTACCTAACTTCAGATGTACTCCTTCTTGCAGACAGCTTTGAAACGTTTAGAAACAAAACACTAGAAACACACCGAGTGGATGCTGCACACTTTTTTACTTCGCCTGGTTTAAGTTTCGAGGCAATGCTCCTTTACACAGGCATTGAACTGGAATTGCTACAGGATTACGATCAGATTCTTTTAATCGAGTCTGGAATACGTGGAGGCATATGCCAGGTGTCTCATCGGTATGCTGAAGCTAACAATAAATACATGGAAACCTATGATTCTGAGAAACCATCGCAGTTTATTACCTATGATGATGCCAACAACCAATACGGGTGGGCTATGTGCCACTCCCTTCCTTATGGTGGATTTCAGTGGGTTTCTCCAGATACTGTTGATCTAGAAAAACTAAAGAAAGACGATCCTGTGGGATACATTCTAGACGTTGATGTTGATTACCCATCTGACCTTCATGATCTACACAACGATTTACCTTTCCTACCAGAGTGTACACAATCTAAGGATTCGTCTCTGAAAAAACTAATTCCTCATCTTGGAAATCGAAGGCGATATGTTGTTCACTACATGGCATTAAAACAGGCTTTAGATCATGGAATAAAATTGATAAAAATTCATCGTGTGTTAAAGTTTAAACAAAGACCTTGGTTAAAGGCCTACGTTGATTTTAATAACAACCTTCGAAAACAAGCCAAAAATGATTTTGAGAAAAATCTGTACAAATTATTCAACAATGCCATTTTTGGGAAAACAATGGAAAATATCCGTAAAAGAATAGACATACGTCTTGTGACTGACAGAAAAAAGGCAGAAAAGCTAATAGCTAAACCAACATTCATCGACAGAACAATTTATGGTCCTAACCTAGCTGCTTTCCACATGGCTAAACGTAACATTGTATTCAATAAGCCTATATATATTGGAATGTGTATACTGGATATTTCAAAAACTCTAATGTATTCCCACCACTATGATGTCCTGCTACCCTATTATGGAATGAACAATCTTAAACTCATGTATATGGATACCGACTCGTTCATTTATTTGGTTAACACCCCAGATGTATATCAAGACAAGTTGGATTTCCTAGAACATCTGGACACATCAGATTATCCTACTAATCACATATGTTACTCTACATCAAACAAGAAAACGTTGGGGAAATTTAAAGATGAGGCTTGTGGACAAATTATAAAAGCATTTGTTGGACTTAGAGCTAAAATGTACGCTTTAGACATAAATGGTAAAGAAATCAAAAAGATTAAAGGTATTAGCAAAAGTGTTGTCAAAAATTGTATAAGCTTTCAAGATTATAAGGATTGTGTCATGAAAAACAATGTAAAAAGAATACCCATGAACATTATCGCTTCTAAACAACATGACATATCATCTATAAGACTAAACAAAATTGCTTTGTGTCCTGGTGATGATAAAAGAGTGATTGATGCTGATGGTATAGGTACACATGCCTATGGTCATTACTCAATCATTGACCATGCTTAAAGAGTTAAGTTATGAATATCAAAATCTTCTGCCTGAAACTAGCAAATACATAAAACAATTTAGGAAATAAAACAATAACACTACAAAAATAAAATAAAATGGTAATCATAATCAAAAAATAAATATAAATAGAAAACAAAATAAAAACAACTGTACAATTTATAACAAAAAAAAAGAATATATATATAAAAATGTATTATGTGTATATAGTGTACATGTATTTAAAATAAAAAATATTGTATGGACACTGCTTGTACATTTTTAATTACTACCCACCTCTCTCCACTCCTAATGCAAAATGAACATGTAAAACACAAATTGGAAAATCCATGTTTCCATATTGACAAAATAGAAAAAATATTAAACTGAAATTTTAAAAACTGTAAATGGGAATTTCGTAAATTGACAAATGTATAACAACAAATTGGAAAATCCATGTTTCTATATCATGATATTGAAAAACTTTAAACTGACATTTTAAAAACTGTAAATGGGAAATTGTGAAATTAATAAATGTGTAAACAACAAAATGCAAAATCCATGTTTCCATATTATGAAATTGAAAAACCTAAAACTGTCATAAAAAAACGAAAATGGGAAATTGGAAAATTGGCAAATGTGTAGCCTAAACAACAAAATGCAAAATCCAGGTCTCCATATTATGAAATTGAAAAACTTAAAACTGACATTTAAAAAAAAACTGAAAATGGGAAATTGGAAAATTGACAAATGAGTAAACAACAAAATGATATAAAAATACCCCGGTTGGAATAGTTATCATGTTGTACAGTAGCCTATAAGACTAGCATAAGGATAGTTGCATGTGCCCTTATATACTTTGTGTGTGTGCAATAGCCTTTGGATTAGCTTAAGTTAGGTTTGGTAAAGTTAGGTTAGGTGAGGTTAGCAATGTGACCTTGTAGTTTACTCTTTTCGAAAAATGTTAAATGTAAAACTAAAATAAAAAATCTTAAATTTAAAATTTAAAATATAAAAAAATATAAAATATAAAATCTAAAAAATGTAAAATGAAAAAATCAAAATCTAAAATGTTAAAATGTAGAATGTTAAAATGTAAAATCTAAAATCTTTAAATGAGGTTTGTGTGGGTTAGGTTAGGTTGGGTTAAGTTAGGTTAGGTTAGGTTCTAACTAAGTTTATTATTTGTGCTCTCACATTTGCTCTTACTTTTTTTCTTACACTTTTTGTTCTTACTTTTTTTTTGCTCGTAATATTAAGTTAGGTTAGGTTATGTTAGGTTAGGTTAAGTTAGGTTAGGTTATAACTTAGTTTATTTTGTGTGCTTTCACATTTGCTCTCATATTTGCTCTCACTTTGAAGTTTGGTTAGGTTAGGTTAGGTTAGGTTAGGTTAAGTTAGGTGAAGTTAGGTTAGGTTAGGTTAGGTTAGGTTAGGTTAAGTGAGGTTAGGTGAAGTTGGGTTAGGCAGAATGGTTGAGGTATGAATCAAAAGCCAGTTCTTATCAGTTTTGCCTCACAGGGCTGAGTGTACCGCGTTCCACTCCTGAGACCAGAAATTAAATTTCTTGGCAGAGCCGGGATTCGAACCTCAGGAATGACCGCCAAGAATGCTAGCCACTACACCAAGAATTGGATAATATAAGGCTGGTCTTAATTATACATGATCAATTAATAATTACCTAATAATAGTAATAATAATAATAATAATAAATATTCCATTTGGCAACTACACAGCCGACCTCTCCTTGTGACGTCATTGACGGTCTCAGGGCGTGGCGGCCATATTGCCCATTAGCCCCTGGCCCAGCTATGACTGACCCCTCCATAACAATAACATAGGGCTGGTTGCGTGCGGCGGCCATCTTGCCCATTAGCCCCTACGCCAGCTTCGGCTTATATTACCTACTAATATATACTAGCAAAGACAATAATTTATCAATAGTATCATGGCAATTCGTAAAAGCTTGAATTTTTATAGACTTGTGACAAGTTTTAGGTGATGCTCTTAAAAGACAAAGACGTATTGAGAAAGATATGTACGGTAGTTCCCAAAAATACTTTTGGTGAGATAAAGAAAAAGAATCTGATAAACAGGCACATGAATAAAATTAAACACACCTCCCACGTTTAGCCTCACATTAATATTAACAAATGTTTATTTCATTTATTTGATTAAAATAAAATGTAAGAAAATTCTATTGAAAGCCTACACAATTGTTTGTTAGATGTTGGGTAAGTTGGTATCAAGGAAAATATATCTGTTATAATTAATAATAGGTTTTTAGCCTACTTTTTAGCCTACTTTTCACATTTTGCAAAAATGAGGAAAAAGTAGACTTATGAGATCGATCCGGGAAAATGTCTGTCTGTCTGTCGGTCTGTCTGTCTGTCCTTCTGTCTGTCTGGCTCTGTGTGTGTCCCCCCTATCAACTCCTAAACGGCTGCAGCAATCAAAACCAAATTTATTATGAGTTAAGATATGCACCGGAATATCTCACATCCATATTTGAAAGTGATGTCAGTGCTACCAACTGCTGAAAAAACGCACTAGATATTTGAGCTCCATGTTGGATATCTTGCAAGGTATGCATGGGAGCTATTCCAAAATTGGCACACATGTAGATAATACTATTTCAGTTTAATTTCCAGGAGGCCAACCATGACAGTGTTGCCAAAATAATTTAAAGCCTTCTGATAGGTCCAATGTTTAAATGCATATAACTTCTACACTATCAATTGGATTTCAACCAAATGTTGTATGTAATATCTGTACATAAACAGATATGACTGAGCGTATTCTTTAGAGCCACCAGGGCTGCCAACTGTTAATAATTGCTCTCTCTATTTTTTATATCCAAATACCAATATATCAGAAAGTATGCAAGCCAACAGCTTTAAACTATGCACACGTATATTCTGACATTTTAGATTAATTTGGAGTAACCTATATACGTCAGTTCTACCAACATGATTATAAGCCTGCTGATAGTACCGATTTTTAAATACATGTCACTTCTATACTATCAGTTGGATTTCAACCAAATTTCGTATGTGCTATGTGTACCATAGCAGATATGTCTATACGAATTGTTAAGAGCAATCAGGGCTGCCAACTGTTAATAAATGCTGTCTATTTTTTTTACCCTAATATCAATATATCAGAAAGTATGCAAGCCAACAGCTCTATACTTTGCACACGTATAGCACCTGACATTCTAGATTAATTTGGAGTAATTAATACAAGGAAGTGCTGCCAACATGATTCTATGCCTGCTGATATGTCCAGTTTTAAAATACATGTAACTTCTATACTAACAAATGGATTTCATCCAAAATTGGCACAACAAGATCTCATAATATTTCAGATTATTTCTGACCAGCACACGCATGACATTGTTGGCAACATGCTTTTACGCGTGCTGATAGATCCAGTGTCTAACTGCATGTAACGTCCATTGGACTTCAACCAAATTTTGTATTCTGTACCTTAAGAGATGGAACTAAGGATATATTCAGTCACCAGGGCTGCCAACTGTAGTGCTCTATTAGGCTACATTATACCAGGTATATTTTGAACTAATTAGATATTTCGATATTACCAACTTAATTTCGTCATTATTCTAGATAGGTTCATATACTGTAGAATAATCATTGGCATGAAAAGTAGGCTGTATAGTTCTTCACGGAACTTCTTGTTCACATTTTGCAAAAATGAGGAAAAAGTAGTCTTATGAGATCGGGCAAATGTGTGTCTGTCTGTCTGGCTGTGTGTGTATCCCCCCCCTATCAACTCCTAAACGGCTGGAGCAATCGAAACAAAATTTGGTAGGAGTAAAGATCTATACCTGAATATCTCACGGCCACATTTGAAAATGATGTCAGTGCTACCAACTGCTAAAAAATCGCAATTGAAATTTCAGCTCCATGTTGGATATCTTGGAAGATATGAATGGGAGCTATTTCAAAATTGGCACACGTATAGATAATAATATTGCAGTTTAATTTCCAGGAGGTCGTATATGGCAGTGTTGCCAAAATGATTACAAGCCTGCTGATAGGTCCAATTTTTAAATGCATATAACTTCTACACTATCAATTGGAATTCAACCAAATTTCGTATATTGTATGTGTACATAACCAGATATGACTGAGCGTATTCTTAAGACCCACCAGGGCTGCCAACTGTTAATAAATGCTCTTCATTTATTTTATCCAAAATACCAATATATCGGAAAGTATGCAAGCCGACAGCTTTAAACTATGCACACGTATAGTACCTGACATTCTATATTAATTTGGAGTAACATATATACGTCAGTGCTACCAACATGATTCTAAGCCTGCTGAGAGGTCAAACTTTAAATACATGTAACTTCCATACTATCATTTGGATTTCAACCAAATTTCGTATGTGCTATGTGTACGATAACAACTTTTAAATGCCTATTTTTAAGAGCAACCAGGGCTGCCAACTGTTAATATGTGCTGTCTCTATTTTTGTTACCCTAATATCAATATATCAGAAAGTATGCAAGCCAATAGCTCTAAACTTTGCACACGTATAGTACCTGGCATTCTAGAGGAATTTGGAGTAACTAATATACGTCAGTGCTGCCAACATGATTCTAAGCCTGCTGATAGGTCCAATTTTAAAATGCATGTAACTTCTATACTAACTAATGGATTTCATTCAAAATTGGCACAACAATTGATCATATTATGTCAGATTATTTCTGACCATTACATGCATGACACTGTTGCCAACATGATTTTACGCGCGCTGTTAGAGCCAATGTTTAACTGCATGTAACGTCCATGCTATTCATTGGACTTCAACCAAATTTTGTATTCTGTACCTTAAGAGATGGAACTAAGAATATATTCAGTCACCAGGGCTGCCAACTGTAGTGCTCTATTAGGCTACATTATACCAGGTATATTTTGAACTAATTAGATATTTCGATATTATCAACTTAATTTCGTCATTATTCTAGATAGATCCATATAGATTAATCATTGGCATGAATCTTAAATTTTAAGAAAAGTAGGCTCTTTAGTTCGTCACGGAACGTCTTGTTTGATACGTGAGAGTAATAATTATAAGAAGATTTCTGTTGTTCAGCCAAGCCAATTTTGTTAACCATGTGAGTAATAAATGTGAAGAAAAATAATCTCAGTTTTGATTTCACAAACCCACTTCCATGGAGTAAGGCTATAGGTTTTCGGACTTCACTGCCCCCCCCCCCCCCCCCGAATCCCCTCCATCCTACTCCCCCGGGTACTACGATGTCCCGGTCTAGGCCAAAACATTTATGGCCACCCTAGGTATAGCCCTACAAACAACATGCAGTTATTTTAGGATACATACAGGGTCATTATATTTGCTTTCCAAGGACATTCTCACTCACGCGCTTCCCCAGTGACGGCTCAGTTGCCGGCGACCGCGCGCGCATATTTACGGCAGAATACCGTGCTTAAAATCAGTATCAAGCATTTTCACTCACCATGTTTACAGTAGATGCTGAAAAATTTCCCCATCCGCTGCCAAACATAATCAGCATCTCCTTATGAAGTTTCCGGTTACTCCGGTTAATTTAGCTTCAGTAAGGAAATAAAGACATTTACGTCTATTTTATTGTTTACTAAACCTGTACGTTTGAATCATCTGTTTTAGCCAGTTGTTTTATTGTCTGATGGAAAGGGATGGGCCTCCCTGGAAATTTCACTCGAAACTTTTGTCTGGTTCTAGCGCACGATTTCCTGCACTTTATGTACGTATTGTGCAGATATACTCGTTCACGTAACGAATATTTAACATAAGGCATTACAGCACTACACACAATCACAATACGATATACAGTAGCTTTATAAAACACCCAATTAGCTCAGAGCTCACACGTCTATAGCAGCAAGAACGTAAGAATACGGCCGGAAACCGCACGCGCCAACCTGCGCCAGCCGGCTATTGGCCGGGGACCGGCGTTCAAGGTCGACCGGAATCGCCCTGCCAAGTAAAAATTAAGACCCTGTATAAAGGAGAGAGCAACCGCCGCCATAAAGGGAATATACGACGTAAGATATATTACGTCTCTCTCTTTACAAACTGCCATGGCAATATTCCACGCGAAAATAAGCCCCGCCCAAACGTATCGTTTTGAAGTGATTTGGGAAAAACTATCACTAACGGATCTAAAAACAACAGAGACAGCGTTCAAAGGAACGACGAAATTCGACATGCAAGCTACCCTCTGGGTGTCAATTAACAGAGCTTGCACCAGGCACCCGAGGCCATACGATATTATTATTAGAGACAGTAAAATCCAGATTCTTAAAAAGAACTCTAGGAGTAGCAAAATCAGCCCCCTCCAGACTAGTCTACGAATTAGCGAGAGAACCTTTTTATGTAAAGGAACTACGAATTCAGTTATCTCTGCCAAACACTAAACAAGCGCTGACCACGGTGGAAAAAAAAAACAACAAGAAATACATCCAGAATTTTACTCTACAGACTCAATGATCGACAGGAGATAGGCGAACGAAAATCATAAGTTAAGGAATGTCCTCACCAGAATCGCGATTCACGGCTTCCACCACAAAATCTGTCAAAACAAGAAGTTTCATGAGCGTGTGTGTACTGTGTAATCAACCTTGTGAAAGATACCATTCTAATGTAAATGTTTTGCTGAATATAGCAAGAGTTAACTAGGCTATATTGGCATAATGGATGTGTTTTTTATAATTACTATCTAATGTTCGTCTGAGTGCATGTTAATAAATTAATTATCCAGGTTAAGAGAGGAATACAATGTCAATATTCATTCGATTGTTGAACATGTTACAAATATTGTTGACTAATGATAATCATATCATAATTATGACATGCTTCTGGGAACCAAAGGCAACTTTCATAATGTCAAAATTCTTATCATAAGAGTATTTTAGAGAATTTTCAAAATTTGCCAAATTCTTTACCGTGCATCGTCGTTTCCCTTCAATATTCCAAGTTTATAAGAAATAAGAGCTACCCTGCTAGCAGGAGGCCTTTGCCCTTTATGGGATATACCAATGGCTAATAATAATAATAATAAATAATAATAATAATAAGAAGAAGAAATGTCCTACATTTCCTTTTTAAGGTGTTTATTCCATCTGCTCCTTCAATCATTCAGGTCCTTTGGATTTCTGTTTGTTTTAGCCTATTTTCATTTATGAAACAAGTGAAGAACTATACAGCCTATTTTCATATATCCTACTTATGTTAATTGCCTCTATCAACATACAAAACTTCAGTTTGATTGCTGTAATAGATTCGTAGATATTGTGAACCACATAAACAAACACACACACGGACGAAAGGTGATCGCCTAATTCTATTTTTTTTTTCATAAATGAAAATAATGTGTGTGTGTGCGTCCGTGTGTGTGTGTGTGTGTGTGTGTGTGTGTGTGTCCCCTTAATAACGTCTAAACGGCTGGAGCGATTTCAATGAAACTCGGTAAGGTCATAGTACTATTTTGGCGGATCCCGCCCGTGCCCTTTAAATTTTATTACGTCTCACCAATCCAACATGGCTACTGTGCGTAATATTTCACTGGCATTCTTCTGTATATCTCCGAAACTGTTACTCATATCACACTGAAATTTTGTACGGTGATAAAGGGCACTTACTAGACGATCACCTATGCGACTTTCGAAAACCTGTTAACTACAAAACGAACATGGTGGCCAAGCGAATTTGAAACATTTAAATAGACTTTTCTCGCGAATTAACCATCCGAACGTAGTGAAACTTGGTACAGCAAATGACTAAATTGCAATGCACTGACGTCTAATTAAGTTCAATTGTTTTCATAACCTCAAGATGGTGGCTGTGCAAAATTTTTAAAAATGAAGCTTTTATTTCTTGTGTTTTAATCTTCTTCTTCTTCCTTTTATGCCGTCTCCACGTCGAAGATTGGCGATCATCATTGCAATCCCTTGCCTCGAGGTTGCCGTTCGAAACAGAGATGCTGAGTCAAGTTCAAACCACTCCCACAAATTCTTGAACCAGGAGATCCTCCTCCTCCCTGGTCTGCGGCGTCCTTCAATCTTGCCTTCCATGATTCGCCGCTGGAGTCGGTACTTGTTCTTTCGAATCACGTGGCCAAAATATTGTAGCTTCTGTCGCTTGATGTTGTAGAGCACCTCAATCTCCTTGCCCTTCCGATCCAGCCCCTCGGTGTTTCTCACCCTGTCGGTCCATGATTCAGCCACATTTCAAATGCTTCCAACTTCTTCTCCAAAGTTTTGGTTAAAGTCCACCCCTCGTGTCCATACATTAGTATGGGAATTATGTAACACTTGAGGGCAAGTAGTCTCGTTCTCAGACTAAGATCTCGGTGACACAGCTGATCCTTCATTTTGATAGACACCCCTGGCTTGCTCAATGCGAGCTTTGATTTCATGGCTGCAGTCCCATTTGTCATTCAGGTAGCACCCTAGATATTTATACGAATGAACTCGTTCGATGGCTTTATCAGTAAATGATAATGTGGTATCAATTACTTCTAATCAAGCGATCTAAATCAACGTATGAATAATGAACGTACACAATAATCCTCATCTAATAGTACATATCTCTATGGCCAACATATATTAAAATCCAGCATGGTGACCATCCGACATATAAGGTGGGTTCAAAAAGTAACGAGCCGGAGGCTGTACTGAGCAAACCGGTGACGACATCGGCTAATCGTGGCGTGTGTAACGAGGCGTGACTCCGACCAGAGCGTGGAAGGTCACAGCCCGTCGCTAGAGGGCACGCGTGCACGTCACGTGACGATACAAAGTGAGCTAACGACACCCGTCCTTCCCTGAAGCGCTTGTGTCACGCCTTGACCCTTGCAAGGGACATGGAGTGTTTGCTGTACACTTGTGACATTCGGCGATGAATGTCCGTTCCCCCTACTCCTTTCGCTGTCAGAAACCGAACAACACCTCTTTGCTCTTCGTTTGCCGCCTCCATGTCACTGTTTGCAATGCGACTGGCAACGTTGGACGATTGATGCATGCAGCTGTTCGCTTTGTATCGTCACGTGACGTGCACGCGTGCGCTCTAGCGACAGGCTTTGACCTTTCACACTCTGGTCGGAACCACACCTCGTTACACACGCCACGATTAGCCGATGTCGTCACCGGTTTGCGCATTACAGCCTCCGGCTCGTTACTTTTTGAGCGCACCTTATATTTAGACGGTTCTCAATATCTATTAATCCATGACAGCAATCAAACTGAAATTTTGTTTGTTGATAGAGGCTATAAACATAAGTAGGATAAATGAAAATAGGCTTTAGTTCTTCACTGAACTACTTGTTATATACTGTATTTATTCTAAAAAAAGAACTATCCTCAACTGCTCTGAATAAAAATAGAATGAAAGTACTTCATTTTTAGTTTATGTTTATGGTGCAGCAGAGAAGAGAAGAGAAGAAGCATTTGAAATGTGGTGTTACAGGAGAATTATGAAGATCACAAGAAGAGGTATTAAGACAGTGGGAGAGGAGAGATGTTTCTGGCGACTGCTAATTGAGAGAAGAGATAGGTTGTTAGGACATATACTAAGACACCCAGTAATAGCAAATTTAGTTATGGAAAGAAGGGTTGAGGACAAGAACTGTATGAGTAGATCAAGGTTAGAATCTGTTAAACAGAACAGATTTCCTCGGATGTAAGGCGTGCTAGCTGTGCAGAGATGAAACGATTTGCACACTGCATGAAGACTGAAGACTCAAACAGCAACATATAAAAATACCCCATATTAAACTAATTCTCAAATACAAGAAGGCGTGAGACAGGGCGCTCTAGTAAGGATGACGCTAATTATTTCTGCGAGGAATCCACCAGGGGCGCTGATGCTAGTGTAATCAGCGCAGCGGGAAGAATGAATGAGGCTTGGATAACAAGAGAGTTAATCATCCGAGCCGAACGGGGACAAAGAATACCTCAAGACTGCAGCACAACTCATCACAAGTAATGGAGCACCGTGTTGTCATCCTGCACCACTTCCCAACTTCAATATGGATCTCCAATTGGGACCAGACCCGATCCGAGAATCAAATATCTGGATAATTGGATAAATGATGAAACACAGACATTTCTTAACCCTTTATGGGATACTGGTCTCTTTATTAACTACCTGTCATAAGGACAGTTTATGCTGATGATTGAATCTTTAAGCCAAATTTTGGAGAATTTTCTAAAAATCAATTTTTTTACACGTATGTACATGACGTAATGCGTTGGAAAAAATTTAAAACGAAATAAAATTAAAAACATTAACAATTGAAGTGTACAGATAAAATATAAATATAGAAATAGAAATAATAAAAACAAAATTAAAATAATAAAATAATAATATAAAAATGAAAATAATAAACATACCGTAACTATAAAAATTATGAAAATAATAATAATAAAATAAATTGGAATTGGTTAATTAATTCAAGAGAAAAATATAAAAAAAATGTTGAAGAAAATTAATACAAAAATTAAAATAATTATATAAACCATAACATTAGAGAAACAAAAAATAACATTAATAATGATAATAATTAAAATAAATTAAAATGTGAAAACACACCAAAATAAAAATAGGTTCATTAACCACCCGCCCGGCTTTACTGTTATGCATTATTTGCTATTTTTTATTTGTTTAAAAGCACTTTATAAACAAATTAATATATTTCCGTTGACTTTTCAAGAAATGCAAGATTTTTCCCGTACTATTGAGACGATTTGGAAAATTTTGGTACAAACCGCACTTTCTAACTTCTGGTACACGAGCTTGAGTTTTTTGTCGGACTAACTTAGCATATTACATAATAGATAAATACTCTATGGTTCTTGACTATGATATTTTAAAATAATGTTCATTCCTTTAGCCTTTACTGCCCGAAATCCAACTTGAGGCTTAGTTGATTTTTATTACTCCCTTTGAAATATTTTTGGGTTTGAACTCTGTATTCCTAGGACGTTAATTGGATAGGTATCAATCATCTCCTCGAGTCCTTATACTTGACGTTGATTTGCAGAAGAACAACGCCGGTCTTGAGCTAATCTCTTCAGCTCCATATCCGATTGGCAACCCGTTCCCTCCACCGGTTGTCCCATGTGTTCACGTAGCCCCATGTAGTTGGGTGTGTGTAATTTTGTCTGATAAACTGTGTTATTGTGATGGCTTATGAAATATAGGCTTATGAGATCACGCTTTTTTCGTATTTGTGTGTGTTCCTCATACAATTTTGGAACATTTTTTATGATATTTGATAAGGTAACTTATATACAGGGTTTGGCCAGAAATGAAAGTGACGGATGTTAGAGCTCCATATGGCCAAGCCCTGCATATAGCCTACAGTACAACAAATTTGGACGAAATCGGTGATGGCGAGCAGGCGCGGTCGCCTTGTGAGTTTTTAGCCTACTTTTCACATTTTGCAAAAATGAGGAAAAAGTAGTCTTATGAGATCGGGCAAATGTCTGTCTGTCTGTCTGTCTGTCCTTCTGTCTTTCTGTCTGTGTGTGTGTCCCCCCCTATCAACTCCTAAACGGCTGCAGCAATCGAAACAAAATTTGGTAGGAGTAAAGATCTATACCTGAATGTCTCACGGCCATATTTGAAAATGATGTCAGTGCTACCAACTGCTAAAAAATCGCAATTGAAATTTGAGCTCCATGTTGGATATCTTGGAAAGTATGAATGGGAGCTATTTCAAAATTGGCACACGTACAGATCATAATATTTCAGTTTAATTTCCAGGACGCCAAACATGGCAGTGTTGCCAAAATGATTATAAGCCTCCTGATAGGTCCAATTTTTAAATGCATATAACTTCTACACTATCAAGCGGAATTCAACCAAATTTCGTATGTTGTATGTGTACATAACCAGATATGACTGAGCGTATTCTTAAGACCTACCAGGGCTGCCAACTGTTAATAAATGCTCCTAATTTATTTTATCCAAATACCAATATATCAGAAAGTATGCATGCCGACAGCATTAAACTATGCACACGTATAGTACCGGACATTCTATATTAATTTGGAGTAACTTATATACGTCAGTGCTACCAACATGATTCTAAGCCTGCTGACAGGTCCAACTTTAAATACATGTAACTTCCATACTATCATTTGGATTTCAACCAAATTTCGTATGTGCTATGTGTACCATAACAGATATGACTATGCGTATTCTAAGGAGCAACCAGGGCTGCCAACTGTTAATATGTGCTGTCCCTATTTTTGTTACCCCAATATCAATATATCAGAAAGTATGCAAGCCAATAGCTCTAAACTTTGCACACATATAGTACCTGGCATTCTAGACGAATTTGGAGTAACTAATATACGTCAGTGCTGCCAACATGATTCTAAGCCTGCTGATAGGTCCAATTTTAAAATGCATGCAACTTCTATACTAACTAATGGATTTCATTCAAAATTGGCACAACAATAGATCATATTATTTCAGATTCTTTCTGACCAATACATGCATGACATTGTTGCCAACATGATTTTACGCGCGCTGTTAGATCCAATGTTTAACTGCATGTAACGTCCATGCTATCCAGTGGACTTCAACCAAATTTTGTATTTAGTACCTTAAGAGACGGAACTAAGAATATATTCAGTCATCAGGGCTGCCAACTGTAGTGCTCTATTAGGATACATTATGCCAGGTATACAGTATTTCGAACTAATTGGAAATTTCGTCATTATTCTAGATAGGTTCATATTCTGTAGAATAATCATTGGCATGAAAAGTAGGCTGTATAGTTCTTCACGGAACTTCTTGTTAAAATTATAATAAGTGTCTCCAAATTAACATGGCGACCGCACGAAATATTTCACTGGCATTCAATGTCTCCGAAACTATTGCTGCACACGAGGTTGATGATCAGAGATGGGGGCGCGCTAGAAAATGTGACGCCAATAGTCGCGTGGATTACAATCGTAGGCCAATTTTCATTAGCTATTCTCTTGTTCTAAAACTTTGATTTTCGATTTTCTAAGAAGGATGGAGTCTAATAAATATCCTAACCATAGCAAATATATCGATATAACATGGAAAACGTATTTAAATTGAACTTTTGAAAGAAATTTGGTAATATTTTCCATCATCTATTGCACTTATGGGCCTTTAGGGCCCACAGCAGAAGAACAAAAGAAAAAAAAAGAAGAGAAAAAGTGGTAACAAAGGAATCAGTCACGAAGTAGGAGGTATCAACGCTGCCGGTCTCTAGCTTCACCTTACAACGCATTCGGCTCCACTTGATGAAGTATTGCCAATAATCGATCCTTCCATCGCGTCCTGGGACGTCCCCTTGGACGTCTTCCAGCAGGTTGTGAATGAAGGACTCGGTTTTGGATGGATTCATCAGCTCGAAAAATGTGGTCAAACCACTGTAACCTCTTCTGTCCTAGTACTCAGTCAATTTGTGTTTTTTCAAACCGCTGATGAAGGTCATCCTTCGTTCTTCGTTCCCATTTACCTTCCATGGCATTCAAAACTGGTTCATAAATCTTTCGAAGTACATTCCTCTCGAAGACAGAGATGGCTTCTTTGGTTGTTGCTGAGTAAAATTATGAAATATTTGCGAAGTTATGAGTATTTTTTCCTACAATTAAGTGTTTATAATATATTCAGTTTTCCAATTCCATACAATGATATAGCTATACAAGCAAACCAATGCAGTTGAAGCGTAGTTCCATAAATAGTCGCGTGGAATCACCGGCCTTGACATTCCCAGTCAGAACCCATGTGAATGAAAATCCACAGCCTGCTTCCAGTCTCCGACCGGGTCAGGAATATAACATGTAATTGGAAAGTTTCTACTCGTTGCCGGTAGAGCGCACTCCCCTCCCATTATAAGCGCGATAAGGAATCAGCTGTACAGTACGTATATTAAATGTGTAATCTCAAGAACCACTGGATGGATTTTGATGCTGCTTTCACCATTCTGTAAAGGTGATCTCGAGGAAGATTTGTGTTGAAAATAATTTATTTATGACCAAAGGGAGCCAAGCAGTAACGATTTCAGTGAAAAGGTCGAAAAAATAGCCTGGCGTCCGTGCGCTTTTTAAGCTTACGCTGGGCGAACCGTTAAAAATATCAATATACTATGAGTGTAAGAATTGTTCAGCGTGAGAAATTCTACAAAAAAGCCCGCGAGAGCATATCTCTATCTTCGATACATCGCCCACTATAAGTGTTTTTAGTTTGGACGGGAGGGGCATTTGGCTTGCACCTCGCCATTCTTAAATTACGTCTGACAGGAATTCCTTGCACATTCATAACTGTTCCCGGGCGAAGCCGGGGCGGGTTGCTAGTGACACTATATAATTATTATCATTATAATTTCCGCATTATCAAAATTAAAATTATATCACAAAATAAAATAGCCTGCTAATAAATCTAAGAGAAATTAGACATACCTTGCACCTTCTTCGGGTACAAGGACACTACTCCAGCACCGTCTCATTAAAAGGAAAGAGAGGATCAAAATTACAGCCGGGAACAAGTAGCAGCTAATCGTGTGTTGTGTTTTGTGCTAAGAGATCTTTCGACAAATTATCAGATACCGTGTGCCTTCTTTTTCACGAAGCAGCTGTCAGGACGGGACTTACATAAACTCCTGCTGGACGTTATTCTCGAGGTTGAACAATGCAGTTTCATAATTATAATAACTGTCTCTGATAATCACAAAACTAACACTACAATGATGAGGCATTTAGGGGGAGGGAATTTGCAACCAATGGTCAATCACCCATACGACGAGTCTAGGAATGTATTCCCTAGTTTTGATCATTGTCACATTCTAAAAAAAAAAAAAAAACATTAGAACACAGTTTCTGTAACGAGAGATGACTGATGGTACTGGAATAATTTCAGGGAAATACTTGTCATTACTATACACAATGCAAAAGGGTGAGATCGTCAAACCGGTCAGACACCTCACTAAAAACACATCGAACCCACTAAATTTGAAAAAATGAATGTTCGGCGTGCCAAGGAAGTGATCTCGTCAGAAGTTATTGGTGCCATTAGTACACTGAAAGAAAATATAGGCATGCACCCGGAAGCGTACACATTCATAGACGCAGAAGCAACCATTTTTTTTGAAAAACGTTAATAAATGGTTCGCTATGCATGACGTAAGCATCACATATCATCATATTCAGTCTAGAAATCCAGATAAAGGGCATTTTTTCTCATTAAATGTCAGTCGCCTAAACTGGCTAGAGGAATATTTTCTTTCTTACCTTGAAACTTTGAAAGCTGCTAGTAACGCTGCTAGAAAGGACTTCCTGAGTTCAGAGACTTACGAAGCTACCTATACAATTAATCACGGATTCAGCTGTCCAGTGCATAAGGTATCTTCTAAAAATAGGTAGAGGAAAGTCGCCAAATATGGGGAGTTTTTTTTATAGGGCTCACATTAGACATAAGAAGGAACGGAATAATTTTAGTTTTCTCACCAATGTAAACCTCAGGCGATATTCTATGTATATTACAAATATGGGCACGTTTGATGTTGTAATACCCTCTGATATTATTGTTAACTTTAAAAGTGCACTTTCCCCGTATTAGGCAACCGGGTTTCGTAATATGGGGAGGTGAGAAACCTCACGGTTTTTATTTATAATAGGTACACTGAATAGTATACCCTACTAATTAAAGCATTAATTCTGACTTTTTTTTCGTGTGGCCTCCTGAGAGGTCGAGTGCAGGTCTTTCTAGTCGACGCCCGTGGGCGACCTGCGCGTCAGGATGAGAGATGGAATGGATGAAGATGCATTTCAAGGACGGCCGATGGTGGGGCTCGAACTCACGCATCTACCGAGTCAGCAGAGAGCTTGGCCCCATGGCCTAACGCTGTGCTTTAGCCAGCGTAGCCACTACTGTCGGTAATTCTGACAATGTAATGAAATCATGAACACAAATAGTACAAAAATACAAAAATGAATATTTTAAGTAAATAACAGTCCTAGTTTCCTGTTGCCGAACTTCCAAACCGTTCAGCAGAAGAATGCATAAACTTAATGAAAACCGAGTGATTCTGATCGAATTCAACTGTAACGAGGTGCAAGGTATGTCTAATTTCTCTTAGATTTATTAGCACGCTATTTTATTTTGTGATATAATTTGCATTTTGATATTGTGGGAATTATAATGATAATATAATAGTGTCACTAGCAACCCGCCCCGGCTTCGCCCGGGAACAGTTATGAATGTGCAAGGAATTCCTGTCAGACGTAATTTAAGAATGGCGAGGTGCAAGCCAAATCCCCCTCCCGTCCAAACTAAAAACACTTATAGTGGGCGATGTATTGTGCCCATTTAGCAAGAAATATGCCAATCACAGTATACCAGCGTAGCTCAATTCGGGATTTCGTGGCAGCGGTAAGTTCCCCCACTCTGTGACTCACATATTTTGGATTAATTAGAGGATACACTTGCAAAAATAACAACAAAATCAACTCCTATTTAAACACATTTAATTAATAAAATTAATGGCGCTACAAACATTTTAACAATTTAATTACTGACCCAATAATCAACTGCTTGTTCCAAATGAACAAGGAATCACAAATATAAACAAATATTGTATTCAAAACCTGTGGTTTCCACATAAACCAACAACTCTTACTTAGTCTCACTTCCATAAAGCACTAACATTAAGTTTACATAACTCCGAGCTCTTTGGCTCCATGCATTTACATTATTATGGTGTCATTCTGGTACACCTCAAACACTATCTTTTATATTTTCTTATTTCTCAAAAACAAATATATAATTATATTTAAAATCTATGTTAATTATCTAACTCAATATTTTGGGCATGTCCACACATTCAGTTGTTATCATCTCTCTTTATTTCACAAATATATTAAGGTAGTCAGAAAATCAATTGTGTACTCCAGAGCGTGAAGGTACTTGACACAGTCAAAAAAACTATAGTTACTCCCGAACTCAGTTGCCTTCAATCAACTCGTGGAATCCCACGTCCATACATTATTACCATAGGGATTGTTATTTATCTCTTATGTCTTAATAGACCATTATCATATAAGAAACTACGATCTGAACCGGCAAACGAAAATATCCATCTACTAGGACCTCGGTTCAACGCCCGGGTCGTTAACAACATTAAACACTCCTGGTGTATTCATTCTCTTTACAACAGCTTACGAGACGGTCTCTGTTCCCTCTCGCTTTAAGAGAGCTAGACTCTACTACTTGGGGTGCGATTTATGACCACGTAGGGTGACGGCGACTCCCCGTCTGACCCAACGTTAGTAGCTTATTTCCAAGGCTTTCAAAACAAACCTTCCCATTATATCCAGTTCTGGGGAGACCGGGCTTTACTGTACCGTATTCATTCAAACAACTATTCTTTGGTTCACAGACCATTTTCGTATCCTTGGCATTTATTAATTATGAGAGGGTCCTCATTGATTGGGAAGATTAATACACATACGACGACGGAGAATTTAAGGGGCTTTTATCATAAGAAGATTCTGCATTCGAATCTGTTCACGTGCCTCGGGAACCAATCCCTTACAGAGGACTTCCACAAAATGCGATTTAGAGTCGGCCGTGGCCCATATGACATACGCTCAATAATACCATATATTAGCTCCCTTTTTAAATACATACACAATGCCTCGTGATACTATGTCACAAATAGAGGACTTATACAATTATCAATTCACTGCAACCAACTACCCTCCATAAGTAATGTACCAAGTATTTTAACCACTACGCGTTCCTAGCGTGACACTTTAATATTATATTTGCGCTCATTATGCGCTATGCATTATTTTAAGCCGAAAATGTCTTCCCAAGAACTGATAAAATCTCTTTAGTAACAATTCATATTATTTTAATTCACATATTAATCTTTCATTGTCGATAAATCGCTCCCTGTTTTAAAATATTCCATTGAACATCATCTCTTACACATACGTTAAGACTTAACGTTCTTATGTTCATATCAATTTATTTGATTTCTATTTAACATTTCCATATTTAATTATTATTATTATCTTTATTCTTTATACAAGCTCAAAAGCTATTTCTTTCATATCTCAACTTTACTTTATTTCAATGTCTTTCATGATAATTAATGATATTTCGCTTGCTCTTATGACATTTGTTAAATACATTAACCCTTTATTCACATATTTCCTCTCCGGGATTTATTCTTTACATAATTAATTATAATTTCTCAATTTTTTTTATTATCGTTCAGACCGTGTTCTTGATTATTCAGTATTTATTTATTAAAACACATCCCTTTCACTCACAAACTCCGGTGGGTTTGTACACAATCAACTTCTGACACCAAAATAGCATGAATTTAGTACTCACATGTTTCCAGATCATCCCATGATCTTAAATCTGGTGCGGTGCTTCATTCTTGGGCCCACTTTGAACTTTTACTCCATATTAAAGGAATTCATCTTACTTAAAAACACTTTTTGATATACATTTAAAACACTTAACATTGACGACATTTTTATATACTGATGTGTCCCTTTTGAACACATAATAAACACTAAAAATATTAATTTAACACACAATCTTGATTATTTTACACTTCACAATTCTCGATCACTAGGCCGTATTTCTGAGCCTATCACACGTGATCTTCTGAAATTCCCGTTTCCAAGGGTGAAATTTATTCGATGTCGGCTTCCTATCCTGCAGAATGCGAAAGTCCCGAAACATCTACTGTTCCCTGGAGTCCAATTCTGCTATTCCTATCCTGGATAACCGGCTATTTATCTAGCTTGAACGGCTTCTTTGTAGATCTGTCTATCGATCCTAACGAAAGTCTATACGGATCGAGGTCTCCTCTAAGACCTATAGATTTAGTTTATAGCAGCTAGCACTTCTCAATTCTAGTATTTTTAGAATAGTTCGCCTGCTTTCTGGAGATAATGTTTATAGTCTCCTATCTTCTTTTTTTGAACTGTTTTAACACTCCTACGTTTTTGATATACGTTCCGAACCTTATTCTGTTCTTCCCTTTTAGGTTTCTTTATTTTAAATAACAGTTTATCTGTCTGGTACGATACTTCCGTACGTTATGATCCATTCGTTCGTACATTTAACGACCTATCGCCTTTAAGTCCGACGTTCGCCGCCTGCTCTGACTATATCTTACGAATTTTCACTTTAACTTGTATACAGTCGGGCCTAAATCCTATAATTAGGATTTTCCTAATATTTCACTACGGCGATACTTTAAAATTTCGTCTTGACCACTCCTTACGGAGGCAAGCAAGTCGTTAATACTGCGACGCCTGTGGCTATCGGATCTTACTTCTGCGGTGTAACACAGCGTTTCTCCCCTCAAGGAGTACTGGTAGCTGTTTTCGATGTAACGCAGAGTTACGTCCCCTCACGGACTGTCGGAATGACTACTTCTACGTCGTGGTGCAGCACTTCCCCTCACGGAGTGCTCGTATGACTGCAAGTGCTGATATAACTTCACGTCCTCCTGGACGGATTCGTACTGCGTGATGCGTGGCAACACCCCTCGGGCTGTTCAAGACTGCATGATTGGCTTGGAAACGCCCGAAGCTTTATACTGTTTTACTACAAAAAAATAAGACTCTAGCCTTTTCTGTGGTCAACTTCTAAAATAATGGTGCCACAAATATAAAAATTATACCTTCCGAAAGCTCTTCTTCTCAATGTCACATAATCTCATTGCACCTAAGAATCGATCGTGCAATTCGGAGATATTAATTAATTTCTCGTCCTCAATTGTGTGGGTGTTGCATTCCTTTTGCTCTCTCCCCTCCATAGAGGCTTAGGTAATTCCCCAATGACGTCGTCTTACGTCGGCAGTTTTTTTCTGCGCAATTATTAAATGGTTTCTCTTTACTGAAAAATCTCTCATTCAAAATGATTCACTGTACTATACTTGTTTACTCATTATTATGCTCGTAAACGTGTTAATTTTAATTATTCCTCTTCTGGCGCATAAGCGGCGTTGTCAATTTCCAGCAACGTCAGCTCGAATTCCGATTCAGGCTTCCTTGTCTATCACGGTGGAAATTTCCATTCAGTTATTAATACTCGTGACCAGCCCTCTCTTGAATGTCGAGTGGGGTGATCTCATCTAAGGAACATCTGTCCCTAGTCGCTTGCACAATGTTAAGCTATAATCCTGGCTTAAAATCTCTCTCCGTTCCTTTAGGAAACTATACGTTTCTTTCATTTCTTCCTTAAGGACATGGGTTCGACCTTCCATGGACCCTATGGCCCATGGGTTCAGTATCGAAGATAGAGATATGCTCACGGGGACTTTTTTGTACAATTTTTCATGCTGAACAATTCTTACACTCATAGTATATTGATATTTTTAACGGTTTATCCAGCGTAAGCTAAAAAAGCGCACGGACGTCAAGTTCTTTCTCGACCTATTCACTGAAATCTAAAATCGTTACTGCTTGGCTCCCTTTGATCATAAATAAATTATTTTCTACAGAAATCTTCCTCCATATTACCTGTACAGAATGGTGAAAGCCGCATCAAAATCCATCCAGTGGTTCTCGAGATTACCCGTGATATCCAAGAATCGGGGACTTTGTTTTACACTAAGTAGAGATAAGTCTTAGTCGTGCAATGCTTGGTGAACAGCGCTGTGTGAGCAGTTGAGTAACTAACAAGATTTCATGAAAAAGGTCTCATTGTCTAGGCCGGTATGAGCGCATTCAGTCGGCCGTGGTGGAATACAGTTAACTCTTTGGTATGCCACTGACGCGCTAGTGGTCATTGGTCACGGTAATTGTAATGGAGAGTCATTCTTAGGAAAGGTACTTAACAGTATGTACCAAAATCTAGTATATTATGATCGCAGATATGAATCTGGATTATATATTTCCATAAGGACATCCACCCGGCATTCCTGGAGACCATTAAGATCCAGAATAACTTATAGGTACATTTTTGGCTCTACATTATAACACACCATATAAATTATTATGTAGCATGTAAATTGAGGCTCTCGATATAATAAAGCAGATTTTTTCCAGATCATATTAATGGAGCCAAGTTCTATAATAATGTTCACGAAGAACTTAATGGATTTTCATCGCGCTCCGAAAAGAAGACCTATCACTTTTATTGCATTTACAAACAGGTTATATCTCTTACTCAGGTGAGGTATGCCTGGTCAGTAAATAGCCTCTTTCTCCTTGTCGACTCGTACCGCTGGTTGAATGTTCACTTCCATTCGTACCGTGGGGTCCAGGATAAAACCTCTTCTGTTCTTCCTGACAATGGCAACGATATCTGCTCTATGGTGGCTGCCATTTTTCGAAATACAGTACATCTCCTCATAAACTTCCATAGTAATCCACGCGACCAACGGAGGGTTAACAACAACAACACCAACACCAACAACAATAGAACAACAGAACAATCTAGATTCACGATCATTGAGGTAAATTTGGTGCATTTTTACTTTTGTCCAGTGGCAGCTCTGTATGTAGCTAAATCCCATTTACGGGATAGTGGACTATATATTAACCACCTGTCATAAGGACAGTTTATGGGAGATTGGTCTCTATATTAACCACCTGTCATAAGGACAGTTTATGGGATAGTGGTCTCTATATTAACCACCTGTCATAAGGACAGTTTATGGGATAGTGGTCTCTATATTAACCACCAGTCATAAGGACAGTTTATGGGATAGTGGTCTCTATATTAACCACCTGTCATAAGGACAGTCTATGGGATAATGGTCTCTATATTAACCACCTGTCATAAGGACAGTCTATGGGATAATGGTCTCTATATTAACCACCTGTCATAAGGACAGTTTATGGGATAGTGGTCTCTATATTAACCACCAGTCATAAGGACAGTTTATGGGATAGTGGTCTCTATATTAACCACCTGTCATAAGGACAGTCTATGGGATAGTGGTCTCTATATTAACCACCTGTCATAAGGACACTTTATGGGATAGTGGTCTCTATATTAACCACCAGTCATAAGGACAGTTTATGGGATAGTGGTCTCTATATTAACCACCTGTCATAAGGACAGTTTATGGGACAGTGGTCTCTATATTAACCACCTGTCATAAGGACAGTTTCTGGGATAGTGGTCTCTATATTAACCACCTGTCATAAGGACAGTTTATGGGATAATGGTCTCTATATTAACCAACTGTCATAAGGACAGTTTATGGGATAGTGGTCTCTATATTAACCACCTGTCATAAGGACAGATTATGGGAGAGTGGTCTCTATATTAACCACCTGTCATAAGGACAGTTTATGGGATAGTGGTCTCTATATTAACCACCTGTCATAAGGACAGTTTATGGGATAGTGGTCTCTATATTAACCACCTGTCATAAGGACAGTTTATGGGATAGTGGTCTCTATATTAACCACCTGTCATAAGGACAGCTTATGGGAGAGTGGTCTCTATATTAACCACCTGTCATAAGGACAGTTTATGGGATAGTGGTCTCTATATTAACCACCTGTCATAAGGACAGTTTATGGGAGAGTGGTCTCTATATTAACCACCTGTCATAAGGACAGTTTATGGGAGAGTGGTCTCTATATTAACCACCTGTCATAAGGACAGTTTATGGGATAGTGGTCTCTATATTAACCACCTGTCATAAGGACAGTTTATGGGAGAGTGGTCTCTATATTAACCACCTGTCATAAGGACAGTTTATGGGAGAGTGGTCTCTATATTAACCACCTGTCAGAAGGACAGTTTATGGGATAGTGGTCTCTATATTAACCAATTGTCATAAGGACAGTTTATGGGATAGTGGTCTCTATATTAACCACCTGTCATAAGGACAGTTTATGGGATAGTGGTCTCTATATAAACCAATTGTCATAAGGACAGTTTATGGGATAGTGGTCTCTATATTAACCACCTGTCATAAGGACAGTTTATGGGATAGTGGTCTCTATATTAACCAATTGTCATAAGGACAGTTTATGGGATAGTGGTCTCTATATTAACCACCTGTCATAAGGACAGTTTATGGGATAGTGGTCTCTATATTAACCACCTGTCATAAGGACAGTTTATAGGATAGTGGTCTCTATATTAACCACCTGTCATAAGGACAGTTTATGCGATAGTGGTCTCTATATTAACCACCTGTCATAAGGACAGTTTATGGGATAGTGGTCTCTATATTAACCACCTGTCATAAGGACAGTTTATGGGAGAGTGGTCTCTATATTAACCACCTGTCATAAGGACAGTTTATGGGATAGTGGTCTCTATATTAACCCCTTGTCATAAGGACAGTTTATGGGATAGTGGTCTCTATATTAACCACCTGTCATAAGGACAGTTTATGGGATAGTGGTCTCTATATTAACCACCTGTCATAAGGACAGTTTATGGGATAGTGGTCTCTATATTAACCACCTGCCATAAGGACAGTTTATGGGATAGTGGTCTCTATATTAACCACCTGTCATAAGGACAGTTTATGGGAGAGTGGTCTCAATATTAACCACCTGTCATAAGGACAGTTTATGGGATAATGGTCTCTATATTAACCACCTGTCATAAGGACAGTTTATGGGATAGTGGACTATATATTAACCACCAGTCATAAGGACAGTTTATGGGATAGTGGTCTCTATATTAACCACCAGTCATAAGGACAGTTTATGGGATAGTGGTCTCTATATTAACCACCTGTCATAAGGACAGTCTATGGGATAATGGTCTCTATATTAACCACCTGTCATAAGGACAGTTTATGGGATAGTGGTCTCTATATTAACCACCTGTCATAAGGACAGTTTATGGGATAGTGGTCTCTATATTAACCACCTGTCATAAGGACAGTTTATGGGATAATGGTCTCTATATTAACCACCTGTCATAAGGACAGTTTATGGGATAGTGGACTATATATTAACCACCTTTCATAAGGACAGTTTATGGGATAGTGGTCTCTATATTAACCACCTGTCATAAGGACAGTTTATGGGATAATGGTCTCTATATTAACCAACTGTCATAAGGACAGTTTATGGGATAGCGGTCTCTATATTAACCACCTGTCATAAGGACAGTTTATGGGAGAGTGGTCTCTATATTAACCACCTGTCATAAGGACAGTTTATGGGATAGTGGTCTCTATATTAACCGCCTGTCATAAGGACAGTTTATGGGAGAGTGGTCTCTATATTAACCACCTGTCATAAGGACAGTTTATGGGATAGTGGTCTCTATATTAACCACCTGTCATAAGGACAGTTTATGGGAGAGTGGTCTCTATATTAACCACCTGTCATAAGGACAGTTTATGGGATAGTGGTCTCTATATTAACCACCTGTCATAAGGACAGTTTATGGGATAGTGGTCTCTATATTAACCACCTGTCATAAGGACAGTTTATGGGAGAGTGGTCTCTATATTAACCACCTGCCATAAGCACAGTTTATGGGATAGTGGTCTCTATATTAACCACCTGCCATAAGGACAGTTTATGGGATAGTGGTCTCTATATTAACCACCTGTCATAATGACAGTTTATGGGAGAGTGGTCTCTATATTAACCACCTGTCATAAGGACAGTTTATGGGAGAGTGGTCTCTATATTAACCACCTGCCATAAGCACAGTTTATGGGATAGTGGTCTCTATATTAACCACCTGTCATAAGGACAGTTTATGGGATAGTGGTCTCTATATTAACCACCTGTCATAAGGACAGTTTATGGGAGAGTGGTCTCTATATTAACCACCTGTCATAAGGACAGTTTATGGGATAGTGGTCTCTATATTAACCAATTGTCATAAGGACAGTTTATGGGATAGTGGTCTCTATATTAACCACCTGTCATAAGGACAGTTTATGGGATAGTAGTCTCTATATAAACCAATTGTCATAAGGACAGTTTATGGGATAGTGGTCTCTATATTAACCACCTGTCATAAGGACAGTTTATGGGATAGTGGTCCCTATATTAACCAATTGTCATAAGGACAGTTTATGGGATAGTGGTCTCTATATTAACCACCTGTCATAAGGACAGTTTATGGGATAGTGGTCTCTATATTAACCACCTGTCATAAGGACAGTTTATGGGATAGTGGTCTCTATATTAACCACCTGTCATAAGGACAGTTTATGGGATAGTGGTCTCTATATTAACCACCTGTCATAAGGACAGTTTATGGGATAGTGGTCTCTATATTAACCACCTGTCATAAGGACAGTTTATGGGAGAGTGGTCTCTATATTAACCACCTGTCATAAGGACAGTTTATGGGATAGTGGTCTCTATATTAACCACTTGTCATAAGGACAGTTTATGGGATAGTGGTCTCTATATTAACCACCTGTCATAAGGACAGTTTATGGGATAGTGGTCTCTATATTAACCACCTGTTATAAGGACAGTTTATGGGATAGTGGTCTCTATATTAACCACCTGCCATAAGGACAGTTTATGGGATAGTGGTCTCTATATTAACCACCTGTCATAAGGACAGTTTATGGGAGAGTGGTCTCAATATTAACCACCTGTCATAAGGACAGTTTATGGGATAATGGTCTCTATATTAACCACCTGTCATAAGGACAGTTTATGGGATAGTGGACTATATATTAACCACCAGTCATAAGGACAGTTTATGGGATAGTGGTCTCTATATTAACCACCAGTCATAAGGACAGTTTATGGGATAGTGGTCTCTATATTAACCACCTGTCATAAGGACAGTCTATGGGATAATGGTCTCTATATTAACCACCTGTCATAAGGACAGTTTATGGGATAGTGGTCTCTATATTAACCACCTGTCATAAGGACAGTTTATGGGATAGTGGTCTCTATATTAACCACCTGTCATAAGGACAGTTTATGGGATAATGGTCTCTATATTAACCACCTGTCATAAGGACAGTTTATGGGATAGTGGACTATATATTAACCACCTTTCATAAGGACAGTTTATGGGATAGTGGTCTCTATATTAACCACCTGTCATAAGGACAGTTTATGGGATAATGGTCTCTATATTAACCAACTGTCATAAGGACAGTTTATGGGATAGTTGTCTCTATATTAACCACCTGTCATAAGGACAGTTTATGGGAGAGTGGTCTCTATATTAACCACCTGTCATAAGGACAGTTTATGGGATAGTGGTCTCTATATTAACCACCTGTCATAAGGACAGTTTATGGGAGAGTGGTCTCTATATTAACCACCTGTCATAAGGACAGTTTATGGGATAGTGGTCTCTATATTAACCACCTGTCATAAGGACAGTTTATGGGAGAGTGGTCTCTATATTAACCACCTGTCATAAGGACAGTTTATGGGAGAGTGGTCTCTATATTAACCACCTGTCATAAGGACAGTTTATGGGATAGTGGTCTCTATATTAACCACCTGTCATAAGGACAGTTTATGGGAGAGTGGTCTCTATATTAACCACCTGTCATAAGGACAGTTTATGGGAGAGTGGTCTCTATATTAACCACCTGTCATAAGGACAGTTTATGGGATAGTGGTCTCTATATTAACCACCTGTCATAAGGACAGATTATGGGAGAGTGGTCTCTATATTAACCACCTGTCATAAGGACAGTTTATGGGATAGTGGTCTCTATATTAACCACATGTCATAAGGACAGTTTATGGGATAGTGGTCTCTATATTAACCACCTGCCATAAGCACAGTTTATGGGATAGTGGTCTCTACAATAACCACCTGTCATAAGGACAGTTTATGGGATAGTGGTCTCTATATTAACCACCTGTTATAAGGACAGTTTATGGGAGAGTGGTCTCTATATTAACCACCTGTCATAAGGATAGTTTATGGGATAGTGGTCTCTATATTAACCACCTCTCACAAGGACAGTT
The DNA here is from genome assembly GCA_946902985.2 of Meconema thalassinum. Lineage (NCBI taxonomy): Eukaryota > Metazoa > Arthropoda > Insecta > Orthoptera > Tettigoniidae > Meconema > Meconema thalassinum. The sequence goes on from OX336394.1 coordinate 29,002,520, forward strand.
TATGGGATAGTGGTCTCTATATTAACCCCCTGCCATAAGGACAGTTTATGGGATGGTGGTCTCTGTATTAACCACCTGTCATAAGGACAGTTTATGGGAGAGTGGTCTCTATATTAACCACCTGTCATAAGGACAGTTTATGGGAGAGTGGTCTCTATATTAACCACCTGCCATAAGCACAGTTTATGGGATAGTGGTCTCTATATTAACCACCTGTCATAAGGACAGTTTATGGGATAGTGGTCTCTATATTAACCACCTGTCATAAGGACAGTTTATGGGAGAGTGGTCTCTATATTAACCACCTGTCATAAGCACAGTTTATGGGATAGTGGTCTCTATATTAACCACCTGCCATAAGCACAGTTTATGGAATAGTGATCTCTATATTAATCACCTGTCATAAGGACAGTTTATGGGATAGTGGTCTCTATATTAACCACCTGTCATAAGGACAGTTTAAGGGATAGTGGTCTCTATATTAACCACCTGTCATAAGGACAGTTTATCGGATAGTGGTCTCTATATTAACCACCTGTCATAAGGACAGTTTATGGGATAGTGGTCTCTATATTAACCACTTGTCATAAGGACAGTTTATAGGATAGTGGTATCTATATTAACCACTTGTCATAAGGACAGTTTATAGGATAGTGGTCTCTATATTAACCACCTGTCATAAGGACAGTTTATAGGATAGTGGTCTCTATATTAACCACCTGTCATAAGGACAGATTATGGGATAATGGTCTCTATATTAACCAACTGTCATAAGGACAGTTTATGGGATAGTGGTCTCTATATTAACCACCTGTCATAAGGACAGATTATGGGAGAGTGGTCTCTATATTAACCACCTGTCATAAGGACAGTTTAAGGGATAGTGGTCTCTATATTAACCACCTGTCATAAGGACAGTTTATGGGATAGTGGTCTCTATATTAACCACCTGTCATAAGGACAGTTTATGGGATAGTGGTCTCTATATTAACCACTTGTCATAAGGACAGTTTATGGGATAGTGGTCTCTATATTAACCACCTGTCATAAGGACAGTTTATGGGAGAGTGGTCTCTATATTAACCACCTGTCATAAGGACAGTTTATGGGATAGTGGTCTCTATATTAACCACCTGTCATAAGGACAGTTTATGGGAGAGTGGTCTCTATATTAACCACCTGTCATAAGGACAGTTTATGGGAGAGTGGTCTCTATATTAACCACCTGTCATAAGGACAGTTTATGGGATAGTGGTCTCTATATTAACCACCTGTCATAAGGACAGATTATGGGAGAGTGGTCTCTATATTAACCACCTGTCATAAGGACAGTTTATGGGATAGTGGTCTCTATATTAACCACATGTCATAAGGACAGTTTATGGGATAGTGGTCTCTATATTAACCACCTGCCATAAGCACAGTTTATGGGATAGTGGTCTCTACAATAACCGCCTGTCATAAGGACAGTTTATGGAATAGTGGTCTCTATATTAACCACCTGTTATAAGGACAGTTTATGGGAGAGTGGTCTCTATATTAACCACCTGTCATAAGGACAGTTTATGGGAGAGTGGTCTCTATATTAACCACCTGTCATAAGGACAGTTTATGGGATAGTGGTCTCTATATTAACCAATTGTCATAAGGACAGTTTATGGGATGGTGGTCTCTATATTAACCACCTGTCATAAGGACAGTTTATGGGAGAGTGGTCTCTATATTAACCACCTGTCATAAGGACAGTTTATGGGAGAGTGGTCTCTATATTAACCACCTGCCATAAGCACAGTTTATGGGATAGTGGTCTCTATATTAACCACCTGTCATAAGGACAGTTTATGGGATAGTGGTCTCTATATTAACCACCTGTCATAAGGACAGTTTATGGGAGAGTGGTCTCTATATTAACCACCTGTCATAAGCACAGTTTATGGGATAGTGGTCTCTATATTAACCACCTGCCATAAGCACAGTTTATGGGATAGTGATCTCTATATTAACCACCTGTCATAAGGACAGTTTATGGGATAGTGGTCTCTATATTAACCACCTGTCATAAGGACAGTTTATGGGATAGTGGTCTCTATATTAACCACCTGTCATAAGGACAGTTTATCGGATAGTGGTCTCTATATTAACCACCTGTCATAAGGACAGTTTATGGGATAGTGGTCTCTATATTAACCACTTGTCATAAGGACTGTTTATAGGATAGTGGTATCTACATTAACAACTTGTCATAAGGACAGTTTATAGGATAGTGGTCTCTATATTAACCACCTGTCATAAGGACAGTTTATAGGATAGTGGTCTCTATATTAACCACCTGTCATAAGGACAGATTATGGGATAATGGTCTCTGTATTAACCAACTGTCATAAGGACAGTTTATGGGATAGTGGTCTCTATATTAACCACCTGTCATAAGGACAGATTATGGGAGAGTGGTCTCTATATTAACCACCTGTCATAAGGACAGTTTATGGGATAGTGGTCTCTATATTAACCACCTGTCATAAGGACAATTTATGGGATAGTGGTCTCTATATTAACCACCTGTCATAAGGACAGTTTATGGGATAGTGGTCTCTATATTAACCACCTGTCATAAGGACAGCTTATGGGAGAGTGGTCTCTATATTAACCACCTGTCATAAGGACAGTTTATGGGATAGTGGTCTCTATATTAACCACCTGACATAAGGACAGTTTATGGGAGAGTGGTCTCTATATTAACCACCTGTCATAAGGACAGTTTATGGGAGAGTGGTCTCTATATTAACCACCTGTCATAAGGACAGTTTATGGGATAGTGGTCTCTATATTAACCACCTGTCATAAGGACAGTTTATGGGAGAGTGGTCTCTATATTAACCACCTGCCATAAGCACAGTTTATGGGATAGTGGTCTCTACAATAACCACCTGTCGTAAGGACAGTTTATGGGATTGTGGTCTCTATATTAACCACCTGTCATAAGGACAGTTTATGGGAGAGTGGTCTCTATATTAACCACCTGTCATAAGGACAGTTTATGGGAGAGTGGTCTCTATATTAACCACCTGTCATAAGGACAGTTTATGGGAGAGTGGTCTCTATATTAACCACCTGCCATAAGCACAGTTTATGGGATAGTGGTCTCTATATTAACCACCTGTCATAAGGACAGTTTATGGGATAGTGGTCTCTACATTAACCACCTGTCATAAGGACAGTTTATGGGAGAGTGGTCTCTATATTAACCACCTGTCATAAGGACAGTTTATGGGATAGTGGTCACTATATTAACCAATTGTCATAAGGACAGTTTATGGGATAGTGGTCTCTATATTAACCACCTGTCATAAGGACAGTTTATGGGATAGTGGTCTCTATATAAACCAATTGTCATAAGGACAGTTTATGGGATAGTGGTCTCTATATTAACCACCTGTCATAAGGACAGTTTATGGGATAGTGGTCTCTATATTAACCACCTGTCATAAGGACAGTTTATGGGATAGTGGTCTCTATATTAACCACCTGTCATAAGGACAGTTAATGGGATAGTGGTCTCTATATTAACCACCTGTCATAAGGACAGTTAATGGGATAGTGGTCTCTATATTAACCACCTGTCATAAGGACAGTTTATGGGATAGTGGTCTCTATATTAACCACCTGTCATAAGGACAGTTTATGGGATAGTGGTCTCTATATTAACCACCTGTCATAAGGACAGTTTATGGGAGAGTGGTCTCTATATTAACCACCTGTCATAAGGACAGTTTATGGGATAGTGGTCTCTATATTAACCACTTGTCATAAGGACAGTTTATGGGATAGTGGTCTCTATATTAACCACCTGTCATAAGGACAGTTTATGGGATAGTGGTCTCTATATTAACCACCTGTCATACGGACAGTTAATGGGATAGTGGTCTCTATATTAACCACCTGCCATAAGGACAGTTTATGGGATAGTGGTCTCTATATTAACCACCTGTCATAAGGACAGTTTATGGGAGAGTGGTCTCAATATTAACCACCTGTCATAAGGCAGTTTATGGGATAATGGTCTCTATATTAACCACCTGTCATAAGGACAGTTTATGGGATAGTGGACTATATATTAACCACCAGTCATAAGGACAGTTTATGGGATAGTGGTCTCTATATTAACCACCAGTCATAAGGACAGTTTATGGGATAGTGGTCTCTATACTAACCACCTGTCATAAGGACAGTTTATGGGATAGTGGTCTCTATATTAACCACCTGTTATAAGGACAGTTTAAGGGAGAGTGGTCTCTATATTAACCACCTGTCATAAGGACAGTTTATGGGATAGTGGTCTCTATATTAACCAATTGTCATAAGGACAGTTTATGGGATAGTGGTCTCTATATTAACCACCTGTCATAAGGACAGTTTATGGGATAGTGGTCTCTATATTAACCACCTGTCATAAGGACAGTTTATGGGATAGTGGTCTCTATATTAACCACTTGTCATAAGGACAGTTTATAGGATAGTGGTATCTATATTAACCATTTGTCATAAGGACAGTTTATAGGATAGTGGTCTCTATATTAACCACCTGTCATAAGGACAGTTTATAGGATAGTGGTCTCTATATTAACCACCTGTCATAATGACAGTTTATGGGATAGTGGTCTCTAAATTAACCACTTGTCATAAGGACAGTTTATAGGATAGTGGTCTCTATATTAACCACTTGTCATAAGGACAGTTTATGGGATAGTGGTCTCTATATTAACCACCTGTCATAAGGACAGTTTATGGGATAGTGGTCTCTATATTAACCACATGTCATAAGGACAGTTTATGGGATAGTGGTCTCTATATTAACCACCTGCCATAAGCACAGCTTATGGGATAGTGGTCTCTACATTAACCACCTGTCATAAGGACAGTTTATGGGATAGTGGTCTCTATATTAACCACCTGTCATAAGGACAGTATATGGGCTAGTGGTCTCTATATTAACCACCTGTCATAAGGACAGTTTATGGGAGAGTGGTCTCTATATTAACCACCTGTCATAAGGACAGTTTATGGGATAGTGGTCTCTATACTAACCACCTGTCATAAGGACAGTTTATGGGATAGTGTTCTCTATATTAACCACCTGTCATAAGGACAGTTTATGGGAGAGTGGTCTCTATATTAACCACCTGTCATAAGGACAGTTTATGGGATAGTGGTCTCTATATTAACCAATTGTCATAAGGACAGTTTATGGGATAGTGGTCTCTACATTAACCACCTGTCATAAGGACAGTTTATGGGACAGTGGTCTCTATATTAACCACTTGTCATAAGGACAGTTTATTGGATAGTGGTCTCTATATTAACCACCTGTCATAAGGACAGTTTATGGGATAGTGGTCTCTATATTAACCACCTGTCATAAGGACAGTTTATGGGATAATCGTCTCTATATTAACCACCTGCCATAAGGACAGTTTATGGGATAGTGGTCTCTATATTAACCACCTGTCATAAGGACAGTTTATGGGAGAGTGGTCTCAATATTAACCACCTGTCATAAGGACAGTTTATGGGATAATGGTCTCTATATTAACCACCTGTCATAAGGACAGTTTATGGGATAGTGGACTATATATTAACCACCAGTCATAAGGACAGTTTATGGGATAGTGGTCTCTATATTAACCACCAGTCATAAGGACAGTTTATGGGATAGTGGTCTCTATATTAACCACCTGTCATAAGGACAGTCTATGGGATAATGGTCTCTATATTAACCACCTGTCATAAGGACAGTTTATGGGATAGTGGTCTCTATATTAACCACCTGTCATAAGGACAGTTTATGGGATAGTGGTCTCTATATTAACCACCTGTCATAAGGACAGTTTATGGGATAATGGTCTCTATATTAACCACCTGTCATAAGGACAGTTTATGGGATAGTGGACTATATATTAACCACCTTTCATAAGGACAGTTTATGGGATAGTGGTCTCTATATTAACCACCTGTCATAAGGACAGTTTATGGGATAATGGTCTTTATATTAACCAACTGTCATAAGGACAGTTTATGGGATAGTGGTCTCTATATTAACCACCTGTCATAAGGACAGTTTATGGGAGAGTGGTCTCTATATTAACCACCTGTCATAAGGACAGTTTATGGGATAGTGGTCTCTATATTAACCACCTGTCATAAGGACAGTTTATGGGAGAGTGGTCTCTATATTAACCACCTGTCATAAGGACAGTTTATGGGATAGTGGTCTCTATATTAACCACCTGTCATAAGGACAGTTTATGGGAGAGTGGTCTCTATATTAACCACCTGTCATAAGGACAGTTTATGGGATAGTGGTCTCTATATTAACCACCTGTCATAAGGACAGTTTATGGGAGAGTTGTCTCTATATTAACCATCTGTCATAAGGACAGTTTATGGGAGAGTGGTCTCTATATTAACCCCCTGTCATAAGGACAGTTTATGGGATAGTGGTCTCTATATTAACCACCTGTCATAAGGACAGTTTATGGGAGAGTGGTCTCTATATTAACCACCTGTCACAAGGACAGTTTATGGGAGAGTGGTCTCTATATTAACCACCTGTCATAAGGACAGTTTATGGGATAGTGGTCTCTATATTAACCACCTGTCATAAAGACAGATTATGGGAGAGTGGTCTCTATATTAACCACCTGTCATAAGGACAGTTTATGGGATAGTGGTCTCTATATTAACCACATGTCATAAGGACAGTTTATGGGATAGTGGTCTCTATATTAACCACCTGCCATAAGCACAGTTTATGGGATAGTGGTCTCTACAATAACCACCTGTCATAAGGACAGTTTATGGGATAGTGGTCTCTATATTAACCACCTGTTATAAGGACAGTTTATGGGAGAGTGGTCTCTATATTAACCACCTGTCATAAGGATAGTTTATGGGATAGTGGTCTCTATATTAACCACCTGTCACAAGGACAGTTTATGGGATAGTGGTCTCTATATTAACCACCTGCCATAAGGACAGTTTATGGGATGGTGGTCTCTATATTAACCACCTGTCATAAGGACAGTTTATGGGAGAGTGGTCTCTATATTAACCACCTGTCATAAGGACAGTTTATGGGAGAGTGGTCTCTATATTAACCACCTGTCATAAGGACAGTTTATGGGATAGTGGTCTCTATATTAACCACCTGTCATAAGGACAGTTTATGGGAGAGTGGTCTCTATATTAACCACCTGTCATAAGGACAGTTTATGGGATAGTGGTCTCTATATTAACCACCTGTCATAAGGACAGTTTATGGGAGAGTGGTCTCTATATTAACCACCTGTCATAAGGACAGTTTATGGGATAGTGGTCTCTATATTAACCACCTGTCATAAGGACAGTTTATGGGAGAGTTGTCTCTATATTAACCACCTGTCATAAGGACAGTTTATGGGAGAGTGGTCTCTATATTAACCACCTGTCATAAGGACAGTTTATGGGATAGTGGTCTCTATATTAACCACCTGTCATAAGGACAGTTTATGGGAGAGTGGTCTCTATATTAACCACCTGTCACAAGGACAGTTTATGGGAGAGTGGTCTCTATATTAACCACCTGTCATAAGGACAGTTTATGGGATAGTGGTCTCTATATTAACCACCTGTCATAAAGACAGATTATGGGAGAGTGGTCTCTATATTAACCACCTGTCATAAGGACAGTTTATGGGATAGTGGTCTCTATATTAACCACCTGTCACAAGGACAGTTTATGGGATAGTGGTCTCTATATTAACCACCTGCCATAAGGACTGTTTATGGGATGGTGGTCTCTATATTAACCACCTGTCATAAGGACAGTTTATGGGAGAGTGGTCTCTATATTAACCACCTGTCATAAGGACAGTTTATGGGAGAGTGGTCTCTATATTAACCACCTGCCATGAGCACAGTTTATGGGATAGTGGTCTCTATATTAACCACCTGTCATAAGGACAGTTTATCGGATAGTGGTCTCTATATTAACCACCTGTCATAAGGACAGTTTATGGGATAGTGGTCTCTATATTAACCACTTGTCATAAGGACAGTTTATAGGATAGTGGTATCTATATTAACCACTTGTCATAAGGACAGTTTATAGGATAGTGGTCTCTATATTAACCACCTGTCATAAGGACAGTTTATAGGATAGTGGTCTCTATATTAACCCCCTGTCATAAGGACAGTTTATGGGATAATGGTCTCTATATTAACCAACTGTCATAAGGACAGTTTATGGGATAGTGGTCTCTATATTAACCACTTGTCATAAGGACAGTTTATAGGATAGTGGTCTCTATATTAACCACCTGTCATAAGGACAGTTTATGGGAGAGTGGTCTCTATATTAACCACCTGTCATAAGGACAGTTTATGGGATAGTGGTCTCTATACTAACCACCTGTCATAAGGACAGTTTATGGGATAGTGGTCTCTATATTAACCACCTGTCATAAGGACAGTTTATGGGAGAGTGGTCTCTATATTAACCACCTGTCATAAGGACAGTTTATGGGAGAGTGGTCTCTATATTAACCACCTGTCAGAAGGACAGTTTATGGGATAGTGGTCTCTATATTAACCACCTGTCATAAGGACAGATTATGGGAGAGTGGTCTCTATATTAACCACCTGTCATAAGGACAGTTTATGGGATAGTGGTCCCTATATTAACCACATGTCATAAGGACAGTTTATGGGATAGTGGTCTCTATATTAACCACCTGCCATAAGCACAGTTTATGGGATAGTGGTCTCTACAATAACCACCTGTCATAATGACAGTTTATGGGATAGTGGTCTCTATATTAACCACCTGTCATAAGGACAGTTTATGGGAGAGTGGTCTCTATATTAACCACCTGTCATAAGGACAGTTTATGGGATAGTGGTCTCTATATTACCCACCTGTCACAAGGACAGTTTATGGGATAGTGGTCTCTATATTAACCACCTGTCATAAGGACAGTTTATGGGATAGTGCTCTCTATATTAACCACCTGTCATAAGGACAGTTTATGGGAGAGTGGTCTCTATATTAACCACCTGCCATAAGCACAGTTTATGGGATAATGGTCTCTATATTAACCACCTGCCATAAGGACAGTTTATGGGATAGTGGTCTCTATATTAACCACCTGTCATAAGGACAGTTTATGGGAGAGTGGTCTCTATATTAACCACCTGTCATAAGGACAGTTTATGGGAGAGTGGTCTCTATATTAACCACCTGCCATAAGCATAGTTTATGGGATAGTGGTCTCTATATTAACCACCTGTCATAAGGACAGTTTATGGGATAGTGGTCTCTATATTAACCACCTGTCATAAGGACAGTTTATGGGAGAGTGGTCTCTATATTAACCACCTGTCATAAGGACAGTTTATGGGATAGTGGTCTCTATATTAACCAATTGTCATAAGGACAGTTTATGGGATAGTGGTCTCTATATTAACCACCTGTCATAAGGACAGTTTATGGGATAGTGGTCTCTATATAAACCAATTGTCATAAGGACAGTTTATGGGATAGTGGTCTCTATATTAACCACCTGTCATAAGGACAGTTTATGGGATAGTGGTCTCTATATTAACCAATTGTCATAAGGACAGTTTATGGGATAGTGGTCTCTATATTAACCACCTGTCATAAGGACAGTTTATGGGATAGTGGTCTCTATATTAACCACCTGTCATAAGGACAGTTTATGGGATAGTGGTCTCTATATTAACCACCTGTCATAAGGACAGTTTATGGGATAGTGGTATCTATATTAACCACCTGTCATAAGGACAGTTTATGGGATAGTGGTCTCTATATTAACCACCTGTCATAAGGACAGTTTATGGGAGAGTGGTCTCTATATTAACCACCTGTCATAAGGACAGTTTATGGGATAGTGGTCTCTATATTAACCACTTGTCATAAGGACAGTTTATGGGATAGTGGTCTCTATATTAACCACCTGTCATAAGGACAGTTTATGGGATAGTGGTCTCTATATTAACCACCTGTCATAAGGACAGTTTATGGGATAGTGGTCTCTATATTAACCACCTGCCATAAGGACAGTTTATGGGTTAGTGGTCTCTACATTAACCACCTGTCATAAGGACTGTTAATGGGATAGTGGTCTCTATATTAACCACCTGTCATAAGGACTGTTAATGGGATAGTGGTCTCTATATTAACCACCTGTCATAAGGACAGTTTATGGGCTAGTGGTCTCTATATTAACCACCTGTCATAAGGACAGTTTATGGGAGAGTGGTCTCTATATTAACCACCTGTCGTAAGGACAGTTTATGGGATAGTGGTCTCTATACTAACCACCTGTCATAAGGACAGTTTATGGGATAGTGGTCTCTATATTAACCACCTGTCATAAGGACAGTTTATGGGAGAGTGGTCTCTATATTAACCACCTGTCATAAGGACAGTTTATGGGATAGTGGTCTCTATATTAACCAATTGTCATAAGGACAGTTTATGGGATAGTGGTCTCTATATTAACCACCTGTCATAAGGACAGTTTATGGGATAGTGGTCTCTATATTAACCAATTGTCATAAGGACAGTTTATGGGATAGTGGTCTCTATATTAACCAATTGTCATAAGGACAGTTTATGGGATAGTGGTCTCTACATTAACCACCTGTCATAAGGACAGTTTATGGGACAGTGGTCTCTATATTAACCACCTGTCATAAGGACAGTTTATGGGATAGTGGTCTCTATATTAACCACCTGTCATAAGGACAGTTTATGGGATAGTGGTCTCTACATTAACCACCTGTCATAAGGACTGTTAATGGGATAGTGGTCTCTATATTAACCACCTGTCATAAGGACTGTTAATGGGATAGTGGTCTCTATATTAACCACCTGTCATAAGGACAGTTTATGCTTTCAATGATGCTGATAGTTGAATCATTCAGCTAAATTTCGGAGAATGTTCATGCCAAAATGCTAGTATTTCTAAAAATCAAACATTATAGACGTATCTTATACTTGACGTAATGTGTTGGATAAAATTTAAAAAAGAAAAAGAACATTAACAATTAAAGGGTGAAAATAAAATATAAATATAGAAATAACAAGTAGTTCCGTAAAGAACCATACAGCCTATTTTCATATATCCTACTTATGTTAATTGTCTCTATCAACATACAAAATTTCAGTTTAATTGCTGTATCAGATTCGCAGATATTGAGAGCCGTCTAAATATTTCATATGGTCGCCAGGATGGATTTTTATTTTTGTACTATTACATTAAGATTATTGTGTACGTGTGGTATTCAAACTTCAATCGCATGATTAGAACACAAGAAGTAAAAGCGAGATTTTAAAAGTACGCTCAGCAGCCATCTTGTGATTATGCAAACAATTGAAATAAATTACATGCCAGTGGATCAACATTTGTATAAGCATTTAACGTGCGACGTTTCACGGCACTCGGATAGTTAATTCGCGAGAAACTTCCATTTAAATATTTATACTTCGCGTCGCCGCCATGTTGGATTTGTGCTCACCAGGTTACTGAAAGTCCTGTAGGTGAACATATGTTCATAGTCTCCATGAACATAAAAAAATTCAGTTTGGTTGCTGTAAAAAGATTCATAGATTTTGAGAACCGTCTAAATATTTCGGAAGCTCGCCATTTAGGATTGTTATATGTATAGGCCATAGAGTTATGTACCATTGAAGGACAATTATTGCCTAGGTTCATTATTCAAACTTTCACTTCGATCGCATGATTACGACACAAGAATAAAAACTTAATTTTACAATTTCGCACAGCCGCCATCTTGAGGTTATGTAAACAATTGAATTAAATTAGATGGCAGTGCATTACAATCTGCAATATCATTTACTGTACCACATTTCACTGCGCTCAGAGAGTTAAATCACGAGAAAAGTCTATTAAAATATTTCTAATTCGCTTGGTCGCCATGTTCGTTTTGTACTTTATAGGTTTATGAAATATACATAGGTGAACTTGTATCCGTACCCTTTATGACCGTACAAAATTGCCTGATGATATCTGTAATAGTTTCGGAGATATAGAATGTTAGTGAAATATTTCGCACAGCCGCCATTTTGAGGTTATGTAAACAATTGAACTAAATTAGACTGCAGTGCATTACAATGTGTATAAACATTTGCTGTACTAAGTTTCATTACGTTTGGATAGTTAAATCGCGAGAAATGTCTATTTGAAAGTCTCAATTTCGCGTGACCGCCATGTTGGTTTTGCAGTCACCAGGTTTTTGAAAGTCTCATAGGTGAACTTTTAGTAGTGTCCTTTATCACCGTACACAATTTCAGGGCGATATCAGTAATAGTTTCGGAGATATTGAATGCTAGTGAAATAATTCGCACAGCCGCCATGTTGGATTGGTGAGACGTAACAAAATTTGAAGGGCACGGTCGAAGTCGCCGGGAATAGTGCTATGAACTTACCGAGTTTCATTGAAATCGCTCGAGCCGTTTAGATTTTATTAGGAGGGGACACACACTGGAATCACACACACACAGACACACGGACAAATGAAAATAGGCTAAAATTAACATTATTTATAATTATAATAATTAAATTAAAATGTAGAAACACATAAAAGTCAAAAGTAATTTTGCTCTATAAAGGGTTAAGTTTAGAACTGCAACTCCATCCCACGCACACGCACACGCACACGCATATGCACGCATGACTCTAATATTCCACAAACCCACGGGGAGTCACCCTTTTGCTATCTCGTCATATATATATAGGTCAATATTTATATTCCATTAGTGCAGGATTGATTGTCCCCTGGAGTCGTCACCATGAGCTCCGCTTTAATCCACACGTCCAATATCTGATATATTTCTGTTCGGCAGGGATATATAGGTCACGGCTGACCAGTTGTTATTTTTGTCTCCCCCGCCTCAGCACAATACAGAAGAGGAAGGGACAGGTTTCTTTCCATCTACCGCACTAAACTGTGAGCTATTATAACCAACCCCAACGCTGCTGTGTCCAACTTAATCCTTTATAGCAAGGGTTCCCAAACTTTTAGCAACTGCGTACCACTTGAAATTTTGAGAAATATTGGCGGACCCACAGTCCTATATTTATTTAGAAACTTATATTTACTGTCGGAAAAGTGCCCAATGGTTGGTTTTATTTTAATGAAATTACTGAGGAAACTTCATATTTGTTGTTGTTGTTGTTGTTGTTGTTTGAGTCTTCAGTCTTTTGACTGGTTTGATGCAGTCCTCCAATCCTCCCTGCCTTGAGCTAATCGTTTCATCTCTACATAGCTACCACAACCTACATCCGAAGCAATCTGTTTAACATATTCTAACCTTGGTCTACCCCTACAATTCTTGTCCTCAACCCTCCCATCCATAACTAAGCTTGCTATTCCCGGGTGTCTTAGTATGTGTCCTACCAACCTATCTCTTCTCTTCATTAGTAGTCGCCAGAAACATCTCTCCTCTCCCACTCATCTTAATACCTCTTCGTTTGTCACCCTGTCTACCCACCTGATCTTCATCATTCTCCTGTATCACCACATTTCAAATGCTTCAATTCTCCTCTTTTCTGCTGCACCAATAGTTCAAGTTTCACTTCCATAGTGCGCCATGCTCCAGACAAAGGCTTTAAAAAATGACTTCCTAATACCTAAATCTATATTCGATGTCAACAGATTCCTTTTTTGTAGAAAGGCTTCCCTTGCCTGAGCCAATCTACCTTTTATATCCTCTTTGCTTCGTCCATATTTAATTGGAATAAAGTACAGAGATAGGAGGGTGATCTACAATCTATACAGAAACCAGACAGCAATCATTCGAGCTGAAGGACATGAGAGAGAAGCTGGTAATCAGAAAGGTGTAAGCAAGGCTGCAACTTATCACCCATACATACTTGTCAATATTTACATTGAGCAAGCAATGAAGGAAATTGGAGAAAAGTTTAATGTGGGAGTGACGAGTCAACGAGAAATAATTTCAACTCTGAGATTTGCCGATGACATCGTCATCTTGGCCAACACGCCTGAGGATTTCAATGAGTTTTTGAATGGTATGAGGAAAGAATTCATGATGAAAATTAATAAATGTAAAACAAAAATATTGGAATGCAGCCGAAATAAATCAGAAACCTCCATGGACACCAAATTGGCAGGTGAAAGACTAAAGGAAGTAGGAGACTTCTGCTACTTAGGAACCAGTGATGGACGATGCAAAGAGGATATAAAAAGTAGGTTAGCTCAGGCAAGGCAAGCATTTCTACAGAAAAGGAATCTGTTGACATCGAATATAGATTTAGGTCTAAGGAAGTCATTTTTGAAATCCTTTGTCTGGAGCGTGGCGCTCTAAGGAAGTGAAACTTGGACTATTGGTGTAGCAGAAAAGAGGAGAATTGAAGCATTTGAAATGTAGTGTTCAGGAGAATGATGAAGATCAGAAGGGTAGATAGGGTTACAAACGAAGAGGTATTAAGACTAGTGTTAGAGGAGACATGTTTCTGGCGTCTGCTAATGAGGAGAAGATATAGGTTGGTAGGACACATACTAAGACACCCAGGAATAGCAAGCTTAGTTATGGAAGGAAGGGTCAAGGGCAAGAACTGTAGGGGTAGACCAAGGTTAGAATATGTTAAACAGATTGCCTCAGATGTAGGGTGTGGTAGCTATGTAGAGATGAAACGATTAACTCAGGACAGGGATGCATGGAGAGCTGCATCAAACCAGTCAAAAGACTGAAGACTCAAACACACACAATGCACTGGTATTTCGGTTCTTTCCAACACTTTGTCAAGACAGCAATCTTGCTAATTTTTATTTAAAAGAATATAGATACTGTATAATACTGTATTACTAACATTTTTACAATACATAAATTAAGAGATTATTGCAAATTACAGTTTTATGTACGTATTACTCGCAGGCTAATAGTTGTAACTTTTAGCTTAATTACAATAAAATTGCTTGTAGATGTAATATTTCTAAAAACCAAATATCATATCTGTCTAGTTTTATGGTGCTGGATAAAATTTCAACTCGTGGGTATAATAAAAAATATTACCATTAAAGAATAAAATAAAACACAAATATACAAATTAAAATAAAACACATTAAACATTAAAATAAAATTGAGATGATAAAATTAAGAAGTTAAAATTTTAAAATTAAAAATTATAAATAATTAGATAATTTGTAAAATTTATTAAAAAATTATATTGAATAATTAAAATAAGAATAAAAATTAGAGCTGAATTGAAAATTTAAATTAAAAAAAAATAAAGTAAAAATTAGAAAAAAATAGTCTGTCCTATAAAGGGTTAAATGGTTCGGCAATCGATCTCCCTCAGCTTCACTAGTATAGCGACATTGTGGTGTGTGTGTCTGTTTGTAATTGAGGCTAAGATTTGGAAGAAGGTGGCTGTGGCCTTAGGGGTCATGCACCCTGAAGGAACAATTCAAGTCGCGCTTAGTCTGAGAGGCTCACTTGTTATTTTGTAAAAAACTTCTAAATTTAGTGCAAACTCTGTACGTAATTTGTTATTTTGTTATTATTATTATTATTGCCTTTATTGGTTTTGCAGTTAGGGCTCTTGGCCCTCTCTTACAACTTAACCAAATTAATACAAAACAATAAACATATTATGGCGACAAAATTAAACAATAATAATTGACATTGATAATGACTTTCACACTCTCATTCACTCATCCAGTCACACTTGTTGTCGGTCAGCAGCGTTCAAAAGGCTGCCCCAGCAGGTGGTCTTGAATTAATATAGTGAGGTGGTGCCCCTGACACTGGCTGGAAGGGTATTCCACAGCCTAGACCCCACCACAGGAAAAGAGTTGTTGTATATAGAGGAGCGATGAATAGGAATGGAGAGGGAAGAACCAGAGCGTGTATAATTACCATGGAAAGAAGACAATTACTTGAATTTATTCGATAAGTATAGTGGTCTATCGTCAGACAATAATCGGAAAATCTGGACAAGAATGTGATATGATCGACGTAGTTCAGGTTTCAGCCAGGAAAGAGCGCAATAATAGGGAGCGATATTTTTATCATAGCTCAGATCGTAGATAAATCGTATACAAGAGTTGAGAGCTCGTTGAAGTTTCAAAGTTAATGTTTTGGTTGCGTCTACAAGAATAACGTCAGAGTAG
The DNA here is from genome assembly GCA_946902985.2 of Meconema thalassinum. Classification (NCBI taxonomy): domain Eukaryota; kingdom Metazoa; phylum Arthropoda; class Insecta; order Orthoptera; family Tettigoniidae; genus Meconema; species Meconema thalassinum. Next base: position 29,018,735 of record OX336394.1, read on the forward strand.
TCAAGAATAGGAAGTAATAGTGTCTGTATGAGTAGAACTCTTACTTTAAATGGTAAAATATCTTTTTTCCTTTTGAGGAAGTGGAGCGTTGCGAAAATCTTCTTGCATACACTGTGTAAATGTTCAGACCAGTTAAGAATCTGATTTATTATAATAATATATTTAATGCAGCCAAATAGCCATAACTTAAAATATCGGTTACATTGATGGGTTACATATTTACATAATCACTTATAGACATTGTTCTTCTTGTACAGAATTCTATGTGGTACAGTTCACACATTTTTCCACATAATGTGCACTCACAGTCTATACTTGTGTCATGGAAGTGTTTTGATTTGCAGAGTAGGTGGTGAAAACCGTGAACTGCCAACCTTGTAATGACATGTCTTAGTTCGAAATTAGCTTTTGTCCACGAGCGGTCTATCATGACCCCTGTGCCATAGAAGTCTGGTTGTACTTCTTCTCTCTTCTCCGTCAACGTTGCCAGAAGTTTCTCTGAAGCACTGGTGCTCGGTAGAGGTATGCTTGTCCTGAGGTCATCTACGAGGAAAGTTTCTTTCGCCAGTAGATATACAAGTCTAGATCGTGTCGTTTTTGATACTCCTATCACCTTCTTTATGTAGATCGCTTTCACCCTTTCCAAGGTGGATAGGTTCCTCGTAGTTAAATGTGTCCAGATGATTTCAATGCCATAGGTCATTATTGGAAGAATTTTTACTCTGAATAGCAACATTGCTGTCTCCAGACTGAGTGATCTGATGTCTTTTATTTCGTGCATTGCCATCATTGCTTGGGTTACCTTATCTGTGACATGTTTTGTGAAACAATATGCACTCGATTGCAGTGTGATGCCTAAATATTTAAAGTCTGGAACTATCTTTAATTTTATATCCCGAATGAAAATCTCTGCTGAGGCGGGTATTCTTCCTCCTTTTCGGAATATCATGATGTCTGTTTTTGAGATGTTGATGTCCAGCTTGTGTTCAGAGCACCACTTTTGCACGTCATTTACAGTTTCCTGGAGTTTTGTTAAATCTCTGGATCCCATTACAATGTCATCAGCATATGCGCAAGAGAATACTCCCTCCTTTTGGGCTATTTTTTAGGATATCTGTGGTTGATATTATAAACAGCAAGGGGCTCAGTGGGTCTCCCTGTTGGACCCCGTTTGATTGGGCTATCGGTTCTGATAGAGTGAGGTTGTCCGAAATTCGTACTTCGTTCCATTGCAGTATTGATGGGATGAGATTGGCCCATATGTTGTTCTTGCCTAGCATCTCCTTTAACTTTTCTGTCACTAGCTTTCTATTTATCAGGTCGAAAGCCTTTGTGAAATCTATAAAAATGGTGTAATATTTTCCGTTGTCCTCTAAGGCATCCCATATTTGGTTAAGCAGAAGTTCAATAGCGTTTAGGGTAGATCGTCCCTTTCTAAACCCAAACTGGTTCTCTGGCAGAAGCTCGTTTATTTCCTCATTTAATTTTCCTGTTATAATTTTGGTGAGGATTTTGAAGGGGGCAGTTTTCCAGTGCTATGCCTCTGTACTTATTGGGATCTCTTGGATCTACTTTCCCTTTATATAAAACCTTTACAATTGACTTTCTCCACTGGTCAGGTATGGAAGCTGTTTCTATACATTTGTTATATAATTTTGTCCATATTGGGGCTAGCGGGTGTGCAGTGTCTTTTACATATTCATTATAGATCCCGTCCGGTCCTGCGGCTTTCTTATTTTTGGTGCTGTCTATGGCGATTCTAGTTTCCTCAATGGTCAGGGGTACCCAGTCTGTTGGTATTTGTGGAGAGATGATATGTGGATCTTTTCTGGTGTGCACTAGACCCTCGATATTGAGAATCTTGCTGAAGTGTGATTCCCAATTTTCCATGTCTATGTAGTGTGTCTGTGATTGTTTCTTTGGACGTAGGGCTATGAAGGGGTTTTTCTTGGCTTCCTCTGCTAACTTCCTGCCCTCTGCTTCTAAGTAGGCGTGCTTCTTTTCTTTCAATGTTCTCTTGTAAAGATTCCTTTTGTCGTTGTATGTGTGTAGTAGACTTTGGTTATTCAAGTTCTGCCTTAACTGTTGTAATTTTTCTAGGGTCTCCCTCCTCAGCCTATAACACTCACTATCAAACCATATCTTTGCTCTTCTTGTGGCCCGCGGATTATTATCACACCTAGATTTTTCACTGTAGGACAGTATGGAATTTCATAGTTGTTCAGTACAATTGGGGGAATAATTTGATCTCGGAGTGACGTCCCTTTAAAAGAAATGTGTGTATTTTTATAGTTTATGTTCGACCCTCACTATTATGTGCCAGAAAACTGTATCATAATGATGGTCATTATAACACTGTTTTTCATTATGATACAGTTTCTCCAGCCAATCAGAGCTCGTTCATTGACCAATTAAGTAACGATACCTTCGCGCATGTGCTCAAAATCCAACATGTCGGACATAAACACAACATCGAACTATAATAAATTACCGACATGGAATACGCACCGTCCATATGTTTGCGTAAATAAACTGGCGAATATGAGACAAGAAATAGCACTGTACCTTAATATCACCAACCCTAATTTCTACACAGCGCATTGTCTTGAAACGACTCCGGTGACAATATTACTGAGGGGCGGCAGATGTAAACATATGGCCTGCATAATATGGCATTGCAAGCACACAGAGCGCATGCGTCGGTCATTCAGAGATCTTGAAAAACAGAGATACCATACTTAGCGCTCGCTCTCCAATCACAAAATTCAAGTGGCTGACTCTCAACAGATATTTATGAGTATTTATGTTAAAACATATAATAAAGTTATAATTATCGTCGAACATAAACAGTCGTATGCAACTCGCCTATAATGGTAATTAAGACACTCGTATGGAAATTATAAAACTCGCATACGCTCGTTTTATAAACATACTCGTGTCTTAATTATAGCCATTATAGGCTATAGGCTGTCCAGACGGCCAACACGATTATACCCAATTATATTGAGTGTTATGCCCTAATCTTGAAAAACAAATTACATGAGATAAATCTATTAATGTAATTTGTTTTTAAATAATGTACATTGTTTGAGAAAACAGGGCTAAAACAAAGTAAAATAAAAATGTTCCTGTCCTATTATAAACATTGACTAAGAATTCAAAATCTTTGTTGAAAACTCATCGTTTTCCGTTTTCGAAACCCTTCCCAGTTTGACTAATGTCCACTGTCACTGACTCTTATTTCGTGATGGTTAACATAAACATGGAAGGACGCTTTGTATAAATAGGCAAGAGTTAAATTTTATAAATTTCTACAAATCATTCCGAAAAGAAGGGTGACTCAACTTAAGTGCTTGCCACGGTGGGTGAGTGGTTAGCGTGTCGGTCTACTAATCCCAAGCTTTCAGGTTCGATCCTGGCCATGGTAAGTGCTTTTTGAAAGGCGGTAAAAATTACGACACGCATGTCATACGATGTTGGAGTGTCAAAGAACCCATATGAATTCATTAGGCCGTGTTCATAGTGGCAAAATTAATCTCGGGAGTTTCCGCCAACACAAAGTTCGCCATTTCTTTACTAGAAAGCGCTATAGTGTTCAAGGAGCTATCTAAACTTGACTTTCATACTGCTTCAAGGAACAACGAAATTCGACATGCAAGCTACCTTCTGGGTATCAAATAACAAAGCTTGCACCCGGCACCCGAGGCCATACGATATTATTATTATTGGTATTATTATTATTATTATTATTATACTTAACTTAAGCGATGTACTCACATTTAAACTTTTTAGCCTACTTTTCACATTTTGCAAAAATGGGGAAAAAGTAGACTTATGAGATCGATCCGAGAAAATGTGTGCCTGTCTGTCTGTCTATCTGTCCTTCTGTCTGTCTGTCTGTCTGTCTGGCTGGCTGTGTGTGTGTCCCCCTCCTATCAACTCCTAAACGGCTGCAGCAATCAAAACCAAATTTAGTATGAGTAAAGATGTGCACCGGAATATCTCACGTCCATATGTGAAAATGATGTCAGTGCTACCAACTGCTGAAAAAACGCACTAGAAATTTGAGCTCCATGTTGGATATCTTGCAAGATATGCATGGCAGCTATTCCAAATTTGGCACACATGTAGATAAGACTACTTCAGTTTAATTTCCAGGAGGCCAACCATGACAGTGTTGCCAAATTAATTTTCAGCTTTCTGATAGGTCCAATGTTTAAATGCATATAACTTCTACACTATCAATTGGATTTCAACCAAATTTTGTATGTAATATCTGTACATAAACAGATATGACTGAGCGTATTCTTAAGAGCCACCAGGGCTGACAACTGTTAATAATTGAGGCGTTGACAGGGGAAAGGTAGTAAGTGCCAAAAATGAAATTTTTCAGGAGAAGCAAAAAACGATTTGCGATCATTTTGTTATTCACTTTATTGCACAAAATACTTCCAAATTGAAGAAATCCACTCACTTAACATATTGAAAAGCAATATTCAGAATTAGGCATAGCATGGTGGAAAAATAATTTGTCTATACAATGTTTAAATAGAGATTTCTACACAATCAGTACTAGGCTACCACTTGAAACTGATTTTGTTAGGCACAGATATCCGTGTAAAATGCATGATACTTCTTATCCTGGAAGTCCATCATTGGTAATAAATCCTCCTTTTTTGCTTCATTGATGAATATTCTTCTTTCAAGGGGTTGCAAAATCTTAATATTGGTGATGGCCTTGAATGACTGATGCCTTTTGAATATAGCATGTTCCTTCAACATTTCAATTTCATTAAATGACTGTCTTGTTTCAGTCACGGGGAATTCTCTTGGAATTCCAATCCAGCCTGGGGCGTGGTGGCACGACGGTCAAGCTGTTGGCCTCTCACCAAGGTGGACAGGGTTCGATTCCCGGTCAATGCATGTGAGATTTTCGAAGTGAAATGCCATGTTCCGTGGTTCGCATTCCACGTATAAAGAAGGTCTCATGACTCATAATCACAAGATTAACGGTCACGTAAAACTACAATCTTACTTCCAATCCGTCCGACGGTGCTTATTTCAAGAGCACCCGTACTAAAAAAAACTTGTCAGATTCAGCAGGAAAGTCAATGACGTTATCATTGTTCATCATAATTACATTATTGGGCTTGAAAACATTAGCACTGCAAATCATTTCAGCCATTTCTTCTGGAACCATTGGCTTACAGTTTCTTTCTCTTTTCGATGATGCCAAATTTCCTTTCACGGGGCTTTTAGGAGTGTCCGGAAACCAGGAATTTTAATTCAACAGAATGAAAATAGTTTATGGCATTGGCATAAATCATAACCATTAACACCATTCGATTTTTATTCTGCCCTGCGCATTGTATTATTGTATTTCCCATTTCCCAGAATGTTGACAACGTTAATCAGACCCACGATATGTACCTTGCATGTCTGCTATCTGTCTCCTGAAATCGGTGTGGTGTTTGCTTATTTCTTCTTGAGTGAAACTGGGGCACTTGTAACAACATTTACATGTTGCCTGGAAAAGTAGAAAATATTGGTTAGATTAGCCTATGTCTGTTTCCTAACCTGCCTGACCCTTGCAAGCGAAGTCGGTGTTCGACGAGTTTGCATTGTTACACGTCAATTATGAAGTAAGAAAACATATCTCTTAAGAAGTGTCATTTAACTTAACATTTTGAAAGGACCACGTTTTGTAGGCATGTTGATTTTCACAATAATTTGAGTATCACTTCCACGCAACAAGCGGAAACTTGTTTGGCGCGCAAAAGGAGTTACTACGTTCTCTGCGCCAAGAGCCTCGTACTTGCCACAAGAGCGATCTAGTGGCAACAATTTCAAGCTGTTCTAATCATCCATCGACTTCCTACTTTCTCTGCGGTGTTGGCCTTGGTTCTTACTACCTTCTTCACGAAAAAAACGAAAATTTCATTTTTGGCACTTACTACCTTTCCCCTGTCAACGCCTCAATTGCTCTCTCTATTTTTTTAATCCAAATACCAATATATCAGAAAGTATGCAAGCCAACATCTTTAAACTATGCACACGTATATTCTGACATTTTAGATTAATTTGGAGTAACTTATATACTTCAGTTCTACCAACATGATTATAAGCCTGCTGATAGTACCAATTTTAGAATACATGTAACTTCTATACTATCAGTTGGATTTCAACCAAATTTCGTATGTGCTATGTGTACCATAACAGATATGGCTATAAGTATTGTTAAGAGCAATCAGGGCTGCCAACTGTTAATAAATGCTGTCTATATTTTTTTACCCTAATATCAATATATCAGAAAGTATGCAAGCCAACAGCTCTATACTTTGCACACGTATAGCACCTGACATTCTAGATTAATTTGGAGTAATGAATACAAGGCAGTGCTGCCAACATGATTCTATGCCTTCTGATATGTCAAATTTAAAAATACATGTAACTTCTGTACTAACAAATGGATTTCATTCAAAATTGACACAACAAGATATCATAATATTTCAGATTATTTCTGACCAGCACACGCATGACATTGTTGGCAACATGCTTTTACGCGTGCTGATAGATCCAGTGTCTAACTGCATGTAACGTCCATTGGACTTCAACCAAATTTTGTATTCTGTACCTTAAGAGATGGAACTAAGAATATATTCAGTCACCAGGGCTGCCAACTGTAGTGCTCTATTAGGCTACATTAGGGAACGGCGGCGGCCGGGCTGGAAAAGCAGTCGCATTCGTCTCGTTGGTTGGGCTCCCACCCCACTTAGCGTTCTAAGAGGCGGTGACGCAAAATGCGGGTGGTGGCACGGTCTGCAAGCGAAATCGACGGCCGAGTGGCAGGACTCTATCGAGCATTCGGAGGCTAAGAAGTCCGGCATTCTGAGAATTTTCAAGATTTACCGGATCTAATGCAAAACTCCCGATTATTTCCCGCATTTTTCCCGGGTCACTAAAAATTCCCGTACATTTCCCGCATATCCCGTATCGCTCGACACCGTGATTATGGTCACATTCTTAGAAGCAAAACCTTGTAAGATTCCCGAAACTTTGTCTTCGTTATAACGGGGTGTTACTAAAATTACTTCATCGTTGTAATGAGAGGTAATTAATATATTAAAAATTGAAAATCAGCCGGGACAATATGAAGGTATCGCTCTACGTGACTTTATCGTTGTATCGGCAATCGTTGTACGAGGTTTTGACTGTAGTTCGTCTTGGAGGAAGGAGAGGGAAGAGATGCCAATAAAAGAACTGATCTTCTAGGTCAGAAGACACTTGAGAAGAAAACTCTTAGACGTTTGGTTTGTTTTTGATCAAAACACGACTATAAGAGTGGATTCTCCCTATAAATCACAATGATTAAATCAGAAGCCCAAGAATACTTCTCCACGCTGCGATGAAAGTGTCTCCTGAATGGAGCATTTGAAAAGTCCGGATACAGCACAATGGCTTTCTCAAGTGTTTCATTTTATATGTAGATGGCGCTGGATGCAGGAATCAATTCTCCTATCTGCGATCTCTATCTTCATAACTGTCACCATTCCCTGGCTCGTTAGGTCCTCGTCGTCAGCACTGCGACTGCTGCGTCAGCGTGGTCTGGTGGGACAGGGCGCAACTAGCGTGACTGTGGATGGCAGGATAGTTGCTAATGGGGCATCTTGGTCATTAGCCCTGTTTACTGTTGGAACTTGTCTGGTAACCTGTTCTTATGTGATTCAGTATGACTGTAGTGAGTGAAGAATGATACTATCCCAGCATTTGCTCGGAGGCAGTGTGGAAGATCCGGGAGAAAATCTCACTCAGGATGCCCACTGGCAGCGCCGGGATTTGAACCTGCGATGTACGGACATGCTGCAGCTGCCTGCGCGGCCATGGTGCACGATTTAACGAGCACGACTACGCCTCGGAACTGGACGACAAGTGACGGGTTTCTAAAGAAGAGGAAAGGAGGCTGAAAATGACGTCAGTGATACCAACTGCTGAAAAATCACAATTGAAATTTGAGCTCTATGTTAGAATCTCGGAAGTTCTGCATGGGAACTGTTCCAAAATTGACACACATACAGATAATATTACATTAGATTAATTTACAGGAGCCCATTTTACATGACAGTGTAGCCAACATTATTCTATGCCTACTGATAGGTCCAATCTTTAAATACATATAACTTCCATACTATCAATTGGATTTCAACAAAATTTGGTATGTGATTTGTGCACCGGAACAGATAATGAATATGCATTTCCTCCGGGGTTAGTACACGGGGTTGATGACCAGGATATTTCAAAGCCTTAAATTAGCAATAACAACAACAACAACAACATCAACACTCAGTCAGAAAGTTATCAAGTCAGTGGATCAATTGTGAGAGTATTGGTATTTTCCCTACACCGAAATCTGTAGCTGCTTGCCTCTCCCCAAGGCCGACAGGGTTTGATTCCCGGCCAATGCATGTAAGATTTTCGAAGTGAAATACGAGGTCTGCTTTTATTTCAAGTTCCGATGGACTCGATAAAAATAATAGATTGACAAACCAAACTGATTTTACTACTAAATGTTTGCTTGTTTTATTCTTGCGTCTCAACATAATCGCCAAAACGATTGAAATATTTGTCGTAGTCTATCGTTACACCAGCTTTCCAATGCTCGCGGCAAAATTTCTGCCGCTACTGAGGTGGGTATGTCTGGAGAGTCTCCTGAAGTCTTTCCATTTTGGCGAGGCGTTGCCACCCAACCATACCTTCAATTCTCGAAAAAGGTGAAAATCATTCAGTGCTGGTTTGGACTGAACGGCAGATGGTCCAAAACTTCACACTGGAATTCTTTGAAAAAGTATATCGTAACGTTGGCACAGTGCAGTCGTGAATGATTTTCACCTTTTTCAAGAATTGAAGGTATGGTTGGGCGGCAACGCTTCGCCAAAAAGGAAACACTTCAGGAGACTCTCCAGACATACCCACCTCAGTAGAGACAGACTTTATTTGCCGAGAGCATTGGAAAGCTGGTGTAACGATATGAAATATGTTTCAATCGTTTTGGCGATTATGTTGAGACATAAGAATAAAACAAACAAACATTTAGTAGTAAAATCAGTTTGGAATGTCAATCTGTTATTCTTATACAATCCATCGGAACTTGAAAAAAAACCAGCCCTCGTATTACGTCCTGAGGTTTGGATTCCACGTAATATTGTAGGTCTCGTGGCTCAGGGTCGCGAGATTAATAGACAGGTTAATCTGTGCCAGCACATCAAAGGTAGAATTGGAAACCTCATAGAGATCTCAACTTCATTACTCTTGTAAGCCTGTCAAGTGCGCAATAGGCTATATACATTAATATTGATCTGAACTTTGATCGCATGCGACCCACTTCAAGAGAAATGGCTTTCAAAATAATTGGAATACCTGCCATGTAATTAGTGTGCCTTTACTGCGAGTTATGCCGAGGAAGGATGGAAGGTCGTCAAGTGGGGCAATCAAATTTTGTTCTGCACTCCACGAAGCTTGTCGGTGAACTGTTCTCTTACCGATGACACAAGGCAGATTCTTCAGCGCTGGAATGTCAATTTGAGCGCTCATAGGGTAGCATGACATGATTGTAGCCGTGCCTGACTCACGGCAAGCCCTTATATCGTTTGTCAGTTACCACCTTTGCTTGTATCATTTTGTGATTGAACTTACATTAGTTTCTTCATTTCTCAAGCCTGGCCCCCGGCAGTTCATACGGAGCACCTTATTGACCTTAAGCCTGGCCAATACCATAGCATCAAGAAATGAAGGACGTATTTCTCTTGTACCGAATCAATTTTGCAGGCACTTGTTGGCACCAAGCAGTGTGGAGTGCGGAAGTGTTTTGTTCCTTTGCACGCTAGTGTCCAAAAGTTAGGTATAATCACTAAACGAGGCCATACCGACTGATAGGAATGTCAGTCAGACGGATTGCTGAACAAACGGAAGCTGAATCAAACATCATATGTCACACAACTTGTCCAAAAAACCGTGTCCGAAAGGTTCTGATAGCTAAGATACACCTTTGACAACAAACTAGCAACACTTGGCAATGTCTTCCACAACAAAATATGCTGTTAATAGGGTGTATGGTTACCTCTAACGGCAACACATGCTTCGTAGCGACGTGGTATTTCTCTATCAGATGGTCATCTATTTTTCAAGTGAAGAAAGATTCCATGATGTTCCACATTGTAGCTCACGATTAGAACTGCTCATACAAGTTCATTTAATACTGCTGCTAAGCAATCCCTTACTGTCATTAAACTGTTCACATAATCGCTCGAATATTGAAATGAACTTCCCTGCATAATAATCTGCACTAGAGCTCACGGTCAAACGTATCACATTTCCATACTGTCTGTCTACCAAAGTCTATGTCCTGAAGCAAACTTTCCCATATGGAAAATTTATTGAAGTGACTGATATCTGAGGTGGATGTGGTGCAATGCTATCGTTTCATTTACGGTTGGAATATCAATGTCCAAGTATTTCACACATCCTATAATTATTTATTAATTCTTTTTTGTGACATTTAATTTATTTAAAGTAATGACTTTTTGTAAGGATATCCAGTTTCATTTTGGTTTTTGTTAAGATACTTTCTAAGATGTTTTCACGCTGACGAAGTTATCATGGATATAACGAAACATGTACGTGCTAATTTAATTATTAAACTACTCTGTAGTTTTATCAAGGCGGCTTTTATAATTTTAGATTAATATCAGCCAACACGGATAATATTAATACCATCTTCATAATTATTATTATTATTATTATTATTATTATTATTATTATTATTAAGAATTATCAATATTACATCCAGCAATACAAGAAAATATATACACACATAGCTTTTTAAGTATTAGGACATACGTCCGTACATTGTTCAAGAAATCGCGTGTGCTATATACACATTGTCCTTTGCACTACAACATTGTATAAGTCACTTGTTCTCTTGATCACTGGAGTCCCGTTATATTAAATATGTACAATCTTCATCATATCGTAACTTAAGTCTATTTCTGATTATTATCTAAGTAAACGTATTGGTCTAAAAATGTACATTCTGAGATCTATGTGATGAATATCAAATTCAGCCGAGTTAGGGAAGAATACATGTAAGCTATACCACGTAAGGCAAGGCCTTGTGGGTGGCATATTAGGTCTACTTACCTAATTATAACGTTAAGTGTTCATGTTAAAAAATATATTACATATACTGTATGTATTAAAATAAGCGTTGTGAAACAGCTAGGTAGCAATGGTAATGCTAATTTATAGATTAAGCTACTTTAATATATCTTTAATGACATTTTTATTTTCTCGAACAAATATCTTTGCGTTACGTATAAACTTTGTAGATTTATGTAACTGGTCTTTTATGGGATTAGGAAGGATATTGTAAAATTTAGGAATAAAGTATTGAAAATTACGCTTTGCAATAGATAGATTTGGTTTGAAGAGGACAGACATATTTCCTGTTCTACCTCTTGTTTGGTAGGTGTGGCTCATGTTTATGACTGAATTTTTATTTTTATAGATATATTTATAGACTTCCGTCACGTAAAGTTGTCCTATATTCATGACGTTTGCTTCCGCATACAATTCATTCGTAGGATATAACCTTTCCTTTTTATACATGATACGCAACACCAAGTTTTGCATTACCTGAGCTTTTTTTTACAATAGTTAATGGTTAATGTCTATGCATTTTACATAATTTTATGCTGTCACGAGCATTAGGAAAACATGTATAGAGTGCGTTTTTTAACAGTTGGCAGCCCTGTTGACACTAAAAGTGCATATTAACATCTGCTCCGGTGCGCAAATCACATACCAAATTTGGTTGAAATCCAATTGTTAGTATGGAAGTTACATGCATTTAAAGATTGGACCTATCAACAGGCATAGAATCATGTTGGCAACACTCTCATGTCTGGACTCCTGTAAATTAGTCTGATGTAATATTGTCTATATGTGTGTCAATTTTGGAAAAATTCCCATGCATATCTTTCGAGATTTTGTCTGATAACCTGTGTTATTGCGATGGCCGTATTAGTGAGAGTATTTATAATTCAGATGGGGATTGGGGAGGAAGAAAGGAAGCGGCCTAAAGTTTGGAACCATCACTTGGAGTAGAAGTGGGAAGCCACAGAAAACCTCGTCCAGAATGGCTGAGGTGGGAATCGAACTCTCCTCTTCTCAGTTTTGCCACACGAAGCTGAGTGAACTCCGCTCCAGCCCTCAGACCAAAATTAAATTTCTTGGCAGAGCCGGGAATCTAACTTGGACCTCCGGAGAGACAAGCTGGTAGATGTCGACTGACTGAAAACCAATTCCCTTACTAGATTAGCAAGGCAACCCTCCCATTGATTCACCATATTGTGAATTGATTTTGATTTATGGCAAATATAGGAAACGAAAGCCGTACTTGTACGAAGTAAGAGAATAACATATATGGAGATAAGAGAGAGTATTTCATAGCAAATCTGTTGTCGATATTGGTATTCTATATTTTTAGCCTATTTTCAATTTTGAAAAAATAGGCTTATGAGATCACCTTTTGTCCGTGTCTGTGTGCGTGTGTGTGTGATTCGTGTGTGTGTCCCCCCCCTAATAAAATCTAAACGGCTGGAGCGATTTCAATGAAACTCGGCAAGTTCATAGCACTATTCCCGGCGACCCCGACCGTGCCCTTAAAATTTTGTTACGACTCACCAATCCAACATGGCGGCTGTGCAAAATATTTCACCAGCATTCAATATCTCTGAAACTATTACCGATATTACCCTGACTATTTGTATGGTGCTAAAGGGAACAACTATAAGTTCACTTATGTGACCTTTGAAAGCCTGGTAACTACAAAACTAACATGGCGGCCAAGCGAATTTGTGACTTTTAAATAGACGTTTCTCGCGATTTAACCAACCAAACGCAATGAAACTTGGTACAGTATATGTTTATATACATTGTAATGCACCGACATCTAACTTTGTTCAATTGTGTACATAACCACAAGATGGCGGATGTGCGAAATATTTCACCGGCATTCCATATCTCTGAAACTATTAGCGGTATCTCCCTGAAATCTTTTACGGAGATAAAGGGCACTACGGAAGTCCATCTGTAAGACTTTCAGAAACCGGTTAACTACAAAACGAACATGGCGGCCAAGCGAATTTGAAAATTTTAAATAGACTTTTCTCGCGATTTAATGTTCCAAACGCACTGAAATCTGGTACAGGAAATATTTATACACATTGTAATGCACTGGTATCTAATTTAGTTCAATTGTTTACATAACCTCAAGATGGCGGCTGTGCGAATTTTAAAATTAAGTTTTTATTTCTTGTGATGTAGTCATGCGATCGAAGTGAAAGTTTGAATAATGAACCTACGCAATAATTTTCCTTTAATGGTACATGATTATATGGCCTATACATTTAACAATTCAACATGGCGACCATCCAAAATATTTAGACGGCTCTGAATATCTACGAATCTATTATAGCAATCAAACTGAATTTTCTTATGTTCATAGGGGATATGAACTTAAGTTCACCTATAGGACTTTAAATAACCAGGTGATCACAAATCCAACATGGCGGCGACGTGAAGTATAAAAATTCACATGGACGTTTCTCGCAATTTAACCATCCGAGTGCAGTGAAACTTGGTACAGTAAATCCTTATACGAATGGTAATCCACCGGCATCTAATTTATTTCAATTGTTTTCATAACCTCAAGATGGCAGCTGTGCGAAATTTTAAAATCTCCTTGTTACTTCCTGTGTCCTAATTATGCGATTGTAGTTTGAATACTACACGTACACAATAATCTGCATGTAACAGTACATAACTCTAGGACCTACATATATAAAATCCAACATGGCGACCATCCGAAATATTTAGTCGGTTCTCAATATCTACGAATCTATTTCAGCAATCAAACTGAAATTGTGTATGTTGATAGAGGCAATTAACATAAATAGGATATATGAAAATAGGCTGTATAGTTCTTCACGGAACTACTTGTTTAATATTTTAAATTACCGCTTCTGAGTTAGACGATTGTCTGGAGTACAATAAGGTACCTGAGACGTAAGACCCAGGTTAGGCATGCTTTTGTATCCAAAGCCTTAACACCTCGCCAACACCACTGCCGCAACAACAATGCGATTCGGGACAACTATTACTATTACCTCAGCATTGGTTGCCAACACTGTATTGGCGATATACCGACTACCATAATATCACGCTCTCGGAGATCGCATCACATCACTGATTCCGAAAATGAATTTTTTTTCGACCCTTACAGAACATGAGCTTCACACAATGGATTGGTATTGACTGCTATATAATAATAATAATAATAATAATAATAATAATAATAATAATAAATACCAGAATGTAAAATGAGGCTTGTCGTGGTCTCTAGTTGGCCGATTAGCGAAATTGAATGAATGAATGAATTATAATATGGTGAACTTATGAGACAATAATAATAATAGTCTGTCGTATGGCCTCGGGTGCCAGGTCAAGTATTGTTAATTGACGCTCAGAGGGCAACTTGTATGACGCGCTATCAAAGTCAAGGAGGTTAAATATCTAAGCTCCTTGACAATATAGCGCTTTCTAGTAGAGAAAGGAGGAACTGTTTGTTGGCGGAAAATCCCGAGATTAATATTTGACCATTATGAACACTGCCTACTGAATTCGCCTTTCAAAAACCACCTGCCACGGCCAGGAGCGAAACTGCAAGTTTAGGGTTGGCAGAGTCATACGATAACCACTCAACCACCGTGGGAAGCTAGGCTGCTAAATGCTGTGTATGTACTGTAAATACCATCAGAATGGTGGGGCGGGGGTTTACGAAGAAGGGATAGGTCAACAAGTGACTCTAAATACAACTGCCCCTAGAGCGTGTAATTTGAGTGAAACATGAGCCCCAGCGCAGATTATAAATCATATCCGCTGCCTTTGTTGTGAACCAACAGACAAGATACGATGTGTTTTGCTATTGTAGATCAACATGCATGCCAGTGTCCTCTCGTGCTGTGCTCACCATTTGTCCGCACAAGGGGAGGATACGATGCATGGGTCACTGATTCGAACCATCTTTAGTACACGTGTAGGGCATGACCAGGCGTATACCAGGTGCAAGTAGTAAGGTGCGCTTCTCAGCCGATTCCGAGAAATTATTTATAAATTATTCGTAATTGCTGTTCGGCGTTCATGTGCGCTGTACGTTAACATAAAGCCAAGGAGCGCGTGGTGCAGTGGTAAGAGCCCTGCTTCGTAAGCGTGGGATCACTGGATCGAATTCCACCGTTGAGCGTTTTTTTTTTGAAACATAGGCAATTCGTACAACTGTAGGTGTCGTGAATAATGTTCATTTGGAGACTACGTGGAAAAATAGCGTAAGGCACAGTACATAGTCTATATTTGTAATTACCTGTTGTTGTTGTTGTTTGAGTCTTCAGTCTTTTGACTGGTTTGATGCAGCCCTCCATGGCTCACTGTCCTGCCAACCTATATCTTTTCTTCATTAGCAGTCGCCGGAAACATCTCTCCTCTCCCACTAGTATTAATACCACTTCGTTTGTAACCCTATCTACCCATTTTATCTTCATCATTCTCCTGTAACACCACATTTCAACGCTTCAATTCTCCTCTTTTCTGCTGCACCAATAGTCCAAGTTTCACTTCCATAGAGCGCCACGCTCCAAACAAAGACTTTAAAAATGACTTCCTAATACCTAAATCTATATTCGACGTCAAGAGATTTCACTTTTGTAGAAATGCTTTCCTTGTCTGAGCCAACCTAGTTTTTGATGTGTAACATCTTTCCACTCGGTATCTGGATATTTTTGTGGGAGTGATTTTGGAAAAGAGACGGAAGTGAGTAGTGGGGTAGTGGGGGAGCTGCTTATAAAAGCAAGTGGTGAGCCCCTGCGACCTTGGAATGGAAAGAGCCATGCTAGGAGGGCGTGCTTGGATTCGTTTTTTTCGTCTCGTCATGCTCTTTACGGGAATGTAGGTATCGAAAAGGTGAAGTTAGGGTTTTGGGTCAAAAAATGCGTTTTTCACATTTTTGTCGATTTTCGGAAAACGGGCCATGCTAGGAGGGCGTGCTTGGATTCGTTTATTTCGTCTCGTTGTGCTCTTTACGGGAATGTCGGTGTCGAAAAGGTGAAGTTAGGGTTTTGGGTCAAAAAATGCGTTTTTCACATTTTTGTCGATTTTTGGAAAACGGGTCATGCTAGGAGGGCGTGCTTGGATTCGTTTATTTCGTTTCGTTGTGCACTTTACGGGAATGTCGGTGTCGAAAAGGTGAACTTAGGGTTTTGGGTCAAAACATGCGTTTTTCACATTTTTGCCGATTTTTGGAAAACGGGTCATGCTAGGAGGGCGTGCTTGGATTCGTTTTTTTCGTCTCGTTGTGCTCTTTACGGGAATGTCGGTGTCGAAAAGGTAAACTTAGGGTTTTGGGTCTAAATATGCGTTTTTCACATTTTTGCCGATTTTTGGAAAACGGGTCATGCTGGGAGAGCGTGCTTGGATTCGTTTTTTTCGTCTCGTTGTGCTCTTTACGGGAATGTAGGTGTCGAAAAGGTGAACTTAGGGTTTTGGGTCAAAACATGCGTTTTTCACATTTTTGCCGATTTTTGGACATTTTGGCGATGAATGTTTTTTATGCGCATGCGCACTTGAGGAGTTTTGTAAGAGGGCGGGCTTTTTAAATGATGATTTATCAATGAGTGTTTTTTTAATATGTATTGAAATAAACCAAAAAAACTAATAGGTCATTGGCTTTTGACTATCTCGCTAACCAATAATCGGATTTAAACGTATGAGGTGTCGTAGGACTCGTGGTGAACTCTCTTTTTCTATCGAAGGGGTATATTCATTCCAAAATAAAAACTACCCTTACCCGGGGGATGAAATAGTAATTTATTTTTGTATACCTACGAACTTGGCGGTTTTTGTAAAAGAGCGGGCTTTTTAAATGATGATTTATAAATGAGTGTTTTTTTAATATGTATTGAAATAAACCCCAAAAAACTAATAGGTCATCGGCTTTTTACTATTTCGCTAACCAAAAATCGGATTTAAACGTATGAGGTGTCGTAGGACTCGTGGTGAACTCTCCTTTTCTATGGATGGGGTATATTCACCCCAAAATAAAAACTACCCTTACCCGGGGGGGTGAAATAGTAATATTTTTTTGTATGTGTGCGCACGGACGGGTTTTGTCAAAAGGACCTAACTATACGTTAGTTAATATTTTCTGAACCCCTCATGGGATTTTGCCATAGGCAGTATTATAGCCCTGGGGGGTGACGCCCCGTTTTTGAGTGTATGATTCATTTTTGTCGAAAGGGCCTAACGACACTTTTGTTCATATCTCGCGAACCAATCATGCTAGGGACTTGTATGAGGGGTCCTAGCACTTGGGGCAACATTCCCTGTTTGGGGGTGAAACTACCCCCCAAAATTGAAAAATCCCTATCTCGGAAACGAAGAATCCTAAAATTAGGTGTGATAGCTTAAAAAATAGGGGATGATATAGGCTTTTACCTCGATGGATCATTTCACCCCTAAAACTGTAAATAGTCATGTTATGGGGAAAAAACGTGTTAAACACCTAAAAATGATAAATGAACCTAAGATCTTTTGTTTTTGATGAAAAATAGCAGGGGGGTGAAACTACCCCCCAAAATTGAAAAATCCCTATCTCGGAAACGAAGAATCCTAAAATTAGGTGTGATAGCTTAAAAAATAGGGGATGATATAGGCTTTTACCTCGATGGATCATTTCACCCCTAAAACAGTAAATAGTCATGTTATGGGAGAAAAACGTGTTAAACACCTAAAAATGATAAATGAACCTAAGATCTTTTGTTTTTGATGAAAAATAGCAGGGGGGTGAAACTACCCCCCAAAATTGAAAAATCCCTATCTCGGAAACGAAGAATCCTAAAATTAGGTGTGATAGCTTAAAAAATAGGGGATGATATAGGTTTTTACCTCGATGGATCATTTCACCCCTAAAACAGTAAATAGTCATGTTATGGGGAAAAAACGTGTTAAACACCTAAAAATGATAAATGAACCTAAGATCTTTTGTTTTTGATGAAAAATAGCAGGGGGTTGAAACTACCCCCCAAAATTGAAAAATCCCTATCTCGGAAACGAAGAACCCTAAAATTACGTGTGATAGCTTAAAAAATAGGGGATGATATGGGCTTTTACCTCGATGGATCAATTCACCCCTAAAACAGTTAATAGTCATGCTATGGGGAAAAACGTGTTAAACGCCTAAAAATGATAAATGAACCTAAGATCTTTTGTTTTTGATGAAAAATAGCAGGGGGGTGAAACTACCCCCCAAAATTGAAAAATCCATATCTCGGAAACGAATAATCCTAAAATTAGGTGTGATAGCTTAAAAAATAGGGGATGATATGGGCTTTTACCTCGATGGATCATTTCACCCCTAAAACAGTAAATAGTCATGTTATGGGGAAAAACGTGTTAAACACTTAAAAATGATAAATGAACCTAAGATCTTTTGTTTTTGATGAAAAATAGAAGGGGGGTGAAACTACCCCCCAAAATTGAAAAATCCCTATCTCGGAAACGAAGAATCATAAAATTAGGTGTGATAGCTTAAAAAATAGGGGATGATTAGGGCTTTTACCTCGATGGATCATTTCACCCCTAAAACAGTAAATAGTCATGTTATGGGGAAAAAATGTGTTATACACCTAAAAGCATAAGCATCTTTGTGAAACCATGCATTAATGGACATGTGTATGGAGGATGGTTGTTATTATTATTATTAGGTAATTATGGATTAATGTGTGTATAGATAACTAACCTGTGGGGAGCGTGATGGCGCAGGTGCTTAGCAGCTCGTCTTTACCCGGACGGCTGGGGTTCAAATCCCGGTGACAGCGGGGGGTTGGAATTTTCACCTGAAAAAATCACGTGGCATTCGGCCTTAAATCCCAGGCCAAAACCAAAATGAGCCTGGTTGGCTCCGGCGACTCAAACTAATAGGGAAAAGCCGAAGAAAGAAAGGTAACTCACCAGTAATAGTAAACATTGGTTGGAGGTGTTGAAGAAGTCAGGATGGGCAACCCTTTGCCATGGTTCACGAATGCACCCCAAAAAGTTTTACCTGTCAAGACACAGTCTACCCTGTTGCAGCCTTGTGAAAAAAAATCGAACCGGGGCCTCTGTGGTGACAGTGGACTTATTTTCATGATGATTTTTAAACAAACCTAGGCTTGCCTACTACCGCTGTGTTGAATCTGCACAGAGACTCTGGCTTTGGTTTGCGTAGTGTGCCTTGCTGATAACAGCACAGCGACCTTGTCAGTAAGTTTCATATTACTCATTTGCTTGATAGCGGACATGCTATGCACATGACTAGATCGTTGTTAGGTTTGACAAAGGCTTAGTGAAGCTTATGGCAAGCTTGAAATGAATGTCATGGTATAGTCGGGGTTGGAAGCCAAGACCTTAGGGTTGACAACCAAGTAGGTTAACCACTACACGGTGAGATGGTGAAATAATAATGTAACAGAACATATAGAAACGTTTTCTATAGTTTAACGAATTGGCATACCATGAGAGGTGTAGGTAATGGAAATTGAATCCTTAGCTGATGATTATACTACTTTCCATGCCCACGTATAAGCTATCATGTTAGAAAAAGAATGGTATGGCTTGTTTTAAACGGAGAATAATCATTGTGTTTACTGTGAAACACAAATCTGAATTTAAAATAATTAATTTAAAATTAACTAATTTAAAATTAGTTTAGTACGCTGAAGTTAAAATGAATAATGATCACGTTACAGACAGCCAGTTTCAAAGCCATGAGAACTAAGTGAACAAAGTATAAAATTCATGAGCCAGTGAGGAATTCAACATGCTGTCCTTTGGACAAGAGAGAAGCGTTCTACAGCGACCCTCAATGGTTTGGGTCATCGTAAAGATGAAAATTAAATCTAAGCTACTATACGCTTATATACTAGAAGAAGAAATGGAAAACAATTGGTCAAATAAAGGACAGAAGGAATAAAAAATGGCCCTCAACCCTCAAGCATGTGGATTGAGGGAGTTGGAAGGAAGGAGAGCCATGAAAGGCAGATAAAAAAGTATACTAGGAGTGGCTTTGCCCCAGAGGTAATGGATAAAGAGGAGGAAAACTGGACTCAGCTCAGAAATCCCTTGGGGTTGCCAACTTCCAAACTGATCAGCCCTTGAGGGTGTAGCCATAGGCAGAGTGCATCGCAAGTCGTGGGGCTAAATACACCCTACCTTCTTGAGGGGGCTTGGGCAAAAGACAGGAAATAACATGAAAATAAAAAAGCAAGGCTGCCTCCTCAGGATATCAGAAAAAATAAATAAACCAGGGCCAATGAAGTTTCAAAAGGAAGAGACTCCCTAGGGCTCGGATACTCTAATCATGTTGGGGTCGGTAGAGAACAAGAGTTGAGCAAGTGTGGTCGACAGGAAATAAGAGAGTGAGGAGCCTAGCACAAGTTAGTGGAAGCAATGACGGTCTCAGCTGGGACTCCGTGATCGTCAACCTACATGACACTAGATATGACGCCCAGGGGTGGAATTAAAGACCTCTTTTTGTTTTTTATCACTGGCTTTTAAGAACGCTAACACATGGCATGCCTTATAATGCAATACTGGTCCTAGGGTATGCAAAAATTGTATTAGAAACTCAGCTAATAATAGAGTGCTTGCCCATGATTTACCTTAAATTTTCCTAAAATCCACTACATTTTCCGCAAATTGACCAAATGACACAACATTCCAGCAAAATTCAACAAATGACTACCAGATTTATTGAAATTCCATTGATTTACCTAAGCATGGTTTAAACTACCTCAAATTCATATAAAATTAGACGAATATAGATGAAAATTCACTAAAATTTACCGAATTTAGCCAAGTGGTGTACAAACCATGAAATTTATCCAATTTTTATTAAAATTGACTACATGTACTCGAAAATTCCATAATATTCCCTTTACATGTATGCTTTTTGTTGTTGTTGTTGTTGTCTCGTTTACCACACTCCCTGTAGACAATCACCTCAACATGACTTTCTCCTAGACTAGGAGCTTCACATTCGACATGATAGCTGAGTTTCATTTCCCATAAACTTGTCTCTGAGGTGGGTGTCAGGAAAAGGCATTCAGCTGTAAAAACCACACCCTCACGTAGACTTTCATAACCTCTTACGTTGAGGTTCCTTACACTAACGACATTAAATGATTGAACGGTTTCCTTTTCACAATTCCTGTCTATACTTTCCTCTTTAAGGTTGCAAGATGTTTGCAAGATTCCTAAAATGCAATTAAATGTAATAAATACCTTAAGATGGTTTCATTTGTTTAATGATATGGTGTTGATGATGGATATATACGTTAAGACTAATTTTTGTTAGGTCTTGACTGGCCTTGCAATTAGAAATTGACAAACCAAACATGGGTTATCTACCAGGGGAACACTTTGACCACTATATTGGTTATTTACCAGTAAGTACAGTTCTAGTAATCAGACAGAAATCCAACACAAACAATGAGCGCGCAATGCGGCGGAGATTGGTACCACGATGTACTGTCGGTTATGTAGCTATGTGGAATGCACATCATATATGGTTTACTTGAAGGTTTGGAGGTTTCATTAAAGATATTTCTACAATAAACCATTTTCAAATGGTCATTCGTTGGTGTGAAAATATTTATTATATGGTATTTTATGAAAACAATTATGATTTATAAAAAAATTTATATGTTTATTGTATTCTTATTTAATGTAAGCACTGGAGGCACTATCGACCAAAATACAGCACTATCTGGAATGTATATTGCATACTTGAAGGTTTCGTGATCCCATTAAAGGTATTCCTACAATAAATGATTTTTAAGTTCTCGTTTTATGGCATGATTATTTAATATATGCTATTTGCTAATAGGATTTGACACTGGAATTATTTTACAAGTAGTTATTTTAATGACCAACAGAGTTTAATGTTAACAAGGCACAGCTCTATTTGAAATTTTGAATAACATGTTGCATGTCATACATCATATGCAACTACTGTAAGGCTTGTGATTTATTTAATGCCTTTAACCCTATATTAAACACGCAGTTTGCAATACTGATAACTGCAATGTTAGTGAAAAAAAATTGAAACAAAACAAAAATCAGCATTGAAAAACCAAAAAGTGGTTGAGCATATATACAGTGGGGAAAAGAAAAGTTTTGTAAACACTAATGTCCAACAAGATTAATTAAATCAGTAACTGTCAGGGTGGCCGAGTGGTTAAGGCGTTTGACTTAAGATCAAATTTCCAAATATATAAGGAAGCAAGGGTTCAAATCCCTTCCCTGACATAACTATTGCTTGAACATGCAAGAAAACAAGAAATATACACAAACTATGTTTATCAATTTAATCATTTTTTTTACAAGAGATAGACACACAGAATACAGCTCTTTTGGTTTATCAGTTCTTTTAAACATAACACTTGTTGAAAATTATTTTTTAGGGGATGGGGGTGTTGCTACGTTGACCCATTACACAATAATAGCAGCTTTACGAAGTTCATTTTCTATATTTAATAGCTCTTTCTCATAACCAATATGGCCAAGCTGTTTACAGGCATGCAAGAGCTGTAGACGTTCGACTAATATATTAGGATCGTTCCATTTACTATTTTTTATGAATGGTTTCAGAATCTCGGGAAGCAGTTCATCATTATCACCATCATTATGATTATCATCCTCATTATTATAATCATTTTCATAATGATGATCATTATCATCGTTATCATTACCATCATAATTTCCACCTTTGTCCACAGACTGTTCAATGGATTGAGTTGCCTTTGATAGTGTTGAAAGCTTCTTTTTAGATGTGCTAGAATGCTTTAACATTGTTATGTTATTATTACCACTATTACCTTTCCCCACTAACTTCTTGATGGGGTATATTGTCTCTGATAGGGTTGAGGGCTTTTGAGATGTGGGTGCATGTCTGAACATGGGTTTCACAGGAGGTGTCGAAGGTTTCTCATTAAACAACTCGCTAACAGTATGAGTGCGTTGTAGTGTATTAAACTTGAGGTTAATATTATCTTGAGCAGTACTATTTTTCTCTTGGACTTGGTTTCTTGCTTTGGTTTGGGTTTTCCCTACATTTAGACTAGCGTGATTATTAAGTTTACATTCATGATTGTTTGAAGAAAGTACGTCGAATTCTTTTGTTTTAAGCATTCCTCGACACTGTTTCGATCGTTGCTTTGAACAGCGCCAAATAATAGTTCCATTTTTATTGCTTCGTTTCACAATATATGAATATCCTTTATAGTATGCATAAGGCTTACCATATCTAGTCACTGATACTTCCATATCAACTGTCAAGCACAAACTAATCTCTAGTAAAGACAACTCGGTAATAACAACAATAGTTTAATGTGGGAGCATATATACATGCAAAAAGTGGGAGCAAAGGTGGGGGGTAAAAAGTGGGAGCAAAAGTGGTAGCAAATGTGGGAGAAAAAAATAACTGTGAGCAAAAAGTGGGAGCAAATATGGGATCAAATGTGGGAGCAAAGCAAATATAAAAAGTGGGAGCAAATATGCTAAGAAATATGTCAACAAATATACCAGCAAAAGTAAATACACAAGTCAAGATAGATTAAAGTGCAAAGAAAATATGGAAGCAAATATGAGAGCAAAAATTGTGTTTTTCTAAAACAACTAGACATAACAAACTTAGTCATAACCTAACCTAACCTAACCCAACCTAACCAAACCTAACCTCACCTAACCTCACCTAACCTAACCTCACCTAACCTCACCTAACCTAACCTCACCTCACCTAACCTCACCTCACCTAACCTAACCTAACCTAACTTTACCTAACCTAACTTGACTGAACTTTACCTAACCTAAGCCATCATAACTTCACCTAACCTAACTTTACCTAATCTAACTTCACCTAACCTAACGTTCAACTCTCAGATCAAAATTAAATTCTAGGCATAGTTGAGTTGGAACCCAAGACTTCAGGGATAACACACAAGTATACTAGCCACTACACCGCAAAATGGGCAAATTATCATGCAACACAACATAAAGTAAAAGTTTCCTGTAGTGTAACTCATTGGCTGTCAACCATAGTTTGGGAATTCAAACCCAAGACCTCAAGACTTTTGTTTTGAACATTATCAGAAATATTATTCCATTTACATTTTGCTGCTGCTTATAGTTATAAGAGTTGGCATTAATATGGGAAGCAAAAAAAAAGTGGGAGCAAATGTGGGAGCCAATATGGGAGCAAATATAGGAGCCAAGATGGGGGCAAAAGTGGGAGCAAATGTGGGAGCCAATATGGGAGTCAATATGGAGGCAAATATGGGAGCAAATGTGTGAACT
The DNA here is from genome assembly GCA_946902985.2 of Meconema thalassinum. Classification (NCBI taxonomy): domain Eukaryota; kingdom Metazoa; phylum Arthropoda; class Insecta; order Orthoptera; family Tettigoniidae; genus Meconema; species Meconema thalassinum. The sequence goes on from OX336394.1 coordinate 29,043,233, forward strand.
AATCATCTCACCTCGGATATCGCCAGTGAGTACTCATATCCACCGCAAGGTAGCGGAAACATACTTTGTGTGTTGTATGTATCTATCTTACAAAGTTTGACTGCATGCAAAACGTCCTTGTATAAGCTGTACATATAATTTTCATATACAATTAAGACCAAGTGTTCAGTACTAACATGTATAGCCTTGTCTAGGGTATATAGAGGATCGTTAGCAAGAAAGACTGACTAACCCAGGAGTGTAAAGCCTTGCCATATGCAGTAAGCATCTGTTGGCAGAAATGGTTCCTAATAATAACGGACTTAATGAATATGAAACGTGTTTTGAGTGTCATCTTAAATCCTATTTTATACGTTGTGATACGTGTAAGGATTTAAGACGACACAAACGTATTTTGGGTGTTGTCTTTTGTGTGTCGTCTTAAATCCTTACACGTATCACAACGTATAAAATAGGATTTAAGATGACACTCAAAACACGTTTCATATTCATTAAGTCCGTTATTATTAGGAACCATTTCTGCCAACAGATGCTTACTGCATATGGCAAGGCTTTACACTCCTGGGTTAGTCAGTCTTTCTTGCTAACGATCCTCTATATACCCTAGACAAGGCTATACATGTTAGTACTGAACACTTGGTCTTAATTGTATATGAAAATTATATGTACAGCTTATACAAGGACGTTTTGCATGCAGTCAAACTTTGTAAGATAGATACATACAACACACAAAGTATGTTTCCGCTACCTTGCGGTGGATATGAGTACTCACTGGCGATATCCGAGGTGAGATGATTAGTTCACACATTTGCTCCCATATTTGCCTCCATATTGACTCCCATATTGGCTCCCACATTTGCTCCCACTTTTGCCCCCATCTTGGCTCCTATATTTGCTCCCATATTGGCTCCCACATTTGCTCCCACTTTTTTTTTGCTTCCCATATTAATGCCAACTCTTATAACTATAAGCAGCAGCAAAATGTAAATGGAATAATATTTCTGATAATGTTCAAAACAAAAGTCTTGAGGTCTTGGGTTTGAATTCCCAAACTATGGTTGACAGCCAATGAGTTACACTACAGGAAACTTTTACTTTATGTTGTGTTGCATGATAATTTGCCCATTTTGCGGTGTAGTGGCTAGTATACTTGTGTGTTATCCCTGAAGTCTTGGGTTCCAACTCAACTATGCCTAGAATTTAATTTTGATCTGAGAGTTGAACGTTAGGTTAGGTGAAGTTAGATTAGGTAAAGTTAGGTTAGGTGAAGTTATGATGGCTTAGGTTAGGTAAAGTTCAGTCAAGTTAGGTTAGGTAAAGTTAGGTTAGGTTAGGTTAGGTGAGGTGAGGTTAGGTGAGGTGAGGTTAGGTTAGGTGAGGTTAGGTGAGGTTAGGTTAGGTGAGGTTAGGTGAGGTTAGGTTTGGTTAGGTTGGGTTAGGTTAGGTTAGGTTATGACTAAGTTTGTTATGTCTAGTTGTTTTAGAAAAACACAATTTTTGCTCTCATATTTGCTTCCATATTTTCTTTGCACTTTAATCTATCTTGACTTGTGTATTTACTTTTGCTGGTATATTTGTTGACATATTTCTTAGCATATTTGCTCCCACTTTTTATATTTGCTTTGCTCCCACATTTGATCCCATATTTGCTCCCACTTTTTGCTCACAGTTATTTTTTTCTCCCACATTTGCTACCACTTTTGCTCCCACTTTTTACCCCCCACCTTTGCTCCCACTTTTTGCATGTATATATGCTCCCACATTAAACTATTGTTGTTATTACCGAGTTGTCTTTACTAGAGATTAGTTTGTGCTTGACAGTTGATATGGAAGTATCAGTGACTAGATATGGTAAGCCTTATGCATACTATAAAGGATATTCATATATTGTGAAACGAAGCAATAAAAATGGAACTATTATTTGGCGCTGTTCAAAGCAACGATCGAAACAGTGTCGAGGAATGCTTAAAACAAAAGAATTCGACGTACTTTCTTCAAACAATCATGAATGTAAACTTAATAATCACGCTAGTCTAAATGTAGGGAAAACCCAAACCAAAGCAAGAAACCAAGTCCAAGAGAAAAATAGTACTGCTCAAGATAATATTAACCTCAAGTTTAATACACTACAACGCACTCATACTGTTAGCGAGTTGTTTAATGAGAAACCTTCGACACCTCCTGTGAAACCCATGTTCAGACATGCACCCACATCTCAAAAGCCCTCAACCCTATCAGAGACAATATACCCCATCAAGAAGTTAGTGGGGAAAGGTAATAGTGGTAATAATAACATAACAATGTTAAAGCATTCTAGCACATCTAAAAAGAAGCTTTCAACACTATCAAAGGCAACTCAATCCATTGAACAGTCTGTGGACAAAGGTGGAAATTATGATGGTAATGATAACGATGATAATGATCATCATTATGAAAATGATTATAATAATGAGGATGATAATCATAATGATGGTGATAATGATGAACTGCTTCCCGAGATTCTGAAACCATTCATAAAAAATAGTAAATGGAACGATCCTAATATATTAGTCGAACGTCTACAGCTCTTGCATGCCTGTAAACAGCTTGGCCATATTGGTTATGAGAAAGAGCTATTAAATATAGAAAATGAACTTCGTAAAGCTGCTATTATTGTGTAATGGGTCAACGTAGCAACACCCCCATCCCCTAAAAAATAATTTTCAACAAGTGTTATGTTTAAAAGAACTGATAAACCAAAAGAGCTGTATTCTGTGTGTCTATCTCTTGTAAAAAAAATGATTAAATTGATAAACATAGTTTGTGTATATTTCTTGTTTTCTTGCATGTTCAAGCAATAGTTATGTCAGGGAAGGGATTTGAACCCTTGCTTCCTTATATATTTGGAAATTTGATCTTAAGTCAAACGCCTTAACCACTCGGCCACCCTGACAGTTACTGATTTAATTAATCTTGTTGGACATTAGTGTTTACAAAACTTTTCTTTTCCCCACTGTATATATGCTCAACCACTTTTTGGTTTTTCAATGCTGATTTTTGTTTTGTTTCAATTTTTTTTCACTAACATTGCAGTTATCAGTATTGCAAACTGCGTGTTTAATATAGGGTTAAAGGCATTAAATAAATCACAAGCCTTACAGTAGTTGCATATGATGTATGACATGCAACATGTTATTCAAAATTTCAAATAGAGCTGTGCCTTGTTAACATTAAACTCTGTTGGTCATTAAAATAACTACTTGTAAAATAATTCCAGTGTCAAATCCTATTAGCAAATAGCATATATTAAATAATCATGCCATAAAACGAGAACTTAAAAATCATTTATTGTAGGAATACCTTTAATGGGATCACGAAACCTTCAAGTATGCAATATACATTCCAGATAGTGCTGTATTTTGGTCGATAGTGCCTCCAGTGCTTACATTAAATAAGAATACAATAAACATATAAATTTTTTTATAAATCATAATTGTTTTCATAAAATACCATATAATAAATATTTTCACACCAACGAATGACCATTTGAAAATGGTTTATTGTAGAAATATCTTTAATGAAACCTCCAAACCTTCAAGTAAACCATATATGATGTGCATTCCACATAGCTACATAACCGACAGTACATCGTGGTACCAATCTCCGCCGCATTGCGCGCTCATTGTTTGTGTTGGATTTCTGTCTGATTACTAGAACTGTACTTACTGGTAAATAACCAATATAGTGGTCAAAGTGTTCCCCTGGTAGATAACCCATGTTTGGTTTGTCAATTTCTAATTGCAAGGCCAGTCAAGACCTAACAAAAATTAGTCTTAACGTATATATCCATCATCAACACCATATCATTAAACAAATGAAACCATCTTAAGGTATTTATTACATTTAATTGCATTTTAGGAATCTTGCAAACATCTTGCAACCTTAAAGAGGAAAGTATAGACAGGAATTGTGAAAAGGAAACCGTTCAATCATTTAATGTCGTTAGTGTAAGGAACCTCAACGTAAGAGGTTATGAAAGTCTACGTGAGGGTGTGGTTTTTACAGCTGAATGCCTTTTCCTGACACCCACCTCAGAGACAAGTTTATGGGAAATGAAACTCAGCTATCATGTCGAATGTGAAGCTCCTAGTCTAGGAGAAAGTCATGTTGAGGTGATTGTCTACAGGGAGTGTGGTAAACGAGACAACAACAACAACAACAAAAAGCATACATGTAAAGGGAATATTATGGAATTTTCGAGTACATGTAGTCAATTTTAATAAAAATTGGATAAATTTCATGGTTTGTACACCACTTGGCTAAATTCGGTAAATTTTAGTGAATTTTCATCTATATTCGTCTAATTTTATATGAATTTGAGGTAGTTTAAACCATGCTTAGGTAAATCAATGGAATTTCAATAAATCTGGTAGTCATTTGTTGAATTTTGCTGGAATGTTGTGTCATTTGGTCAATTTGCGGAAAATGTAGTGGATTTTAGGAAAATTTAAGGTAAATCATGGGCAAGCACTCTATTATTAGCTGAGTTTCTAATACAATTTTTGCATACCCTAGGACCAGTATTGCATTATAAGGCATGCCATGTGTTAGCGTTCTTAAAAGCCAGTGATAAAAAACAAAAAGAGGTCTTTAATTCCACCCCTGGGCGTCATATCTAGTGTCATGTAGGTTGACGATCACGGAGTCCCAGCTGAGACCGTCATTGCTTCCACTAACTTGTGCTAGGCTCCTCACTCTCTTATTTCCTGTCGACCACACTTGCTCAACTCTTGTTCTCTACCGACCCCAACATGATTAGAGTATCCGAGCCCTAGGGAGTCTCTTCCTTTTGAAACTTCATTGGCCCTGGTTTATTTATTTTTTCTGATATCCTGAGGAGGCAGCCTTGCTTTTTTATTTTCATGTTATTTCCTGTCTTTTGCCCAAGCCCCCTCAAGAAGGTAGGGTGTATTTAGCCCCACGACTTGCGATGCACTCTGCCTATGGCTACACCCTCAAGGGCTGATCAGTTTGGAAGTTGGCAACCCCAAGGGATTTCTGAGCTGAGTCCAGTTTTCCTCCTCTTTATCCATTACCTCTGGGGCAAAGCCACTCCTAGTATACTTTTTTATCTGCCTTTCATGGCTCTCCTTCCTTCCAACTCCCTCAATCCACATGCTTGAGGGTTGAGGGCCATTTTTTATTCCTTCTGTCCTTTATTTGACCAATTGTTTTCCATTTCTTCTTCTAGTATATAAGCGTATAGTAGCTTAGATTTAATTTTCATCTTTACGATGACCCAAACCATTGAGGGTCGCTGTAGAACGCTTCTCTCTTGTCCAAAGGACAGCATGTTGAATTCCTCACTGGCTCATGAATTTTATACTTTGTTCACTTAGTTCTCATGGCTTTGAAACTGGCTGTCTGTAACGTGATCATTATTCATTTTAACTTCAGCGTACTAAACTAATTTTAAATTAGTTAATTTTAAATTAATTATTTTAAATTCAGATTTGTGTTTCACAGTAAACACAATGATTATTCTCCGTTTAAAACAAGCCATACCATTCTTTTTCTAACATGATAGCTTATACGTGGGCATGGAAAGTAGTATAATCATCAGCTAAGGATTCAATTTCCATTACCTACACCTCTCATGGTATGCCAATTCGTTAAACTATAGAAAACGTTTCTATATGTTCTGTTACATTATTATTTCACCATCTCACCGTGTAGTGGTTAACCTACTTGGTTGTCAACCCTAAGGTCTTGGCTTCCAACCCCGACTATACCATGACATTCATTTCAAGCTTGCCATAAGCTTCACTAAGCCTTTGTCAAACCTAACAACGATCTAGTCATGTGCATAGCATGTCCGCTATCAAGCAAATGAGTAATATGAAACTTACTGACAAGGTCGCTGTGCTGTTATCAGCAAGGCACACTACGCAAACCAAAGCCAGAGTCTCTGTGCAGATTCAACACAGCGGTAGTAGGCAAGCCTAGGTTTGTTTAAAAATCATCATGAAAATAAGTCCACTGTCACCACAGAGGCCCCGGTTCGATTTTTTTTCACAAGGCTGCAACAGGGTAGACTGTGTCTTGACAGGTAAAACTTTTTGGGGTGCATTCGTGAACCATGGCAAAGGGTTGCCCATCCTGACTTCTTCAACACCTCCAACCAATGTTTACTATTACTGGTGAGTTACCTTTCTTTCTTCGGCTTTTCCCTATTAGTTTGAGTCGCCGGAGCCAACCAGGCTCATTTTGGTTTTGGCCTGGGATTTAAGGCCGAATGCCACGTGATTTTTTCAGGTGAAAATTCCAACCCCCCGCTGTCACCGGGATTTGAACCCCAGCCGTCCGGGTAAAGACGAGCTGCTAAGCACCTGCGCCATCACGCTCCCCACAGGTTAGTTATCTATACACACATTAATCCATAATTACCTAATAATAATAATAACAACCATCCTCCATACACATGTCCATTAATGCATGGTTTCACAAAGATGCTTATGCTTTTAGGTGTATAACACATTTTTTCCCCATAACATGACTATTTACTGTTTTAGGGGTGAAATGATCCATCGAGGTAAAAGCCCTAATCATCCCCTATTTTTTAAGCTATCACACCTAATTTTATGATTCTTCGTTTCCGAGATAGGGATTTTTCAATTTTGGGGGGTAGTTTCACCCCCCTTCTATTTTTCATCAAAAACAAAAGATCTTAGGTTCATTTATCATTTTTAAGTGTTTAACACGTTTTTCCCCATAACATGACTATTTACTGTTTTAGGGGTGAAATGATCCATCGAGGTAAAAGCCCATATCATCCCCTATTTTTTAAGCTATCACACCTAATTTTAGGATTATTCGTTTCCGAGATATGGATTTTTCAATTTTGGGGGGTAGTTTCACCCCCCTGCTATTTTTCATCAAAAACAAAAGATCTTAGGTTCATTTATCATTTTTAGGCGTTTAACACGTTTTTCCCCATAGCATGACTATTTACTGTTTTAGGGGTGAATTGATCCATCGAGGTAAAAGCCCATATCATCCCCTATTTTTTAAGCTATCACACGTAATTTTAGGGTTCTTCGTTTCCGAGATAGGGATTTTTCAATTTTGGGGGGTAGTTTCAACCCCCTGCTATTTTTCATCAAAAACAAAAGATCTTAGGTTCATTTATCATTTTTAGGTGTTTAACACGTTTTTTCCCCATAACATGACTATTTACTGTTTTAGGGGTGAAATGATCCATCGAGGTAAAAACCTATATCATCCCCTATTTTTTAAGCTATCACACCTAATTTTAGGATTCTTCGTTTCCGAGATAGGGATTTTTCAATTTTGGGGGGTAGTTTCACCCCCCTGCTATTTTTCATCAAAAACAAAAGATCTTAGGTTCATTTATCATTTTTAGGTGTTTAACACGTTTTTCTCCCATAACATGACTATTTACTGTTTTAGGGGTGAAATGATCCATCGAGGTAAAAGCCTATATCATCCCCTATTTTTTAAGCTATCACACCTAATTTTAGGATTCTTCGTTTCCGAGATAGGGATTTTTCAATTTTGGGGGGTAGTTTCACCCCCCTGCTATTTTTCATCAAAAACAAAAGATCTTAGGTTCATTTATCATTTTTAGGTGTTTAACACGTTTTTTCCCCATAACATGACTATTTACAGTTTTAGGGGTGAAATGATCCATCGAGGTAAAAGCCTATATCATCCCCTATTTTTTAAGCTATCACACCTAATTTTAGGATTCTTCGTTTCCGAGATAGGGATTTTTCAATTTTGGGGGGTAGTTTCACCCCCAAACAGGGAATGTTGCCCCAAGTGCTAGGACCCCTCATACAAGTCCCTAGCATGATTGGTTCGCGAGATATGAACAAAAGTGTCGTTAGGCCCTTTCGACAAAAATGAATCATACACTCAAAAACGGGGCGTCACCCCCCAGGGCTATAATACTGCCTATGGCAAAATCCCATGAGGGGTTCAGAAAATATTAACTAACGTATAGTTAGGTCCTTTTGACAAAACCCGTCCGTGCGCACACATACAAAAAAATATTACTATTTCACCCCCCCGGGTAAGGGTAGTTTTTATTTTGGGGTGAATATACCCCATCCATAGAAAAGGAGAGTTCACCACGAGTCCTACGACACCTCATACGTTTAAATCCGATTTTTGGTTAGCGAAATAGTAAAAAGCCGATGACCTATTAGTTTTTTGGGGTTTATTTCAATACATATTAAAAAAACACTCATTTATAAATCATCATTTAAAAAGCCCGCTCTTTTACAAAAACCGCCAAGTTCGTAGGTATACAAAAATAAATTACTATTTCATCCCCCGGGTAAGGGTAGTTTTTATTTTGGAATGAATATACCCCTTCGATAGAAAAAGAGAGTTCACCACGAGTCCTACGACACCTCATACGTTTAAATCCGATTATTGGTTAGCGAGATAGTCAAAAGCCAATGACCTATTAGTTTTTTTGGTTTATTTCAATACATATTAAAAAAACACTCATTGATAAATCATCATTTAAAAAGCCCGCCCTCTTACAAAACTCCTCAAGTGCGCATGCGCATAAAAAACATTCATCGCCAAAATGTCCAAAAATCGGCAAAAATGTGAAAAACGCATGTTTTGACCCAAAACCCTAAGTTCACCTTTTCGACACCTACATTCCCGTAAAGAGCACAACGAGACGAAAAAAACGAATCCAAGCACGCTCTCCCAGCATGACCCGTTTTCCAAAAATCGGCAAAAATGTGAAAAACGCATATTTAGACCCAAAACCCTAAGTTTACCTTTTCGACACCGACATTCCCGTAAAGAGCACAACGAGACGAAAAAAACGAATCCAAGCACGCCCTCCTAGCATGACCCGTTTTCCAAAAATCGGCAAAAATGTGAAAAACGCATGTTTTGACCCAAAACCCTAAGTTCACCTTTTCGACACCGACATTCCCGTAAAGTGCACAACGAAACGAAATAAACGAATCCAAGCACGCCCTCCTAGCATGACCCGTTTTCCAAAAATCGACAAAAATGTGAAAAACGCATTTTTTGACCCAAAACCCTAACTTCACCTTTTCGACACCGACATTCCCGTAAAGAGCACAACGAGACGAAATAAACGAATCCAAGCACGCCCTCCTAGCATGGCCCGTTTTCCGAAAATCGACAAAAATGTGAAAAACGCATTTTTTGACCCAAAACCCTAACTTCACCTTTTCGATACCTACATTCCCGTAAAGAGCATGACGAGACGAAAAAAACGAATCCAAGCACGCCCTCCTAGCATGGCTCTTTCCATTCCAAGGTCGCAGGGGCTCACCACTTGCTTTTATAAGCAGCTCCCCCACTACCCCACTACTGAAGTGGATCGGACGGAAGTGCATGGGACGGAAAGAATGAGCGCGCGCGGTGGCGGAGATCGGTACAACGACGTAATGTAAGCCATGTGACTATGTGGAATGTAAATCGCACACGGTTTACCTCAGGGTTTGGAGGCCCCATTAAAGAAATTCCTACAATAAATCATCTTCAAGTTGTCGTTCTTTGGTGTGAAAATATTCATTATATCCTATTTGCTGAAAACAATTACGATTTATTAAATCTTCATACTTTTGCTGTATTCTTATTTAATGTAAGCACTCGATACCTCGATTGCTATATCGCATCAACCAACACTCCAAACAACGTAGGAATTCAGTATATTAACACCGACTACTAACAATAATTGAAACTTCGTTGGTCTAAACGTATCACTGGGAGAAACGCATTTAATATAGCCCTACCTACTGCACACCTAATTTTTAATCGCGCCTATACTTGGCAGTGCGCTATATTGGCAATAAGAGGCCATTTTCCATAACACCGCTGGCATGGGTTCACTAACTGGCCGGTATAAAGCGCAGCTCGCATCAAGTAGGCAGTGGATTGCTCCCGCATACAGTTGCAGGTATATGTCACTACTGCAGATGCATTGGAGAATCCTCACGATGAGTTCATTCTTTAAAAAATGCGAGTAAGTTATATGGAATTATTCGAATAGCATGCCAGATGTTACACATCATATGCGATTACTGTAAGGCTCGTTCTTTTATATCCCCTTTGCTTCGTCCATCACTGGTTATTTTCCTTCCTAAGTAACAGAACTCTCCTAATTCCTTTTGCTTTTCACCTGTATGCATTTTGTTTGGCTAAATAAGTAGGGGCAGAGACTTTGCTATCTGCCCTCGTATGTGATGGAGAGACGAAGGGCTGAGTTACCGTGTTGTCAAAGTTAATGTTACTCTGGTGAAATGATAATTATTTCTGTACGCAGTCTCCTTATCAAAGTTTTAATTACGCCACTTGTTTTTCAAGCAAAGAGATGGGCTCTTTTGTGCCACACTCCCTTGATAGAGTTGCCAGCTAAAGGTTGAGCACGACAAAACAGAAGCTGTTCCCTCGTTTATCTCATTATGCGATGCTCTAGCGAGAGATCTCGAAATTTAATTCAACAATATGTTCAACAAACCAACGAACCAGTGGCATGTGTTTGTACGATGCAATAAGTAATGGCGGGCTGCTGTGTACTCAACATCGAGTGCAGATTTATCATTGGTTATGTAATTGTGTGTTGTTACGGATATCTCATATTTGACAATTATTATTAATTCAACTCCACGGAAGGACGCCAGGTGTAGCAAACATTGCAGTATCACCACAAATAGACGAGATGCAAGCGATCAAATTTCACAAGGATAATTAATACTCGTTAAAGTTTAAATTAATAATTAAACGTTTCCGTCTAGTTAATACTTGGATTTATTTAGTGTTTATTTACACTTGTTCAGTACATGTTAAGGGGAATTGGGAAACCAGAGAAGAGTTTTTGCCCCTTCATCAGATTTTGTCTTTTCGTACAGCCAGTCATCTACAGTGAGTCTCTCTCACGACTCGGCCGGCCGGCGCACCAAGCTCATCTGCCTCCCGTTGACTCATCACTACCCGCTCGGCATAGCATAGCAATAAGAACAGAACAGCACTTGGCTCACTTTATCCGTGCATGACATTAGATACCAATTATAATTTAGAAAGTAAGAATTAATAAACTAAGGTCGTACCTTATGACAGGAGATGTTGGAAATGTTCTCCTCCTACATCCACACATTTCTGTCATCGTGTTAGGAAACTCCGATTCACACGCATAAGTTCGTCTTCCGTAATTGAGGCTATTTCTCTCCGGATATATTTTGCGTTTTCATTTACTTTTTCCTCGTTAAGTACACGTTATTTAACACTTCGCTTCTTTTCGAGTAGAGAACCAGTTCCCCTCAATTTGTTTCCGAGCTTCCGCACGGTCTTTCTATGTGGAGGGGGCACACCTGGAAAATGTGTTATGAAACGTTTAACGACTTCCCTGTTTTCACATAATTATCGTACATAAATCCCCTTTCCTCAACCGTGTACACATGTGGAGGCATTATAAGAATTATACCCAAAAGTAACACTTCACAACTCGAGAATAGGTGGAGCGACAGATGAACACTAAATACACGCTATAAGCATGGACCAGAACTGCGAAGTGCGCGTTGTGTAACAGGAAGTGATCAGTCAACGGGAGGCAGGTAAGCTTGGAGCGCTGGCCGGCCGAGTCGTGAGAGAGACTCACTGTATATATTTAAAACACTAAGGTGATTTTTGTTACCGCGAGATTGAGAGAGCGATTGAACCGATTGACTTCGTAATGCACTCTGACGAAATCTCTTGGCCTGTAGATTTGCAGTGTGTCTTTTAAAATAAACAAATATGTTACCATAAATTTTTAATTAATAAAGAAAAATGCCAAATTATTGGGCCTAGCGCATGCGCAGAATCAGCTTGGTTCATGACAGACTTAGCGGATGTACACCGCGTTTTAACGTGAGAGTTATTTATAAGAAGTGTAAAGGAGGGAAACATTGTTTATGATGTTTCCACGATATATACTGGAATAGAATTATAATAGACGGGAAATTTGGAAGAATGTAAACTGACAGTTGAGGGTGTATGATGGTTACCTAACTTAATATTGCGCTACTTCAGCAGTGATTTGGTAACTCAGGTGGGAGCGTTGCGATCTCTGAATATATGCATCGTGGAATGGAAGGAGCTCGGATCCCACCTCCAATGTGTTTGTTTATTTCCGTATTCTTCCTTCTTGCTATTGGTATTACATTTTTAAATTATACATTACGTTTATAATTCCCGTAAAGTAACGAAATCTCCATGATTTACGTTGACATCTATCTATATACAGGGTGTTCGCAGCAAGCCCTACTTTGGGCTGTAACTCGTTTGTTTTTCAAGATATTTTAATTTTGACACTCGCTTTGGAAAGTACTTTTCAAGATCTAAAACTTTTGTTTCGTTGGTGTTTAGTGTGAAGTTCGCGCATAACGCGCAAATCAACTTTTTGTGGCACGGTTTTGGCACTTTTTTGCCCAAATCGGTTTCTTGACATCACCTATCGAAAGAACGACATCGAATTAGTCGAATTAGCCACCAAAATATCAGTTTTTGCCCAAATCAAACTCGCAAAATGCTAACAAAGATAGAAATTAAGACATAAAGAAAGAACGAAATAGAGAAATAAATATAAAATAAATTAATAAATGAATACATAAATAATTAAATAAATGTAAACGAGGTGTTCTTACTGAAACTTTCTGAATTAAGGGAATGATAAAGTTTCCCGTGTTTGTGAAAGCACGACAGAATCCAATTAACGACAGGTGATTTGATTCCAGTATCGACAGAAATAGGAGCTCCACGACTGATGCGATCTCGCTTACTTGTTGCGCAATTCAAGATCTGCACACAATGTGCTTTACTAATCAAGTTGCGAACTTGGCAGGGCGACACGAAATCTGTTCGGCGATAAAACGTACGCGTGAGCACGCTACGTAAACAGTAAGAACTGGCACAGTTATCGGAAGGGACATATGGAAGGTGTTTTAACCCAGTTCCACGACATATTCGGCGGCTTCGGTGGTCTAGTTGGTAGCATGCTGAGCTTCTATACCAAAGTCGTTTTAAGAGCGTTAAAAATCCCTCAGTATGCCTTCCTTCGGAGGTGAAGTAAAGCCGGCGGTCCCATGTCAAAGATTTATGGCATGAAAAAGAACGTCCCACTAACTACACTTGTGTGGAGCCAAACTTCGTAGGCTAGAATTGATAACGCCCTATTAGTTCCAACGTTTTCCGCCAGGTGCTGACTGCGATGCCATCTAGTAACCAAGTCCACAAGCTAGGTGTCGTGGACGGTAGCATTTAAAAGTAGGAACTACTTGAAATTATTGTCTTCTGTCCTTACTTGAATTAAAACAGATAACACACACGAATACAGCCATCACAATTAACACAGATTCTACACACACCCAAAGTACACGGGGCTACATGACCGCGTTGTCGCAGGCCCTAAACTGAGGAACCAACCACGACATAATCGTCTAAACCGGAATTTGCTTCTCCGAGGGGGCTTATGGATTCTATTACCCATGACAGTTTTTTGTTGTTGTCGTGTGGCCTCCTGAGAGGCCGAGTGCAGGTCTTTCTAGTCGACGCCCGTGGGTCACTTGCGCACCGGGATGATAGATGGAATGGATGATGGTGAATGAAACTGGGCAAGGATGTGGGAGGAAGCGGCCGTGGCCTGTCAGAAGGTACCGTCCCAGCATTCGCCTGGGGTTGAAAATTGGAAACCAAGGACAAAATAATTTCAAGGACGGCCGACGGTGGGGCCCAAACCCATGCGTCTACCGATTCGGCAGAGAGCTTGGCCCCATGACCTAACACTGCGATTTAGCGAGCGTAGCTACCACTGTCAGTACTGAAGAGATTAATGCATTGGCATGACATTTATATGTAAAAAAAGTGGATAGTTGTTAATATAAATATCTTGCCACGGTGGGTGAGTGGTTATCGTGTCGGACTACCAACACCTAGCTTGCAGGTTCACTCCTGGCCATGGAAAGTGATTTTTGAAAGGCGACAAAAATCTCGACACGCATATCATACGTTGTTGGCATGTTAAAGAACCCATTTGAATTCAGTAGGCCGTGTTCATAATGGCAAAATTAATCTCGGGATTTTCTGCCAACACAAAAGTTCCTCCATTCTCTACTAGAAAGAGCTATAGTGTCAAGGAGCTGAGATATCTAACCCCCTGGACTTTCATAGCGCTCCAAGGAACAACAAAATTCGACATGCAATCTGCCTTCTGGGCGTCAAATAACAAAGCTTGTACACGGCACCCGAGGGCATACGATATTATTATTATTAATAATAATTATTATTTATTCGGTACGGCCAACTATGGAGCACGTTCGACAGTTTTTACATTATTTTTTGTCTTCACTCTCTGCCAATATCTTCCACTTCCTTCTTCTGTTCTTCTTCCGTGTAAGATCTTCCTTTCCTCACTGACAACTCCCCTGTCTCCTGGAAACCTGCATATCCTTAACTAGTCGTCTAAATCTCTTTCTGTCCATTATGTCATCCTCTTCCACACCCATACGATCCAAGTCCAATCTGACTTCCCGAAAACATTTCGGCTCCGTCTTACTCTTCCTGAAGAATTCATAGATCCTCTTCGTCAATCTGGTACCGTTCATCTTCACCAAGTGTCCATAAAACTGTATTCTCCATTTTCTCATTTGGGCTACGACTCCTTCTGTCTTCAGCTATAATAATAATAATAATAATAATAATTATTATTATTATTATTATAGTGCTAGCGAAAGAACGCAAGTACATTTACTGGAGGAAATCGGAAGTAGGTTTACAAAATGCAAGACGAACAGCAAGAGCACAAACCTTACACAATTGGCAGATCAAATGGGAGCAAGGACACCGAAGCCAGTGGACTAGGAGAATGATACCCCAGGTGCAGGTTTGGACAGAGAGGAAACATGGTGAGGTTGGTTATTATCTCACTCAGTTCTTGACTGGCCATGGATACTTCTGTTCTTATCTTAAGAAGATGGGGAAAGTGGATTCACCAGATTGTATCTACTGTGTTAATGAGGTAGATAGTGCTAATCACACCTTCTTCTCTTGTGGACGGTTGGTCCAAAGTAGGCAGTCTCTTCAAGATGAAATTGATGTAGAGATATCTCCGGACAATATTGTTGCGGTAATGCTACAAAATGAAGAACATTGGAAACTTGTAGCAAGTTTTGTTGAAGATATCCTCCGAACAAGGAAGATGGATCTGGATCGCCACTGAAGATAATTCATTACGGAAGAGTGCCCTACGGGCAAATATAAAATGACTCTAGCCTGAAGTAATGTGCTAAACGGTTCCAGGCTAGTGTTCAGAAGTAAAGGGGGAGTTTTAGTCGGTAGTCTGCTACTCAGTAGCAGGAGCCCGACACTCTGTGCGTAAATGCATTTCTTCCCAAAGAAAAAAAAATATTATAGTAGAAATGAATGAATACATGATGAAAATTAATAAATGTAAAACAAAAATACTGGAAGGCAGCCGAAATAAATCAGAAACCTCTATGGACATCAAATTGACAGGTGAAAAGCTGAAGGAAGTAGGAGACTTCTGTTACTTAGGAAGCAAAATAACCAGTGATGGGCGAAGCAAAGAAGATATAAAAAGTAGATTGGCTCAGGCAAGGAAAGCCTTTATACAAAAAAGGAATCTGTTGACATCGAATATAGATTTAGGTATTAGGAAGTCATTTTTGAATGCTTTGTCTGAAGCGTGGCGCTCTATGGAAGTGAAACTTGGACTATTGGTGCAGCAGAAAAGAGGAGAATTGAAGCATTTGAAATGTGGTGTTACAGGAGAATGATGAAGATCAGAAGGGTAGATAGGGTGACAAACGAAGAGGTATTAAGACGAGTGGGAGAGGAGAGAAGTTTCTGGCGACTGCTAATGAAGAGAAGAGATAGGTTGATAGGACACATACTAAGACACCCAGGAATAGCAAGCTTAGTTATGGAAGGAAGGGTTGAGGACAAGAACTGTAGGGGTAGACCAAGGTTAGAATATGTTAAACAGATTGCTTCGGATGTAGGGTGTGGTAGCTATGTAGAGATGAAACGATTAGCTCAAGATAGGGAGGCATGGAGGGATGCATCAAACCAGTCAAAAGACTGAAGACTCAAACAACAACAGTAGAAATAAAAGTTAAATTCTTTCACATGTTTATGAAAGGATTGAAAGGGTCTCATCATATATATTAAATTAAATTAATCTTAACTGGGACTTAAGTCAAAAAATTCGCTGCCGTATTGACCTGATCAGAAGTTCCTTCATGAAGATGAGAAAAGCTTTGACTATCCGTGATGTAAGACTCTCATTGCGCACCAGACTACTTCGATACTACGCTTTTAGTATCCTGCTACCGACAGAGCAGCGTTAGGTCATGGGGCCAAGCTCTCTGCTGACTCGATAGACGCGTGGGCTCGAGCCCCACTGTCGGTCGTCCTTGAAATGGCTTTCGGTGGTTTCCCATTTTCACACCAGGAAAATGCTGGGACGGTACCTTCTGACAGGCCACGACCGATTCCCTCCACGTCCTTGCCCAGTTTCATTCATCTTCATTCATTCCATCTCTCATCCTGACGCGCAGGTCACCCACGGACGTCGACTAGTAAGACGTGCAATCAGCCTCTCAGGAGGCCATACGACAAAAGAAAAGTTTCCTGGTCTCTGTAAATGAATCATGGACACTTACAGGCCGGAGGTTTGTTTTAGATGAGTGAAAAATCTTAATGAAAGCCTGGAGGCGAGTTACTACTGTACCTGCCCCATGCGGTCTGATGATGGACAAAACAAACTCACGCTACTGCTGAAGTACAGTCATTGGCAAATATAATGGTGTTCTGTTCGTATCTGTGTAACGGGTAGTTCCTCGTCACACAATACTTCGACGTGGACTGTACTGTCTGCACGATGGTGTCGTAACGTGCTCAAGTCTGCAATTCCATTACATCAGACCGGAGGTGACAACTGTGAAGCGATAGAGTGACTGTGTACAGGCTCACCCGCAAGCTTCAATGTCAAGGGCAATCGTCTAAAACAAACGTCCGGCTTTTTTCTTTGTACCGAGCTATTAAGTAAGAAAGTTATGGCGTTTGAATTGTGGATATATTACGGATACCATGCGCAGCTAAAATCACGAATGTGGAATTACTGCGGCGTATGAACAAGGATTCAGAAATTTTCAATGTCACTAAAAAGAAGAAAACTAGAATATTTTGTTCATATCAAATACAGGCCAGGACGCCAGGGCCTACGTGCTGCTGCGAGAGGTACCATCAGCAGTTTAGTTGGCAGCACGGTGTTCTTGACAGGGTGAAGGCCACATGTGTGGGCTGTGGGTTGTCGAAATCGTAAGTGAGTATTGCAGTGAGCGAGCATTCAGATAATTTATTGGAAGAGTGCTGGGTGAGTTAGCCGTGGTCGTAATGGCGTGGCTGCAGGCAGCCGCTCACATCCGGGAGGCGAGGAGGTTTGAATCCCCCCGCCGGCAACCTTGAAGATGGTCTTCTATGGTTTCCCATCTTCCTTCCAGGTGAATGCCGGGGTTGGTCCCTAACTATAGGCCACAGCCGATACCTTCCAATTATTCGTCCTTGCATTAACACTTTCCTCGCCAGACAACACTCCACACGCGACGGTACTTGTGGCTCACCCCATGGGTATCCGCATAAAAGCAGCTACAAACTATGGCGAGCCGAACATGTCCTCGGACACTCCTGGTACTAAAAGCCGTACGCAAAAAAAAAAAAACAAAAAAAAAAAACACCAAGATGTTCGGTAAAGAACATATAGCCTACTTTCTCCTAAATGCAAGGCTATTGCTATAAATCATTGTCCTTTTCAAGGAGTATAATTGACTGTTAGTTGTAGTAGCTTGTTGAAATGCAACGTGCTATACGGATATTAAACATGAATATGAGGTGTCCTTTGCAAGTGCTAACTCTGAACCAAATTTCGTTCAATTTGGTTTCACCGTGTTTGAATTGATGGGGTAAACGATTTGCACACATACATGGTTGCCATCTGTAAACTATTGGGCTGATGATCTTGTAGTTTAGTCAAAATATGCTTCCTACAAAAGGTATGTTGTTGCAAAATTTGGTAGAGATCAGATTATTAGGTTGGTCATAATTTGATGTAAGCTTTTAACATTTGGGTGGCCGCCATTATGTTTCCGTCAAGATGGCGGCAATACAAAACATAACACTTAGGCGCCCTTTACTAGTGCTACATCTGTACCAAATTTTGTTCAATTCGGTTTCACCGTGTTTGAATAGATAGGTGGAATCGATTTACACACATACATGGCCGCCATCCAAAAAGTATTGGGCTGATGACCTTGTAGTTTAGTCTAAAGACTCTTCATAGCTTACGGTATAATGTTGCAAAATGTGGTAGAGATCAGATGATTAGGTTGGTCGGAATTTGATTTAAGCTTTGAAAATATGGGTGGCCGCCATTACGTTTCCGTCAAGATGGTGGCGATATAAAACATGACATTGAGGTGCCCTTTGCTAGTTCTACCTCTATACCAAATTTCGTTCAATTTGGATTCATCGTGTTCGAATTGATAGGGGGGGGGGGACAGACATTCAGAGTACTCACACACACACACACACACAGACACACATTTTTTGGCCCTGTGTAGATATCATTAGTCTACTTTCATTTTTAGCAACAATTGAAAGTAGGCTAAAAAAAAGCGAGAGAGTCGGAAGAGTACAACAGCATACAGGCGATATGTCTACTATGAAGACAGAGCATTTTTTTTTTGGTGGAATACGCTTTTCGCGAAGGCGATCGGTTTACAGAAAATGTTAAACTAAAATTTCAGGCGTGGCTTCCTAATTCAAAGTGTTCAAATCGGGGTACGGTTCGGGATTTGATAAGTACATTTCGTGTGACCGGCTCAGTTCACGATGTACCGGGAACAGGCAGGTAATTGGTTCTGTTACTACGCACGGACCGGGAACCCTCATCACTCGTCACCACCAACCACTCCACATTCCTCTCAGGTTCACATGTTTCGTTATTACATTGACAACTTATTCAGCGTGAGAAAATCTTAGAAAACTGTATCAACAAAGAACCAAAGAGGAAATGGATATCTTTACCGAAATTCATTAATCTCTACTTAGTATAAAACAAAGTCCCCGATTCTTGGATGTTACGGGTAAACTCGATAACCACTGGATGAATTTTAATGCGGTTTTCGCCATTCTGTAAAGGATATCTCGAGGATGATTTCTGCAGAAAATAATTTATTTATGATCAAAGAAACCCGAGCAGTAACGATTTCAGTGGAAAAGTCGAAAATAAACCTGGCGCTCGAGCACTTTGTAAGCTTACGCTGGGCAAACCGTTAAAAATATCTAAATACTATGAGTGTAAAAATTGTTCAGCATGAAAAGTTCTACAAAAAAGTCCGTGAGAGAATATGTCTATCTTCAATACATCGCCCACTATAAGTGTTTTAACGTTTTAATTTCTTCCAACCGTATCCATTCAACTACTGAGGCGACAGTTTACGAGCTAGCTAAGCACGAGTCTATCATCCCTGTTACAGCCTAGCTAGCGGGCGAACCTATTGCCCCTGATGCAGCCAGCAGCAAACCGTTGAGTCGTGTTGAGTTAAGACTTCTGAGAAGGATGGTTATGTTTGGAGTTTCCCTGGAAGTGCAACTCGGGTTTTCTTCACTTCGTCTGTGAACTTTTCGTTCCGCAAAATTCACAGTCAAGTTAAGATTGGACGGAAGGGGGATTTGTGTTTCATGCTCCTCGCCATTCTTAAATTACGTCTGACTAGAATTCGTTGCACGTGCATCTCCATAATGATATAATTAATAGCCCAGTCAGTGATTTTAACCCACCTTGCCGAGACGTAAAACGGATATTGGTCATTGTTCATTGACATTGAAAAAAAAAGCGCTTATCACGTAATGCATTCATAACTGTTCACGGGCGAAGTCGGGTCGGGTTGCTAGTTTTAAATTATTGAATGTACACAAAGAGGAATAATAAAACGTAATATTAAACATCAATTAACCTCGAATTAAACTTTTGTTTGGTATATCGTATGAAGGAAACGTATACATGATGTTGAATGTCACGGGTTGTAGCTTCCAGGCAGGCATAACGAATGATAAAATGCATAGAAATACCTCAAAAGATAAAGGCCATTTAACCTTGATATATTGCTGGAAAATGCCTGTCATTTATAAAAACGTAACAATCAGAAGGTTGAACAAAATAACGAATTCTTGAGAATGGTTAAAACCAACTAATCTCGAATAAGACATAGGAACTCTTGTTTTTTTGGTTAAAGTGTATTATACCATGAATTAAATAGTCAAGTGGAAAATATAAATTGTAGGTCGTATGGAATATAAGGGCATTGATATTCCAAACTGTAGATAACGACAAGTTGAGAAAATATGATCAATTACAATCATTCATCAGCGCTTCAAAGGTTGAATATGCAATAAATACAGTGTCACTGTTTAGAAAAACTATGGACAAGGAGCAGATCATGCTACATGGGAGACGCAGTCTAACATCTTAAGAACTTCAGCTATGGCCCTATGTTACTCAGCTGCAGAATATGCGTGTCCCGTCTGGTACAGATCCAGCCATGCTACTCAAGTGGATATTGCGTTAAATAAGACCTGCAGAATCATTACAGGTTGTGTGAGATCTACACAACTTGAAACATTTACTGTATAGCAGGTATTTCACCTCCGGATATCCGTCATGAGTCTGCAGCCAGACTAGAAAAATCTAAGGTATTAAACCAGAGGACCCATAATTTGCATGGATATCTTCCAGCAACTTCGAGGCTCAAATCAAGAAAAAGATTTCTTCGTTCTACAGTAAGCCTAACTGAACCACCTTCAAAATTCAGTATAAATGCATGGCGTTCCAGATCGAACTGCATTATAGGATGGATGGTACCATCTGAAAGCTTGCCTGCAGGTCTTGAGGAAAATTGGTCGATAAGGAAGGCACTAATCTGGTTGCGGTCCGGTATTGGTAGATCCAAAAATAAGATGAAAAGGGGGGTTTTGCATGTGACTCCACACGATGTGAATGCGGTGAAGAGCAAACCATGGATCATCTCCTCAGCTGCAAGATATGCCCGACGACATGCCCTCCTAAGAATCTATTACATGCCACCAAAGAAACAAGTGAATTGGCAAGATACTGGTCACCTTACATATACATTTCTTTTTTGGAGGTTTAGCCAAAAGAAATGTTGTACTTATAATATCAATTATTGGTGTATATTCGTAAATATCACATTGTTATATGTCTTCTGATACGATTAAATAAATCGCCAATGCTCTTGGGGGACGAGGCACTCGAAGAAGAAGAAGAATAAGAAGAAGAAGAAGAAGAAGAAAGGGGACATGGCAACTTGCCATTTGTACTTCTCCCTTGTGTAGCCTACTCAGAATCACCTCATCCTATAAGGGTGAATTTATCGCTCAACAATTTTCTCATATTAATTGCAAAATATTTTATTAGATTAAGAATACTTTACGTAGTTTATATTTAAATACAACATTCACGCTAATGCGCACCGGCAAATGAAAAAGGAACGTAGCAACATCTGGTTGTAATTAGTGTACAGAGCACTTTATCAGATTACAGCTAAGTCTTGCACAAGACTAATCAAATATTAATTTGCGTGTCTAGTGTTTCTCGCTGAACTTTGTGTCTAGACGGGCGGTTTTCAGTTTTACCGTCAGAATGAACATTAGTTCAGGAAATTATGAGTTGAAGTGCTTTTGGATACACAATATTTTATTTCTAAATTATTATAAAATGGATTTATTAATTCAGAAATATTCGTGGAAGCGTGCACAACAACTCATCAAAGTTCCATCGCAATCGGATGAATGGTATGTGAACGCATACGGGACTTTGTTGAAACGATTCACGTGTCATGACTCATTTGTTGAGTCTACTCATGCGCTACGTATTGTAAAATGGATTTACTAAGTCAAAAACCTTCCCTGGAATATACACAACATCTCACCAAAGTTTCATCGCAATCGGATGAATGGTATATGAATCCATGAATGATACACACATACGTACAAACAATCACGTACAATTCATTTATATATAGATTTCGATCATTGATGGAGAAAGTAGAAGAAAGGAGGGAAATAAGGCGTGTGATGTGTTCTGGATATTTAAAATACCTGTCCCTATCAATCATATGCCAGTTTGCATTCAAAGTATACCATTTCCATATAGACAATTGATGTTGCAAATACTATCCTTTTTGTATTTCACATTTCCCAATGCCTTCCTTCGGAGGAGAAGTAAAGCCGGCGAACCCATGTCATAGATTTATGGCATGTAAAAGAACCTTCCACTGACTAAACTTGTGTGAAGCTAAATTTGTAGGTTAAGTTTGATTAATGCTCTTAAGTTCCAACATTCGACACCAGGCACTGGTTGCGATGCCATCAAGTAATAGCCAAGTTTACACTGGACGGTAACATTTGGAAGTGAAAGTAGGAACTACTTGAAATTATCGTTTGCAGTCCTTACATGAATTAAAAACAGAATACACACTAATACAGTCAACACAATTAAGACCGGTTATCTGACAGATAAAGTACACGGGGCTACATGGCCACGTTGTCGCAGGCCCTAAACTAAGGACCAACCAACCTACATTTTCCAGTAATTGGGATTATATTGTGTCGACCGACTGAAAATAACCACAATCAATATACACAGTAGGCTATGTACTTGCGTGAAATATTCTTACATTCAAACAGGATCTGAATAAAACATTGAACGCCTGCAAAATACTTACGAGGCCATAGAATGTTCAGAGCTAGTCCATTTCCGAACGGGAAGAATTCTAGTATTGCTCGTTTTGCAGATAGATGTTCCTAGAATACCTGTCAGAATGGAAAGGAAGAAGCCATTCTATTCTACGAATATTACAGTAATTTGAGTTCCCAGAAGCAATGAGCTGGGCACAGCGCGCGCCGTGTTTGTATCCCACTGGCAACCATCACAACGGATGTGTGTTTCAGGCAGTATAATCTACCCGTCTAATACATATCGTGGGAGACTAGATCAAAGCACACGGGGCAAAGAGAAAATTACTTATCTCTTGCATTTGAGCTCAGTAAGTGAGGTCTTTATACTTCCGCAGCATGGGGTACTGAGATGTTACATCTTTAAGCCGGGAAATCTTTAATGAATCTCGACCAACCTGTTAACCTGCTGTAGCCATAAAGAAAGAAAGAAAGAAAGAATGAAGGAAAAATAAAGAAAATAAATAAATACATTGATATTTGTCTTCATATTCGCCTTCTTTCTCTAGTCAGTTCGATCCCCTTGTGGGGAAATTCCTTTCAAATCGTTCTCTTACGTGCCGGTCTACTACTTGCTGTATTGTATCGGACGACCCGGCCTCAAGGGTGCCATTCCATTACTACCCTCGTCCAGGCCATGGGCTGTATTGTGACTATGCAACCAGTCTACTTTCGTTTAGAGTCCTGACATGTATTCCCACCTATTTTATTTCAGTCCTACCTCTGATCCAGTGTCTGAAAAGATCCTTTCTTTTAGGACAGTTGTCCTTTCTGTTTGTCGATAAGAAAATGTGAGCCTACTCTCTGAATCAATATCTATATAATGTTAGCGTTTAACACAACATTGTGAGAAAATCGTAATATCAACGGCTGCGTGTTATACATCAAAAGAAGGGTCATCACCTCAGAGTTACTAGAAAAATATTATTTACCCAAAAGAGTCATTTATTGGAAAAATACGATGCTTCGGTCGTTGCAGAATTCACCTGTAGCAGGCTCTATTGAAGTTGTCTCTGCAGATCTCTCTATGTTAGTCCGACAGATGGCTCTTTGAAATCAAGTTATCACTACAAACACGAGAATCACCGTTAAATCAGGTTGTCACTAGAATCACCTTGAAATCAGGTATCACCACACTCACGTTAATCACCATACGGATGATAATCACCACAATCACTACAATGATCGTCATATCAGGTTATCACAAGATTCAGCAGTCACCAGGATACATATATATTTTGAACGTGCAAATCTTTAGAGAGAAGAATACTCAGTGTGGTGCCTTACATAATTATCTTTTCAATCGTATCGTAAAACAGGCTGTTTCAACATTGAACTACAAATAAACCATGGCATTGATGATTGAGTCGTCGCTAAATTTGAAGTGTAGTATTTATATAATGTTAAGTAGTTTATTTTAAGGGAACCCATGAGTGAGATATCGAAATACCATATTAAGAGCGTCATGATTTTTAAATGTTTACTGTGAATAGCGGTGATGTAAGTTGGATAGTAAACCAAATATCACTGCTGTAGCTGTAAATATGTGAGAAATATGTGTCATTTTCTATTTTTTTCTCCAGTACTTTTGAGAACGTTGACTGTAAGCATCCTTCCTGAGCTTGTGAGTGCTGTAAACGAAGCAGTGCGTTCCATCTTCGCGCTTCATACTTGGGGCGCTCTGGGGGGATTAACTTGCTGATAGCGAGGATTAAACCTACGACCTCAAGCAGCAATTCCATCCAGTGCAGCTAGATAAAGCTCATGGTAGATCCTATCGTTGACTTGCTTGATGGATGAACGACCGATATGACACCTATGACGAATTACGCCTTGTCTCCAAGGCAATCCACAGTACGAGTAATCACGGCTGGTCACATATACACTTGGAGTAATTAGTGCCCACTGCCAGGCGAGGTATTTGCTCGAACACAACTCTCTGTGTTAGCTAGCAAGTGCTCCCTTGAATAACCTAGCTCGATATTTCCACCATTCAACGGATATAACCAACATTAAACTACATTTCTCATTCAACAAGAAGTTCCGTTAAGAACTATACAGCCTACTTTTCATGCCAATGATTATTCTACAGAATATGAACCTATCTAGAATAATGACGAAATTAAGTTGCTAATATCGAAATTTCCAATTAGTTCGAAATACTGTATACCTGGCATAATGTATCCTAATAGAGCACTACAGTTGGCAGCCCTGATGACTGAATATATTCTTAGTTCCGTCTCTTACGGTACTAAATACAAAATTTGGTTGAAGTCCACTGGATAGCATGGACGTTACATGCAGTTAAACATTGGATCTAACAGCGCGCGTAAAATCATGTTGGCAACAATGTCATGCATGTATTGGTCAGAAATAATCTGAAATAATATGATCTATTGTTGTGCCAATTTTGAATGAAATCCATTAGTTAGTATAGAAGTTACATGCATTTTAAAATTGGACCTATCAGCAGGCTTAGAATCATGTTGGCAGCACTGACGTATATTAGTTACTCCAAATTCGTTTAGAATGCCAGGTACTATACGTGTGCAAAGTTTAGAGCTATTGGCTTGCATACTTTCTGATATATTGATATTAGGTTAACAAAAATAGGGACAGCACATATTAACAGTTGGCAGCCCTGGTTGCTCCTTAGAATACGCATAGTCATATCTGTTATGGTACACATAGCACATACGAAATTTGGTTGAAATCCAAATGATAGTATGGAAGTTACATGTATTTAAAGTTGGACCTGTCAGCAGGCTTAGAATCATGTTGGTAGCACTGACGTATTTAAGTTACTCCAAATTAATATAGAATGTCAGGTACTATACGTGTGCATAGTTAAAAGCTGTCGGCTTGCATACTTTCTGATATATTGGTATTTGGATAAAATAAATTAGGAGCATTTATTAACAGTTGGCAGCCCTGGTAGGTCTTAAGAATACGCTCAGTCATATCTGGTTATATACACATACAACATACGAAATTTGGTTGAATTCCGCTTGATAGTGTAGAAGTTATATGCATTTAAAAATTGGACCTATCAGGAGGCTTATAATCATTTTGGCAACACTGCCATGTTTGGCCTCCTGGAAATTAAACTGAAATATTATAATCTATACGTGTGCCAATTTTGAAATAGCTCCCATTCATACTTTCCAAGATATCCAACATGGAGCTCAAATTTCAATTGCGATTTTTTAGCAGTTGGTAGCACTGACATCATTTTCAAATATGGCCGTGAGATATTCAGGTATAGATCTTTACTCCGACCAAATTTTGTTTCGATTGCTGCAGCCGTTTAGGAGTTGATAGGGGGGGACACACACACAGCCAGACAGACAGACAGAAGGACAGACAGACAGACAGACAGACAGACAGACGGACAGACAGACAGACAGACAGACAGACAGACAGACACACATTTGCCCGATCTCATAAGTCTACTTTTTCCTCATTTTTGCAAAATGTGAAAAGTAGGCTAAAAATGGAACAATACTATTGCCAGCACTGAATATTGCAAAGGAATGAAACCTGGAAATTGACACGAAGGGTGTAATGTGCATCTAAATATTTTGTTACATATTATATTATTTTAATTTAATTTTGTGATTAAGATTTCTAAGCCATTAGACTACTTCTTAAATCTCTCGCGTATTTACTATCTTGTTAATACTACTACTACTATTATTAATAATAATAACTGCAACAGAAAGAATCAATGTGCTGAAGGAGGTAGCAGATCAAACAGGCTTGCGGATATCCTTTGAAAAGACGGAAGTAATGTCAAACATCATAGACAACATAACAATAAACCGTGTGCATAAGTTTAAATACCTTGGTGAGAGGATCCAATCAAACGGACTAGATGCAGAGGCCATAGCGACCAGAGTAAACGAAACTGGAGGTAGGCTGTCATACCACCCGGAACATATATAGCAAAAGGTGCTTTTCTATAACTACCAAAAGTCTACACTGCATTACTGTCGTCAAGCCGGTATCCTTCTATGAGTCAGAATGCCTTATCCTCTCCCAGAAATGGGCGCTTGCTAAGTTAGAGCAAAAAGAGAGAAAGATTCTCCTCAACATATTTGGTCCAAACTACAAAAACGGGATCCACGTAAGAAAATCCAGGCAAGAAATCTATTCTAAGATAGAGAAGATCACAGACACAATGTGCAAACGCAGGGCTCGCTTCTACGTCACTTGCGACGGATGGACGACTCTAGATGGACAAAAGTATATTCAACAATTTCGACTCAAAACCAGAAATAACAATTCCCTGGTACGTTAACGTCAAGCAAGACCTCCAAGATATAGGCCTACGACCAGATAACGCGCACAAACGAGACCTTTTCCGGAAAAGCATCGTGACTTTTGGGACATTCCGAGATGAGAAATGGACAACCGGTGCAAAGTGGTCGGATGAACGCCGTGCTCGACACAGCAAGCTAATGAAAACCTACTGGATCAATCGTAAATTGAATAAACGCCAGAATGTATAGTGGAACTTATCATGGTCCCTAGTTGGCCGATTAGCGATTAATAAATAAATCAATAATAATAATAAATATTATTTCACTTTGGAAGGCCAAGAAAGCAAGATCAGCTTCAATCGCACTCCTTAGACGGGCATAACGATGTCAAAACAAAAACAAGAAGTTCCGTAACGAACTAAACAGCCTACTTTTCTTAACATTTAAATCCATGTCAATCTATATGGACCTATCTAGAAAAATAGCGAAATTAAGTTGGTAATATCGAAATTTCTAATTCGTTCGAAATATACCTGGTATTATGTAGCCTAATAGACCACTACAGTTGGCAGCCCTGGTGACTGAATATATTCTAAGTTCCATCACTTAAGGTACAGAACACAAAATTTGGTTGAAATTCAATGGATAGCATGGACGTTACATGCAGTTAGACTTTGGATCTATCAACACGCGTAAAATCATATTGGCAAAAATGTCATGCATGTGTTGGTCAGAAATAATCTGAAATATTGTGATCACTTGTTGTGCCAATATTGGATGAAATCCATTTGTTAGTATAGGAGTTACATATATTTTGAATTGGAACTATCAGCAGGCTTAGAGTAATGTTGGCAGCACTGACGTATATTAGTTTCTCCAAATTAATGTAGAATGTCAGGTACTATACGAGTGTATAGTTTAAAGTTGTCGGCTTGTATACTCTCTGATATATTGGTATTTGGATAAGAAAATAGAGAGAGAGGATTTATTAACAGTTGGCAGCCCTGGTAACTTTTAAGAATACGCTCAGTCATATATGTTTATGTACACATAGTGCATACGAAATTTGGTTGAAATCCAATTGAGAGTATGGAAGTTACATGTATTTAAAAATTGGACCTATCAGCAGGCTTAGAATCATTTTGGCAACACTGCCATGCAGTGCCTCCTGGAAATTAAACAGCAATATTATTATCTATACGTGTGCCAATTTGGAATAGCTCCCATGCATACCTTCCAAGATATACAACATGGAGCTCAAATTTCAATTGCGGATTTTCAGCAGTTGGTAGCACTGACATAATTTTCAAATGTGGGCTTGAGATATTCAGGTATAGATCTTTACGCATACCAAATTTGGATTCGATTGCTGCAGCCGTTTAGGAGTTGATAGGGGACACACACACACACACACATACAGCCAGCCAGCCAGACAGACAGAAGGACAGACATACAGACAGGCAGACAGACAGAAATTTGCCCAGATCGATCTCACAAGTCTACTTTTTCCTCATTTTTGCAAAATGTGAAAAATAGGCTAAAAATCCACCCTCCAGACAAGCAACTCAATGTTGATGGCTGACTCAAACCTGGGTCATCAGTGAATATTACTGTCGGTGCATTTGTAGTTGTTTTAGTTGCTTTTTCCACTTTTCCTAACGTAAAGGACATACTAAACATTTTTAACGAGGTGTTGGCATGATGACACGGGGTAGACTGATGTTTGTTCACTGGAAACTCAACCATATCCAGTCGATTGGATAAGGAGTTTACTTTCTCTACCACTACAAGCGCAAGTGTGAGTCAATGCCGAGTTTTACTCAAGCCCTTATAACAATCTCTGGTGAGAACATTTTTCAAATAACCAAACAAGATTTTCAGTAAAGAACATCTAGCCTACTTTCTCCTAAATGCATGGGTATTGTTATAACTCTTTGTCCTTTTCAAGGAGTATAATTGAATGTTGGTTGTAGTAGCTTGTTGAAATACAACGTGTTATATGGATATTAAACATGAATATGGGGTGCCCTTTGCTAGTGCTACCTCTGTACAAAATTTCGTTCAATTCTGTTTCACTGTGTTGGAATTGATAGAGGGAATCGATTTGCACACATACATGGCTGCCATCTGCAAACTATTGGGCTGATGACCTTGTAGTTTAGTCAAAAGACTCTCGCCATATGAATATATGTTGTTGCGAAATTTGGTAAAGATCGGATGATTAGGTTAGTCGTAATTTGATGTAAGCTTTGAAAATTTGGGTGGCCGCCATTACGTTTCCGTCCAGATGGCGGTGATATAAAACATGACACTGAGGTGCTCTTTGCTACCTCTGTACCAAATTTCGTTCAATTCGGTATCACCGTGTTCGAATTGATAGGGGGGCACAGACATTCAGAGTACACACACTCACACACACAGACAGACAGACACACGATGTGTAGATTTTTTGCAAAAATCGAAAGTAGGCTAAAAAAAAACGCCTGAGGGTATTGAACCAAGGAACACATTAAAGAAGGAATTATGTAAATAAGTTAATTTGGCTTGGATTTGGATCAAAGAGAAAATGAGTAAAGAAGCAAGCGATTTTAGGCTGTTTTTCTGGAACAGCATTCAAGCTGGAAGTGATTTTCAAAATTTGGTTTAGTTTGATAGAGCTTTCCAAGACTCACAATTTGAGACTTTTCTGGGCCCTTTAGCCCTTCAGGTTTGGCACAATTGAGGGAGTTGTTTAATTGTGTAGCCTTTAATTTCGAAATGTTATTATACAGTATGATTAAACTGTTGATTCCTTCCATCATTTAGCACCGTGCACAGTTCTGTAAAATCGGATTGTGTTTGGATAAAGGAGGAAGGCAAAAACATTTCCGCACGTAAAGTTGCAGTGCTCTGCTGGATGAAGGAAGATTTAGTATAAACATGTGCTTGATGAGATCTGTATATATCACTACTGTAGATGAATTTGAGGCACTCACTTACCACGAAGCGGATCTGGTATCTTAGAGGATGGATTCATTTGATCAATCCTGTTTCTGGCTTACCTGCAATAAAACAGAGAGGTTACCGGTTAATACTTACACATCATGTGCTTCACAGAAACATACTGTGTATATCATAGCATACTGTATTTACAATTGAAGGTTACAAGGGAAAATCAAACCCAGGACACATAAATCATAAATATATTCGACGCGAGGTGGCAGCAGGGAATGAGAGAAAAAAAGCTTGAGACAGATCCCGGATATTCTATGTTCAACGACAAGCTGACCACTCCTCGCCTAAGATCCAGGAAGAGTTTTATAGAGAGAACAGTACCCCTCCATACCAAACCAGACGTCCGGCTTGTGTCACTCTGGAAACAAATAGTACCACAGGGGTTTACCCCTAAAGAAGAACTGAGCAGTGGTAGTGATTTGCCTTATACCACCAGGAGGTCCTTAAACCGGACGAGAACAGGAATGCCTAAGGGTCGTAGCAACCTTGTGAAGTGGGGTTATGCAGAAAATCCAAGATGTGACAGTGGAGAAATCCAGACTCCACAACACCTGCTCACGTGCCAAGATCTGAATGACACCTGCAGCCAGGAAGACCTTATGTTGGCCACAGACCGAGGGATAAGAGCTGCAGAGTTCTGGAAGAGAAACATTTGGTGTGTCTCCCGGACACTGAAATATAATATAATGTATATAGCACAGCAAATTTTAAGATCGAAAACTCGCATCGGTCAGAATTTATATATAAAGTATGTCTTGAAAATATCCAAGAATCATGCTTGAAGGTAACATGGATATTTCTTTTATTGCCTCTTCAGTGAATATTGTTAGGAAATTTGTTAAAATTATTGAATATTGTAATGGACCCTGATTGGTTTTCCCTGGAATTAAATATGAAAGATTATAATTAATATTAATAATATATTTATTCTTTACGGCCAACTATGGACCACATGGCCGTGAAAGCCAATGTACCATCTTTTTGGAGGCCTTCGTATGTAGGTTATCGTCTGCTTTTTGCAAAATGTGAAAAGTAGGCTAAAAATGAAAATCCACAGCCTGCTTCCAGTCAACCGACCGGGTCAGGGAATGGAATTAACGAAGCCCCCATCTAGCGGCGAGGATATGAACTGTGCAGGCTGCCAAAGCCTGTCGCACTCCCGTGGGGCAATGATTAAATGAATAACAGATTAAATGAAATGATAGTGGTTGCTGGAATGGAATTTGTGACAGGGAAAACCGGAGTACCCAGGGAAAAATCTGTCTGCCTCCACTTTGTCCGGCACAGATCTCACATGGAGTGACCGGGATTTGAACCACGGACCCAGCGGTGAGAGGCCGGCGTGCTGCCACCTAAGCCACGGAGGCTCTCATATATATATTATAATTATTATTAGTTTTATTTAATTTTATTTAAATACGTGTGTTTTCTTATTTCGACATCCACTTCGCCACGGTGTTGCGAAGAGCAGATGACCTTGTTGTTTTATCCCTTAAAACAACAATCATCATCATTGCTTATGCACCTCCAGTTCCAGGAATGTGGCTACGCCCCTGACGGAGTATCACACGTATGCTAATGTGTCTCTCCCGTAAGTGTATACAGCTGTTCCGTCACAGTGATTCATTAATCGAGTGTGGCGCGCGATAGTGCTGCCGCGCGGTAATTGGCGGTGATGGAGGTGAATGAGTGAGATAACGGGCGTGCTCATTACAGAGCGGCTATCTCTAGATATGACAATATGGCCGCCTAATTAATAAGCACTGACAATGATGGAATGTGAGGGTTACATCTAATCTCGGCATGCATTTGTTCTCCACAACAGACTGCGTTCAAGAATCACTGCTAGTGCAACCAACATAGAGGAACAAACTGCGTTCATGAATCACTGCCAGTGCTATCAACATAGTGGAACAAACTGCGTTCAGGAATCACTGCCAGCGCTACCAACATAGAGGAACAAACTGCGTTCAAGAATCACTGCCAACGCTATCAACACAGTGGAACAAGCTGCGTTCAAGAATCACTGCCAACGCTATCAACACAGTGGAACAAGCTGCGTTCAAGAATCACTGCCAACGCTATCAACACAGTGGAACAAGCTGCGTTCAAGAATCACTGCCAACGCTATCAACACAGTGGAACAAGCTGCGTTCAAGAATCACTGCCAACGCTATCAACACAGTGGAACAAGCTGCGTTCAAGAATCACTGCCAACGCTATCAACACAGTGGAACAAACTGCGTTCAAGAATCACTGCCAACGCTATCAACACAGTGGAACAAGCTGCGTTCAAGAATTACTGTCAGTGCTACCAACTAGACGAATAGCCTACACTTCGTTCAAGAATCACAGCCAGTGCTACCAACACTGCGTTAAAGAGGACACAATCCCTAACAGTACTACCAATTTAGAGGAACAGACTGAATTCAAGGATCTCTATCAGTGCTACCAATATAGCCTAGAGGAATAGACTTTTAAAGAGGACAGAATCACTAAGAGTAGGCCTACTACCAATTTAGAGGAACAGACTTTTGTCAGTGCTACCATCATAGAGGAATAAACTACGTTAAGGAGGAATCAATCACTAACACTACTAAATACTTAGAGGAGCGGACTGAATTCAAGAATCTCTACCAGTCCTACCAACATAGAGGAACAAATTACGTTCTAGAATCGCTGCCAGTGGTATGACCATAGTGGAACATAGCGTACAACGTTTACGGAGATATGCCACATTCAGTGACTGTGCTACTAACTTAGAGAGACTACGTTGAAGCAGACGTAGCACAATGGTTGAAAGTGCTACCAACTTAGAGGAGCAGGCCTTATAATCATATTTTAATTTAGGATGCAGTGGCAGATTTATGTAATTGTAGGCACTCTATTTTCTTCTTGTACAGGGAGATCCTTTTGCTGGAGTGCCTTCCGCCAGCCAACCGAGCTCGCACCGGGGATTGCGCGCCGGTGGAAACCGTAACAAAGTACATTAATTAATGGTAAATTCACCAGAAAATCATGAGTATAGCTCTTACCTATCCACAGTAGAAGCTGAGAGTGTTCTCTTTCAGCTGACAGACAGGTGTTGTACCGTGTAAATAAATTAGCGTTTACACGTTGTAATTCCCTTCTGTTGTGAGGGATATCTGCTGCCGTATATTGTTCTCCAGCTCCACTACAGTACGGGTAATTGACCCGTACACTTTGTATTTTAAATCAACCCATAATTGAACATCAAACGGGCTTAGGTCCGTGGTTCGATTAATTGCAGTTGACACGCAGGGGGGTGCAGGAGTAGCTACATAATGTAACGATGTAACTTCCAAAGTTACTGTCTGTCGGCTGAAGAAGAACATTTTTAGTATCTTGTGTGAAAATATATTGGTGACTTGAGGTCATCCAGATTCCCAAGAAATAAAGAAAGGATCTGTGCGTCTTTAATTAAATCTTGCAGCTGTTGTTTATGTCACCTTCTTATCTGTGCGCTGACACTACACACCCTAGTTGATGAAAGTTTAGTGACATAATTACTTTAATGACCCTGGTTAGCTCGCCTCCGCCTCGCGCAACCGAGCGGTCCCAGCTTGGTTGGCTGGCTGGCGGAAGACGCGCGCGTTCGGCAGTCGGCCGCCGGTCCCGCTGCAACAAAAGAATCTCACTGTATAAGGTAAATGCTCAGAAATGGGACTTCTAAAGTTGCTAGACCTACAGGTAGAACCTACTCCAGCTACAACATTCGACTGCATTATCACCAAGTATTGTGTTATTAATGCGATACGTTTTTAACGCACAAGAGGATTTGGAAACGACAAGTGGCCTGGCATCTGACCTCACTGAGATCTTACAATATTTCTACGTTTATAACAAACTTTGTACATTACATAATAATATAATACCTTTCTGTACCATCGCAAACATAACAGAAAACGGGTTAGAGCGAAGATTGGTTGGTTCATTAGTTTAGGGGCTGCGACAGCGCGGTCATGTAGCCCCGTGTACTTTGGGTGTGTGTAGAATCTGTCTGATAACCGGTGTTAATTGTGATGACTGTATTAATGTGTGTTATCTGTTTTAATTCAGGTAAGGACTGCAGACAGTAATTTCAAATAGTTCCTACTTTCGCTACCAAATGCTAACGTCTACGACACCTAGCTGTGAACTTCACTACTACTAGATGCCATAGCAACCAGCGCCTGGTGACGAACGTTGGAACGTAAGAGCATTAATCAAACCTAACCTACAAATGTTGTCCTCACACAAGTGTAGTTAGTGGAAGGTTATTTTTCATGCCACAAATCTATAACATGTGACCGCCGGCTTTACTTCCCCTCCGAAGAAAGGCATACTGAGGGATTTTTAACGCTCTTAAAACATCCGATGACTTCAGCCCGGTTTGAACCCGCGACCTTGGGCATAGAATCTCAGCTTGCTACGAACTTCGCCACCAAAGCCACCGGGATTAGCGTGATCACCCAAGGACTTGGAGTAAGATACTTGCGACATGAATCTGAGAGGAGTGAGGAAAATCACGAGAATACTCCTCTCAGTATGACTATGATCAGTCATTGTTTCATTTGAGGGGCTTGGGGCATCTTGATGTCAGCCCCATGCAGTTGGGTGTGAGGTGTGTTGAATTTGTCTGATAACCTGTATTCCTGTGATGTCTGTAGTAGTGTGTGTAACTGTATTAGGGACAGGGATGGGGGAGGCGCCCCGGAACCTGAAGGAAGTCCCCCAGGAGTTCATGACTAGTGGGACGTGGGTTGGCGACCACGGGACCCCAGCTGAATCCGGCATTGTTCCACTTACTTGTGCCGGGCTACTCACTGTCACCTTTTCTTTCGGCCTCCCTTTGTCAACTCTTGTTCTTTTCCGACCCCGACGGTAACAGGGTATCCGAAGCCTAGGGAATCTTTCACTTTCCCGCCTTGTCTCATCGTTCCTGACCCCTCATTCTTCGAGAGGTCAGACCTCTTGTTTCCTTTTCATTTTAACTTCTGCCTTCTGCTCAAGGCCCTCAAGGAGACAGGGTGTGTGTAACCCCACCACTTATGGTGCATCCTGGATTGTGCTACACACTCAAGAGCTGACGACTGGTGAGTTCGGGCGTTGGTGACCCCGAGTGCTCCCTGAGCTGGGTCCGGTGTTTCTCCTTCTTCCATTGCCTTTGGGGCTGTCCCTCTCCTCTTTACCTTTCCTGGCTCTCCTTTCTTCCAAATCCCTTGATTCTCATTCTGCGAGGGTTGAGCGCATTTTCTTTCCTCTGTCTTTTGTTTCCCTTATTCTTATTTTTGTTTTCTGTTTCCTCTTCTAGTTTGTAAGTTTGTAGTTAGATTTAGGTATAGTTTCATTCCATTAGCATTTTCACTACCACCCGAACCATTAGGGGCCGATAACCCAGATGTTAGGCCCCTTAAAACAACAATTATCATCATCACTTGAAGGAAGGTATTATCCCGGCATTTTCCTGAAGGGAGAGTAGAAAAACCCAAGCCGTTGTCAGCGCCAGGTTTCGAACCTACGAACTTTGGACTTGCTATAGCTGCCCACACGATCGTGGTGCACGATATAATGAGGACAGCTACGTCCCGTCTCGGGATACAAATTTAATTGCAAGGCCCTGGACTACCTCAAACGAATTCTTTGATTGCAGCCTCTCCACCTTAAGTGCCATGCAATTAGTAGGCTGCATGGCTTACGCACGCTCTGCTAGTCCGGTCGCCCTTATGGGGGCACAATTAAAATGTTAACAATCACCTGCAGAATACGAATGATCGTTTGTCGTTCCGCAACACCGCACTCATATTTTTGTTAACGAAGCCCGCACGGTATTTCTGAAGAACCTGTCGGCAACTGTGTATTTGAATACCGTGAGTTTTATATCCTCCTAATGAGTCCAGTAATGAGGACTGATGTAACATTACGAATAATTGATTCTTTCTTTACCTGGCGCTGCTCCATACAGAGTAACACGAAGCCATGAACTTAAGACTACCCTGGCTGAAGTGTTAACAAAAAGTTCCGTGACGAACTAAAGAGCCCACTTTTCTTAAAATTAAGATTCATGCCAATGATTAATCTACAGTATATGAACCTATCTAGAATATTAGGGTAAAAATATAGACAGCATTTATAACAGTTGCCAGCCCTGCTTGCTCTTAAGAATAAGCATAGTCATATCTGTTATGGTACACATAGCACATACAAAATTTCGATGAAATCCAACTGATAGTATAGAAGTTACATGTATTTAAAAATTGGTCCTATCAGCAGGCTTAGAATCATGTTGGTAGAACTGACGTATATAAGTTACTCCAAATTAATCTAAAATGTCTGCTGCTATACGTGTGCATAGTTTACAGCTGTCGGCTTGCATACTTTCTGATATATTGGTATTTGGATAAAGAGAGAGAGAGAGAGAGAGCAATTATCAACAGTTGGCAGCCCTGGTGGCTCTTAAGAATACGCTCAGTCATATCTGTTTATGTACACATAATACATACAAAATTTGGTTGAAATTCAATTGTTAGTGTCGAAGTTATATGCATTAAAAAATTGGACCAATCAGAAGTCTTAAAATTATTTTGGCAACACTGTCATGTATGTCCTCCTGGAAATTTAACTGAAATAGTATTATCTACATGTGCGCTAATTTTGGAATAGCTCCCATGCTTACCTTCCATGATATCCAACATGGATCTCAAATTTCTAGTGCGTTTTTTCAGCAATTGGCGCCACTGACATCATTTTCAAATATGGGCTTGAGATATTCCGGTATACATCTTTACTCATACTAAATTTTGTTTCGATTGCTGCATCCGTTTAGGAGTTGATAGTGGGGGGGGGGGGGCACACACACACAGCCATCCAGACAGACAGACAGACACACATTTTCCCGGATCGATCTCATAAGTCTACTTTTTCCTCATTTTTAGCCTACTTTTCACATTTTGCAAAAATGAGGAAAAAGTAGACTTATGAGATCGATCCGGGAAAATGTGTGTCTGTCTGTCTGTCCTTCTGTCTGTCTGGCTGTGTGTGTGTCCCCCCATATCAACTCCTAAACGGCTGCAGCAATCAAAACCAAATTTAGTATGAGTAAAGATGTGCACCTAAATATCTCACGTCCATATTTGAAAATGATGTCAGTGCTACCAACTGCTGAAAAAACGCACTAGAAAATTTGAGCTCCATGTTGGATATCTCGCAAGGTATGCATGGGAGCTATTCCAACATTGGTGCACATGCAGATAATACTATTTCAGTTTAATTTCCAGGAGGCCAACAATGACAGTGTTGCCAAAATAATTTTAAGCCTTCTGATAAGTCTAATGTTTAAATGCATATAACTTCTACACTATCAATTGGATTTCAACCAAACTTAGTATGTAATATCTGTACATAAACAGATATGATTGAGCGTATTCTTAAGAGCAACCAGGGCTGCCAACTGTTGATAATTGCTCTCTCTCTATTTTTTTTTATCCAAGTACCAATATATCAGGAAGTATGCAAGCCAACAGCTTTAAACTATGCACACGTATATTCTGACATTTTAGATTGATTTGGAGTAACTTATATATGTCAGTTCTACCAACATGATTATAAGCCTGCTGATAGTACCAATTTTTAAATACATGTAACTTCTATACTATCAGTTGGATTTCAACCAAATTTCGTATGCGCTATGTGTACCATAACAGATATGACTGTAAGTATTGTTAAAATCAATCAGGGCTGCCAACTGTTAATAAATGCTGTCCATATTTTTTTACCCTAATATCAATATATCAGAAAGTATGCAAGCCAACAGCTCTATACTTTGCACACGTATAGCACCTGACATTCTAGATTAATTTGGAGTAATTAATACAAAGCAGTGCTGCCAACATGATTCCATGCCTGCCGATATGTCCAATTTTAAAATACATGTAACTTCTATACTAACAAATGGATGTCATCCAAAATTGGCACAACAAGATATCATAATATTTCAGATTATTTCTGACCAGCACACGCATGGTTTTGTTGGCAACATGCTTTTATGCGTGCTGATAGATTCAGTGTCTAACTGCATGTAACGTCCATTGGACTTCAACCTAATTTTGTATTCTGTACCTTAAGAGATGGAACTAAGAATATATTCAGTCACCAGGGCTGCCAACTGCGGTGCTATATTAGGCTACATTATACCAGGTATATTTTGAACTAATTTGATATTTCGATATTACCAACTTAATTTTGTCAATATTCTAGATAGGTTCATATTCCGTAGAATAATCATTGGCATGAAAAGTAGGCTGTATAGTTATTCACGGAACTTCTTGTTGCAAAATGTGAAAAGTAGGCTAAAAATCATACACAGTAGTACAGTGAGCACCCACTCTATAGAACGGAACCTCGGATGTGCCGTGTGACTAACCACCTGTCGAGCAGGGCAGGGCACTAGCAGCAGCGTAGTGCCCAACTAGTTTCACACATTTACACTTTTAACCTATTTATATGTAGCATACTGAGCTTCTACGCCCAATATCCCAGTTTCAACCCGGCCAAATGCGTTAGATTTCCTATGAACCATAAAAAACCCTCAGTATGCCTTCCTTCGGAGGGGAAGCCGGCGGACCCAGGTTCCTGACTTAGTAAATCCATTCTACAATATGTAGCACTCGAGTAGATTCAACAAATGAGTGATAACGTGCGAATCGTTTCGACAATGTCCCGTTTGCATTCACAACCATTCATCGGATTGCGATACAACTTTGGTGAGTTGTTGTGTACACTCCTGCAAACGTTTCTGAATTAGTAAATCCATTTTACATTTGGTAGCACACTAGTACATTGAAAAAAAAACGAGTGATGGCGCACTAATCGTTTCAACAAAGTCCCCTATGCGTTCATATACAATACATCCGATTGCGATGCAATAATGGCGAGTTGTTGTGCACGCTCCTACAAATGAAGTCAATGAAATCAAATATCTGTCACGTGCACAAACAATACGATCCACGACGGGACTGGTATATATTTATAACGTAGTGGCGAGGTCTAGTTCTCTTTTGTTCCTCATTTACGAACACTCGCTCTTGTAACCTAGCAGGGCAACCATGATTATATTACATGTCAAGGCACAACGTTGTCAACTCTCCACCTTAGCCACTGAGAGCAAGCAGCGAGACTGTGCAACAATGGAGACCTGACAAGCGAGCCGGCAGCCAGGACCGGACTTTTGACTCCACGTGGACTAACTAACGGTGCAGGAACGTTATTGGTCAACACCTAACAGTACGAAATACGGGAGGAAGGAGAGGAGGAGAAGGATGGAATAGTGGAGAGCGGGGAACTGCCAGACAGGTTCAAGATCAGCATTCGCATTGAAACTTACGGTTTATTATTTCTCTTAATTCAATTTTTTCAACTCGGATGAATGGCAATATTGAATTATCAAGACTCTACTGTACACGCATGAATATAGCCATCACAAGAACACAGGTTATCACACAAAATCCACACTCATCCAGTGGGTTATATGGCCACGTTGTCGAAACACCCCAAATGCAACAACAACAACAACAACGACAACAAAAACAAAGCAATGTCGGTGATGATGTTCATGATTGTTGTTTTAATGTGCCTAACATCTAGGTTATCGGCCCCTAATGGGTCGGGTGATAGTGAAAGATGAGATGAGAATGAAAACTATAACTAATACTAACTACAGACTAACAAACTAGAAGAAGAAATGGTAAACAAATAAAGGATAAGGTAAATAAAGGACAGGAAGAAAAGAAATGCCCTCAACCCTCGAAGAATGAGGATTGAGGAACTTGGAAGGAAAGAGAGCCATGAAAGTCAGATAGGAAAGGGGTTGAGGAGACGGTTCGCTCAAAGGTCAGAGGAAAAAGGGGACTGTCGTGACTGTGAACCTCCATGATTCAGAACCCAGGACTGCGGTTCGGAGGAACATTATACAAGGGCAATAGAGTTATTATTATTATTACTAAGTTGGATGTGAGCAATTGTAAGCCAGAGATGTATTTCTCAAGAGAATGAGACTGCTGTCGCCAGGATGTGTACAGAGGTCTGTAAATATTGCTCGTACAAAAGGACACTTGGTCCGGTACTTTGTATTGTAGGAAGAGTGATTCATAGTCACAAGTCAGGCCAGAAGTTGAACCTTGGATGTCACGTAGACACAAGTATGGGCAGTCGCCGCTACCTTAGGGAGCAGCACTTGCCAGGCACTGGAGGGTGGAATGGACCAGGCCTCAGTGGAAGGGAGAGATGGATTCTGGGTCATCTCTAGTTGGATATAATGGTATCCAAAATGGCGAGCGGCAGAGTTATTACAGGAGAGTTGCCAGAGAGTTATTACAGAGTTATTACAGAGTAACAGAGTAGTAGTCACAGAGTGATTGCAGAGTAGTGGAGCGGCAGAGTAACAGTAGCTCTCACGCCTCAGTTCTTGCCAGAGTAACGTCGTAACGCGCGCGAGCAGAATTCAGCCTCGCGGAGACACACTAGATGTCAAGTATCAGTAAGACTTAGTAGCGCTATTACAGACCTGCGTGCACTCCCAGCAGTAACTTCACATAATTTGTATATAGTGTATATATACTTCGACTGCCAAGGGCTTAATAAATCGGCAGTAGTCCAAGGGAATTTCATCTTTTATTCCGGTAGTTCCGGGACGAGTCTGTGAAACCTCAAGTTCCCTTATCTAGAAAACCGCTCGGCTAACAGGGAAAATCGACGGAGGAGCTGTCAACCTGCCAGAACGTCTCACAGGCCAGGTAGGTCACGACAGACCTAACTTTTGGTGTCAGATGTGTAGGGTCCCGAGTTCGACGCACTGAACAGAGCAACTACGGAATACAGAGAGAGATCGCGACATCGCAGAAGATTGTCCGATAAAGACCGCGACAACGCAGAAGATTGTCCGTCCGCGCATCCGCGTAAATCGTACCGAGTGCCGCGCAACGCAGAAGAGAGAAGAAGAAGCCTACTAAGCAGAAGGAGCCGTGCAGTAGCGAGCCGTGCCACCAGCAGAAGGGAGAACCGATCAGCCGCAGTATCCAGTTAGCAGAGACAACAAAGAAGAAGAAGTAGCCGCCAGGTAAGCTAACCTTATTACAATGGCAAGACAGACAAGTGCAGCTACCGGTGTCCAGGTAGAGGAGAGGCTAGCAGACATAGATATGGTAAGTACAAGTGGGCCTTTTGTATCAGTAACCGAAGGACATCGCCTGATAGGTCGGGAGTTCGATGGAACACAGCCCGACAGATTACGTGAGTTTGTGGCCAATGTAGACGCTGCTGTTCGCATGGTAAAAGACGATGATCAAGAGCTGTTCTTTAAGTATATCCTGACCAAAATCACGGGCAAGGCCCGAGACAAGTTGTTAGTCAGAAGAGATATAAATCACTGGGAGGCTGCCAAACAGGCATTACAAGAATACTATG
This sequence comes from Meconema thalassinum, assembly GCA_946902985.2. Classification (NCBI taxonomy): domain Eukaryota; kingdom Metazoa; phylum Arthropoda; class Insecta; order Orthoptera; family Tettigoniidae; genus Meconema; species Meconema thalassinum. The sequence continues at coordinate 29,084,818 of OX336394.1, forward strand.
GATTTCAGGGCACATTAGACTTGTATATTTGCCAGATGTTTCAAACAGCGCAGGATCCGAGGGAATCAGTGGCGACATGGGCACACAAAGTAGAGATTCTATCAGCTGCGTTCAGGGAAGCAGTCCTCGATGGAGAAAGCTGGGAGGACAGGGAAGCTCAGTTATGAATCACAAGAAAAATATGCGTAGCTAGCTTCATACAGGGGTTAAGTAACCCGCGAATCCAAGCTAGAGTCCAGGACCACGGGGCCATTACTTTCGAGAAAGCTGTAGCCACTGCGAGGCAAGAAGAGGCGGTAATACTCTCAAAGAAGGCACGAGAAGGGTTGCATACGAAACATAGCTCAGGGGTAAGAGCAGGTAAACCCGATCAGGAAAGGAAGGCACCACTAAGGTGGCATACTAAGCCAACACAAGCGAGTGTTAGGGTGGTCTGTTACAATTGTAACAGGGAAGGCCACATCGCACGGGAGTGCAAGGAGGCACGAACCCGAGGCGCACGCACCGCGTTAGGTAATACACCTAATGTACAGACAGGGGGCACACCAAGTAAGATCATATGTAGATATTGCAAAAAACCGGGACACATAGAGCGCGATTGCCGAAAGAAGCAAAGAGATAAGGAAGCCGTGGCGCCGGAAGCCGTGCGCATAATTAGAGAGAAGCCTCACACGGAAGCGGACAGGGGTAGAACCTGTTACCGTTGTGGGAAGAAAAGGCACGTACAAAGAAACTGCCGACAGACAGCCCAGGTACCACAAGCAGGAGTGGACCGGCGGAAGTGCTATACCTGTGGCCGGCAGGGCCACATAAAACGAAATTGTCAGGAGGCCAAGAAAGGCCAGGGCCAGAGTAGGCGCACGGGAGGCAAGGCCATGAAAGGCCGACGACAGTGCGATATTTGTGACCGATGGTCACATGAGACCAAGGACTGTTGGTTCAAGAGTGGGAAAGGTAATAAGAGAAATATCACTCAGACAGGGGCGACAAACTGGAACGGGTCCATAACACAGGGACAGCTATGGAATCCCGTAATTTAAGGAGTCCCAAGACACGTGACATGGAGGGCACTATATTAATGCATTGTGGGGGGCCTCTGAGGTTTTTAATTGACACTGGTTCCGATGTCAGCCTAGTGAAGAGGCAATCAGTGCCTAAAACAGTTACAATCAGTAGAGGCACCACGATCGAATTAACGGGTGTAAGCGAGGGAACGATTTACACCCAAGGGACCGTTCAGTTTGTTATAGGAGGTACTAAACACACAGTGCATGTGGTGGGCAGTGATTTCCAACTAAGCCAGGATGGTATAATAGGGAGAGACATCCTAGCTGACAGCGTGATCGACTACCGGGAGGGTCATGTTACGATCCACGGTAAAAGATACCCGCTGGGAGCGAGGGAGGCGAAGATAATCAGCCTCGAGCCTCGAACTCAGAAGGTGGTAGTTATTGAAGTCGATAAGAATCTACCAGTGAGAATTATTGAGAGGGCCGAGGTGGCACCAGGGGTTTACCTCGCAGAGTGTCTAACTAGGTCAGAGCACAACGAGGCAGTAGTCAGCATGATGAACACTACTGAGGAAGAAGTGACTCTGTACAGCCCTCGAGTGCGAATGCAGGAGGTGGATGACACCTGCCTGGCAGGAGTACGCAAGGTACAGCAAGGCAGTAGGGCAGTAACCGGAGAACGGGCTACTCAGAAGCCCAGATCACGCCGAGTGATAGACTGCTTGCGAGTAGACCATCTCACGCAGGTAGATAAGGAGAGTATATACGCCATCTGTGCGGAATACAATGACATCTTCCACCTTGAGGGAGATAAGCTCACATGCACGGAAGTTATACGTCACGTGATACCAACGCCCCGGGATCAACCCCCGATTAATGTGCGGCCGTATAGGCTGCCGGAGGCACAAAAGGGAGAGATACAAGCGCAGATAGATAAGATGCTAGGTGATGAAATTATTGTACCTAGTACATCCCCTTGGAATGCACCATTATTGTTAGTACCGAAGAAAATGGATGCGTTAGGTAAGCAAAAGTGGAGAGTTGTGATTGACTTCCGAAAATTGAACGAAGTAACGATAGGGGTTAGTTATCCCCTCCCACTCATCTCAGAGCTATTAGATGCTCTAGGTAAGGCCAGGTATTTCAGTACACTTGACCTTTGTAGCGGTTATTATCAGGTGTTATTAAAACCTGAAGACAGGCCCAAGACAGCTTTTTCAGCATTAGGACGCAAGTACGAATTTGCAAAGATGCCCATGGGGTTGAAAGATGCGCCTGCCACATTCACAAGGCTGATGAATACAGTGCTTACCGGATTGACAGGTATTCAGTGTCTGTGCTATCTAGATGATATAATAGTGTATGGTAGCTCAATAGAGGAGCACAATGCTAAGTTAAGGGATGTTTTCCAAAGGCTGAGAGAAAATACGTTGAAGCTCCAGCCAGATAAGTGTGAGTTCCTGAGGACTGAAGTGACGTTCTTAGGGAATGTAATTACTGAAGGGGGAGTCTTACCAGACTCACGAAAGGTGCAGGCCGTGAAGGATTTTCCGAGGCCTACCACGAGCCGCCAGATTAAACAATTCTGCGGACTCAGCGGGTATTATAGGAAATTTATACCCAATTATAGTAAGATCGCGAAGCCACTATATGAATTAGTGAAGAAGGAAGTTCCCTTCGTGTGGGGAGATGCACAGGAACAAGCGTTCGAAACGCTAAAGCAAAAACTCATTGAAGAGCCTATATTACAGTACCCAGATTTTGAAAAGCCATTCGTTCTTACCACAGATGCTAGCAACGAAGCAGTGGGGGCCGTATTGTCACAAGGGCCCGTGGGTAAAGATCTTCCCGTAGCGTATGCAAGCAGGACGCTTAATAAGGCAGAAAGAAATTATAGTGTCACAGAAAAAGAATTATTAGGCATTGTTTGGGGTGTAAAGTATTTCAGGCCGTATTTGTTCGGACGGCATTTCACAGTGGTGACAGATCACAAGCCGCTGAAGTGGGTATTCAATGTCCAGGACCCGTCGTCACGCCTGCTAAAGTTCCGATTGAAATTAGCAGAGTATGATTTTGAAATCATTTACAAGCAGGGCAAGCAGAACTGCAATGCTGATGCCCTTAGCAGGAATCCCACTGATGCACAGTGTCAAGCGCGAGTGATCAACTCGGCTGGGCACGAGTTACGGCAGGGGGCGGCCGTGACCACTCATATGGAAACTCGTAGGAGGGTAGCAACGACTTCAAAACCCGAGGACGCTACGGTAGAGGGAATTGAAGCAGACGGTAGTGAGGTCTCTGAGGACGCTAACGCAGAGGAGTCCACGCCCGAAGACAGCTTACCCGAGGTAACCGAGTTGCAGGAGGCTGAGAAATTGGCCATCCTGAAGGAGTGTCATGATTCCTTGGTTGGAGGACACCAGGGAATAGCCCGCACGTACGCCAGGGTACGTGAACGATTACAGTGGAAGGGAATGAAAAGCGACATTGAGCGTTATATACGCTCGTGTCCTTCATGCCAAAAGAATAAGGGGACTAGACCAGACGTCAGAGCGCCAATGGTAATTACGGACACCCCTAGCACGGTCTTTGAGAAGGTATCTCTGGATGTGGTGGGTCCACTTCCGGTGACAGAGCTTGGCAATAAGTATATTTTGACATGCCAGGACCAACTGTCGAAGTACTTGGTAGCTAGTGCCATGCCGAATCAGGAGGCTGAAACAGTGACACGGACGCTCATTAATAATGTTATAAGCATTTACGGGATACCGGGGCAGATTCTCAATGACCAGGGTAGTAACTTCATGAGCGAAGTATTCAAGGCACTTTGCAAGAAATTGCGAATTAAGAAAACAAACACAAGCGCTTTCAGACCACAATCCAACGGTAGCGTAGAGATCCCACAAGGTACTAGCAGAGTACCTGAGGCATTATGTTTGCTCAAGTGAACAAAACGACTGGGATAAATATCTGCCCACAGCGAGCTTTGTGTATAATATCACCAAGAGTACTAGTACAGGGTTCACACCCTACGAGCTTATTTTTGGAAAGAAGGCGAATATACCAGGTGTATTGCAAAAGCCACCTGAGGTGGATTATAATGAACATCAGAACGTGGTAGAGGAGCTGACGTCACAGCTCAGGAGGAATCATGAAGCCGCTAGGAGGACGCTAGTTGAGCGTAAAGAACTGGAAAAGGCTAATTACGATAAAAGGCAGAACGAAGTCACATTTCGAATTGGTGACAAGGTACTCTTGCGTAATGATGCATTGCGAAGAGGACGATCTAAAAAGCTGAGTCCGCCATTTGTAGGACCTTATGAGGTCGTTGACGTTTCAGGGGTAAATTGCACCCTATTGCTTAGTAAGAAAGGTAGAAGAGTTAAGGTGCATAAGAATCGGTTGAAAATGTACTTGTAAAAGGACTCCAACGGGTTTAGAATCCGGGTGGGTGCAGAAGCAGCACAGAACGGATTAAGGAGTAAGGACGTATATATACGGTTAGTAGACTACAATGACAGCTAAGGGTTAACACAGCTGTAAGAGATTGTGTGCGAATGGAGTCAATATAGTTCATCAGTAGGCACACAATAATATTTGAACAGTGGACAACTGAGGCGAGCGGCCTAGATAATGCACCGGGAGGCACGAGTTATGTAAGGCGAAATACAGGGATGTCCATAGTGGCCCCGGAGCGGCCATCCTGAGGAAACTAAAAACCCCCGTGTGGGTGGCGGGAACCATTGGAACGTTTAGACACGTGATCATTGGTGTTAGAATACCCCCAACAGTGAGCCTGCTGTGTCGTAAGAGGCGACAGGAAAGAGGCGTCGCCTGATGACCTCGATGACCTACTGGTCAGGCAGGCGCGAATCCCGGTGAGTAGCTCTGTGTAATTGAGCCATATGTTATTATTGGCAGCCCCAGGTGTGCGAAGGCCTGCCTATGATAATATATGGAAACCAATCAATGGCATAAGGGTGAATCAAAGACACCTGTGTTAAAGGTACAAATTATTTAGGGACACATACGTGTGTATAGTAAGTAGAGAAGAAGTGCTCTAAGAGGCACATTTTAAGAAAGCGAAGAGTCAGAACCTCAAATTTCGGCCACGACGAAGTTACACACCCCTTCGTCTCAATGGTAACTAGGTCATAGCGACAGCTGCTGGTAGGGTTCTTTAATACCCCGCCAAGCTACGGAAAACAAAATCGGGTCGTACTAGAAATTTTAAACAGTCAGACGAACAGAGGTTCGACGGGTGGCACTGAGGTGCTCGTAAGTAAAGGGTTGCACGAAGGCGAGCGTGTAGCCTATATGTGACTCGTCACCCCTAGGGTAGTCGCGGATACGCACCCGTTAGGACAGGGGTAGGGAAAACCGGAAATTAGCTTAGATGAAATGACACAGAAACCGAGCCATGTAGGGCACATTTTGAGAGCATTCAGTAAAATCCAAACGGCATTAGTGTAGCCATCCCCGAGGTGGGATGTGAAGCCGAGTCTCTATGTAACAGAACTCGAAGTTAAGGGAGCAAGTTTTTGAACTTAGTGTATGACACTGCTGATAGTTTTGTAGCCGCATGCCTAAGCCAGGATGCGAAGCAAAGTCTTTTGAGACTTTAGTTATTGAAGTAGATAAAATTTTGATGGAAAATCAGTAAAATAGGTAACGAATAACCTGTCTTTACCTTGCAGGTAAGGCAGAAGGCAATGGCCCGAATGCTAGAATGGTTCTACACCATGGTGGCGGTGGTAACAGTGACGTCATCACCCCACGGCATAACCGGAGAAGTACTAGATGTACAAGTGACACCATACGAGAATACACCTGGAGTATACTTTGACAACCAGGGTGAGATACAGTTGTATAATATGGAATGGACATTAGTTACCTATGTGAATTTGAATCAGCTAAGTGATGTATTTTCAAATATCAGGGAGCATATACACTGGACACAATTGGCATGTATATTGTTAGAGCAGAAAACAAATTTGACATGTCAGCATGACGTTAAGATGTTAAGTAATCATTTACAACGGATTAAGGAATCTAAAGAAACGATAGCCAAAATCACTAAACCAAGTGGGGAGACGGATAATACCAGACCGAAAAGGGGATTGATAAATGCTGTAGGTTCAATAGCCAAAGCGTTATTTGGAACGTTAAGTCAGGATGATGCAGATAAGTATGAGTCACAAATAAGTGAGTTAGAAAGAGAGCAACTCTCAATGATTAAGGTCACTAAAGAGCAGATGTTAGTGGTTAAGTCCACGTTACAAACAATGAACAGCACCATCTACGATGTAACTGCAAACGAGCAGAGGTTGACTCAGGGTTTAAATGAAATCAGGACATATTTGTCCAATAGTACGCTTCGGATTACAGAAGCATTTGAGCAAGCAGAGTTAGAGATCTCATTAAACAGACATTTAATTGAGATAGAAGGCTTACTTGTACAGCTGTATGAGCAGTACAGTGTGGTACTGTCAGGCATCATGAATGCACAGGTAGGAGTCATCCAGGTACAGATAATATCACCGGATGACATCATAGAAAGTTATAAGAAAGCCCAGGAGGATTTTCCAAAAGGGTTATCCTTGCCATTTGAATTAAGGTCAGCTTACGGTTACCTAGTCTACAAGGTGGCCACAGTGGATGTGTTTACAAGTGAAAATTATCTTGTGTATGTTATAAGAACACCCCTTACAGACAGAGTGGTTTATAGTGTGTATCATATGATCCCATTCCCCACTTACATGAAGAGTAATCCCCACCATTTTGTGTACATTCAAGAGGCCAAGGACTATATATTGATGGACAAGGAAAATCAGACATTTGCGCAATTAGATAGGGAACAGGTGAGGCAGTGTAAGGTAGTGTCTGCCACGTGGAGGTTGTGTCATGCTCAGTTCCCTGTTAATATGGTTCACTCGCAAGACAGTTGCGCAGTGAAGATACTCAGTGGAGTTAGTCAGGTACCGGAGAATTGTGATAAGAGAGTACTACCAGTACAGCGATTGCTGTGGATACCTATAAGGGAAAACAGGTATATTTATGTGTCTCCAGGTGAGACAAGGGTCACCTGCATGTGTAAGGACACTACAAGTGATATGGGACTAACTGGCACAGGTATTGTTGTGTTAAGTCCAGGGTGTACGTTGTACAGCCCACATAGTAAGGTACAAGGGGTAGGTAAAATAAACACTACTCGAGGTAAGGACTTAGTGCCAGATTTGATACTTAATTATGACTGCTGCGAGCAGATTGGTAGTGAGATTAAGCTAGAGCAGGTACCGGAGGTTAATAAACTGCCACTGAATAATTTGTTAAATCATGTGAACGATTTAAAGTGGGCCACGCACAAAACAGAAGAGGTGGAGGACTTGGTAAGAAAACAAGAAGAAGACATACAAAGTCAGATGATGTATAAACATTTCAATGTATATAAGTATATTGTACTAACTATAGCAGGTACAATTGGGATAATTTTATGGTGCTATTGTTGCAATTGTTGTTGTGATTGCCCTAAATGAGGGTTTCCAGCCAAAAAATGGTTTGATGATGCAAGGTCACATTGCCCAAATATTTGCATAAGGCAAACAGTAATTACGAGGGAAGGTAAGGCTAAGACTTCAGATGAGGATATTACGATATTCCAACGTCCCAGGCAGCTTCGGGGACGCCCGGAGATGTCTGAGGAAATCCTGGAATTAGACTCTAGGCCTGCTGAAGGACGCTTCAGTACGCCTACAAGGGCCATTGTAGGTTCAGATATGAGTGCGAGTCAGATCGCACTACAGCCTTCACCCTCAACGCAAAGTCGCAGATCATTACGACTCGACAGTAACAGAGTGTAATATTGGGACAGAAATGAATGCAAGGAAGATTGCACCCATTTCTTCCCTGGGGAGGGAGGTGTCGTGACTGTGAACCTCCATGATTCAGAACCCAGGACTGCGGTTCGGAGGAACATTATACAAGGGCAAGAGAGTTATTATTATTATTACTAAGTTGGATGTGAGCAATTGTAAGCCAGAGATGTATTTCTCAAGAGAATGAGACTGCTGTCGCCAGGATGTGTACAGAGGTCTGTAAATATTGCTCGTACAAAAGGACACTTGGTCCGGTACTTTGTATTGTAGGAAGAGTGATTCATAGTCACAAGTCAGGCCAGAAGTTGAACCTTGGATGTCACGTAGACACAAGTATGGGCAGTCGCCGCTACCTTAGGGAGCAGCACTTGCCAGGCACTGGAGGGTGGAATGGACCAGGCCTCAGTGGAAGGGAGAGATGGATTCTGGGTCATCTCTAGTTGGATATAATGGTATCCAAAATGGCGAGCGGCAGAGTTATTACAGGAGAGTTGCCAGAGAGTTATTACAGAGTTATTACAGAGTAACAGAGTAGTAGTCACAGAGTGATTGCAGAGTAGTGGAGCGGCAGAGTAACAGTAGCTCTCACGCCTCAGTTCATGCCAGAGTAACGTCGTAACGCGCGCGAGCAGAATTCAGCCTCGCGGAGACACACTAGATGTCAAGTATCAGTAAGACTTAGTAGCGCTATTACAGACCTGCGTGCACTCCCAGCAGTAACTTCACATAAGTTGTATATAGTGTATATATACTTCGACTGCCAAGGGCTTAATAAATCGGCAGTAGTCCAAGGGAATTTCATCTTTTATTCCGGTAGTTCCGGGACGAGTCTGTGAAACCTCAAGTTCCCTTATCTAGAAAACCGCTCGGCTAACAGGGAAAATCGACGGAGGAGCTGTCAACCTGCCAGAACGTCTCACAGGCCAGGTAGGTCACGACAGGACAAAAAGGACCCAGCTCAGGAATCCCTTGGGGTCATCTACTCCCAAACTCACCAGCCGTGAGCCCTTGAGGGTGTAGCACTATCCAGGGTGCACCATAAGTGGTGGAGCTACATACACCCTGCCTCCTTAAGGGCCTTGTGCTGAAGGCAGGAGATAACATGGAAAGAAAAAGAAAGCTGACCCCTCGAAGAAGGAGGGTATCAGGAAAGATGAGACAAGGGCCAATTAAGGCGGGAAAGTGAAAGACTCCCAAGGTCTTGGATACCCTAATACCGTCTGGGTCGGAAGAGAACAAGAGTTGACCAAGAGAGGTTGAGAGGAAAGAAGATGGAGAGGAGCCCGGCACAAGTAAGTGGGAGCAATGCCAGACTCAGCTGTGGTCCCGTGGTCTCCAAACCACGTTTCACTAGATGTGAGCCCCTGGAGGGAAAAGTAATGTCGTGAGGTTGTGAAGATACAACAACTAACTTTCTACTGTGTTGTTTTGATGACCTCGATGTTCCGCCCTTTAAACAATGAGAACTAATATATTCGACCTTGTATGATGATTTGATTGTTCAGACATGGTCTAGCAATGGCCAAGGATAATCCCATAATTGTGGCTAATTTAGATAATATATTGACATAATTATTCTGTGTATTCAAGTAATTTGTACTTCAAATTTGTTCGTCATGAATAAAGAAGAGTGAGAAATGTAATCAAGTTCGTTGATTAAATAATGATACCCGGGCCCAGATGTCACTGCTGAAGCGAACAATAGCACGGAGTAATTATATCCTCTCCACGTTTAGTTACATTTCATTAAAAATGTAGAGGTTGATTAATTTTTAATATCGCGCAGTTGGTATGACGAGTGTTAAATGAATAAAGCCTGGGGGGGGGGGACAGGTCTGTTGTCACCTGCACAGAGATTACATCGTTACGCCATCAACACGATCTACTATTCGGTGGCGCAGTTGGTAGCATGCTGAACTGCTGTGCCCAATATCGCGGGTTCAAATCCGGCCGAAGTCGTCGGATTTTTTAAAGAGCGTTAAAATCCATCAGTATGCCTTCCTTCGGAGGGGAAGTGAAGCCGGCGGTCCCATGTCATGGATTTACGGCATGTAAAACATCCTTCCACTAATTACACTTGTGTGAAGGTAAATTATAGGTTAAATTTGACTAACGCTCATAGGTTCCAACGTTCGTCACCAGTAACCAGCTGCGGTGGCATCTAGTAACCAAGTTCAGTGTTGACGGTGGCGTTTGGTAGCAAAAGTAGGAACTACTTGAAAATTGAATGCCTGCAGTCCTTACTTGAATTAAAAACAGATAACACACTCTAATACAGTCATCACAATTACAACACAAAAAAAAAAGCCGGACGTTTGTTTTAGACGATTGCCCTTGACCTTGAAGCCAGCGGGTGAGCCTACACACACTCACTCTCTCACCGATCTGATGTAATGCGATTCCAGACTAGAGCAGACAGTACAGTCCACGTCGAAGTATTGTGTGACGCGGAAGTAAACGTTACGTAGTTACGAACAGAACGTCATTATATTTGCCAATGCCTGCCGAAGTGTGAAAATTGTCCGACACCGGTCTCGGTCTAAATTATGCCCACCGCTCTCTCCGCAGTAACAATAGTAGCCTTGACTACGCAGCGTTGCATTTGCTGCGCTATAACTTTGGAACTGTAAGTCGGAGGAAACAAACGTTTAAATACATGTTGCAGACAATTTTGAGAGGAACAAATTTCTGATTCACTCTTTTGTGAAAAAAACATTTTTTCTAGGACAAAAAGTGAAAAAACACTTTTATGGAAGCATTGGCGCCACCTAGCTTCTGCATTTCAAAACGTATGACATGGCCTCAATGAGAGAAATTGTAGGTGACAATGTCTTCTACATTTTTTGTTTTAAAGACTTTTCTTTAAAATGCGTAGATTCAGAGAAAAACGCTTTTCAATTTTTTTTTAGTTTTCCGACAACATACTACATATTATTCCGAAATTTAGAGTTAAGCTTTTTTTGTGCTTTTCTAACGATCTACATTAGGCCAACCATAGCACGGTGTTTGGAACAAAACAATTCCAGCTGTACTGTACTAGCTCTATCACTGTAATGTATTCAATTCTGTGCATTTGTTTACCTTGCTCGCTGAGTGTCGGTACACATCAGACGCATTAACCGACCTGACATACACGATGTTTGCATTATGTGTTCTGTGATGTCACTCTCGTGCTCTACGAACCTGCACCGTCGATCATTAAATGCTGAAGTTTGAGAGGTCTAATGCCCTGTTGTTTGAAGTGGTTGTGCCATGTGGAGAGACGCGGACTCAAGAGGTCGTTATAACCTCGGGAAGGCAGACGGACGAGACTGGTAGTTACCATAACGACCGAGAGTGCGCGCCTCGGAGATGGCCGGCAATAAAACGAGACTCTGTAGGTACAAACAACTGGAGAGTAGAAACAAACCCTTAATTAAAATATGCAATATTGTAAGGGGCTTAATACACTATGAAATCCCCCAGGGGCTCACAGCTAGTGGGACGTGGGTTGGCAACCACGGGACCCCAGCTGAGTCCAGCATTGCTTCCACTTACTTGTGCCGGGCTCCTCTCCGTCGCTTTCCTGTCGACCTCTCTTGATCAACTCTTGTTCTCTTCCTTTCCCGCCTTAATTGGCCCTTGTCTCATCTTTCCTGATACCCTTCTTCTGCAAGGGGTCAGCCTTCTTCTTGTTTTCATGATATCTCCTGCCTTCTGCTCAAGGCCCTCAAGGAGGTAGGGTGTATGTAGCCCCACCACTTGTGGTGCACCCTGAATATTGCTACACCCTCAGGGGCTCATGGCTGGTGAGTTCGGGAGTTGGCGATCCCGAGGGATTCCTGAGCTGGGTCGGATTTTCCCCCTTTCTCCACTGACTTTGGGACGGGCCCCTCTACTCTTTCCGTTTCCTATCTGCCTTTCATGGCTCTCCTTCCTTCCAAGCACCTCAATTCTCATTCATGGACGGCTGAGGATATTTCTTTCCTTCCTGTCCTTTATTTGCCTTATCCTTTATTTGTTTACCATTTCTTCTTCTAGTTTGTAAGTCTGTAGTTAGTATTAGTTATAGTTTTCATTCTCATCCCATCTTTCACTATCACCCAAACCTTTAGGGGCCGATAACCTAGATGTTAGGCCCCTTAAAACAACAATTATCATCATTATCATGAGCTTGCCACGGTGAGTGAATGGATAGCGTGTCGGTCTACTAGCCCCAAGTTTCCAGGTTCGCTCCTGGCCGTGGTAAGTGATTTTTGAAAGGCGGCAATAATCCGACACGCATGTCATACGATGTTGGCATGTTAAAGAACCCATTTGAATTCAGTAGGCCGTGTTCATAATGGCAAAATTAATCTCGGGATTTTCCGCCAACACGAAGTTCCTCATTTCTCTACTAGAAAGCGCTATGGTGTTCAAGGGGATTAGATATCTAACCTCCTTGACTTTCATAGTGATTCAAGGAACAACGAAATTCGACATGCAAGCCACCCTCTGGGTGTCAAATTAGAAAGTTTGCACCCATCACCCGAGGCCATACGATATTATTATTATTATTATTATTATTATTATTATTATTATTATTATTATTATTATTATTATTATTATTATTATCTTTCCTATCACTCAAACCATTAGGGGCCAATAACCTAGTTGTTAGGCCCCTTAAAACAAATATTATCATCATCATCATCAACACTATGAAATGTTCAGAAGACCGTTTACCTGTCCGTGTTTCTGTAACAATTGTCATGAAAGTAGTCGCAATAGTTTTTGAGATATTTGGGAGTTAGTGTTAGTTGCCGGTTAACGTTTTTCTTGTTGAACACAGTACATTTGGCACAGGCTAGAGTAAAATGTGGCTTTCCCACTCATGACTGTGATTATATGGAAGCTTTGAGGTATGGGCCTTCAGGGCACAACCAGTCCCTATGTGTACAGTGAGAAGTTCTACTCACAGGGTCAGTGCTATTGTTCTGACTCAGTGAGAAAAGCAATGCCAAACTACCTCACGCCTAGTATGCCTCATTATAGTGCTGCCTTGGGTGTTTGTGGGTATCTACCGATCTAACATATGGCGGTGATTTTTGAGGATAGCATGTTGAGCTTCTACGCCCAAGATCGCGGGTTCAAACCCAGCCGAAGCCGTCAGATTTTTTAAGAGCGTTAATAATCCCTCATTATGCCTTCCTTCGGAGGGGAAATAAAGCCAGCGGCCCCATGTCATAGATGTATGGCATGATAAAGAACCTTCTACTAATTACACCTTTGTGAAGCTAAATTATAGGTTAAGATTTGACCAACTCTCTAAGTTTCCCACGTTCGTCGCCAACAACCAAATGCGGTGCCATCTAGTAACCAAGTTCAGAACTAGTTGGTCGTTGACGGTGGCGTTTGTTATAAAAAGTTGTAACTACTTGAAAAATCGAATGTCTGCAGTCCTTACTTGAATTAAACACAAATAACACACACTAACACAGTCATCACAATTAACACCGGTTATCAGAGAGATTCTACGCACACCCAAAGTACACGGGGCTACATGACCGCGTTGTCACAGCCCCTAAACTGAGGAACCATACAACCAATTTTTGAGGCTCCAACCAGCCTCTGGGCTGACTACCTAACAGGGTGTTAGTGAGAAGGATGTATAAAGTGAATGTTGTTGTTGTTTGAGTCTTCAGTCTTTTGAGTGGTTTGATGCAGCCATCCATTCCTCCCTGTCCTGAGCTAATCGTTTCATATCTACATAGCTACCATAACTAAGCTTGCTATTCCTGGGTGTCTTAATACGTGTCCTACCAACCTATCTCTTCTCTTCATTAGCAGCCGCCAGAAATATCTCTCCTCTCCCACTCGTCTCAATACCAATTCATTTGTTACCCTATTTACCCATCTGATCTTCATCATTCTCCTGTAACACCACATTTCACACGCTTCAATTCTCCTCTTCTTTGCTGCACCAACAGTACAAGTTTCACTTTCATAGAGCGCCACGCTCCAGACAAAGACTTTCAAAAATGACTTCCTACAAATGAATGTAATGAAAACATTTACAAAGGTGTAAAAGACTGAAGGAAAAAGAAATAGTTTCAAAAATTCTGACACGTTAGACGCTTAACTAAAAAACTTACGTAACTTATCCTTTGTACGTAAGTGCTCGCGGAAACTAAATGAAGCCTAAGTGAGCAGCTTGTGATCATGTTTGCTTCACAAACTTAACTAGTCATCCAATTAAACCTCCCTCTTTTAGCCTATATTCATTTATGGAACAAGATGTTCAGAAAATAACATATAGCCTACGTTCTCCTAAATGCATGGATATTGTCAAAACTCGTTGTCCTTTTCAAGGAGTACAACTGAATGTTGGTTGTAGTAGCTTGTTGAAATAGAACGTGCTATGCGGATATTAAACATGAATATAAGTGCTACCTCTGTAAAAAAAAATCATTCAATTAGGTTCCACCGTGTTTGAATTGATATGGGAAATCGATTTGCCCACATACATGGCCGCGTATCTGAAAACTATTGGGCTGATGACCTTGTAGTTCATTCAAAAGATGCTTCCCACAAAAAGGCATGTTGTTGCAAAATTTAGTAGAGATCAAATGATTAGGTTGGTCGTAATTTGATCTAAGCTTTTAACATTTGGGTAGCCGCGATTCCGTTTCCATCAAGATGGCGGCGATATTAAACATGACACTGAGGTGCCCTTTGCTAGTGCTACGCCTGTACCAAATTTTATTAAATTCGGTTTCACAGTGTTTGAATAGATATGGGGAATCAATTTTCACACATACATGGCCGCCATCCTCAAATTATTGGGCTGATGACCTTGTAGTTTGGTCAAAAAACGCTCACCATAGAAATATATGTTGTTGAAAAATTTGGTAGAGATCGGATGATCAGATCAGTCGTAATTTGATTTAAACTTTGAACATTTGGGTGGCCGCCATTACGTTTCCGTCAAGATGGTGGCGATACAAAACATGACACTGAGGTGCCCTTTGCTACTGCTACGTCTGCACCAATTTTATTCAATTCGGTTTCACTGTGTTTGGATAGGGGGAGTCGATTTGCACACATACATGGCCGCCATCCGCAAATTATTGGGCTGATGACCTTGTAGTTAAGTCAAAGTATGGGTCCTTCATAAAGGTATGTTGTTGAAAAATTTGATAGAGATCAGATTATTAGGTTGGTCGTAGTTTGATTTAAGCTTTCAACATTTGGTGGGTCGCCATTACGTTTACGTCAAGATGGCGGCAATATAAAACATGACAATGAGGGCCCTTTGCTAGTTCTACTTCTGTACCAAATTTCGTTCAATTCGGTTTCACTGTGTTCGAATTGAAAGGGGGGGACAGGCATTCAGATTACACACACAGACACACCATTTTTGGCCCTGTGTAGATCTCATTAGTCTACTTTCAGTTTTTGCAAAAATCGAAAGCAGTCTAAACATAGGCTTATGAGATCACCATTGTCCGTGTGTATGTGGCCCCTTCTAATAACTTCTCAACGGCTGGAGGGATTTCAATAAAACTTGGTAAGGTATCCAATAATTACACCACAGTAGTTTGGTTATTTTTTCTGGTAAGGAAATTAAGTTCTCTGAAATTTTTCGTGATACATTTTGGGAGAACTTGGATAAATTATTGAAAGTAAAATATACGGATTTACCTTGTTGAGGAAGAAAAGAAGTAAGTGTACTCGTCTGCCGGATCGTGGTGGATGAAATACCCCAGCTAGCTCAATCACATTCCGAGAAAAGGAAATCTCAATACAGTAGAACCCTCGACTGGTCCGTCACTCCGGTTGATCCGATCGTGCTCGAGCCGAACTTGTCCCGACTGGTTGCGGTTACTCGGTACCCATCGCGCCATTGTTGTTATCGCTTGTGCGTTTTAGTGCTCCGTCATTTTCCTCCTATCGTATCAGTCGTCCGTGTTTTGTACTATGAATGTTTAGCCTATTTTCATTTAAGAAAAAAATAGGCCTATGAGATCACCTTTTGTCCGTGTGTCTGTCTGTGTGTTCGTGTGTGATTCGTGTGTGTGTGTGTGTCCCTAATAACATCTAAACGGCTGGAGCGATTTCAATGAACCTCGGTAAGTTCATGGCACTATTCCGGACGACCCCGACCGTGATCTTCAAATTTTCCTACGTCTCACCATTCCAACATGGCGGCTGTGCGAAATATTTCACCTGCATTCAATATCTCCGAAACTATTACCGATATCACCCTGGAATTTTGAACGGTGATAAAGAGAACTACTTAAAGTTCACCTATGTGACTTTTGAAAACCTGGTAATACAAAACCAACATGGCGGCCAAGCGAAGTTGCGACATTTAAATGGACGGTTCTCGCGATTTAACCAACCAAACGCAATGAAAAATGGTACAGTATATGTTTATACACATAGTAATGCACCGACATCTAATTTCGTTTAATTGTTTATATAACCTCAAGATGGCGGATGTGCTAATTATTTCACCGGCATTCTATATCTCTGAAACAATTACCGTTATCACCCTGAAATTTTGTACGGAGATAGAGGGTACTTCTGGAAGTTCATCTATTAGACTTTCAAAAACCGGTTAATTACAAAACTAACATGGCGGCCATGCGAATTTGAAAGTTTTAATAGACTTTTCTCTCGATTTAATAATCCAAGCGCAATGAAACTTGGTACAGCAAATGTTTATACACATTGTAATGCACTGGTATTTAATTTAGTTCAATTGTTTACATAACCTCAAAATGGCGGCTGTGCGATTTTCAAAATTATGTTTTTATTTCTTATGTCGTAATCATGCGATTGGAGTGAAAGTTTGAATAAAGAACCTACGCAATAATTTTCCTTTAATGGTACATGACTCTATGACCTATACATATAACAATCCAACATGGCGACTATCCGAAATATTTAGACGGATCTCAATATCTTCGAATCTATTACAGCAATCAAACTGAAATTTTGTATGTTGATAGTGGCATTTAACATTAGTAGGATATATGAAAATAGGCTTTAGTTCTTCACGGAACTACTTTTTTAATGCTTACTGTTCGATGGTTTTACGACATTGTTCTTCTGTGTTCGATACAGTGCCGTACGGTAATTTGTTTTATGTACATTGTGTGAGTGTGTGTGTTTTTTTTTCAACATGTCAAGAGTGAAACGTTAACACGTCGCTCTTTCATTAAATCTAAAATTCGCAGTGCTACGAAGACTGGGCAAAGGGGAATCACTCTAAAAATTGCCAAGGAACTCAATGTAGGCGTTACGACAATTAAAGTTTGGAGAAGAAATCGGGAAGACATTGAATCATGTACAGTGCCGATAGAAGGTGGAAACGCTCTTATGAATCACACAACATTGTAAAAGCCTAAACTTGAACCACTTGACAACGCATTGTGGATGTGGCTCTACCAAGAAAGAGGAAGGAACCCCGATATCTTGAGTTCAGAGATAGTTTATTTTAATGTAAATCCGTATTTTTCTGTATTTCGTGTATTTTCGGATAATCCAACTTATTTTGCGTTCCGACCAAACCCTCTGTCCCAAAGGTGGCGAATTACAGGGGTTGTACTAAACTTATGATCTTAAAGCTAAAACATCAAAAGTAAGCATGGATCCCAACTAAAGGGATGACGGGCAAAGTTCGTGGACACATCAGCCTGAAATATACAAAAGGTGCGAGAAAAGAAAAGGATTTGTGCAATTACGATGCGCGACGATTATGTGCGTGACAACGTATTCTCGGACTGATTTGTTGTATTTTGCAGAGCGGAAAGTTCACAGGCGAAATGAAGAAAAGTTGCACTCCCAGGGAAACTCCAAACACAACCACTCTTCTTTGAAGTCTTAACTGAACACGACTCGACAGTTTGCTGCTGGCTGTATCTGGGGTAAAATGTTCGCCCGTAGCTAGGCTGTAACTGGGGTGATAGACTCGCCCCTAGGCATCTCGTAAACTGTCGCCTCACTATTTGAATGGAGATTGTTGGAAGAAATGAAAACGTAAAAACACTTATAGTGGGCGATGTATTGAAGATAGGGATATGTTCTCGCGGCCTTTTTTGTAGAACGTTTCATGTTGAACAATTCTTACACTCATAGTATATAGATATTTTTAACGGTTAGCCCAGCGTAAGCTTAAAGAGCGCACGGACGCCATGTGGTTTATCGACTTTTTCACTGAAATCGTTACTGCTCGGCTTCCTTTGATCATAAATATATTATTTTCTACAGAAATCTTTCACGTGATAACCTTTACAGAATGGTGAAAACCGCATCAAAATCCATCCAGAGGTTCACCCGTGACATCCAAAAACGACAGTAGCCCACTCGAGCGCTGCAACAGAAGAGAGAGAGCGTTGCAGCAGAAGAGAGATAAAACGATATCATCACCTTTCACTGTAACACTTTTTCACGAATGTCACTGCATTCCAACAATTTATTTGACGTATTAAGGTAAAAAAGAAAAAAATTAGGTCTGAGGGTTGGAACTGGATACACTCAGCCTCATGAGGCAAAATTGAGAAGAGAAGGGTTCGATTTCCGCCTTCACCTTCCTAGAAGTAGTTTTCCGTGCTTTCCCCAATTTTCCTCATACTAATTTAAAGTCACTATCACCTCCATCTCAATCCTCGCCTTAAATACGAATACACACAAATACAGAAACCACAATAACACAGGTTATCAGACACACGGGGATGAAATGACTGCGACGCGCAAGCTCTAAAATGAAACAACATCGTAAACTTTATTGTCTAAACCGACGTGCTTTTGGGGATTGTTTTTGTTGTTGTTGTTGTTTGAGTCTTCAATCTTTTGACTGGTTTGAAGCCGCTCTCTATGCCTCCCTGTCCTGAGCTAATCGTTTCATCTCTGCATAGCTACCTCACCCTACATCCAATGCAATCTGTTTACCATATTCAAACCTTGGTCTACCCCTACAGTTCTCGTCCTCGACCCTTTCTTCCATAACTAAGCTTGCTATTCCTGGGTGTCTTAGTATGTGTCCTACAAACCTATCTCTTCTCTTCATTAGCAGTCGCCAGGCACATCTTTCCTCTCCCACTCGTCTTAATACCTCTTCGTTTGTAACCCTATCCACCCATCTGATCTTCATAATTCTCCTGTAATGCCACATTTCAAACGCTTCAATTCTCCTCTTTTCTGCTGCACCAATAGTCCAAGTTTCACTTCCATATAGTGCCATGCTCAGACAAAGGCTTTCAAAATGACTTCCTAATACCTAAATCTATATTCGATGCCAACAGATTCCTTTTTTGCAGAAATGCTTTCCTTGCATGAGCCAACCTACTTTTTATTTCCTCATTGCTTCGTCCATCACTGGTTATTTTGCGTCATAATTAACAGAAGTCTCCTACTTCCTTCAGCTTTTCACTTGCCAATTTGATGTCCATACGGGTTTCTGATTTATTTAGGCTGCATTCCAATATTTTTGGTTGACATTTATTAATTTTCATCGTGAATTCTTTCCTCAACACAAAGTCCATACCATTCAAAAACTCATTCAAATCCTCAGGCGTGTCGGCCAAGATGACGATGTTATCAGCAAATCTCCGAGTTGAAATTATATTTCCTTGAATCTTCACTCCCACTTTAAATTGTTCTGCAATTTCCTTCATTGCTTGTTCAATGTAAATATTGACAAGTATGTAAGGGTGATAAGTTGCAGCCTTGCCTTACACCTTTCTGAATTCCAGCTTCTCTCTCATGTCCTTCGGCTCTAATGATCGCTGTCTGGTTTCTGTATAGATTGTAGAGCACCATCCAGTCCCTGTACTTTATTCCAATCTTTTTCAAAATGTCATACAATTTAGCGCAATCAACGTTATGAAAAGCATTTTCTAAGTCTAGTCTAGTCCTAGTTCCAGGTAATAATTAATTTCCCACATATAATTATGCGCAGTAATAATATATTAATTTATTCCATAATTAATGCTAATTGTTATTCTCCTCTGCGGCTAAATACAGATGTGAGTTGTTTATGATTGGCAGGCAAACTTGGAAAACTGGATTCTGCCAGCTCACTAGCCTCTTTTGTTTTAACATGGATGGTCTGTCTGGAATCACAGTCAGTCATTTAGTTAGTTAGTTTGTTTATTGAGGTTTTAAGGGACGGAACTACGAGGTCATCTGTACCTAGTCCCTGAATTACTTCTCCTTCGCCACTCACCTGCTTCACAAATTGATACGAAAATCTTTCTGATGATTTTATTTTCAAAAACCTTTATCTTTCTCTCTGTGCATTTGTTTAATCTCCGTGTTTCTGCACCATATAGTAATACTGGCGTAATTATAGTTTTATTTATTCGTATCTTGGTCCCTCTTGATATCGATTTAGATGTGAGTAGTTTGTTAACTGAATATGATGCTCTGGATGCAGCTTTAATCCTCGCTTCTATCTCTCGTTCTTCTTCGTTTCTATTGTTTATTAGTGTCACTCGTCTAGTTCTTCAAACACATGGTTATCAATTTGTTAAGTTCCATGTCCTCTTGTCTTGTAATTTCTCTCTATCTTCATGAATTTCAGTCTTCATTTGCCCAACGTCATTGTAACCATGGCACCCAGCGTTCATCATCTGTGTAAACTAGGTCAGTAGTGTCGTCTATACGTTCCTACAAGAACACAAGCTCTTAGATACGTGTTGCTTGCTCATCTATGGCTACTAGGTCATTAGCGTCATCTATACGTTCCTACAAGAACACAAGATCTTAGTTACGTGTTGTTTGTTCGTCTATGGAAAATAATTTTCATTCTAAGAGCATCTCAAGAATTCAACATAATTTCAATTACCGGTACTCACAACTTTATTTTTTAGTGTTTCTTCCGGCAACGTGTTAAGATTGCTGATGGCGACCACATTGTGGTCGAAGCAAGTCCTTTTATATTAAACAACTAATATGAATATATTTATTGACTGTTGGTCGTTCCATTTCAATTATATACTATTATTTAAATTATTCTATGTAGGAGATTGGGTGGGTAGAATACAAAACGTTAAGTAATCTGATTGTAGGCGGAGGCAATGGAACTGAACGTATTACTGAACAACTCGAATTTCGTTCCTGACGAATGTTCGTTGTACATTTTATTTGCATTACTCTTATAATCGGCTAATGATTGTGATGTTCAAATCTAGTTCTTGGGCAGTAAAATGCAATAAATGTAGGTCGAGTTGAGGGAGGTGGGACACGTAAATAACACTGTGATATTGTGTTGGTCGCCACTCCTTCCGGTGGTTCACCAGCTTAACAAAGGGGTTGTTGTGTAGGGGAGTGCTCAGGGAAGAGGGACTACCTCATACGGAGTTGTGTCTATGAGTGCGTGGGTGTGTTGGGGAACGGTGATGGAAATTCATGATGGGAGCTTACGGGAGCTAGTGCACGGGGGAATGTCCTGAATGAGGATCGAACCCACTTACCTCTCTGAAGGTCTTCAAGTAGACTACATCGCACTGGTGAGCAGAATCCCCTCCTCAGAACTAGTCCTCTCAAAACTGCCCTGCTTGATCATTTGTAGGTTTTTCGTTGTGTTAGAATAGCCAGCAGTTTACCCTTCCGTGATTTCCTGTTTCTTCATACTTGCTACGTTATGGTTTGCTCAGTGTTTGTTTATACCGGAAGTTCTGCGTGTGGGTATTTGGCTCGTCGGTATTAAATGTTTAGTTTAGAAGTTATATCACATGTAGTAATCTTCCTGGAAGAGCCTCCTATGTTCTTTAGCCCTTACCCCTCGACTTAAAATTCTCTTAACTTTCCCTACAGTTCTGTCAATATCCTATCCGCCATGTTTGTTTACTACCATTTTGGTGATCACCAAGGAATAGCTGGTAAATTGCACAGCCTTCTATATAATAGTTTAACGGATCCGTGCCTCGCAATATCAAAATTACATGACGTTCGTCAAGCAACTAACAGATAGCAGCACCGAATGGGTAATTTGACGGGGCAGAGACGACAGACGATGGGTAAGGGTTAGTTTTATGTAGATTTAGGGTAAACTGGCATTCTAGAGAGCGTTGTGATTGGGTTCATAACAATGTCAAATACGGACCACACAAGAGATTATTGAATAACATGAAGACAAAAACAGGAATTGCAATTTTTTTCCTGTTGTCCAGAGTTTCATAACTGGTGAATATCACGGGCCCATCGATCAGTGATACAAGCACTTGTTAGTTCGTTAGTTATTGTTGTTTTAAGGAGAGGAACTACGTGGTCATCTGCCCCTTACAAGCATTTGCCATACCCGGACACCAATTCCTTCTCCGGTGATATTCAATTACACTCATGCAATATTGAATTTGCCTGATATAATCTGTGCTTCTGTCGTGGATGTGTTATTGTATGCAACTGTAAATACTTGGATCTAGTATTGAGGTAGGTGCCTCGATCTTGAATGGGGATACCATCTGAGCATTTGCCTGCAGTATGTGTAGAAACATTCGGAAGAATACGCCAGGGACTCACAACTAGTGATATGTGGGTTGGCGAAACGGGACTTCACCCAAGTCCAAAACTAAATTACATCAACAGAAATACGTGTATTTCTTAATATTTTAAAGGACTACTCCTAAAAATGTGGAGTAGTCTATGACAACCCCTTATTATTCCCGTTTTCCTACGGGGTCGGGGATGAGATGATATGGAAGTCTTTGTGTCGGATGGTTTTTACGGCCGGATGCCCTTCCTGACGCCAACCTCATGAGAGGAGTTAATGAGAGATGAAGTGAATGATGGTGAATGAAACTGGGCATGGATGTGGAACGAAGCGGCCGTGGATAATATTTTAAAAACATTCAAACTAAAATCATTAGGAAATAAAGTGTAAAAATAAAATATAAATATATAAATAAAAATCATACAAATTAAATTACATTAATAAAAGAAATATAAAAAATAAAATAATAAACATAACTATAAAATAATTATGAAAAAAAGTTATTGTAAAAATCAATTCGTAATTAGTTAATTAATTAATTCAATAATATTATCAAAATTAAATCTATAAGAACATAAATTGAAAATTAAAAACAAGTAGTTCCGTGAAGAACTATACAGCCTATTTTCATATATCCTGCTCATGTTAATTGCCTCTATCAACATACAAAATTTCAGTTTAATTGCTGTAACAGATTCGTAGACATTGAGAACCATCTAAATATTTCAGATGGTCGCCAGGTTGGATTCTTATTTTTGTACTATTACATTAAGATTATTGTGTACGTGAGGTATTCAAACTTCAATCGCATGATTAGGACACAAGAAGTAAAAACGAGATTTTAAAATTACGCACAGCAGCCATCTTGTGATCATGCAAACAATTGAAATAAATTAGATGCCAGTGGATCAACATTTGTATAAGCATTTAACGTGCAACGTTTCACGGCACTAGGATAGTTAATTCGCGAGAAACGTCTATTTAAATATTTATACTTCGCGTCGCCGCCATGTTGGATTTGTGCTCACCAGGTTACTGAAAGTCCTATAGGTGAACATATGTTCATAGTCTCTATGAACATAAAAAAAATTCAGTTTGGTTGCTGTAAAAGATTCATAGATATTGAGAACCGTCTAAATATTTCGGAAGCTCGCCATTTAGGATTGTTATATGTATAGGCAATAGAGTTATGTACCATTCAAAGACAATTATTGCCTAGGTTCATTATTCAAACTTTCACTTCGATCGCATGATTACGACACAAGAAATAAAAACTTAATTTTAAAATTTCGCACAGCCGCCATCTTGAGGTTATGTAAACAATTGAATTAAGTTAGATGGCAGTGCATTACAAACTGCAAAATCATTTACTGTACCACATTTCACGGCGCTCAGAGAGTTAAATCACGAGAAAAGTCTATTAAAATATTTCAAATTCGCTTGGTCGCCATGTTCGTTTTGTACTTTACAGGTTTATGAAATATACATAGGTAAACTTGTATCAGTACCCTTTATCACCGTACAAAATTGCAAGGTGATATCTGTAATAATTTCGGAGATATAGAATGTCAGTGAAATATTTCGCACAGCCGCCATTTTGAGGTTATGTAAACAAATGAACTAAATTAGACTTCACTGCATTACAATGTGTGTAAACAATTGCTGTACCAAGTTTCATTACGTTTGGATAGTTAAATCGCGAGAAAAGTCTATTTAAAGTCTCAACTTCGCTTGGCCGCCATGTTGGTTTTGTAGTCACCAGGTTTTTGAAAGTCTCATAGGTGAACTTCTAGTAATGCCCTTTATCACAGTACACAATTTCAGGGCGATGTCGGTAATAGTTTCGGAAATATTGAATGCTAGTGAAATATTTCGCACAGCCGCCATGTTGGATTGGTGAGACGCAACCAAATTTTAAGGGCACGGTCGAGGTCGTCGGGAATAGCGCTATGAACTTACCGAGTTTCATTGAAATCGCTCCAGCCGTTTAGATTTTATTAGGGGGGGGGGGCACACACACACCTCATACACACACACACACGGACAAAAGGTGATCTCATAAGCCTATTTTTTCAAAATTGGAAATAGGCTAATAAATATATTTTAATCATAATAATTAGAGCTAGGAATTTTAGGTGCAAAATTTTGGTTAAAAGGTGCAAAAAAGGTGCATAAAATTAAAGACAAAAACATTATTAATAATTTTAATAATTAAAATGAATTAAAATGGAAAAACAGATAAAAATAAATAATAGTTTTGCCCTATAAAGGGTTAAGTTTTATTTATTCAGGTTGAATTACAGTGTTTGTGTTATGAGGTTGGTAATAACGATACCTGACTGGAGTTCTCCAGTGAGCTCGAGAATGAGCCGACTTGATAAGAAAATGTTGCTCCAGTTAACATCTTTGTGATGCTCTTAGCGAGAATGTAATTGCAGCACGCTAAGTAACCAGTAAGTTAACTGGAGTGCTGTAATTAGGATCTGTACATTGCACTTCTTGCTGGCGCGACCTGCGGTGAACTACTTGCTCTGTCTTCATCATGCACCACTCAACGGCTCATTTGGCGGTAAGCGAAAGGGCAATCGCTTTTTCCTCTTCCAAAATGTATCTTCATAATGGTTGATTCTACGACCTATTAATATTAGAGAAAGTCAAAGCCCGCTATATGAAAAGAGTCTTGGGTATCGGGAAGACAGCGCTGTCAAGACTGACAAAAGAAATTATCTTCATAGAAGACATTAGACTGCAGAAATGCTACTACCGCGCACTGAGGACTATGAGAGTGCCCTTCAAATACTCAAAGAAGAGTAAAACGCTATCTGGGATGATTTTTGCTCAACTGACGCCATAATGACTGACGAATAGAAGCAGGCAAATTATGAACTCCGACACGTAATGACACGATACGTTACACATGTCTTTCGCTACAAGTTCTGCAGGTGACCTCGTACTGCTCGAGTCTAAGCATCTTGAACATTGTGTGCAGTTTCAATAATAATAACAATGCTCAGCAAATCTTCTAGGTTTGTGCCGTGTGGAGTTTCACCTAGGACACCAAGCTGGCTCCGCATCCGGACCCTCACGGGAGTAGCGAACTGCGAGCTACCTCCCTTTATATAGAGTGCAACTGCACTTCTTACCTGCGAACTAAAAGCTCAAGTAGCTTGAGCTTTTGGTTCTCGCAGGTAGTTGGTTGGTTCTTAAGTTTAGGGGCTGCGACAACGCATCACGTAGCCCCGTGTACTTTGGGTGTGTGTAGAATCTGTTTGATAACCGGTGTTAATTGTGATGACTGTATTAGTGTGCGTTATCTGTTTTTTTATTATTATTTAAGTACAGACTGCAACTTAGAATTTTTCAAATAGTTCCTACTTTTGCCGCCAAGCGTCACCGTCAACGACTACTAGGCCAAGTTAAGAACTAAGCTACTAGACGCCACCGCAGTCGGCTCTTGGAAACGAACGTAGAAACCTAAGAGCTTTGTTTACATTCTTAACCTATACAATTTAGCTTCACACAGGTGTAATTAGTGGAAGGTTCTTTAACATGCCATAAATGTATGACGTGGGACCGCCGGCTTTACTTCCCCTCCGAAGGAATGCATACTGAGGGATTTTTAACGCTCTTAAAAATTCGACGGCTTTGGCAGGGTTTGAACCCGCTATCTTGGGCATAGAAATTTAACTTCTGTGATGTTGTATTAGTAGATGCTACCGGTGAACAAAACAAGAAACTTCAGAGAGCTTAAATTCCTGCATTAGGTTGATTTTCTCCTTGAAATTTTCCTCACACGTGTCTCCTTTTTATGATCTACTTTCCTGGCTAAAAGTAGAACAACAAAGGAACCTGCACATATGTACCCTCATCTATCGACTTCTCAATGAAAGTACTCCTCACTATCTCTCTTGTAATTTTCGTTTTCTTTCTTCCTTTCATGATCGTCACTCGCGATCTGGATCTATAATTGCAATTCCTCTACATCATTCTTCTGCCTTCAGTAACTCTTTCCTCGTGTCGGGAACTAGAATTTGGAATAATTGTCCTCGTGACGTCAGAAATTGTACTCCCTAACAACTTTCAAATGTGCAAGTAAAGATTTCCTCTTGAATTCGTAGGCCAACTAGAACAATTTGTGTATGAATGTGTGAGTGAATGACCAAAGTATAATTTTGTTAAAAATGTATGTCATTTAAATTGTATAGCTTAGCTAATATCACGCAGTCGCCAATTTAATTTAATTAAATTTTTATTTAATTTTATTTTATTTTATTTTATTCTAGCATTTAAGTTTTTCCTAGTATTTAAGTTTGGTAGGTTAAGAATAACATATGTGAGTATTCATGTGTGTGGTTAAGTGTAAGAGAGGGCCTAGAGCCCTAACTTCGCCGCAATAAAGGCACCAATAAATAAATAAATAATAAACAACTAGAAGAATTGCTGAGTTTTAATTCACTGGCCGTGAAAGCCAATATACCAAATAATAATAATGGTTGATTCTACGCATAAAACACTCCTTAACGTAACCGTGCGTGGATGTACATTCCATCCACTTGGATCTGCCAGGTAGGACATTTTTTGAAAAGAATCCCCCTTAGCACGCCGGAAGACGGAGGTGCATTTCACCGGACAAAGACAGATGGAAGGCTGAATGTGGTGTCGTGAGCTGCCGTTGTCATGGTAACGTTTGGCTCTTCCTCCATCTATTGGGCATCATCTTATAATTCCAGGCGGCTTCGGTGACATACTTGGTAGCATGCTAAACTTCTATGCCCAAGATCGCGGGTTCAAACCCAGCGGAAGAGCGTTACAAATCCCTCAGTATGCCATCCTTCGGAGGGGAAGTAAAGCCGGTGGGCCCATGTCATAGATTTATAGCATGTAAAAGAGCCTTTCACTAACTACAACTGTGTGAAACTAAAATTTGTAGGAAGATTTGATTAACGCTCTAAGTTCCAACGTTCGGCGCCAGGTGCTTGTTGCGATGGCATCTAGTAGCCAAGTTTACAGTTAGGTGTTGTTGATAGTAGCATTTGGTAGCAAAAGTAGGAACTCCTTGAAATTGATCGTCTGCAGTCCTTACCTGAATTACAGATAACACACACTAATACAGCCATCACAATTAACACCGGTTATCAGACAGATTCCTCACACACCCAAAGTACACGGGGCTACATGACCACGTTGTCGCAGCCCCTAACAAAGGAACTAACCAACCAATATACGATTCACATATGATGAAATATTATTTACACATGAAGATTGAATTGTTAAAAATTGTTGATAAATAAATTAGTTCTTTAACGACATGATGTGAACACTATTATTCATTCAGCTGATTGATGATGTCTAGCCTCCGTGGCTTGGGTGGTAGCACGCCTGTCTCTCACCGGTGGGTCCGTGGTTCAAATCCCGGTCATTCCATTTGAGATCTTTGCTGGACAAAACAGAGGCAGGCAGATTTTTCTCCGGGTACTCTTCCAGATCAAAATTTCATTCCAGCAACACTCTCCACTATCATTTCATTTCATCTGTCATTCATTTAATCATTGCCTCAGAGGAGTGCGACAGGCTTCGGCAGCCAGCACAGTTCATATCCTCGCCGCTAGATGGGGGCTTCATTCATTCCATTCCTGACCCGGTCGGTCGACTGGAAGCAGGCTGTGGATTTTCAGCTGATTGTTGTGTAATTTACAAGTTTTATTTTTACAAAAGAGCCTCCGTGGCTTATGCGGCAGCACGCCGGCTTCTCACCCCCGGGTCCATGGTTCATCCCGGTCACTCCATGTGAGATTTGTGCTGGACAAAGCGAAGGCAGACAGCTTTCTCTTCGGTTACTCGGGTTTTCCCTGTCACAATTTCATTCCAACAACACTCTCCACTGTCATTTCATTTCATCTGTCATTCATTTAGGCTAATCATTGCCTCAGAAGAGTGCGACAGGCTTCGGCAGCCGGCACAGTTCATATCCTCGCCGCTAGATTGGGGCTTCATTCATTCCATTCCCTGACCCGGTCGGAGACTGGATGCAGGCTGTGGATTTTCAGTTGATTGTTGCGTAATTTACATCTTTTATTTTTACGGATAATATCGCCTCCATTGCGTAGTGGTCAGCGTGATTACCTGCCACCCCGGAGGTCCGCGGTTCGATTCCTGACTCTGCCACAAAATTTGAAAAAGAGGTATAAGGACTGGTGCGGGGTCTACTCAGTCTCGGGTGGTCCAAATGAGTTGAGGGGGTTCGATTCCCACCTTAGCCATCCTCGAAGTGGTTTTCCGTGGTTTCCCCAATTCGTCTTCGGGCAAATCCAGTAAGGCCACGGACACCTCCTTCCCACTTCCTTGCCTAACCCTCTCTTCCCATCCCTTCATCAGGCCTCTGTTCGCTTTGCAGGTGAGGCCGCCTGGGCATAGTGCTGGTCACACACCCCAGTTGTATCCCCGTCTCAGAGTCTCAAGCTCCAGGACACTGCCCTCAGTGGCGGTAGATGTGCGATCCTCGCTTAGTCAGTGGGGAAAGCCAACCCTGCGGGGTAAAATGATAGCGAACAAGAAGTTCCGAGACGAACTAAAGAGCCTACTTTTCTTAAAATTTAAGATTCATGCCAATGATTAATCAATATGGATCTATCTAGAATAATGACGAAATTAAGTTGGTAATATAGAAATTTCAAATTAGATCGAAATGCTGTATACCTGGCATAATGTAGCCTAATTTAGCCTAATAGAGCACTACAGTTGGCAGCCCTGGTGACTGAATATATTCTTAGTTCCACCTCGTAAGGTACAGAATACAAAATTTGGTTGAAGTCCAATGGATAGCATGGACGTTACATGCAGTTAAACATTGGATCTAACAGCGCGCGTAAAATCATGTTGGCAACAATGCCATGCTTGTATTGGTCAGAAATAATCTGAAATAATATGATCTATTGTTGTGCCAATTTTGAACGAAATCCATTAGTTAGTATAGAAATTACATGCATTTTAAAATTGGACTAATCAGCAGTCTTAGAATCATGTTGGCAGCACTGACGTATATTAGTTACTCCAAATTAATCTAGAATGCCAGGTACTATACGTGTGCAAAGTTTAGAGCTATTGGCTTGTATACTTTCTGATATATTGACATCAGGGTAAAAAATAGAGAGAGCATTTATTCTCTGTTGGCATCCCTGGATGCTCTTAAGAATATGCATAGTTATATCTGTTATGGTACACATAGCACATACGAAATTTGGTTGAAATCCAAATGATAGTATGGAAGTTACATGTATTTAAAGTTGGACCTCTCAGCAGGCTTAGGATCATGTTGGTAGCACTGACGTATATAAGTTACCCCAAATTAATATAGAATGTCAGGTACTATACGTGTGCATAGTTTTAAGCTGTCGGCTTGCATACTTTTTGATATATTGGTATTTGAAAAAAAAGTAGAGAGAGCATTTATTAACAGTTGGCAGCCCTGGTGGCTCTTAAGAATACGCTCAGTCATATCTGTTTATGTACACATAGCACATAACAAAATGAATTCCAATTGATAGTGTAGAAGTTATATGCATTTAAAAATTGGAAGTATCAGCAGACTTATAATCATTTTGGCAACACTGGAAATTAAACTGAAATATTACTATCTATACGTGTGTCAATTTTGAAACAGCTCCCATTGATACCTTCCAAGATATCCAACATGGAGCTCAAATTTCAATTGCGATTTGTCAGCAGTTGGTAGCACTGACATCATTTTCAAATACTGCTTTGAGATATCCAGATATATCTTTACTCCTACTAAATTTTGTTTCGA
The DNA here is from genome assembly GCA_946902985.2 of Meconema thalassinum. Taxonomy (NCBI): domain Eukaryota; kingdom Metazoa; phylum Arthropoda; class Insecta; order Orthoptera; family Tettigoniidae; genus Meconema; species Meconema thalassinum. The sequence continues at coordinate 29,114,968 of OX336394.1, forward strand.
TTGCTCCAGCCGTTTAGGAGTCAGTTAGACAGACGGACAGACAAACAGGCAGACAGACAGACAGAAGGACAGACAGACAGATAGACACACATTTGCCCGGATCGATCTCATAAGTCTACTTTGTCGATACAACTACACCCACTGACGCATGTCACCAGCCGCCACTGTTTGTAACAGCGTTACTATGGGTGTGCAGGAAGAACATCGAGGGCAAGTTCCCATCGTGTTCGACCGCACTTTTTCTACCCCAAGCCGCTTGTGTACGGTCATAATATTGACAAATGAGAGATTCGTCTTTTGCACAAAGGGAAAGGGCCTCAGACATAATACAATGTAGGGTACAAAGGCAAAGCGTAGGACGTACTGATAATTGGCACAGCAGACTTGGGAAAGTTTATCAAGTCCCACCACAAAACGAAGAGATTTGACTCCAATTAATGCCTTGCCTGAGGCTTCCTCAAGTTCCCAACAATATCTTGGGAACAATCCTAACTAACATCAATAGCTGCTCTCGCCTCTGATAGCCAATTATATGTTCCTCAAAATAGCTACTTGTTAAGAACTTGGTAACACAGGTAAATATTTAGTCAATTCACAGGTTTCTGAACACATTGTATTGTGAAACTGAAGTTAATTTCAAAGGCTGTATTTTGATTCGAGAAGACACCATGCCCTTTATCCCGTTGATTGGGAGATGTTCACTCAAAAGAGGGCGCATTAAAAGGATTTGATTCAGCGATCGCTTGAGCTCAGCGTATTACTGTGCCAGGGTAGACCTGGAGGCGGCGAGTTTAACAGTTCTCTCTTTCCTGTGCTTCCTGTCAAAATGTTTCATGGCCAATGTTCGCAACACGAGCTGCAACAGTGTGATTGGTAATAATAACAATGATAATAATAATACAAGGGGTTCCAAGTGGAATCACTTTGGGACACAAGTGCAATGGACTCAGTGTTTATTGCCTGCTATTTACCGACGACCTGTCACTTCTATCTCATTTAATAAAATCTTCTGTGAAACAACTTAATGCTCTCGCGCAACAAGCAGCAAAGGTAGGACTACATCATGTGTCACTTGAAGAAACACAGTACATCACATCAGTGAATCTCCTTGTACACTGCATATGGACCAGGGAGAGATTAGAGTACCTACGAGAATGGCTGGAACCATATCTCTCGGAAGTAAGGGTATTATCAACTCGAGTTAACAAGTTAGAAATCAACTAATCAACTAATCAAGAACACATAATAAGAAATGTCTCCCCCGAAAGACTAAAATGAGTCACCTCCAGACAGTTATACGTCCTGAAGCCTTATGTGCTTCAGAATGTCTAGAACTCAACCGGAAGCGACTCACAGAAACACTCGAAAGTACAGGAGAGAAAGATAACGAGGAAGATGTTGGGGCCTGTTAAGGAAGGGAATGAATACTGAAGGGGACCTAGTCAAGAGCTCTACACGTACTGTGAAAGAATCACGGATGTTGTTAGGAAACGACGACTAGCATTTTATGGACACGTCTACAGGATGCATCCTACAAAGTTGACCAACCAGCTCCTCGGTTACTGGCAAAAGCGTAAGACCAAGTCACCATGGTTGTGAGAAGTGAGCAAATATCTGCAAGAACTTGGAGGGACGGAACGAGACTTATAAGACCGGCCATCTCTCAGGAAGATGCTTCAGCAATTGAGGTTCCAGGACAAACCGCCAAGAAAGGAGACAGGTGCCCTCTGGACCCAGGAGAGGAGGGACCAACACAGCCAGAAGATGCGTAACTACTGGGCAAGCATCAAATCCCACTCCAAATGTAATAGTTGAAAGTCGTGGTCCATACATGGCCTATACGAAACAAGAAGAAGAATAATAAGCAATACCATACCTAGATGGGCATCTTATGATAACTAAATTCAGCAAATCTTTTAAGTGAACAAATTCAAATATTTGGGAGAAATTATTCAGCCCTATGGTTTAAACCGCGAAGCAAATAGAGGAAGAATTTCCAAATTACAGAGAGCTTACAGGATCACAGATATAATAAAAATAACTAGCAGGTACCCGCGGCTTCGCTCGCGTCATAGTTGAGTTATGTCCCAGTTGGCTTCTTAGATAACATGACAATCTTGACGAAACCACACCAGAGCCATCTGCTGAGAGACTCCTCAGCTAGCAGTACGCCGCGCTCCCACCAGATGGCTACCGCCGCCGCGCCAGGTCACGGTGCTCCCATTGTAAATGCACATTTTAAAGGTACTTATTTAATTGTGAGGCATTTAAATAGGAAGTGAGTTCGTTGCGGGCACACATGGGGTTATGCGGAACCTGTAGATACCCCATATGAGTAGGTTGGTGTTAACAGGACATTATCTTCGGTACAAAACCGGAATGGGACCTTAGCAGAATAATATAGGGAGGATATCTCGAAAGCAAAACTTAGACACTACAATACAGTAATCTAACTGAAGCGTTGTAAGTATCTGAGACCTTAGTCATTGGTGGCGTATCTTTAACCAAATACATAGAGAAACAAGAATGGCAAATTTTACGATTTTTTTGTGCCCAGTTTGTATAAGGGAATATTGAGGGAAACATCATCATTTGAAAAGTGACGTTACAGGAGAATGATGAAATCCGATGGGTAGAGTAACAAAGGAGGAGGCATTAAGACTAGTCAAAGAATTGAAGACTGATCAACAACAACATTTATGTTGTCCTTCGGAATTGTAATCTTTTATGTGTGGTTTTTACATGCGACCACCAGAGGTAAGGTTCGATCGTTATCACGATTTCATCCACGATCAGAGACACTTGCCTCTCTTTTTCAACTGTGCAGTACACTGGACAAGACCATCAGAGAATAGAACAAGAGGAATTTACCTGGGAGACAAGCCGTGGATTGTTTGGTGTTCGCCCTCGACTTGGCACTTCTGGGAAGCTCAACGAAACTAGCAATGGAGCAGCTCAATATTGGAACTACAGAAGAGGAAGATAATGATGATGATGATGATGACTGTTGTTTTAAGGGGCCTAACATCTAAGTTATCGGCCCCTAATCGTTTGAGTGATAGTGAAAGATGAGATGAGAATGAAAACTATAACTAATACTAACTACAGACTTACAAACTAGAAGAAGAAATGGTAAACAAACTTAGGATAAGGCAAATAAAGGACAGGAAGAAAAGGAATGCCCTCAACCTTCGAAGAATGAGGATTGAGGGACTTGGAAGGAAGGAGAGCCATGAAAGGCAGATAGGAAAGGGGGGAAAAGGAGAGAGCCCACCCCAAGGTCAGAGGAAAAAGGGGATAAAACGAATCCAGCTCTGGAATCCCCCAGGATCGCCAACTCCCGAACTCACCAGCCGTGAGTCCCTGAGGGTGTAGCAATATCCAGGGTGCATCAGAAATGGTGGGGCTACACACACCCTATCTCCTGAAGGGCCTTGATCAAAAGACAGGAGATAACATGGATAGAAGAAGAAGGCTGACTCCTCGAAGAATGATGGTACCAGGAAAGATGTGACAAGGGCCAACTATGGCGGGAACCGGGTGAGTTAGCCGAGGTCGTTGCGGCATGACTGTTGGCAGTCGCTCACATCCGGGAGGCGAGGAAGTTCGAATCCCCCCGCCGGCAACCTTGAAGATGGTCTTCTGTGGTTTCCCATCTTCCTTCCAGGCAAATGCCGGGGTTGGTCCCTAACTATAGGCCACAGCCGCTACCTTCCAACTCCTCGACCCTCCCATCCCACATTCCTCCCCAACGGTACTTGTAGCTCACCCATTGGGTATCCGTCTCGAAGCAGCTACAAAACTGGCGAGCCGAACATGTCCTCGACACTCCCGGCACTAAAAGCCATACGCTAAAAAAAACTATGGCGGGAAAGTGAAAGACCCCCTAGGCCTCGGATACCCTAATACCGCCGGGCTCGGAAGTGAACAATAGTTGACCAAGAGAGGTCGACAGGAAAGAATACGGAGAGGAGCCTGGCACAACTAATTAGAAGCAATGCCGGACTCAGCTGCGGTTGCGTGGTCGCCAACCCACGTCCCACTAGATGTGAGAAGAGGAAAAACCTCACCAACATCAATGAGAGAACCCATGCATTGTCCTCTACTTTGACTCCTTTCTGTTCAAGGTCGTCAAAGGTGGCGAGAGATTCTCTCTAGTGAACGTCGCGTCGTTCCAATCAATTACACCAGCAACTATAGGAGTGTATCGTGTCGTGTCACAAATTAAGCACAGAAGGCAATCACAGAGTTGTAGCACATCACGTCACTCCTCCCAGCGGCTGTAGGTTTTGAACTTGAGGGCACACAACAGTTCAGAGAGCACCGCACTAGTAATTACACCCTCCATCACCGCTAGCAGTCCACCTCCAGGTGTAGTGGCTTGCATTCTTGACTGTCATCTCGAAAAAAGTGCTTGTAACATTTCATGAAGCGGTGTGGGTGCTTTGGAGCGCTTGTGTGGTGGAGTCTTGAACTTGGTAAGTGAGAGTGCTAGTCTTGGTTTTCCATAGAGGAGGTGCTGGTCGAGAGGGAGTGTCAACTCTGGGGATTCCAGAGAGATGAATAAGACAATAGTGAAGATAACAAATGGATGTTAAATAAAGGAAGGAGTTGTTAGTTAGTTATTGTTGTTTTAAGGGGCGGAACTACGAGGTCATCTGCCCCTTTGAGTTGATTTCGGTTATTGGTGATTATAATGAATAGATATTTTATGCGAAATAGTCGTGAAGGAGGATATACTTGGTTATTCTGTCTTATTTAATACGTCGTATTAGTTGTAATATTACAGTTTCTTCTATAGCTCCAACAAAGAATTAAAATCTAATAATGAGAAATAGATTGGTGATCATCATCATCATCATCTTCATTTCTCCTTTTCCAGTTGACACTGTGTGGGGGCGAATATGGTTCCTCTCCACTTTGTCCTGTCGTTCCACCATTCCTCTTCCGACACGGTGTTCCAATCCAGGTTCCGTTTTTTAATACTATCTCCACCGAGTCCATCCAACGCATTCTTGGTCTTCCTCGTCCTCTCTTCCCTGTCATCCGTCGTTCCAGTGCTCGTCTTGGTAGCCTTACTTCATTCATCCGTTTGACATGTCCAAACCATCTCAAACTGTTTTGCACCAGTTTGTCATTTAGTTTCTGTACTCCCAGTTCTTTCCGTATATCTTCATTTCTCACTCTGTCCCTCCTCGTTTTCTGGACAATACTTCTCAGGAATCTCATCTCAGCTGCCTGTACTCTGCTCTCATCCCTCTTAGTCATGATATAAATTGTAAATTATATAATTGTGACAGCATGACTGGTACAACTTATATATACATCCCTTCATTCAACTAAATAGTAAGTAGCATTCCAATGAACTATGGTTATGTGACAGTAGAATATTAACTTGCCTTGTTTACTGTAGTGTCCTGGTTGGTGATCAAAACACACCATCCCTGAGATGAATGAGTTCTTTTGACTCTATCAAAATAATATTCGTTCATAGTATTCTATTTATGAAATGGCGCCCTCCCGGTTTTATTATTAGTAGTATATTCCTTAAAGGAATATAATTACATTTGTCAGCCACAACATCAGGGCTTCCAATGTATTAAACATATTACATGCTGAGCATTCCAACAGTGATTCCAAGTAAGAATGAAAACTGATCGCAATTTGACGGTGGGTTTTAATGTGAGCTATTTAAAATTATTCATGGGTTTTGGGCTATTGCCGTGTGAAAATAAAATATTGTTATACCCCGGAGTTCCCACAGGGTATTGCCACCCCCTATCGTCCCCTTTTATCACCTTTCACCCCCATTTCATTCAAGCCAACCATACACACATATGGTAATTCTTACAACGTAAGTCTAAACACACAGCTACCTGCTATATGGGCCAGGAATCTGCTGACTACATAACACAAACATGGGCAATTCACATAAATACCAGCCCCACCAGGAAGTGATCATCTTTCGTCCACCGAGGTGCTGTCCAACGCCAGATCGAATGCTCTGCAGTTCCGGTAAGTGTACTCAACGGTTATCCTTAATAATTCGTTTCTGTTCCAACCCCAATACTTGTAATCATCTCATTCATCCTTGTGCACTTCGCATCACACTTATAATAATTAAAACAATTCTCACTCTCTTAAACTGCCTTCTTGTATTTCTTGGACACTCTGTTCGAACTCTGGCCCTCAGCCAGCAAGCCTTTACTCAGCTGCGCCACACCGGCTGTATTGCTTGTCTGGTATTTAACATTGTAAACACGAGGCAGCGTTCGGTCAGTAAGCAAGGACAGCCATCCGCTTGCCTGTTCCATTCATTCTTTACCTTACTCACTTCACTACACTCACGTGACACCCTGCATCCAAGCTTCCACGCCTTTTAATAATCGCCACCCTAATTCGAGCTACCAAACCCCCAGGACAACACAATATGATACGTTTCTAAGGAACCTTGCCTCCTTTTTCAATGGAATTAAGTTTGATTGTGAGCAATAAGTAAAAAAAACCACAACTATATGTTGAATGAACTCCCTACGTACACTATATCCTAATGAATGCCACTTATCACTTAAAAATAATTGCGTTTATTGGGTGATAATGACGTCTTTGCAACAGTCCCCTATTAGGCGCACTGAGCCCAAACTCGGGAGACGCAGAGGTGCGCCGGATGGAAGGTTAAACACATTAATATGTTTGGGGAAAGGCTCTAAGACTGAGGCGGATAATGAGTTCCAATTATCAATACTACGGTTAATGAAAGAATATTTCCCATAATTTGTACGCTGCGGTCAGCCCTTAACTTTATGTGTCCGGCATTGCTTCCATTTACTTGTGCCGGGCTCCTCTCCGTCTTCTTTCCTGTCGACCTCCCTTGGTCAACTCTTGTTCTCTTCCTACCCCGATGGTATTAGGGTATCCGGGGCCTAGGAAGTCTTTCACTTTCCCGCCTTAATTGGTCCTTGTCACATCTTTCCTGATACCCTCATTCTTTGAGGGGTCAGCCTTCTCTTTCTTTTCATGTTACCTCCAGTCTTCTGCACAAGGCCCTCAAGGCGGCAGGGTGTGTGTGACCCCACCACTTCTGGTGCAGCCTGGATAGTGCTACACCCTCATGGACTCACGGCTGGTGAGTTTGGGAGTTGGCGACCCCGAGGGATTCCTGAGCTGGGTCCGTTTTGTCCCATTTTTCCTCTGTCCTTGGTCCCTCTCCTGGTTCCCTTTCCTATCTGTCTTTCATGGCTCTTCTTCCTTCCAAGTCCCTCAATAGTCATTTTTCGAGGGTTGAGGCATTTCTTTTCTTCCTGTCCTTTATTTTTCCTTATCCATTATTTGTTTACCATTTCTTCTTCTGGCAAGTAAGTTTGTAGTTAGTATTAGCTATAGTTTTCATTCTCATCTCATCTTTCACTATCACCCAAACCATTAGGGGCCGATAACCTAGATGTTAAGCCCCTTAAACCAAAAATTATCATCATCATCATCCTCACTTGAAGGAGTGCCTAGGAGGTCAACAATTCGCTTCAGACGAGGAGGTGAAACACTTCGCGAGAACGTGGCTGAACACGCAAGGACAGGATGGTTACCATGAGGGAATATTCAAACTCACCCCACGAAGCGACAAGTGCCTAAACCGATATGGAGCCTAATGCATGTACTATCAGTTAGCTGTATAGGTTGTGTGAAATAAAATGTACAGTTTCACTGCACACTTTGTAACCTTAATTTCTGATCACCCCTCGTAATAACATTTTTTGTATTTAATTCCAGTGCCATTGCGTGATGTAAAATTGTATCAACATTTCTAAAACAAAGCAATAAAAGTGATGTGTCTGTATCCTCCAAACAAGGTTTTTGATATTATAAAGTCATATGAAAATTAATGAGCAAAAAACAAAATGCTTGGTCATAGGTAGAAAAGGTGAAAGATTACTATAAAATTAGAAGATGAAATTGAACAAGTAGATAGTTTTAAATACCCAGGAAGTTGGGTTACACAAGAAATTATATGCACTAAAGAAATAAAATCAAGGATTGCAATAGCAAAAGAAGCCTTCAGTAAGAAAAGAACATTATTTTCTGGACCAATGAAAGTAAGCCTAAGGAAAATATCAATTAAATGTTTTGTTTGGAGTGTAGCAATGTTTGGAGCGGAAACTGGGACGCTTAGGAAAGAAGACGAGAGAAGAATAGAGGCTTTCGAAATGTTGCTATGAAGAAGAATGGAGAGAATACGGTGGAAGGACAAAGTGAGAAATGAGGAAGTATTAAAGAAAGTAGGAGAAGAAAGGATGATGCTAATGAAGATATGGAAAAGAAAGATGAATTAGATTGGACACTGTCTAAGAGGAGATGGTTTGGTGAAAAGTGTATTAGAAGGGACAGTCCAAGGGAAAATCCGAATAGGGAGAAGGAGGTTTCAGATGCTGGATTCCATCAAGATTGATAAATCCTATGAGCTAATGAAACGTGCTGCTGAAGACCGGATAAGGTGAAGAGACTGACCATGAGGAAACCTGCCATCAGGCAGATAAACTTCTGATAAAGACATAAATTGTACAGTTCTGAAATTCTCTTCGATTTGAATCTGATAATTTTCAATTTGCTCTTCTGAAAAATTTGCTTGATTTGACCGTGATCTCCTGCCTCCTGTTGCCTTAATTGTGTTGAGTCTTATTGTGTAATTAGAAGATTTTTTCATTTATCTTCAAGAACTGGTCTATGGAACATCTTATATTTGAACTCTGATGTTTTCTTATTTAAAATACTATTGTTATTTGATGTATTAAGATTAGTTTGTGAGATATTGTACAACGTGGGATATGTGAGACAATTTTTCCACAAAAATCGGGAATGTCTGAAGCGCTAGACGTTGGTACACCGTGCTCTTCATGTTGGTATTCCTGTACGTGGTGTATGAAGTAATGCGCCTGCTGTGTTTTACGTGTGAACAAGGTAGGTCCGAGAGCCTGAAGACTCTGCTACAAGCAGTGCGATATTATCTGGGTTGTTCTGTCCGGCACGATGTATGTCACCCGTGGCGAAACACCACTGCTCTGCACGTTAAGCTGCCCGTTGTATGTATGCACATTTACGGTAAAGCTTTTTTATTGACCATGTCTGTAACAAAGGATTGATGAATGAATGTCCTCTCCGAGTGTTTTAAATTGAAAGACATGCAGAGCAGTAGCCGATTCCAAGTGTGACGGAGCATAAAGCAATCCGTTATTTCATTTATTCATTCATTCAATTATTCATTCATTTACAGAGGGTGTGCAAATTATTAACCTTAAATGAAAAAATGGAAATCCACAGCCTGCTTCCAGTCGACCGACCGGATCAGGGATGGAATGAATTAAGCCTCCTAGCGGTGAGGATACGAACTGTGTCGGCTGCCGAAGCCTGTCGCACTCCTCTGAGACAATGATTAAATGAATGACAGATTAAATGAAATGATAGTGGAGAGTGTTGCTGGAATTAAATGTTGACAGGGAAGACCGGAGTACCCGGAGAAAAACCTGTCTGCCTCCGTTTTGTCCAGCACATATCTCACATGGAGTGACCGGGATTTGAACCACGGACTCAGCGGTGAGAGGCCAGCGTGCTGCTGCTTAAGCTACGGAGGCTTGCTACTAAGTTTAAATAAAGAATGTAAATCAGTTACACATTTTTATTCAAAATTATTCGATTTTATTTTCATTACCCTGCTTAGTGATGTTTTCTCTCCTATGGACTTACAATTTTTCCTGTAAGGTATTGCGTCTGGGAATTTTCAAAATCGGAGATTCTGAGGGGTACCAGAGCTGGGTCCGTTTTCTCTTTATTAATTTCCTTTGGAATGTACCCAATGTTTAAGGTGTACGCCAATCAGTACTTAACCACATATATGCTATCTATAGTACTCCCCCAGGGACTCACATCTAGTGGGACGTGGGTTGGCGACCACGGGGCCCCAACTGAGTCCGGCATTGCTTCCACTTACTTGTGCCGGGTTCCTCTCCGTCTTCTTTCCTGTCGACCTCACTTGGTCAACTCTTGTTCTCTTCCGACCCCAACGGTATTAGGGTATCCGAGGCCTAGGGAATCTCTTCATTTCCCGCCTTAATTGGCCCTTGTCTCATCTTTTCTGCGAGGGATCAGCCTTTTTCTTTTCCTGTTATCTCCTGCCTTCTGCTCAAGGCCCTCAAGGAGGCAGAGTGTATGTAGCCCCAACACTTCTGGTGCACCTGGATATTGCTACACCCTCAGGGGCTCACGGCTGGTGAGTTCAGGAGTTGGCGACCCCGAGGGATTCCTGAGCTGGGTTCGGTTTTCCCCCTTTTATCCATTACCTCTGGGGCAGACTCTCTCCTTTTCCCCCTTTCCTATCTGCCTATCTCCTTCCTTCAAAGTCCCTCAATCCACATTCTTCGAGTGTTGAGGGCATTTCTTTTCCTCCTGTCCTTTATTTGCCTTATTCTGCTTTTGTTTTCCATTTCGTCTTCTACTATGTAAGTTAGTAGTTAGTTTAGTTATAGTTTACATTTCATTTTCATCTTCACGATCACCCAAACCATTAGGGGTCGATAACCTAGATGTTAGGCCACTTAAAACAACAATTATCATCATCATCATCATCATATAATTTGCGACCTGACATTGAGGACTTCTTCTGCTCAATTAAGAATAAAATCAATTAAGTATAAAAACAAGAAGTTCCGTGACGAACTAAAGAGCCTATTTTTCTTAAAATTAAGTTTCATGCCAATGATTAATCTACAGTATATGAACCTATCTAGAATAATGACGAAATTAAGTTGGTAATATCGAAATATCTAATTAGTTCGAAATATACCAGGTATAGAGAATTACAGTTGGCAGCCCTGGTGACTGAATATATTCTTAGTTCCATCTCTTAAGGTACAGAATAAAAAAATTGGTTGAAGTTCAATGGACGTTACATGCAGTTAGACATTGGATCTATCAGCACGCGTAAAAGCATGTTGGCAACAATATCATGCGTGTGATGGTCAGAAATAGCCTAATCTGAAATATTATGATATCTTGTTGTGACAATTTTGTACGAAATTCATTTGTTAGTATAGAAGTTATATGCATTTTAAAATTGGATCTATCAGCAGGCATAGAATCATGTTGGCAGCACTGACTTATATTAATTATTCCAAATTAATCTAGAATGTCAGGTGATATACGTGTGCAAAGTATAGAGTTGTTGGCTTGCATATTTCCTGATATATTGATATTAGGTTAAAAAAATATAGACAGCATTTATTAACAGTTGGCAGGCCTGATTGCTCTTAAGAATACTTACAGTGATATCTGATATGTTACACATAGCACATACGAAATTTGGTTGAAATCCAACTGATAGCATAGAAGTTACATGTATTTAAAAATTGGTCCTATCAGCAGGCTTAAAATCATGTTGGTAGAACTGAAATATATAAGTTACTCCAAAATTAATCTAAAATGTGAGGTACTATACGTGTGCATAGTTTAAAGGTGTCGGCTTGCATACTTTCAGATATATTGGTATTTGGATAAAAGAATAGAGAGAGCAATTATTAACAGTTGGAAGCCCTGGTGGTTCTTAAGAATACGCGCAGTCATATCTGTTTATGTACACATATTACATACAAAATTTGGTTGAAATCCAATTGATAGTGTAGAAGTTATAGACATTTAAAAATTGGACCTATCAGAAGGCTTAAAATTATTTTGGCAATACTGTCATGTATGGCCTCCTGGAAATTAAACTGAAATAGTGTTGTCTATATGTGTGCCAATTTTGGAATAGCTCCCATGCATACCTTCCAAGATATCCAACATGGAGCTCAAATTTCTAGTGCGTTTTTTCAGCAGTTGGTAGCACTGACGTCATTTTCAAATATGGACGTGAGATATTCCGGTATCCATCTTTACTCATACTAAATTTGGTTTCGATTTCTGCAGCCGTTTAGGAGTTGGTAGGGGGGGGGGACACACACAGCCAGACAGACAGACAGACAGACAGACAGAAGGACAGACAGACAGACGGACAGACAGACAGACACACATTTCCCCGGATCGATCTCATAAGTCTACTTTTTCCTCATTATTTGCAACATGTGAAAAGTAGGCTAAAAACTAGAGATGTACTTAAATCTAATGTTTGTTTGATGTGAAATGTTTATGAGATAAATTGTGATTTAAAGAATGAAAAAATAATAAAATGGATATCCTTACAATTGAATAGACTATTAATTGTAAATAAATAAAATAAAATATAATATTGGGCTTTACATTAAATTTTTCAAAATAAAGTTAGAAAAATAGAAATTTTGTAATGGTAAGTTTATATAAAATAATGGGCTGTACATTAAAAATTCAAAAATATAAACAATTAAATAAATTGCCTGTTTGCCATCTTTTGATGAATGCAGTACATTTGCATTTTTCTGTTGGCACAGACTAGATTATCACCAGTGTCTCAGTCTCACTCATGGCTGTGATTATATGGAAGCTACTGAGGTATGGGTGGTGCTTAGTAATGCCATTCAGGGCACAGTCAGTGTCTGTTGGCACAGGCTAGAGTATCACCGATGTCTCAGTCTCACTCATGGCTGTGATTATATGGAAGCTACTGAGGTATGGGTGGTGCTTAGTATTAACCTTCAGGGCACAGTCAGTGTCTGTTGGCACAGGCTAGAGTATCACCGAGGTCTCAGTCTCACTCATGGCTGTGATTATATGGAAGCTACTGAGGTATGGGTGGTGCTTAGTAATGGCATTCAGGGCACAGTCAGTGTCTGTTGGCACAGGCTAGAGTATCACCGATGTCTCAGTCTCACTCATGGCTGTGATTATATGGAAGCTACTGAGGTATGGGTGGTGCTGAGTAATGACATTCAGGGCACAGTCAGTGTCTGTTGGCATAGGCTAGAGTATCACCGATGTCTCAGTCTCACTCATGGCTGTGATTATATGGAAGCTACTGAGGTATTGGTGATGCTTAGTAATGACATTCAGGGCACAGTCAGTGTCTGTTGGCATAGGCTAGAGTATCACCGATGTCTCAGTCTCACTCATGGCTGTGATTATATGGAAGCTACTGAGGTATGGGTGGTGCTTAGTATTAACCTTCAGGGCACAGTCAGTGTCTGTTGGCACAGGCTAGAGTATCACCAGTGTCTCAGTCTCACTCATGGTTGTGATTATATGGAAGCTACTGAGGTATGGGTGGTGCTTAGTAATGGCATTCAGGGCACAGTCAGTGTCTGTTGGCACAGGCTAGAGTATCACCGATGTCTCAGTCTCACTCATGGCTGTGATTATATGGAAGCTACTGAGGTATGGGTGGTGCTGAGTAATGACATTCAGGGCACAGTCAGTGTCTGTTGGCATAGGCTAGAGTATCACCGATGTCTCAGTCTCACTCATGGCTGTGATTATATGGAAGCTACTGAGGTATTGGTGATGCTTAGTAATGACATTCAGGGCACAGTCAGTGTCTGTTGGCATAGGCTAGAGTATCACCGATGTCTCAGTCTCACTCATGGCTGTGATTATATGGAAGCTACTGAGGTATGGGTGGTGCTTAGTATTAACCTTCAGGGCACAGTCAGTGTCTGTTGGCACGGGCTAGAGTATCACCAGTGTCTCAGTCTCACTCATGGTTGTGATTAAATGGAAGCTACTGAGGTATGGGTGGTGCTTAGTAATGACCTTCAGGGCAAAGTCAGTGTCTGTTGGCACAGGCTAGAATATCACCGATGTCTCAGTCTCACTCATGGCTGTGATTATACGGAAGCTACTGAGGTATGGGTGGTGCTTAGTAATGACACTCAGGGCACAGTCAGTGTCTGTTGGCACAGGCTAGAGTATCACCGATGTCTCAGTCTCATTCATAGCTATGATTATATGGAAGCTACTGAGGTATGGGTGGTGCTTAGTAATGCCATTCAGGGCACAGTCAGTGTCTGTTGGCATAGGCTAGAGTATCACCGATGTCTCAGTCTCACTCATGGCTGTGATTATACGGAAGCTACTGAGGTATGGGTGGTGCTTAGTAATGACATTCAGGGCACAGTCAGTGCCTGTGGATGCTGTGAAAGGTTCTACTCATAGAGTTAGTACTGCTGTACTGACTCAGTGAGGAAAGCAATGGCAAACTACCTCACTCCTTATCTTGCCTAGTACGCCTCAATATTGCGCTGCCTTGTTTTTTTGGGTATCTACCCACATAACCTAACGGCGGTGCTTTTTGAGGATCTAACCAGCCTTCGGGCTGTGTACCTAACAGATAGACACTGCCGAATATCAACAAATATTTTAACTTCGTGCTTGAAATTAGTAAAACGAATCTTCTTCCAAAATATGGAGTGTGCTATCAATGGCAAATGTATGTGCCTTCTATTTGGAATGTACCATCTATATCAGGTGATATTAATCCATTGCCCACGAATCTTTCAATAGTTCAAGATTGGACATTCATTACCAAAAGACTTCAAATTCATTTGCTCTAAATTCAGAGATTTTGGAATTGAAATGCCATGTCCTGTGGTTCGGATTCCACGTAAAACGGAGGTCCCGTGTCATATGATCGCGAGATTAACGGTTACGTTAAACTACAAGCTTCGCTTGCTCTAAATTCACACTAAAAGTTGAATGAAGTAACCAAAATGAAATGTGTGGCATTGTGCATCAGCAATGATATTATTTTAGTGTAAAATATAAAAAATCATTATAGTCAGTTTCTTAGAAGAAAATTTAATTAAGACTATTAATTAAACGTTTGAAATAATTTCACCGCCTTGCAAACAATTTGTATGCATTAATTTATTAAAAAGTAAATATCAAATGTTGGAAAACTGGCGTTTAGTCTAATAATTTGCACACCTCCGTATTTAGTCCTTTATTAATTCATTTAATTATTCACTAATTATTCTATCACTTAGTAATTCTTTTAATTTCATGTATTTATTGATTCAGTTAGCATTTATTTAATAATTTACTTAGTTAATCACTCGCTTATGAGTTATAAAATGAATCCCTTTATTCTTTCAGTCATTCAATCATTCGTTCATTTATTCTTTCTTCTTCTTTCTACTTTGGACTGCGCTCGTTAATAGTTTGACTTTCATCTTTACCCAGTATTGTTGCATTTAATCTTTGACGTAATTATTGATCCATTCGTTTATTTCTTCGCTTATTCATACAATTATCTAATTCAATGATTCATTTAATTTGCATTCATTTCCAAATTCACCTGTTAATTCATTAATTTATTCATTTTGTAATTCGTTATTTATTAATTTTATAGCTTCGTCCGGTATCTTCAACAGTTTACCTTGCGTAAGCTTAAAAGGCGCACGAACGACAGGTCCCAGACGCAAGTCCGAAAAGTCGAGGAAAGGACAGGATTGTTACCACGTGTAAACCGATTTGGAGACTATGTTGAAGGATAACCTAATAGGCCTAACTGAATACTTCCAATACCAAAGTGTTAGTTGTCCAAACAAACATCGAGAACAATGCTGAAACCATTCAACAGTGCAGTCATTTCTGCTACTGACGATAATAGGTGCACACAGAAATGAAAAGGAGAGCAGGCCTTCAGCATTAAGAGACAGTTTCTGACAAGCAGGCATATTAGCATTAAAACTAGAAAATTGTTTATCAAAGCATTTGTCTGGAGTGCTTTGTTATACGGATGCCGAACTTGGATTCTAAGGAAACAGGACATACAACGCCTGGAAGCAGCGGAAATGTAGATGTGGAGAAGGATTCTGAAATTAAGCTGGACGGAGAAAAAGACTAACGAATGGGTCCTGAAGGAAGTGGACAAAACAAGGAAATTGATCTCTATTATAGAAAAGAGGAAAGTGATATTCGTTGGCCACACTCTACGTCATAATGAGTGCCTGATCACCATACTGGAAGGAAATGTTTTGGGGAAGAAAGGAAGAGGAAGACCGTGGATGTCTCATCTGTATTCTGTGATGCATGGACTTCAATTTAAACAGTATGCTGTCTTAAAACGCTCAGCAGGTGAGAGACAAATGTGGTTACTGCGACAAGGCCTAGCCTTTAGATGATGATGAAAAATGAAAATCCACAGCCTGCTTCCAGTCTCCGACCGGATAAGAACTGTGCCGGTTGCCGAGGCCTGACGCACTCCTCTGGGGCAATGATTAAATGAATGACAGATGAAATGAAATGATAGTGGAGAGTGTTGCTGGAATGAAATGTTGACAGGGAAAACCGGAGTACCCGGAGAAAAACCTGTCTGCCTCCGTTTTATCCAGCACAGATCTCACATGGAGTGACCGGGATTTGAACCACGGACCCAGCGGTGAGAGGCCGGCGGGCTGCCGCCTAAGCCACGGAGGCTCACCCATATCACAGTAATGGACCCAGCGGTGAGAGGCCGGCGGGCTGCCGCCTAAGCCACGGAGGCTCACCCATATCACAGTAATGGACCCAGCGGTGAGAGGCCGGCGGGCTGCCGCCTAAGCCACGGAGGCTCACCCATATCACAGTAATGGACCCAGCGGTGAGAGGCCGGCGGGCTGCCGCCTAAGCCACGGAGGCTCACCCATATCACAGTAATGGACCCAGCGGTGAGAGGCCGGCGGGCTGCCGCCTAAGCCACGGAGGCTCACCCATATCACAGTAATGGACCCAGCGGTGAGAGGCCGGCGGGCTGCCGCCTAAGCCACGGAGGCTCACCCATATCACAGTAATGGACCCAGCGGTGAGAGGCCGGCGGGCTGCCGCCTAAGCCACGGAGGCTCACCCATATCACAGTAATGGACCCAGCGGTGAGAGGCCGGCGGGCTGCCGCCTAAGCCACGGAGGCTCACCCATATCACAGTAATGGCCCCAGCGGTGAGAGGCCGGCTGGCTGCCGCCTAAGCCACGGAGGCTCACCCATATCACAGTAATGGACCCAGCGGTGAGAGGCCGGCGGGCTGCCGCCTGAGCCACGGAGGCTCACCCATATCACAGTAATGGACCCAGCGGTGAGAGGCCGGCGGGCTGCCGCCTAAGCCACGGAGGCTCACCCATATCACAGTAATGGACCCAGCGGTGAGAGGCCGGCGGGCTGCCGCCTGAGCCACGGAGGCTCACCTATATCACAGTAATGGACCCAGCGGTGAGAGGCCGGCGGGCTGCCGCCTGAGCCACGGAGGCTCACCCATATCACAGTAATGGACCCAGCGGTGAGAGGCCGGCGGGCTGCCGCCTAAGCCACGGAGGCTCACCCATATCACAGTAATGGACCCAGCGGTGAGAGGCCGGCGGGCTGCCGCCTAAGCCACGGAGGCTCACCCATATCACAGTAATGGACCCAGCGGTGAGAGGCCGGCGGGCTGCCGCCTAAGCCACGGAGGCTCACCCATATCACAGTAATGACAACCAAAACCAACATTTATGTTCGACCATGTCGAAATGTAAATATTATATGTCAGAAAACTGTATCATATTTAGGGTAATTATAACACAGTTTCTCCCACCGACAGTAGTGGCTACGCTGGCTAAAGCGCAGCATTAGGTCATGGGACTAAGCTCTCTGCTGACTCGGTAGACTCGTGGGTTCGAGCCCCACCGTCGGCCGTCCTTGAAATGGTTTTCCGTGGTTTCCCCATTTTCAACACCAGGCAAATGCTGGGACGGTACCTTCTGACAGGCCACGGCCGCTTCCTTCCACATCCCTGCCCAGTTTCATTCACCATCATTCATTTCATCTCTCATTAACTCCTCTCATGAGGTTGGTGTCAGGAAGGGCATCCGGCCGTAAAAACCATCTCCACAAAGACTTCAATCGCATCTCATCCCATAAGGGGTAGTCATACATACATAACACAGATTCTCCCACCAATCCGAGCTCAAGAAACAGTTGTGTGACCAATTTGCTAAGGATAGCATCGCACCTCCGCTGACATCCACGGCCTCCTATTGTAAATTTCACTGCGTGTCTAGTGTCAAAATGGGGTATTCCAGGAGACCATGGTATTCTCTGCGTCCCATGCGCTCTGTTCAGTACATAAAACTGGAATAAACTCAACGGATATTTATGAATATTTATGTTCGAATATAAAATAGTTATAATTATCGTCGAACATAAGCAGTCGTATGCAACTCGCCTATAATGGTAATTAAGACACTCGTATGGAAATTATAAAAGTCGCTTCACTTGTTTTAAAAACACTCTCGTGTCTTAATTATTGCCATTATAGGCTCGTTGCATAATGTACTATTATAATATCAAAATTATTATCATAAGAGTTTGGTAGAAAATTTTCGAAATTTGCCAATATTTTTTTTTTACCGTGCATCAACTTTTTCTTATATATCCCAAGTTTATAAGACATTTCCTCCTTTTCTTTTTACAAGGTGTGTATTACGTCTTCAGCTACAAAATGTACCTCATTCGGGACATGAGGATTCATACTTGTTTTATATACTGTATTTATTCTAAAAAGAGAACTATTTTCAGCTGCTCTGAATAAAAATTCAATAAAAGTACCCAATTTACCATTTATGTTAGTGATTGAGGTACATTTTGTAGGTGCAGATGTAATACACACCTTAAAGAAAGAAAAATCGGAAATTTCTTACAAACTTGGAATATGTAAGTGAGACGATGATGCATGGTAAAACAATTTGTCAAATTTTGAAAATTCTGTAAAAGACTGGTTGGTTAGTTCCTCAGTTTAGGGGCTGCGACAACGCGCTCATGTAGCCCCGTGTACTTTGGGTGTCTGTAGAATCTGTCTGATAACCGGTGTTAATTGTGGTGACTGTATTAGTGTGTGTTATCTGTTTTATTTCAAGTAAGGACTGCAGGCATTAAATTTTTCCAAGTAGTTCCTACTTTTGCCACCAAACGCTACCGTAAACGACCAACTAGTTCAGAACTTAGTTACCGGATGCCCCCGCAGTCGGCTCATGACAACGAACGTAGGAACCTAAGAACGGTAGTGAAATGTTTAACCTATATAGGCTATACTTTAGCATCACACAGGTGTAATTAGTGGAAGGTCCTTTTACATGCCATAAATCTATGACATGGGACCGCCGGCTTTACTTCCCCTTCGTAGGAAGACATACTGAGGGATTTTAACGTTCCTAAAAAATCCGACGACTTCGGCCAGGTTTGAACCCTTGATCTTGGGCATAGATGCTCAGCATGCTACCAACTAAGCCACCGAATCTCTAAAAGACTATCATGATAAGAATTTCGGCATTATACAAGTTGCTTTTGGTTGTCACAAGCTTGCCATTACTGTGATATGAGTATCATTTGTCAACAATATTTGTAGCATGCTCACAAATCGAATGAATATTGCCATTGTATTCCTATCTTAATCTGGACCCCCCCCCCCCCTCCCCTTCGCTGCTGTCTGCGGAGCAGGACTTTCGGGTCCATATCCTAACTACGGTCACATTTAAAATCTTCCTCAAAAGAAAATGTATGTGTTGGTAATATTATTTCTTTTGAAGAATATTTTGTATTTTGTGGTTGAAATTAGACTAAACTGACTGTAGCCATCAAGGAGGAATGACATTAGTTCATGAATAAAGTCTTTGAAATGCATCTTTTAATTCTTTCTGTCTAGAATACATGCTGCTGGAAATACGAGCGGAGAGCTCCAACAAATGACGCTTTATGAGATAAAAGAAACACCAGGCTATTAATGTTGTTGTGCAAATGGCAGCCGTTAAGAAGAAGCCTTATTAATATGTCGATAGTTAAACTTTAATAAATGCTTCACATTTATCTTGGAGCACTTCCCATTTAAAGACTCCACGATATAAGTCGCACATTACCTCCTCAAATGTCCACCCATCTGTGGTTTATTCTCACGTATAAAAAGTTGTCTCTTTTCTCGTAAACGGGAGGTCCTTAAGTCCTGTGCCGCACCGTAAAGTACTGTACTGTGGCAGCTCAATTATAATATACAGGCTGTTATATCCGGCGTTGCGCGGGTGTTGCTTAATACGTAAGTTGTGGTTCGATTTGAATGTTCTGGTTGCGATAAATGCTCTACTGTATAAGAACTTAAACTACAAAAAATAAAGTGCAACATTTTGATAATTTCAATTCTGAAACAGTATTCCTATGACTAAGGCACGGAAGTTCATGGAAAATCATATTTTTGCAAATTTATGCATATTTTGGTTATTTTGACACATTGCATCATAGTTTTCTCTTTGGCCACTTTAAGTGCATGTCTCTGCTCGACAAGGGAGTATATTCTAACTCCCTGTTGTTCTGAAGCGCTTTTTGTTACCTCATGTTCTTAAAGTTTTACATTTCAATTCGGACTCCGAGAGACTATTACAGAATAATACTAAAACTATTTTATTACCTGTTAAGTTTCAGTCCTATTAAAATTGTGTATCCTTTATGCTTAAAAATGAACATAATAAAATAATTATTGATGGTCAACACCGCTTGAAGATCCATAAAAAACATTTCCTACTGTTTAGAACTGTTTCTTACTTGAGATATATTTTAAAAAGGTATAGTTATATGTCCGTCTGTTCAAATTTTCTTTATATTCAAAATAGAAAATAATCCTAAAGAATACGGAGTGTTCGTAATTGCCGTAGTTATTTCATTGTGCATATTTTTAGACTACTTTCGATTTTTGCAAAAAATGAAAGTAGACTTATGAGATCTACACAGGGCCAAAAATTGTGTGTATGTCTGAGTGTGTGTGAGAGTGTGTGTACTCTGAATGTCTGTCCTCCCCTATCAATTCGAACATGATGAAACCGAATTGAAGGAAATTTGGTACAGAGATAGCGCTAGTAAAGGGCACCTCAGTGTCATGTTTTATATTGCCGCTATCTTGACGGAAACGTAATGACGGCCACACAAATGTTAAAAGCTTAAATCAAATTACGACAAACCTAATAATCTGATCTCTACGAAATTTGTCAACGTCATACCTTTGTGTGGGAGGCATATTTTGACCAAACTACAAGATAATCTGCCCAATAGTTTGCAGATGGCGGCCATGTATGTGTGCAAATCGATTCCCCCCATCAATTCAATCACGATGAAACCGAATTGAACGAAATTTGGTACAGAGGTATCACTAGCAAAGAGCACCTCAGTGTCTATTTTTAATATCGCGGCCATCTTGACGGAAACGTAATGGCGGCCACCCAAATGTTCAATGCATTTAGGAGAAGGTAGTCTATATGTTCTTTACTGGGCATCTTGTTTGAAACGTGAAGCATATTTGACCAATCATTAGTGCATTCTTTCATTCATTTAATAGTGCATGAACTTCCGGGTCTTACCTATGACATGTTAATATATAGAAATGGATCGGAGGTTTCTCCGACCAATTATAGACACAACAGGTGTCTCCAAAGTACTACGCACCACATAACTAATTAGCAGGTTCAAAAGGGAAACAAACATTTACGAGGCACTATTATGACACCTTCAGGAAGTTGCAGTTGGCTATGTTACTCTGATAAAAGCGATGGTGAGGAGATGCAAGGCCCCAGAAATTGAAATCAAACCTCATGAAAGGTCCTCTTGGTTGTGCTCCAATTTCTTACACTATTGTAGGATCACCTCGTGGGTTAGTGGCTAGCTGTATGGTCCAGTTTATAAGTGAATTTTTGTAGTTTCTCCACTTCTAATCCATGCAAGTATCGGGATGGTTCCTAACTTACGACTATGTCCATAACCTTAACCCTTAGCTATTGACGTGGAGTCTCACAGACTCCGGGAGATAATACAGTAAATCATTCGCTTCCGTTCACACTTCTCAATTTAGTTCCTTGTCTTTCCTGGTACCTTCGTCTTTCCACATCTTAGGCAATAGCGCAGATGGTCATTATTGAGAAATATTGTGCAACCGAGATAACAGTGTCTTGAGTCTCATAGACTCCATGTCACTATGTGAGTTGAGAGTAAAAGCGGAATGGACTCGAAACCTGGTCTATCTAGGGGAACAGTAAATGTAGCCGATGCTCAATTTGAGGAGACTTTCACGATGTGTTAAGGACAGTGATAGCGATGAAAAACAGTGAGTGATGTAGTACGTGTCAGTTTATTATCATGTATGTATAAAGGCATATATGCTGTATTTTCACTGTATCACACTTTACTGTTTAATGCGTAGTATTTATTAATTTATGCACATTGAAGTTTTAAATTGATAGGAAAAAATTGAAACTTTTTTAGTCATAAAAATATGTCGTGTATTATAACCCTAAATAATTACGAGCCTTACAGTAGTCGCATATGATGTGTAACATCTGACATAGAAGAAACCTCTCGTGAAATTGTTGATACACCGGTATTTTATAGTATGATTGGCACAAATATTAATCTATTGTAAAAGGGAGTGATTTACAGATATTGTAGTTTATAATACGGAACTCATTTTATTAGATGATTTGTAGCTTCCACCAGCACTAGCCTAAATAAAGAATACGATATGGATCAACTAGATTAATAGACGCAACACCGCTCATAACCTTAAATTCCTTATAAACAGTAGTAGCGAAGTTCACAGCTAGGTGTCGTGGACGGTAGCATTTGGTTGCGAAAGTAGGAACTACTTGAAATTATCGTCTACAGTCCTTACTTAAATTTAAAAAAAATCCTCTCGGCACGCCGGAAGGCGGAGGTAGATTTCACCGGGCAAACGAGGGGATAGGCTATAATAGGCAAAATATGCAGGTTTTCGTAGGAGGATCAGACCTCATTTATTGCGAGAAAGTATTTTACAATTGGAGGTTAATGAACTTTTTTTTCGTCTTTCTATGCATATTTTGAACATTTTATTGTCTTATGGGGATGGTAACCTTCTTGTCATTAGGGATTCATTTTTTACTTGTGATCACACTGTCCTTATGCAAGGTTTGGAACTGATGTCTAACTATCTAACAGTCTGATACTTCTTCACGTAAAATTTTATCTCCCGCAGAGACGTTGGTTGGTTCCTCAGTTTAGGGACTGCGACAACGTGGTCATGGAACCCCGTGTACATTGGGTGTGTTTAAAATCTGTCTGATAAACGGTGTTAATTGTGATGAATGTATTAGTCTGTAATTCAGGTAAGGTCTGCAGACGGTCAATTTTAAGTAGTAGTACCTAATTTTGTACCAAATACTACCGTCAACGACACCTAGCTGTGAACTTGGCTGCTAGACGCCACCGCAACCAGCAACTTGCAACGAACGTTGTAACTTCCCCTACGAAGGAAAGCATGCTGAGGGATTTTTAGCGCTCTTAGAAAATCCGGCGACTTTGGCCGGCTTTGAACCAGCGACCTTGGGCATAGAAGTCCAGCATGCTACCAGTTAGCCGCTTCCCTCATAGTCAGATGGAACTAGAAGTTCCGTGACGAACTAAAGAGCCTACTTTTCTGAAAATTAAGATTCATGCCAATGATTAATCTACAGTATATGAACCTATCTAGAATAATGACGAAATTAAGTTGGCAATATTGAAATGTCTTAATTAGTTTGAAATACTGTATTCTAGGCATAATGTAGCCTAATAGAGCAATACAGTTGGCAGCCCTGGTGACTGAATATATTCTTAATTCCATCTCTTAAGGCACAGAATACAAAATGTGGTTGAAGTCCAAAGGACGTTACATGGAGTTAGACATTGGATCTATTAGTACACGTAAAAGCATGTTGGCAACAATGTCATGCGAGTGCTGGTCAGAAATAATCTGAAATATTATGATATCTTTTTGTGCTAATTTTGGATGAAATCCATTTGTTGGTATAGAAGTTACATGTACTTTAAAATTGGAGCTATCATCAGGCATAGAATCATGCTGGCAGCACTGACTAATATTAATTACTCCAAATTAATCTAGAATGTCAGGTGCTACACATGTGCAAAGTATAGAGCTGTTGGCTTGCATACTTTCTGATATATTGATATTAGGGTAAAAAATATAGACACCATTTATTAACAGTTGGCAGCCCTGATTGCTCTTAAGAATACTTAGTCATATCTGTTATGTTACACATATCACATACGAAATTTGGTTGAAATCCAACTGACAGTATAGAAGCAACATGTATTTAAAAATTGGTCCTATCAGCAGGCTTAGAATCATGTTGGAAGAACTAACGTATATAAGTTACTCCAAAATAATGTAAAATGTCAGGTAATATACCTGTGCATAGTTTAAAGCTGTCAGCTTGCATACTTTCTGATATATTGGTATTTGGATAAAACATAGAGAGAACAATAATTAGCAGTTGGCAGCCCTGGTGGCTCTTAAGAATTCACTCAGTCATATCTGTTTATGTACACATATTACATACAACATTTGGTTGAAATCCAATTGATAGTGTAGAAGTTATATGCATTTAAAAATTGGACCTATCAGATGGCTTAAAATTATTTTGGCAACACTGTCATATATGGCCTCATGGAAATTAAACTAAAATAGTATTATCTACATGTGTGCCAATTTTGGAATAGCTCCCATGTATACATTCCAAGATATCCAACATGGAGCTCAAATTTCTAGTGCGTTTTTTAGCAGTTGGTAGCACTGACATCTTTTTCAAATATGGGCCTGAGATATTACGGTATACAACTTTACTCATACTAAATTTGGTTTCGATTGCTGCAGCCGATTAGGAGTTGAGAGAGGGGACACACACACACAGCCACCCAGCCAGACAGACAGAAGGACAGACCGACAGACAGACAGACACATTTTCCCGGATCGATCTCATAAGTCTACTTTTTCCTCATTTTTGCAAAGTTTTGAAAAATAGGCAAAAAAATTAATGTGATCTCGTCAGTGGCGTTGTCTTGGCAACCTCTGATAGCTCATCCCTCCTCAATTTAAAAGGGTTGTCATGGTAACCTCTGATAGCACTTGGCATTTTCTTTAATTCCGAAATCATTTGTCTCATCCCTTGGCGTAATGGTGGGTCATATCAAAAATTCTTTCAGACAAACGTTTTAGGTAATTATTAGCGGAATATTTTCCATTTTGTACGGTTTTGATATTGTGCCTATTAAGAGAGATATGATTAATGTTTCCCGAAAAACCCACTTTATTCCACCACTTTGGTCAATGGTTGGTGCTATCAAATAACTTATTTGACATAAATGTTTGGCACTTATCCGACACATATTATGAACTTTGAATGGATTCGATATTTCACGTATTAAGAGAGTTGTAGCGAAATTTCACTTTTTCGAAAAAAGCCCCCCATTTTCACCCCCTTCGATCGATTTTGTCCATTAACGAACTCGACTGAGATTTTAATGGGATACTTATTATGTTAAAAAAATCAAACTGATTGGGGCAAAATTACGGCACTTATCGTGTCCACAAGAAAGTGATATATATATGCATATATACATATGAGTTGCCTAGATGCAAAACTGTCCATGTCCAATTTTCAAAAAAAATGAGTTGGCAACACTGGATTGTAGAGCTAGACTTATTATACATGCCTGAAATGCTATTTATGCTCAAAACTGTCCATGCCCTATGATTACCAGCTCTCGAAAAGTGTGGTTGGATTCAAAACTGTCCATGTCCATACATAAGTGAGGCTCAAAACTAGCCTTGTCCCTTCCCACCAATCGCAATGAAGATTGAAGTCAGGTGACTAATACAAGATGACCGTCTTATGTATGTAAACATTGAGCCCTTGTGTGTGTTTTAACGTTTATGCTGAAAGTTATACACACTGTTTTCATCACAATAAATATGGAACATATCAGTAATGTTGATCAAGTCATTGCGGAAACAACACCTGACCGTTCTAGGAAGCGAGTACCCCGTGAAGATCAGTGAAGCAAACTGTTTCTATTCA
The DNA here is from genome assembly GCA_946902985.2 of Meconema thalassinum. Lineage (NCBI taxonomy): Eukaryota > Metazoa > Arthropoda > Insecta > Orthoptera > Tettigoniidae > Meconema > Meconema thalassinum. The sequence continues at coordinate 29,140,792 of OX336394.1, forward strand.
TCGCTGATGGAAATGCGAGACAATTTTCTGCCCATGTTTTAGGTAGATTTCTTTAGAAAGCTAACTATTGCAATGGGTCCCATGTTTCGACTTCCGGAAAATTTCGACAGGAGGCATGCCACAGCCCAGCCCCTGGGGCAGCTGTGACTCAAGCGGCGAGCGATGACACAAACTCACAGCCGTAACAGTATATATGTATATCAGTTTCTTGTGGACACGATAACTGCCGTAATTTTGCACCAATCACTTTGAATTTTTTACCGAATATGTATACCCATAAAATCTCGGACGAGTTCGTTACTGGGCTAAATCGGTTGAAGGGGAAGAAAATGGGGGACTTTTTTTTTTTCAAAAAATGAAATATTGCTATAACTCTCTTAATATGTGAAATATCGAATCCGTTCAAAGTTCATACTATGTGTCGGATAAAGCTCAGAAATTTATGTTTGAAACGTTTTTTGATAGCACCAACCATTGACCAAAGGAGTGGGAAAAAGTGTTTTTTTTTTCGGGAAACATTAATCATATCTCTGTTAATAGGCACAATATCAAAACCGTACAAAATGGACAATATTCCCCTAATAATTACCTAAAACGTTTGTCTGAAAGAATTTTTGATATGAGCCACCATTGCGCCAAGGGATGAGAAAAATGATTTCGGAATTATAAGAAAATGCCAAGAGCTATCAGTGGTTGACATGGCAACACTACTAAACTGATGAGGGATGAGCCATCAGACGTTGCCATGACATCTGACTAAGTGTGAAGCGGCTTCGGTGACGTAACTGGTAGCATGCTGAACTTCTATGCCCAAGGTCGCGGGTTCAAAGCCAGCCAAAGTCGTCGGATTTTCTAAGAGCGCTAAAAATCCCTCAGTAAGCTTTCCTTTGGAGGGGAAGTTTCAACGTTCGTTGCGAGTTGCTGATTGAGGTGGCATCTAGTAGCCAAGTTCACAGCTGGGTGGCGTTGACGTTAGTATCTGGTAGCAACATTAGGAACTACTGCTTGAAATTTAGCGTCTGCATTCCTTACCTGAATTACAGACTAATACAGCTACCACAATTCACACCGTTTATCAGACAGATTCTACACTCACCCAAAGTACACGGGGTTATATGACCGCGTTGTCGCAGCCCCTAAACTGAGGAACCAACCAACATCTCTGCGGGAGATATAATTTTGCGTGAAGAAGTAACAGACCGTTACATAGTTACACATGAGTGTCGAAACCTTGCATAAGGACAGTGTGACCACAAGTATAACAAGTAGTTCCGTGAAGAACTGTACAGCCTATTTTCATATATCCTGCTCATGTTAATTGCCTCTATCAACATACAAAATTTCAGTTTAATTGCTGTAACAGATTCGTAGATATTGAGAACCGCCTAAATATTTCAGATGGTCGCCAGGTTGGATTTTTATTTTTGTACTATTATATTAAGATTATTGTGTAAGTTTGGTATTCAAACTTCAATCGCATGATTACAACACAAGAAGTAAAAACGAGATTTTAAAATTACGCACAGCAGCCATCTTGTGATTATGCAAACAATTGAAATAAATTAGATGCCAGTGGATCAACATTTGTGTAAGCATTTAAAACGTGCAACGTTTCACGGCACTCGGATAGTTAATTCGCGAGAAACGTCCATTTAAATATTTATACTTCGCGTCGCCGCCATGTTGGATTTGTGCTCACCAGGTTACTGAAAGTCCTATAGGTGAACATATGTTCATAGTCTCTATGATCATAAAAATTTCAGTTTGGTTGCTGTAAAAGATTCATATATATTGAGGACCGTCTAAATATTACGAAAGCTTGCTATTTAGGATTGTTATATGTATAGGTCATAGAGTTATGTACCATTCAAGGTCACTTATTGCCTAGGTTCATTATTCAAACTTTCACTTCGATCGCATGATTACGACACAAGAAATATAAACTTAATTTTAAAATTTCGCACAGCCGCCATCTTGAGGTTATGTAAACAATTGAATTAAATTAGATGGCAGTACATTACAATCTGCAAAATCATTTACTGTACCACATTTCACTGCGCTCAGAGAGTTAACTCACGAGAAAAGTCTATTAAAATATTTCAAATTCGCTTGGTCACCATGTTCGTTTTGTACTTTACAGGTTTATGAATTATACATAGGTAAACTTGTATCAGTACCCTTTATCACTGTACAAAATTGCAGGGTGATATCTGTAATAGTTTCGGGGATATAGAATGTCAGTGAAATATTTCGCACAGCCGCCATTTTGAGGTTATGTAAACAATTGAACTAAATTAGACTCCAGTGCATTGCAATGTGTATAAATATTTGCTGTACCAAGTTTCATTACGTTTGGATAGTTAAATCGTGAGAAAAGTCTATTTAAAAGTCTCCACTTCGCTTGGCCGCCATGTTGGTTATGTAGTAATCAGGTTTTTGAAAGTTTCATAGGTGAACTTCTAGTAGTACCCTTTATCACCGTACACAATTTCAGGGCGATATCCGTTATAGTTTCGGAGATACTGAATGCTAGTGAAATAATTCGCACAGCCGCCATGTTGGATTGGTGAGACGTAACAAAATTCGATGGGCACGGTCGACGTCGCCGGGAATAGTGCTATGAACCTACAGAGTTTCACTGAAATCGCTCCAGCCGTTTAGATTTTATTAGGGGGACACACACACACACCTCACACACACACACACACACACACACGCACACACACATGGACAAAAGGTGATCTCATAAGCCTATTTTTTCAAAATTGAAAATAGGCTAAAAATGGACTCCCCGTAAGACAATAAAATGTTAAAAATATGTTTAAAATGAAGAAAAACAAAGTTAATTAATCTCCAATTATAAAATACTTTCACGCGATAAATGAGGTCTGATCCTTCTACGAAAACCTGCATATTCTGCCTATTTTCGCCTATCTCCAAGTTTGTCCGGTGAAATCTACCTCCGCCTTCCGGCGTGCCGAGATGACTTTTTTTCGACTGCCGAAGGAATTAAAATATCTGATCAGAGTGTATATTACAGTAGGCAATTATACCTATACAATCTTGCCATTGTAGTATGTTCCTCTAAATCAAGGTTAACCACTGATAATGTCTTCATGTACACATGGCTTGAGAACGAAGGTAAGAAAGGGTCAAAAGTAATATGATCAGCTCTCTACCACTATTTATGCCATACAGACATGAGCAACATACTAACTTTGGGGTTAATTGCCGATGGATGCCCTGGGCAATATAAAAAAGTCCTCTCGGCACGCCGGAAGGAAGATTTCACCGGACAAACTTGGGGATAGGCGAAAATAGGCAGAATATGCAGATTTTCGTAGAAGGATCAGACCTCATTTATTGCGAGAAAGTATTTTATAATTGGAGCTTAATTAACTTTGTTTTTCGTCATTTTATGCTTATTTTAAACATTTTATTGTCTTATGGGAACGGTAACCTTCTTGTCATTTGGGGTCCATTTTTAGCCTATTTTCAATTTTGAAAAAATAGGCTTATGAGATCACCTTTTGTCCGTGTGTGTGTGCGTGTGTGGGTGTGTGTGTGAGGTGTGTGTGTGTGTGTGTGTCTAATAAAATCTAAACGGCTGGAGCGATTTCAATGAAACTCGGTAAGTTCATAGCACTATTCCCGGCGACCTCGACCGTGCCCTTCAAATTTTGTTACGTCTCACCAATGCAAAATGGCGGCTGTGCGAAATATTTCACTAGCATTCAATATCTCCGAAACTATTACAGATATCGCCCTGAAATTGTGTACGGTGATAAAGGGCGCTACTAGAAGTTCACCTATGAGACTTTCAAAAATCTGGTGACTACAAAATCAACATGGCGGTCAAGCGAAGTTGAGACTTTAAATAGACTTTTCTCGCGATTTAACTATCCACACGTAATGAAACTTGGTACAGCAAATGTTTATACACATTGTAATGCACTGAAGTCTAATTTAGTTCAATTGTTTACATAACCTCAAAATGGCGGCTGTGCGAAATATTTCACTGACATTCTATATCTCCGAAACTATTACAGATAATACCCTGCAATTGTGTACGGTGATAAAGGGTACTGGTACAAGTTTACCTATGTATATTTCATAAACTTGTAAAGTAAAAAACGAACATGGCGACCAAGCGAATTTGAAATAATTTAATAGACTTATCTCGTGATTTAACTCTCTGAGCGCAGTGAAATGTGGTGCAGTAAATGATTTTGCAGATTGTAATACACTGCCATCTAATTTAAATCAATTGTTTACATAACCTCAAGATGGCGGCTGTGCGAAATTTTAAAATTAAGTTTTTATTTCTTGTGTCGTAATCATGCGATCGAAGTGAAAGTTTGAATAATGAAGCTAGGCAATAATTGTCCTTGAATGGTACATAACTCTATGGCCTATACATATAACAATCCTAAATGGCGAGCTTCCGAAATATTTAGACGGTTCTCAATATCTATGAATCTTTTACAGCAACCAAACTGATTTTATTAATGTTCATAGAGACTATGAACATATGTTCACCTATAGGACTTTCAGTAACCTGGTGAGCACAAATCCAACATGGCGGCGACGCGAAGTATAAATATTTAAATGGACGATTCTCGCGAATTAACTATCCGAGTGCCGTGAAACGTTGCACGTTAAATGCTTATACAAATGTTGATCCCCTGGCATCTAATTTATTTCAATTGTTTGCATAATCACAAGATGGCTGCTGTGCGTAATTTTAAAATCTCGTTTTTACTTCTTGTGTTCTAATCATGCGATTGAAGTTTGAATACCACACGTACACAATAATCTTAATATAATAGTACAAAAATAAAAATCCAACCTGGCGACAATCTGAAGTATTTAGACGGTTCTCAATATCTACGAATCTGTTACAGCAATTAAACTGAAATTTTGTATGTTGTTAGAGGAAATTAACATGAGCAGGATATATGAAAATAGGCTGTATAGTTCTTTACGGAACTACTTGTTATACTTGTGGTCACACTGTCCTTATGCAAGGTTTTGACACTGATGTGTAACTATGTAACGGTCTGTTACTTCTTCACGCAAAATTATATCTCCCGCAGAGATTTTGGTTGGTTCCTCAGTTTAGGGGCTGCGACAAAGCGGTCATGTAACCCCGTGTACTTAGGGATGGCTGTATTAGTCTGTAATTCAGTTAAGGACTGCAGACGGTCAATTTCAAGCAGTAGTTCCTAATGTTGCTACGAGGTACTACCGTCAACGACACCTAGCTGTGAACTTGGCTACTAGATGCCACCACAACCAGCAACTCGCAACGAACGTTGGAACTTCCCCTCCAAAAGGAAAGCATACTGAGGGATTTTTAGCGCTCTCAGAAAATCCGACGACTTCGGCCGGCTTTGAACTCGCGACCTTGGGCATAGACATTCAGCATGCTACCAGTTACGTCACCGAAGCCGCTTCACAGTCAGATGGAAATCTGAATCTGATCTCGTGCAAGTGCGTTATCTTGGCAACGTCTGATGGCTCATCCCTCATCAATTTGGTAGTGTTGCCATGGCAACCACTGATAGCTCTTGGCATTTTCTTATAATTCCGAAATCATTTTTCTCATCCCTTAGCATAATGGTGGGTCATATCAAAAATTATTTCAGACAAAAGTTTTTGGTAATTATTAGGGGAATATTGTCCATTTTATACGGTTTTGATATTGTTCCTATTAAAAGAGATATGATTAATGTTTCCCGAAAAACCCATTTTTCCCACCCCTTTGGTCAATGGTTGGCGCTATAAAAAAACTCTTCAAACATAAATTTTTGGGCTTTATCCGACACATAGTATGAACGTTGAACGGATTCGATATTTCACATATTAAGAGAGTTATAGCAATATTTCACTTTTTCGAAAAAAGACCCCCATTTTCACCCCCTTCGACCGATTTAGCCCCGTAACGAACTCGACCGAGATTGTATAGGTATACATATGCGGTAAAAAATTCAAAGTGATTGGTGCAAAATTACGGCAGTTATCGTGTCCACACGAAACTGACATACATATATATATGTATACATATATATATATATATATATATATATATATATATATACATAAATTATATATAAACTTTTGAACTGACGGTGGTTTTGGGGTCTGGGGTATGTGAAACGCGAAGATATGTCGAAATTTTCCGGAAGTCGAAACATGGGACCCATTGCAATAGTTAGCTTTCTAATGAAATCTACCTAAAACACAATAGTTGTCTAGATGCTGTGTCATTGGATGTGCAAACACGCAACATTACTGGACATTCATTCATGCCTCCCAATAGAGTGATTGGGCTCATCAAAAGGCATCTGCGGAAACAAGAAACGATAGTTTCAACCATAGCATCTTGGAAGAGTATGTGACCCTCCACAAACTAGGGAGACACTGGGAGTTAGCTGACCGGAAAGGAGCCATTCAGAACGTCATAAAATCCGCAGCATCATTCCCCTTCCAGATAACAAAAATAAAAAGAGTCATCATCATCCGTAATTCACAGAATGTTATTCTCGTCCAAGGGGAGCCTAATTATAGGTCTGACATTAATGAACCAATGGGTGTATGCGAACGGGGAATACACTATAAACAGGTAAACCCAAGCTGCATAACAAACTCTCCCGTGCCCATTAATGAATAGAAACTGGAAGATGTTTCAAATCTCCTAGAGAAACGCTATGGTGAGTCCTGGAGCATAACTCTCTGTCATAGTACATGAACTTATTAGGCTAGCAGGAGAGGACGAAGACATTGTTCCAGGTATGATGTACTAAGGGCGTGGCATATTGTCAGATATTACGCCATGTACCTTTACAAAAATGCACAAATTTAGATGTATGTTAATTCCATATCCTCTCCTCACATGTACCTTCAGAAATAAAAATTGAGTACAAAAATTTAGATTTATGATCATCGCATGTCTTCTCTTCACATAGCCTCTAGTCTGTTTCAAAACTGTCCATGTCCATTACAGTTGCATGCAAAAGTGGTCATCGACAATATGAGATGCAAAAGTGTCCATGTCCATTCTTATTTTGCTTATATCTTGCAAGCATTGCGTTCCTGGTTGTATGTCAATAGCTCAAGCAGATTTGTACTAATATATATATCTATATATATAAAAATCAATGTTACGTGATAGTTTGTCTGTGGGTGTGTATGTCTCCTATGCGTTCATATACCATTCATCCGATTGTGATGAAACTTGGCTGAGATGTTGAGTGCACTCCAAGGAAGGTTTCTGACTTAGTAAATCCATTTTACAATAGGTAGCGCACGCGTAGATTCAACAAATGAGTGACGATGCGCGAAGCGTTTCAAACAAGTCCCGTATGTGTTCATATACCATTCGTCCGATAGCGATGAAACTTGGGTGAGATGTTGAGTACACTCCAAGGAAGGTTTCTGACTTAGTAAATCCATTTTACAATAGGTAGCGCACGCGTAGATTCAACAAATGAGCGACGATGCACGAAGCATTTCAACAAAGTCCCGTATGTGTTCATATACCATTCGTCCGATTGCGATGTAACTTGGGTGAGATGTTGAGTACACTCCAAGGAAGGTTTCTGACTTAGTAAATCCATTTTACAATAGGTAGCGCACGCGTAGATTCAACAAATGAGCGACGATGCGCGAAGCATTTCAACAAAGTCCCGTATGCATTCATATACCATTCGTCCGATAGCTATGAAACTTGCGTAAAATGTTGTGTACACTGCAGGGAAATTTTCTGGCTTAGTACATCCACTTTACAATAGGCAGCGCACGATTAGATTCAACAAATGAGCTACGACGCGCGAAGCATTTCAACAAAGTCACGTTTGCGTTCATATACCATTCGTCCGATAGCGATGAAACTAGGCTGAGATTTTGTGTGCACTCCAGGGAAGGTTTCTAGCTTAGTAAATCCCTTTAAAAAAAGGTAGAGCACGAGTAGAATCAAGAAATGAGCAACGGCGCGCGAAGCGTTTCAACAAAGTCCCATTTAATTTCATATAACTTACCATTCATCCGATAGCGATGAAACTTGGGTGAGATGCTGTGTACACTCCAGGGAAGGTTTCTGGCTTAGTACATACATTTTACAATAGGTAACGCACCAGTAGATTCAACAAATGAGCGATGACACGCGAAGCGTTTCAACAAAGTCCCGTATAAAGTCATATACCATTCGTCTGATAGTGATAAATGTTTGGTGAATTGCTGTGTACACTCCAGGAAAGGTTTCTGGCTAAGTAAATCCATTTTACAATACGAAGCGCACGTTTATGTTCAACAAATGAGTGACTACGCGCGAAGCGTTTCGACAACGTCCCGTATACGTTCACATACCATTCATCCGATTGCGATGAAACTTGGGTGAGATGTTGTGTACACTCCAGGGAAGGTTTCTGGCTGAGTACATCCATATTACAATATGTAGCGCAAGAGTAGAATCAACAAATGAGCGACGACACGCGAAGCGTTTCAACCAAGTCCCGTATAACGTCATATACCATTCGTCTGATAGTGATAAATGTTTGGTGAATTGTTGTGTACACTCCAGGAAAGGTTTCTGGCTAAGTAAATCCATTTTACAATACGAAGCGCACGTTGATTTTCAACAAATGAGTGACTAAGCGCGAAGCGTTTCGACAACGTCCCGTATACGTTCACATACCATTCATCCGATTGCGATGAAACTTGGGTGAGATGTTGTGTACACTCCAGGGAAGGTTTCTGGCTGAGTACATCCATATTATAATATGTAGCGCAAGAGTAGAATCAACAAATGAGCGACGACACGCGAAGCGTTTCAACCAAGTCCCGTATGCATTCATGTACCATTCGTCCGTAGCTATGAAACTTGGGTGAGATGTTGTGTACACGTCATGGAAAATTTCTGGCTTAGTAAATCCACTATACAATATGCAGCGCACAAGTTGATTCAACAAATGAGGGACGACGCGCGAAGCGTTTCAACCAAGTCCCGTATAAGGTCATATACCATTCTGCCGTTAGCGGTGAAACTTGGGTGAAATAGGGTGGACACTCCAAGGAAGGTTTCTGGCTTACTAAATATATTTCACAGTAGGTAGCACACGAGCAGATTCGACAAATGAACGACGACACGCGGAGCGTTTCAATACAGTCCCCTATGTCTTCATATCCCATTAGTCCGATAGCGATGAAACTTGGGTGAGATGTTGTGGACACTTACGTGACTGTTTCTAACTTAGTAAGTACATTTTACAGTAGGTAGCGCACGAGTAGATTCAACAAATGAGTGACGGAGCGCGAATCGTTTAAACAAAATCAGGTATGCGTTCATATACTATTCATCCGATTGCGATGAAACATTGATCAGTTATTGTGTACCCGTCAGGGAAGGAGACTTAGTAAATCCATTCCACAATAAGTAGCGCAAGAGTAGATGCAACAAATGGGTGACGACGCGCGAAGCGTTTTAACAAAATCCCCTATGCGTTCAAATAACCTTCTTCGATTGTGATGAAACCTTGATGAGTTATTGTGTACACGCCAGGGTAGGGTTTCGACTTAGTAATACATTTCTCAATAGGTAGCGCACGAGTAGATTCAACAAATGAGTGACAGCGCACGAATCGTTTAAACAAAACCCCGTATACGTGCAGATACCACTCATCCGATTGCGATGAATCATTGATGAGTTATTGTGTACACGCCAAGGAAGGGTTTCGACATAGAAAATCCATTTCACAATAGGTAGCGCAAAAGTATATGCAACAAATGGGTGACGACGCGCGAAGCGTTTTAACAAAATCCCCTATGCGTTCAAATAACCTTCTTCGATTGTGATGAAACCTTGATGAGTTATTGTGTACACGCCAGGGTAGGGTTTCGACTTAGTAAATCCATTTCTCAATAGGTAGCGTACGAGTAGATTCAACAAATGAGTGACAGCGCACGAATCGTTCAAACAAAATCCCGTATACGTTCATATGCCATTCATCCGATTGCGATGAAACTTTTAAAAGATGTTGTGCACGCTCCCACGAATGGTTCTAAATTAGAAAATTCATTTTACGATAGCTTAGAGGCAGTTAACGGAAATTGAAAAACATGTTGTGTATCCAAAAGCACTTCAAGAAACAGAATTTCAACGCCAACATTTTCTTTGATTGGCATTGCAACGCATGCCGGGTACAGCTTGTTTGTATATACAAATCAATGTAACGTGATAGTTTACCTGTGGGTATGTCTGTGGTTATGTCTCCTATGCGTTCATATACCATTCGTCCGATTGCGATGAAACTTGGGTGAGATGTTGAGTACATTCCAAGGAAGGTTTCTGACTTAGTAAAACCATTTTACAATAGGTAGCGCACGCGTAGATTCAACAAATGAGCGACGATGCGCGAAGCATTTCAAAAAAGTCCCATATGTGTTCATATACCATTCGTCCGATAGCGATGAAACTTGGGTGAGATGTTGTGTACACTTACGTGAAGGTTTCAAAATTAGTGAATACATTTCACAGTAGATAGCGCACAAGTAGATTCAACAAATGAGCGACGACACGCAATGCGTTTCAACAAAGTCCCGTATGCATTCACATACCATTCGCCCAATAGCTATGAAACTTGCGTAAAATGTTGTGTAAACTGCAGGGAAATTTTCTGGCTTAGTACATCCACTTTACAATAGGCAGCGCACGAGTAGATTCAACAAATGAGCTACGACGCGCGAAGCATTTCAACAAAGTCACGGTTGCGTTCATATACCATTCGTCCGATAGCGATGAAACTAGGCTGAGATTTTGTGTGCACTCCAGGGAAGGTTTCTAGCTTAGTAAATCCCTTTAAAAATAGGTAGAGCACGAGTAGAATCAACAAATGAGCAACGGCGCGCGAAGCGTTTCAACAAAGTCCCATATAATTTCATATACCATTCATCCGATAGCGATGAAACTTGGGTGAGATGTTGTGTACACTCCAGGGAAGGTTTCTGGCTTAGTACATACATTTTACAATAGGTATCGCACCAGTAGATTCAACAAATGAGCGATGACACGCGAAGCTTTTCAACAAAGTCCCGTATAAAGTCATATGCCAGTCGTCTGATAGCGATAAATGTTTGGTGAATTGTTGTGTACACTCCAGGAAAGGTTTCTGGCTAAGTAAATCCATTTTACAATACGAAGCGCTCGTTTATATTCAACAAATGAGTGACTACGCGCGAAGCGTTTCGACAACGTCCCGTATACGTTCACATACCATTCATCCGATTGCGATGAAACTGGGGTGAGATGTTGTGTACACTCCAGGGAAGGTTTCTGGCTGAGTACATCCATATTACAATATGTAGCGCAAGAGTAGAATCAACAAATGAGCGACGACACGCGAAGCGTTTCAACCAAGTCCCGTATGCATTCATGTACCATTCGTCCGTAGCTATGAAACTTGGGTGAGATGTTGTGTACACGTCGTGGAAAATGTCTGGCTTAGTAAATCCACTATACAATATGCAGCGCACAAGTTGATTCAACAAATGAGGGACGACGCGCGAAGCGTTTCAACAAAGTCCCGTATAAGGTCATATACCATTCTGTCGTTAGCGGTGAAACTTGGGTGAAATATGGTGGACACTCCAAGGAAGGTTTCTCGCTTAGTAAATACATTTCACAGTAGGTAGCACACGAATAGATTCGACAAATGAACGACGACATGCGGAGCGTTTCAATACAGTCCCCTATGTCTTCATATCCAATTAGTCCGATAGCGATGAAACTTGGGTGAGATGTGGACACTTACGTGACGGTTTCTAACTTAGTAAATACATTTTACAGTAGGTAGCGCACGAGTAGATTCAACAAATGAGTGACGGAGCGCGAATCGTTTAAACTAAATCAGGTATGCGTTCATATACTATTCATCCGATTGCGATGAAACATTGATCAGTTATTGTGTACCCGCCAGGGAAGGGGACTTAGTAAATCCATTTCACAATAAGTAGCGCAAGAGTAGATGCAACAAATGGGTGACGACGCGCGAAGCGTTTCAACAAAATCCCCTATTGCGTTCATATAACATTCGTCGATTGCGATGAAACCTTGATGAGTTATTGTGTACACGCCAGGGAAGGGCTTCGACTTAGTAATACATTTCACAATAGGTAGCGCACGAGTAGATTCAACAAATGAGTGACAGCGCACGAATCGTTTAAACAAAACCCCGTATACGTGCATATACAATTCATCCGATTGCGATGAATCATTGATGAGTTCTTGTGTACAAGCCAGGGAAGGGTTTCGACTTAGTAAATCCATTTCACAACAGGTAGCGTACGAGTAGATTCAACAAATGAGTGACAGCGATGAAACTTTTGAAAGTTGTTGTGCACGCTTCCACGAATGGTTCTAAATTAGAAAATCCATTTTACGATAGCTTAGAGGCAGTTAACATGTTGTGTACCCAAAATCACTTCAAGAAACAGAATTTCAACGCCAACACTTTCTTTGATTGGCATTGCAACGCATGCCGGGTACAGCTTGTCTACTATATAAAGCTCAAATACCACTCACTGACTCATTCATTCATCACGAAATCTCAGAAACCACCGAACGGTTTGGAATGAAATTTGGTATCCAGCTTCCTCAAGGGCCGCAAACGCGCGCTAAGAAAGGATTTTTGGATATTCAGGTTCTAAAGGGGTGTTAAGGGGGTAGACCTGCATTTCATTGAATAGCAATATCTCCCGATTGCTTTCATTGGGGGATGTGATACTCGGCATATAAACTCATCATTAAAAATAAGAAGACACGTGTCTGAGGGTTTTTCGATGTGGTGTATATTATGAGGTGAAAGGGGTGAAAAGTGGGGGTTGAAGGATTCCTAACGGAGCGTGTATCTCTTAAACGACATAAGCGAGGAGTTTGGAACTCAGCCGAAAAAAATCAGCATAAAAAATAACTAAACAGGAGTTTGACGTTTTTTCATCAATCCAATTTAAGGGGCCCATGGGGAGGGGTGAAATTATGGGGGAGGGGGGAAACGTAATATGTCTGAGTGTAAAATTATACATGGCCTATGTTGTAGACAATAACACATTACATCTTTTTTTGTCTCTTGCTATTTCATCATACGACGAATACTTAGGGAGTTATTAATGATTTTGTATTTTTTGGCCGGAATTTTCTAAGTCCCAGGAATGACATAAAAATTGATTCGAATGAAATTTCAAAAAATAGTTTTTTTATACTTTTATTATATTTTTCACGTCTTTTAGGGTCCCAAACCAACATGTTTTTTTTTTTTTTTCGTCCCATGCATTTTTGGTTTCAGGTGATAGAATTATTTTCCACTAGGACCCATGCTTATCTATCTATTTAACTAATGTTATAACAGGATTACAAATGTTATTGCGGGCGAAGCCGCGGGTAACAGCTAGTATGACATAAAGTAGAGGCTTATACCAATCCACCCAGTAAAAACACATTTCCCACTTTTTCTCAAAACCAGTATGGAGGACATGGACACATTTGCATCTAGGCGATTCATACATACATAAATTATATATAAACGTTTGAACTGACGGTGGTTTTGGGGTCTGGGGGATGTGAAATGCGAAGATATGTCGAAATTTTCCGGAAGTCGAGACATGGTACCCATTGCAATAGTTAGCTTTCTAATGAAATCTACCTAACAGATAACACACAATAATACAGCCATCACAATTAACACCGATAATCAGACAGAATCTACACACACCCACAGTACACGGGGCTACATGACCGCGTTGTCACAGCCGCTAAACAAAAGAACCAACCAACCAACCAACTTATTCACCAAGTAGATCCATTGTAGTCTCAGCTTTCCTCGTCCTCTCTTGCCTGTGCTGGTTTTGTCATTCTTTCTCCATTAACTTGTTTGATATGTTCAAACCAGTACGGTACCTATTGAAGGGTGTGGGGTGGACCCATCTGGTTTGACCTTCAAACAGAGACAGAAGCAGGATGTGAAAGAGAGAGATCGTCGGTTTCACTACAACGCAACGGTGTTGTCATTTTATATCTTCATTTCTCACTCTGTCCCTTCCCGTGTTCTGTAACATACTCCCCTCCCTGGACTCTGCTCTCATCTCTCTTAGTCCATGTCCAGGTTTATGCTGTGTTTGTCATTAAAATTATACCAGCGGACCCATGTGACAATTCTCGCATAATGGGTATGTTCGCCCCATGTGTGCAGACTACCCGTCCGGTCATAGTGCTACGCGGGCTGTACGCGTGACAGTTCTGCCAGGGGCAGAATACAATGAATTCTTGTCTGGTGTCTTGAATATTTGTTTAAAAGCAATTTATAAACAAATAAATATATTTCCGTTGACTTTTTAAGAAATGGAAGATTTTTCCATTACCATTGAGACGATTTGGAACATTTTGGCACAAAGCACATCTTCTAACTCCCTCTGGTTTAGGAGCTTGATATACACCTTAGCGTATTTTACAGTACTAGCAACCCATACCGGCTTCACCCGGGAACAGTTATGAATACATTACGTGGTAAGAGCTTTATTTTTAATGTCAATGAACAACGACCTATATCCGTTTTACGTCTCGGCATGATGGGTTAAAATCACTGACTGGACTATTAATTATATTATCATGGAGATGCATGTGCAACGAATTCTTGTCTGGCGTAATTTAAGAATGGCGAGGTGCCTGAAACACAAATCCCCCTTCCGTCCAATCTCAACTTGGCTGTGTATTTTGCGGAACGAAACGTTCACAGGCGAAATGAAGAAAACCCGAGTTGCTTTTCCAGGGAAACTCCAAACACAACCACTCTTCTCTGAAGTCTTAACTCAACACGATTCGACAGTTTGCTGCTGGCTGTATCTGGGGTAATAGGCTCGCGCACTAGCTGGGCTGTAGCTGGGGAGTTAGGCTCACCCCTAGCTAGCTCGTAAACTGTCACCTCAGTAATTGAATGGTGATTGTTGGGAGAAATTAAAACGTAAAAACACTTATAGTGGGTGATGTATTGAAGATAGAGATATGCTCTCGGGGACTTTTTTGTAGAACTTTTCAAGCTGAACAATTCTTACACTCATAGCATATAGATATTTGTGATGGTTTGACGAGCGTAAGCTTAGAAACTGCACGGACGCAATGTTTTTATTTCAACGTTTTCACTGAAATCGTTACTGCTTGGCTTCTCTTGATCATTAATGAATTATTTTCTACAGAAACATTCCTCGAGACATCCTTTACAGAATGGTGAAAACCGCATCAAAATCCATCCAGTGGTTCTTGAGATTACCCGTGACATCCAAGAATCGGGGACATTGTTTTATAGTGAGTAGAGTTATAGATATTATATAATATGTGTTGTATATTACATTCTTTTTGCCGAGGGCGAGGTGGCGAGGTATTTATTTTCTTCCTGTCCTTTATTTGCCTTATCCTTTATTTGCTTACCATTTCTTCTTCTAGTATGTAAGTCTGTAGTTAGTATTAGTTATAGTTTTCATTCTCATCCCATCTTACCCCCAGGGGCTCACATCTAGTGGGACGTGGGTTGGCGTCCACGGGGCCCCAGCTGAGTCCGGCATTGCTTCCACTTACTTGTGCCGGGTTCCTCTCCGTCTTCTTTCCTGTCGACCTCACTTGGTCAACTCTTGTTCTCTTCCGATCCCGACGGTGTTAGGGTATCCGAGGCCTAGGGAGTCTCTTCCCTTCCCACCTTAATTGGCCCTTGTCTCATCTTTTCTGATACCCTCCTTCTGCGAGGGGTCAGCCTTCTGTTAATGTTATCTCCTGCCTTCTGCTCAAGGCCCTCAAGGAGGCAGGGTGTATGTAGCCCCGCCACTTCTGGTGCACCCTAAATATTGCTACACCCTCAGGGGCTCACGGCTGGTGAGTTCGGGAGTTGGTGACCCCAAGGGATTCCTGAGCTGGGTCCGTTTTCCCCCTTTTATCCTTTACCTATGGGGTGGATCCTCTCCTCTTTCACTTTCCTCTCTTCCTCTCATGGCTCTCCTTCCTTCCAAGTCCCTCAATCCGCATTCTTCGAAGATTGAGGGCATTTCTTATCCTCCTGTCCTTTATTTGCCTTATTCTCCTTTCTTTTCCAGTTTTTTTCTAGTATATAAGTTGGTCGTTAGTTTTAGTTATAGTTTTCATTTCATTTTCATCTTCACGATCACCCAACCATTAGGAGCCGATAACCTAGATGTTAGGCCCCTTAAACCAACAATTATCATCATCATCATCTCATCTTTCACTATCAGCCAAACCATTAGGGGCCGATAACCTAGATGTTAGGCCCCTTAAAATAACAATTATCTTCATGATGGTATATTGGCTTTCACAGCCAGTGAATTAAAACTCAGCAACTTTTCTAGGTTTTTGAGGTTTCGCCTATGACACCAAGCTGGCTCATCAGCGGGCTATTTCCAGGCGTTGAATTGAGGAAGCCATTTCAGAAATGATAGTAAGTAGGCCTAATCTACCGTCTTCTGAGTCCTATGAAGGTTAGTGGTTTATCACGCACAGTGCTGTATTACCCATTAGGCCCGACTAGGCCCAGGCCTAGGGCCCCCAATTATCTGCCCCCCCCCCCCAGAAAACAATCGGAAAATGAATGTCAAAAGGCAATTTCTAATTTAGTTCAATTTTATTCCGAAGATTTAGATTTTTTAATCCAGAACTGAGACAGTTTCAGCATTATATTGAATTACAATGTCCTTTAAAAACTGAGTTCACTCATTCTGAACTTTACGAAATTCTTATTCGAGACAAGCTTGAGTCTGTTTTTCCGAACGATGAAATTTCATTTCGCAATTTCCTGACCCTCATGATATCGAATTTTTCTGCGGAGCGCTCGTTTTCAAAATTGCAACGGATCAAAAGTGCGCAAAGAAGTATCATGTCACAAGAACGATTAGACTTGCTAAGTTTAATGTATACCGAGTCAGATGTTCTGCGGGAAATAGATTTTGATAACATCGTAGAAGATTTCATTGACCCCCCCCCCCCCAAAGAAACAGAAAAAAATGATTACATTTTACAGAAGTAGAAAATAGTATGATTTGTTAAATTGTTCATCAAATAACGATGATCGTTTCAATTGAAATGTATGTATATAAATGATTTAATAGAAAGTTTATTTTTCATCTTGAGAAAAAACTCTTTTATATACTTTATTAAATGTACAGGTGCTAAAAAATAAAAATTATTTAAAAAAATAAAGGGGCCCCAAAAATATGATGGACTTGGGCCTCATTCTACCTTAATCCGGCACTGATCACGCAGATTTATTCTGGTTTATTTTATGTCAGATATTACATGAGCAAGAAATTACTGTATTTCCGCTTCATCTTCAGTCCATTTTAAAACACAACCCTCAATAAAGTTGTGAGCGCGGGAAGCAGGGACGAGATTAGAACAGAGAATGCAAAAAACAAGACTACTTGGCGTGATTCATGTCATAAAGAAGTACTGTAGTTCCCTGTTACTGCTGCTTCACACGAGAGCGCTGCCATCAATCACACGAGCAAGTAACGTCTCTATTAACCTAGACAGTTATTTAAACCTGTCCCGATAAACAGCGCTGTTATTTACAACTCTCCCCCCCCCCCCCCCCACTCGTTGGAGTAATTTATGCGAGACAACTTGCACAAGTAATGATGTTCTGTAAATAACACACTCTTGATATCGTGAGCTATAATACTTTGCAGATTACGTTAAGTGTTGTTGTTTGAGTCTTCAGTCTTTGGACTGATTTGATGCAGCTTTCCATGCCTCACTGTCCTGAGCTAATCGTTTAATGTCTATATAGCTACCGCATCGTTCATCCGAGGCAATCCGTTTAACATATCCTAACGTTGGCCTACCCCTACAGTTCTTGCCCTTGACCCTTCCTTCCATAACTAGACTTACTATTCCTGGGTGTCTTAGTATGTGTCCTGCCATCCTATCTCTTCTCTTCATTAGCAGTCGCCAGAAACATATCTCCTCTCCAACTCGTCTTAATACCTCTTCGTTTGTAACCCTATCTACCCATCTGCTCATCATAATTCTCCTGTAACACTACATTTAAAACGCTTCAATTCGCCTCTTTTCTGCTGCACCAATAGTCCAAGTTTCACTTCCATAGAGCGCCACGCTCCAGACAAAGGCTTTCAAAAATGACATCCTAATACCTAAATCTATATTCGATGTCAACAGATTCCTCTTTTGTAGAAATGATTTCCTAGCCTGATTCGTCCGTCACTGGTTATTTTGCTTCCTAAATAACAGAAGTCTCCTACTTATTATTATTTCTTAGTATTACGTTAAGTAACGGCTGTATTTTAGTGATCTTATTGGAACCAGCAAAGAATACGAGGTTAATTTTCATAGCTACGCAATAGTTCTCTTGTTTTGGGCCCAAAAGGGCTCATGGTTAATTTTGGTTGGTTGGTTCCTTAGTTTAGGGGCTGCGACAACGCGGTCATGTAGCCCCGTGCACTTTGGGAGTCTGTCCAATCTGTCTGATAACCGTTGTTAATTTTGATGGCTGTATTAACGTGTGTTGTCTGTTTTAATTCAAGTAAGGACTGCAGACGATAATTTTAAGTAGTTCCCACTTTTGCTACCAAGTGATACCGTTAACGACACCTAGCTGCAAATTTGGCTACTAGATACCATCGTAACCAGCAACTGACGAACATTGGAACTTAAGAGCATTATCAACTTTAACACACAATTGAAGTTACTGGAAGGTTCTTTTTCATCCCATAAATATATGACATGGAACCGCCGGCTTTACTTCCCCTTTGAAGGAAGGCATACTGAGGGATTTTTAACGCTCTTAACAAATCCGACGACTTCGGCCGGGTTTTAACCCGCGATCTTGGGCATAGAAGCTCAGCATGCTACCCACTACGCCACCGAAGCCGCCATGGTCAATTTTAAAACTTCATTGTAGTTGTTGTTGGTTATTTTAGAGTCTGCGGCATCGCTGTCATATAGCGCCTTGTAATTTAAGTGATAACCTGTGTTACTGTGATGGCTGCACTGGTGTGTGTATTTGTAATTCAGGTGATGATTGGGAAGGAAGCGGCCGTGGTCTTAAGTATGGAAACCATACTAGAATTTGCCTGGAGTAGAAGTGGGAAACCACGGAAAATCACTTCCAGGACGTCGCTGCTATATAATTCCCTATAATCGAACCATATTATATAAGGTGCGTTCAAAAAGTAACGAGCTGGAATGCGCAAACCGGTGACGTCATCGGCTAATCGTGGCGTGTGTAACGAGGTGTGGTTCCGACCAGAGCGTGGAAGGTCACAGTCCGTCGCTAGAGGGCACGCATGCACGTCACGTGACGATACAAAGAGAGCAGCAGCATGCATCAATCGTCCAACGCTGCCAGTCGCATTGCAAACAGTGACATGGAGGCGTCAATTGAAGAGCAAGAGCAAAGAGGTGTTGTTCGGTTTTTGACAGCGGAAGGAGTAGGGGGAACGGACATTCATCGCCGAATGTCACAAGTGTACGGCGAACACTGCATGTCTCTTGCAAGGGTCAAAGCGTGGCACAAGCGCTTCAGGGAAGGACGGGTGTCGTTAGCCTATGATGCCCGGTCTGTGGCACCCCCCCTGCATTACCGATGACAACGTCCAGCTGGTTGATGCACTCATTACCCAGGACCGTCGAGTGACAGTGAACGCCATAGCCGCCGTGGTCGCTCCACGACAATGCACGACCTCATACGGCCAACACAGTCGCGGCACTCCTGCAGATATTCAAATGGGAGGTTCTCGGCCACCCTCCATACAGGCCAGACCTCTCTCCCTGTGATTACGCCATGTTTGGTCCCCTGAAAAGGCCTCTGTAGAGCCAACGATTCACGTCGGACGCCGACGTCCAGCTGTACGTGCGGAACTGGTTTACATCGCAGCCCAGGGAATTTTATGAGACAGATTTCACCACCTCGTGTCACAGTGGGACAAGTGCCTCAACAGCCAGGGCCAATACTTCTAACATACAGGTACTGGTTTCTGTAATTATGCCTCCAGCTCGTTACTTTTTGAATGCACCTTATAGATACAAGCAGTCCTTTACGGTGCATTTATAAGTTACTCATTCTATTCATATGTTTTCTAATTCTTTTTGTGAGCTCTCTTTTTATTTATATTTCTAATAGTGTTTTGTACGGATATCCATTTTCTCTTTTATCTTTGTTAACTTAGTTTTAAGATTATTTTAATATTCAATCTACGCTGACGAGGGTGTCATTGAACACCGAAACATGTACGTATAAGCAGTGATTAAACTACATTCTTTATTGTTTGACAGGTCGGTTTTGAATTACATAGTCGTATTTCCTTATTATTCCATCGCAATATTGCTTATTTTACTCATTTCATGAATAGGAATTACATAGATTGTGGTTACTTAGTAGAATAAACCGGTCATAGAACGATGCACAGGGTCTTTCATATAAAGTAAGAACCGCAAGCGGCAGTTTTGTTATTCGCTGTTGCGGTGGCCTTGGCCGAGCTTGTGGCGCGCCATGGCCCCCTGCTGTACTAATGAAAGCGCACGCATAGTACATACGAGGGCTGTTTTTTTTTCAAGTTCCAATGGACTGTATAAGAATAACAGATTGACATAGCAAACTGATTTTACTACTAAATCATTCACGAACGCACTGTACCAACGTTACGATAGACTTTTACAAAGAATTCAAGTGTGAAGTTTTGGACCATATGTCCGTTAGTCCAAACCAGCACTGAATGATTTTGACCTTTTTCGAGAATTGAAGGTATGGTTGGGCGGCAACACCTCGCCAAATAGGAACAATTTCAGGAGACTGTCCAGAAGTACCCACCACAGTGGCGGCAGAATGTTTTGCCGAGGGTATTGGAAAGTTGGTGTAACGATACGACAAATGTTTAAATCGTTTTGGCGATTATGATGAGACATAAGAATAAGACAAACAAACATTTAGTAGTAATATCAGTTTGGTTATTTTAATACAGTCCATCGAAACTTGAAAAAAAAAAAACCCAGCCCTCGTATGTACTATGCGCGCGCTTTTAATTTCACAGCAGGGGGCCATGGCGCGCCACGAGCTCGGCCAAGGCCACCGCAACAACGAATAACAAAACTGCCGCTTGCCGATCTTACTTTATATGAAAGATCCTGTATAATTATGAATGCTGTGAATGTCACGAAGCAATCTGCCTGCCCCGTACAGGTAAAGTATAACTTGCCAACCTTTCACTTTACTGGGCCAATGTATCTTTACTGCTGAGCATTCCAATGGTGATTCCAAGGAAGAATGACTCTATTGTGCTGTATTTTATTTTGTAATACACACATCACTTATGTTTTGTTCGTAATTTTAATGTTTGGTTGCATTTTTCTGATGAAAACTGATCACAATTTGGTGGTCGGTTGTAAATGTGAGCTATTTGTTTAAATTTGATTGAGAGCAATACATTATAGTACGTTTCTAAATCCATATGTTGAATGAACTCCCTATGAACACCCTCTGTCTGAAAAGTTCGGTGAATTGGCTATATTACGAACGTATTGTTGGCTTACTTGAAACAGCCGTTACTATCCTTCATAGTAATCCCCGTGGATGGTTATGCACTTCTTAGAACTGCTGTACAAGTCCTGGCATAGTCTTCCTGAGGGATAGCCTTCAGTTGGGTCGTCACATTACGTTGGATGTCTGAAATGTCCGAAAACCTCTGGCTCTTCAGTGTTTTCGGTAACGCTGGACCCCGATACTCCATACTTTGAAGCTTGCCTTCAAGGTCGTACCTCAGGCACCAGGTCTCGTCACCCGTGACGATGGTTTTCAGGACCATTCCATTCCACGGAACATTCACCCTTCTCACTGCCACCCGTCGAACAGGTGTGCACGTTAGTTTGCATAAATTCACCATTCTCACTGCCGCCCGTCTATCAGGTGTGCAAGGCAGGTTGCATAAATACACGCTTCTCTATTGCTTTCAATTTAGAGTTTTGACGACCCAAACTGAAGGCTATTCCTAAAGAAGACTATGTCAGGAGTTTCTAGGACTTGTTCAGTTGTTCTCAGAAGTTCATAACCATCCACGGGGATGACTTCGAAGCACAGTAACGTCTGTTTCAGGTAATCCAGCAATCCGTTCGTAATATAGCCCATACACCGAACTTTTCAGACTGAGGGTGTATATCATAATGAATGCCACTTATCACTTAAAAATAATTTCGTTAATTGGGTGTTAAAGACGTCTTTAGAACAGTCGCGCTGCGCCCCAACTCAGGAGTCGCAGAGGTGCGCCCGACGGAGGGTTAACCTTTTAACTGTGTATGACGTATATATTCGTATGTTAAATGTTATAATTTAATGGGCATGACAAATATATACGTACTCCATCTTTTACCGCTAACTCCTCCTGGGCGTGTCGAGATTTCATGGAATGGCGAATATCTTCGAGAAAATTGATGTTTTGGCAGCAGGTTGGCAGCAGTTACGACATTTCCCGCCTCCTGTATCTTGGTTGTTTTTTTGTTTTTGTATTTGATTTTGTGTTCCATTTCTGCTTTTACTTTTTTATCATTTTAAATGATCTTGTCGGCTTCGTCGTTACGCTGGGGTCTGGCGTTACGTTACGGTGACGGGACGAAATGTACCCAGATGGACTGAGGTGTGTGACGTCATAGTACCGCTTGGTGCATGTATTCCCCGACAATCTCTAGTTCGTTAGTATAAGGCAAGAAATCCCGGTTCTTAGATGTCACGGGTAATCTCGAGAACCACTGCATGGATTTTGATGCGGTTTTCACCATTCTGTATAGGATATCTCGAGGAAAGATTCTGTAGAAAATAGTTTATGTACGATGAAAGGAAGCCAAGCAGTAACGATTTCAGTGAAAAAGTCGAAAACAAACTTGGCGTCCGTGCGCTTCTTAAGCTTACGCTGGGCAAACCGTTAAAAATATCAATATACTATGAGCGTAAGATTTGGTCAGCATGAAAATTTCTACAAAAAAGTCTGCGAGAGCATATCTCTATCTTCAATACTTCGCCCACTATAAGTGTTTTTAGACTGGATGGAAGGGGCAAGTCCCCGCGCACTCTGGTGAGCGTGACGGCATCCCGCGCGCTTGACATTGCTTTGCCCTTGGTTTGCAATTGCCGTTCGTGAGTAATTTAAAACAAGGCAAAGTATTATAAAGCAAGATAAGTATTATGCAGATAATTTTGTAACATGTCAAGCGTCTTTGGCTTCGAGCGAAGCGAGAAGCCTCCAGCCTTTCTATCATTTTCCAGCATGTGTGCTATTTAAAATGATACAAAGCCTAGTCTTTCAGACTGACTGTCACCTTTTTAATGCATTTTTGTTTTTGCTTTGTTTTATTGTTGTTTTTGTGTTTGTTTTCTGCATTTGCTTTTTTGTTGTTTCTGATTTGTGTTCTTCTTTTTTTGTTTGCTCTGTGTTTTTGTTTTCGTTTTCTGTATTTGCTTTTGTTTTTGAATTTTGCTTATTTTGTTTTTTTTGTTTTTGATTTTATGTTTGTTTTCTGCTTTTTCTTTTGTCTTTGAATTTTTGTTTTTGTGTTTGTTTTCTGTATTTGCTTTTGTTTTTGATTTATGCTTTTTTTTTTTTAGAATTTGTTTTCATTTTCTGCTTTTTATTTTGCTTTTGAATTTTTGTTTTTGCTTTGTGGTTTTTGTGTTTGTTTTCTGTATTTGCTTTTGTTTTTGATTTTTGCTTTTTTGTTTTTGATTTTGTGTTCGTTTTCGGCTTTTTCTTTTCTTTTGAACTTTGCTTTGCTTTTTTTTTGTTCGTTTTTTGGTCTTGTGTTTGTTTTTCGCTCTTGCTTTTATTTTTGCTTTTGAGTTTGTTTTGGCTTTGTGCCGGGAGCAATACAAGACAATCAATGAGAGCAAACCTACACGTTTGATCTTGATAGCATTTGATACGTTATATTTGCACCTCTCAATGTGCGGAAATGAACAGTTTAGGTCATACGGACAAAACTCTTAAGTTCTAATCAGGTAAATGACCTTGTAGTTACAGTAAAAATGATCAAAATGTCTCTTGAATTATACTTAATACAATGAAGTGTCTTTATTATACTATAACACAACATGATTATTGCTAATATTCCCGCCTATACTGTCGACACCATTGGCTGGAAATAATACACAAGGCAGGTTACACCAAGCGCTCAAAAATACCCAGTTAAGAGAGCGAATCAATAAAACAAACAAAAAGATGGAGTCAGTCTGAGAGACTATACTTTATATCATTTCAAATGACGCATGCTACAAATGCTACACATGTTAGAAAGGCTCAGGACTCTTGCAACAGACTCCATTACCCATTAACTTAGGCTTCCCGCTCGGGCACCTCTTAAAGGGTCACGCATTATTTGAATCTGATATCTTGCAAACCTCTTTAAGGGTCACCATGTATTTGAATTGAATCGAACATACTGTAAACCTCGTTAAGTGACACCCTGTATTTTACTCTGACATCCTGCACACCTCTTTAGGAGACACCCTGTATTCTTGTGTGACATCTTGTACAGCTCGTTAAGGGTCAACCTGTATTCTTATCTGACATCGTGTACATCTCCTTAGGAGTCACCCTGTGTCTGACGACACGCACGCGCCGTCTCCCAGGAGTAAACTCAGACTCGGTGCATATGCACTGAACAGCATTATGACGTCATACACGCCGGAACCGTAACCGTAACGCATAACGTTAGACGCAAGCATAACGACGAAGTCGACAAGATCATTTGAAATGATAAAAACACCAACTGTTGAGAATTGGAGGTAATGAAAATTCCCAGTAAAATCCTTTGTAAGAGAGTTTATTTCCTAGACTCATAACTTGATCTACGATGAGAATAGCGCTGTTTGCTTTCTTGCTATCAACTCGTAACAGTTCAATTAATTCTCGGCCACTGCGACTTTGCTCTTTTTTCAGCGAAGAGGCCGCGTTGGCAGGAACCGTGCCAGTTGACAAAATACGCCGTCCTGATTACACAAAAACTTTCTCCTTCAAGCTCAACTTTTCTTTGCACTTCAGATCCTCTCCTTCTAATGTCTTTCGTTTAATTAAACAGTGTTCGGATATTTTACCCTCCTCTGCTCCCTTACGGGTCACAAATTTGTTTAGAGTTCGCACGTGTAAATATATTTGCCCACTCCCAGATAAATACTTGCTTTCGCTCTTCTTTCCCCCATGGAGTCTGCAATTAGAGTGACGACCTTTTATTCAAGTCTCTGTTCTCTCTCCTTGATTAAGTCGTTCACACCTTTAAATATGTTGTTGTTGCTGTTGTTGTAGTTGATTCATTTAGGGGCTTTGCAACATCGTGTTGATGTAGCTCAGTGTACTTGGGTGTGTGTGTGGAATCTGGCTGATAACTTATTTGTTTAGATATTTATTCATCAATTTATTATTATTATTATTACATCATGTTTACCCTTGTATGAACTTGAATATCTCATGATGTCACAATTTTCACTTTTTCTCTTCCCAAAATCTCTTCATCCTTTGACTGTGTTCCTGTTTCCTTTGTTCCGTCCACAATGTTCCTATCTTCTTCCTTTCACTTACTAACAATTTGGCGTTCTTAATTTTGTTTCTGAATTTTTCTCTGTCTTCTATCATTTGCTTGTTGATCCCTAATTGCTTTAAGTCATCTTCTATTTCATGATACCAATTTGTTTTCCTTTTTGAACTGTTTACAACATCAAAGATTTTCTTTGTAAGTCGTTTATTGTTCATTCTCTGTATGTGCCCGTAGAAAGTTAGTCTGCGTTTTCTAATGATATCTGCGAGTCTGTCTGTGTGTTCATATAGCTCTTTGGTAGGTCTTTTCATCCATATCCCATCTCTGTGTACTGCTCCAAATATTCTTCTCAGAATTTTATGTATTTAGTTATTTATTTCATTATTATATATTTTTCTTTACTTATTTATTTACATCTGTATTGTATTTTAGCCTACTTTCGATTTTTGCAAAAAATTAAAATAGACTTATGCGATCAACACAGGGCGAAAAATTGTGTGTCTGTCTGTGTGTGTTTGTGTGTCTGTGTGTGAGTGCGTGTACTCTGAATGTTTGTCCCCGCTATCAATTCGAACACGGTGAAACCGAATTGAACGAAATTTGGTACAGAAGTAGCACTAGCAAAGGGCACCTCAGTGTCATGTTTTATATCGCCGCCATCTTGACGAAAACGTAATGGCGGCCACCCAAATGTTAAAAGCTTATATCAAATTACGACCAACCTAATCATCTGATCTCTACCAAATTTTCCAACATCATATCTTTATATATGAAGACTTGTTTGACTAAACTACAAGGTTATCAGCCCAATACTTGGCGGATGGCGGCCATGTATGTGTGCATATCGATTCTCTCTATCAATTCAAACGTGGTGAAACCAAATTGAACGAAATTTGGTACAGAGGTAGATCTAGCAAAGGGGACCTCAGTGTCATGTTTTACATTGCCACTATATTGACGGAAACGGAATGGCGGCCACCCAAATGTTAAAAGCTTAAATCAAATTACGACCAACCTAATCATTTGATACCAACTAAATTTTGCAACAACATACCTTTATGTGGGAAGCATCTTTTGACTGAACTGCAAGGTCATCAGCCCAATATATTGCAGATAGTGGCCATGTATGTGTGCAAATCAATTCCCCATATCAATTCAAACACGGTGAAACAGAATTGAATGAGGTAGCACTAGCGAAGGGCACCTCATATTCATGTTTAATATCCGTATAGCACGTTGTATTTCAACAAGCTACTACAACCAACAATCAATTATTCTCCTTGGCTACTGCTCATCTAGTGTGCGCATAGCAAGGTCACGTCCCCTCCAAAACAAAACTTACTTTAACCAGCTGGCGTTCAGTGAAAGAATTACACGTTTAACATAAAGGGTTTCAGTGCTATAATTTTTTGAAATGTTGGCATTATTACTCGATGACCCTGTACTATGAGCGTAAGAATTGGTCACCATGAAAAGTTCTACAAAAAAGTCCGCGAGAGCATATCTCTATCTTCAATACATCGCCCACTACAAGTGTTCTTTAGACTGGATGGAAGGGGCACGTCACCGCTCACTCTGGTGAGCGTGACGGCATCCCGCGTGCTTGACCTTGCTTTGCCCTTGGTTTGCACTTGCCGTTCGCGAGTAATTTGAAACAAGATAAGCAAGATAAGTATTATGCAGATAATTTTCTAGCATGTCAAGAGTCTTTGGCTTCGAGCGAAACGAGAAACCTCCAGCCTTTCTAGCATTTTTCAGCATTTGTAGCATTTAAAATGACACAAAGTCTAGTCTTTCAGACTGACTGTCACTTTCTTAAAATTATTTAATTACTTATTTACTTATTTATTTGTTTATTGTGTATAATTTTATTTATTTATTTACTTGTTGTACATTATTTTATTTACATTAAAAATTTTCTTTACTTACATATTTACCTAATTCAGTACCTTCTTGACACACAAATACAAAGTAGATAGTTGTAAATAAGAATAAAAACTACAAACATACTAAAACTGAAAAAAACAACAAGTTCCGTGACGAACTAAAGAGCCTACGTTTCTTAAAATTTAAGATTCATGCCAATGATTCATCTATATGAATCTATCTAGAATAATGACGACATTAAGTTGGTAATATCAAAATTTCTAATTAGTTCGAAATACTGTATACCTGACATAATGAAGCCTAATAGATAACTACAGTTGGCAGCCCTGGTGACTAAATATATGCTTAGTTCCATCTCTGGTACAGAATACAAAATTTGGTTGAAGTCCAATGGATAGCATGGACGTTACATGCAGTTAAACATTGGATCTAACAGCGCGCGTTAAATCATGTTGGCAACAATAACATACATGTATTGGTCAGAAATAATCTGAAATAATATGATCTATTGTTGTGTCAATTTTGAATGAAATCCATTAGTTAGTATAGAAGTTACATGCATTTCAAAATTGGGTCCATCAGCAGGCTTAGAATCATGTTGGCAGCAGTGGCATAGGCCTATATTAGTTACTCCAAATTAATCTAGAATGCCAGGTACTATACGTGTGCAAAGTTTAGAGCTATTGACTTGCATACTTTCTGATTTATTGATAATAGGGTAACAAAAACAGGGACAGTATTTATTAACAGTTGGCAGCCCTGGTTACTCTTAAGAATCAGCATAGTCAGATCTTTCATGGTACACATAGCACACACGAAATTTGGTTGAAATCTAAATGATAGTATAGAAGTTACATGTATTTAAAGTTGGACCTCTCAGCAGGCTTAGAATCATGTTGGTAGCACTGACGTATATAAGATGCTCCATATTAATATAGAATGTCAGGTACTATACGTGTGCATAGTTTAAAGCTGTCGGCTTGCATACTTTCTGGTATATGGGTATTTGGATAAAAACATTGAGATCATTTGTTAACAGTTGGCAGCCCTGTTGGCTCTTAAGAATACGCTCAGTCATATCTGTTTATGTACAGATAGCACATACGAAATTTGGTTGAAATCCAATTGATAGTGTAGAAGTTATATGCATTTAAAATTTGGACCTATCAGCAGGCTTATAATCATTTTGGCAACACTGCCATGTATGGCCTCCTAGAAATTAAACTGCAATATTATTATCTAATACGTGTGCCAATTTTGAAATAGCTGCCATTCATACCTTCCATGATATCCAACATGGAGCTCAAATTTCAATTGCGATTTTTCAGCAGTTGGTAGCGCTGATATAATTTTCAAATATGGCCGTGAGATATTCAGGTATAGGTCTTTACTCCTACCAGATTTTGTTTCGATTGCTGCTGCCGTTTAGGAGTTGATAGGGGGGAAACACACACAGCCAGACAGACTGACAGAAGGACAGACAGACAGACAGACATTTGCCCGATCTCATAAGTCTACTTTTTCCTCATTTTTGCAAAATGTGAAAAGTAAGCTAAAAACTAGCTAAACAACAGTTATAAATAAAAGAAGGAACTAACAAAAGTTATAAAACAAAACATAAACATGAATACCTTGGCGAAGCATCGTCAGTGCCCGAAAGAAAGGAACAGCCCAGTTCATAATTGAGACACAAAGGTTATTAATATGTTGCTGAACACAATATTATTTTGATTCAGACACAAACTCATTGTGTCATTTCTTGGCTGTACATTTGCAATTCGGGGCTACTATTTGGGTAGGAGAGGTCGTGGCCTCAATTTAGATATTATCCAAGGAATTCGCCGGAATTAGAAGTGGGGAAAACGCACGGGACAACATGACCACAACATCGCAAGCATTTGAATCAACAACAACAATATATTCCCCGCCGTGCCATCATCTTCGCTGTTCGACTCGGATGAATCAGCCCCGCAAATAGAGAAAAAGACCGAACTCACGAAGATTTGTAGTGCAATATAGGTCTTTGAAATATTTTTTATGAGTTGTCTTTGCCATCTAATCAAAGAATTGCTTTTCAATCGGTCAATTAAATTGGCCGGAGAATAATAATTACTTACCACACTTACTAATCTGCATATAATAACATGAATTAGTTATACATCTTTAGAATGTTATACACTTTTCTAACCAAGAGGTTTAATTGCATGACAAGTTTCGTTCCTCCTGCAACCATCATCAGGGCATTTAAAACTATTTTAAATGTACAACACATTTGTTCAAGTAGATTTTCAATTTTAATTATTTAATTAACTATGAAATTATGAAATGCCACACAATAAAATCCACGCCGATTTCTCTGAATGCACGATTTCTTAGATTTTAATAGTTCAAAAATTAATTAACTCTCAAAATTGGAGCCAGTATCTACGTCACATACCGGAGTTGTTTTCTATTGACATTTAGTAACGTACGGCGATGTACACGCTTGTAAGAACAACTGGGGACAACGTTATTCTTCTGATTCGCAATGCGCAGCCCATATCTGCTTCTCACTCTGTGCCTTTCGCAATTATGTCTGTAAACACTTGTAATACACAGATATCAGGATTGTTCAACTTACGGGGTTGAAAATCATCGCTGATGTTAGAGCCTACTACTGAGAAATAGTAAAATAGTCAATGAGAAATATAGGGGATTAAAGGAGACTCGTCATTCTTCTTTCGGGACCATTATAGGCAATTAGTGACGATCGCGTGTCCCGTCAAGCTTTTGTTAGGACAATTATAGGCAAGTAGTGACAATCGCGTGTCCCGTCATGCCTTTGTCGGGACAATTATAGGCATGTAGTGATGATAGAGAGTCCCGCCATACTTTTATTGGGACAATTATAGGCAAGTAGTGATGATCGCGGGTCCCGGCATGCTTTTGTCGGGACAATTATAGGCAAGTAGTGACGATTGCGTGTCCCGTCATGCTTTTTTCGGGACAATTATAGGCAATTAGTGATGATCGCGTGTCCCGTCATGCCTTTGTCGGGACAATTATAGGCAAATAATGATGAACGCGTGTCCCGTCATGCTTTTATCGGGACAATTATAGGCAAGTAGTGATGATCGCGTGTCCCGTCATACTTTTGTATGGACAATTATAGGCAAGTAGTGATGATCACGTGTTCCGTCATGCCTTTGTCAGGACAATTATAGGCAAGTAGTGACAATCGCGTGTTCCGTCATGCTTTTGTCGGGACAATTATAGGCAAGTAGTGATGATCGCGTGTCCCGTCATACTTTTGTATGGACAATTATAGGCAAGTAGTGATGATCGCGTGTCCCATCATGCCTTTGTCGGGACAATTATAGGTAAGTAGTGATGATCTCGTGTCCCGTCATACTTTTGTTGGGACAATTATAGACAAGTAACGACGATAGAGTGTCCCGTCATTCTTTTGTCGGGACAATTATAGGCCATAGGCAAATAGTGACGATCGCGTGCACCGTCATAATTTTATCGGGACACATAGGCAAGAAGGGTGATAGGGTGATAACTTCTGAAGAATGAGACGAGTTTTTACTCGTGCCATCCTTTTCTGGTCTAGGTCATTAATTCCTAATTGGCCTAATACGTAAACCTGGGACGTAAATTGTGAATCACCCCGTAATTGTTACCATGAAACCTTCGAGGGAAGGAAGTTTTATTTCCATCGCAGAACACACAAATTATTCCTTCATTTTAAATTTCCGCCACAAAAAAGTACTGTAAGATGTTACAACATCTCTGGAAGAGCTACTTATGAACGCATCCCACGAGTGTAATCCCAACTAGAAGTTGTGTAGAGAACTTTTCAGAAAGTTGAATATTGCAGAGCAACCAAAAATAAAAGATCCATACAACCAGTCGTTAATTTTAACGATGCTCTTAACGTCACTCCAAGCAATGCTACTGCCCGCCTGTCGTTCAAGTTTTAATATCTAAAAATTGGGATAATTATTCATCCGGAGAAAATATCGAGTGTAGTTGGAAATAGAAACAGGACGATAAAAAGCTTCACTGACAGGGATGAAATTCTACCCATAGGGAGAAAAGGAGAGAGTTGTGATGCGATGTTTATCCCCAGGGGTGTTACATATCTGCAGGGTTCTTAGAATACATTAACACAGAACAATTAGGGCCTGAGATGATATTAAACAGATGTGTATAATAATAATCTCTACTTAGTATAAAACAAAATCCCCGATTCTTGGATGTCACGGGTAATCTAGAGAACCACTGGATGGATTTTGATGCGGTTTCCACAATTCTGTAAATGATATCTCAAGGAAGGTTTATGAAGAAACACATTTATGTATGTTCAAAGGAAGACAAGCAGTAACGATTTCAGTGAAAAAGTCGAAAACAAAACCTGGCGTCCGAACCCTATTTAAGCTTACGCTGGGCAAACCGTTAAACATATGAATATACTATGAGTGTAAGAATATTGTCCAGCATGAAAAGTTCTACAAAAGGAGTATTCACATACAAGAGCCATTGTCCCAGGGAGTGGTTATATGCTGTTTTATTGAGAATGATTTCTTATTCATGTCAGAGCCAAAATCATCCCTTTTAATTCCAAATCCCACTACCATCACGTGTGTAAGTTGTCAATAACTTTAATATACAGTATTTTGGTCAAGTTACTTTCCTTTTTTGTAGTTAATGTAGCGAATACATCGCCTTAGAGTAGATAAATAGGTTCCAGGTTGCAGGAACAAATCCCAGCGCAGTCAGTTGGCATTTGAAGGTGCGCAAATGTGAGAGAGCCGTGTCAGCAGATTTACTGGCACGCTAAAGATCCCCTTTAGGACAAAATACTAGCACTCCGGCTTCACTAAAAGCCACAGTAGTTAAAAGGGACGTTAAACCAATAACATTTATATTGTTTACCATCATTTGATAGCCGGAGCGCAGTAGATGGATGCAAATGGAACTTCTATGGGTATGTATTGTCTTCGTTGGCAATCCGAATTGATCAGGCAGTAATTCATACAAAACAATACGAAGAAAAATTCCAAAGTACGAATATGTGCGTACCTCTTTACATATAATTACTGGATTTATTCGTTCTTTGATGGAAACCAAAGAGAGTATATCCACTGCTTTGGAAATTATAATTTGGTAGCTGGAGTGTAGTAATCCCTCCCTATATTATTCTGCTAAGGTCCCATTCCAGTTTTGTACCGAAAATAAGGTCCCCTTAACACCAACCTACACATATGGGGTACCTACAGGTTCAGCATAACCCAATGCGTAAGCGAAACGCACTCACTTACTCTTTAAATGCCTCACAATTAAATAGATACCTTAAAACATGTATATTTACAATGAAATAATGAAAGAATGCAACACGGTAACCATGGTAACAGAATCTCACAGGTAAGACGCAATGCGATTCCAATTATTACATTACTGTGACAGTTTCCGGACGGTTATAAGGTTATCACTGAACCAAATTAAGCTGTAAAATTCATCAATACATACGGTATAATTCGCTTAAGGGGTCAAGGGGCACTCTAGAACTTTTTTCACGCAATTTTCACGTGTGTGTGTGTGGTACGAAAGGTATTTTTCACCCGACTATAAAGGGTCACCGAAACCTACATTTAAAGGCCCTTAAATTAACAGTGTCTGTGATATTCCCAGAAAACTAACTTCGCTCTGATATACCTATAAAGGAATGACAAACTCCTAACCACTGCACCAGTAGCTGAATTGATAAAGTCTGATTATTCATACCAAGGATAAATCAGTCATAGCATTCATGATTGAGATTTTGCTAAGTGTACTCTTAACAACTAGAATATTCGCGGGCGGGTAATGCTAGGATCCTCACGACGCGCAGGTTACCAGCGGGTGTCAAGACCTTCACTGGCCTCTACACGCCTCGCCATACGAGGGCAGTTTCTTCTCCAAGTTCAGATGGACTGTGTAAAAATAACAGAGTGACATACCAAACTGATTTTACTACTAAATGTTTGCTTCTTTTATTCTTAAGTCTCAACATTATCGCCAAAACGATTGAAACATTTGCCGTATCGTTACACCAGCTTTCTAATGCCCTCGGCAAAAAATTCTGCCACCACTGAGTTGGATGATGATGAAAATTGTTGTTTTAAGGGGCCTAACATCTAGGTTATCGGCCCCTGATGGTTTGGGTGATCGTGAAGATGAAAATGAAATGCAAACTTAAAACTAAAACTAACTACTAACCCACATACTAGAAGAAGAAATGGAAAACTAAAGGTGAATAAGGCAAATAAAGGACAGGAGGAAAAGAAATGCCCTCAACCCTGGAAAAATGCGGATTGAGGGACTTGGAAGGAAGGAGAGCCATGAAAGGCTGATAGGAAAGTGAAAGAGGAGAGGGTCCGCCCCAAAGGAAAGGGACAAAAGGAGAAAACGGACCCAGCTCAGGAATCCCTCGGGGTCGTCAACTCCCGAACTCACCAGCCGTGAGCCCCTGAGGGTGTAACAATATCCAGGGTGCACCAAAAGTGGTGGGGCTACATACACCCAGCCTCCTTGAGGGCCTTGAGTAGAAGGCAGGAGATAACATGAAATGAAATGAAGGCTGACCCCTCGCAGGAAGAGGGAATAAAGGGCCAATTAAGGCGGGAAAGGAAGAGACTCCCTAGGCCTCAGATACCCTAATACCGTCGGGGTCGGAAGAGAACAAGGGTTGACTAAGTGTTGTCGACAGGAAAGAAGACAGAGAGGAGCCCGGCACAAGTAAGTGGAAGCAATGCCGCCACTGAGGAGGGTAGGTCTGGACAGTCTCCTGAAGTGTTTCCTTTTTGGCGAGATGTTGCCGCCAAACCATACCTTCAATTCTCGAAAAAGGTGAAAATCATTCAGTGCTGGTTTTGGACTAAACGGCAGATGGTCCAAACCTTCACACTTGAATTCTTTGAAAAAGTCTATCGTAACGTTGGTACAGCGTGGTCGTGAATGATTTTCACCTTTATCGACAATTGAAGGTATGGTTGTGCGACAACGCCTCGCCAAAAAGGAAACACTTCAGGAGACTCTCCTGAAGTACCCACCTCAGTGGTGGCAGAATTTTTTGCCGAGGGCATTGGAAAGCTGGTGTAACGATACGACAAATGTTTCAAACGTTTTGGCGATTACGTCGAGACATAAGAATAAAACAAGCAAACATTTAGTGGTAAAATCAGTTTGGTATGTTAATCTGTTATTTGTATACAGTCCATCGGAACTTGAAAAACAAGAAGTTCCGTGACAAACTAAAGAGCCTACTTTTCTTAAAATGTAATATTCATCCCAATCTATATAGAACTAGGCCTATCTAGAAAAATGACGAAATTAAGTCGGTAATATCGAAATTTCTAATTAGTTCGAAATATACCTGGTATAATGTGGCCTAATATAGCACTATAGTTGGCAGCCCTGGTAAGTGAATATATTGTTAGATCCATCTCTTATGGTTCAGAATACAATATTTGGTTTAAGGCCAATGGATAGCATGGTCGTTACATGCAGTTAGACATTGGATCTATCAGCGCGCGTAAAATCATGTTGGCGACAATGTCATGTATGTGTTGGTCAGAAATAATATGAAATATTATGATATCTAGTTGTGCCAATTTTGGATGAAATCCATTTGTTAGTATAGAAGTTACTTGTATTTTAGAATTGGACCTATCAGCAGGCTTGTTGGCAGCACTGACGTATATCAGTTTCTCCAAATTAATCTAGAATGTCAGGTACTATACTTGTGCATATACCTATCTGCAGGGTTAGAATCATTTTGGCAACACTGCCAAGCATGGTCTCCTGGAAATTAAACTGAAATATTAATGTCTATAAGTATGCCAATTTTGGAATAGCTCCCATGCATATCTTCCAGTTTTTAAGCTGTTGGTAGCACTGACATCATTTTCAAATATGGGCATGAGATATTCAGGTATAGATGTTTACTCATACCAAATTTGGATTCTACTGCTGCAGCCGTTTAGGAGTTGATAGGGGGGGGGGCACACACACAGCCAGCCCGACAGACAGACAGACAGACAGAGAGACAGAAATTGGCCCGGATTGATCTCATAAGTCTACTTTTTCCTAATTTTTGCAAAACGTGAAAAGTAGGCTAATTAACAGCCCTCGTAACACATATGCAATGGGATTTGAAATAAGGTTTCATCTCAGCATTTGCTCGAAGTGAGTGTGGAAAAATCCATTCAGGGTAGTCTCTGTTAGTCTAGGATTTGAACCTTCGATCTCAGGATTTTGAGCTTCCCCTTGCAGTCGTAGTGGGTGACTCAGCACGCGGGGCTACGCTGCGAGGCAGGCCTTGAATATAATATTACCAAGTGTAACTGCTAGGGCACAGATTTGTGATTGTTTGTTTGTTAAAATTCCTGGACTTCATTTGAGCATCGGACAATATTCTGCTGTGCAATTATTAATTTAAATGAATTTTGGGTTGGTTGAATGTTTGATGGAGTTTAGCTCTGAATTTTCAATTACTGTTCCACAGTTGGCAAGCGTGATGGAAGCTGGCCCCAGGGAGTGAATATCATCCGACACGGGTGAGTTGGTAGAGGGGGTAGGGGGGGGGGATATTAGCTCTTGCCTTATTCATGGACTGAATATATCGCGGTCATCAGCCCGGTGTACTTGTGCATTGCTGTGCTATTGGTTATTTATTTATTTATTTATTTATTTACTAGCTGTGCCCGGCATGCGTTGCAATGCCAATCAAAGAAAGTGTTGGCGTTGTGACTTTGTTATTTGAAGTGCTTTTGGATTCCCAATATTTTCTTCTTTTTCCGTTAACCACATCTAAACTATTGTAAAATTGATTTATATCTCAGAAACATTCAAGGGAGCGTGCTCAACAACATCAACAAAGTTTCACCGCAATGAAATGAATGGTATATGAACGCACACGGGACTTTGTTGAAACGATTCGAGCGCCGTCACACATTTGTTGAATATACTCGTACGCTACCTATTGTAAACTGGATTTACTGTCAGAAACCTTTCCTGGCCTGTACACAACAACTCATAAAGTTTCATCGCAATCGTATGAATGACATATGAACGCATTCGGGATTTTGTTTAAACGATTCGCGCGCCGTCACTCATTTGTTGAATCTTCTTGTGCGCCACCCATTGAAAAACGGATTTCCTAATTCACAAACCTTCGCAGGACTGTACTCAGTTCACCAGAGTTTTATCACAATCAGATGAAAGGTATATGAACGCATACGGGACTTTGTTGAAACGATTCACGCGCTGTCGCTTATTAGATAAATCTACTCGCGCGCTACCAATTGTAAAATGGAATTACTAAATCAGAAACCTTCGCGGGAGTGGAAACAACATTCCACCAAATTTCAATGAAATCGCATGAATGGTATATGATCGCATACGGAATTTCGTTTAAACGATACGCGCGCCATTACCCATTTGATGAATCTACTCGAGCGCTACCTATTGTAAAATGTATTTACTAAGTCAGAAACCTTTCCTCGGGTGTACACAACAATTCACTAAAGTTTCGTCGCAATCGGATGAATGGCATATAAACGCATACGGGACTTTGATGAAACGATTCACGTGCCGTCGATTATTTCTTGAATCTACTCGTGCGCAACCTATTGTAGAGTGGATTTACTAAGCCAGAAACCTTCTCTGGAGAGTGATCAACATCTCACCCAAGTTTCATCGCTATCGGACAAATGGTATATGAACGCATAGGGGACTTTGTTGACGCGCTTGGCGCGTCTTCGCTCATTTGTTGAATCTACTCGTGCGCTGCCTATTGTTAAGTGGATTTAGAGATCGGGCCATTTACGAAGACGGCTGGTGAGGGAAAATGTGCGAGTGAGAAAGCTGAACCATGGGAGTGAGAACTCGGACTTCCCCTTCCCTCTCGGTGTTGTGGCGACGTACAGTCGACCCGAATTTTTTGTCATAGCGGACGTGTAACTCCGCAGATTTTCAGTTAGTGGAATTCCCTTCCAGCTGTAAATTACAGACATACCTAGCCGAAATGTATTTATTTAGAAGCATTACAGATGGTAGATAGATTAAGGAGTTAGAACATAATTTAACCACTTATTCTAGTAACTGTCAACATATTTTTCCTGTATCAATTTGCATAGCCAATGGTTTAAATTATAATTAGATGTAGAATTAACTTTACGACGCTGTAGATGTATAATATGGTTTGGCATAACAGCAGGTCTAACGTGCACCACAAACCACAGGCACACCACGGGAAATTAGAAAGGCAGCGCGCGCACGTCTAAACAGCTGAGTATAAACTTATGCACTGAAGTGTCCTTGCAACACGATCTCAGGAAGGCGGGACTACGCTGCGCTGGATCGTCGTGAGTGCGCATGCGCGGCCAAACTCCTTCCTAGCTGGTCGGATCTCTACTAAGCCTGAAACCTTCTCTGGAGTGTAAACAACAACCCACCCAAGTTTCATCGGACGATGGTATATGAACGCATACGGGTCTGTCGAAACACTTCATGCGTCGTTGCTCATTTGTTTAATCTACTTGTGCGATACATATTGTAAAATGGATTTACTAAGGCAGAAATCTACCCTGAAGTGTACACAACATCTCATCCAAGTTTCATCGCTATCGCACGAATAGTATATGAACGCATACGGGAATTTGTTGAAACACTTCGCACGTCGTCGCCCATTTGTTGAATCCACTCGTGCGCTACCTATTGTAACATGGATTTACTAAGCCAGAAATCTTCCCTGGAGTGTACTCATCCACTTACCCAAGTTTCATCGCTATCGGACGAATGATATATGAACGCATGCGGGACATTGTTGAAACGCTTTGCGTGTCGTCACCCATTTGTTGAGTCTACTCGAGCGCTAACAATTGTTAAGTGGATTTACTAAGCCAGAAACCTTCCCTGAAGTATACACAACATCTCACCCAAGTTTCATGGCAATGGGGAGAGTGGAATATGAACGCATATGGGACTTTGTTGAAACAAACGCACGCCATTTTGTTGAAGTAACTCACGCGCCATCTATTTTACATTGGATTCACTACGCCTATAACTTCTCCTGGTGTATGCACAACAACTCACCAAAGTTTCATAGCAATCGGATGAATGGTATATGAACGCATACGGGACTTTGTTTAAGCGATCCGCGTGCCGCCACTCATTTGTTGAATCTACTCGTGCGCTTCAACATTCATATTTATTCACCTTTTAAACCTTCTCTGGACTTCCAAAAATAATTCAAGACCAAAATCAGCCAAATCGGTCCAGCCGTTCTCGAGTTTTAGCGAGACTAACGAACAGCAATTCATTTATATATATATATGCTGATCAAAAAAATTAAAGCACCACTTTTTTCAAAGGTCATCAAATTTTAAAAGTTGACCGCATAAGCTCGAAATCTCAGTATGACGTTTGACCTGACGCCTACCAAGCATATGCTTCATCACAAATCCCCAACGTGAGTAGTTTCGGGGTAGCGT
Organism: Meconema thalassinum; assembly: GCA_946902985.2. NCBI lineage: Eukaryota > Metazoa > Arthropoda > Insecta > Orthoptera > Tettigoniidae > Meconema > Meconema thalassinum. The sequence continues at coordinate 29,179,774 of OX336394.1, forward strand.
CCCGAAAAACAGCCCATTTTCGAAAACCGCAAATTGAAGTTTGCTAAAAACGCTGTAGGACTTCTCGCAGGTTGCCAAAGCAGTCGAAAATGAATCAGTCTTGCTCTTAAAGGTTCCACAAACACGTTGAAATCGTTACATTTGACGTTTGAGTATTTTCAGCCCCCTTTATCATCCCTTAAACATGGACTACCATTGAAGGCGTCTGAGAAGGTACCGGGTGTGTTTAACCACCTGAAAACCTGCACACCGTCCTCAGTTGCAGATTGCAGTAAGTTCCTAAGGCCTTCGGCAATGTTCACCCCCTCTAACACCCTCAACTGGCATGGGACCAAACCACCCCCTCTCGATTCACCCCTAAGGAAGGTTGTAATCGAGATGTTTATCAGTGCTGTGAATGGGGGGTCTTCCCCTAACGTTTCAAAAAAGGAGCTGGGACTGTGTCACCACCCCTTCCCCCTGCTACCCCCGTATGTATGATTTTTCGAATCAGGCCCTTTTTAAGAGCTGAAACGAGGTCTTAATCGCTGAAAGGGCTGTAAAGGTCCTTACAAGTAGTGGTGATACGAAATCAACCCCTTCTGATCGTTGATTGACATTCCATCCCCCAAAATTGAAATTGTTGCACCCTCAACCCTCCCTGTCTGGACGCGTGACGCGTCATGGCAGAGTTTTCAGAGTTGGATGAAAATGAAGCTTATGGCCTGCAATCGAGCCCAAAACAGCAGGTTGGATGGGAATTCATCGGTAGGGTGGAAAACGGGACCAAAAGTTTTCAAAAAGTTAACAGCCTCTAGTATGTACACCCATGCATAGGCAACCCACATCACGTCATTTTCTCCCATTTCCAACCTTTTGTAACCTATTGGCGATCATAGGCAACCCGCACGCATGGACGTAATGTGGGTTGCCTATGCATGGGCGTACTTACTAGGGGGAGTTAACTTTTTTGAAAACTTTTTGGTCCCGTTTCCACCCTACCGATGAATTCCCATCCAACCTGCTGTTTTGGGCTCGATTGCAGGCCATAAGCTTCACTTCCATCCAACTCTGAAAACTCTGCCATGACGCGTTACGCGTCCAGACAGGGAGGGTTGAGGGTGCAACAATTTCAATTTTGGGGGATGGAATGTCAATCAACGATCGGAAGGGGTTAATTTAGTGTCACCACTACTTCTAAGGTTCTTTACAGGCCTTTCAGCGGTTAAAACCTCGTTTCAGCTATTAAAAAGGGCCTGATTCGAAAAATCATACAAACGGGGGTTGCAGGGGAAGGAGTGGTGACAAAGGCACAGCTCCTTTTTTGAAACGGTAGGGGAAGACCCCCGCATTCACAGCACTGATAAACATCTCGATTAAAACCTTCCTTAGGGGTGAATCGAGAGGGGGTGGTTTGGTCCCATGCCAGTTGAGGGTGTTAGAGGGGGTGAACATTGCCGAAGGCCTTAGGAACTTACTGCAATCAGCAACTGAGGACGGTGTGCAGGTTTTCTGGTGGTTAAACACACCCGGTACTTTCTCGGACGCCCCCAATGGTAGTCCATGTTTAGGGGATGATAAAGGGGGTTGAAAATACTCAAACGTCAAATGTAACGATTTCAACGTGTTTGTGGAAACTTAAGAGCAAGATTCGTTCATTTTCGACTGCTTTGGCAATCTGCGACAAGTCCTACAGCGTTTTTTGCAAACTTCAATTTGCGCTTTTCGAAAATGGGCTGTTTTTCGGGGCGCTACCCCGAAACTACTCAAGTTGGGGAGTTGTGCTGAAGCATATGCTTGGTAGGCGTCAGGACAATCGTCATACTGAGATTTCGAGCTTATGCGGTCAACTTTTAAAATTTGGTGGCCTTTGAAAAAAGTGGTGCTTTAATTTTTTTGAGCAGTTTATATAGATTTATCGTATGGCTTTTAGTGCCGGGTGGCACGGTGGCTGAGTGGTTAACGTGTCGGTCTACTAACCTGAAGCTTGCAGGTTAGTTCCTGGCCGGGGTAAGTGATTTTTGAAAGGCGGCAAAAAGTACGACACGCATGTCATACGATGCTGGCATGTCAAAGAACCCATTTGAATTCAGTAGGCCGTGTTCATAATGGCAAAATTAATCTCGGAAGTCTCTGCCAACACAAAGTTCCTCATTTCCCTGTTAGAAAGCGCTATAGTGTTCAAGGAGTTTAGATATTCAACCTTCTTGACTTTCATAGTGCTTCAAGGAACAACGAAATTCGACATACAAGCTACCCTTTGGGTGTCAAATAACAAAACTTGCACCCGGCACCCGAAGCCATACGATATTATTATTAATATTAATGCCCGGAATGTCCGAGGACTTGTTCGGCTTGCCAGAGTCTGTAGCTGCTTCAATGTGGACACCCATGGGGTGACCTACAAGTTCCATTCAATATCAACTAGTTGCAACTTTCGCTACCAGACGTCACTGAACGTTGGAACTTTTTATAGAGCGTTTCAATGAAATCTAACCAGCAAATTTAGCTTTCTAGATATTTAATTAGTGGAAGGTTCTTTTACAGGCCAAACATCTATAAATCTGTATATCTTATATATAAAAGTGAAAGTCTATATGTATGTATGTGGGTGGGTGGGTTGGTTCTGTATACAAATCTACACCGTTCCACCAATCTCAACCAAATTTTGCATACACATAGTTTAGGACCCAGAAGGAACCGCTGGCTACATGAATTTTCGATAGTCTTTCTCATTCTTCCGGCCCTTTTGCACTCAAGCACAGGCTAATCAAATCATAAAATATACTCATGAAGGAATGGCAAGGCAGATAGTTTCCATGGCAACATAGCTAAAGTCGAGACACGGCCGACTGGATGCCAGTTGCGCTCTGCACTACCGGTATAGAAAATGAGGATCTTTACTTGAAATCCCGTTAGTTACTCAACTACTCACCGAGTTTAGCATAATAAAGACATGACACTATCTTTTACTATATATTTGTCAAATACCACTCACTCACTCACTCACTCATCCATTCATCATGGATCTCAGAAACCACCAAACGGATTGGAATGAAATTTGGTATGCAGCTTCCCCAAGGGCCGCAAATGCCCACTAAGAAAGGATTCTTGGATATTCAGGTTCTAAACGGGTGTTAAGGGGGTAGACCTGCATTTCATTGAATAGCAATATCTCCCGATTGGTGTCATTGGGTGATGTAATACTCAGCACATAAACTCATCATTAAAAACATGAAGTTCCGTGACGAACTAAAGAGCCTACTTTTCTTAAAATTTAAGATTCATGCCAATGATTAATCTGTATGGAATTATCTAGAATAATGACGAAATTAAGTTGGTAATATCGAAATTTCTAATTAGTTCGAAATACTGTATACCTGGCATAATATAGCCTAATAGAGCACTACAGTTGGCAGCCCTGGTGACTGAATACACTCTTAGTTCCATCTCTTAAGGTACAGAATACACAATTTGGTTGAAGTCCAATGAATAGCATGGACGTTACATGCAGTAAAACATTGGATCTAACAGCGCGCGTAAAATCATGTTGGCAACAATGTCATACATGTATTGGTCAGAAATAATCTGAAATAATATGATATATTGTTGAATGACATCTATTAGTTAGTACAGAAGTTACATGAATTTTAAAATTGGACCTATCAGCAGGCTTAGAATTATGTTGGCAGCACTGACGTATATAAGTTACTTCAAATTCATCCAGAATGGCAGGTACTATACGTGTGCAAAGTTAAGAGCTATTGGCTTGCATACTTTCTGATATATTGATATTAGGGTAACAAAAATAGAGACAGCACATATTAACAGTTGGCAGCCCTGGTTGCTCTTAAGAATACGCATAGTCATATCTGTTATGGTACACATAGCACATACGAAATTTGGTTGAAATCCAAATGATAGTATGGAGGTTACATGTACTTAAAGTTGGACCTCTGAGTAGGCTTAGAATCATGTTGGTAGCACTGACGTATATAAGTTACTACAAATTAATATAGAAAGTCAGGTACTATACGTGTGCATAGTTTAAAGCAGTCGGCTTGCATACTTGCTGATATATATTGGTATTTGGATAAAATAAATTAAGACCATTTATTAACAGTTGGCAGCCCTGGTGTCTCTTAAGAATACCCTCAGTCGTATCTGGTTATGTACACATACAACATACGAAATTTGGTTGAATTCCTATTGATAGTGTAGAAGTTATGTGCATTTAAAAATTGGACCTATCAGCAAGCTTATAATCATTTTGTCAACACTGCCATGTAAGGTCTCCTGGAAATTAAACTGCCATATTATTATCTATACGTGTGCCTATTTCGGAATAGCTCCCATTTATACCTTCCAAGATATTCATAATAATAATAATGTTATTGGTTTTACGTCCTTTTTAACTACACTGGCTTTTAGAGACGCCGGGGTGCCGGAATTTTGCCCCGAAGGGGATCTTTAACGTGCCAGTAAATCTACGGACACGGCTCCCTCACATTTGCGCACCCTCAAATGCCAGCTGACTGCGCCAGGATACGAACCTGCAACCTTGGGCCCAGCAAGCGAGAACGTTACCCCTGAACCACGCAGCCAGCCAAACCCAAGATATTCAATATGGAGCTTTAATTTCAATTGCTATTTTTCAGCAGTTGGTAGCACTGACATCATTTTCAAATATGGCCGTGAGATATTCAGTTTTAGATCTTTACTCCTACCAAATTTTGTTTCGATTGCTCCAGCCGATTAGGAGTTGATAGCGGGACACACACACACAGCCAGACAGACAGACAGACAGACAGAAGGACAGACAGAAGGACAGACAGACAGACACACAATTGCCCGATGTCATAAGTCTACTATTTCCTCATTTTTGCAAAATGTGAAAAGTAGGCTAATAAGAAGACACGAGTCTGAGGGTTTTTCGATGTGGTGTATATTATGAGGTGAAAGGGGTGAAAAGTGGGGATTGAAAGATTCCTAACGGAGCGTGTATCTCATAAACGACATAGGCGAGGAGTTTGAAACTCAACGGAAAAAATCAGCATAAAAGATATGTAAATATGTGTTTGACCGTTTATTCATAAATCAAATTTAAGGGCCCCATGGGGAGGGGTGAAATTCTGGGGGGGAAGCAGGAAAGAAAGTGTCCTAACTGATTGACTGACTCACTCACTCATCAAACTCAGCGGGAAAAACTGCTTTAAAGTAAGTAAATAGCTGTTCAACAGTTTTGTTTTGATCAATCAAATTGAAGGGGTTCATCGGGAGGGGTGAAATTCTGAAGGAAAAATATGAAAGAAAATGTCCTGACTCATTCACTCACTCATCATCGCCCAGCCAAAAATATTGAAGTTGGAAACATGGCATTTTGGGGATATGTTCGTTGTATGTCAAAACCGTACACTAAGGGGGGATTTTTGGATATTCAGGCTCTAAATGGGTCTTAACTGGGTTAAACCTGCATTTCATTGAATAACAATATCTCACGAGTGGTTTCATTTGTGGATGTGATACTCGGCATATAAACTAATCATTAAGAATAAGCAGACATGTGTTTTTCGATGTGGTGTATTAATATGAGGTGAAAGGGGTGAAAAGTGGGGGTTGAAGGATTCCTAACGGAGCGTGTAGGCCTATCTCTTAAACGACATAGGCGAGAAATTTGAAACTCGGCGAAAAAAAGATCACCTAAAAAATAAGTAAATCGATGTTCGACCGTTTTTTCATAAATTAATTTAAGGGGCCAATGGGGTGGGGTGAAATTCTTGGGGAAAAAGAGAGAAAGTGTCCTAACTGACAGACTAACTCACTCACTCACCAAACTCACGGGAAAAAGACAGCTTAAAAATAAGTTAATAGGTGTTCAAGCATTTTTTCATTAATCCATTTTAAGGGGCCCATGGGGAGGGGTGAAATTCTGGTAAAAATAATTGAAAAAGAAAATATCCTGTTTGACTCATTCACTCATCACGCCCAGCGAAAACTATTAAAGTTGGAAAAATGACATTTTGGGAATATGATCGCTGTATGTCGAAAACGTCAACTAAGGAATGATTTTTGTTTATTCGGGTTTTAAAGAGATGTTAAGGGGGTAAACGTGCATTTCATTGAATAACGATATCTCATGAGTTGTTTCTTTGGGGATGTGATATTCGTTATATAATCTAATCATTAAAAATAATCAGACATATGTCTAAGGGTTTATCGATGTGGTGTATATTATGAGGTGAAAGGGGTGACAATTGGGGGTTGAGGGATTCTCAACGGAGCGTGTATCTCTTAAACGACATAGGCGAGAAGTTTGAAATTCGGCGGAAAAAAAAGCTTATAATACAAGTAAATAGGTGTTCGACTGGTTTTTCATAAATCCAATTTAAGGGGCCCTTGGAGAGGGGTGAAATTCTGGGGGGGGGGGAAACAGGAAAGAAAGTGTCCTAACTGATTGACTCACTTACTCACTCATCAAACTCAGGGGGAAAACAGCTTTAAATAAGTAAATAGGTGTTCGACCGCTTGTTTCATAAATCCAATTTAAGGGGTTCATGGGGAGGGGTGAAATTATCAAAAATAAATGAAAGAAAATGTTCTGACTGACTCACTCACTCATCATCGCCCAGCCAAAATTATTGAAGTTAGAAACATGAAATTTTGGGGATATGTTCGTTGTATGTCGAAAACGTCCACTAAGGAAAGAGTTTTGAATATTCAGGTTCTAAATAGGTGTTAAAGGGGTAAACGTGCATTTCATTGAATAACAATATCTCACGAGTGGTTTCATTTGGGGATGTGATACTTGGCATATATACTAATCATTAAAAATAAGCTGACACATGTCTAATGGTTTTTCGATGTAGAGTATACTATGAGGTGAAAGGGATGAAAAGTGGGGGTTGAAAAATTCTTAACGGTGCGTGTATCTCTTAAACGACATAGGCGAGGAGTTTGAAACACGGAGGAAATCAATCAGCTTAAAAATAAGTAAATAAATAAAATAAATAGGTGTTCGACCATTTTTTCATAAATCCAATTTAAGGGGCCTATGGGGGGGGGGGGGGGGTGAAACTCTGAAAGAAAACGTCCACTAAGGAAGGATTTTTGGATGTTCACTTTCATCGACCAACCCAAACTATTAAAGTTAGAAGAATTATATTTTGGGGATATGTTTGTTGTGCGTCGAAAACGTCTACTAAGGAGGGATTTTTGGATATTCAGGTTCTAAAGGGGTGTTAAAAGGGTTAAACCTGCATTTCATTGAATAGCAATATGACACGACTATGACGCGAGCGAAGCGAGGCTAAAAATGAGATGGTGTGTGTCTGTGTATTACTCAATCACGCAAGTACCACTGGTCCGATTTACATGTATTTTACCTGGAAGTAGCTGATTTACCTGGTTAACATATAGGTTACTTTTGATTTCAATACTTGGCACTATTTAAAGATGGCGACCATTTTAGTGACGTCACTACACCCTTTGGTTTAAAACTTTCATATTTCCATTTCAAATAAAAAGAGAACGCTAAGAAATAGCAAACTTTTGATAGTATATACGAGGTTTAAAATTACATTTTCTATCCGAAAGGTATCTCCAACCGTTATCGAGTAAAACCTAAATTTGTGCTATAAAACACGGTCAACGCCGAGCGGTGTAATTGGACAAAATATTCCATTTTTAATCTCCCTCTGCGCAGCACCTCTCCTATCCCCTGTTTTAACTCTCACCTTCACATTTTAATTTATTTATGACTCGTAGCGAAGCTCGGGTACTTCAGCTAGTTTGTCATAAAAGTGAACTAACTACTTTTTAAAGATCTGATTCATTGCTAAAGGGAACTAAGTCACACATTACTTTTTCTATTTTCTCCCTTTTTAAAAGGATAAATCCATTCAAATAGATCTCTCTTTGCGGGCAATCATACTTACAAGCGAAGTAACTATGCTTTACAATTAAGTGAGGGAAACAGTTTTTGTCAATTATCTAAATTCTTACAAAAAATGACTTAGGGCCTTCTAACAGTGACCGATTCAATTTCAGGTTGTATGTTTACATAAAAAAGAGACAGGTATTCAGAAAGACTAGACTTTATATAATTTTAAATGCTATAAATGCTGAAAAATGCTAGAAAGGCTGGAGGCTTCTCGCCTCGCTCGAAGCCAAAGACTCTTGACATGTTAGATGATCAAGAAACAATCATAACGCTAGAAAGTTACAAGTCATGAGGGAGCTGGAGCGCGCGGTGAAAGGAAGGAGCTGGCTGGATGACGTCACGCTCGCCATGTCGTTGTCGTCTCGTAACGCCAGAGCTCACGAGTGAACTCAGTACACATGCACCAAGCGGTACTATGACGTCACACACCTCAGTGCATTCTCGGTACATTTCCACGGGGAAAGATTTAGAGTAATTACTAAGGCCCGGAAGTTAAAGCACTATTAAATTAATAAATTGGTTGATAATTTTAAAGGGTTTCAGGAAAACCTAGCTCAAAACCAAGGTCATCTGGTCTTAAGAAAGGAGGAGGAGACTCAGTGAACGCAGGAAGAAATTCTGGGAGGAGAAGAAGAGATTGGCAAGTCGGCCGATTGTTCAACGCGGTCCACAGTAGGTCAAAACCGTCAGAAGAAGAAGAAAAACAAGAGGTTCCGTGAAGAACTAAGGAGCCTACTTTTCTTAAATTTTAAGATTCATGCCAATGATTAATCTAAATGGATCTATCTAGAATAATGACGAAATTAAGTTGCTAATATCGAAATTTCAAATTAGTTCGAAACACTGTATACCTGGCATAATGAAGCCTAATAGAGCACTACAGTTGGCAGCCCTGGTGACTGAATATATTCTTAGTTCCATCTCTTAAGGTACAGAATACAAAATTTGGTTGAAGTCCAATGAATAGCATGGATCTGTCAGCGCGCGTAAAATCATGTTGGCAACAATGTCATGCATGTATTGGTCAGAAATAATCTGAAATTATATGATCTATTGTTGTGCCAATTTTGAATGAAATCCATTAGTTAGTATAGATGTTACATGTATTTTAAGATTGGACCTATCAGCAGGCTTAGAATCATGTTGGCAGCACTGACGTCTATTAGTTACTCCAAATTCATGTAGAATGCCAGGTACTATACGTGTGCAAAGTTTAGAGCTATTGGCTTGCATAATTTCTGATATATTGCTATTAGGGTAACAAAAATAGAGACAGCACATATTAACACTTGGCAGCCCTGGTTGCTCTTAAGATTACGCATAGTCATATCTGTTATGGTACACATAGCACATACGAAATTTGGTTGAAATCCAAATGATAGTATGGAAGTTACATGTATTTAAAGTTGGACCTCTCAGCAAGCTTAGGATCATGTTGGTAGCACTGACGTATATAAGATACTCCAAATTAGTATAGAATGTCAGGTACTATACGTGTGCATAGTTTAAAGCTGTCGGCTTGCATACTTTCTGATATATTGGTATTTGGATAAAAGAAATTAAGAGCATTTATTAACAGTTGGCAGCCCTGGTGGGTCTTAAGAATACGCTCAGTCATATCTGGTTATGTACACATACAACATACGAAATTTGGTTGAATTCCAATTGATAGTGTAGAAGTTATATGCATTTAAAGTGTGGACCTATCAGCCGGCTTATAATCATTTTGGCAACACTTCCATGTATGGCCTCATGGAAATTAAACTGCAATATTATTATCTATAAGTGTGCCAATTTTGAAATAGCTCCCGTTCATACCTTCCAAGATATCCAACATGGAGCTCAAATTTCAATTGCGATTTTTTAGCAGTTCGTAGCACTGACATCATTTTCAAATATGGCCCTGTGATATTCAGGTATAGTTCTTTACTCCTGCCAAATTTTGTTTCGATTGCTCCAGCCGTTTAGGAGTTGATAGAGGGGGGACACACACACAGCCAGCCAGACAGACAGACAGACAGACAGAAGGACAGACAGACAGACACACATTTTCCCGATCTCATAAGTCTACTTTTTCCTCATTTTTGCAAAATGTGAAAAGTAGGCTAATAAGCATGAAAAAATGCACTAATTATTGGTCAAATATGTATCACGTTTGAAATAACTACGGCAATTACAATCACTCCTTATTCTTTAGCGTTTCTATATATTTTGAACATGAAGAACATATGAACAAATGGACCTTTTTAAAATACCTCAACTGAGAAACAGTTCTAAATTAGTAGGACATGTTATTTCAAGCGGTGTTGACCATCAATAATTATTTTGTTATGCTAATTTTGAAGTATAAAGGATATAGAATTTTAATAGCCATTGAGTTTTTTTAAATGATAATAATTTGTACAATATTGAAAAAGTGAATGCTGAATAAAAATAATTGTTGTTGTTAATTGTTGTTTTAAGGGGCATAACATCTAGGTTATTGGCCCCTAATGGTTTGGGTGATCGTGAAGATGAAAATGAAATGTAAACTATAACTAAAACTAACCACTAACTTATATACTAGAAGAAGAAATGGAAAACAAAAGGAGAATAAGGCAAATAAAGGACAGGAGGAAAAGAAATGCCCTAAACCCTCGAAGAATGTGGATTGAGGGACTTGGAAGGAAGGATAGCCATGAAAGGCAGATAGGAAAGTGAAAGAGGTGAGGGTCCGCCCCAGAGGTAATGGATAATAGGGGGAAAACCGGACCCAGTTCAGGAATCCCTCGGGGTCGCCAACTCCCGAACTCACCAGCCGTTAGCCCCTGAGGGTGTATCAATATGCAGGGTGCACTAGAAGTGGTGGGGCTACACACACCCGGCCTCCTTGAGGGCCTTGAACAGAAGGTAGGAGATAACGTGAAAAGAAAAAGAAGGCTGACCCATCGCAGAAGGAGGGTATCGGAAAAGATGAGGCAAGGGGACAATGAAGGTGGGAAAGGAAGAGACTCCCTAGGCCTCGGATACCCTAATACCGTCGGGGTCGGAAGAGAATAAGAGTTGACCAAGTGAGGTGAACAGGAAAGAAGACGGAGAGGAGCCCGGCACAAGTAAGTGGAATCAATGCCGGATTCATCCGGGGCCCAGTGGTCGCCTACCCACGTCCCACTAGATGTGAACCCCTGGGGGGAAAAATAATTGATATTAACTTGAAGAAAGGACTGAAACGTACTAGGTATTAAAATAATTTTAGTGTTATTCTGTGATAGACTCTCGGAATTCGAATCGAAATATACGACTTTAATAACACCTAGAGCGCTTCAAAACAATAGGTGATGCGCATATACGCCCTTCCCAAGCAGAGATATGCACTTAAACAGGCAGGGGAGAAAAATATCATGCAATGTGCCACGATAACACAAATATGCATAAATATGCTAACATATGATTTTGCATAAACTTCGAGGCCTTATTAATTATATTCGAACATGGGAGCTAATGCATATTTAATATATTGTTATAATTTTATTTATAACAGCTGTATGTGTAACTAGATTTCCTTATGGTTTTAATGGTATTAAACACAAAAGAGGAGCATTTATTAAACTGCCATTAATTTCAATTTATTTATTGCAGACCATCGATCATAATGTGCATGCCAGCACGCCATTGACGTGATTGTAGAGTTATTGGAAATGGGAGATAAAAATGCAATCGCATGTCTGGTTCAAATCTAATGGATCTCATTGTGCACGAAACAGCGCCGTGACGTGCATTGCGTTGGCAACTTATCGTACAGCACTGCGTTGTGGGGTAGTCTACACAGTCCCTGCTGGCGGGTCTCCCACGGTGGATTACGGCCCGCGTCTTCAAGCCTCTAGCTTCAAGCAGAGTACACACGAGTTCGATCTTGTATCAGCTCCTTAGGGCTTAATGGCTTTTATTCATAGACTTGAAGTGAGCGGCAGAGTTAGGAAGCCTGGTTGAGAGAGCCTCTTTATTTAGCTTGTCGTTCCGTAGAGAACTACTCATCACTTTGCAGTATTCACAAGTTCTTCAGTCGTTTTCGATGTCACGGCTCACAGTTGTATTCATTATGTAGTACACGAACCTCCGAAGATGCTTTACGGGATACGTGAACTGAATAACCATAGCCAGATGTAGGATTATCCAACGTAGATTTTGACACAGAAATATGATTCATGATACCAACTCCCTCCCCCTTCAATATTTATACACCCTTTATCGAACCAAATAATAATAGCGATAATAATAATAATGATAATAATAATAATATGGATTATAAGGAAAACCACAGACTTGTACACAGTAATCAATAAGTTCATTGATACCGTGCGTAAGAGACGATTGAAATTTTATGGTCACATCTGTGGAATGGACAACACCAGATATGTAAAAAACTGCCTGATATAATTATTTCAAAGAAGGTCAAAATAACACAGGACTTAAAAGAAATAGGATAAGCCAGGAGTGCATTCAACCAAATGAGAAATTTATTATGTAATAAGACCTTACTTTAAATTTAAAACTCAGGTTGCTAAAATGTTAACTCTTCTACGGTATGGAAGCTTGGACACTCAAACAAACAATTATTAACAGACTAGCGGCGATTGAGATGTGGACATATCGAAGGATCTTAGGAGTAAGCTGGATGGATAGAATCACTAATCTTGAGATACTGCGTAGGATAGGTAAATATAAGGAGATAATTACCTGTGTCAAAATTAGGAAGTTACAATACCTGGGGCAGACAGGTATCGTCTTCTACAATAAATTATTCAAGGGACGGTTGAGGGCAGAAAGAGTCAAGGAAGAAGAAGGATCTCTTGGTTGGACAATTTAAAAAATGGTCCAAGTATAGTTCCAGTGAACGTTTCAGTGCTGATAGATCCAAAAACTGGATTGCTGCGATGATCGCCAACCTTCTTAGAGGAGACGGCACATGAAGAAGAAGAAGTACATGTTTTGAGGAAATTTTCCCCTTCATCAGTATATATATATATCCACAAGGACAACCGCCTGGCATTCCGGGAGACCATAAAGATCCAGAATAAATACAGTGTAGGTACATTGTTGGCTCTACAGTGCATAATTCATTACGATACACCATATAAATGGTTATGTAAGTAGGAGGGTGAGGCCGATTCCAAGCCACCCGGCGTTGCTCGGGCGGCATTCATATTAAATAATTAATAACTCCCGAACCCGTGGTCGGAGATTCACGAATGAGGTGTCGTTGGACTCGGGCTGACGGGGGCTTTGCTATGGACCGCTCATTTCAACCTCTAAATAAAACCTACCCCTACTAGGGGGTGAAATTGTGATATTTTAGTGAAAGTCTTTTTTCAAATCCGACATGTATAAGGTGCGCTGCTAAAATGAACTTAAACGTTGTTGCTCATATCGCGCATGCGTTTTACGAGATGCCGCTATGGATCAACATTTTTGGATTTGTTTTATACGCATGCGCACTTGGGATTTTTGTAAGAGGGCAAGCTCTTTGAAAAAAAATGATTGATAAGAAGAGGTTTTGGTGGTGAGGAGAGAACCAAATAGTCGAATACTTTCCTACGAAGTTTACCGATATGTCTCGAACGCAAGGTCGGATTTGGACGTGTGACGTGTCAAATCGCTTGCCTCGAAACCCTATATATGTTATTAATAGGTTAAAGTTTTGAGAATGAGGGAAACAGGCTTTTTAGGGTAAAACCACGATTTTAGACTTTTTCCGATATCTGACGAATGCATGGTCGGATTTGGTCCTATGACGTGTCAAATGGCTTGTCTCGAAACCCTATTTATTTTGGTAATAGGTTAAAGTTTTTGAGAATGAGGGAAACAGAATGTTTTGGGGTAAACCCGTGATTTAAAACTTTTTTCTATATCTCACGAATTAATTACGCTAGAGGCATGTACGAGGGGTCCAAGGACTCGGGCTGACGTTCTCTTTGCTTTGGACCATGCGTTATATTTTTTAAAAAATTTGGAAACTCGATTTTGGGGTAAACATGTGTTTTTTGTGATTTTTGCCGAATCTCACGAACCAATAACGCTAGAGACGTGTACGAGGTGTCCTAGGACTCAGGATAGCGCCCTCTTTCAAATGTGGTAGATATTTTTTCCAAAAAATAATTCACAAAGGGCCTAACGCCATACATGTTGAAAAAATTACCAAAAGATCCAAAACTAATAGGTCATTAGCTTTTTAATATCTTATGAATCAATAAGGCTAGGGACCTGTATGAGAGGTCGTTGGACTTGAGGTGACACTCTGTTTTTGAATATATTATTTATTTATGTCAAAAGGACCTAACTGCACTTTTGTCAGTATCTTGCTAACTAATAATCAGAGAGGCTCAAGTGAGGTGTCATAGGACTCAGGATGGTCAACCCATTTCCATGACCAACGAATTTACCCAAAATACCTAAAACAGCAAGATCATTGACCTATGATTTATAAACTAATAATCAGAGAGGCTCAAGTGAGGTATCATGGGGCTCAGGATGGTCAACCCTTTTCCATGACCAACGAATTTACCCAAAAGATTCAAAACAGCAAGGTCATTGACCTAATATTTTATAAACTAATAATCGAATATCAACATGTGAGGTGTCATAGGACTTAGAATGGTCAACCCTTTCCCATGGCCAATGAATTTACCCAAAATACCCAATACATCAAGGTCATCGACCTGAGATTTTATAAACTAATAATCGCATACGAACATGTGTGATGTTTACCATGTGTGATGAAACATCGCTAGGTAGAGAAAGAATTAGTGTAGGCTACATGTATGGTGACTGACAAGTCTTTTACCATTGAAACTTGCTTTTCAGAAGAAACTGCAGTATAGAGAGAGAGTATAAATGACGAACGGTGTACTCAAACTCTGATTTATCGATTCAAGAATTAAGAGTAGACTATCTTTAATTGATTGGTTAAAGAGGATAGCTAAAACACAAAAAAATGCTCAGTGGTTACCGGGACAAGATGGTCGCTACACACAACAAGCTTTAAATACTTGAGGCTAATAATCTATACACACACACTCGCTTGTTCTAAACTAAACTGTGTTGCTATCAGTGCTCAGACAGTAGGCTGATGACAAAATGCATTGCTAACAGAAATATAATCATTTCCGGTTGTATAATGTTACCAGCTATCCATTTTGTGTTGTAGTGTTAAGCACTTTTAGCTCTTGTACTGGTGGTCTTAACTCGATTTCCAGGTCTGAGGCCAAGAACGAGTCAAACTAAGAAACAAGAGCATGCTGGTGTAGTGGTTACGCTGTTAGCCTTTTCACCAGGGTTCGATTTCAGGTTAATATGCATGTCATAAACATATTAAACAAAACAAAACAGAGATAACGTTTTAAACTGATTACATTTGTGTCTTTTCAAATTATTACTTGGATTACAAATACAAAGGTGAACTGGGTTTGATATACAGTTAATGCTGTCTATCACACACTAGACTGTATGAAAACCAAATAGCAAAAGGCGTAGGTAGAGCAGTGGTAAAATTAATATATGTAGAGAACTACCTAGCGGTTTTATGAACTGGCAAAGCTATATCGCATAAACGGTGCAGGATACAATCCAGCAATCAAATTTGTATCTTGTGGAACAGAGAAAATGCACTTTTACCTTGATGGATAGCAAATGAGTGCAGATGAATGACCTATGCATTAGCCTACCATAGGGTTATAACCACGAGGTGGAGGTGTGACTTCTATATTTTATTGTTTAGAGACATGGCTTTTTTGTAACCAGTAGATTTAGTATTTTGTAAATATTCATTTTTGTAATTGTAAATAGTGGAAACATTTTTTTGTAATAGTAAATGTTAAATGTATAACTAAAAGTTATTTGGGATAAGTGTACATGTCAAGGATAAATAGCGTGGTTGTATTTGTTTTCAAAGACAGGTATGGTTGTGTGAATGTATGACTGTAGATAGAATGATAGAGAGAGAGAGAGAGAAAGCATGTGTGTGTGTGTGTGTGTGTGTGGGTAGCATTGAATTTTCAATCAAAGCAAACACGGCAAGGTAGGATGGTGGGGTAATTAATGTATACAGCAAATGGTAAATAGTATACTGTATTTTTTTAACACTTGTGTTTTTTTTAATGCAGCAGTAGATAGGTGTTATTTTGTAAAACAGTCTTACCTACTGTAGTAGTAGTAGTAGTAGTAGTAGCAGTAGTAGTAGTAGTAGTAGTAGGCCTATATGTTTTTGGAAACAAACAGAAAGAGAATGCACTATTGCCATGGCCAAGCACTTCCATTAAAGTGATTTCAAGAAAATTTAAATCAGCAAATGTGTGTGTTACAAAACTAAACTTTCAGCATGGACTAAATCATAAACGTGTCGTCTGTGATATGGAAAAAAATAGGAAATCCATGTTTCCATATCAACACAATTTAAAAACTTAAAACTGAAATTTAAAAAAAGTTACGGGTCACTGTGGTCGGATCCCTGTGAACGGGTCCACAGTGACCCATCAGCAGGGGCCCGTCATAAATGACTCCCTTGAAAAAGGACCTGTCCAGTGGGACTAGTCAACGGGGACCCGTCCAAAGGGACAAATCAACAGGAATCAATCAAAAGGGGTTATCGCCTCAAGCTCTGTCATACCCCTCTTTGATTATTGGTTTGCTTATGGACAAGCGTCGCTTGGAATACGTTTTAATCTCCCCTCGTGGGTCAGCCGCCATCTTTAAAAAGGTCGTGGGAACAGAGGTGTTTACCAGCAGTCTTCGGCAAAAAGTCCAACAATACCTCATACAATATCGTAGTCATATTGGTTCGCGAAATATTAACAAAAGTGCATTTAGACCCTTTGTCAAAATTTCAAAAATAGATTCAGTGTTGTGCAATCAATAATAGCTACCTCCTTAACTATATACTTGTTTTTGTTGACCAAGAAGCCTTGAGTATCCATCATCAGTGTATGAGACATGTTTACGCTTGCATAAATCAAAACCAACTGACTACTCACTACTTGGGTTTAGAAATTACATTTACTCAAATCACATTCTAGTAAAAATGGTGCCTACTATAAACTGCACCCACTTTTGCACCCACTTTTACATTCACTTTTGCACTCACTTTTGCACCCACTTTTGCACCCACTTTTACACCCACTTTTACACTCACTTTTGCACCCACTTTTGCACCCACCTTCGCACCCACTTTAAACTATTATTTCTATTATCGAGCGAAATTTATTAGAGATTATTTCATGCTTGAAAATTGATATGAAAGTATCAACAAATAGCAATGGTTTGCCATACGCATTCTATAAAGGATATAAATATATTGTAAAACGAACCAATAAAAATGGAAGTGTTATTTGGCGTTGTTCAAAACATCGTTCAAAACAGTGTCGAGGTGAGCTGAAAAGTAAAAATAGTGGTCTTAAGTGTGAGTGATCATCAATGTAGTGTACCAGATAAAATATCGTTGCTGTTTAAAAAAACTCTTCAAAATGCTAAAACACTTGTCCCAGAAAAAGATATTGCAGCTCAAGATAGTGCATTGTTTGTTAAGAAGCATGTATCATCTCCTCAGAAAGTCGTGTTAGGACATTTGTCGATGTCTGAAAAACTCCCAACATTATCAAAGGCAACACAGACTGTGCAAAATGTGGTATTGCAAAAGGATCAAAAAGGACTATATAGTAATAGTGATGAGGATTATAATGATCATGATGATGATGATAATGATAATGGTTATGATGATGATGATGTTGATGATGAAGATAATAATGATAATGGTAATGCTTTGTTTACACCTAAAAGTCATTTGTTAAATTTGTCTACTGGAACAATCCAAGTAAGCTAATCCGGCGGCTTCAGCAACTGCATGTCTATAAACAGGCTGGTTATACTGAATATGAGGAAGAACTATTGGATATAGAAAATGAGCTTCGTCGTGCTAAAATTATTATGTAATGGATCCACATAACCGCTTAAACTATTTCTTAACAGTACATGTTATATTTTCTACCACTCTGCTACCATTTTGCTCTCACTTTTGCTATCACTTCAAACTGTACATATTAAATATAAAAGCCAACGCTAAATGATTTTATTATCAGAACAGTTATAACCTTTGTAGTGAGCAAATCATACTAACAGGTTAATTACTACTATGGAACTTACAACAACTAACAAAGGTAAGCAACGTGTACTCTATAAAGGTTACTCTTATAACTATAATCGTCAAAATGTAAAAGGAATAATATTTTGGCAATGCTCAAAAGAGAGGTAAAAAAAAATGTCGAGGCAATCTAAAAAGTAGAAATGGTAAGGTTTTAAGTGTGAGTGATCATCAATGTAGTGTACCAAATGAAACACTGTTGCTGTCAACAAATAATCATGACAATGCTAAAAAGCTAGTACAAGAAAAAATGTTGCTACTCAAAATAGTGCAGTGTTTATTGAGCAACATTTAACCCCTGCTGTAAAAGTTATGTTTAATCCATCTTCCACATCTCAAGAGTCGTCAACATCACAGACCCTTCATATGCAAGAGAATCAAAAAGGACTAAATAGTAATAGAGAAAAAAGAAGTGTATTTTGAATGTAACTATTGTACAAGTACTAATATTAAATAAATAAAATTTTGTATGGGTATTGTCTGTTGTTTCTTAATTGCTATACCCACGTCCTACTATATTAATGCCATTGTTAACCATCAACAGTCTCCACCTATGTTCAGAAAGAAAGTGATCTTAAACAATACACTCTATCTATGGTTTGTGTACCGAGTATCATAATAATACAGTGTCGTCAAGCCATGTTCAGGCAATAGTAATGTTAGGTAAGGGGTTCGAACCCTTGCTTCCTTGTACAGGATTAGTTTTTACTCAACAGCAACCCATAATACTGTACTTTGAAACATGTTACATCTCATTACAAAATGTCAACTGTATCGTTTTCTAAGACCCCAGCTGCTGGCTAGTAGCTAGCAGACTGTGCAACAGAAACAGTGTCACCATGTTCATCCTTTAAAAAAATTCAACATTTATTATTCTTTTTTCTTATTATTGTTCATTAAGAGTAGTGTAAAGTTGTGTTTGTGACGTAACGGTTATAATAGTTCTTGAGTTCAATTTGAGCTTTAACATAAAATTTTAAAAGTATATTAGGACTAAAACAGGTCTACTCAGTCTCGGGTGATCCAAATAAGTAGATGTATTTTGATTCACACTTCAAAACACGACGGTTTTTTATTTTTTTAAAATAATGATAGCCATTTGCTCATTTTTTATTTTCACATTTTACACATGGCCATTTGTCAATTTTCCATATACACGATTTGAAAATGTCAGTTTAAAGTTTTTGGATTTCATGATATGGAAACAAGAATTTTCCATTTTGTTGTTTACACATTTGTCAATTTCCCATTTACATTTTTTAAATGTCAGTTTTAAGTTTTTAAATTGTGTTGATATGGAAACATGGATTTCCTATTTTTTTTCATATCACAGACGACACGTTTATGATTTAGTCCATGCTGAAAGTTTAGTTTTGTAAAACACACATTTGCTGATTTAAATTTTCTTGAAATCACTTTAATGGAAGTGCTTGGCCATGGCAATAGTGCATTCTCTTTCTGTTTGTTTCCAAAAACATATAGGCCTACTACTACTACTACTGCTACGACTACTACTACTACTACTACTACAGTAGGTAAGACTGTTTTACAAAATAACACCTATCTACTGCTGCATTAAAAAAAACACAAGTGTTAAAAAAATACAGTATACTATTTACCATTAGCTGTATACATTAATTACCCCACCATCCTACCTTGCCGTGTTTGCTTTGATTGAAAATTCAATGCTACCCACACACACACACACACACACACACACACACACAAGCTTTCTCTCTCTCTCTCTCTATCATTCTATCTACAGTCATACATTCACACAACCATACCTGTCTTTGAAAACAAATACAACCACGCTATTTATCCTTGACATGTACACTTATCCCAAATAACTTTTAGTTATACATTTAACATTTACTATTACAAAAAAATGTTTCCACTATTTACAATTACAAAAATGAATATTTACAAAATACTAAATCTACTGGTTACAAAAAAGCCATGTCTCTAAACAATAAAATATAGAAGTCACACCTCCACCTCGTGGTTATAACCCTATGGTAGGCTAATGCATAGGTCATTCATCTGCACTCATTTGCTATCCATCAAGGTAAAAGTGCATTTTCTCTGTTTCACAAGATACAAATTTGATTGCTGGATTGTATACCGCACTGTTTATGCGATATAGCTTTGCCAGTTCATAAAACCGCTAGGTAGTTCTCTACATATAGCAATTTTACCACTGCTCTACCTACGCCTTTAGCAATTTGGCTTTCATACAGTCTAGTGTGTGATAGACAGCATTAACTGTATATCAAACCCATTTCACCTTTGTATTTGTAATCCAAGTAATAATTTGAAAAGACACAAATGTAATCAGTTTTAAACGTTATCTCTGTTTTGTTTTGTTTAATATGTTTATGACATGCATATTAACCTGAAATCGAACCCTGGTGAAAAGGCTAACAGCGTAACCACTACACCACCATGCTCATGTTTCTTAGTTTGACTCGTTCTAGGCCTCAGACCTGGAAATCGAGTTAAGACCACCAGTACAAGAGCTAAAAGTGCTTAACACTACAACACAAAATGGATCGCTGGTAACATTATACAACCGGAAATGATTATATTTCTGTTAGCAATGCATTTTGTCACCAGCCTACTGTCTGAGCACTGATAGCAACACAGTTTAGTTTAGAACAAGCGAGTGTGTGTGTATAGATTATTAGCCTCAAGTATTTAAAGCTTGTTGTGTGTAGCGACCAACTTGTCCCGGTAACCACTGAGCATTTTTTTGTGTTTTAGCTATCCTCTTTAACCAATCAATTAAAGATAGTCTACTCTTAATTCTTGAATCGATAAATCAGAGTTTGAGTACACAGTTCGTCATTTATTAACCCATACCTGCAACCTATACTCTCTCTATACTGCAGTTTCTTCTGAAAAACAAGTTTCAATGGTAAAAGACTTGTCAGTCACCATACATGTAGCCTACACTAATTCTTTCTCTACCTAGCTATGTTTCATCACACATGGTAAACATCACACATGTTCGTATGCGATTGAAATGAAAATCCACAGCCTGCTTCCAGTCTCCGACCGGGTCAGGAATGGAATGAATGGAGCCCCCATCTAGCGGCGAGGATATGATCTGTGCCGGCTGCCGAGGCCTGACGCACTCCTCTGGGGCAATGATTAAATGAATAACAGATGAAATGAAATGATAGTGGAGAGTGTTGCTGGAATGAAATTTTGACAGGGAAAACCGGAGTACCCGGAGAAAAACCTGTCTGCCTCCGTTTTGTCCAGCACAGTTCTCACTTGGAGTGACCGGGATTTGAACCACGGATCCAGCGGTGAGAGGCCGGCGCGCTGCCGCCTAAGCCACGGAGGCTTTTCGTATGCGATTATTAGTTTATAAAATCTCAGGTCGATGACCTTGATGTATTGGGTATTTTGGGTAAATTCATTGGCCATGGGAAAGGGTTGACCATTCTAAGTCCTATGTCACCTCACATGTTGATATTCGATTATTAGTTTATAAAATATTAGGTCATTGACCTTGCTGTTTTGAATCTTTTGGGTAAATTCGTTGGTCATGGAAAAGGGTAGACCATCCTGAGTCCCATGACACCTCACTTGAGCCTCTCTGATTATTAGTTTATAAAATCATAGGTCAATGATCTTGCTGTTTTAGATATTTTGGGTAAATTCGTTGGTCATTGAAAAGGGTTGACCATCCTGAGTCCTATGACACCTCACTTGAGCCTCTCTGATTATTAGTTAGCAAGATACTAACAAAAGTGCAGTTAGGCCCTTTTGACATAAATAAATAATATATTCAAAAACAGAGTGTCACCTCAAGTCCAACGACCTCTCATACAGGTCCCTAGCCTTATTGATTCATAAGATATTAAAAAGCTAATGACCTATTAGTTTTAGATCTTTTGGTAATTTTTTCAACATGTATGGCGTTAGGCCCTTTGTGAATTATTTTTTGGAAAAAATATCTACCACATTTGAAAGAGGGCGTTATCCCGAGTCCTAGGACACCTCGTACACGTCTCTAGCGTTATTGGTTCGTGAGATTCGGCAAAAATCACAAAAAACACATGTTTACCCCAAAATCGAGTTTCCAAATTTTTTAAAAAATATAACGCATGGTCCATAGCAAAGAGAACGTCAGCCCGAGTCCTTGGACCCCTCGTACATGCCTCTAGCATAATTAATTCGTGAGATATAGCAAAAAGTTTAAAATCACGGGTTTACCCCAAAACATTCTGTTTCCCTCATTCTCAAAAACTTTAACCTATTACCAAAATAAATAGGGTTCCGAGGCAAGCCATTTGACACGTCATAGGATCAAATCCGAACTTTCATTCGTCAGATATAGGAAAAAGTCTAAAATCGTGGTTTTACCCTAAAAAGCCTGTTTCCCTCTTTCTCAAAACTTTAACCTATTAATAACATATATAGGGTTTCGAGGCAAGCGATTTGACACGTCACACGTCCAAATCCGACCTTGCGTTCGAGACATATCGGTAAACTTCGTAGGAAAGTATTCGACTATCTGGTTCTCTCCTCACCACCAAAACCTCTTCTTATCAATTATATTTTTCAAAGAGCTTGCCCTTTTACAAAAATCCCAAGTGCGCATGCGTATAAAACAAATCCAAAAATGTTGATCCATAGCGGCATCTCGTAAAACGCATGCGCGATATGAGCAACAACGTTTAAGTTCATTTTAGCAGCGCACCTTATACATGTCGGATTTGAAAAAAGACTTTCACTAAAATATCACAATTTCACCCCCTAGTAGGGGTAGGTTTTATTTAGAGGTTGAAATGAGTGGTCCATAGCAAAGCCCCCGTCAGCCCGAGTCCAACGACACCTCATTCGTGAATCTCCGACCACGGGTTCAGGAGTTATTAATTATTTAATATGAATGCCGTCCGAGCAACGCCGGGTGGCTTGGAATCGGCCTCACCCCCCTACTTATGTAGCATGTGGATTGAAGCTCTCAATATGTCCAAGCAGATCTTCTCAAGATCATCCTCTATGATGCCAAGCTTCTTGAGGATATCCACGACGAACTTGTAAGATGTTCCACGAGCTCCATGCATTCTTAGGTAAGTTATATCTCTCACTCAAGTGAGGGATGCATGGTCGGTAAATGGCCTCTTTTTCCTCGTTGACTCGTACGGCTAGCGGAATGTCCACTTCCATTGGTACCGTGGGGTCCAAGACCAAACCCCTTCCGTTCTTCCTGTCAATGGCAACGATATCTGCTCTACGGTGACTACCATTTTCCGAAATGCAGTGCACTTCCTCGTAAACTTCCCATTTCAATTTCCTCAGGGAAGTAGCAATTGATGATCGAACTCTGTGATGGCGGGAATTTCGTAACAGTTCTCCTTTAGAACATTGGCCCAGGACATGTCCTAGCGTCTCTGGTTGGTCACATCCTGGTTGTCAGCATAGGGTTGTGTGCTGACTTCTCCCCGGCACAGCTCTCACCGCTGAGATGTTGCAAGACATTTTGATGGCATTCGTCCATTCAGAGCACGATAAGCCTTTTCTGTTATTTCCCCACGAGTTGTTCTTAGGATGTTGTTCATAAGCTTCCACTCCTTTACCTTTATGAGGAAGTTTGCACCAAGCTTCAAATGACCGTTTCCGAAGCTCATTTCGTACCCAACGTCCTGACTTTGATTCTGTGCAATCTCTAGTTGCAAAATTAAAATATTGAAGAATTTCTCTCTTTTCCTCGTCAAGATTTCGACAAATATCTAAGTGAACATCTTCCACTCTGAGTAACTTTTGAACTATATTAAAATGCTGTATATATGCTTCCCATTCAACCTTAACTAAACCCAGCCCCCGAACATTCCAGGATGCATACAACATATCATTGGGACAGTCATATGGTAACGCAATGATTTCTTTGATAGTTGATCGCAAAAGTTTATCAACATCGACCAGAAAACTTGATGGAATTTTATTTAACGGTGTACTTTGTATTGCATAAATCAGACTTGGCCAAATGTATTGATTAATTATGTTTAACTTTTGGCCTGGTTTTAGTAAACAAGAAACTGTGAGAGAATTATGACATTAAAATTGATGAAAAATGGATGATGTGAAAATTGAATGTGATTTACACATATATGATTATTGCACTGACATGTTAAAAACCTTTATAATGATTAAAAGAAAACTCCAGAATGTATGTTCGCACTCGCATAAAAATAAATTGTTCTTAAAACTATATCAATAACGAATAGACATTGTTTATTTGTTCGTGTCCATTTCACAGCCCAGCTGTGGTTGCACTTGACTCCTTTGATTGGACTTTAAATCATAGCACCATACTGTAGTCCAATCTTTCATATAATGAATATTCGATGCTAAGATGTTCAAGATTGCTTGTCTAATTATTGTTTGCTATGATCATAGCGAGGGTATTCTTCTTTGAAACGTACTGGACCAATGCATGAAAAATGTTGTCTGAAAAGATAAAGGATCGATGATACCTTACTCGTATTAAAACAAAAATGGGTGATCCTTTTATCTTTGAATGGAGATGGGGAAGTTTAAGATTTAACGTCCAATCAGAATGCTATGCCTCGAAACATGTACCAGAAATGTGTAAATAAACACAAAAATAACGTATTGACTAGACGGAATGTAAGTGTATTTAAAAAAAAATTAAAATGTTTAAGGTCACCACGTACTCTTACACGATGAAAAAGTCTATTTTTGTGGCATCACTTTACTAAGTATTTTCTGGGTTTATGCTAAAGGTACGGCTATGATTATTGTCACATATAAGAAGCGGTATATTCTGAGCTGTTTTTGACCATGCAGTGCAACTTTCATTCTATAGAATGTGTGAAATGAATACAAATTTGGAGAGATACATTTTCAAAAAAATGTGGTATAAGTTGCTTCAGGTACACATTTCTCAGTTGTTTTTCAATCAAATATTCTCAAATTTTGTTCACATACTTGGAATGGATCATGGTAGATAAGTAATCACTTTGTTTTATTATTATTGGGACAGAATGCAAGAAAAAATCCGAACTCTTTCTTTTTAAATTTATTCAAAAATATGTATCAATTTTTACCTTCCCAATCCATGCTTACTATGTTTTGGATGTGAAAATAGGTTAACATTCAAGTACTCCATTAGGCAAGTTAATGTAAAAAATAGCCCTCTATCTTAAATGGTATGCTAGTTATTGGTACCTAAACATGAAAAATGAGTATTAACGGAAAACAGCTGGCAAAGTTAAAAGTGTATTATTCAGAGCATGGGGCGCTAATTTTAAAAAACGAATTTAAGGTAGTTGTAGACATCAAAACCCCAACAAACTATATATATTTGGATTCAGAAAAGAATGAAGAATTTTATGGCGCCAAAATAAAAAAAATCGATTTTTTCATCATGCAAGAGTACGTGGTGTCCTTAACTATTTCTCATTAAAGCCAAGAATAACTGGATAATTGAAATTTAAAATGTCCTTCAAGAAATCAATATAACAGTCGAACTTGTATGGGACATATCGTTGGTGAACAAACATAAATTTGCTGCAAAACCCCAGAAGAGGAGAAGCAAATATAAATTCATCTGTTAAATAGATTAAATCGTGCTCCTTAGTTGGGGATAACGTAGTCATTTTTTAAGATACAGTAGAACCCCTCTGGTCCGCCGCTCCGGTTGATTCGACCGTGCTCGAGCAGAGCTAGTCCTTGCTCGTAGCGGGGACTCACTACCCGCCACACCATTGTTGTTTATTTGTACTTGTTGTTATCGCTTGTCCGTTTTAGTGCTCCGTCATCTCTCATATCGTTTCTGTACAGTACGTACACCACCGTGTCGTTTTTAGTGCGTATTGTTCGTTGAATTTTGTGGACCGAGAAATAGAGAGGGCCCCGCAGTTAGGTTTAGAATTTCACCTTCTAAACAAAATTCTATAACTTACTTTCTTCCTACGTATTTTGTCCTAGTTTAACAGGCTACATTCAATTTATACATTAGGCTACTGTAAATACACACTGTACAGTATTGCTCTTTGTAACAATAACAGCTTTTGTGCGGTTTACTTTATTGCAATGTACAGTGACTGGCAGAAAAAGACGATCGCTTAAAAAAATCATCATTACTTTCATTCAAATCATAAATATGAACGATATAGGCCTGTAGTTATAGCATGGAGGTAAGGCTAATTGGTTTCCTGGATCCATTACCATTCCTCATGCCATGGTTTCACTTAACAATAACGATTCTTTGACATGATGCTGTTTCCCGGGGAAAGATGTGCGCGCCATTGCTATCGTCAACAATGCAATGTTTTATTCTTTTTAGCCTATTTTCAATTTTGAAAAATAGGCTTATGAGATCACCTTTTGTCCGTGTGTGTGTGCGTGTGTGAGTGTGTGTGTGTGTGTGTGTGTGTGTGTGTGTGTGTGAGGTGTGTGTGTGTGTGTCCCTAATAAATTCTAAACGGCTGGAGCGATTTCAATGAAACTCGCTAAGTTCATAGCACTATTCTGGGCGACTCCGACGGTGCCCTTCAAATGTTGTTACGTCTCACCAATCCAACATGGCGGCAGTGCGAAATATTTCACCAGCATTCAATATCTCCGAAACTATACCCGATATCACCCTGGAATTTATTACGGTGATAAAGGCTACTACCAGAAGTTCACCTATGTGACATTTTAAAAACTGGTAACTACAAAACCAACATGGTGGCGACGCGAATTTGCGACATTTAAAAAGACGTTTCTCGCGATTTAACCAACCAAACGCAATGAAACTTGGTAGAGTATATGTTTATACACATTGTAATGCACCGACATCTGACTTCGTTCAATTGTTTACATAACCACAAGATGGCGGATGTGCGAATTATTTCACCGGCATTCTATATCTCTGAAACTATTAGCGGTATCACCCTGAAATTTTTTACGGAGATAAAGGGCACTACTGGAAGGTCATCTATAAGACTTTCAAAACCGGTTAACTACGAAACGAACATGGCGGCCAAGCGAATTAGAAAATTTTAAATAGACAATTCTCGCGATTTAATGTTCCAAACGCAATGAAATCAGGTACAGGAAATGTTTATACACATTGTAATGCACTGGTATCTAATTTAGTTCAATTGTTTACATAAACTCACGATCGCGGCTGTGCGAATTTTAAAATTAAGTTTTTATTTCTTGTGTCGTAATCATGCGATCGAAGTGAAAGTTTGCATAATGAACCTACGCAATAATTTTCCTTTAATGGTACATGACTCTATGGCCTATACATTTAACAATCCAACATGGCGACCATCTGAAATATTTAGACGGCTCTGAATATCTACGAATCTATTACAGCAATCAAACTGATTTTTTTAAGTTCATAGGGGCTATGAACATAAGTTCACCTATAGGACTTTATATAACCTGGTGATCACAAATCCAACATGGCGGCGACGCGAAGTTTAAATATTCACATGGACGTTTCTCGCAATTTAACCATCCGAGTGCAGTGAAACTTGGTAGAGCAAATCCTTATACGAATATTAATCCACTGGCATCTAATTTATTTCAATTGTTTCCATAACCACAAGATGGCAGCTGTGCGAAAATTTAAAACCTACGTCTTACTTCTTGTGTCCTAATCATGCGATTGAAATTTGAATGCTACACATACACAATAATCTTCATGTAACAGTACATAACTCTAGGACCTACATATATAAAATCCAACATGGCGACCATCCGAAATATTTAGTCGTTCTCAATATCTACGAATCTATTATAGCAATCAAACTGATATTTTGTATGTTGATAGTGGCAGTTAACATAAGTAGGATATATGAAAATAGGCTGCATAGTTCTTCACGGAACCACTTGTTTCTTTTGCCACATTCTCAGTTGTTGTTGTGCAATTCAGAAACGAATATGCGCTGGAGGCCTGAAGATGTTCCCAGGGCAGTGGCTCTGATCGAAAATGGTGGTGCGCACATCTTTCCGCGGGAAACAGCATCATGTCAATGAATCGCTATTGTTAAGTGAAACAATGACATGATGAATGATATTACATCCAGGAAACTTCACTTCCATGCTATAAACAGTAAGTTATGGACTAGTCCTAGAGCGTTCATATTTATGATTTAAATGAAAGCAATGTTGAATTTTTCATGTGATCGTTTTTCTTTTTGCCTGTCAGTGTATTTACTGTAGACAACAATATGCATACGCACAGTAGTCATTCTAGAGTTCAGAGATTGTTTATTTTAATGTGAATCCGTAATATTCTGTACTTTCAGATAATCCGACCTTTTTAGCGTTCCAACCATTCCTCAGTCCCAAAGGTCACGGATTACTAGGGTTGTAATGTAGTAGTATTAATAATACTGTCTTGTGATCTCCCTGGTGCAGGTCTTTCAAATCAATTCCTGCTCGTCGCCATGGTTGTAATGATTGATGAGGATGTTATACACTCTCAATCCACAAGCCGGGGGTACGTGGAATTCGAACCCGGGCCTCCTCGGCCAAAGTCTAGAACGGTACCGGTATCCACTTAGCCACCACGCAGTACGAGTTGAAATACCAACCGGTGCGGATGTGTCCGTGCGGCTGTATTAGGTAGTGCACTTCTCGCAGATAACTCAGTGTTACGTGAACAGTAAAGTGCTCCAATTAATTTATAGTACCACTTCATATTTGCTTTAGTTTTTGTATCGGAAAATAAACCAGGAACGACCATGCAGCACATGAGTACTTACTAACATTTCCGCACGCACGATTATGAAACATTATGTAACAAGCATAACGAGGTGGCCAGGTGGTCCTGAACAGACAGTATTACTTTTCCATTATAAAGCCACGTTGTATCAGATACTGTGAGTATCTTTTGTCAGCATTAATTTTAATATGCCTCATCATAATATTATGATGTTATTATTTCTGCGAACAGGACTTTTTAAAAGATTTTTTGTGGTGATGCGAAAATGAGTTTATTATCCACCAGGGCGCAGTTTATTACAGCCAATCTTAAAGTTTGCAGTTCCCTTAAGTGCAGCTCCATATTGACTTCACCGGAATATCTAACTAACTTGTTAAGTTGTTTCAACATGGGTATGACAACTTCAGAGATAGCGCAACTCGTAGAACAGTCATAAACGAGCGGGAGCTCAAGTGCTTTGGAAATTTATTAGTCGGGAACATTCTAGTAACTGTATACAGGGTTGCCACCTTAGCCACACTGAGAGGGTGCGTGCAGATATAACAGCTCAAGTGCTTTGGAAATGTATTAGTCTGGAACATTGTAGTAACTCTATACAGGGTTGCCACCTTAGCCACACTGAGAGGGAGTGTGCAGATATAACGGCTCAAGTGCTTTGGAAATTTATTAGTCTGGAACATTCTAGTAACTGTATACAGGGTTGCCACCTTAGCCACACTGAGAGGGAGTGTGCAGATATAACGGCTCAAGTGCTTTGGAAATTTATTAGTCTGGAACATTCTAGTAACTGTATACAGGGTTGCCACCTTAGCCACACTGAGAGGGAGTGTGCAGATATAACGGCTCAAGTGCTTTGGAAATTTATTAGTCTGGAACATTCTAGTAACTGTATACAGGGTTGCCACCTTAGCCACACTGAGTGGGAGTGTGCAGATATAACAGCTCACGAGCTTTGGAAATTTATTAGTCTGGAACGTTCTAGTAACTGTATGCGGGGTTGCCACCTTAGCCACACTGAGAGGGAGTGTGCAGATATAACAGCTCAAGTTTTTTTGAGATTTACTAGTCTAGAACATTGTTGCCGCTAGTATCTCTACTGGGACGTGAAAACTTAATCTTCCATGCAAACTACCGGGTAAAATGGCACCAATCATAGCCACCTGTAAACAAGCCGCGACAAGACCGAATTGCAACACCGTCTCGTCGGCGTCATACGTACTCCGGCCGAGCGCCTAGTTTGTCTCTTACTCTTCTAATTTGATATCAGATTATTGGAAAGAAGTTCACTATTATGTATGGATGGGGCCTGGTTATAGGTGGATGACTGGTGCCATTTTACCCGGTAGTTCAACAAGATTAATATTTTTATTACTTGGCTCTGGGGAAGAATAGATCCCCCTGATCACTTCCCGTGGTTTCGCCACTGATTGCCAGACCCCACTAGTATCAACGTACGATTGTTGTTACAGAGTTAAGTTACAATAAACAACACATTTAAATTTCAGCAAGTGTCTGAAGTTTACAAATCATGAAGCAAGAAGGTTTGAAACAATGCAGAAGAGCAACCAAGTGTGATGAGATTCGAGAGCTTACAACTATTTAATATTATTTATTACTTACAAAGCACAATGTCCGCTTAAGACGCGTTTACACTAATTTATAGGTCTTTGGCGTAATTGACGAGTGTAATTGTCCTTTTAGAGCAGTTCATCAGGTGGTACTGCGTACATTTCAATCCACACTGGTGCATTAGCAGTTGTCATCCGATGTGTAGTGGCCGTCAATCGTGCAGATCTTCCAGTGAAAGCCGTGGGCGTCGAATCTTGTGTACACATGTCTGAGCTTGAAGTTTGCACCTGTCCATGTGTCTGTCTGTTGTGCTTCCGTGCAGTGGATATCCGCTGGAATCTGCCGTGCCTTTTCTCTTCTCTCTTCCAGGACGAAGATGGAGGTAGGTGTGTCCTGTAGGTTGAGAGTGGATTTGATTTCATCCCAGGAAGAATGATTCATTGGCTATTATGTATGCTACACTGTTTTCGGTGAATTTGGAGATCTGGAGGATGCGTTTTAGGTATCTGGCTATTAGACTTTCAAGTTTCCTCATGTTGGATATGTTAAGCTTTTTCCATATTAGTTGGATGCCGTATTTTGCCACTGGGGCAACTTTCTGTTTGAAAAGTGCCATTCCAGTGTTGATTTAGGAGCTGCACTTACGTTTACCAGATGATTAGCCTTCCCTCTTGGGTCTACCTTAAACACTATTGTAAAACATGCGAGTGTTAAGGGAATATACGTAATTTAGTACGGAGTCACTCTTTCAGCTCCATTCATCACCATGCTTACCGCTCGCCACACATGGGCTAGAGTGCGGCGTTGCCACTCAGCTTAGAGCAGGGCCTTCCTTATAGGTGGCTATGCACCATTTCAATTTTGTGTTTTGAGTGGAAGCTATCATGGAAGGCAGAAGCTGGCATATGATGTACAAACAGGGCCGTGAGAACGATGACGGGTCCTAAGACAAGGTCTTCCGGGCCCCTCCATTTTTATTCAAATTAGGATATAATTTTGAAATTATGGTATTCAGCTTGCAAATTTTACCCCCCCCCCCTCCTAAAGAGGAACCTCCTCGCTGTTCTGCCCCATTCATTATCATCCCTGGAATTTAGTTTGCCCAACTGATTATTAACCTACCTTCTTCCTTGTTATTCAGCCACTCTCCTTTATTTTTGTCTCTCGTTGGTGGTTCTTTTACTTGACGATTTTGATCAATGTGACTTTAAAAATGTTTTCCTTGTTATGAACGTGTTCTGGCTTTACACAAATAACCCACACTCCTTCCAGGAATGTACAGTGTGAAGTAAAGAGTCATTTTTTCTGAGATTGAATTAGAAACGTTAAGGACTCTTGAACCCTAACACGTTACAAAATGGATGACCCTGGCGACTTAACCATTTCCCCGGAAAACAAAAAAACACGAAGGTTATTTATAAAATTAATTATATAAGGTGCGTTCAAAAAATAACGAGCCGGAAGCTGGAATGCACAAACCGGTGACGACATCAGTTAAAGAGGTGTGGTTCCGACAAGAGCGTGGAAGGTCACAGCCCGTCGCTAGAGGGTACGGGTGCACGTCACGTAACGATACAAAGCGAGCAGCAGCATGCATCAATCGTCCAATGCTGCCAGTCGCATTGCAAACAGTGACATGGAGGCGTCAATCGAAGAGCAAAGAGGTGTTGTTCGGTTCCTGACAGCGGAAGGAGTAGGGGGATCGGACATTCATCGCCGGATGTCACAAGTGTACGGTGAACACTGCATGTCCCTTGCAAGGGTCAAGGCGTGGCACAAGCGTTTCAGGGAAGGACGGGTGTCGTTAGCCGATGATGCTCGGTCTGGGGCACCCCACTGCATTACCGATGACAACGTCCAGCTGGTTGATGCACTCATTACCCAGGACCGCCGAGTGACAGTGAACGTCATAGCCGCCGTGGTCGCTCCACGACAATGCACGACCTCATACGGCCAACACAGTCGCGGCACTCCTGCAGAAATTCAAATGGGAGGTTCTCGGCCACCCTCCATACAGTCCAGACCTCTCTCCCTGTGATTAAGCCATGTTTGGTTTCCTGAAAAGGGCTCTGTTTGGCCAACGATTCACCTCGGACGCCGACGTCCAGCTGTACGTGCGGAACTGGTTCACATCGCAGCCCAGGGAATTTTATGAGACAGCCATTCACCGCCTCGTGTCACAGTGGGACAAGTGCCTCAACAGCCTGGTCCAATACATCTAACATACAGGTACTGGTTTCTGTAAATATGCCTCCAGCTCGTTACGTTTTGAACGCACCTTATATGTTTTCTTGGCCTGTGTTTACATCGAAGTGTCATCAGAAAATTTCATAATAGTTTTTCATTGTTGTCCACTCTAAGTCCTTTTACCTCCTTGGGCCCCGGGGATACATCCGCGCTTGCCCCTACCTCTCGTCGGTCCTGGGTACAAACCACTTGTCTATAACAGCGAGTACACCTTGTATCTTTACGTACGCCAGTTGAGAAAGACTGGCTCTGGTGGTGACGTGGAGTTTATCGAGAAGTTCAGTTGGTAGCAATGGACGATGCGCCGTCAACTATCTTGCTGACACAGCAAGACAACTTCTAAACAGTTCCAGGCATTGACAATAATTCCATCGCTTGTTATGACGTCACAGAGAGGATAAATTAGCCGAGGTAGAGAGCATCACCGCCACTGTGGATTAATGGCAGAGAGAAGTCGCACTTACAGCGTGTGGTGAGGAGGTAATGTCACACAAGTTCGGACATAAATTACACTGTTAAACTTTCCTCGCGATAACTTCATGCTTCGCTTTGATCAGACCCTCTCTGGAGGACGCTATTTTATTCACTGAACTCACATCGCGCGTGGCCAATGCTATCTTAACCCTTTATAACTAAAGCCCTACGTGGATGCGGATATCCACAAAATTTTTCGCCCTGCGGATATAGGCTACTTTGCATGGCTGTAAGGATAGCGGATACGCTGCGGATAATGTTTGGAGTAAATTTGCGGATGGTTTCTAGAATACAATCCGAACTTGTTGAATATCATAATTAGATGTTGATGAGCCTCCGTGGCTTAGGCGGCAGCACGCCGGCCTTTCACCGCTGAGACCGTGGTTCAAATCCCGGTCACTCCATGTGAGATCTGTGCTGGACAGAACGGAGGCAGACAGGTTTTTCTCCGGGTACTCCGGTTTTCCCTGTCAAAATTTTATTCCAGCAACACTCTCCACTATCATTTCATTTCATCTGTCATTAATTTAATCATTGCCCCAGAGGAGTGGGTCAGGCCTCGGCAGCCGGCACAGTTCATATCCTCGCCGCTAGATGGGGGCTTCATTCATTCCATTCCTGACCCGGTCGGAGACTGGAAGCAGGCTGTGGATTTTCATTCATTAGATGTTGATGATGATGATGATAATTGTTGTTTAAAGGGGCCTAACATCTAGGTTATCGGCCCCTAATGGTTTGGGTGATCGTGAAAATGAAAGATGATCAAGTTAAACCCACAACTAAAACTAACCTCTCTCTTACAAACTAGAAGAGGGAATGGGAAACAATAAGGAGAAGAATGTAAATAAAAGACAGGAGGAAAGGAAATGCCCTCAACCCTCGAAGAATGAGAATTGAGGGACTTGGAAGAAAGGAGAGCCATGATTAGCAGAGAGGAAAGGGAAAGAGGAGAGGATCCATCCAGAGGTAATGGATAGAAGGGGTAAAACCGGACCCAGCTCAGGAATCCCTCAGGGTCGCCATTTCCCGAACTCACCAGCCGTGAGCCCCTGAGGGTGTAGCACTATCCAGGGTGCACCAGAAGTGGTGGGGCTACACACACCCTGCCTCCTTGAGGGCCTTGAGCAGAAGGCAGGAGATAACAAGAAAAGAAAAAGAAGGCTGACCCCTCACAGATAAGATGAGACAAGGGCCAATTAAGGCGGGAAAGGAAGAGACTTCCTAGGCCTCGGATACCCTAATACCGTCGGGGTTGGAAGAGAACAAGAGTTGACCAAGTGAGGTCGACTGGAAAGAAGAAGGACAGGAGCCCGGCACAAGTAAGTGGAAGCAATGCCGGACTCACCTAGGGCCCCGTGGTCACCAACCCACGTCCCACTAGATGTGAAACCCTGGGAGTTATTATTAGAACCCGGATGTTTATGACATATCATATTATTCCGTAATGTAAGATGATGATTTATGCTAATCTGAATCAAATTATGTCATTAAGCAAGAAAGGGATGCAATTCTGGCTGTTAAAAATGTATTTTAAACACCGCACATGACATACCAAGCGGAGCGACTTTTACTTCGTTGTTGTTGTTGTTTGACTCTTCAGTCTTTTGACTGGTTTGATACAGCTTTCCACGCCTCCCTGTCCTGAGCTAATCGTTTCTTCTCTAGATAGCTACCACACCCTACATCCGAGGCCATCTGTTTTACATATTTTAACCTTGGTTTACCCCTACAGTTCTTGTCCTCGACCCTTCCTTCCATAACTAAGCCTGGTATTCCTGGGTGTCTTAGTATGTGTCCTACTAACCTGTCTCTACTCTTCATTAGCAGTCGCCAGAAACATCCCTCCTCTCCCACCAGTCTTAATTCCTCTTCGTTTGTAACCCTATCTACCCATCTGATCATCATCATTCTTCTGTAACATCACATTTCAAACGTTTCAATTCTCCTCTTTTCTCCTGCACCAATAGTCCTCAAATGTCTAAATATGCCGCTCTAGTAATTTATGCTCTATCTAATTAAAGCTAGTATTGTAATGCCAGTAGAAGTCTCCGTGGCTTAGGCGGCAGCACGCTGGCCCCTCACCGCTTGGTCCGTGGTTCAAATCCCGGTCACTCCATGTGAGATCTGTGCTGGACAAAACGGATGCAGACAGGTTTTTCTCCGGGTACTCCGGTTTTCCCTGTCAAAATTTCATTCCAGCAACACTCTCCGCTATCATTTCATTTCATCTGTCATTCATTTAATCATTGCCCCAGAGGAGTGCGTCAGGCCTCGGCAACCGGCACAGTTCATATCCTCGCCGCTAGATGGGGGTTTCATTCATTCCATTCCTGACCCGGTCGGAGACTGGAAGCAGGCTGTGGATTTTCATTTTCAAGTATCAAAGTTACACTTATAAAAACATAAATTATAAAATTAAAAATTAATACAAATATAAAATTAAGGAAAATCTAAAAAATTAAATGTTAGATGTTACTACCGTGCACCGAGGCCTATAAGAGTGCTCTTCAAATACTCAAAGAAAAGCTAAACGCTATCCGGAATGATTTCTTCTCAACTAACGCCATACTGACTGACAAATGGAAACAGGCAAACTACGAACTCCGTCACGTAATGACACGATACGCTAAACTTGGCTTTCACTACAAGTTCTGCCAATACAAGAGATTCCACCAACCAACTGAAGAATGTGGGTGTGATCTATGCAGTGAATGCTGTTCACGTTATCATGCAAAATATTGCCGACAAAGACATACTTCAATTACCCAATTGGGATTAGAATAATGTACAGCTGGTTACTCAGTTTTGTATTTTGCACATTGCGCGCTTTTTTCAATAATAATAATAATAATAATAATAATAATAATAATAATAATTATTATTATTATTATTATTATTATTATTATTATTTATCGTATGATGATACAGAGTTAAAATAAAAGTTATTTACACTACATATAAAGTTATATATACAGTTATATACATAGTCATAAACACAACTTCTTGTTTTAAACTTCTATGTCCAGGCCATCAATCCACTGAAGTGCCTCAGAAGATGCATGATGAATGTCACCTACTGATCCTTGGAACGCTCGTTACGGACATTCACCAACAATATGTCCGATGGTTCGCAGGGTAGCTCCACAATCTCAGTTAGCAGAAGTAACCCAACCCCATTTGTGAAGCTGGAATCCACATTTGCCTTGTCCTGTACGCATCCGGTTAATAATTCTCCATTGGAGTCTGGGGAGTTTGAAACCTTCTACCCGGTATAATAATAATAATAATAATAATAATAATAATAATAATAATAATAATAATAATAATAATAATAATAATAATAGCACACACAAAAATTAAAAAAAAAATAAAGACAGTCGTTTTGCCCTATAAAGGGTCGAGGCACTAAACTGCGAGGCCATCTGGTGATGATAAGAATGATTATTATTCTTATCTTAATAGGAGGACAATCTATAATATGTATAAAAACCAGACGGGAGTTATTAGAGCCAAAGTACATGAGAGAGAAGCTGGTATTCAGAAAGGTGTAAGGCAAGGCTGCAACTCATCGCCCATACTTTTCAATCTGTACATTGAACAAGTAGTTCCGTGAAGAACTGAATAGCCTATTTTCATATATCCTAATGGTCTTACTAAGGACACGAGAGTTGAAAAATATGCACAGCCACCATTTGTAAGTTCTCATAAAATTCCATTAGACTAAATTATACATCATTATATTAAGGCTTGTATGAAGATATACCGTGCCAATTATCACTGCGCTCGAATTAAAAGTCGCGAGAAAAATCCATTTAAATATTAAAATTCGCGTCGCCGCCATGTTGGTTTTGTGCTCACCAGGTTATTGAATGATCATTATCATCCGATACTTCCATCTCTTTATTGGGCGGTCTCTCGGGCGTCTCGAAGTTGGTGTTGAGTTGAAAACACAATTGGATATGGAATCCTCCGTTCTAGAATACGGCTAATGTTCGTCTTCCCAACGAGGTCTCTCTGAGATCTTCTTTCCCACCTTTTGGTTTCTGTATTATTATGTTGGGCCATATATTTTTCGTAAGATCTTCCTTTCAGAAACGCCTATGTAGGGTAGCTCATATCTCACAAACATAATCAAAGGTCTTAGCAGGGTTATGTATAGATGTAATTTATTTTCCTGTGAAAGCAAATCCAACACGACTTGAAAAGATTGGTCAAGCTATAGAAAACACGATTCTCGTTAGTTATCCTCTGCGGTGCTTCCTTCGCTATCGCATTCCGATTCGAATAGATCGTTCCTAAATATTTGAAGGACTCCACTGTCTCAATGTTATATCCATTAATATTGATACTATTAAAATTGTTTGGTCGACGCGACACCCTCACATATATTTCATTAGGTTATTTAAAGTAAGAAAATGAATGAAACTTGGGCAGCCTTACAGAGCCAGGGTCGGAAGAGAACAAGATTTGACCAAAGAAAGTCGACAGGAATGAAGTCAGAGAGGAAACACATTGAGGCAATAGCGTACTCAGCTTAGCTCCCATGGTTGCCACAAGGGGCACATCACGCGTTATACAGTAAACTCATTACAAAGAACACCACATATATAATTGACAGAGGGATACTGGGATATTGTGCTACATTAAATTCAATTAGTGATCCAAGAGGCAGATAAAAATAATTTAGAGAGTTAGAACATAATACCGTATCCATAATTATTCTCATTTTCCATGCAAGTAATTTCAGTCACCATACCCCTAGGCGTTAGGCCACCAGTTGAGCCTGTGAAGTGCGCTTTAATGCATGCCAAGTTAACTTTTTACTAAAAAACACGCGAATATTTTGATCAGACCGTACAAATGAGGCTCGTGGTTAACAGAATAAAGCTAAGGTTTTGTAAAATGAAAAGAAACCTGGTGCTCATTTCGTGTAAATAACCTCGTCAGACCCTGGGTGCACATGTGTCTACCTTCACTTTTTAATATTTTTATTAGCAGAAGTTGGTATTAAGTAAATTCTGACCTGTATTTCTACCGCTGAATGTTCCCATTTGTACGGGGTTGGGTGGCAGGTGGTTTATATGAGGTGTGTTGGTTTTACGATCGTACACACTTCCTGACACCTAGTTTATCAGAGGTGTCAATTAGAGATGAAAATGAATGGTGACTAATGAAACTCGGCAAGAAAAACTATTTCAAGGACATGCAACGGTGAGGTTCGAACCCACTCGTCTTCCCGTATAAACTTGCGACTTACAGCAGCTCATTAACGTAATAGGTAGTTGGGATCTGTAATTTTAGGTTGGTTGGTTTCTCAGTTTAGGGGCTGCGACAACGCGGTCATGTAGCCCCGTGTACTTTGGGTGTGTGTAGAATTTGTCTGATAACCGGTGTTAATTGTGATGAGTGTGTTAGTGTGTGTTATCTGTTTTCAAATCAAGTAGGAACTACAGACATTGAATTTTTCAAGTAGTTCCTACTTTTGCCGCCAAACGCCACCGTCAACGACTACTAGTTCAGAACTTGGTTACCAGATGCCACCGCAGTCAGCTCCTGGCGACGAACGTTGGAACCTAAGAGCGTTTGTTAAATGTTTGACCTAACCTAATTTAGCTTCACACAGGTGTAATTAGTGGAAGGTTCTTTAACATGCCATAAATCTATGACATGGGACCGCCGGCTTTACTTCCCCTCCGAAGGAAGGCATACTGAGGGATTTTAACGCTCTTAAAAATCCGACGACTTCGGCCGGGTTTGAACCCGTGATCTTAGGCATAGAAGCTCAGCATGCTATCTGTAATTTTAATATTTTGTTAAGATTGTGCGGGAAGCCTCCGTGGCTTAGGCGGCAGCACGCCCGCCTCTCACCGCTGGGTCCGTGGTTCAAATCCCGGTCACTCCATGTGGGATCTGTGCTGGACAAAACGGAGGCAGACAAGTTTTTCTTCGGGTACTCCGGTTTTCCCTGTCAAAATTTCATGCCAGCAACACTCTCCACTATCATTTCATTTCATCTGTCATTCATTTAATCATTGCCCCAGAGGATTGCGTCAGGCCTGGGCAGCCGGCACAGTTCATATCCTCGCCGCTAGATGGGGGCTTCATTCATTCCATTCCTGACCCGGTCGAAGACTGGAAGCAGGCTGTGGATTTTCATTTCATTTAAGATTGTGCCATTTAACCTGAAATATGTATTATTTGCGCCATAAATTAATAATAAATACAGGAAAAAGAAATTATTAGCCACAAATTAATTATGTCTTGGGGTCTGAAGAGGTTAAAGCTGTGTTTTATGCTTCCTGAACCTTGACGTTTCTCCACCAAGTGTAGCTAATAGCTTCCTTCTGAGTGGTTTAAAGTTGCGCTCGTATGGGGGTCATATACGTTACAAGATGACACATCAGTAGAATTTCAATAATGTACTGTTCAGTTTTTTTAGCCTATTTTCATTTTATGAAAAAAAAAAAATTGGCTTATGAGATCACCTTTTGTCCGTGTGTGTGTGTGCGTGCGTACGTCTGAGTGATGTGTGTGTGTCCTAATAACTTCTAAACGGCTGGAACGATTTCAATGAAACTCGGTAAGGTCATAGCACCATTTTAGCCGACCCCGACCGTGCCCTTCAATTTTTTTGCGTCCCACCAATCCAACATGGCGGCTGTTCGAAATATTTCACCAGCATTAAATATCTCCGAAACTATTACGGATATCATCTTGAAATTTTGTACCGTAATAAAGTACACTTATGTGACTTTCAAAAACCTGGTAACTACAAAACCAATATGGCGGCCAAGCGAAATTGCGATTTTAAATAGTCGTTCCTCACGATTTAACGAACCAAATGCAATCAAACATGGTACAGTATATGTTTATACAAATGTTAATCCACTGGCATCTAATTTATTTCAATTGTTTCCATAACCATAAGAGGGCTGCTGTATGAAATTTTAACATCTCGTTTTTTATTACTTGTGTGTGCTAATCATGCGATTGAAGTTTGAATACTACACGTACACAATAATCTTCATGTAAGAGTACATAACTCTAGGACCTACATATATAAAAATCCAACATGGCGACCATCCGAAATATTTAGTCGGTTCTCAATATGTACGAATCTATTACAGCAATCAAACTGAAATTTTGTATATTGATAGAGGCAATTAACATAAGTAGGATATATGAAAATAGGCTGTATAGTTCTTCACGGAACTACTTGTTATAACACGGGATCATGAACAAATAAAACCGAAAACAAAAATCATACCCAAATATAAACAAACCACACACAATAACATGAAAGAAAGCACACTCTAAATAAAACGCAAAAAACGCACAGTAATGCAAACAAGCAAACGCACAAACATACACAAACACACGCAATTAAAATTCTAGGTTTATGCCGTGTCTTGTGTGAGATATCGCCTAGAAAAATTGCTGAGTTTTAATTCACGGACCGTGAAAGCCAATATACCATCATATTGGTCATATCATGGGGAAGAGTTGTACACACTTGAAAATGAAACCAATGGTAAGACTTAAATATCCTTCATTTTGAGGAGACACGTCACAACAGTCCACGCCTGACTACAGCTCAATGCATAGTCTTTCGATAGAGGGGACTCTGCAGTCTCCCAGTCGATAGCCTACTTACCATGTAAGTCCTCTTTACAAACTAAAGAAAATTAAACCTGTTCCTGCCCAGCGAACATAATATCCAAAGAACATCCTGTGTAGTGAAGCATCTGGGCAATTATTCCCTTACAATGTAATTTATTCCAGCCAAATGTACAATATTTGAACAATTGCTTTCATCTTGCTGAAAACTTTTGTAACGGTGCTGGATCAGCTTTAGTTTAGTTACCGGTACTGAAGTGGTTTGAAATGCCTATGATTGGGGCTGCGATAAATACAGTTCGTTCCATATGGGCGCAATGCGTCCTGCAAACTCACTTTTAATTATTTTCACCGTAATATTCAGAGTGGCTAGTTTGGTCTATCAGATCTCACTTAGGATCACCACTGAATAAGGCTTTCTTTCCTCTGTTTCCTTACTTCGAATTGATTTTACGGGGGGTGGTTATCGTGCCGGACTTCTAACCCCAAGCTAGCAGGTTTGAAAGGCGACAAAAATCACGGGATGCATGTCATACGGTGTTGGCATGTTAAAGAACCCATTTGAATTCAGTAGGCCGTGTTCATAATAGCAAAATTAATCTCGAGATTTTCCGCCAACATAAAAGTTTCTGCTTTCTCTACTAGAATGCGCTATAGTGTCAAGGAGCTTAAATTATGTAACTTCCTTGACTTTCATAGCGCTCAAAGGAACGACTAAATTCAACATGCAAGCTGCCCTCTGGGTGTCAAATAACAAAGCTTGCACCCCGCTTCCGAGGCCACACGATATTATTAATACTTGGTATTGGATGTATCCTCCGTGGCTTAGGCGGTAGTACGCCTGCCTCTCACCGCTGGGGTCCATAGTTTAAATCCCGGCCACTCCATGTGAGATTTATGCTGGACAAAGCGGAGGCGGACAGGTTTTTCTCTGGGTATTCCGGTTTTCCCTGTCAATATTTCATTCCAGCAACACTCTCCACTATATTTTCATTTTCTCTGTCATTCATATAATCATTGCCCCAGAGGAGTGCAACAGGCTTCGGCAGCCGGCACAGTTCATATCCTCGCCGCTAGATGGGGGCTTCATTCAATCCATCCCTGACCCAGTCGGTCGACTGGAAGCAGGCTGTGGAATTCACTTCGTCTTGGAAGTAAACCATCGTATGTGACCAATTAAATAAGATAATTTTAATTCCTTTCTGGGAATTATTAAAAAGAAAGGAAAAGAGAGTCGGCTACCAACAAAGACATTTACAAAGAACCTTCATGAACTGCAATCTCCCGACTTCACCGTAATTAGCATAAGTTATAG
Source organism: Meconema thalassinum (assembly GCA_946902985.2). Lineage (NCBI taxonomy): Eukaryota > Metazoa > Arthropoda > Insecta > Orthoptera > Tettigoniidae > Meconema > Meconema thalassinum. The sequence goes on from OX336394.1 coordinate 29,221,787, forward strand.
TCAGCTCGCAATAAAGCCATATATGATTGTATTTGATCCTCAGCCACCACTAGAGAAGGTGGAGTAGTACGCGTGTGATAACATTTGTGCAAGACTTGGAGTGGTCCTGGAGAGTGGGCTTGTGATGTTCTGATATCCTCTCCAACTAATCGCATTACATCAACAATATCCTCATTGACCACGCTACAGTACTACACATGCTGGGACCTCAGCTGAGTCCGCCATTGCTTCCACTTACTTGTGCCGGGCTCCTCGCCGTCTTCTTTCCTGTCGACCTCACTTGGTCAACTCTTGTTCTCTTCCAACCCCGACGGTATTAGGCCTAGGGAGTCTCTTCCTTTCCTGCCTTAATTGTCATCTTTTCTGATACCCTCCTTCTGCGGGGGTCAGCCTTCTTTTTCTTTCCATGTTATCTCCTGCCTTCCGCTCAAGGCCCTCAAGGAGGCAGGGTGTGTGTAGCCCCACCACTTCTGGTGCACCCTGGATATTGCTACACCCTTAGGGTCTCACAGCTCGTGAGTTCGGGATCTGGCGACCCCGAGGGATTCCTGAGCTGGGTCAGGTTTTCCCCCTTTTATCCATTACCTGTGGGGCGGACCCTCTCCTCTTTCACTTTCCTACCTGACTTTCATGGCTCTCCTTCCTTCCAAGTCCCTCAATCCGCATTCTTCGAGGGGTGAGGGCATTTCTTTTCCTCCTGTCCTGTATTTGCCTTATTCTCCTTTAGTTTTTTCCATTTCTTCTTCAAGTATGTAGGTTAGTAGTTAGTTTTAAGTTTGTATTTCATTTTCATTTTCATCTTCACGATCACCCAAACCATCAGGGGCCGATAACCTAGATGTTAGGCCCCTTAAAACAACAATTATTATCATCATCATCAGAGACTGGTAATGATTTTAGTTTAGCCGCGAGAAACACGAAGGTCATGTGCCTCCAATTATTTCGATGAAAATACTTACTTACTTACTTACTCGGGTCATAGCCTCACTCTTTAGCCTCTTCTGTCTCCGGCCATATTCTCGTTGGCTCCCAAGGCCTCCAGGTCTTTCCTGACTCCATCCTACCATCACAACGTTGGTCTACCGAGGGGTCTTTTTCCTTGTGGTTTTCCTTCTAGCACTATTTTTACCATCCCTTCTTCCCAGGGGCGGATCTAGGGGAGGGCGAGGAGAACGACCGCCCAGGGCCCCGTGGTACGGGGGGCCCCGCGCCATGGATTTTTTAAATTTAATTTACTAATTAATCATACTTTTCAAATTAAATTATAATTCGTATTCTTTTTTCAATGCAGCTCTGATCTCCCGTGACCGTTTAGCAAGTTAAGATTTCAGTGAAATAATAGAAGACTTCAGCCGGGAAAAATACACAAAGTAGTATTTCATAGTTTACATAATCTTCATCAAGGGAACTTAAAGGTCTTATTCATATTACAAAAAAAAAACAAGAAGTTCCGTGACGAACTAAAGAGCCTAATTTTCTTAAAATTTAAGATTCATGCCAATGATTAATCTATATGGATCCAGCCTATCTAGAATAATGACGAAATTAAGTTGGTAATATCGAAATTTCTAATTAGTTCGAAATACTGTATACCTAGCATAATGTAGCCTAATAGAGAACTACAGTTGGCAGCCCTGGTGACTGAATATATTCTTAGTTCCATCTCTTAAGGTACAGAATACAACATTTGGTTGAAGTCCAATGGATAGCATGGACGTTGCATGCAGTTAAACATTGGAACTAACAGCGCGCGTAAAATCATGTTGGCAACAATGAGATACATTTATTGGTCAGAAATAATCAGAAATAATATGATCTATTGTTGTGTCAATATTGAATGAAATCCATTAGTTAGTATAGAAGTTACATGTATTTTAGCATTGGACCTATCAGCAGACTTAGAATCATGTTGGCAGCACTGGCGTAGGCCTATATTAGTTACTCCAAATTAATCTAGAATGCCAGGTACTATACGTGTGCAAAGTTTAGAGCTATTGGCTCGCATACTTCCGGATGTATTGATATTATAGGGTAACAAAAATAGAGACAGTATTTATTAACAGTTGGCAGCCCTGGTTATTCTTAAGAATCGGCATAGTCATATCTGTTATGGTACACTTAGCACACACGAAATTTGGTTGAAATCCAAATGATAGTATAGAAGTTACATGTATTTAAAGTTGGACTTCTCAGCAGGCTTAGAATTATGTTGGTAGCACTGACGTATATAAGTTACTCCAAATTAATATAGAATGTCAGGTACTATACGTGTGCATAGTTTAATGCTGTCGGCTTGCGTACTTTCGGATATATGGGTATTTGGATTTTAAAAAATGAGAGCATTTATTAACAGTTGGCAGCCCTGGTGGCTCTTAAGAATACGCTCAGTCATATCTGCTTATGTACACATAGCACATACGAAGTTTGGTTGATATCCAATTGATAGTGTAGAAGTTATATGCATTTAAAATTTGGACCTAACAGCGGGCTTATAATCATTTTGGCAACACTGCCATGTATGGCCTCCTGGAAATTAAATGCAATATTGTTATTTATACGTGTGCCAATTTTGAAATAGCTCCCATTCATACCTTCCAAGATATCCAACATGGAGCTCAAATTTCAATTGTGATATTTCAGCAGTTGGTAGCACTGACAACATTTTTCAAATATGGCCGTGAGATATTCAGGTATAGATCTTTACTCCTACCAAATTTTGTTTCGATTGCTGCAGCCGTTTAGGAGTTGATAGGGGGGCGGGGGGGGGGGGGACACACAGCCAGCCAGACAGACAGACAGACAGAAGGACAGACACACATTTGCCCGATCTCATAAGTCTACTTTTTCCTCATTCTTGCAAAATGTGAAAAGTAGGCTAAAAATGTACTGCAGTGTATTCAAAATATTGTAACTATTCTTTATTTTATTATTATTACCAAACTATTTTCCATTTGATTTGATATTTTTAGCCTACTTTTCACATTTTGCAAAAATGAGGGAAAAGTAGACTTATCAGATCGGGCAAATGTGTGTCTGTCTGTCTGGCTGTCCTTCTGTCTGTCTGTCTGGCTGTGTGTGTGTGTGTGTGTGTGTCCCATCAACTCCTAAACGGCTGTAGCAATCGAAACAAAATTTGGTAGGAGTAAAGATCTATACCCGAATATCTCACGGCCATATTTGAAAATGATCTCAGTGCTACCAACTGCTGAAAAATCGCAATTGAAATTTGAGCTCCATGTTGGGTATCATGGAAGGTATGAATGAGAGCGATTCCAAAATTGGCACACGTATAGATAATAATAATACAGTTTAATTTCCAGGAGGCCATACATGGCAGTGTTGCGAAAATGATTAAAAGCCTGCTGATAGGTCCAAATTTTAAGTGCATATAACTTCTACACTATCTGGATTTCAACCAAATTTTGAATGTAATATGTGTACATAAACAGATATAGGAGTGAGCATATTCTTATGAGCCACCAGGGCTGCCGACTGTTAATAATTACTCTCTCTCTCTCTCTTCTTTTATCCAAATTCCAATATATGAGAATGTATGCAAGCCGACAGCTTTAAACTATGCACACATATAGTACCTGACATGTTTGATTAATTTTGGAGTAACTTATGTACTTCAGTTCTACCAACATGATTCTAAGCCTGCTGATAGGGCCAATTTTTAAATGCATGTAACTTCTATACTATCAGTAGGATTTCAACCAAATTTCGTATGTGCTATGTGTAACATATCAGATATGACTATAAGTATTCTTCAGTGCAATTAGGGCTGCCAACTGTTAATAAATGCTGTCTATATTTTTTAACCTAATATCAATATATCAGGATGTATGGAAGCCAACAGCCCTATACTTTGCACACGTATAGCACCTGACATTCTAGATTAATTTGGAATAATTAATATAAGTCAGTGCTGTCAACATGATTCTATGCCAGCTGATAGGTCCAATTTTAAAATACATGTAACTCCTATACTAACTTATGGATTCCAAAATTGGCACGACAAGATATCATAATATTTCCGATTATTTATAACCAGCACACGCATGACATTGTTGCCAACATGCTTTTACGCGTGCTGATATATCCAATGTCTATCTGTATGTAACGTCCATTGGACTTCAACCAATTTTTTTATTCTGTACATTAAGAGAAGGAACTAAGATTATATTCAGTCACCAGGGCTGCCAACTATAATGCTCTATTAGGCTAGATTATACCAGGTATATTTCGAAGTAAGTCGCCTCCGTAGCGTAGCGGTCAGCATGGTTAGCTGCCACCCGGAGGTCCTGGGTTCGATTCCCGGCTCTGCCACGAAATTTGAAAAGTGGTATGAGGACTGGAACGGGGTCTACTCAGCCTCGGGTGGTCCAAATGAGTAGAGGGGGTCCGATTCCCACCTCAGCCATCCTCGAAGTGGTTTTCCGTGGTTTCCCCACTTCGTCTTCGGGCAAATGCCGGGATGGTACCTTCTGTAAGGCCACGGCCACCTCCTTCCCCCTTCCTAGCCTATCCATCCCAGTCTTCCGTCCCTTCCCATCCCTCATGAGGCCCCTGTTCGCTTTGCAGGTGAAGCCGCCTGGGCGAAGTGCTGATCACACCTCCCCAGTTGTATCCATCCCGACCAGATGTTCCAAGCTCCAGGACACTGCCCATTGAGGCGGTAGTGGTGAGTTCCCTCGCTGAGTCCGAGGGAACCACCAACCTAGAGGGTAAATTGACTAAATAAAAAAATAAAAGAATATTTCGAAGTAATTATACATTTCGATATTACCAACTTAATATCGTCATTATTCTAGATAGGTTCATATACCGTAGATTAATCATTGGCATGAAACTTAATTTTAAGAAAAGTAGGCTCTTTAGTTCGTCACGGAACTTCTTGTTTTATTTCCTATTGTTGTGGGACCCACCTTATCATATCGCCCAGGCCCCGCATGGTCTAGATCCGACACTGCTTTTTTCCTTCTCAGTCCATGCCCCAGCCATTTTAATATTCTGCTCCTAATTACTGCTATCACATAAAGCAAAAGCAAAGCCAACTCCGTACAGGCCATGGAGTAGTGGAAGGTAGAGGCTAGCACTAGATGGAATGGAGTTGTCAGCTTCACGCGCGGCCGTCTTTGCTCCCAGGAATTACCCTGGTACTCATTTCTGGTGTAGGTTGAGTGAACCCCAGGACCATTTGCGTTTCCGAAAGTGGTACTCTTGTTTATAAAATCCACTACCTGGGTGGGGATCGAACCCACTCCCTTTCAGTTAGAAGCTCAGCACCTCTACCGACTGCACCACCGAGCCCCCTACTGCTATCACATCCGATTTATTACACATAGCGTGAATTTCTGTGTGCTTTCTTCTTCTCAAATATAAATAAATAAGAAATGAAAATCACACAATTGACAAGCAACTCACTTACGTACTAAAATAATAAAATGACAAAAATACGAATAAGGGGGAATAAACGACAGGGAACCGGGTAAGTTAGCCGTGGTCGTTACGGCATGCCTGCTGGCAGTCGCTCACATCCGTCAGGCGAGGAGGTTCGAATCCCCCCGCCGGCAACCTTGAAGATGGTCCTCTGTGGTTTCCCATCTTCCTTCCAGGCAAATGCCGGGGTTGGTCCCTAACTATAGGCCACAGCCGCTACCTTCCAACTCCTCGTCCTTACATCCAAACTTTCCTCCCCAACGGTACTTGTAGCTCACCCATTGGGTGTCCGTCTCGATGCAGCTACACATTAACAGCAAATTAAACTTTAATAATCATATTGCAAATATAATTAGTTCTGCCAACAAGATGCTTGGTTTTGTTTCTCAGTTTGATTGCTGTAATTGATTCGTACAGTAGATATTGAGAACTGTCTAAATATTTCGGATGGTCACCATATTGGATTTTTATATATAGGCCTTAGAGATATTTACTATTACATGCAGATTATTGTGTAGCTGTTTTATTCAAACTTCAATCACATGATTAAGGACACAAGAAATTAAAGCGAGATTTTAAAATTTCGCTCATCCGCCATCTTGTGGTTATGAAAATAATTTCAATGAATTAGATGGCAATGGATAAAAATTTATATAATCATATACCGTACCAAGTTTCACTGCGCTCGGATGGTTAAATCGCTAGAAACGTCCATTTGAATATTTAAATTTCGCGTCGCCGCCATGCTGGATTTGTGCCCACCAGGTTATTGAACGTCCCATAGGTGAACCTCTGTTTATAGCGTCAATACACATACTAAATTTCAGTTTGATTTTTTTCATTAATTAAGAGATAATGAGAAGCGTCTAAATATTTAAGATGGTTGCCATATTTGATTTTAATATATGTAGGCCATAGAGTTATGTGCTTTTAGATGATAATTATTGAGTACGTTAATTATGCAAACGTTGATTTCGATCGAATGATTAGAACTCATGAAATAAAAACTTAATTTTAAAATTTTGTACAGCCGCCATCTTAGGGATATGTAAACATTTGAACTAAATTAGATGTCATTTAGTTGTAATTTGTATAGTTATTTGCTGTACAAAATTTCACTGCATCTGGATGGTTAAATCACGAGAAAAGTCTATTTAAGTGTTAACTTTGCTTGGCCACCATGTTCGTTTTGTTGGTAACAGGTTTTCGAAAGTCACATAGATGAACGTTTAGTAGAGCCCTTTAACACCGTACAAAATTTCAGAGTGATATGAGTAACAGTTTCGGAGATATAGAGTGCCGGTGAAGCGTTGGATTAGTGAGACACCCACACACGGGCAAAAGGTGATCTCATAAGCCTATTTTTTCATAAATAATGCTAGAAATGAAGGCAGAGTGAACCCCGTCTAACTAACCAGAACTAAATTCCTCTGCATAACCGGAAATGGAACCCGGGTCAACAGTGCACAGTGGTTCTTCTCGGCGCGCGCTACTGTGTAATGTTTGAGTCGCCGGCGATTAACGAGGCAAATGAGAGAGGTATACTCGTTCTTGGAACGGCACCTATCGGAAAAAATATTTTTCAAATAATCACGTATTTAAATCGTTAATCAATTTCTTGGTTTGGGAGATTTTGATCATTAGCCCCGTGTAGTTGGGTGTGTGTTGAACTTGTATGATAACCTGTATTTATGTGAAGACTGTAGTACAGAGGTGTGCAATTTATTAGAATCATCATCATCAGTTTAGCTGCCTCATGGTCGGTGTCTCCACCTTATCCGGTCTTCAGCAGCACGTTTCATCAGCTCATATGATTTATCAATCTTGATAGAATCCAGCATCTGAAACCACTTTCTTCCTCTTAGGATTTTCCCTTGGACTGTCCCTTCTAATGCACTTTTCACCAAACCATCTCCCTTTAAACCAGTGACCTCCGTCCACCACAGAGAAAATAGATTTACTGATTCCACTCTACAGATTCCTGTCCACCGTACAACAAAATCCAATAAATCATTCCTTTGCACAGCTTCACGACTCTTTAATACATTCCACCTTCACTCATTTACAAACTCTGTTAACCCTACACAACTCAAGAAATACCTAATATCAAGATTCCTGAAGGAATACGAATCAAAAATATAAATATTCCATACAAAATTTTTGAAATATATCCGTGCCATACAGCTTTCTATAATATTTTTAGTATTCAAGATACAACTTCCGTAGAATTGATAGTAGTTCTAGTAATCATGTCACTCATGTAATTGTTTTAATAATAGGCTAGATCATATTATACTTACATAAAAATTGTACCCATTGTTACCGTATTATAATTTGTTTTCTTTTAATAGATATAATACATTAGGTAGGTTCTTTATTTAGGAATTATTCTATATTCTAATTTGTATAATTCATTTTGTATGAAATGTCTGCTAATTGGCTCGTTTAGTTATAAGTATATTTTATATTAAGTTTTTCTTAGTCATTAAGCTAGGTTTAGTTTTAATTTTTATTTTTATTACATAACTTCAAGCCAGAACATTGTATACGCTACATAAAGGGGCTCTTTAGTCTCAGTAGCAGTTATCTATGAATACATTTAAATTCAAATTCAAATTCTTATGCAGTGTCCAATCCAATTCATGTTTTTTCCTTATCTTCTTTAGTATCATTCTTTCTTCTCCTACTTTCATTAATACTGAGCCTGTTCAGGCTCATGCATCAAATATTTCTTTGAGAGCATATTAACTTGACATGCTCAGTTCTACAGAACACACCCTGAAGCTTCCTCATGAACAATTCATAATTTTGACTGCGGAGAGGAGAGCTTATTTTCCTCCTAGAGATATATTACTCACTATTTTTATGCCACATATCTCAGGAGCTTGAAATATTTTATTCTGCTTAATTTGCCACGTTCTATGCCTTTTGGGAATGGAAATATATATTTTTGGTAAAGGTATTTTTTCACCGCAGACAGGCGGAGGCTTATTAAAGTAGTCACTGCTTTGACTAGACAACTTCCTTGGAATCAGGAAGCCGTGCCATGCACGCATCACACCGTTTTGATAGTCCGCTGAAGCTGGACGCCTGTGTCGATTGTCCGTCTGATAGACGAAGGCCATTATAGGCATCCGAAGACCCCACATTTGGGAAGACACTTATCTACAGCCATCGAGATGAATCGAACAATTTCAATAACACACAGTATTACTTTAGGCTCAGTAAAGCCAGTGCAACGTTTGTATGAATATAAAATTTTGATTGTGCAAAAAGTTCGATTTTTCACCAACCACGAGGACCGTCTGTAGTCAGACGAGGGTAACAATCTTTCTTTCATAAAAGTGAAATATTAAGGTGACGACAACGTCGTGTAGCCCAGTGTGTGCTACGGTGCAATTGCAGTACGATAAACCTATTTATCGATTATACGCAACAGTGATTACCCAGATTCTGTGTGATTTAAACCTTGTAAAATCAGTGCTTGATTTACCACGTGCTGGTAAAATAGAATCTTTGGCAGGAAAAGCAGAGTATTTGAACGACCTACAAATATTAGAGCCAGTGAGCATTTCATTATATTTTACACTAGTATCAGTGAATATTTTTCCAATCACGATGATTAACGTTACGCACCACGTGCTGATATTTCTACAACCATACTGTGAGAAGATGATGGAGGAGTAATTTACCATGTGAGGGTAAATCCAACGGAATACGCCAACACCATGGAATCTTCCAGCCGACACTACTACGTACAAACCATGTACAGTTTACCAACTGATGACCACGAGGACAGGCTTAAATCCATAGCCTTACCCAGTATTTTAATGCTTGGAACCTTGAAGGCATTAAACCCCTTCCAATGGAAGTTCTGGAATGTGAACTACCACATCATGTAACCATGAGTCATGTAAACATTGTAAGAAGTTTGTCCAGGTCGTAGTAGTAGTGATTGCATTGTAACTTTGAGCCGAAACGCAACGATATTTGACCACTTAGATAGGAAATGTGTGTACTTTATTTCTTTAGTACTGGGACAATATTTCAGTGAGAAACCCCAAGTCCGTGTTTTTACGGCAGGTGCAATCTTCATGTATTTCAGAGAATTTTTATGTCAGAGTAAAGGACATCTTCAACTACAAAAGATGTCGATTTTGTGAAAGTAGGGGGACAGCCCATAGTTCGGTCCCTTCTTTACTTGAGAGCCCATTCACGTATCATTTTTCGGCCGACCGTTGCCGTAACATTTTTGTACCATTTATTTGTCATTTTCGTGAGTACATTTTACCACGTGTAGTTCGAGAGGAACGAACTCATATACTGTTAGATGGATAAACTAACAATCTCGTATCATTTAAAAAGTCACAGCAGAGGTGAGATGTTTAATTTTTGTGTTGTGGACAATGCCAAACCACACTTATCAAATCCTACATGTACATAGAACGAGTGACATATCTTCAGATCAGTGCAGTCAGAATGCACGAGTGGTATCTCTTAACATTACTACTCTTTGAACATTATGCTACGTTATATCTTTTTAAATGGAATGAAATCTCAGGAAGCTCTATTAGGGAGTGATGAGACATTGTTAGGATGATCTGTAGAGCACTATAGGACTTTATTTCGTGCTCCTACAGGTTATAAAATGATCATTTCAAAAGCACTACTCTTTGCTATGCTAAAATGAGCTGCACGCGACGCAGATAGGCTTGCTTGCGCCCAGCTGAGAACCAGTTTGCCCGAGAAACAAAAGTGAGACGACATTGAATGACTACGTTTTGTGTGCTGCATTATGTCACGAGCCTAGGAAATTTGAAGGTCACAGGTATTGATAACCATGCTATGAGAGCAGCTTAGGGAGCTGTCAACACCTGTTATTGTTATGAAGTAGCGGAACGCACGCCTATGCGAATTCCTTAAATGCTTTAGCCGACGACTTTGATCGCCTGGCGCGTTGTAGTAAGGTTTAAAAAATCATGTTAATTGACCCAGCTTTGTATAAATTAGGCCAGCAAGTGTAATTGTTGTGTCCGTGAACACATTATTTGGTATTTGGAGGAACGGAATGAATGTTCGCCTTACCCTTGGTTTATTCCGGCGTTCTGGAGCTATGCTCAGACCACCGACGTACCGCGTGAAGTTGGTGAAAGACGCGCTAACCTGTGTTATTGTTTGACTTGTTGAAGTCAAGGTATTTGAGTGAATCTCCAGTGAGATCACCTATTGCAGCCTACGACTGGTGTCATTAATACAACCAACTAAACCATATTTAAACCTACAACCTAAATCAAAGCATAATTATCCTAAACCAACGGATTAATTAATTATTATAAATAATTTACAGCTATAATTTTGCATCCATTTGCTTGTTGTTAGCGACACCGTGACTTCAATCCATTTCCATGTGGGAGATGACTTTTAAATGAGCTGACACTACTTGTAACGACGACATTGGATCTACGGGACCGATAGGCAGTAACTTGCGGCCCGCGTGATCTGAAGCTTGTAAGACGCAATTGTAATTGCGCTTTGCCAACGTAACTTACATGCCTGAGATGACGATTGACTACAAACAGTATGTCAATTCGTGAAGGTAGGCTAGCATAAGAGTGTTTACTTTATTCCCTAGTGCAGCTATTCCCATTGTTTCCTTATTAGACGTAAGAGTGTTTATGCAATGATTTTTTTGATAGTCAGTGGTCCAACTATCATTAGCTTTGGTAATAAGCATTTGTTTACGACGCCTCTCGTCGCAATACTTTCGTTCACATAGGCATTAGATAAAATTATAAATGTAATTTAAATGTGGACGTGGTACCATCCTAACCTAGGTATAGTACTTGCTTGATGTTAAATGTAAATTCTGCCGAGTCATTTGTTTGTAAATTTGCTACGCGGTAATTATTCATGTGCCACGTGCCTAGTTTGCTTTGCTATTCTTTTCATGTAACTAGTATTTCGCGGGGGTCATTAACGTCAAAATGAGGATGACTCATAATTGTATTTAGATTAGCGGATTAGCCGATTCCGACCCTCGGAAATAATTAGGGGTCTTACTTGAATAAATTATTCACGAATCTAACTTAAGACTGGATCTCTTTTTATTGCTAGCTTTGTTGTTTGGATGTATTTCTTTGGGGCGTCTATGACTGTTTCCGTGCCCAAAACCCAGATCACCTGGATCAAGCCTCTGGTGCTGAGCTAGCCCACAAAGAAATGCCCCCGATCCTCAGGAGATTGGGTTCGAAGGACGGGGTCTTTCGAAGTACCATCTTTTCGGCGGATGGTACCCGAAATACCTCCTCTAACGGGCTCAATGCTTGCTCATTTCTCACTTTGTCCTTCCTCCCCATTCTCCTCCATTCCCACATTTCAAAAGCCTCTATTCTTCTCTCGTCTTCTTTCCTAAGCGTCCATATTTCCGCTCCATACATTGCTACACTCCAAACAAAACATTTCACTAATCTCAGTTAAATCGGCAGCTGCCCTCTGGGTGTCAATTAACAAAGCTTGCACCCGGCCCCGAGGCCATACGATATTATATTATTTAAATCGGTCGCAATTGTTCATTCAAAATCATTTATTGGCCATTTGCTGATATATTGTAGCCTAATACCCAACTTAGTGATGGTTTATCCCCCGTAGACTTACAGATTTTCTCTTAGGAAATTGCGTCTGGAAATCTTTGAAATTGGGGATTCTGAGCTGGGTCCGCTTTCTGTTTTTGGATGAACTTTGGAATTAATCACAATCAAGTGGTTTCAATCCATCTAGCAAGAATTTCACCTCCGGATATCCGTCGTGAATCTGCAGCCAGACTAGAGAAATCTAAGTCATTAAACCAGAGGTCATCTTCCGACAACTTCGATGCTCAAATCAAGAAAAATTTTCTTCGTTCTACAGCAAGCCTAACTTAACCACCTTCAAAATTCAGAACAAATTCATGGCGTTCCAGATGGAACTGCACTATAGGATGGATGGTACCATCTGAAAGCTTTCCTCCAGGTCACGAGGACAATTGGTCGACTTAGTAGGCACTAAACAGGTTGCGGTCCGTTGTTGAAAGATCCAAAATAACATGAAAGAGTGGGGTTTTGCATGCACCTCTACACTACGCGAATGCAGTGAACATCTCCTCAGCAGCAAGTTATGCCCGACGACATGCTCTCCTCATAATCTATTTGATGCCACCAAAGAAGCATGTGAATTGGCAAGATACTGGTCACCTTACATATAAATTTCATTTTTGAAGGTTTAGCAAAAAGAAAAGTTGTACTTTTAGTACCAATTATTGGTGTATTGGTGTATAATTGTAAATATCACATTGTTATATAAGGTACGTTCAAAAACTAACGATCCGGAGGCTAAAATGCGCAAACCGGTGACAACATCGGCTAATCGTGGCGTGTGTAACGAGGTGTGGTTCCGACCAGAGCGTGGAAGGTCACAGCCCGTCGCTAGAGGGCACGCGTGCACGTCACGTGACGATACAAAGCGAGCAGCAGCACGTATCAATCGTCCAATGCTGCCAGTCGCATTGCAAACAGTGACATGGAGGCGTCAGACAAAGAGTAAAGTGGTGTTGTTCGGTTTCTGACTGCGGAAGGAGTAGGGGGAACGGAAATTCATCGCCGAATGCCACAATTGTACGACAAACACTGCATGTCTCTTGCAAGGGTCAAAGCGTGGCACAAGTGCTTCAGAAAAGGACTGGTGTCGTAGACCGATGATGCCCGGTCTGGGGCATCCCCTGCATTACCGATGACAACGTCCAGCTGGTTGATGCACTCATTACCCAGGACCGCCGAGTGACAGTGAACGCCATAGCCGCCGTGGTTGGATTGAGCGTCGGAAGGAACGACTGCACTTGCGCAAATTGTTTGCCCAATCGGTGCCCCACAGTCTTCAACCACACCAGGAAGCATGTCGAATGGCCCACTGTCTTGGTCATCTGCAGCGCTATGCGAGGGAAAGGAATGGGATCCTGGCACGAGTGGTGGCTGGAGATGAGTCATGGTGTCATCACTTCGAACCAGAATCCAAACGACAAACGCTCTGGTCGAACCACACCTCGTTAAACACGCCACGATTAGCCGATGTCGTCACCGGTTTGCGCATTTCAGCCTCCGGCTCGTTACTTTTTGAACGCAACTTATATGTTTTCTGATACGATAAAATAAATAAAATCCATCGCCTACGGATCTTTGAATTGTTCAAGGACGGACCTCATTTAATGAATGAATTTCGAATCCCTCAGCTTTAAATGTATACAAAAACTAGAATAATGCAATTAAAACAAAACGTGTGGCTCTTTTCCTACGGAAAATTCATCTTCTACTATCTTTTTCGTAAAGGAAAATGTAAATAAGACTATTGTTTAAACACTTGGAATAATTTCAGCGCTATGTAAACATTTTTACTCCAGTAAGTCATGAAAAGTAAACAAGAAGTTCCGTGACGAACTAAAGAGCCTACTTTTCTTAAATTTAAGATTCATGCCAATGATGAATCTACAGTATATGAACCTATCTAGAATAATGACGAAATTAAATTGGTATTATCGAAATGTCTATTTAGTTCGAAATATACCTGGTATAATGTAGCCTAATAGAGCACTACAGTTGGCAGCTCTGGTGACTGAATATATTCTTAGTTCCATCTCTTATGGTACAGAATACAAAATTTGGTAGAAGTCCAATGGACGTTACATGCAGTTAGACATTGGATTTAACAGCGCGCGTAAAATCATGTTGGCTATAATGTCATGCATGTCTTGGTCAGAAATGATCTGAAATAATATGATCTATTGTTGTGTCAATTTTGAATGAAATCCATTTGTTAGCATAGAAGTTACATGCATTTTAAAATTGGACCTATTAGCAGGCTTAGAATCATGTTGGCAGCACTGTCGTATATTAGCTACTCCAAATTAATCTAGAATGCCAGTTACTATACGTGTGCAAAGTTTAGAGCTATTGGCTTGCATACTTTCTGATATATTGATAATAGGGTAAGAAAAATAGAGACAGCATTTGTTAACAGTTGGCAGTCATGGTTGCTCTTAAGAATACGCAGTCATATCTGTTATGGTACACATAGCACATACGAAATGTTGTTGAAATCCAAATGATAGTATAGAAGTTTCATGTATTTAAAGTTGGACTTATCAGCTTAGAATCATCTTGGTAGCACTGACGTATATACGTTACTCCAAATTAATATAGAATGTCAGGTGCTATACGTGTGCATAGTTTAAAGCTGTCAGCTTGCGTACTTTCTGATATATTGGTATGTGGATAAACGAAATTGAGAGCATTTACTAACAGTTCGCAGCCCTGGAGGCTCTTAAGAATACGCTCAGTTATATCTGTTTATGTACACATAGCACATACGAAATTTGGTTGAATTCCAATTGATAGTGTAGAAGTTATATGCATTTAAAAATTGGCCCTATCAGCAGACTTTGAATCATTTTGGCTACACTGCCATATATGGCCTCCTGGAAATTAAATTGAAATATTATTTTCTATACGTGTGCCAATTTTGAAATAGCTCCCATTCATACCTTCCATGATATCCAACATGAAGCTCAAATTTCAATTGCGATTTTTCAGCTATTCGTAGCACTGACATCATTTTCAAATTCGGCATTGAGATATTCAGGTGTAGATCTTTACTCCAACCAAATTTTGTTTCGATTGCTGCAGCCGTTTAGGAGTTGATAAGGGGAGGGGGGGACACACACAGACAGACAGGCAGACAGACAGAAGGACAGACAGAAGGACAGGCAGGCAGACAGACACACATATTCCCGGATCGATCTCATAAGTCTACTTTTTTTTCTCATTTTTGCAAAATATGAAATGTAGGCTAAACATTATAAGTTGCAAAACTGACATCCAGTCTAAGAATTTGCATACCTCTGTAGCTGTATTAGGGACAGGGATGGGGTAGGTGCCTTCGGACTTGAAGCAAGGTATTATGGTATCCCGGCATTTGTCTGAGGGGAGTGTTGAAACACACACAAAGATAGCCGATGTCTCTACAGGGATACGATCTTCGGACTTGTTGTTGCTGCCCCCTGCGCTGTGGTGAACAATTTTAACGAGGGCGGCTACGACGCGGGCCAATAACGTATTATTACATTATTACCTGTTTATCAATTAGATTCAGTCTTTTCACGTTCCATCCCCCATGCTACGATAACAAGTAGTTCTGTGACGAACTCAAGAGCCTACTTCCTATAAAATTCATGCCAATCTATATAGACTAGACCTATCTAGAATAATGGCGAAATGAAGTTGGTAATACTAACATTTCTAAGTATTTCAGTTTAAAATACACCTGAAATAGTGTAGCCTAATAGAGTAACCCTGCTGACTCTGAATATATTCTTAGTTTCATCCCTTAAGGTATAGAACGCACATACAAAATGGATTGTATGTACGTTACAGTTCGCGTAAAATCATGTTGGGATGAATGTCATGTATGTGATACCTAGAATTAATCTGACATATTACGATCGATTATAGTGACAATTTTGGATAAAATCCATTTTTAGTATACTGTAGAATTTACATGTAAATAAAAATTGAAAGTATCAAAAAGCTTAGAATCATGTTGTCAGCACTGAGGTATATTAGTTACTCCAAATTAATCCAGAATGTCAGGTAATATACGTGTTCAAAGTTTAGAGCTGATGGCTTGCATACTTTCTGATATATTGATATTAGGATTAAACAAATAGAGATCGCATTTACTTACAGATGGCATCTCTTATGGCTCTTTAGAATACGCACAGTCATATCTGTTGTGGTACACATATTACATACAAAATGTGGTTGAAATCCAATCGATTGTATAGAAGTTACATTCATTTCGAAATTGGACCTATCGGCAGGTTTAGAATCATGTTGGCAACACTGGCATGTATGGACTTCTGAAAATTAATCTGGAATATTATTATCTATATGTGTGCCAATTTTGGAATAGTTCGCATGCATAACTTATCAGATACCTAACTTAGAGCTCGAATTTCAATTGCGATTTTTGAGCAGTTGGTAGCACTGACGTCAATTTCAAATATGGCCGTTACATATTCAGGTATAGATATTTACTCTTGCCAAATTTTGTTTCGATTGATGCAGCCGTTTAGGAGTTGATAGGGGGACACACACACAGCCAGACAGACAGACTGATAAAAGGACAGACACACATTTTCCCGGATCGACCTCATAAGTCTACTTTTTCCTCATTTTTGCAAAATGAGAAAAGTAGGCTAAAATAACTCGAAAGCGGTTGATTCTAAGACCTTAAAATATGGATTTTGGGGTTTCTTTGGGAACATCAGAGCTTTATTTCTGATATCATAAGCTTCAAAATGAGCTTTGTCTCGTCATTCTACGACAACTATGATATGTTGCTTATTTTAACATCTTTTTAGACTGGATTTTCTCCATATCGTCTCTTTTATGAGAGTTGCGGTGAGGAGGTATAAATACAACCTGTGACAATAATGTTCGGTGAATAGTCCTGTACTATCAACAAAGATGAACAATGCACGACAGTGACCCTATTGTCCTTCGAAAGAGTCCCTTCCCATAACTATGCAATGCTGAGATCGGCGATACATGTCCTGGAAACTTTGCAAGAATACGTCCTTTGGGATGGTGTTCAAAAGCCTCGTCACGTTGCGTTCGGTGAATAAAGTCAAAACGGTCGACCTGGCAACATTGGCGACACACGACGTAACGTGTAAGACCTGTTTGACACAGTGCGAGCATAACGAATAGAATAAGAAGTGATATCACTGGCCTAGTACGCCTGGTCCGCCGCTGCGCAGCGCTGGCTCCGATCTGTGATGTGAGTTAGCATTGGCGCTTACGAGACTTTTAAAACCTTGCGACCTGTTTTACATGTTCAAACACCGCAAGATATCCTCATAGGCACTAATAAGTTCGACATCTCAACTTACTTTACTGTGCCCAATTATAATTTAATAAGTCGTCTCCTGTAATGGTCCAGTTTCGACAATAAGCGAAGACAGAGAGCAAGTTCAAAATGCAATTAGTTTTGCCAGCTATCGGTAAATTAAGAAAAAAAAAAAAAAAAAGAACGGAAAAATTAACCTCGCTATCAGAAAGGATTTCTTCACATTGTTACACACTTTACATTCCCTTAACAGTCTTGCAACACAGCAAAAATAAAAAAACCGTACGAACGCAACTTTCAACTTTACCGTAGATTATTATAAAATTGGATAATAACCATAAATTTCACTCCACAAACACCAAAATCAGTAAACTACCATCATTTCAGAAGAACTTAACATTAAACAGGCATAGAAGACATAGTCTTGACCCCTTCATAGAGTAGGCTATTGCCTAAACCCGATCACGGCTCCTTCAACTTTACCTTAGAATATTACAGAAATCAATTATACCCATACATTTCACTCCACAAACACCAAACTCAATAATCTACCATCATTTCAGTAGCACTTAACATTTAACAGACATAGAAGGCACAGTCATGACCCCTTCTTAGAGTAGGCTATTGCCTAAAACTGATCACGCCTCCTTCAGCATTACGGTAGATATATGTTTTTGAACTCATTGTCGTTTTATTCTCATCCCTTTCTTCACAGAGGTAGTCTTTAATGGAATCAAGAGCATTTTTATTTACACCATATTGGACAAATAGTTGGGCAAATTAGGAAATATATGTGGAACAGAATAGTCTTTCAATCGCCAGTTGGTTCTTGGGAGAAGTACAGTACTACTTCCTATCACAAATTTGTCAAATTTAACAATTAAATCTTATGAAAAGTGAGCATCACAGATGTAGGACTTTTCGGTAAGTTCCCTATCCTTCCCTGGTATGGCCCCTTTGCACTTGATAAAACGTTCCTTATCTTTGTTTGAAAAACCGTCTGACCTCTTTACAGTCCCCATAGCCAGATCTGCATCCTGGTACAAAATAGCAAGGCATCTTCACTACTCACATTAAGAACTCATGAAAATGTAAGGGCTAAGCGGCTGTTAACCTACATTAAATAACAATAAAATTAACATACCGGTACGAAGATAACGTCAACACACGACAAGAAATTAAATTCCATTTCAGTTAATGCTTCCTACAATAACATTTCAGGTATTAATACTATGAAGTAATAGTGTAAGCACTTGTATATCAATAAACGTTTGCACAGAACACCACCAAAACACTCTGACTGATTAAATACTTAATATATCGCACATAAACACATAAACATATGTGGAAATCAACAATCTCAAATCGACTGTAGCGCTGCGTAGCGGCGAGTGCCAACCCGATCCGTATTCATTACATGCTATTGAGGGAGAAGAGATCACACTTTATATTCTATTCGTTATGGTGCGAGTTTAGAAGGATGAATTTATGCAATCTAACATTCACACCTGTTCGGGGGTAGCAGCGAGAAGGATGAATTTTTGCAACCTAACATGCACACCTGTTCGGCGGGTTGCAGTGAGGAGGGTGAATGTTCTGTGGAATGGAATGGCTCTTAAAACTATCGTCACGGGCGACGAGACCTGGTGTCTGAGGTACGACCCCGAAGTCAAGCGTCAAAATATGGAGTGACGGAGTCCAGATCCAGGGCCACCGGAAAGCCTTGAATGGCCAGAGGTTTTCGGACATTTTGGACATCCAACGTAATGTGACGACCCGGCTGAAGGCTATCCCTAAAGAGTTTCCAGGACTTGTGCAGACATTCTCAGAAGTGCATAACCATCCACGGGGATTGGATGGTTGGTTGGTTGGTTCCTCAGTTTAGGGGCTGCGACAACGCGGTCATGTAGCCCCGTGTACTTTGGTTGTGAGTAGAATCTGTCTGAAAACTGGTGTTAATTGTGATGGCTGTATTAGTGTGTGTATCTGTTTTTTAATTTAAGAACAGACTGCAACTTAGAATGTTTCAAATAGTTCCTACTTTTGCCGCCAAACGCCACCAACGACTACTACGACAGTAACTACTGTTTCAGGTAAGCCAACAATCCGAACTTTTCAGTCACACCGAACGCAACGTGACGAGCCTTTTGTACACCATCCCAAAGGACGTCTTCTTGCAAAGTTTCCAGGACATGTATCGCCGATCTTAGCATTGCATAGTTACGGGAGGGGACTATTTCGAAGGACAATAGGGTCACTGTCGTGCATTGTTCATCTAAGTTGATAGTACAGGACTATTCACCGAACTTTATTGTCACATGTTGTATAAATGGTTAGTGCCTGGCCTGTGATGGATACCCATTCCAAATTCTACGTTGATCCACCCAGCCGTTCTCAAATTATGAGTCTGCAAACAAACAGGGACAGACGGATAAAACATGCACACAATCGTCATAAAACAGTATGAAACGCGTAAAAAAAGAGAAGAGATGAAGGAAGATTGTAGTTTTACGTGACCGTTAATCGCGAGATCATAACCCACGGGAATGAAGATGTTCTCGCTGTTCCGCCCCTTAAAACATTAACAATGCAATACCGCGTAAAAATAAAAAGTTCATGAAAATAAACAAAACAGACAAGTATTCATTTGGGAGAGATAGTGGTGAACTTGCAGTTAGCTTAATTCCTCATAGTTCACCAGCAAGATAATAAAACCAATGAAGTCTTGCCAAATGTAAAGCTTATGAAGTGCATAACTTCAACACTTGCAATGGCAGAGATTGGACTCTAGTCCGTCTGGTTTGAGCAACGATTAATAATAAAACTTATTAAATTGGCAAATTGCAGGAGGTTAAATTGTATGCTATGCCGGCTCTGATTTGTCTTTTATAAAAGTGTTCCATCATTACTGCTGATTCCAACATGTTTCATGGTGTTCTGAATTGTTGCTGTCGGACCGAACCGGTACATTTGTGTTTTCAATAGCATCTAAAGACCACCGTGAGGCGTGCATTGAAAGTGTTTATAGGCCTAGTTCATAAGACTTTTGACATCACTCATATTAGGCGTAAAATGTTTCAATCCCTCTTTATGGTGCACCATACAAGATTCAATTATAAGGAAATTTTAAGTGTTCCGCAAAAAAAAAAAAAACTTGTATCGTTCTCTGTCATATCAGCTGATGAAGGGGCCAAAACTATTAATTAGGCCTCGAAACATGTCCCACCAATAACCACACAGTGATCATAATTAATAAATAAAAATTTATTGCAGCTAATAGCCAAAGGAATGATGCAGACAAAATAAAACATACATAGGATACCTCATGAGCACTCATTCATTACAACAGAAGGACGTCAGAGATTCAAGTCTATATGTGCAGTACATCGCATGATATCTTTCGCAACATTTGCCGCAACGTTCACATACACAGTCTGCGTCTGGCTGTTAAAAACTTCTTTAACTTGCACAGCTTATGGTGAAAGCCATGTATGGCAAAGCGTGTAACAGTATGTCTTAGTTCGTAGCCTCCCCGTTTCTAATCATTGCAGGTCATTGCGTCAGTGATGTAGAAATCCCGCCATATGTCTCTCTTCTTCGATTGCAGGTTCTCCATGAGTTGCACGTATGCTGGTGTAGACGGTAGCGACAGTTGGAGGCGGAGCTCTTCCACATAATATAATTCACGTGTTAGTTCATAGACTCATAGACTAGTCTTGAAAGCGTGTATTTTGAAACACACAGAACCTTCTTTAAGAAAGTCCCCTTTAGTTTTTCCAACTTTTCCAGGTGTTTCAGTTTGAGGTGCGCCCATACATTCTCTAATCCATATGTTATAACGGGTGTAACCTTGAGCTGGAAGAGTTTCAAGGCTGTTTTGACGGAGAGTTATCTCAACTGTCTGATATCATTTATGGCCCTCGTAGCCGCACAGATCCTATCGTTAACGTGAAGCGTAAAGACATTGCCCTTGTCTGAAGTGTCACGCCTAGATATTTAAAGTTAGAAACGCTCTCCAGGGGTTTACTGTGTGTGTGAAAAACTGCTGGTTGTCCCCCTTTGCGGAAAGTCATTGACGCAGTCTTGTTTACGTTTAGGTTGAATTCATTCTCTTCCGCCCATTCCAACAGCAGATCAAATGCAGATTGTAGTTCCTCTTGAGATCTCGAGGCCTGCAAAATATCGTCAGCGTACATATACAGAGAACAGTAATGGGCTTAGAGGGTCCCCTTGCAATACACCGGTTGTTTGATCTATTGGGTTTGATGTCGCCCTTATCGCTATGTAATTTGAGGCCAGGATGCTTGTGATAAGCCGTTTTGTATAGCTGTTACTTCTCATTTGTTAGATAATTAATAAAAGTATTGATCAGGCGGAACTTTTAACCTGTTTATACTAACAATGAGTTTATCAATACGGAACCAGAATGAAACTTTTAAGTTCTAAAATTTGGGTTTGGAGTAAACAATATCATCATTATTATTTCTACTTTCAAAACGGGGCAAAGGCTTCTATCGCGTGCAAGCGAAAGGATGAACAAAACTACGATCCCTGTCAAACACAGTATGCACTGTTAACGAACTCTGATCTAGAGGACTAGTAACTCTTGTAGCCTACATTAATAATGTGTTGCTCACTGTTTCAAAAGTCACCACGAATCATCGATTACGGAGCACCCTGTGGCAATACCTCTACATTTCGAGGACACCAATTGTATCTTATTGAAGCCATGCGTCTTCATTGCCAGATAAAAGGTTCCCATTAGCCGGCGATCAGCTCAGTTAACCCAAACGAGCGGCTGAATTATTAAATGGATGGTCCTGCGGCTTGCAAGCAGACGTGCCGAGTGGGAAGAGGCATGAGGTCACGTGATCATCTCTTACTGAGGCATCCAACGCAAAGAATGAAGCACTGGTTAATTAGGGGTATTCTCTATTACTGTTGCAAGTGAAACATGTATGACGCTATAATTTTCTAGCAATCCACTGTTGCCATATCAGTTGAAAATTTTTCTTGGTTCAAAAAACAGCATATTCGGGTAGAAATATGTTTTGCCGATCTCTTAGGTCCTATATTAGAACTACGTAAATTTTATAGAAATGCTAGAAAAGTCAGATAGCCTATCCATAATTTTTGAAAAAACTATGACTTGTATCCCCTTTTTAGTAAAATCGATCTTTTATCGTGTTTCATTGAATTTGTGGCTTCTATTTTCCACAAAAGTGTAGATAAATGTGCCGTCTTGATGATAGATTGTTGAAATATCTTATACTGGTAATATTAAAATTTTCATGTAGGTAAAACTTCTGAATATTCTCTCATAGCAGCATTGAAAAAGTTCGTATACTGCCAACTTTTCTATTTTTAAAGATAACCATGCCACGTCAGTTTTAGAGTTGTAGAGGAAAGTTGGAAGAAGTTTTCTACCTGCTTACCCAGAGTGTAGGTTTAATTGTTTACACAGGCCGGGCTGTTCAATGACCACGCTTTATATGAATGAAGTTTCGAAGGACAAGTGGAGTGCAGCTTGCTACTCACAACGTTATTACTGTGCCCTCCGAGCTTGCATTTCAGTAGTTCAGCTGTCTCTATCTTGAGTGTGAGTGCAGCAGTTCTGTTATATATAACGTGTTGTACTTTACGTATTTCACGTACAACAATGGATAGCTTTGTGAAAAGAATGCGTGGTCAAGTGCTCAGAAGGAGGGAAAAAACAGGTCGTAATTAATGTGTTCAGTTATTTTATGAATGTTAAACCTAACGAAGGTGTAAATAATTTAATCTATGAAACTGCTCTGGCTACAGGTATATCAAAGACTACCGTTTTTAAAATACGTAGTGAGTTGACATGGTCCAGTGTTGTCGCCACGCAAAACAAGGCTAAGTAATACACTTCGCAAGAATAGCAGGAATGTTAAATACAATGACTTTGTGAGGAGCAGCATCCATTTAATTTCGTTGTATGCGTTATGTTGCTATTATACAGTACTTATTTCTAGTCTTCGTCACTGTACGATCGCTGAATGTGCGAAAAGTGTACGCGAAGCGCTCTCTATTGCTCAGGTCTAAGCTGCGTGAACCTGAGAGGAATGTGCATCGCGGACTATGAGAAGTGATGGTTACGAGTGGTGAGGTATCCCAGTCCGAGCGTAGTAACAGAACCAAATACATTGGTCGGTGACTCACTCATTCGTAATGCTACAGTGGTTTGAGCAACAGCCCTATGTTAGCAGTATTGGAATAGAAAGGAATACCAGATATTACGGTGGGCTGTTGCCAGACGCTTATCTTCTCGCCTGATTCTTCCCTGCCCCTTCCCCTCACCCCGCAAGTTCACAGAGCTTGGACCCGAGCAGTACTGCTCCTCTCATGGATTGGCAACCATCGTAACGCGCCTTAAGACCAATGTTTCATTACAAACTTTGGATGCCTAGGAGATAGCATGCGGCTGAGGTCACGTGATTATCTCTCAGTTAGAAACACAGAGTCGAGCACTGCGCCGAGTTGAAGCACAACCCTGAACATTGTTGTATCTCTCCAAGTGAATAAGATGAAGCGTGGATATGATTGTTTTGTTGCGGCAGTAGGAAGACCGAAGGGTCTAGGTTCTATCCGTAGTCCCAGCGGGTCGTTTTAACTCCTTAGTAAGCATTTATGTGATCTGCTTCCTTTGTATTTTACACAAAAAACCTGTTGAGTGGCTTAGAGGTCTGAGAGTATTGTTTTGGGGAGGTGAGATGGACTATCATACCGGGGACCAATGAAAGCCAGCCTGTTCCACCTGGGGAGGATGGTGAAGAGGACAGCTCGAAGCTGACCACTAATCTCTGACCTTGCTCCATTACTCGCATTGTGTCTTATTGAAGCCGTGAGTCTCCATTGCCAGATACAAGATTTAGGCGGCTTCGGTGGCGTAGTTGATAGCATGCTGAGCTTCTATGCCCAAGGACAGGGGTTCAAACCCGGCAACCCAGCCGAAGTCGTCGGATTTTTAAAAGCGTTAAAAATCCCTCAGTATGCCTTACTTGGGAGGGAAAGTAAAGCCGATGGTCCCATGTCATAACGCTCTATTTTTCCAACGTTCACCGCCAGGTGCTGACTGCGATGCCATCTAGTAGCCAAGTCCGCAAGCTAGGTGTCGTGGACGGTAGCATTTGGTAGCAAAAGTAGGAACTACAATACTTGAAATTACTGTCTGCAGTCCTTACTTAAAATAAAACCAACCAACCAGATAAAAGATTCCCGCTGTTAAAAACTCTCAATAAAGTGATTGAAATCACAAAAATTGGAATGTACCATCAGCCAGCAGTACTTTGCTAGTGAAGAGGAACTCATTGCCTCTGAAGACGTACCTTAGCCAGAGATGGTAAAAGAGACTGTGATGGTTCAAATGGAAGAACGACCGGTCAAGAGAATCGAAGAGTGGAGGTTTCTTTTACTAGTTTCGCTAGTGTGTGAAGCCTATAGCAGGTAGTCCAGGTACATCACCCATCGTAACAATCTCTTTCTGACACTACTTTCGTTATAGTTGCGCAAAATCTTGCGTTCTTTTAGTTAAACCTCCAAAGTAAATGTCTTGTTGGTTGGTTCCTTAGTTTAGGGTCTGCGACAACACGGTCATGTAGCCCCGTGTACTTTGGGTGTGTGTAGAATCTGTCTGATAACCGGTGTTAATTGTGATGGCTGCATTAGTGTGTGTTATCTGTTTTAAAACCCTCTTAGTGCCACGCCATTTCTTGAAATACTTGCCAAGAATGCAGACTATTCAAAAAAATCATAAATGCCACATTTCCAACGATAGAATCAATATTTTTGCTTTGCATTACAATCATTCTTTCATATATTATGTTCATAAAAGTAAATACGGCATCTAAACCTTTTAAATTAAGGTTATTCTGATAATTGTACAATTTTTCATTTTTCTGTTGTAAAAGATCAGTTTTGCGCCGAAATTAAGGACACGTGAGAGTCATATTCGAAGAAAAACTAAGTTTCCAGCTGTAAAAAGTTGTTAGACACATCTGTAGGCAGTAAACTTCAACAAGAAGAAAACAACTGCTCCGCAATTTTGGCGGGAACGCGCGTGATAGGGGGAGCGGTAAGGGAGGGGGTGAATACAAACTCAAACCTATCGCGTAACGGACTTCGAAGGAAAAAAGTAGACACCCTACAGGCAAGCTTGGAACCTCACCTTTCCAACAGTATGAAATAATCACGGACATATGCCTACAGAAATCTACAAATATAAGATAAACAGCGCGTCGATTGAATCGGCTTGGGCACTTTTAGCGCGAGCAGCGGGAGACGATCTGATCGGGGCGTGGCACTGAGAGGGTTAATTCAAGTAAGGACTGCAGAAAATACTTTCAATAGTCCCTACATTTGCTACCAAATGGTACCGTCCACGACACCTAGCTTGCGGACTTGGCTACTAGATGGCATCACAGTCAGCACCTGGCGGCGAACGTTGGAACTTATAGAGCGTTATCAATTCCAAACTATATATTTTGGCTTCACACTAGTGTAGTTAGTGGAAGGTTCTTTTTCATGCCATAAATCTATGACACGGGACCGCCGGCTTTACTTCCCCTTCAAAGGAAGACATACTGACGACTTTGACCGGGTTTGAACCCGCAATCTTGGGCATAGAAGCTCAGCATGCTACCAAATTGCGCCACCGAAGTCACCTGTTATTGTTAACATGACCAAGGAAGGACACTTTGTATATTTAGCCAAAAAGTAACTTTTATAGATTTCTATTCATCATCCCGAAAATAAGCGTAACTCAACTTAAGCAATGACCTCTCATTTAAACTTATATCGATTATCGGAACATTGCCAGTTCTTGTTCGATTAATATCGATTAACGGAACATTGCCAGCTCTAGTTCCTGTTGACAGTTTCTGAGAAGAAGGCAAATAAGTTGGAATTAAGACATTCCAGAGACCCTTAGGGAGCCAAATACCTTAAACAACATTAGTTTTGACATGCGGCAGTCTCCCGCCAGGGGCGCCATAATCGAGCAGAGAATAGTCTAATTGACTGCTTACTCACTCATATGGTTCTGTTCTCAGTCGAGATGTCACTTCTTCTGGACTGTCTTACCTGAAACAAGACACGAAGAGTTAGGATTTCCAGACGGCATACAGCAGACATGGCCAAACTTTTTAGGGGCAGGGCCAAATGCAATAGAAAATAACTTAGGCGGACCAAAATAAAAACAACAACAACACATATTTATAGATACAGAGAGTTTAGTTTGTATGTAACGGAGACCCTCGCTTCCCCGCTCGCCCGCGTTGCGCGCCTGTCTCCCGCCAGGCACTTTGCCGTTATGCGGCGCCCGCCCGGCACTGAGTCACTGATTATAGGAATTTGTACTTAAATTTGTACTTCAATGGGATCCTTGACCAATTATTTGACGAACTGACTTACGGAGAACGATTGTCAAATTACTTTCAAGAAGATTCTGCCACTGCTCACACTGCCGAAGCATCCACGACAGAATTGCGTCTTATTTTCGGTACGAGGATTATAAGTTGGAACGTGTGACCCCCGCGAAGCCCAGACTTATCACCATGTGACTTTTATTTGTGGGGGACGCTTAAAAATAGAGTGTATGGGAGAAACCCTCACACTATAAATGAGCTTAAATACTATATTACAGCTGAAATACAGTCAATCGGTGATGAGGAACTTCAGAGAGTAAATGCCAGTTTCATAAAAAGGTGCCAGCGATGTGTAGCAGTGAATGGCGAACATTTTCAGCACCAGCTGTGAACTAGGTAAGTACAAATTCCTATACTCAATGACTCAGTGCCGCGCGGGCGCCGCATAACGGCAAAGTGCCTGGCGGGAGACAGGCTCGCGCCACGGGCGAGCGGGCAAGCGAGGGTCTCCGTTACATATAAACTAAACTCTCTGTAGATTACAAACTTTCTATTTCAGAATTTTAAACATATAGACTACAAATGGTAGAAAACTTACGAAAATAAGAACACACCTTAAATATTTGTTAGAAGATGACAAGTATGTGACAAGTAAAAGTTTCTAAAAGTTCTTCATAATCTGGTTGAAACTGGGATGAGCTAATTCTTAGTAGCGCAGCTAAATGGTGGTCTGTCAATCTATTTCTGACGCTATTTTTGCGAAGCTTTATTGTAGAAAACAATGTGGCTTAGGCGGCAGCACGCCGGCGTCTCACCGCTGGGTCCGTGGTTCAAATCCCGGTCACTCCATGTGAGATCTGTGCTGGACAAAACGGAGGCAGACAGGTTTTTCTCCGGGTACTCCGGTTTTCCCTGTCAAAATTTCATTCCAGCAACACTCTCCACTATCATTTCATTTCATCTGTCATTCATTTAATCATTGCCCCAGATTTAATCATTGATCCACTGGAAGCAGGATGTGGATTTTCATTTTTCATTGTAGAAAACACCTGTTCACAGATATAGGAAGATGCGAACATGGCAGTTATCTTCTGTGCATGAGATTTCAAGTTTGGGAAGCATGATTTTGATAGGGCCTTGTAGAACTCAATTTTCGAAACGATGTTACATTCATTATTACATTGTAACTCAATCAGTTCTAGCTGCAAACTAAGAGTTTACTGTTTCACAGTCAACATTGAATGACATGCATACAACGTCCAAGCCATGTTCAATAACTTCGAAGTTCTGAAATCTTCATTCAAATTCGTCGTGGAGATTTTTCGCACAAAATGATATTACACAAAACGCAGAAACACAATGAGATTTTAAAAGATTTTCACTTCTAGGTACACAGAACAGGAAATATGACCTATGTTTAATTGTAGGTAGTAATTGGAAACCATGTCGCAGGCCGGAATAGACTCTGCCCATGAATGGTATAATGATTCCAAAAAATGATTTTAACGATCGTAGTGATATAAATGAATGTTATTGTTAATTCATTTTAGAGTCTTGGGACATCTTGGTCATCAGTCCCATGCGGTTGAATGTGTGTTGAAAATGTCTGATAACCTGTATTCCTGTAATGACTGTATCAGGGACAGGGATGTGGTAGGTGCTCCGGAATTTGAGGTATGGTACTATGCCAGCATTTGTCAGAGGAGAGTGTTGAAAAAATCGGTGAAAAATCACAGTCAGGATAGCCGCTGTCGAAACCACGATCTCCGGACTTGCTGCAATTGCCCTCACGGGCGTGGTGTACAAATTTAACGAGTACGGCTATGCTGCGAGCCATGTACATGGAAGTTAGAGAGTTAAAATATCTGACCCCAGCGGGACTCGAAACCAAGACCTTCGACTTTATCCAGTGGTGCTATAGGGGAACACTTCAATTTTCTGAGGTAGGAAGCCTGAGCTGACGGGTTTGAGTCTCACTGGAGTCAGAAATCTTCATTGTCTTTCATCAAGACTGCTTGTACTGATTGTCTGGTGTAGCGGCTAGCATTCTTGGATGTCGCCCCGGAGGTCAGGGTTCGATTCCCAGCTCTGCCAAGAAATTTAATTCTGGTATGATGGATGGAGCCAAACTGAAAAGGGATGAGTTCCATTCCTACCTCAACCATCCTGGAAGTGGTTTTCCGTGGTTTCCGCACTTCTACTCCAGTGAAATTTTGAGATGGTTTCTAATTTAAGACCTCGGCCAGCTCCTTCCCAATCCTTACAAATAAGGGTTTTTTTTGAAACGAATCGTGCACTATCACTCATTTGTTGAATCTACTCGTGCGCTACCTATTGTAGAAAGGATTTACTACGTCAGAAACCTTGGCAGGTGTGTATACAACAACTCACCAACATTTCATCGCAATCGGATGAATGGCTTATGAACGCATGTGAGACTTTGTTAAACCACACTCCCGGGTTGGTTATAGGCATAGTAAATCCAATTTACAATAGATAGCGCGCGAGTAGCTTCAACAAAATGGCGCGCGATTCGTTTCAACAAAGTCTCACATGCGTTCATATGACAATCTTCCGATTGTGATGAAATTTTGGTGCATTGTTGTGTACACTCCTGCAAAGGTTTCTGACTTAGTAAATCCATTCTACAATAGGTAGGGCACGAGTAGATTCAACAAATGAGTGACAGCGCGCGATTAGTTTAAAAAATGACCCGTATGCGTTCATATACCATTCATCCGATTGCGATGAAACATTTGTGAGTTATTGTGTACACTCCTGCGAACGTTTCTGTCTTAGCAAATCCATTTTACAATAGGTAGCGCACGGGTAGATTCAACAAATGAGGGACGGTGCGTGAATCGTTTCAACAAAGTCCCGTATGCGTGCATATACCACCACTCATCCGATTGCGATGAAACTTGTGTGAGTACTTGTGTACACTCCTGCATAGGGTTATGAATCAGTAAATCCATTTTGCGATAGGTGGCGCACGAGTAGATTCAACAAATGAGTTAAGGCGTGCGAATCGTTTCAGCAAAGACCCGTATGAGTTCATGTTGCATTCATCCGATTGCGATGAAATTTTGGTGAGTTGTTGTGCATACTCTTGCGAATGTTTCTGATTTAGGAATTCCATTTTCCAACAGGTAGCGCACAAGCAGTTTCAACAAATGATTTACGGCGCGCGAATCATTTTAACAAAGACCCGTATGACTGCATATACCATTCATCCAATTTCGATGAAACTTTAATGAGTTATTGTGTACACTCCTGTGAAGGTTTCTGACTTAGTAAATCCATATTACAATTCAACAAATGAGTGACAGTGCGTGATATTTTTCAACAAAGTCCCGTATACGTTCATGAACCATTCATACAATTGCGATTAAACTTTGGTGAGTATTGTTTACACTCCTGCGAATATTTCGGACTTCGTAAATCCATGTTACAATCGGTAGCGCACGAGTAGATTGAACAAATGGGTGATAGCGTGCGATTCGTTTCAACAGACACCCGTATGCGTTCATATACCATTCATCGGATTGCAATGAAACCTTGGTGAGATGTTGACCACGCTCCCACGAATGTTTCTGAGATAGTAAATCCATTTTACAATAGTTTAGAGGCAGTTAACGGAAGAAGAAAAAAATATTGTGTATCCAAAATCACTTCAACAAACAAAGTTACAACGCCAACACTTTCTTTGATTAGTATTGCGACGCATACCGGGTACAGCTAGTAAATAAATATGAACACAATTAAATAAATACATAAATAAAACAGTATACACGATCTGGAAGGGTTTCAAGACGAGTTAAGTGCTTCAAAGGCCAGAAGAGCTTGGACGGAAAACCAAGGGCAACAGCACAGCGAACGTATGGAGGATTAGCGGAGGCAGAGGATATTACGTACAAAGCAGAAATAGCGAAATTATAGCGTGATCCTAAGTGATCAATTCGCAAATAAAGAAAATATAAATAAACAAATAAAAACAATATTGCCTGTGTGCAACTACTGTACGTTGCGTGACGATATTTGAGCGTGACAGCGTATTCTCGGACTGATTTGTTTAAACTGTCGCTCTTGCGAAATTTCAGCTCCGTATATTTTTAAATTATGTATTTTGCGGAACGGAAAGTTCACAGGCGAAATGATGAAAAGGCGAGTTGCACATCGAGGGAAACTCCAAACTCAACCACTCTTCTCTGAAGTCTTAACTCAACACGACTCGACAGTTTGCTGCTGGCTGTATCTAGGGTAATAGGCTCGCTCGCTAGCTAGGCTGTAACTGACGTGATAGACTCGCCCCTAGTCAGCCCGTAAAATGTCGCCTCAGTACTTGAATTGAGATTGTTGGAAGAAATGAAAACGTAAAATCACTTATAGTGGACGATGTTTTGAAGTTAGAGATATGCTCTCACGGACTTTTGTAGATTTTTTCATGCTGAACAATTCTTACAGTCATGTATATAGATATATTTAACGGTTTGCCCGAGCATAAACTTAAAAGGCGCACGGACGTCATGTGCTTCCTTTCGACTTTTTCACTGAAATCGTTATTGCTCGGCTTTCTTTGATCATAAATAAATTATTTCCTGGAGATATCCTTTACAGAATGGTGAAAACTGCATCGAAATTCATCCAGAGGTTCACGCGTGACATCCAAAAACGACAGTAGCGACACTCGAGCGCAGCGACAGAAAAGAGATAAAACGATATCATCACCTTTCACTGTAACACTTTTTCATGAACGTCACTGTATTACAACAATTTATTTGATGTTGTCTCTTCAAAAGATAAATAAATTAAATAAATATGTTACCAGGAAGAGACAAGACGTTCCGTGACGAACTAAAGAGCCTACTTTTCATGCCAATGATTAATATACAGTGTATGAACCTATCTAGAATAATGACGAAATTAAGTTGGTAATATCGAATGTCCAATTAGTTCGAAATATTCTTGGTATAATGTTGCCTAATAGAGCACTACTGGCGACTGAATATATTCTTAGTTCCATCTCTTAAGGTACAGAATACAAAATTTGGTTGAAGTCCAATGGACGTTACATGCAGTTAGACATTGGATGTATCAGCACGCATGTTGGCAACAATGCCATGCGTGTGCTGGTTAGAAATAATCGGAAATATTATGATATCTTGTTGTGCCAATTTTAGATGAAATCCATTTGTTAGAATAGAAGTTACATGTATTTTAAAATTGGACCTATCAGCAAGCATAGAATCATGTTGGGAGCACTGACTTATATTAATTGCTCCAAATAAATCTAGAATGTCATGTGCTATACGTGTGCAAAGTTTAGAGCTGTTGGCTTGCATACTTTCTGATATATTGATATTAGGGTAAAAACATATAGACAGCATTTATTAACAGTTGGCAGCCCTGATTGCTCTTAAGAATACTTATAGTCATATCTGTTATGTTACACATAGCATATAAGAAATTTGGTTGAAATCCAACTGATAGAATAGGAGTTACATGTATTTAAAAATTGGTCCTATCAGCAGGCTTAGAATCATGTTGGTAAAACTGAAGTATATAAGTTACTCCAAATTAATCTAAAATGTCAGGTACTATACGTGTGTATAGTTTAAAGCTGTCGGCTTGCATACTTTCAGATATATTGGTATTTGGATGAAGAAAATAGAGAGAGCAATTATTAACAGTTGGCAGCCCTGGTGGCTCTCAAGGATACACTCAGTCATATCTGTTTATGTACACATATTACATACAAAATTTGGTTGAAATCCAATTAATAGTGTAGAAGTTATATGCATTTAAATATCGGACCTATCAGAAGGCTTAACATTATTTTGGCAGCACTGTCATGTATGGCCTCCTGGAAATCAAACTAAAATAGGATTATCTACATGTGTGCCAATTTTGGAATTGTTCCCATGCATACTTTCCTTGATATCCAACATGGAACTCAAATTTCTGTTGCGTTTTTTTCAGCAGTTGGTACCACTGACAGCATTTTCAAATATGGTCTAGAGATATTCCTGTATACATCTTTACTCATACTAAATTTGGTTTCGATTGCTGCAGCCGTTTAGGAGTTGATAGGGGGGAGGGACACACACACAGCCAGACAGACAGAAGGACGGACAGATAGACAGACAGACAGAAACGCATTTTCCCGGATTGATCTCATAAGTCTACTTTTTCCTCATTTTTGCAAAATGTGAAAAGTAGGCTATAAACTCAAGTAAATGCTGATATTGAAAGAATAGTTGGCTTCTGTAACAAAGTGGATTGGAAGACCAGGGCCATGAATCAGAGGCTGCATTATATCATATACCATTATGCATGCCGACTCATAGTACTCCATTAATCCGTGTCCGCACAGCCTCTCATTATCGGACGCTTTTGACCTCACAGGTCCGCTGTAAATCAAACTCATCGCCAACAACAAGTAGAGTATGTGCGGTCTGGAGCTCAATGCGAGCGATAACCTAGCTCCTTTCTCTTCGCTTCTATGGCGGTGTCCGCGTTACTTTCGTTCGACCAGTTCCATTAAGGTGCACCTTGTTCGACATATCATTCATCCATGAACAATAAGTAGTTCCCTGAAGAACTAAATAGCCTATTTTAATATATCGTACTTAAGTTAATTGCCTCTTTCAACACTCAAACTTTCAGTTTGATTGCTGTAATACTGTAGATTCGTAGATGTTTCCGAGGAATAATGGGAAGGTAAAATAATGATGATGTATTTATTTATCGTATGGCTTTCAGTTCCGGGATGTGTCCGAGGACATGTTCGGCTCGCCAGAAGCTGTAGCAGCTTCGACCGGACACCCATAGGGTGAGCTACATTTTCCGTTGAATTTCAAGTAGTTCAATATTTTGCTACCAGATGTCACTGATACCTAGTGGAGAAAGTTGGAACTTCGATAGAGCGTTCCAACGAAATCAAACCTTGAAATTTATCTTCACATGAGTTTAGTTATTGGAAGGATCTTTTACATGCCATAAATCTATGACATGGGACCGCCAGCTTTACTTCCCCTCCGAAGGAAGGCATACTGAGGGATTATAAAGCTCTTAAAAATGAGACAATTCTCCTTTGTATTCACTCAGCAGACTTCAAGCAGACTATTATACTACAATAATAATAATAATAATAATAATAATAATAATAATTATAATAATAATAATAATAATAATAATAATAATAATAATAATAATAATATCGTATGGCCTCGGATGCTGGGTGCAAGCTTTGTAATTTGACACCCAGAGGGTAGCTTGCATGTCGAATTTCGTTGTTCCTTGAATCACTATGAAAGTCAAGGAGGTTAGATATCTAAGCTCCTTTGTAGTAGTGAAATGAGGAACTTTGTGTTGGCGGAAACTCCCGAGATTAATTTTGCCATTATGAACACGGCCTACTGAATTCAAATGGGTTCTTTGACATTCCAACATCGTATTGCAAGCGTGTCGTATTTTTGCCGCCTTTCAAAAATCACTTACGACGGCCAGGAGTGAACCTGCAATCTTGGGGTTAGTAGACCGACACGCTATCCACTCACCCACCGTGGAAGTAGGTGAAAATTCTATTTGTCAATCGTGCTGGGTTCATTCTTGTTATATGACAGTAAAAGGGAATTCTCCGTTTCCTCATGGTGTCAGTTATTTTTTCCGTATGGGTGTAAAGTTCGTGGTTGTGGCGTCTCCTATATTCCCCATTTTCTTTTACCCGACCCAAGATTTTTCTTAGAAATTTTCTTTCTTTCACTTCCAGCTTCTCTGTTAGTCCCTTGCGATGCATTGCAAGGCACTCGGCAGCATACAAAGCCTCTGGACGGATCACTGTTTGGTAGTGTTTTAACTTGGCATTTGTTGATATGGATTTCTTGTTATAAATGGCCTTTGTTAGATTATATGCCATTTCCATTTTCCTGATTCGTGACTCGAAATCTGCCTTCTCGGAGAGATTGGGGTCTATCCACTCACCCAAATATTTGAACGCTTTCGTTTGCTTGATTTTCCCCTGTCCTACACCCAGCTCCTTTGGCGCTAGCTTGATATTAGTGATGAATTCTGTTTTTTTTTTCAAAGGAGATCTTAAGGCCCGTTTTTGCTGCTTGAATCTGGTGTTCATTAATTTGCGCTGCGGCGTATTGTTATTATTACAATGTTTTTGCCCTCATGGACAGTGTCTGAACTCATGATGACACAATTTTCACTTCTCTCCCTTGTTCCTCTTCTCTTCCCAAAATCTCTCATCCTTTGACAGTGTTCCTGTTCCCTTTGTTTCTGTCCACTATGTTCCCGTCTTTTTCTTTTCAGGTACTATTCATCTTTGTGGTGTTTGAAGCCATATTTTCAGTGTTGCCTTAGTAAACAAGTGTTTAGTGCTTTTCAGTCGGTCAACACGAATGTACCCAAAAGAGATGGGTTATGCCCTAATCCTGAAATAAATTACATGAGTTTAATAAAACAATAGGATGACCAGTTTCGATCGTCAAGCGATCATCATCAGATCCATTACACTTAGGCTATAAAATCTATGTTTGAAATACAGGTGAAAATATTTACAATATGTACAATTATTTAGTTGCAGTATTGGTACTGCAACTGTCAGTGTATGCTAAATGCAGTATATATGTTAGGTGAAATGCTAAATGGTGATAGCTATCCGGAGATTGTACTTTAGAGAGATTATATGGTTGTAAACTATGGTTAAAGTATAAAATTTTAGGCTAACTACTTATCTGATTGTCTTCCGTACTACAGCTACTCGCAGTATTCTTGTATTCTTAATTTTTTTTCTTAATTCTGGATCCGTATTGATAAACTAATTGAGCAATAAATATGTTAAAAGTTCCACCTAATCAACACTTTTTATTAAATTAAGATCACTGTGTGGTCATTGCTGGGACATGTTTCGAGGATTAATTATTTTTGGTCCCTTCGTCAGTCGATATGAATAAATAAATAAATGTCAAAGAAACAACAAATGTATATTGTAACACACTAAAAAGTCCCTTTTTAAACCTTATATGGTGCACCGTAAAGAAGGATGGGAAATTGAATGCCCAAAACAACACATTATGATGTGGAAAAAAGTGGCTCAAGTCTTGAAATCACGGTTCACTATGGTCAACAGACGCCAATGAAACATAAAATGTATTGGCTCTGCACGGCAGCAATAGTTGTGAACACAATGAAACCTGTTGCTGGAATCCAGCAGTAAAGATGGAAACGTTTACAACACTTCAATACTTCACCAATGATGCCTGAAGTCTTCCTCTATTTCATCAAACCGATTTGTCTTCGTGCTTAAACTGTTTACTACATAAAAGATATTATTTTTAATCTGTTGTTGTTCATTCTCTGAATGTGCCCGTAGAACGTTAGTCTGCGTTTTCTAATCATATCTGTGCGCTCGTATATCTCTTTGGTAGGTCTCTTCATTCATAAGGCATCTCTGCATATTGCTCCAAATATTTTCTGAGAATATTACGTTCTACATTTTCTGCTGCTATGAAGCCTGACGCTCCGATTGTGGTTGTTTATGACGCATACAATACTTCTGGTAATACGACTGATTTGTAGTGTCTAAGTCAGGCCTGTTATAACCGGCTAAGCGATCAGGGGCCTTATGGGGGATGGGAAGGTAAGGGAACGGAAGATTGGGAGGGATAGACAAGGAAGAGGGAAGGAGGTGGCCGTGGCCTTACGTTAGATGCCATCCTGGCATTTGCCTGGAGACTAAGTGGGAAACCAAGGAAAAACACTTCGAGGATTGCTGAGGTGGGCATCGGACATTTACTACTCATTTGGACCACCCGAGGCTGAGTAGACCCCGTTCCAGTGCTCATACAACTTTTCAAATTTCGTGGCAGTGCCAGGAATCGAACCTTAGACCTCCGGGGTGGCAGCTAAGCAAGCTGACCACTACACCACGGAGGTGACTTACATAAATATACAAGATGTAATTCTTCAGTTTGTAACGTAACATCCGCAGAGCAGCTTGCCACACATCACAACTGAAACAGTTGCCTCTTGTTGTTGTTCATAAAAATAAATCTGATGTTATTCTATATCAGTTTGTTAAAATATAAGGCAAGACGCTGTCTGGTATCGGGTAGCAGACTGCTTGGAGCTATGGTGAACACGACACGGGGAATCTAATTAAATTGATGTAAGATGACCGGGGATATAAGACACTGTTATCTGAACAGAGGACACGGTTGTATATTGTTACTTTGTCAGGTACAGTGTTAGCAGGGAGTGAGGACAAGACTCTAGTACAGTCCTGATAGAAAACATGTCATGACACGGCTCGAAGACAGTCCTAAACTTTCTTGACCAATTGTATACATAATATAGCTTTGTGGCGGGGCTATTGGGTCGAGTGACACTTTAAAAACCCACGTTTCCAGACAACTACTTCTCCCTTTATCAAGTTTTGTCCAGAAAGAAAGAAAGAAAGAAGGAAAGAAAGAAAGGGAGAAAGAAAGAAGAAAAGAAAGAAAGAAAGGAAGAAAGAAAGGAAGAAAGAAAGAAAGAAAGAAAGAAAGAAAGAAAGAAACAAAGGAAGAAAGGAAGAAAGGAAGGAAGAAAGAAAGAAAGGAAGAAAGAAAGAAAGAGAGAAAGAAAGACAGGAAGAAAGAAAGGAAGAAGGAAAGACAGGAAGAAAGAAAGAAAGAGAGAAAGAAAGACAGGAAGAAAGAAAGGAAGAAAGAAACAAAGGAAGAAAGAAAGACAGGAAGAAAGAAAGGAAGAAAGAAAGAAAGGAAGGAAGAAAGAAAGAAAGAAAGAAAGAAAGGAAGAAAGAAAGGAAGAAGGAAAGATAGAAACGAAGAAAGGAAGAAAGAAGGAAAGAAGGAATGAGTATAATTATATTTATTTAGTGTATGGCTTTTAGTGCCGGGATTGTGCAAGGACATGTTCGGCTCACCATAGGCTGTAACTGCTTCAAGCTGACACCCATGGGGTGAGCTACAAGTTCCGTTCAATTTCAATTATTTCCAACTGTCGCTAGCAGATGTCACTGTTACCTAGTGGTGAACGTTGGAACTTTGATAGAGCATTACAACGAAATCTAACCTAGAAATTTAGCTTCACACAAGTTTAGTTAGCGGAAGGATCTTTTACATGCCATAAATCTACGACATGGGACCGCCGGCTTTACTTCCCCTCCGAAGGAAGGCATGCTGAACAATTTTAATGCTCTTAAAAATCCGACGACTTCGGCCGGGTTTGAACCCGCGATCTTGCCACAGCAGTTCACCATGCTACTCACTACGCCACCGTATGGCCTCAGGTGCCGGGTGCAAGCTATGTTATTTGACACCCAAAACAAGTGTCAATGAACTTCGTAGGCATTTACGTCTTTACCAACCAGAGAAGTCTGCGGTTGCTGAACACGCCATACAGAATGACCTTCGAATTCTTTTTCGTGAAACTTCTGTCACCTGTATGGAGAAACATTTCGTATCCACTTCTTGCCTAGTACGCTTCAATATTGCGCTGCCTTGGGTTTTTGTGGGTATCTACGTACATAATCTAATGGCGCTGCTTTTTGAGGATCCAACCAGCCTTCGGGCTGACTACCTAACAGACATAGACATGATTCGGGAGGCGATTGAAATAAGTAAACACACCTAACCTGCCGTCAAAATATCATATGTCAACAGATTCCTTTTCTATAGAAATGCTTTCCATGCCTGAGCCAACCAACTATTTATATCCTCTTTGATTCGTCCATCACTGGTTATTTTGCTTCCTAAGTAACAGAAGTCTCCTACTGCCTTTAGCGTTTTTCCTGGCAATTTGATGTCCATAGAGGTTTCTGATTTATTTCGGCTGCATTCCAATATTATTGTTTACATTTATTAATTTTCATCATCAATTCTT
This sequence comes from Meconema thalassinum, assembly GCA_946902985.2. NCBI lineage: Eukaryota > Metazoa > Arthropoda > Insecta > Orthoptera > Tettigoniidae > Meconema > Meconema thalassinum. The sequence goes on from OX336394.1 coordinate 29,260,447, forward strand.
TCCTCGAAACGGAGTCCATACCATTCAAAACCTCATTCAAATCCTCAGGCGTGTCGGCCAAAATAACGATGACATTAGCAAATCTCAGAGTTGAAATTATTTCTCCTTGAATCTTCACTCCCACTTTAAATTTTTCTCGAATTTCCTTCATTGCTTGTTGAATGTAAAGATTGAAAAGTACGGGTGATAGTTGCAGCCTTGCCTTACACTTTTCTGTATACCAGCTTCTCTCTCATGTTCTTCAGCTCGAATGACTGCTGTCTGGTTTCTGTATAGATTGTATCCCTGTAGTTTATTCCAATCGCTTTCAATAAGCCAAACAATTTAGCCCAATCAACGTTATGAAAAGCGTTTCCTAAGTCTACAAATGCCATGAACGTTCTCTTGTATTTCCCTATTCTACCTTCCAAAATCAGCCTAAGACTTATTGCACCTTCCCTTGTTCCTACATTTCTCCTGAAACTATCAATAGCAACAATAACTCAGACAACATTCAACTACAACAATCAGTATTGCAACATGACATAATTAATGGAAAATTCTGACCAATAGCGAACTTTCGTCATTAGCTGGTAGCCTACTGCATGTAGCGTTTGATAAAGCATTGGATGTCTGCGTCCGGCTGTTCCACCACAAAATGATATTCCAAGTCCGAAAGTGAACGGAGAGAGTCGTGTGCAATTGACATTTCGAATTAGGCTTTAAATGAGTGGCACACACCAGTTCAGAAGTTAAATTAAAATTTCTGTGTAGACGCCGACGCCGACGCCAAGCCAAGCCAAGCCATGGCAGGCAAAGGGGAGGGGAGAGTTGTTTTCACAACTCAACTGGTTGAACCTTACAAAGGAAGACGCGACGACGTGACGCAGTGGTCCTTGCAAACAATGGCACTCATTAAGATAAGACAAAAGCAAAGCCATCAAGTTCATTGATGAAACTTTAATTACTGCTCCGTCAGGCGCACGCCGCTAGTCACTTGTTTTACTTTTTTAATAATGTAGAAACGACAATTTTTTTAATTTTCACCTCTTCACTGTAATAATTTGCCAGTGGATGTGTGTGTGCTTCCGTCACAGCTGAAAGGTGTGTTAATTTCCCGTTTGAATTATTTGAAACCTTGTGACATTTTGATTAAATTCTTTACTTGAGACGGTGAATTACGGCCTAAATAAGGGAGCACACTTTTGATCTTTCTCCACTGCACGTGTCGTGCCCCTAGAGGTAGGCAACTGCAATAGCAGCTATGCTCATTTATACGACAAAAGTATAGTAGGTCTACGTATGTATTTCTATCTCTCAAAATTCCCGCTCTTATGAGGTCGGGATTGGGGGACATGAGTAGGGTTAGAATTTGTATGTATAGAAATATCTTTTCCCATTCCTCATCCATGATAAATGATAAATGTCCATTTGAATTAGAACCTTAGCTATCATACAATTGCATCTTATTGTTACATATTTGATCAGAATGACATATGTTTTACGTATTTTTAGCCTACTTTTCACATTTTGCAACAAGTAGTTCCGTGAAGTACTTAACAGCCTATTTTCATATATCCTACTCATGTTAATTGCCTCTAACAACATAAAAATTACAGTTTGAAGGTTGTGATTGATTCGTAGATATTGAGACAGTCTAAATATTTCGGATGGTCGCCAGGTTGGATTTTTATTTATGTACTATTACAAGAAGATTATTGTGTACGTGTGGTATTCAAACTTCAATCGCATGATTAGAACACAAGAAGTAAAAACGAGATTTTAAAATTTCGCACAGCTGCCATCTTGTGGTTATGATAACAAATGAAATAATTTAGATTCCAGTGGATTAACATTTGTATAAGCATTTAACGTGCATCGTTTCACTGCAATCGGATGGTTAAATCGCGAGAAACGTCCATTTAAATATTTATACTTCACGTCGCTGCCATATTGGATTGGTGCTCACCAGGTTATTGGAAGTCCTATAGGTGAACTTATGTTCATAGCCTCTGTGAACATAAAAAAAAACAGTTTGATTGCAGTTAATGAATCGTAGATATTGAGAACCGTTTAAATATTTCGGATGTTTGCCATTTTGGATTGTTATATGTAATATGCCATAGCGTTATGTACCATTAAAGGAAAATTATTGCGTAGGTTCACTATTCAAACTTTCACTTCGATCGCATGAGTACGACACAAGAAATAAAAGCTTAATTTTAAAATTTCGCACAGCCGCCATCTTGAGGTTACGTAAACAATTGAACTAAATTACATGCCAGTACATTACAATATGTATAATTATTTACTATACCACATTTCACAGCGCTCAGAGAGTTTAATCACGAGAAAAGTCTATTAAAATGTTTCAAATTCGCTTGGCCGTCATGTTCGTTTTGTACTTTACAGATTTATGAATGTTACATAGGTAAACTTGTACCAGTGCCCTTTATCACCGTACAAAATTTCAGGGTGATATCTGTAATAGTTTCGGAGACAGAATGCCAGTGAAATATTCCGCACAGCCGCCATTTTGAGGTTATGTAAACAATTGAACTACATTAGACGCCAGTGCATTACAATGTGTATAAACATTTGCTGTACCAAGTTTCATTACGTTTGGATGGTTAAATCTCGAGAAAAGTCTATTTAAAAGTCTCAAATTTGCTTGGCCGCCATGCTGGTTTTGTAGTCACCAGGTTTTTGAAAATCTCATAGGTGAACTTCTGGTAGTGCTCTTTATCACCGTACACAATTTCAGGGTGATATCGGTAATAGTTTCGGAGATACTGAATGCTGGTGAAATATTTCGCACAGCCGCCATGTTGGATTGGTGAGACACAATAAAAATTGAAGGCCACAGTCGGGGTCGGCCAGAATGGTTCTATGATCTTACCGAGTTTCATTGAAATCGCTCCAGCCGTTTAAAAGTTATTATGGGTGCACACACACACGCACACACAGACACACACAGACACACGGGCAAAAGTGATCTCATAAGCCTATTAGCCTACTTTCGATTTTTGCAAAAAATGAAAGTAGACTTATGAGATCACTACAGGGCGAAAAAAAAGTGTGTCTGTCTGTGTGTATGTGTGAGTCTGTGTGTGTGTGTGTGTGTGTGTGTGTGTGTGTGTGAATGTGTGTATTCTGAATGTCTGTCTCCCCCTATCAATTCGAACACGGTGAGCGCAAATTGAACGAAATTTGGTACAAAGGTAGCACTAGCAAAGGACACCTCAGTGTCATGTTTTATATCGCCGCCATCTTGACGGAAACGTAATGGCGGCCACACAAATGTTCAAAGCTTAAATCAAATTACGACTAACCTAATCATCCGATCTCTACCAAATTTTGCAACAACATACCTTTATGGAGGGAGCATCCTTTGACAAATCTAATAGGTCATTAGCCTATTAGTATGCGGATGGCGGCCATCTTTGTGTCAAAATCGATTACCCCTATTAATTCGAACACGGTGAAACCGAATGGAATGAAATTTGGTACAGAGGTAGCACTAGCAAAGGGCACCTCAGTGTCATGTTTTATATCACCGCCATCTTGACGGAAACGTAATGGCGGCCACACAAATGTTCAAAGCTTAAATCAAATTACGACTAACCTAATCATCCGATCTCTACCAAATTTTGCAACAACATACCTTTATGGAGGAAGCATCCTCTGACAAATCTAATAGGTCATTAGCCTAATAGTTTGCGGATGGCGGCCATCTTGGTGTCAAAATCGATTACCCCTATTAATTCGAACACGGTGAAACCGAATGGAATGAAATTTGGTACAGAGGTAGCACTAGCAAAGGGCACCTCAGTGTCATGATTTATATCGCCGCCATCTTGACGGAAACGTAATGGCGGCCACACAAATATTCAAAGCTTAAATCAAATTTCGATTAACCTAATCATCCGATCTCTACCAAATTTTGCATCAACATACCATTATGGAGGGAGCATCCTTTGACCAAACTAATAGGTCATTAGCCTAATATTTTGCGGATGGCGGCCATCTTTGTGTGAAAATGGATTCCCCCTATTAATTAGAACACGGTGAAACCGAATGGAACGAAATCTGGTACAGAGGTAGCACTAGAAAAGGCCACTTCAGTGTCATGTTTTATATCACCGCCATCTTGACGGAGACGTAATCGCGGCCACCCAAATGTTAAAGGCTAAAATGTAATTACGACCAACCTAATAATCTAGTCTCTACCAAATTTTGCAACAACAAATCTTTATGTGGGAAGCATATTCTGGCCAAACTGCTAGATCATCAGCCCAATAGTTTGCAGATGGTGGCCAAGTATGTGTGCAAATCGATTCCCCCTATCAATTCAAACACGGTGAAACCGAATTGAACAAAATTTGGTACAGAGGTAGCACTAGCAAAAGGCACCTCAGTGTCATGTTTTATATTGCCGCCATCTTGACGGAAACGGAATGACGGCCACCCAAATGTTAAAAGCTTAAATCAAATTTCGACCATCCTAATAATTTGATCTCTAGCGGATTTTGCAACAACATGCCTGTTTGTGGAAAGCATCTTATGACTGACTACAAGGTCATCAGCCCAATAGTTTGCAAATAGCGGCCATGTATGTGTGCAAATCCATTCCCCAGATCAATTCAAACACGGTGAAACCGAATTGAATGAATTTTTTTACAGAGGTAGCAAAGGGCACCTGATGTTCATGTTTAATATCCCTATAGCACGTTGTATTTCAACAAGCTACTACAACCAACATTCAATTATACTCCTTGAAAAGGACAAAGAGTTATAACAATACCCATGCATTTAGGAGAAAGTAGGCTATATGTTCTTTACTGAACATCTTGTTTTTTTTTCATAAAATTAAAATAGGCTAAAAATAAAAAAAAAGTAGACTTATGAGATCGATCCGGGCAAATGTGAGTCTGTCTGTCTGACTGTGTGTGTCCACCCCTATCAACTCCTAAACGGCTGCAGAATTCAAAAGTAAATTTGGTATGAGAAAAGATGTATACCTGAATATCTCACGGCCACATCTGAAAATGATGTCCTTGCTACCAACTGCTGAAAAATAGCAATTGAAATTTGATCTCCATTTTGGATATCTTGGAAGGTATGCATGGGAGCAATTCCAAAATTGGCACACATATAGATAATAATATTTCAGTTTAATTTCCAGGTGCCCATACATGACAGTGTTTTAAGCCTGCTGATAGGTCCACTTTTTAAAAGCATATAACTTCTGCACTTTTACTTGGATGTCAACCAAATTTCGTATGTACTATGTGTACATAAACCGATATGACTGAGCGAATTCTTGAGAGTCTCCAGGGCTGCCAACTGTAAATAAAAGCTAGCTCTATTATTTTTATCCAAATACCATATATCAGAATGTATGCAAGCCAACAGCTCTAAACATTGCACATGTGATGTGATCCTGCAGAATAGACGAGTGACTGTTGATGACGTGGAAAACCAATTGCACAGTAGCCATGGTTCTGTATGTAAAACCATGCATAACAGGATTAACTTTCACAAAGTCTGTTCGAGATGGTTTCCAAAACAACTCACTGATGAGTATAAGCGCAATCGTGTACGAATCCGTCAGCACCTACTGGACCGTCATGCTAACGAATGAGAAACGTTTCTGAAACGGATCATCATTGCAGATGAAACAAGGGTTCACCACTTCGAAACAGAGAGCCAACATCAGAGCACGGAATGGAAGATTCCCGGATTCCCCGTCAGAATTTTTGTATTTATTTATTTATTTATTTATTTATTTATTTATTTATCGTATGGCTTTTAGTGCCGGGAGTGTCCGAGGACATGCTCGGCTCACCAAAGGCTGTAGCTGCTTCAAGCGGACACCTATGGGGTGAGCTACATGTTATTTCAATTTCAAGTAGTTCCAAATTTCGCTAATAGATTTCACTGACACCTAGTAGTAAACGGTTGGAACTATGATAGAGCGTTTCAAGAATATCTAACCTAGAAATATAGCTTCACACAAGTTTAGTTAGTGAAAAGATCTCTTCCATGCCATAAATCTATGACATGGGACCGCCTGGTTTAGACTCCCCCCCCCCCCCTCCCCCCGAAGGAAGGCATATTGAAGGATTTTAACGCTCTTATAAAATCCGACGACTTTGACCGGGTTTGATCCCGCGATCTTGGGAACAGCAGTTCAGCATGCTACCAACTACGCCACCGAAACCGCTCCCCCATCAGAAATTCCAGAGACAACCTTCTGCATGAAAAGTGATGCTCACAGTGTTTTGGGACTCTCAAGGGTCAATGCTGGAACATTACCAGGAAAACGGGGAAACAGTAAACAGTAAACAAGCTGAACCCAGCGATTTGCAACAAACGCAGAAGCCAATTGTCGGAAGGAGTTAATTTGTTGCATGACAATGCGTGTCCACATCGCTCAATCTCTTCGGACGGTGCGTTTCGAGGTGTTGGAGCATCGCCCGGTTTGGTCCACTGAAAATGCCCTGAGAGGTCGTCGCTTCAGCTCCGATCAAGAGGTGAAGGGTTCAAAGCCGGCCGAAGCCGTCGGAATTTTTAAGAGCGTTAAAAATCCCTTAGTATGCCTTCCTTCGGAGGGGAAGTAAAGCCGGCGGTCCCATGTCATAGATTTATGGCATGTTAAAGAACCTTCCACTAATTACACCTGTGTGAAGCTAAATTGTATAGGTTAGGAATGTAAACAACGCTCATAGGTTTCTACGTTCGTTGCCAAGAGCCGACTGCGGTGGCGTCTAGTAGCTAAGTTATGAACTAGGCCTAGTAGTCGTTGACGGTGGCGCTTGGCGGCAAAAGTAGGAACTATTTGAAAAATTCAAATTTGCAGTCCTTACTTGAATTAAAAAACAGATACACACTCTAATACAGCCATCACAATTAACACCGGTTATCAGACAGATTCTACACACACCCAAAGTACACGGGGCTGCATGACCGCGTTGTCGCAGCCCCTAAACTGAGGAACCAACCAACCAACAGCTGAAGGACGCGGTGCATACATGGCTTGCTGCGCAAACAAAGACCTTTCCTTAGAGGGTATCAGCAAACTTGTGAAACGGTGGACCACAGGGGTGTATATAGTGTTATATTTTGGGGGGCGCCCAACCGGAGGTTAGGGGGCATGGTATAGGCCCCAAAGAATAGGGGATGCGGGGATCTCCCCGGCAAACTTTCGTATAATTTGGTGCAAAATGATGAGTTTTAAGGCAATCTGGCATCACTTTATCAACCAATTTGTTGGGATGTTTTATGTTTGGTTATTGTCAAACACAACTAAGTCCATTTATGTTACTTTTTACTAAAACAATCATCTTGCTCACTTGATAGTGTTTACATGGAAAGAATTAATATTACTGTTATGATTTACAACTTACACTATAATATAAAGTCAAGGTTTCTTGAAGCATTACCAAATCGGTGTACAATTTCATCGTAAGTGAAGTTTGTATCTGCAACAATACTAGACCGCTGAGTCTGTTCCCAGAAGTAGAATTTTGTAAGTATGTTTTTAACCAACTCAAACTCCGTTCGGCAGTACCGGTAGCTACAGAGAGAGGCAAATTTATCAAATGTTTGCTAAGGGTATAAAAGTTAGGGAAAGAACTTTTGTCACACGATTCAAGGGCACTTGCTGCTATTCTTGGTAGGTTCATAAGAGCGAAGGCACTGGAGGGTAATAAGAGGTTATGTTGTTACACATAAGATCAGAGCAAACTGATTGTCACACTGTTTACATGGCTCTACCTTCGCCTTGCCTTGTAATGTTGCCATACGTCGCTTAGTAACAATAGTACCTTGCTTTGCAACGTTGCCATACGTCACTTAGTAACAATAGTACTTGATTATATTGGTTTTAATGTTTTAATTCATAAACAAATATTATAAGTGACAAGAATTTCGGAGGGGGCCCGGACTTCCCGGAGACCCCCCCCCCCCTTATATACGCCCCTGTTGGACCATGTGCATTAGAAAGCAGTGGGACTATGTTGAAAAATGATATCAATATAAAGTGTGTACTTTTTTGTAATATTCCTGACACTTATTGACCTGCCTCCGTATATAGATATTATTAACGGTTTACCCTGCGTAAGATTAAAAGGCTCACGAACAGCAAGTTCTTTTCGACTCGATTCACTGAAATCATTACTGCTCCGCTTCCTCGGGGCATAAAGGATTTTTTCTCTACAGAAACCTTCCTGGAGAAATCCTTTACAGAATGGTGAAAACCGCATCAAAATCCATCCAGTGGTTCTCGGGATTACCCGTTACATCCAAGAATCGGGGACTCATTTCTTTATACTTTGTAGAGATACAAAAATATAATAAAATGAATATTCTATCATTTACTTAAACATATTATTATGTAGTCGTCATATTACGTTGGATGTCTGAAATGTCCAAAAACGTCTGGCCCTTGAGGACTACTCGGCGACCCTGGTCCCCGCCACTCCATACTTTGACGCTTGCTTTCGGCGTCGTAGCTCAGGCACCAGGTCTCGTCGCCTGTGATGATGGTTTTCAGAACCATTCCATTCCACGGAACATTCACCCTTATCACTGCCGCCCGTCGATGAGGTTAGCATGGTAGGTTGCATAAATTCGCCTTTTTCACTGCCACACGTCGAACAGGTGTGCAGGACATGTTGCATAAACTCTGCTAAATTTTCGCTCTCAATTAAGACTTTTGACGACCGAACTGAAGGCTATCCATAAAGTAGACTATGCCAGGAGTTTCCAGGACTCGTACAGCCGTTCTCAGCAGTGCATAACCATCCACGGGGATTACTTCGAAGGACAGTAACTGCTGTATCAGGTAAGTCAACAATCCGTTCGTAATTACTGTGTGTGTGCAAACTAAGGTGCGCGACGATATTTGAGAGTGACAACGTATTCTCGGACTGATTTCTTTAAATTGTCGCTCTTACGAAATTTCAGCTTCGTATTTTTTCTAATAGTGAATGCAGTTAAATACCTTGGGATCACTTTACAGACTACCGGAACATTCAGACTACACAGCCAAGACAGAGCAGTGGCTTGCTTGAAAGCCATGTACGACATTATCAATCTACAGCAGCTATCCTTAAAAACAGCTATGCATCTGTTTGACGCAAAGATCCTACCAATTCTCACGTACGGGATCCACTTGATATGGGACCGACTAACGAAGAGAGATCTGGCCACCATCGAAAGAGTTAAAGCCCAATTCCTGAAAACCTTAATGGGCATCTCAAAATACACGCTCTCCCGCCTAACATATGAATTAGCACGGGAACCCTTCCTCGTCGAAGAAATAAGAACAAAATTACAGCTTCCATCAACAAAGAATGCTGAAGCGCACCTAGCAGAGAGAAGAGATAAGAGAGAAGGCATTCCGCTAGAATTTTACAGCACGGATGCCATGATCAACCGGAACTGGACCAGCGCCAATCAGAAACTAAGACATGTGGTGATAAAGTTAGCAGTGCATGGGTACCACCATAAAATATGTAAAAACATGTCCTACCACGCCCCAAATGAACTCTGCGTATGCTCGTTATGTGACCAGTTCTGTGACACATATCACATCACACGATGTAACAAGAAGTTCCGTGAAGAACTATACAGCCTACTTTTCATGCCAATGATTATTCTACAGTATCCTATCTAGAATAATGTCGAAATTAAGTTGGTAATATCGAAATATCTAATTAGTTCAAAATATACCTGGTATAATGTAGCCTAATAGAGCACTACAGTTGGCAGCCCTGGTAACTGAATATATTCTTAGTTCCATCTCTTAAGGTACAGAATACAAAATTTGGTTGAAGTCCAATGGACGTTACATGCAGTTAGACACTGGATCTATCAGCACGCGTAAAAGCATGTTGCCAACAATGTCATGCGTGTGCTGGTCAGAAATAATCTGAAATATTATGATATCTTTTTGTGCCAATTTTGGATGAAATCCATTTGTTATTATAGAAGTTACGTGTATTTTAAAATTGGACATATCAGCAGGCATAGATTCATGTTGGCAGCACTGCCTTGTATTAATTACTCCAAATTAATCTAGAATGTCAGGTGCTATACGTGTGCAAAGTATAGAGCTGTTGGCTTGCATACTTTCTGATATATTGATATTAGGGTAAAAAATATATAGACAGCATTTATTAACAGTTAGCAGCCCTGATTGCTCTTAACAATACTAATAGTAATATCTGTTATGGTACACATAGCACATACGAAATTTGGTTGAAATCCAACTGATAGTATTGAAGTTGTGTGTATTTAAAAATTGGTACTATCAGCAGGTTTATAATCATGTTGGTAGAACTGACGTATATAAGTTACTCCAAATTAATCTAAAATGTCAGAATATACGTGTGCGTAGTTTAAAGCCGTTGGCTTGCATACTTTCTGATATATAGGTATTTGGATGAAAACATAGAGAGAGCAATTATTAACAGTTGGCAGCCCTGGTGGCCTTAAGAATATGCCCAGTCATATCTGTTTATGTACAGATATTACATACAAAATTTGGTTGAAATCCAATTGATAGTGTAGAAGTTATATGCCTTAAACATTGGACCTATCAGAAGGATTAAATTAGTTTGGCAACACTGTCATGGTTGGCCTCCTGGAAATTAAAATGAAATAGTCTTATCTACATGTGTGCCAATTTTGGAATAGCTCCCATGCATACCTTGCAAGATATCCAACGTGGAGCTCAAATTTCTAGTGCGTTTTTTCAGCAGTTGGTAGAACTGACATCATTTTCAAATATGGACGTGAGATATTCCGGTGCACATCTTTACTCATACTAAATTTGGTTTTGATTGCTGCAGCCGTTTAGGAGTTGATAGGGGGGGACACACACACAGCCAGACAGACAGACAGACAGACACACATTTTCCCGGATCGATCTCATAAGTCTACTTTTTCCTCATTTTTGCAAAATGTGAAAAGTAGGCTAAAAATAACCAGAAATCACTCTGTGATTATAGCAAGGACTAACATTTAAAATGAACAAAGCATCATACAGTGTTGCTCTATTTCACAAATAACATTCAATTCACAATATAATATGACTGGTCATGAATGAATGCTTTAATGCACACATTCCTGATTGATTACTGGATCATGATGTTTTTCACATCAATTAACTCTTTATAGCATGTTTGTTTCACTAGTGTAAATCTATGTTATGCACATTCGTGCGCTTTTCTGTTAATAATAATATTTTGCGGAACGAAAAGGTCACAGGCGAAATTAAGAAATGCGGATTTGCACTTCCAGGGAAACTCCAAACACAACCACTCTTCTCTGAAGTTATAACTCAACACGGCTCGACAGTTTGCTGCTGGCTGTATCTGCGGTAATATGTTCGCCCGCTAGCTAGGCTGTAACTGGGGTGATAGACTCGCCCCTAGCCAGCTCGTAAACTGTCAGCTCAATATTTGAATGGAGATTGTTGGAAGAAAGCCTCCGTGGCTTAGGCGGCAGCACGCCGGCCTCTCACCGCTGGGTCCGTGGTTCAAATCCCGGTCACTCCATGTGAGATCTGTGCTGGACAAAACGGAGGAAGACAGGTTTTTCTCCGGGTACTCCGGTTTTCCCTGTCAAAATTTCATTCCAGCAACACTCTCCACTATCATTTCATTTCATTTGTCATTCATTTAATCATTGCCCCAGAGGAGTGCGTCAGGCCTCGGCAGCCGGCACAGTTCATATCCTCGCCGCTAGATGGGGGCTTCATTCATTCCATTCCTGACCCGGTCGGAGACTGGAAGCAGTCTGTGGATTTTCATTTTTCATTGTTGGAAGAAATGAAAACGTATAAACACTTATAGTTTGTGTAGAATTTTTCATGCTTAACAATTCTTACACTCATAGTACGAGTATATAGATATTTTTAGCGGTTTGTCCAGTGTAAGCTCAAAAAGCATTCGGACGCCATGTGTTTTTTTTCCGACTTTTTCACTGAAATCGTTACTGCTCGGCTTCCTTTGATCATAATTTCTGCAGAAATCTTCCTTGAGATATCCTTTACAGAATGGTACAAACCGCATCAAAATCCATGACATCCCGGGAGTTCCAAAGACGACAGGAGCGAAACTCGAGCGCAGCAACAGAAGAGAGAGAGCGTTCCAGCAGAAGAGAGATAAAACGGTATCATCACCTTTCACTGTAACACTTGGTCACGAACGTCCAACAATTTATTTGACGTTGTGACGTCAAAAGAAATCACGGACTTGTACCCAACTGGAACGGGCACAGGACTGAAAAACGAAAGAAAATTTTCAGTGCCCAGATAAGAAGATTTGGGAAATGAAAGAAACATCATAAGCTAAATAAATTCTATCGCGCTTTATAGATGGGCAAAACGGTGTAACATAATGATAATAATAATAATAATAATAATAATCATCATATATTTTTATTTTTCAGGGCAAGAAAGGCATTTACGCACATAGTGTTGGGTTCCTGAGTAGCAGACTACCGACTAAAACTCCCCCGTTACTTCTGAACACCAGCCTGGAACCGTTGATCACATTACTTCAGGCTAGAGTCATTTTATATTTGCCAGTAGGGCACTCTTCCGTAATGAATTATCTTCAGTGGTGATCCAGATCCGTCTTCTTTGTTCGGAGGATATCTTGAACAAAACTTGCTACAAGTTTCCAATATTCTTCATGTTGTAGCATTACCGCAACAATATTGTCCGGAGATATCACTACAGTACATCAATTTGATCTTGAAGAGACTGCCTATTTTGGACCCACCGTCCACAAGAGATGAAGGTGTGATTAGCATTATCTAGCTAATTAACACATTAGATACAATCTGGTGAATCCACTTTCCCCATCTTCTTAAGATAAGAACAGAAGTATCCATGGCCAGTCAAGAACTGAGTGAGATAATAACCAAGCTCACCATGTTTCCCCTCTGTCCAAACCTGCACCTGGGGTATCATTCTCCTAGTCCACTGGCTTCGGTGACCTTGCTCCCATTTGATCTGCCAATTATGAAAGGTTTGTACTCTTGCGGTTCGTCTTGCATTTTGTAAATCTACATTCGATTTCCTCCAGTAAATGTACTTGCGTTCTTTCGCTAGAAAAAATGTAATTATCCGAGCAATAACACGAACTGCTTCTTCAGAGACCGTGCGATAGGCAAATGCCACGCGCAAAGCACCCCGCCTCTTTACTTTTGCTAGTGACTTCCTATAAATTTCTTTATCCAGGGCATCCGCCCATATTTCCTCTCCATACAGCAGAACTGAATGGATGGCTGTCATCAGTAATCTCCTCTTACAAGATTTTGGCCCACCAACATTGACCATTAGCCGACTGAGAGACGTTACTCCTTTTGCCGCCTTATCTGCGGTCCATCTAATTTGTTCTCCAAAATTCAGTTTATTGTCGATCATGATGCCCAGATATTTTGCTGCTGGCCGCGTCTCTTTGAATGTCTCCTATCTGTATTGGGAGTATTGTCTGAATTCTCTTCTTTGATACTAATTCTGTCGACCAGAATATTATGTGTACTCGAGTTTGAAGGTTGTGTGTGAAGTAACCAATAGACCTACATAACATCCAATAACATCGTCGTTCTATGTTACGTTAGTTCATGTACGGTGGATTTTTTAATTTATATTTTGATATATTTTTATCGCAGTTGAAACACAAAAAGTTCCCGTTTTTAAGCGTGTTTCAACCATGCGTCACATTTAAGAATTATTATCTCACAAACCCGTCATCAGATCGAATCCAAATTTTAACACAATATACATTGGAATGTTGTATAACTGCTTTATTAATTTTAAATTTTTGTGTGTCCAAGAAACAAAGTTGTTATCATTTTTAGCCTATTTTCAATTTTGAAAAAATAGGCTTATGAGATCACCTTTTGTCCGTGTGTGTGTGCGTGTGTGTGTGTGTGTGTGTGTGTGTGTGAGGTGTGTGTGTGTGTCCCCATAATAAAATCTAAACGGCTGGAGCGATTTCAATGAAACTCGGTAAGTTCATAGCACTATTCCCGGCGACCTCGACCGTGCCCTTCAAATTTTGTTACGTCTCACCAATCCAACATGGCGGCTGTGCGAAATATTTCACTAGCATTCAATATCTCCGAAACTATTACCGATATCGCCCTGAAATTGTGTACGGTGATAAAGGGCACTACTAGAAGTTCACCTATGAGACTTTCAAAAACCTGGTGACTACAAAACCAACATGGCGATCAAGCGAAATTGAGACTTTTAAATAGACATTTCTCGCGATTTAACTATCCAAACGTAATGAAACTTGGTACAGCAAATGTTTATACACATTGTAATGCACTAGAGTCTAATTTAGTTCAATTGTTTACATAACCTCAAAATGGCGGCTGTGCGAAATATTTCACTGACATTCTATAACTCCGAAACTATAACAGATATCATCATGCAATTTTGTACGGTGATAAAGGGTACTGATACAAGTTTACCTATGTATATTTCATAAACCTGTAAAGTACAAAACGAACATGGCGACCAAGCGAATTTGAAATATTTTAATAAACTTTCCTCGTGATTTAACTCTCTGAGCGCAGTGAAATGTGGTACAGTAAATGATTTTGCAGATTGTAATGCACTGCCATCTAATTTAATTCAATTGTTTACATAACCTCAAGATGGCGGCTGTGCGAAATTTTAAAATTAAGTTTTTATTCTTGTGTCGTAATCATGCGATCGAAGTGAAAGTTTGAATAATGAACCTAGGCAATAATTGTCTTTGAATGGTACATAACTATGGCCTATACATATAACAATCCTAAATGGCGAGCTTCCGAAATATTTAGACGGTTCTCAATATCTATGAATCTTTTACAGCAAGCAAACTGATTTTTTTAATGTTCATAGAGACTATGAACATATGTTCACCTATAGGACTTTCAGTAACCTGGTGACCACAAATCCAACATGGCGGCGACGCGAAGTATAAATATTTAAATGGACGTTTCTCGCGAATTAACAATCCGAGTGCCGTGAAACGTTGCACGTTAAATGCTTATACAAATGTTGATCCACTGGCATCTAATTTATTTCAATTGTTTGCATAATCACAAGATGGCTGGTGTGCGTACTTTTAAAATCTCGTTTTTACTTCTTGTGTTCTAATCATGCAATTGAAGTTTGAATACCACACGTACACAATAATCTTAATGTAATAGTACAAAAATGAAAATCCATCCTGGCGACCATATGAAATATTTAGACGGTTCTCAATATCTTCGAATCTGTTACAGCAATTAAAGTGAAATTTTGTATGTTGATAGAGACAATTAACATGAGCAGAATATATGAAAATAGGCTGTATAGTTCTTCACGGAACTACTTGTTTAAGGTAATATTTTCTCGGTTCGGGGTGGTTTGAAAATGTAGTTCTTGGTCGCGTTGCAATCCATATACATCAAAAAGGTATGATTGTGAAATACGTAAATTAATTCACTTATTTTATATCGGTTTGTATTTGTACGGGGAATTAAGACATGGTTCACCAGTTAGCCGCTCCGGTGAAAGCTGTACAAAAAAAATAATTAAAAATTCCACCCTACATGAACTAACGTAAAATAGAACGACGAAAATGATGATGTTATTGGATTTTATGTAGGTCTATTGGTTACTTCACAAACAACCTTCAAATTCGAGTGCACATAATATTTTGGTCGACGGTAGTAATGGTAATGTGATCATGCTAAACATATGCCGGATTCACATACGTACTTCTCGCCAATGAGAATTGGTTGTCAGACTAACGGCGTACAAAGCGGAAAATCGCGGGTTTGTGTGCCGAATGGACCAGGTATATTAATGATCTACATTACAACTAGATGTCTTGTACCTTCTGTCTTAATAATTCAAAGTTTCAATTTGACATGCTAATATATTTCACAACAAAATCATATTCTATCCAGATTTCCCAAGTTCTGTACGTACAAAAGTAATGGTGCACCAACAGTGTAGAGTGGTTATGGTCCAGCCTGAGGTGGTTGACAAGCGACTGCAGTCATGGCCTCCGGACACTTGGCACACTTAACTTGTTGTTGGCAGCGGCTCTGCTATAACAGGGGGCCTTGTAATTAAATTGAGGCCTGCCTAATTGGCGGCCGGCCGAGCGTGTAGCAGGTAGCACAGCACAGCAGAGCGCCACACGGCCAATTTACAAACTTCCTCGTGACGTCCTCCGCATGTGGACACGTATGTATCAGTAATCACTAGGCCTAACTCACCTTCCAACTGGGATGTGTGGCGCCTATATTCTTGGATGTAAAATACACTTTGGACTAATTATCTCTTTTGAAAATTGGAAACCGTTAGCTTTGTATAATATTTTGACGTGGCAACGTCTAATAAATTGTTGTAATACAGCGACGTTCGTGAGAAAGTGTTACAGTGAAAGGTGATGATATTGTTTTATCTCTCTTCTGCTGGAACGCTCTCTCTCTTCCGTTGCTGCGCTCGAGTGTCGCTACTGTCGTTTTTGGATGTCACGGGTCAACCTCTGGATGGATTTTGATGTGGATTTCACCATTCTGTAGAGGATATCTCGGGGAAGATTCCTGTAAAAAATAATTTATTTACGATGAAAGGAAGCCGAGCAGTAACGATTTCAGTGAAAAAGTCGAAAAGAACACATGGCGTCCGTCTGCTCTTTAAGCTTACGCTGGACAAACCGTTAAAATATCAATATACTATGAGTGTAAGAATTGTCCAGCATCAAACGTTCTACAAAAAAGTCCGGAAGAGCATATCTCTATCTTCAATACATCGCCCACTATAAGTATTTTTTACGTTCTCATTTCTTCCAACAATCTCTCTTCAAATACTGAGGTGACAGTTTACGAGCTGGGTAGGGGCGAGTCTATTACCCCAGATACAGCCAGCAGAAAACTGTCGAGTCGTGTTGAGTTAAAATATCAGAGAAGAGTGGTTGTGTTTGGAGTTTCCGTGGAAGTGCAGCTCGGCTTTTCTTCATTTCGCCTGTGAACTTTCCGTTCCGCAAGATACTTAATTAAAAATATACGAAGCTGAAATTTCGCAAGAGCGACAGTTTAAACAAATCAGTCCGAGAATACGTTGTCACGCTCAAATATCGTCGCGCATCGTAATTACACACACCCAATAAATTGTTTTAGCCAAATTACATCATATGAAAAATACAGGCTTATGAGGTCACCTTTTGTCCGTGTGTGTGCGAGAGTATCATCAACAGAATAATACTGATATATTTTAATACAATCAGAACTAACCCACGTACAAATAACCGGGCAGTTTCCATAATAATGCACAGTACACCGCCACAACCGCACCGCCAATACCACATCATCATTGAGTGGTTGAATGGAAATCAATTAATATAATTCTGTCAAACTTTTAACGAATTTGTATATTTGTCATATTATAAAATGTATAACCTCTGTCCGAAAAGTTCGGTCAATCGGTCTATATTATGAACGGATTGTTTGGCTTGCCTGAAACAAAAGTTACTGTCCTTCGGAATAATCCCCGTGGATGGTTATGCACTTCTGAGAACGACTGTACAAGTCCTGGAAACTCCTAGCATAGTCTTCTAGTTGGGTCGTCAAAACTCTGAATTGAAAGCGAAAATTTAGCAGAATTTATCCAACCTGTCATGCAGACCTGTTCGACGGTTGGCAGTGAGTAGGGTGAATTTATGCAACCTACCATGCAGACCTGTTCGACGGGCGGCAGTGAGAAGGGTGAATGTTCCGTCGAATGGGATGGTCCTGAAAACCATCGTCACGGGCGACGAGACCTGATGCTTGAGGTACGACCCCGAAGGCAAGCGTCAAAGTGAGGAGTGGTGGAATCCAGGGTCGGCGAAAATCCCTGATAGACCAGAGTTTTTCGGACATTTCGGACATGCAACGTAATGTGACGACTCAACTGAAGGCTATCGCTAAAGAACTCTATGCCAGGATTTTCCAGGACTTGTACAGTCGTTCTCAGAAGTGCATAACCATCCACGGGGATCACTTCGAAGGACAGTAACTGCTGTTTCAGTAAGCCAACAATCCGTTCCTAATATAGACCCATTCACCGAACTTTTTGGACAGAGGTTGTATTTCCGGCTCTCAAATTCTTCAGACTTCAAGTCAAAAAACCCAGTACATATACTAATCATCATCATCATCATCATCATCATCATCTTCGCCACCACCATCATCCTCAATATCATGAATATCAATATCATCATCATTATCATCACCACCACCATCATCCTCAATATCATGAATATCAATATCGTCATCATTACCATCACCACCACCACCACCACCATCATCCTCAATATCATGAATATCAATATCATCATCATTATCATCACCACCACCACCACCATCATCCTCAATATCATGAATATCAATATCGTCATCATTATCATCACCACCACCACCACCATCATCATCAATATCATCATCATTATCATCACCACCACCATCATCCTCAATATCATGAATATCAATATCGTCATCATTACCATCACCACCACCACCACCACCATCATCCTCAATATCATGAATATCAATATCATCATCATTATCATCACCACCACCACCACCATCATCCTCAATATCATGAATATCAATATCGTCATCATTATCATCACCACCACCACCACCATCATCCTCAATATCATGAATAGCAATATCATCATCATTATCATCACCACCACCACCACCATCCTCAATATCATGAATATCAATATCGTCATCATTACCATCACCACCACCACCACCATCATCCTCAATATCATGAATATCAATATCATCATCATTATCATCACCACCACCATCATCCTCAATATCATGAATATCAATATCGTCATCATTACCATCACCACCACCACCACCACCATCCTCAATATCATGAATATCAATATCATCATCATTATCATCACCACCACCACCACCATCATCATCCTCAATATCATGAATATCAATATCATCATCATTATCATCACCACCACCACCACCATCATCCTCAATATCATGAATATCAATATCGTCATCATTACCATCACCAACACCACCACCATCATCCTCAATATCATGAATATCAATATCATCATCATTATCATCACCACCATCATCATCCTCAATATCATGAATATCAATATCATCATCATTATCATCACCACCATCATCATCATGCATATCATCATTAACTTCATTTCATCACAATCATTACCAACATTATCGTCACCATCAATATCATGAATAGTCTTATCATCATCAATATCATCATCTCATCATCATCATTAACATCATCATCATTTCATCATCGTCATCAATGAACCATGGTGACCTTCCAGCGAGCCGGATATGATATTTTGGAGGGATGAGCCTCCCCAGGTCAATATTTACCGATGGGTAGACCAGGGCAGTAGCACCATCGTGGCAGAATCTAGGAAGTGGTATTTCATCGAAAAACCTGCAAACCGTGCGTGAATTACGTGAGACAGGGAAACTTTTTAAGAATATGTTCTTAAAACTCTTATAATCGTTGATTTCATAGTAGGATAACATGTCAGATGACTTCACATATATTTCATCTCAATTTCCTAGTAGGATAACATGTCAGATGTTACACATCATATGCGGCCACTGCAAGGCTCGTATCTTCTTTCTTTTAGGGGCTATTTGAATTTGAATTTGAATTTGAATTTATTGTTTCTCTTATACAGGCCACAGAGGCTACAAAGCCTCTTTATGCAGCTCTCTTCATTCAGAGGGCGGTTAAATACAATAGAATAAATGAAGAAAGAAAAAACTTAACCTAGACATACAGTTGACAATAGAAGTTCTTGTTATTATATCCGTTCACCTTGAACATGATAATTGTATAGCTGATAGATTACAATGAAGAGAGTGTTTTATCGCTCTGATAGGAAGTCCTGAATACTGGTGCAATTTATATTTATTCCATAGAATACTAGCTGAAATACGGAATGAACCTTTGCATTTTTAGCCTACTTTCGATTTTTGCAGAAAATGAAAGTAGACTTATGAGATCACTACAGGGCGAAAAAAAGTGTGTCTGTCTGTGTGTGTGTGTGTGTATGTCTGTGTGTGTGTGTGTGTGTGAGCGTGTGTACTCTGAATGTCTGTGCCCCACTATCAATTCGAACAAGGTGAGCGCAAATTGAACGAAATTTGGTACAAAGGTAGCACTAGCAAAGGACACCTCAGTGTCATGTTTTATATCGCCGCCATCTTAACGGAAACGTAATGACGGCCACACAAATGTTCAAAGCTTAAATCAAATTACGACTAACCTAATCATCCGATCTCTACCAAATTTGGCAACAACATACCTTGATGGGGGCAACATCCTTTGACCAAACTAATAGGTCATCAGCCTAATAGTTTGCGGATGGCGGCCATCTTTATGTGAAAATCGATTGCCCCTATTAATTCGAACACGGTGAAACCGAATGGAACGAAATTTGGTACAGAGGTAGTACTAGCAAAGGGCACCCCAGTGTCATGTTTTATATAGCCGCCATCTTGACGGAAACGTAATGGCGGCCACACAAATGTTCAAAGCTTAAATCAAATTACGACTAACCTAATCATCCGATCACTACCAAATTTTGCAACAACATACCTTTATGGAGGGAGCATCCTTTGACAAATCTAATAGGTCATTAGCCTAATAGTTTGCGGATGGCGGCCATCTTTGTGTCAAAATCGATTACCCCTATTAATTCGAACATGGTGAAACCGAATGGAATGAAATTTGGTACAGAGGTAGCACTAGCAAAGGGCACCCCAGTGTCATGTTATATATCGCCGCCATCTTGACGGAAATGTAATGGCGGCCACCCAAATGATCAAAGCTTAAATCAAATTACGACTAACCTAATCATCCGATCTCTACCAAATTTTGCAACAACTCCTACCTTTATGGAGGAAGCATCCTTTGACAAATCTAATAGGTCATTAGCCTAATAGTTTGCGGATGGCGGCCATCTTTGTGTCAAAATCGATTACCCCTATTAATTCGAACACGGTGAAACCGACTGGAATGAAATTTGGTACAGAGCTAGCACTAGCAAAGGGCACCTCAGTGTCATGTTTTATATCACCGCCAATTTGACGGAAACGTAATGGCGGCCACACAAATGTTCAAAGCTTAATCAAATTACGACTAATATAATCATCCGATCTCTACCAAATTTTGCAACAACATACCTTTATGGAGGAAGCATCCTTTGACAAATCTAATAGGTCATTAGCCTAATAGTTTGCGGATGGCGGTCATCCTTGTGTCAAAATCGATTACCCCTATTAATTCGAACACCGTGAAACCGAATGGAATGAAATTTGGTACAGAGGTAGCACTAGCAAAGGGCACCCCAGTGTCATGTTTTATATCGCCGCCATCTTGACGGAAACGTAATGGCGGCCACACAAATATTCAAAGCTTAAATCAAATTACGATTAACCTAATCATCCGATCTCTACCAAATTTTGCATCAACATACCATTATGGAGGGAGCATCCTTTGACCAAACTAATAGGTCATTAGCCTAATATTTTGCGGATGGCGGCCATCTTTGTGTGGAAATCGATTCCCCCTATTAATTCGAACACGGTGAAACCGAATGGAACGAAATTTGGTACAGAGGTAGCACTAGAAAAGGCCACCTCAGTGTCATGTTTTATATCACCGCCATCTCGACGGAAACGTAATCGCGGCCACCCAAATATTAAAGGCTAAAATGTAATTACGACCAACCTTATAATCTAGTCTCTATCGAATTTTCCAACAACATATCTTTATGTGGGAAGCATATTCTGACCAAACTGCTAGATCATCAGCCCAATAGTTTGCAGATGGTGGCCAAGTATGTGTGCAAATCGATTCCTCCTATCAATTCAAACACGGTGAAACCGAATTGAACGAAATTTTGTACAGAGGTAGCACTAGCAAAGGGCACCCCAGTGTCATGTTTTATATCGCCGCCATCTTGACGGAAACGTAATGGCGGCCACACAAATATTCAAAGCTTAAATCAAATTACGACTAACCTAATCATTCGATCACTACCAAATTTTGCAACAACATACCTTTATGGAGGGAGCATCCTTTGACAAATCTAATAGGTCATTAGCCTAATAGTTTGCGGATGGCGGCCATCTTTGTGTCAAAATCGATTACCCCCATTAATTCGAACATGGTGAAACCGAATGGAATGAAATTTGGTACAGAGGTAGCACTAGCAAAGGGCACCCCAGTGTCATGTCTTATATCGCCGCCATCTTGACGGAAACGTAATGGCGGCCACCCAAATGTTCAAAGCTTAATTAAATTACGACTAACCTAATCATCCGATCTCTACCAAATTTTGCAACATCATACCTTTATGGAGGGAGCATCCTTTGACATATATAATAGGTCATTAGCCTAATAGTTTGCGGATGGCGGCCATCTTTGTGTCAAAATCGATTACCCCTATTAATTCGAACACGGTGAAACCGAATGGATTGAAATTTGGTACAGAGGTAGCACTGGCGAAGGGCACCCCAGTGTCATGCTTTATATCGCCGCCATCTTGACGGAAACGTAATGGCGGCCACCCAAATGTTCAAAGCTTAAATCAAATTACGACTAACCTAATCATCCGATCTCTACCAAATTTTGCAACCTTTATGAAGGGAGCATCCTTTGACAAATCTAATAGGTCATTAGCCTAATAGTTTGCGGATGGCAGCCATCTTTGTGTCAAAATCGATTCCTCCTATTAATTCGAACACGGTGAAACCGAATGGAATGAAATTTGGTACAGAGCTAGCACTAGCAAAGGGCACCTCAGTGTCATGTTTTATATCACCGCCATCTTGACGGAAACGTAATGGCGGCCACACAAATGTTCAAAGCTTAAATCAAATTACGACTAACATAATCATCCGATCACTACCAAATTTTGCAACAACATACCTTTATGGAGGAAGCATCCTTTGACAAATCTAATAGGTCATTAGCCTAATAGTTTGCGGATGGCGGTCATCCTTGTGTCAAAATCGATTACCCCTATTAATTCGAACACCGTGAAACCGAATGGAATGAAATTTGGTACAGAGGTAGCACTAGCAAAGGGCACCCCAGTGTCATGTTTTATATCACCGCCATCTTGACGGAAACGTAATCGCGGCCACCCAAATATTAAAGGCTAAAATGTAATTACGACCAACCTAATGATCTAGTCTCTAACGAATTTTCCAACAACATATCTTTATGTGGGAAGCATATTCTGACCAAACTGCTAGATCATCAGCCCAATAGTTTGCAGATGGTGGCCAAGTATGTGTGCAAATCGATTCCTCCTATCAATTCAAACACGGTGAAACCGAATTGAACGAAATTTGGTACAGAGGTAGCACTAGCAAAGGGCACCCCAGTGTCATGTTTTATATCGCCGCCATCTTGACGGAAACGTAATGGCGGCCACACAAATGTTCAAAGCTTAAATCAAATTACGACTAACCTAATCATCCGATCACTACCAAATTTTGCAACAACATACCTTTATGGAGGGAGCATCCTTTGACAAATCTAATAGGTCATTAGCCTAATAGTTTGCGGATGGCGGCCATCTTTGTGTCAAAATCGATTACCCGTATTAATTCGAACATGGTGAAACCGAATGGAATGAAATTTGGTACAGAGGTAGCACTAGCAAAGGGCACCCCAGTGTCATGTTTTATATCGCCGCCATCTTGACGGAAACGTAATGGCGGCCACACAAATATTCAAAGCTTAAATCAAATTACGATTAACCTAATCATTCGATCTCTACCAAATTTTGCATCAACATACCATTATGGAGGGAGCATCCTTTGACTAAACTAATAGGTCATTAGCCTAATATTTTGCGGATGGCGGCCGTCTTTGTGTGGAAATCGATTCCCCCTATTAATTCGAACACGGTGAAACCGAATGGAACGAAATTTGGTACAGAGGTAGCACTAGAAAAGGCCACCTCAGTGTCATGTTTTATATCACCGCCATCTTGACGGAAACGTAATCGCGGCCACCCAAATATTAAAGGCTAAAATGTAATTACGACCAACCTTATAATCTAGTCTCTATCGAATTTTCCAACAACATATCTTTATGTGGGAAGCATATTCTGACCAAACTGCTAGATCATCAGCCCAATAGTTTGCAGATGGTGGCCAAGTATGTGAGCAAATCGATTCCTCCTATCAATTCAAACACGGTGAAACCGAATTGAACGAAATTTGGTACAGGGGTAGCACTAGCAAAGGGCACCCCAGTGTCATGTTTTATATCGCCGCCATCTTGACGGAAACGTAATGGCGGCCACACAAATGTTCAAAGCTTAAATCAAATTACGACTAACCTAATCATCCGATCACTACCAAATTTTGCAACAACATACCTTTATGGAGGGAGCATCCTTTGACAAATCTAATAGGTCATTAGCCTAATAGTTTGCGGATGGCGGCCATCTTTGTGTCAAAATCGATTACCCCTATTAATTCGAACATGGTGAAACCGAATGGAATGAAATTTGGTACAGAGGTAGCACTAGCGAAGGGCACCCCAATGTCATGTCTTACATCGCCGCCATCTTGACGGAAACGTAATGGCGGCCACCCAAATGTTCAAAGCTTAATTAAATTACGACTAACCTAATCATCCGATCTCTACCAAATTTTGCAACATCATACCTTTATGGAGGGAACATCCTTTGACATATCTAATAGGTCATTAGCCTAATAGTTTGCGGATGGCGGCCATCTTTGTGTCAAAATCGATTACTCATATTAATTCGAACACGGTGAAACCGAATGGAATGAAATTTGGTACAGAGGTAGCACTGGCGAAGGGCACCCCAGTGTCATGCTTTATATCGCCGCCATCTTGACGGAAACGTAATGGCGGCCACCCAAATGTTCAAAGCTTAAATCAAATTACGACTAACCTAATCATCCGATCTCTACCAAATTTCTCAACAACATACCTTTATGGAGGAAGCATTTTTTGACAAATCTAATAGGTCATTAGCCTAATAGTTTGCGGATGGCGGCCATCTTTGTGTCAAAATCGAATACCCCTATTAATTCGAACACGGTGAAACCGAATGGAATGAAATTTGGTACAGAGTTAGCACTAGCAAAGGGCACCCCAGTGTCATGTTTTATATCGCCGCCATCTTGACGGAAACGTAATGGCGGCCACACAAATATTCAAAGCTTAAATCAAATTACGATTAACCTAATCATCCGATCTCTACCAAATTTTGCATCAACATACCATTATGGAGGGAGCATCCTTTGACCAAACTAATAGGTCATTAGCCTAATATTTTGCGGATGGCGGCCATCTTTGTGTGGAAATCGATTCCCCCTATTAATTCGAACACGGTGAAACCGAATGGAACGAAATTTGGTACAGAGGTAGCACTAGAAAAGGCCACCTCAGTGTCATGTTTTATATCACCGCCATCTCGACGGAAACGTAATCGCGGCCACCCAAATATTAAAGGCTAAAATGTAATTACGACCAACCTTATAATCTAGTCTCTATCGAATTTTCCAACAACATATCTTTATGTGGGAAGCATATTCTGACCAAACTGCTAGATCATCAGCCCAATAGTTTGCAGATGGTGGCCAAGTATGTGTGCAAATCGATTCCTCCTATCAATTCAAACACGGTGAAACCGAATTGAACGAAATTTTGTACAGAGGTAGCACTAGCAAAGGGCACCCCAGTGTCATGTTTTATATCGCCGCCATCTTGACGGAAACGTAATGGCGGCCACACAAATATTCAAAGCTTAAATCAAATTACGACTAACCTAATCATTCGATCACTACCAAATTTTGCAACAACTCTCTGTACCCGTTCGTCCTGGGGATGCGATGACCCATCTGCTATAACATCACATCCCTGGGGTTCCAGGACAGAGCGGAGTTAAATGAACCTCTAGTCAAATAAGGAATGTGTCGGAAATTCAGCTGAGTTCTTGAAAAAGCAGTGGGTTTCACGAGACAACGTATCTCCAGGGTCGTTACGGGCTTAAGTTAATAAAAATAATTCAAATATAAATGGGCGCCATCAACTGAATTCCTAGCAAAACCACTTCCTTTCCGGATAAGCCTTACTCAAGACAAGGAAAGAAAAAGGAACATCACACCATCATCAGATCACAACTAAGATAAAAACAAATTTATTTTACTTTGATAGTCAGACAGACATTTTAAATATAATTCCTACCTGAGAGTATGGTCGAATGCAAAGTTAAATTGTCATTGTCCAAAAATCGAACCATCTCCTTTCTAATGCAAATTTATTTCAATCCACTTATCAAGAAAAATGTATAAAGTTCTCTTGGGTTCTCAGGATCACTGTCGCACTATGTCTTTCGTCACTGACATTTGTGACACCTGAGACCTAATTCTCTTTAATTTAACATCAATGTGGATTTAATTAAGTTACTAATCTGCCTAAACATACACATATAATAATCACTCATGTTAAATATCACATAAATTATGGTTTGCATGGTATAATTTGAACGTAGAACATGTTAATCAAATGTTCCTAAACATTGACTAATTAATTTACATTATTTACATCGTCATTAATCTCTTATCTGTGAATTACAGAAAATTCAAATTCTCATTGGTCATCCTCATCATTATTATCAAATTAAATATTTCTCACATTAATTCTCACTTCAAAATTCCAAATATTCCTGTCAGAATCGTTAATTCCTCACCATTACATCATTTAAATTCACCTTTCAAGTTGCAATTCCTTCGAATTATCTCTCAATCAAATTTATTTAATTGCATATAAATTCATTAATCATCAGCTTCTTTAATTAATCATCACCTTCTAATTCAGTTATTCATCATCATTACAATCGTCTAATAATTCATTTCAATCAGTTTAATTAATTCAATCTTTAATTCATCCACTTATTTAATTCATCGATTTATTTCAAAATTTAATTTATCAACTTATTTAAATTTCAATCATCTGGTTATTTAATTTTATTATTTCATCTAGTCATTCTGATTTTTATTTCATTAGGTCAGATCGTTAATATGCTTAAATCTCAGATTATTATTTCATTAATTATTATTTTCAGAAAATCTTGTATTATCAACTTCATTTATTTGTTTAATTTCCTAACAAATTGTTTAATAAGGTTTATAGAACGTTGTCTTACAGTTTTATTACTTCCAAGTTATAACTCGTATTTAATTATCATGCCAAAAATATTATTGTCTCCACGACATCACGTTGGATCTAACTATCCACAACGACATTATATTTCTTCAATATTCCAAATATCACATTTGAATATAAGAATTACTACAAAAACTCCATAAATATTCAGCACATACAGCATGAATCTCAACAAATACGCTAGACTGGGTACAACAACCTCATGTCCGCTTCAAAATACATTATCAACGTTGCAACTATCAAATGGCAAATTCCACAAAATGCCTATCACAAACTTCATTTAACCACGTTGCATGATCTACAAAAATATATAAATGGCTTCAAATTATTAACGCACATAATCTCCAATGACTGTAATTACTCTGATCATATCTAGACAACTTCTTAAACAATTGGAAAAACATTACTTCAGTAATTTAATATTTGCTTTCAAATAACATAAATTCTCTTTCACAAGTTTCATAATTCACATCGTAGAAAAACACCAATGTGCTATAATCTCTCACATCAAAATCTGCAATACTGATCTGCCTTAAAATAATTATGACCATTAATGATTAATCTTACAAGATTAAATTACTTTAAATCCTTCTCAAAGGTATCAAACACAATTATAAAATCATCAAAGCATCAGCTGTAATAGCTGTTAAACTGAAATTACTCTCAAAAGAGTATAGCAACAAAATATTGGATTGGCAAACTAGAATTACTAAATGCAATCCTGTTGACATTTATCGTTACTTTATTTAACAAAATTTCGACTGATATGTGACTAGTAGTTCCTTGTTTAATTCACTTACATCTCGTGTACATTCGGATGATAAAATGAGTTCCTCAATGGCGAGTAAGATGTGTAACCACCGTGCAATCGTATAAATACGAAGGACCTCGCCCCGTCGACTTGGATGATAGTTCCCTGAACGGTGGGTAAGGTGAGTAGCCACCATACAATCGTATAAATACGAAGGACCCCACCTCGTGGACTATATGAATGAATGTACTAGAAAGGAATCAACAAGTTTCTAGTTGTCATATAAAAGCGACGTTCATTCACTAAAGTGAATAACTTCTTAATATCTCCAAACAATCCAATGGAAAAAAAAAATCCCTACTGATGAATAATACACACTCGCTAGTATGCAATGAACTGACGAAGTAGTTTCTGATAATCAATTGCAGATCACGAGTTCGAAATACTCGTTACACAAAAAAAACTATCCATGAAAAATATCCTAGCTGGAAAAATGTCTATAAGACCAAACATCTTCTTAATAAAGCCAAACAACGGTGAGAATATCGAATAATGATGCCTGCCATATCATATGGTCACTCCATATTCTAGCAAATTCGAAGTATATAAATTCAAACCATGTCTTAATAATCAAATCACTCCTATTAGAAAAATATACATGTGTGCCCAGTATTCATGAAAATAATCGTATCAGGTAGATAGAACTCTTACAATACCTTTCATTATCAGTTGTAATATAATTTCCAAGATCGTCGATTTTCCCTACCTAAAGATTTCTCGTAAGATCGGCGTGAATATCATTTCATCCATGAAATGATGATTTCCTTCGAAATCCCAAGCGAATCAGCTGTTGGACTCCTCTCGTCAGGAACCGAATCCATCGCTCTGTGGTGCCATCTTGTCTCTATTCACGTTTACTCGATCATGTTGAACCTCGGATTACCCATAGCGGATATCGTCCAACTCCTTCTCGAAAAGTTCATGGTAACAGCGGACCCCCTACTCTTCTTCTAATATACGCCACTGTTCCGATAAATGTTCAGTTTGAGAATTGTAAGTCCTCTCTCAACTTACTGCAAAGTTCTACTTGAGTAAAATAAAAATTTTACTAGATAGTGTTCATGATTACGATACACCCTGTATCTGTCTATAATATGTAATCCATGAAAATGGTATAAGATAAAAATCTTATAAATGCACGCTGTACTGTTCATCAGAGCCTATGCTAAACATTCAGTTTACTTGGAATAGTAAAAAGTCGCTTTGAATGTATTATATAACAGCATGGTTATAAGGTTGTATGTGAAAGCCTGTGTTCGAACAGCGTCGAAATGAAGCTTGTAATAAAGTCTTCATATGCGATCAGTGTGGTTTTGAAATACCCCGGCTATCTACAATTGTATTCTCGGCTAGGTCGCCTGTATCAACGACCCGCGCGGCCTGCTCTGCTCGGTGATACGAGAAATGTCGCCTACACTTGCCGTGACGGTTTACGTGTGTTGCGTGACCTTCAATGCCCGTCTCGCTGTGCTATAGGGCTGCTCTGTACTGCTCGCCTCATTGAGCCCAACTGAACTGCTCAGCGCTGTGTTCCAGCTTATGAGCTCCGTGCGGCACGTGGCTAATTCTCCCCACCACGGTGCTCCCACGTCACGAAGATAGTCTCGAACCCGAATCCTATCGGCTGTTCTGTTATACAATAACTTATTTCCATAAAATTATTTCCACATATAATGCATGTTATATATACTCTTCTAAGTTGTTTTAACTTATTATAATCCCATATATATTTCAATAAAGTTTCACATCTTTATTAATAATTCTATCTTCTTACAGATTTCAATGCCTCCTTGATTCTTGACCTCCTACGTCATCTTGGCTTTCTTCTTGACGCGATCGATGCGCTATCTTGTCTGCTTGCTTTCCAAAACCTCAACTATAGCTTAATGTCAGCTGGCGTAGCCGATAGCCTAAAATAGGTATCGGGTACATCTCTCCCGTACATCTCCTTTTTTTTTTATCAGGATTGAGAAAAAAAAATACACTCTCAGGCATTCAATATATTATACATGTACACGATAGCTCTACAATTTCCTTTACTCAGCATGATGGTATTTCCTGATGCTAGCTGCATTAAAAGTTCCTACAACTTCATCAGTATCCATTCTGACAATCTTATAGCTATTATTCTGGTATGTTTGTTCAATACGGAACGGTCCAGCGTACAATGGAGCGAATTTATGGTAGATCTTCAGCTGTAGGTTCGAAGTGACTGGCTTCCTAATCAGCACCTCATCATTTTCTTGAAATGGCTCGTGGAACCTCCTTCCTGCCTGTCTCCTGGCTCTCTTCTCCGCCTGTCTTCTGAGCCTCTCTCCTGCCATCTCGACTCTTCTTTCTTGTGTGGGTTGAGGATCTACTGGTGCCCTCACGACTCTATCCCATGGTCTATCTGGTTTCAATCCATGATGAAGCATGGACGGAATCTGTCCTGTGCTTTCATGTACTGTGGAATTCAAGCATTGGCTAATGATGGGTATCACTTCCATCCATCTATGGTGTTGCCTTGACACATATAAGCGACACAGCTTACTTATCTCCGGCATAATTCTTTCGGCGGGATTTCCCTCTGGATACCGTACAGAATTAAACACATGCCTGATTCCTAAACGTTCCATAGCAGTAGAAAATTCCATGCTAGTAAATTGCGATCCATGGTCACTCAACAAAACTTCAGGTTTCCCCATGCTCGGAATAACTGTTTTCTCAAGTCGATTTATTACGTACTTGGACGTAGCTTTCTGTATAGGGCATAGAGATACGTACTTCGAAAATACATCGACTGTTACTAAAACGAATTGATTGCCTTTCGTCGAACGAGGAATCGGACCAAAAATGTCCGTCGCGAAAAGTTCTCTTGGCTTGCTGGGTAATATTGATCTGGGAATTTCTTTCATTAACTTAGATGAGTATTTACTTCGCTGACAACTGTCACAGGTCTTTATGACGTCGCGAATCGTTTGTCCCATTTGTTTCCAAACAAAAGTTTCTTGAGCGAGAGCCAAAGTCTTGTCTACACCTACATGAGCTGCAGTTCGGTGTATCATCCAAATAACTGGTTTGATAAGCTTGGGTGGGATCACTACTCTAAGTCTAGTATGATCCTGGTCAATATATTGGCATATAACACCTCCCATAATATGATGTCTTCTAGCCTCTATCTCAGTTCTTTGAAAATCTGGATCAGTGTTATCCATCCTACGTGTCAGAAAACGGTAAATTCTTCGCAAAGGTGCATATCTCTTCTGAGTTTGCGCTAACAACTTCAACTTTTCTAGAGTACCACTATCCTCTTGAATCAAATTTATATGGTTGACTATTACTTCTTCACAAGGGTTTCTGCTCAGCACATCTGCTAACAGATTTAACTTCCCCGGTCTATGTACAACAGTTGGGTTAAATTGCTGTAAGAACAGAGCCCATCTGGTGATGCGGTCACTCGCTAAGTCTGTCTTCATAATAAATTGGAGGGCTTTATGATCTGTGATCACTGTTATGTCATGTCCAAACAACACCTTCTTCCACGTTTTGAGAGCATGAACCACTGCTAATGCCTCTAACTCAGTTGCATAGTAATTCTTCTCACAATTCCTAAGCTTGCGACTGGTGAAAGCTAAATATCTATGTTTCTTGCCATCATCCATCTGATATAGGATTCCACTAATACCTATTTTGGATGCGTCTGTCTCTACAAAGAATCGTCTTGTAAAATCAGGATACTCGAGCTTGATATTTTGGATTAGCATTTTCTTGGCCGCTAAAAATGCTTGATTGCATCTATCGTCCCATTTCCATCGATTTCCCTTCCTTAATAAATCCTGCAGAGGTGCCATTGTCTCAGTATATCCAGGACAATGTGTTGAAAAGAACTGACACATGCCTAAAAACTGCCGTACCTCTTTAATCTTTCGTGGTGTTGGAAACTCTGAAATTGCCATTATCTTCTTTGGATTGGGCCTATAACCATCTCCATCGATTCTATGTCCAAGAAATTCAATTTCTTCATGAAAGAATTGACATTTATTGAAGTTCACCTTGAAGTTCGTTCTTCTAAGATCTTCAAAAAGCATTTGAAGGTGTCTGATATGTTCTTCCGCTGTCTCAGACGCTATAATCAGGTCATCAATATAGCTTACAACATGCTCTTTAACTGCATCTGACAAATTTTCATCTAGTGCTCGGATCATCACCGGACCACTATTTTTCACACCAAAAGGTAACCTATTGAATACATATGTTTTATGGTCAAACAAGAACCCTGTGTACTGTTTGCACTCTTCTGCTAGCTCAACATGATAATATGAACTAGTCAGATCGATTGTCGAGAAGACACTCTTTCCTCTAAATCGGCGTAACAATTCACGAATAACAGGTGGTCTATCGTGTTCAGGAAGAACTCTTTCTTTAAGGGATCTGGCATCTAGACATATCCTCAGCTTACCGTTAGGTTTCTTGACAACAGCTAAAGGATTCAAATAAGCAGTTGGCATTTTCTTAATTATTCCATCTGTTTCCATGTCGCTTATCATTATGCTAACTTCCTCCTTCCATTTATCCGGAATGGGATATAAATTTTTATGGTATGGTTTGTCATCCATCAACTTGATGCTGTATGTAAAATTTTCTATGAGACCTGGTTTGTCATTGAATATATCCTCATATTCTGAAATTACTTGATCAAACCGCCCCTTAATTTCTGGATTTATTTTACTAGTTATGCCAATTTTATCTTCTATAGACCTTTCAACGCTGCATACAATTTCATCCAATATATCCTCTCTAAAGAATGTCATCTCTGATTCTTGATTTTCCATGACCCCTTCTTGAAAGTACATGCGCCTACTCTGCATATCTATGATCAGGCCACTCTCACTTAGGAAATCCACTCCTAGGATCATGTCAAAATGTAGTTGACCCACTACTAGGAACATCTGTTCAAAACTTCTGGTTCCAATCCCGACATCTAAAAGTACCTGACTTTTACATTTCATACTCTTGTCTGGAATCACCCCTTGAATTTTGCTAACAACAGTTGGCAACATTGTAATTCTTCCTAATAATTTCAATTCATCCAGGCAACCTATGGATATCAAGCTCACCATAGCCCCTGTGTCTACAAGTGTCTTTATTTCTTTTCCCATGACTTCCACACTAATAACTGGCAATTCATGTCTATTTTCCCGTTGTACTATGTCTTCTTCCTCGATTAAATCCTCGTCCTTGACCTGATATGTTTCTACGATGACGATTGATTCCCAATGATTTTCATTTTCCTCTGGAGTTAATTTGACGTTTTTTTTTTTTTCTTCGCCACTCGTGCTGGCTCGATTGACATCTCTCATTGTCTCCTCGAGTGGTGCACTAGGCTGTCTATCCTCTTGTCTTGACCTTTCATGTCCACGATTGTCCCGTCTGTCCTTAGGATCGTTTCTTCGGCCATCCTGTCGGTCGTTTCCATTAAACTGTTGACCTTGGTTCCAGTTATTCCTTCCCCGATATCTGTTATTATACCGATTCCTGTCCTGATACCTGGAATTTTGGTTATAATTCCTATACCGGCTATCTCTCGCTTCTTGATCGTATGGCCTTTCATATGGTCCTCTATATCGATCATTTCCTCTTGCGTTACGGATGTTTCCTCGATTCCCATCGTTCCGTTGGTTTTCCCAGGAATCCCTTCTGTCCGTTTGAGCTGCATTGTCCACGACTACCGCATTTACTTCTTGCGTGTTTCTGTTGTCGTTTCGATTACTTCTCGGTGTAACCTGTGCGCTCGTATAATCCAACCGCCGCAATATGTCATCATAATGTTCCAGCGTATTGGCTCCCGATGCTATCAGAGATCGCTGTACCTCTATCGGTAACTGTCGCGCTATAGCTTGCAAAAGCTCTTCTTCTGGCAATGGAGGAATAAGGAACTGTAATTTAGCCAGCTGTGACGTGAAGTAGTTGGCGTAATGCGTCGGATGTGACGTAGAATAGCGTTTAGAGTACATCTCCGCTCTTACGTTGAGTTGATCCTCGGCACTCCAGAATCTCCTCAAGAAAGCCATGGCGAATTGCTCCATGTTCGCAAAGTTGCTTCTGAACGCTCTAAACCACGTAAGTGCAGATCCATCTAAGGCGCGTTCTACTATCCTTAGCTCTCTTTCTTTGGCTACCCTGTGTTCCGCCATGTAGTCTCGAATATCTCGCAGAAATTCTACTGGTGTAACTCCTGTATTTCCCGAAAACTTTCTCGGTTTGTCATCTAGGTTCCTTATAATTGTGACTGGACCTGAGTATCGTTCACTTGGACTCGACGTACTCCTACTCGAACTTGGATTCTCCTGAGGGGTTGAACTGACCCTTTCGAATGTCACATTCGGTTGCATTTGACGGTCTTCTACCATGCTCGTGTCTTGATTCGTCATACTGCGGTCTATCGCTGTTTGATTCATCAATGTTTCCCCTGATGTCACATTATGACTGGTAAAACTGTTAACTATGGATTCTAGTTTCGTCATCCTGTCTTCTGCTAATCTCTTGACCTGAGTCTTCAACTCATCTAACGATGTAACATCCTGCGTCTTGTTACTTTCGTCTAGATCGTTCCTCAACTTGTCAATTTTTCCTTCGCACGTGTTCTTCACTAACGCGACTTGTTCTTTCAACAGATCAACATCTGTTCTAAATAGTGTTGAATCTAATTTCATCGCTTCCTTGCTTTCCGTAAACCTAGCTTCTAAGTTTGCCATACCTGCGATTAATTTTTCATCTAACCCGTCACGTTTCTCTTTTGCTTCGGCATCGACCTCATTATATCGTTCTTCAACAATTGCTCCGACTCTATTTTTAAATAAAGTTAAGTTTTCGTTAACCCTTTGCTCTATATCGTCGTCTATCTTTCTAATATCCTTCTGCAATTGATTTTCTAACGACTTTATATTAGAATTGACCTCTCCCAAGACTTCATCTTTAATGGTCCCAATTACTGTCTTCAAATCTTTTATTTCGTTACCTAGATTCGTTTCTAGACTCTTAATCTTAGTCTCGAAAGATACTTCGGTAGACCAATCTTGAATTTTTCCTACATCTGCCACTAAACCATCGATGTCGAATCTCAACTTCGATACATCTGACTTAATGTCTTTCTGTATGGTCATAACATCTGTTCTTAAAGTGAAAATATTTTCTTCTCCTCTACTTTCTAACTCGATAATATTTTTCCTTAATATCTGAACATTTTCCTCTCCTTTCATGTTTACTGCAATGATGTCTAATTGTAAAGTTTTCAACATCTCATTATTCTTTAAAGTTAAACTATTCTCTAATCTGGTTAACTTATTTTCTAATTCAGTATTAGTTTCTTCACTACGAGATTGTAATTTCTCTTCCAACGATTTAAAGTTATGTTTCAAGTTAGCTTCACTATTTGACTGTAGCCTAGTCTCTAATAACATCAACTCATCTTTGCTATTTGACTGTAATAATTTCAAATTTTCTTCGTTACTAATCTGTAATGATTTTAAATTCTCTTCAGTACTAGTTTGCAATGCTTGTACATTCTCTTTACATTTAGCTTCTAATCTAGCTTCTGAATTATTAATTTGTTCTTTAACTTCAGTTTCCATCTTAGAAATGGTTTCTGCAATTCCAGACATACCCGTCTGTAACTCTCCTAACACCTTCGCTAAATCCTCTGGCAACATAATTATATTTCAATATAGAATTATATAGAGACGTTAGACAACAACACATCACAATGTCTCAATTCCTGCATTCACTTGGGTATAGGGAAAAATATCTTATAACTAACATGATATTACTAATACGATTACCATGAACACTGGATTGGGCACACAAGTACATTGTCTGACTAAGTATAATAAATTTTGTAACACACTTAAATGAACTTGAGATCAATCTCTCAGTAATCTAAATCTGATGTGATTCCATCGAATTAACAAAATCGAAAAGCCCCACGTTGGGCGCCAATTCTCCCTCTCTCTCTGTACCCGTTCGTCCTGGGGATGCGATGACCCATCTGCTATAACATCACATCCCTGGAGTTCCAGGACAGAGCGGAGTTAAATGAACCTCTAGTCAAATAAGGAATGTGTCGGAAATTCAGCTGAGTTCTTGAAAAAGCAGTGGGTTTCACGAGACAAAGTATCTCCAGGGTCGTTACGGGCTTAAGTTAATAAAAATAATTCAAATATAAATGGGCGCCATCAACTGAATTCCTAGCAAAACCACTTCCTTTCCGGATAAGCCTTACTCAAGACAAGGAAAGAAAAAGGAACATCACACCATCATCAGATCACAACTAAGATAAAAACAAATTTATTTTACTTTGATAGTCAGACAGACATTTTAAATATAATTCCTACCTGAGAGTATGGTCGAATGCAAAGTTAAATTGTCATTGTCCAAAAATCGAACCATCTCCTTTCTAATGCAAATTTATTTCAATCCACTTATCAAGAAAAATGTATAAAGTTCTCTTGGGTTCTCAGGATCACTGTCGCACTATGTCTTTCGTCACTGACATTTGTGACACCTGAGACCTAATTCTCTTTAATTTAACATCAATGTGGATTTAATTAAGTTACTAATCTGCCTAAACATACACATATAATAATCACTCATGTTAAATATCACATAAATTATGGTTTGCATGGTATAATTTGAACGTAGAACATGTTAATCAAATGTTCCTAAACATTGACTAATTAATTTACATTATTTACATCGTCATTAATCTCTTATCTGTGAATTACAGAAAATTCAAATTCTCATTGGTCATCCTCATCATTATTATCAAATTAAATATTTCTCACATTAATTCTCACTTCAAAATTCCAAATATTCCTGTCAGAATCGTTAATTCCTCACCATTACATCATTTAAATTCACCTTTCAAGTTGCAATTCCTTCGAATTATCTCTCAATCAAATTTATTTAATTGCATATAAATTCATTAATCATCAGCTTCTTTAATTAATCATCACCTTCTAATTCAGTTATTCATCATCATTACAATCGTCTAATAATTCATTTCAATCAGTTTAATTAATTCAATCTTTAATTCATCCACTTATTTAATTCATCGATTTATTTCAAAATTTAATTTATCAACTTATTTAAATTTCAATCATCTGGTTATTTAATTTTATTATTTCATCTAGTCATTCTGATTTTTATTTCATTAGGTCAGATCGTTAATATGCTTAAATCTCAGATTATTATTTCATTAATTATTATTTTCAGAAAATCTTGTATTATCAACTTCATTTATTTGTTTAATTTCCTAACAAATTGTTTAATAAGGTTTATAGAACGTTGTCTTACAGTTTTATTACTTCCAAGTTATAACTCGTATTTAATTATCATGCCAAAAATATTATTGTCTCCACGACATCACGTTGGATCTAACTATCCACAACGACATTATATTTCTTCAATATTCCAAATATCACATTTGAATATAAGAATTACTACAAAAACTCCATAAATATTCAGCACATACAGCATGAATCTCAACAAATACGCTAGACTGGGTACAACAACCTCATGTCCGCTTCAAAATACATTATCAACGTTGCAACTATCAAATGGCAAATTCCACAAAATGCCTATCACAAACTTCATTTAACCACGTTGCATGATCTACAAAAATATATAAATGGCTTCAAATTATTAACGCACATAATCTCCAATGACTGTAATTACTCTGATCATATCTAGACAACTTCTTAAACAATTGGAAAAACATTACTTCAGTAATTTAATATTTGCTTTCAAATAACATAAATTCTCTTTCACAAGTTTCATAATTCACATCGTAGAAAAACACCAATGTGCTATAATCTCTCACATCAAAATCTGCAATACTGATCTGCCTTAAAATAATTATGACCATTAATGATTAATCTTACAAGATTAAATTACTTTAAATCCTTCTCAAAGGTATCAAACACAATTATAAAATCATCAAAGCATCAGCTGTAATAGCTGTTAAACTGAAATTACTCTCAAAAGAGTATAGCAACAAAATATTGGATTGGCAAACTAGAATTACTAAATGCAATCCTGTTGACATTTATC
Organism: Meconema thalassinum; assembly: GCA_946902985.2. Taxonomy (NCBI): domain Eukaryota; kingdom Metazoa; phylum Arthropoda; class Insecta; order Orthoptera; family Tettigoniidae; genus Meconema; species Meconema thalassinum. The sequence goes on from OX336394.1 coordinate 29,298,639, forward strand.
GTTACTTTATTTAACAAAATTTCGACTGATATGTGACTAGTAGTTCCTTGTTTAATTCACTTACATCTCGTGTACATTCGGATGATAAAATGAGTTCCTCAATGGCGAGTAAGATGTGTAACCACCGTGCAATCGTATAAATACGAAGGACCTCGCCCCGTCGACTTGGATGATAGTTCCCTGAACGGTGGGTAAGGTGAGTAGCCACCATACAATCGTATAAATACGAAGGACCCCACCTCGTGGACTATATGAATGAATGTACTAGAAAGGAATCAACAAGTTTCTAGTTGTCATATAAAAGCGACGTTCATTCACTAAAGTGAATAACTTCTTAATATCTCCAAACAATCCAATGGAAAAAAAAAATCCCTACTGATGAATAATACACACTCGCTAGTATGCAATGAACTGACGAAGTAGTTTCTGATAATCAATTGCAGATCACGAGTTCGAAATACTCGTTACACAAAAAAAACTATCCATGAAAAATATCCTAGCTGGAAAAATGTCTATAAGACCAAACATCTTCTTAATAAAGCCAAACAACGGTGAGAATATCGAATAATGATGCCTGCCATATCATATGGTCACTCCATATTCTAGCAAATTCGAAGTATATAAATTCAAACCATGTCTTAATAATCAAATCACTCCTATTAGAAAAATATACATGTGTGCCCAGTATTCATGAAAATAATCGTATCAGGTAGATAGAACTCTTACAATACCTTTCATTATCAGTTGTAATATAATTTCCAAGATCGTCGATTTTCCCTACCTAAAGATTTCTCGTAAGATCGGCGTGAATATCATTTCATCCATGAAATGATGATTTCCTTCGAAATCCCAAGCGAATCAGCTGTTGGACTCCTCTCGTCAGGAACCGAATCCATCGCTCTGTGGTGCCATCTTGTCTCTATTCACGTTTACTCGATCATGTTGAACCTCGGATTACCCATAGCGGATATCGTCCAACTCCTTCTCGAAAAGTTCATGGTAACAGCGGACCCCCTACTCTTCTTCTAATATACGCCACTGTTCCGATAAATGTTCAGTTTGAGAATTGTAAGTCCTCTCTCAACTTACTGCAAAGTTCTACTTGAGTAAAATAAAAATTTTACTAGATAGTGTTCATGATTACGATACACCCTGTATCTGTCTATAATATGTAATCCATGAAAATGGTATAAGATAAAAATCTTATAAATGCACGCTGTACTGTTCATCAGAGCCTATGCTAAACATTCAGTTTACTTGGAATAGTAAAAAGTCGCTTTGAATGTATTATATAACAGCATGGTTATAAGGTTGTATGTGAAAGCCTGTGTTCGAAAAGCGTCGAAATGAAGCTTGTAATAAAGTCTTCATATGCGATCAGTGTGGTTTTGAAATACCCCGGCTATCTACAATTGTATTCTCGGCTAGGTCGCCTGTATCAACGACCCGCGCGGCCTGCTCTGCTCGGTGATACGAGAAATGTCGCCTACACTTGCCGTGACGGTTTACGTGTGTTGCGTGACCTTCAATGCCCGTCTCGCTGTGCTATAGGGCTGCTCTGTACTGCTCGCCTCATTGAGCCCAACTGAACTGCTCAGCGCTGTGTTCCAGCTTATGAGCTCCGTGCGGCACGTGGCTAATTCTCCCCACCACGGTGCTCCCACGTCACGAAGATAGTCTCGAACCCGAATCCTATCGGCTGTTCTGTTATACAATAACTTATTTCCATAAAATTATTTCCACATATAATGCATGTTATATATACTCTTCTAAGTTGTTTTAACTTATTATAATCCCATATATATTTCAATAAAGTTTCACATCTTTATTAATAATTCTATCTTCTTACAGATTTCAATGCCTCCTTGATTCTTGACCTCCTACGTCATCTTGGCTTTCTTCTTGACGCGATCGATGCGCTATCTTGTCTGCTTGCTTTCCAAAACCTCAACTATAGCTTAATGTCAGCTGGCGTAGCCGATAGCCTAAAATAGGTATCGGGTACAATACCTTTATGGAGGGAGCATCCTTTGACAAATCTAATAGGTCATTAGCCTAATAGTTTGCGGATGGCGGCCATCTTTGTGTCAAAATCGATTTCCCCTATTAATTCGAACATGGTGAAACCGAATGGAATGAAATTTGGTACAGAGGTAGCACTAGCAAAGGGCACCCCAGTGTCATGTCTTATATCGCCGCCATCTTGACGGAAACGTAATGGCGGCCACCCAAATGTTCAAAGCTTAATTAAATTACGACTAACCTAATCATCCGATCTCTACCAAATTTTGCAACATCATACCTTTATGGAGGGAGCATCCTTTGAAATATCTAATAGGTCATTAGCCTAATAGTTTGCGGATGGCGGCCATCTTTGTGTCAAAATCGATTACCCCTATTAATTCGAACACGGTGAAACCGAATGGATTGAAATTTGGTACAGAGGTAGCACTGGCGAAGGGCACCCCAGTGTCATGCTTTATATCGCCGCCATCTTGACGGAAACGTAATGGCGGCCACCCAAATGTTCAAAGCTTAAATCAAATTACGACTAACCTAATCATCCGATCTCTACCAAATTTTGCAACCTTTATGAAGGGAGCATCCTTTGACAAATCTAATAGGTCATTAGCCTAATAGTTTGCGGATGGCAGCCATCTTTGTGTCAAAATCGATTACCCCTATTAATTCGAACACGGTGAAACCGAATGGAATGAAATTTGGTACAGAGCTAGCACTAGCAAAGGGCACCTCAGTGTCATGTTTTATATCACCGCCATCTTGACGGAAACGTAATGGCGGCCACACAAATGTTCAAAGCTTAAATCAAATTACGACTAACATAATCATCCGATCACTACCAAATTTTGCAACAACATACCTTTATGGAGGAAGCATCCTTTAACAAATCTAATAGGTCATTAGCCTAATAGTTTGCGGATGGCGGTCATCCTTGTGTCAAAATCGATTACCCCTATTAATTCGAACACCGTGAAACCGAATGGAATGAAATTTGGTACAGAGGTAGCACTAGCAAAGGGCACCCCAGTGTCATGTTTTATATCACCGCCATCTTGACGGAAACGTAATCGCGGCCACCCAAATATTAAAGGCTAAAATGTAATTACGACCAACCTAATGATCTAGTCTCTAACGAATTTTCCAACAACATATCTTTATGTGGGAAGCATATTCTGACCAAACTGCTAGATCATCAGTCCAATAGTTTGCAGATGGTGGCCAAGTATGTGTGCAAATCGATTCCTCCTATCAATTCAAACACGGTGAAACCGAATTGAACGAAATTTGGTACAGAGGTAGCACTAGCAAAGGGCACCCCAGTGTCATGTTTTATATCGCCGCCATCTTGACGGAAACGTAATGGCGGCCACACAAATGTTCAAAGCTTAAATCAAATTACGACTAACCTAATCATCCGATCACTACCAAATTTTGCAACAACATACCTTTATGGAGGGAGCATCCTTTGACAAATCTAATAGGTCATTAGCCTAATAGTTTGCGGATGGCGGCCATCTTTGTGTCAAAATCGATTACCCGTATTAATTCGAACATGGTGAAACCGAATGGAATGAAATTTGGTACAGAGGTAGCACTAGCAAAGGGCACCCCAGTGTCATGTTTTATATCGCCGCCATCTTGACGGAAACGTAATGGCGGCCACACAAATATTCAAAGCTTAAATCAAATTACGATTAACCTAATCATTGGATCTCTACCAAATTTTGCATCAACATACCATTATGGAGGGAGCATCCTTTGACTAAACTAATAGGTCATTAGCCTAATATTTTGCGGATGGCGGCCGTCTTTGTGGGGAAATCGATTCCCCCTATTAATTCGAACACGGTGAAACCGAATGGAACGAAATTTGGTACAGAGGTAGCACTAGAAAAGGCCACCTCAGTGTCATGTTTTATATCACCGCCATCTTGACGGAAACGTAATCGCGGCCACCCAAATATTAAAGGCTAAAATGTAATTACGACCAACCTTATAATCTAGTCTCTATCGAATTTTCCAACAACATATCTTTATGTGGGAAGCATATTCTGACCAAACTGCTAGATCATCAGCCCAATAGTTTGCAGATGGTGGCCAAGTATGTGAGCAAATCGATTCCTCCTATCAATTCAAACACGGTGAAACCGAATTGAACGAAATTTGGTACAGAGGTAGCACTAGCAAAGGGCACCCCAGTGTCATGTTTTATATCGCCGCCATCTTGACGGAAACGTAATGGCGGCCACACAAATGTTCAAAGCTTAAATCAAATTACGACTAACCTAATCATCCGATCACTACCAAATTTTGCAACAACATACCTTTATGGAGGGAGCATCCTTTGACAAATCTAATAGGTCATTAGCCTAATAGTTTGCGGATGGCGGCCATCTTTGTGTCAAAATCGATTACCCGTATTAATTCGAACATGGTGAAACCGAATGGAATGAAATTTGGTACAGAGGTAGCACTAGCAAAGGGCACCCCAGTGTCATGTTTTATATCGCCGCCATCTTGACGGAAACGTAATGGCGGCCACACAAATATTCAAAGCTTAAATCAAATTACGATTAACCTAATCATTCGATCTCTACCAAATTTTGCATCAACATACCATTATGGAGGGAGCATCCTTTGACTAAACTAATAGGTCATTAGCCTAATATTTTGCGGATGGCGGCCGTCTTTGTGTGGAAATCGATTCCCCCTATTAATTCGAACACGGTGAAACCGAATGGAACGAAATTTGGTACAGAGGTAGCACTAGAAAAGGCCACCTCAGTGTCATGTTTTATATCACCGCCATCTTGACGGAAACGTAATCGCGGCCACCCAAATATTAAAGGCTAAAATGTAATTACGACCAACCTTATAATCTAGTCTCTATCGAATTTTCCAACAACATATCTTTATGTGGGAAGCATATTCTGACCAAACTGCTAGATCATCAGCCCAATAGTTTGCAGATGGTGGCCAAGTATGTGAGCAAATCGATTCCTCCTATCAATTCAAACACGGTGAAACCGAATTGAACGAAATTTGGTACAGAGGTAGCACTAGCAAAGGGCACCCCAGTGTCATGTTTTATATCGCCGCCATCTTGACGGAAACGTAATGGCGGCCACACAAATGTTCAAAGCTTAAATCAAATTACGACTAACCTAATCATCCGATCACTACCAAATTTTGCAACGACATACCTTTATGGAGGGAGCATCCTTTGACAAATCTAATAGGTCATTAGCCTAATAGTTTGCGGATGGCGGCCATCTTTGTGTCAAAATCGATTACCCCTATTAATTCGAACATGGTGAAACCGAATGGAATGAAATTTGGTACAGAGGTAGCACTAGCGAAGGGCACCCCAATGTCATGTCTTACATCGCCGCCATCTTGACGGAAACGTAATGGCGGCCACCCAAATGTTCAAAGCTTAATTAAATTACGACTAACCTAATCATCCGATCTCTACCAAATTTTGCAACATCATACCTTTATGGAGGGAGCATCCTTTGACATATCTAATAGGTCATTAGCCTAATAGTTTGCGGATGGCGGCCATCTTTGTGTCAAAATCGATTACTCATATTAATTCGAACACGGTGAAACCGAATGGAATGAAATTTGGTACAGAGGTAGCACTGGCGAAGGGCACCCCAGTGTCATGCTTTATATCGCCGCCATCTTGACGGAAACGTAATGGCGGCCACCCAAATGTTCAAAGCTTAAATCAAATTACGACTAACCTAATCATCCGATCTCTACCAAATTTCTCAACAACATACCTTTATGGAGGAAGCATTTTTTGACAAATCTAATAGGTCATTAGCCTAATAGTTTGCGGATGGCGGCCATCTTTGTGTCAAAATCGAATACCCCTATTAATTCGAACACGGTGAAACCGAATGGAATGAAATTTGGTACAGAGCTAGCACTAGCAAAGAGCACCTCAGTGTCATGTTTTATATCACCGCCATCTTGACGGAAACGTAATGGCGGCCACACAAATGTTCAAAGCTTAAAACAAATTACGACTAACATAATCATCCGATCTCTACCAAATTTTGCAACAACATACCTTTATGGAGGAAGCATCCTTTGACAAATCTAATAAGTCATTAGCCTAATATTTTGCGGATGGCGGCCATCTTTGTGTGGAAATCGATTCCCCCTATTAATTCGAACACGGTGATACCGAATGGAACGAAATTTGGTACAGAGGTAGCACTAGAAAAGGCCACCTCAGTGTCATGTTTTTTATCACCGCCATCTTGACGGAAACGTAATCGCGGCCACCCAAATGTTAAAGGCTAAAATGTAATTACGACCAACCTAATAATCTAGTCTCTATCGAATTTTCCAACAACATATCTTTATGTGGGAAGCATATTCTGACCAAACTGCTAGATCATCAGCCCAATAGTTTGCAGAAGGTGGCCAAGTATGTGTGCAAATCGATTCCTCCTATCAATTCAAACACGGTGAAACCGAATTGAACGAAATTTGGTACAGAGGTAGTACTAGCAAAAGACACCTCAGTGTCATGTTTTATATCGCCGCCATCTTGACGGAAACGGTATGACGGCCACCCAAATGTTAAAAGCTTAAATCAAATTTCGACCATCCTAATAATTTGATCTCTACCGGATTTTGCAACAAATGGCCTTTTTGTGGAAAGCTTCTTATGACTGACTACAAGGTCATCAGCCCAATAGTTTGCAAATAGCGGCCATGTATGTGTGCAAATCCATTCCCCGGATCAATTCAAACACGGTGAAACCGAATTGAATGAATTTTTTTACAGAGGTAGCACTAGCAAAGGGCACCTCATATTCATGTTTAATATCCCTATAGCACGTTGTATTTCAACAAGCTACTACAACCAACATTCAATTATACTCCTTGAAAAGGACAAAGAGTTATAACAATACCCATGCATTTAGGAGAAAGTAGGCTATATGTTATTTACAGAACATCTTGTTCAGTTCTGTGATGAGGTATCTGGAGCATTTGTGCAGTGTGTCTATTCGCACGGTTATGCACTGTTTGCATTGGAGTTAGTGTGCAGTAAATATAAGACGGAATTTTGAATTTTAGAATTTTTATCACAGTCAGAGCCATGGCATACTGTCTTCGTTCCTTTAACTTTAGCCATCCAATCTGGACGTAAAATGGAGTTATATGAGACTCTCTTGGTACATTGAGAACAAACCGCAAGCAAGCATTTTGCATTCTTTGCAATTTTGTATGTGACATCGTGGTCAAGAAGTCCCGTTAATTTGGGTGTGTGTAGAATTTGTCTGATTACTTGTGTAGCCTATGTATTTGTAATTGAGGTACCATCCCAGCATTTGCCTGGAGTAGATGTGGGGAAACCACAGAAAAGCACTTTCAGGATGGCTGAGACATGGATGGAAGGCATTGTATCTGCGTAGGTATTACCAGGTTATTGAATTGCAAAACAAGGAAGGTATCAGGAAGACAAGTTGGTCGTCCTAGGGCGAGGTGGCTATACATTGAGAGGGGAGGGGTAACCTCGGTTGTTTTAGAGGAGAGGAGTAGCCTGATCTAGCAACTAGGGGTCGCAGAGACGGCGTACAAGTCGTCTTAAGGGGTGCGAATAATAATGTAGTCTCCTTCTGCCCCAGACCCTTGGCGTTATTGTCATACTAAATATCTTGGTATGAGCCACAAAATATGACTGACAGATTTCCGAAATGTGGAGCTTGACATGGATCATTGCGGAAACAGTGAGTAATTCATGCTTCACATAGCGAACGAGGAGGGTTGTCAACGAGCTATTGCGTCTTTTATTGAAATGACATCCACCTCATTATGAGATGTGCTGTAATGAAAAATATTTCTGTGAATCATGAACCTCTTAATTGCTGAGTTAGTTGTTTTCAACGCATGTGCTGAATTTGTTCATTTGCATATAAAACAATTGAATCGGTCATTTCTAAAAGGCCCTTTCTGACATGTTTTGTGAAATGGAGTTATGCATGGATTGGGGTTCTTCAGAGGTTAACACGCCATTCCAAGCTAAAAAGGCCTCTTTCTACATTTTAGTGTGGTCACAGGATGGCACTGCTATTTGCATTCATTTCTAAAGGGCCCTTTCTGCAGTAGAAGGGGCAGTTTAGCAAGGTGGAATGCCTTCCTAAATCCTCATCCCAATTAAAAATTCACACATTAATACAGACATCAAAAGAGAAATCAGAGGAATTTCACTCACACCACGACGTTGCAGAGCCCCTATATAAATCAACAACAACTACAGAAACGCTTTTAATAATAATAATAATAATAATAATAATAATAAAATAATAAGCGTTCAAATATTTGGGTGAGTGGATTGATCCCAATCTCTCCGAGAAGGCAGCTTTCGAGTCACGAATCAGGAAAATGCAAATGGAATATCATCTAACAAAGGCCCTTGTCTGTCTGTTAGGTAGTCAGCTCGAAGACTGGTTGGATCCTCAAAAAGAAATCCATATCAACAAATGCCAAGTTAAGATACTACCAAACAGTCATCCGTCCAGAGGCTTTGTATGCTGCAGAGTGCCTTGAAATGCATCCAAGGGACTAACAGAGAATCTGGAAGTTTTATTCGTATCAGAAGCAATACAACATGTAAAATTAGCATAGACAACTTTTTTAAAATAAAAACACACTAAAGGTACTTTCAAAATAACAATTAAATTACATCGCACCAAAATTTGGCAAGATCTCGTCCATTTGGTGTGGCCTGAACTACATCCTGCATAGTGCAGGAGTTGCAATGGAGAAGGTGCGCCATGGTTTGTTCTTCTCCGCAGGCGCAAAAGGTTGACTCATCGGAAAGGCCCCACTTCTTCATATTGGTCTTAGATCGACCGACCCCAGACCGCAGCCTGTTCAGACTCTTGCATGTAGGCCACGACTCTTCATAACCGGCAGGAAGAGTTTCAGATGGAACCATCCATCCGTTGAGATTATTGTTTCTGGATCTCCAGGAAGTTAGCCTTGATGATTGAGGTGAATCCGACAGGCACTCAATAGAGTGTAGGAAACTTCGCCTAGATTTCAATCGTTGTTGAGCAGGTTGATAATTATGTAGAGGATGTGTCTGGGAAACTTCTACTTTAGATTTTTCATGTTTGGCAGCTACTTCACGTCTAATATCTGGGGGAGCAATGCCAGCCAAGCAATATAACTTGTCACAAGGTGTAGATCTTAGGCAACCAGTTATAAGCCGACAAGTTTCATTTAAAGCAATATCTACCTGTTTGGCATGACATGATCTATACCAAACAGGGCATGCATATTCTGCTGCAGAGTAGCTCAGTGCTAAAGCGGTAGTTCTCATTGTTTGAGCTTGCATTCCCCAGTTGGTACCACATAACTTGCGAGGAATGGAATTTCGCGTAGGTACTTTGTGCTTCGTGTTACCACAATGTTGTTCATACGTGAGTGCACGATCCAGAGTTACCCCTAGATATTTAGGTGTAGAGCAATGATCCAAAAGAGCACCCTCCCAGAAAATCTTCAGTTTTCTTCTTGCCTGCATATTCTTTAAGTGAAAAGCGCAAACTTGCGTCTTTGAGGTGTTAGGCTTTAGATGATTTTCTCTGTAGTATGGACTCAGTTCATCTAAGGCTGCCATTAATATCTGGAAGTGAAAGAAAGAAAAGTTCTAAGAAAAATCTTGGGTCCGGTAAAAGAAAATGGGGAATATAGGAGACGGCACAACCACGAACTTTACACCCACGTGGAAAAAATAACTGATGCCATGAGGAAACGGAGAATTGCCTTTTACTGTCATATATCAAGAATGAACCCAGCACGATTGACAAATAGAATTTTCACCTACTTCCTCAAAAAGAAAACCAAGGGACCTTGGTTCACTGAGGTGGACAAAGATTTACAAGAAGTGGGAATTACAGGCAACGATATTTGGGAGCGTGGCACACTTAAACAAAAACTAACAGCACACCGATGTTTCCAAGAAAAGCCAAAGTTTCCAACTGGCAAGAAGTGGACTGCAGAAAGGAAACAACAGCATCGAGAACTAATGCGATAGTACTGGGAGGATGTTAAAGCTCGATGCAGAAAGAAGCAGTTGAAATGACGTGGTCCTTAGATGGCCAAATCGAAATAATAATAATAATAACAATAATAATAATAATAATAATAATAATAATAATAATAATAATAATAATAATAATAATAATAATAATAATAATAATAGTTTAATGCAGCTAATGGCCATAAAATACAACTTAATTTCTATAACAATCGCACGATTAATATTAAAACACTGTAAAATAGTCTTTATCCCTGCTGTACTCCAACAGTAATTTCGTTCTTTTAGAACATTCACCAAAAGGGTATCGTGAGCACGATTTGTTATACAATTTGCCTACGCATTCTGGTGAAGGGTCGTGAAAGTCTGTTTTGTCGCAAAGTTTATGGTGATATCCACGTATCGCCAGTACCGTCGCTGCGCTGCGTATCGTGACGTTTGGTCCAGTCTAATTCCGGTTGAGCATCGCGTCAGTTGTGTAAAATTCTGTCGGTATATCAATCCTTTTCTGTCGTCTACTTTGCTTTACTTGTGATTCTTGTCGGGCAGCTGGAAGTCAGGGTTCATTGCGAAGGTCTTCCACGAGGAAAGTTTCGTGCGCTAACCAGGGGCGTATATAAGGGGGGTGCTGAGGGGGCTCCAGCCCCCCCCCCCCCAAAAAAAGCCAATAAAATTTAAGATAGTGCTGCTTTGGTAAGAGCATAAAATAATTGTAAATTCGGTTGTACGCTAATCCTAACTTATCGGCTAAGTTATAAACAATATTAAAATGGAAATCATATTAACTCGTGGTGAAGTGGGTAGCATTCTTCGCTGCCGCCCCGGAGATCCAAATTCGATTCCCGGCTCTGCCAAGAAATTTTAATTCTAGTCTGAGGGCTGGAACGGGGTGCACTCAGCCTTGTGAGGTAAAGCTGTGAATTCCACAGTATGTTTTTTGAGAAATAGATGTAAAAAAACCTGTTTACCTTTCTGCTTAAATTGACAAATATTTAGATATTTGCCATTCTCACTCCTTAGATCATAATAGAAAGTTTATTAAATATAACATTTTATTTGTGTGTTGTGTTGTATTTTACAACTTTTTGTATTGCCAGTAATAATTGTAGGCTATATGAACTTTGAATCTTATCTAAAAACAAAGTTATATGCTCTAAGATATTGGTTGATATTTCTGAGTATTTTGCGGTGACAATCCCCTGAGAACACTCAAAATTTTCCAGGAAAGTCAGTCCCCCCCCCCCAATTTTTTAGCCTATTTTCAATTTTGAAAAAATAGGCTTATGAGATCACATTTTGTCCGTGTGTGTGTGCGTGTGTATGTGTGTGTATGTGTGAGGTGTGTGTATGCCCCCCCCTAATAATTTCTAAACGGCTGGAGCGATTTCAATGAAACTCTGTAAGTTCATAGCACAGTTTCCGGCGACCTGGACCGTGCCATTCAAATTTTGTTACGTCTCACTAATCCAACATGGCGGCTGTGCGAAATATTTCACCAGCATTCAATATCTCCGAAACTATTTCCGATATCACCCTGGAATTTATTACGATGATAAAGGGAACTACTAGAAGTTCACCTATGTGACTTTTGAAAAACTGGTAACTACAAAACCAACATGGCGGCCACGCGAATTTGCGTTTTTTAAATAGACGTTTCTCGCGATTTAACTAACCAAACGCAATAAAACTTGGTACAGTATATGTTTATACACATTGTAATGCACCAACGTCTAACTTGGTTCAATTGTTTACATAACTACAAGATGGCGGATGTGCGAAATATTTCACTGGCGCTCTATATCTCGGAAACTATTAGCGGTATCACCCTGAAATTTTGTACGAAGATAAAGGGCACTACTGGAAGTTCATCTATAAGTCTTTCAAAAACCGGTTAACTACAAAACGAATATGGCGGCCAAGCAAATTTGAAAATTTTAAATAGACTTTTCTCGCTATTTAAAGTTCCAAACTCAATGAAATATGGTAGAGGAAATGTTTATACACATTGTATTGCACTGGTATCTAATTTAGTTCAATTGTTTACATAACCTCAAGATGGTGGCTGTGCGAATTTTAAAATCTTCTTAATACTTCTTGTGTCCTAATCATGCGATTGAAGTTTGAATGCTACACTTACACAATTATCTTTATGTAACAGTACATAACTCTAGGACCTACATATATAAAATCCAACATGGCGACCATCCGAAATATTTAGTCGGTTCTCAATATCTACGAATCTATTACAGCAATCAAACTGAAATATTGTATGTTGATAGTGGCAGTTAACATAAGTAGGATATATGAAAATAGGCTGTATAGTTCTTCACGGAACTACTTGTTTCTATATACGCCCCTGGTGCTAATTCATATGCAAATTTAGATCGAGGAAATTTCGAAATTCCTGGTGCGGCTTTTAGGAACCTTGCTTTCACTATTTCTATAGTTTGAAGGTCGCTGTAGCTGAGATCATTAGACTAATACCCATAAACTCTGCACCCCCTTCACATTGGACGAGGAGTGAGAAGCAGGGGTGGGAAGGGAGCAGGTCTTGTCTGTTCGCGGCTGGAGCGGCTGGAAACTTGGAAGCCCTCACTTGTTACATGGTTCTTATGCTCCTGCAACATGGTGAGCTGCCACCTGCCTGGTTGCCCAACCTTGCTCAGTGCTGGTTTGGTCAACATGTACAGCTCGGGTAATCCCCAACAAAAACATGTAATCTGTTCTGTGCAAACTTGAGCATTATCTTGATGAGGGAAGGGGGTTGTAATCACCTGGATCAAGCCAAAGTTTGGCAATCACCCATGCGGCCTACCATAACCTCAACAGCAGCACACCGCAACATGGTTACCAAGTTTATAAGCTCCAAGCTTCGTTTTAATAAACTGGGATTAACTGCTATCGAATAGAGGATTGGGAAATTTTCACTCACTTCTTCTCTTCCTGCTCCTTCGTCTTCGCCGCTTTCCTTTACCTCGGGATCAGTATTGAGACTCGTGCCTCAAAGTCCCTGTGTTCGATTCACGACCAAGGGATTTAATTCTAGCTAAACAAGGAAGCATCTCGAACGTCAATCTCCGATATCACTAAGACGTTGCATATAATAATACTAGCAGAAGTTATCGGAAAAGAAAACCTCGAAAAGAATCACATATTGATAATGTAAATATTCATACCTTTTTTTATTAATGAGATTCAGTCTTTTCTCGTTCTGCCTCCCATGGCTGGGATACCATGATACAAATAAACGGTTGATTCTAGGACTTAACAAGTAGTTCCGTGAAGAACTATACAGCCTATTTTCATATATCCTACGTATGTTAACTGCCACTATCAACATACAACATTTCAGTTGGATTGCTGTAATAGATCCGTAGATATTGAGAACCGTCTAAAAATTACGGATGGTCGCCATGTTGGATTTTATATATGTAGGTCCTAGAGTTATGTACTGTTACATGAAGATTATTGCATTCAAACTTCAATCGCATGATCAGGACACAAGAAGTAACAAGGAGATTTTAAAATTTCGCACAGCTGCCATCTTGTGGTTATGGAAAAAATTGAAATAAATTAGATGTCAGTGGATTAACATTCGTATAAGGATTTACTGTACCAAGTTTCACTGCACTCGGATGGTTAAATTGCGAGAAACGTCCATGTGAATATTTATACTTCACGTCGCCACCATGTTGGATTTGTGATCACCAGGTTATTTAAAGTCCTATAGGAGAACTTATGTTCATAGCCCCCATGAACATAAAAAATTCAGTTTGATTGCTATAATAGATTCGTAGATATTCAGAACCGTATCGGATGGTCGGCATGTTGGATTGTTAGATGCATAGGCCATAGAGTAATGCACCATTAAAGGGAAATTATTGCGTAAGTTCATTATTCAAACTTTCACTTCGATCGCATGATTACGACACAAGAAATAAAAACATAATTTTAAAATTCGCACAGCCGCCATTTGGAGGTTATGTAAACAATTGAACTAAATTAGATACCAGTGCATTACAATGTGTATAAACATTTCATGTACCAGATTTCATTGCGTTTGGAACATTAAATCGCGAGAAAGGTCTATTAAAATTATCTAATTCCCTTGGCAACCATGTTCGTTTTGTAGTAAACCGGTTTTTAGCCTACTTTGGATTTTTGCAAAAAATGAAAGTAGACTTATGGGATCACTACAGGGCGAAAAAAAGTGTGTCTGTCTGTGTGTGTGTGTGAGTCTGTGTGTGAGTGTGTGTACTATGAATGTCTGTCCCCCCCTATCAATTCGAACACGGTGAGCGCAAATCGAAGGAAATTTGGTACAAAGGTAGCACTAGCAAAGGACATCTCAGTGTCATGTTTTATATCGCCGCCATCTTGACGGAAACGTAATGGCGGCCACACAAATGTTCAAAGCTTAAATCAAATTACGATTAACCTAATCATCCGATCTCTACCAAATTTTGCAATAACATACCTTTATGGGGGCAGCATCCTTTGACCGAACTAATAGGTTATCAGCCTAATAGTTTGCGGATGGCGGCCATCTTTGTGTGAAAATCGATTTCCCCTATTAATTCGAACACGGTGAAACCGAATGGAACGAAATTTGGTACAGAGGTAGTACTTGCAAAGGGCACCCCAGTGTCATGTTCTATATCGCCGCCATCTTGACGGAAACGTAATGGCGGCCACACAAATGTTCAAAGCTTAAATCAAATTACGACTAACCTAATCATCCGATCTCTACCAAATTTCTCAACAACATACCTCTATGGAGGGAGCATCCTTTGACAAATCTAATAGGTCATTAGCCTAATAGTTTGCGGATGGCGGCCATCTTTGTGTCAAAATCGATTACCCCTATTAATTCGAACACGGTGAAACCGAATGGAATGAAATTTGGTACAGAGGTAGCACTAGCAAAGGGCACCTCAGTGTCATGTTTTATATCACCGCCATCTTGACGGAAACGTAATGGCGGCCACACAAATGTTCAAAGCTTAAATCAAATTACGACTAACCTAATCATCCGATCTCCACCAAATTTTGCAACAACATACCATTATGGAGGAAGTATCCTTTGACAAATCTAGTAGGTAATTAGCCTAATAGTTTGCGGATGGCGGCCATCTTTGTGTCAAAATCGATTACCCCTATTAATTCGAACACGGTGAAACCGAATGGAATGAAATTTGGTACAGAGGTAGCACTAGCAAAGGGCACCTCAGTGTCATGTTTTATATCGCCGCCATCTTGACGGAAACGTAATGGCGGCCACACAAATATTCAAAGCTTAAATCAAATTACGATTAACCTAATCATCCGATCTCTACCAAATTTTGCATCAACATACCATTATGGAGGGAGCATCCTTTGACCAAACTAATAGGTCATTAGCCTAATATTTTGCGGATGGCGGCCATCTTTGTGTGAAAATCGATTTCCCCTATTAATTCGAACACGGTGAAACCGAATGGAACGAAATTTGGTACAGAGGTAGCACTAGAAAAGGCCACCTCAGTGTCATGTTTTATATCACCGCCATCTTGACGTAATTGAGGCCACCCAAATGTTAAAGGCTAAAATGTAATTACGACCAACCTAATAATCTAGTCTCTACCAAATTTTGCAACAACAAATCTTTATGTGGGAAGCATATTCTGACCAAACTGCTAGATCATCAGCCCAATAATTTGCAGATGGTGGCCAAGTATGTGTGCAAATCGATTCCCCCTATCAATTCAAACACAGTGAAACCGAATTGAACGAAATTTGGTACAGAGGTAGCACTAGCAAAAGGCACCTCAGTGTCATGTTTTATATCGCCGCCATCTTGACGGAAACGGAATGACGGCCACCCAAATGTTAAAAGCTTAAATCAACTTTCGACCATCCTAATAATTTGATCTCTACCGGATTTTGCAACAACATGCCTTTTTGTGGAAAGCATCTTATGACCGACTACACGGTCATCAGCCCAATAGTTTGCAAATAGCGGCCATGTATGTGTGCAAATCCATTCCCCAGATCAATTCAAACACGGTGAAACCGAATTGAATGAATTTTTTTTCAGAGGTAGCACTAGCAAAGGGCACCTGATATTCATGTTTAATATCCCTATAGCACGTTGTATTTCAACAAGCTACTACAACCAACATTCAATTATACTCCTTGAAAAGGACCAAGAGTTATAACCATACCCATGCATTTAGGAGAAAGAAGGCTATATGTTCTTTACTGAACATCTTGTTTGAAATTCTCATAGATGAACTTCCAATAGTGCCCTTTATCTCCATACAAAATTTCAGGGTGATACCGCTAATAGTTTCAGAGATATAGAATGCCGGTGAAATATTTCGCACATCCGCCATCTTGTGGTTATGTAAAAAATTGAACCAAGTTAGATGTCGGTGCATTACAATGTGTATAAACATATACTGTACCAAGTTTTATTGCGTTTGGTTGGTTAAATCCGAGAAACTTCTATTTAAATGTCACAAATGCGCGTGCCCACCATGTTGGTTTTCTAGTTACCAGTTTTCAAAAGTCACATAGGTGAACTTCTAGTAGTTCCCTTTATTACCGTAAAAAAATCCAGGGTGACATCGGGAATAGTTTCGGAGATATTGAATGCTGGTGAAATATTTCGCACAGCCGCCAAATTGGATTGGTGAGACGTAACAAAATTTGAAGGGCTCGGTCGGGTTCGTCAAGAATAGTGGTATGAACTTACCGAGTTTCATTGAAATCTCTCCAGCCGTTTAGAAGTTAATAGGGACACACACACACACACACACCTAACACACACACACACACGGACAAAAGGTGATCTCATAAGCCTATTTTTTGAAAATTGAAAATAGGCTAAACATATTGTTTTTGAGGTCCCCTTCTACGACAACTTTGATAATATTTCACCTCCATATCTTCGCTTTTATGAGAGGAATGCTGAAGAGTTATTTAACTTACTGGTGCCTGGCCTGTGAAGGATGCCCGTACCAAATTTTACATGATCCACCCATCCGTTTTTTATTTAGATTCGCGCAAACTGACAGATGGACAAATAGACACACACATTCAATTTTTGAGTGCACTCCTGCAAACTTCCGTAGAAATCAAGGAAAGCAGTCGAACATTCATTTATATGTACACAAGACATTTCTTTGGGGCGACCGCACTGAGCACATTGACATGAGGTGTCCAAGGGCACCCAAATGTGCTACGGACGTAAACATGTGCATCACTACTGGCGCCCTCTGAGTAGTTATGTATGTTTGTTGACAGTAGATGTGTACATTATTGCACTGGTTGCACTTTAACTGACAACGATACCGTAAATGGACCAGAGTTAGGCTGGTTGGTTCCTCAGTTTAGAGGCTGCGGCAACGCAGTGATGGCTGTTATCTGTTTCAATTCAAGTAAGGACTGCAGACAACAATTTCAAGTAGTTCCTACTTTTACTACCAAATGCTACCGTCCACGACACCTAGCTTGCGGACATGGCTACTAGATGACATCGCAGTCAGCACCTGGTGGCGAACGTTGGAATTAATAGAGCGTTATCAATTATTACCTACAAATTTTGGCTTCACACATGTATAATAAGTGGAAGGTTCTTGTTCATGCCATAAATCTATGACATGGGACCGCCGACTTTACTTCCCTTCCGAAGGATGGCATACTGAAGGATTTTAACGTTCTTAAGAAATCTGACGACTTCAGACGGGTTTGAACCCGTGACCTTGGGCATAGAGGACAAGAGTTATTGCATCAGGGTGTGCAAACTTATACAATTTGCTCAACAAAAGTTGACCAACCGCGGTACAAGCATGGCAACGACGTACGAGATTCTGTAAGACTGCGCTACCGTCCAGACGATAGAGGAACCACAAACACAGCGTTGGTCGCCTACAACTTGCGTCTAGTTATCGAGAAGTCTGCGGGGCTTCGGGGCCCTTCGCCTGCTTTCGGCAAACCTCACGTGTGCTCGTTTTTCCTCCACTGTCAGCTAAACACGTGCTCAGGGGGATGACAGTTCATAGGGAGCGCGTGGGTCGGGGTAAGGCCCTGTACTGGATGTTTTGCCAACCAATGAAGAATTAATTTTAGCACTAAGGTTCCGTAGTTGGCACTCATGAACGTTCACATCAAACCGAATGGCGGAAGCGAGAATAGTCTGTTTTGATTGATTTTCCTCGTGGTGTTGTTGTTTGGTTTGATTTGTTCAGTATTTTGATTGTTTATTTGAATTGAATTGAGAGTCAATCATGCCACTGCAAGGGAGGAAAGATTGCCAAGCACCGGGATGTAAGAATTATAATGATAGTAAGAACAATACGGCAATTTTCATCTTCCTGGTGTTGACCATGCGTAAAGCTAGTGGACAATATGGACTACTCTCGAATAAAAATATATAGAGAATAAATGTGTGCATTTCATCTCTTGTTTGTTTTCTTACCCATTCTCCTTTGCATTGCAATAAAATTTGTGGTTTAGGGCTACGGGGAGGGGAGGGTGGCAGCGGGCATGCTAGGCAAAAAGTGAGGTTATGGCAATGTAGTGTGTGCATTTGGACGATTTTCTTTATATTCATCGAATATCCCAACAATTCTGTAGAGTATGAGAGCATTTTTAATTAGCCTAGAGGTGAATTAAGCTCTAGAACGGCATAACTGTGTCCTTCGTGACAAATCTATTGCCAACATTGACATAGCCTATATCAAAATGTATTTTTTTCCTATCTGGACGTATATTTCAGCGCCTAGCGAAAGGTGCAGTTATGTTTGTGTTATTTTCATCAATAATCAATAACTCATCGCAGAACATACTGTTCATTTACGTGTAATAAAGGCTCCATTCATATGGCTTTTTACTTTTTATGTTGCCAGACTCTCTAGTACAATCCATAGCCTCAAGCGGTGTTCTCTCTTGGAAATTCTATAACCAAAAGTGACGAATCTCTTATACTTACATGATCCTTGCACGTGCTACTGATCCAAGCTTCACGCTGCTAGTGGAATGCAATAAATGTGAAGTTCTGTTCTTTGAAGTATTTCGGATTATTCGTTTTACAGTGCAGCCTATCCATTCAGTGACTCAACTTTTCTCATTCAATAATTGCAAGTTATTCATGCTACAGTACTGCGACGCTCCGTTCATTCAAGTTATAGTGCCCAAGTGTATGCCACTTAATCATGGATGCCGACAGGGAGAAAAAAAACATTGCTCCATATTTTTGTGATAAGACGTCTTGGAAATCTTCAAACTTGCGGAAACACGTCAGACGTTTTCATGAGCCCACGGACGTGACTTCTATTGCCCATTTGAGGAAAGAATCATGTAAGTTTCATGGTGAGATCTGCGACAGGGCGTTTAGTAAGCAACTGCACGCTGAGCGCTAATTTAAGGGTACTGAGCTAATGCGAGGTTTTGCCAAGAGCAGGCGAAGGGCCCCGAAGCCCCGCTGACATCTCGGTAGCTCGACGGAAGTGTCGCCTACAGGTTTATGCCCATCTGTTCACTGGCTACCTGTGTGATAGCCTAGTGTGCATATTTACTGTCAATGAGCAATCCACACAGCTAACTAGTCAGTCGTGTTACACATGTTTACGGGCTGCAGGGGCTCACGACTAGTGGGACGTGGGTTGGCGACCACGGGGCTCCAGCTGAGTTGGGCATTGCTTCCACTTACTTGAGCCGGGCTCCTCGCTGTCATCTTTCCTATCGACCTCCCTTGGTCAACTCTTGTTCTTTTCCGAATCCGACGGTATTAGGGTATCCGAGGCCTAGGGAGTATTTCACTTTCCCGCCTTAATGGGCCCTTATCTCATCTTTCCTGATCCCCCATTCTTCGAGGAGTCAGACCTCCTCTGTTCTCTTCATATTTCCTGCCTTGTGCTCAAGACCCTTAAGGAGGCAGGGTGTGTGTAGCCCCACCACTTCTCGTGCACCCTCAATAGTGCTACACCCTCAGGGGCTCACGGCTGGGGAGTTCGGGAGTTGGCGACCCCGAGAAAATGCTGAGCTGTGTTTGGTTTTTCCCTTTTTCCATTGCCTCTGGGGCGGCCCTCTCCTCTTTTCCTTACCTATCTGCCTTTCATGGCTCTCCTTCCTAACAAGTCCCTCAATCCTCATTCTTCGAGGGTTGAGGCCATTTCTTTTCCTCCTGTCCTTTATTTGCCTTATTCTCCTTTTGTTTTCCATTTCTTCTTCTAGCATGTGTGTGGTTAGTTTTAGTCATTCATTTCCGTGTCCGGTCACCATTTCCAAAAAACTGCAACTGCGATGGCCTTGTTGCTTCCCCTAAAAATATCGTCTATTGTGCATGGGTTGTCCAGGAAGCGGCAGATAAGAAGGTGGCTTGGGTCTTGTCCAGCTCGACATTCACAAGAAGTGTCTGCGTCTGCTGGAAGGATCCCCCATTTTTGCAGGTTGGTCTAGCATCGAGGGACACTCACTCTTAAGCGGTTGAGGGACCTCCACACAGGATAAGGTTGGTCGGCGCCAGGAGCCAGTTCTTTCTTTGGTCACATGTCTGTGGGCAGTGAGCTCCTCCATCTGTTAAGACGAGTTGTTCTGGTATTCTCTCCAGTGCCAGAGTCCTAGCAAGAAAACTCTTGCGGGATCTGAGGCGAGACCTTGTTGCCTGGTGACCATATAGTGGATGTCGATGGTCATTCTCCTGCTTTGTTCTCTCAGCGTCCGTAGCAGTGGCCCTCCGGAAGTTGGGTGGGGCTATTCCAACAATAGGGTATAGTTTGTTCACTGGTGTTGGTTTCATGCATCCCGAGGTTATCCTTGCAGTGTCATTAGTTCTAGTGAGAGTTTACATTAGATGTTATCTTTCACTATCAACCAAACCATTAGGGGCCGATAACCTAGACGTTAGGCCCCTCAAAACAGCAATTATCATCATCATCATCATCATCATCATCATAATCATCATACATATGTTTACGTCCTTAGCACCTTTGGGTGACCTGTGAGACCACGTGTTCCGTATGTCTATCTGCTCAGTGTGGCGGCCTGGATTGCCGATATCCGTTTGGCGCGCCATGTATATCACAATAAAACCATCTACGGTTGTATTTCAGTTTAGCTCTCCCTAGAGCAGGCAAAACTGTACTCATTTGAAAAGGGAAGTGTGGCTTGGAGTAGCCAGGATCGGTGTGCGCTTTGAGAACTCAATGGCTCTAGTGAAGTCACTCTCCCAGCAAGCTGTGTATGGCTAGAGGTGATGGTACTTGCAGTGCAGAGGATGGGATAACTCAAATGGCACATCAACTTGGGGTGATTCAAATACTATCTCATACCAGAATACTGCGCGGTTCTCCATTCGCTCGCTCTCCCAACCTCACGAGCTCTCCATGTTACACTGTGAAGCGTATAGCAACTGACATGTGTATTTATACTACTGTAGTGGACCCGTGCGAGCTTTCGCAACGTGAATGTAAGTTTATGGGGTAGTAGGGAAGAATGTGGGAGAACGAAGTTTTCAATATTGAAGAAATGTATTTATTGTTGTTAAACGGCACACGTACATGATAAGAACACAAAGAATTATGTAGAACAGTGTTTTGCACTTGTCACAACACCTCTTTGTAGACAATATTCGATGTTACTACGAATTCATCGGCTATTGTTTGCTCGGGAGTTTCTTCTACAGCAATCTTTACATTTGCAAAGGATTGAACCCTAGAGAAAGTCTTGGCGAGACCACACCGGAGCCATCTGCTGAGATACTCCTCAGCTAGCAGTACGCCGTGCTTCCGCCAGTTGGCTGCCACCGCTCACTGCCCTGCGCTCTAGCGGCAGGCTCCCCTAGCAGTACGCCACGCTTCCGCCAGATGGCTGCCACCGCAGCGCTGCCCTGCGCTCTAGCGGCAGGGTCGCCAGGTTACTGTGCTCCCGATATAAATGTACATTCTTTAAGGTATTTATTTAATTGTGAGACATTTAAAGAGGAAGTGATTGCATTTCGGGCACACATGGGGTTATGCGGAACCTGTAGGTACCCCATATGTGTAGGTTGGTGTTAACAGGACCTTATTTACGGTACAAAACCGGAATGAGACCTTAGCAGAATAAGAGTCTATAGGGAGGATGGTCCAAATTGATGATGATGATGATAATGGTTGTTTCAAGGGGCCTAACATCTAGGTAATGAGCCCCTAATGGTTTGGGTGACAGTGAAAGATGAGATGAGAATGAAAACTATAACTAACTCATACTAACTACAGACTTACAAACTAGAAGAAGAAATGGTAAACAAATAAAGGATTAGGCAAATAAAGGACAGGAAGAAAAGAAATGCCGTCATCCCTCGAAGAATGAGAATGGAGGGTCTTTGAAGGAAGGAGAGCCATGGAAGGCAGATTGGGGGAAAGAAGAGAGGGCCCTCCCCAAAGCCAGAGGAAAAAGGGGACAAAACGGACCCAGCTCAGGAATCCCTCGGGGTCTCCAACTCCCAAACTCACCAGTCGTGAGCCCTTGAGGGTGTAGCACTATCCAGGGTGCACCGGAAGTGGTGGGGCTACATACACCCTGCCTCCTTTAGGGCCTTGTGCAGAAGGCAGGAGATAACATGAAAAGAAAAAGAAGGCTGATCCTTCGAATAATGAGGGTATCAGGAAAGATGAGACAAGGGCCAATTAAGCCGCGAAAGTGAAATATTCCCTAGGCCTCGGATACCCTAATGCCGCCGGGGTCGGAAGAGAATAAGAGTTGATCAAGAGAGGTCGACAAGAAAGAAAACGGAGAGGAGCCTGGCACCAGTAAGTGGAAGCAATTCCGGACTCAGCTGGGGTTCCGTGGTCACCAATCCACGTCCATTAGATGTGAGCCCCTGGGGATGGTCAGAATTGTGCAGACCGTGAAAGTACGTCTGACAGTCTAATATGGTAAGTTAGTCAGCCAATGAGATGACCCCTCCTTACTCCCCTTGCGAATACTTGTTTACTAAGGAAATATACCATTTATATTCTGTAAAGTAGTACAGCAAAACCTGCGTAAACCGGACCCTTTATATACCGTAAACCTGCCTAACGCGGAAACGGAAAAATTTCCAGAACTCTAAGACGGATTATCTGATCCATAACATAAAACTATGCACAGTACTACATTTTGAGCGCGACTGACTTGCACCAAAATTCTAGGAAGAATTAATGACTGAAGACATTCAAAGTGCAGCTAATATTGCTGCCGAAAACATCAAGAGCGAAGTCATGGAAGAAATGGACGACAAGGATTAAGGCAAGGAAAGGGAGCTAAAAATATACACTATTGGAGAAGCACTATCTGTTGTGAGTGACCTTCAGTAATTTGCAGCTTCCAAGAATGTTCCAGAACTCCTGGAGTTAATGCAGGATGCAAAGGAGATCATACAACGTTCTCTTGTAACGAAGTCGCGACAATGCACTTTGAATGACATGTGGAAACAAAGAAAGGAGCAGAGAAACTGAATTTGTTGTACTGAAGTTGATCTTGGGCGTAGAAGTTCAGCGTGCTACCCACTACGCCACTGACTTTAGTTTGTTATTTTTTAAGGGGCGGAACTACGCGGTAATCTGCCACCGACATTAATTAAATCTATAATGTTGTTGTTTGAGTCTTCAGTCTTTTGACTGGTTTGATGCAGCTCTCCATGCCTCCCTGTCCTGAGCTAATCGTTTCATCTCTACATAGCTACCACACCCTACATCCGAGGCAATCTGTTTAACATATTCTAACCTTGGTCTACCCCTACAGTTTTTGTCCTCGACCCTTCCTTCCATAACTAAGCTTGCTATTCCTGTGTGTCTTAGTATGTGTCCTACTAACCTATCTCTTCTCTTCATTAGCAGTCGCCAGAAACATCTCTCCTCTCCCACTCGCCTTAATACCTCTTCGTTTGTAACCTTATCTACCCATCTGATCTTCATCATTCTCCTGTAACACCACATTTCAAATGCTTCAATTCTCCTCTTTTCTGCTGCACCAATAGTCCAAGTTTCACTTCCATAGAGCGCCACGCTCCAGACAAAGGCTTTCAAAAATGACTTCCTAATACCTAAATCTATATTCGATGTCAACAGATTCCTTTTTTGTAGAAAGGCTTTCCTTGCCTGAGCCAACCTACTTCTTATATCCTCTTTGCTTCGTCCATCACTGGTTATTCTGCTTCCTAAGTAACAGAAGTCTCCTACTTCCTTCAGCTTTTCACCTGCCAATTTGATCTCCATAGAGGTTTCTGATTTATTTCGGCTGCATTCCAGTATTTTTGTTTTACATTTATTAATTTTCATCATGAAGTCCTTCCGTAAGACGGAATCCATACCATTCAAAAACTCATTCAAATCCTCAGGCTTGTCGGCCAAGATGACGATGTCATCAGCAAATCTCAGAGTTGAAATTATTTCTCCTTGAATCTTCACTCCCACTTTAAATTTTTCTCCAATTTCCTTCATTGCTTGTTCAATGTGAAGATTGAAAAGTATGGGTGATAAGTTGCAGCCTTGCCTTACACCTTTCTGAATACCAGCTTCTCTCTCATGTCCTTCAGCTCGAATGACTGCTGTCTGCTTTCTGTATAGATTGTATATCACCCTCCTATCCCTGTACTTTATTCCAATAGATTTCAAAATGTCAAACAATTTAGTCCAATCAACGTTATCAAAAGCCTATTCTAAGTCTGCAAATGCCATGAACGTTCTCTTATCTTTCCTTATTCTACCTTCCGAAATCAGCCTAAGACAGTACAGCTTCCCTTGTTCCTACATTTCTCCTGAAACCAAACTGGTCTTTACCCAACTTAGTTACTATCTGGCTTTCAATCCTCTTGTAAATTATTCTAGACAGGATCTTTGAAGCATGAGTAATCAAGCTGATTGTACGGTAATCTTCACATCTGTCAGCTCCCACTTTCTTTGGTATAGGGATGATAACATTCTTCTTGAAATCAGGGGGTACCTCACCTGTCTCATAAATCCTACACACCAAGTGAAATAACCTGATCAGACCTTCATCTCCTATGCAGCGTAGCAACTCAATCGGTATATCATCTATGCCTGGTGCTTTGTTCCTGCTTAAGTCCTCTAATGCTCTGTCAAATTCTGATCTCAATATTAAATCTCCTTTTGCATCCTCATCAATTTCCTTCTCCCTTTCCATTACATGATTCTCAATCTCCTTTCCCTTATACAAGCACTCTATGTAAGCTTTCCATCTCTCAACCTTTTATTCCCTATCTGTTAGAGGCTTTCCATTTGTGTCCTTAATATTACAGCACTTAGTCTTCTTTTCCCCAAAAGTATTCTTAATCCTTCGATAAGCTGTGTCTACTTTTCCTAATTTCAGCCAATTTTCTATACCTGCACATTTCTCTTTCAACCATTCTTCCTTCGCTATAATAGTTAGGGTAATCTTTGGCTGAAGATTAGTGATTGGACTGTACGGAAGTTGAATTATTTTGGTTACAAATCACTTTAGTTTGGAATGATAAGCAACAAACTTAATGAGTGGGATATACATTTTCTACCATAATATTTCTATGAAGGACTGGCTGCGTGGCTCAGCGGTAACGTTCTCGCTTGCTGGGCCCTAGGTTGCAGGTTCGTATCCCGGCGCAGTCAGCTGGCATTTGAGGGTGCGCAAATGCGAGGGAGCTGTGTTAGTAGATTTAGTGGCACGTTACAGATCCCCAGCAAAATTCCGGCACCCCGGCGTCTTTAAAAAGCCACAGTAGTTAAAAGGGACGTAAAAAAAACAATAACATTAACATTAAATATTTCTATGGAGCTGAATTGCATGACATTACGAATGTTGAGAAAATTACAAGTGAATTGATGCTAAGATTTTGGTAAGAGTGAGTTGTGGAATATTTTATGTACGCTTGTCTTATGACTTTCGTGTTAGGAAGAACATGTGGCTGTTCAGAGGCGAAAAAATCCTCGCAAACTGCGGTTGCCTACCTACCACGTTTTTTTTTTTAGTTTAAGTCTTTAAAGCTTGAAATAACACGATAATATAGACCTAACGCTACATTTAAAAACAAAGATGATTTTTATTCTTCACTAATAATTAAAATAAAATCTGAATATTGATTACAACAGATAAAACATTTGCCAGCGTCTAACAAAAGACCTGAAGGCGCCAAACGTCACACTTCTGACGTCACGTGCATCACTGCTTTTCGAACGCACGACGCATGCGCAAGATGTGCGAGTGAAGAGTCTTGTTATTTTACCTTGTTTGTTTCGAAAAACAAAGGTGCGCGTGCTGTTGCTTCCTGGCAGGATTTTGTGTGTCACTGAATCTTACGTTAATTTTAAACCGTGGCTCATAAATAATAGTTCGAAAATGCATCTTTTCGGATCGACGTGGTAAGGAGACCCTCGGCAGGAAACGGTGTAAAAATAAACCAGACTGTTTGTTCGGAAGAAAAAAGAAATGAAGTCTAAACAAGGCAAGATGGCCCTTCCAATTTTAGGCCTAACGTAGTATTAAATCATTTATGTTCGGTGATGTCGATATGTAAGTATTATAAGTCAGAAAACTGTATCATAATGGGTGTCACTAAAGTACTATTTTTCATTATAACACCGTTTTTCCAACCAATTAAAGCTCAAAATTTTCATTCATTGACCAATTAGGTAAGGATAGCGTCTGACATGCACTGAAAATCCAAGATGTCGGACATGAATTATATGATTTGAAAGTTGCCAATGAAGCCTATACTGGATCAACCATTGTAGTTAGAATGCATAAACAAACTGGGCAATATTGCAAAAGAAATAGCACTGTACCTTAATATCCGCAACTCCAATTTCTACACATTCGTAAGATTTCGC
The DNA here is from genome assembly GCA_946902985.2 of Meconema thalassinum. Taxonomy (NCBI): domain Eukaryota; kingdom Metazoa; phylum Arthropoda; class Insecta; order Orthoptera; family Tettigoniidae; genus Meconema; species Meconema thalassinum. Next base: position 29,325,558 of record OX336394.1, read on the forward strand.
CGACAATTTTTGTGATGCAGTTTTTGACATAAACACACCAGAACGTCATGGAGGAACATTAGTTCCACGGAAATTATAATCGAGCTCTCTCTTCAGTAAATGGATTTCTTATGCGAAACTTTTCCGCCAGATACCGTTACTGTTCTATTTGGGAATAAATTGATTTGCCTTCCGTTGACATTCTATACGCATCGAGTTTGAAGAATACTTCGTTCATAATACGATACATTAGGTAGATTTCATTAGAAAGCTAACTATTGCAATGGGTACCATGTTTCGACTTCCGGAAAATTTCGACATCTCTTCGCGTTTCACATCCCCCAGACCCCAAAACCACCGTCAGTTCAAAAGTTTATATATAATTTATGTATATATATATCAGTTTCTTGAGGACACGATAACTGCCGTAATTTTGCACCAATCACTTTTTGATTTTTTTACCGAATATGTATACCTATAAAATCTCGGTAGAGTTCGTTACTGGGCTAAATCGGTCGAAGGGGGTGAAAATTGGGGTCTTTTTTTTTCGAAAAAGTGATATATTGCTATAACTCTCTTAATATGTGAAATATCGAATCCGTTCAAAGTTCATACTATGTGTCGGATAAAGCCCAAAAATTTATGTTTGAAGAGGTTTTTTATATCACCAACCATTGACCAAAGGGGTGGGAAAAAGTGGGTTTTACGGGAAACATTAATCATATCTCTCTTAATAGGCACAATATCAAAACCGTACAAAATGGACAATATTCCCCCAATAATTACCTAAAACTTTTGTTTGAAATAATTTTTGATATGACCCACCATTACGCCAAGGGATGAGAAAAATGATTTCGGAATTATAAGAAAATGCCAAGAGCTATCAGTGGTTGCCATGGCAACCCTACTAAATTGGTGACGGATGAGCCATCGGACTTTGCCATGATAACGCACTTGCTCGATATCAGATTCAGATTTCCATCAGACTAAGTGTGAAGCGTCTTCGGTGACGTAACTGGTAGCCCAAGGTCGCGGGTTCAAAGCTGGCCGAAGTCGTCGGATTTTCTAAGAGCGATAAATATCCCTCAGTATGCTTTCCTTTGGAGGGGAAGTTCCAACGTTCGTTGCGAGTTGCTGGTTAGGGTGGCATCTAGTAGCCAAGTGCACAGCTAGGTGTCGTTGATGGTAGTATCTGGTAGCAACATTAGGAACTACTGCTTGAAATTGACCGTCTGCAGTCCTTACCTGAATTACAGACTAATACAGCCATCACAATTCACACCATTTATCAGACAGATTCTACACTCACCCAAAGTACACGGGGTTACACGTCCGCATTGTCGCAGCCCCTAAACTGAGGAACCAACCAACATCTCTGCGTGAAATATAATTTTGCGCGAAGAAGTAACAGACTTTTACATAGTTACACATCAGTGTCGAAACCTTGCATAAGGACAGTGTGACCACAAGTATAAAAATGGACCCCAAATGACAAGAAGGTTACCGTCCCCATAAGACAATAAAATGTTTAAAATATGCATAAAATGACGAAAAACAAAGTTAATTAAGCTCCAATTATAAAATACTTTCTCGCAATAAATGAGGTCTGATCCTTCTACGAAAACCTGCATATTCTGCCTATTTTCGCCTATCCCCAAGTTTGTCCGTTGAAATCTACCTCCGCCTTCCGGCGTGCCGAGAGGACTTTATTTTAATTCAAAGCGATTGTAACAGCCTATTTTTTTTGTTATTTGACCAAAATAACAAAATGAACATACATAGTACCTGCGCGCTATCTATTTGTGCTACTTCAGGATATAGAATGTTTCAAAGCTTTGGGATCCGTTATTGGGTAGAGATCAAATGCTGAGCCCACACAATGCGCAAGAAGAAGAAGTCAACCGACAAAATATCGACAGATATTTATGAATATTTATGTTAGAACATATAATAAAGTTATAATTATCGTCGAACATAAACAGTCGTGTGCAACTCGCCTATAATGGTAACTAAGACACTCGTATGGAAATTATAAAACTCGCTTCGTTCGTTTTATAAACATACTCGTTTCTTTATTATTGCCATTATAGGCCTGTTGCATAATGTAGGCTACTATTATAGAATAGTTTCGGGTCATTTTACTATTAAATTTTTACGGTACTTAAAAATTTTGTGTTGCACCTAAAATTTGAGGGGGACGATGCCCCCCTCCTGCCCGCCCATTATTTTAGGCCCCTGCGGCTGTTAAACCCAATCTTAACCCCTACCCCATAGAAACGGGAGTATTAAGGAGTTAGACACACATACTCAGTTATTGTGAACCACCGAGTATTCTGTTTGCGAGTGCATTTGTTTCTCTCCCGATAGTCGAGTGGACTTCATTGCTATCGAGCGTGAAAAAGGACCTGCATTTATATTGGATGCTATCGTCCGATGCGAGGTCCACTCCAAGTCAGGTCGACACAGAGGAAGAAGCAATATACTGGAAGAACAAAACGCTGATTTCTCTAAAGAAACATGAAAATTCATAACACGAGGGCCGTACGAGAAGAAATAATCTTAATTTCAAAATTGTACAGGTATTTATAGAAATGTTCGGACACATTTTTTCCCCCTTCATTTTATGTCGCATAAGGTTTGAACGCCTTTTTAGCCTACTTTCGATTTTTGCAAAAAATGAAAGTAGACTTATGAGATCAACACAGGGCGAAAAAATGTGTGTCTGGCTGTGTGTGTGTCTGTTTGTGAGTGTGTGTACTCTGAATGACTGTCCCCCCTATCAATTCGAACACGGTGAAACGGAATTGAACGAACTTTGTTACAGAGGTAGCACTAGCAAAGGGCACCTCAGTGTCCTGTTTTATATCGTCGCCATCTTGACGGAAACGTCATGGCGGCCACCCAAAAGTTAAAATCTTAAATCAAATTACGACCGACCTAATCATCTAATTTCTACCAAATTTTGCAAAATTATACCTTTATGTCTTTCGACCAAACAACAAGGTCGTCAGCCTAATAATTTGCGGATGGCGGCCATGTATGTGTGCATATCGATTCCCCCTATCGACTCAAACACGGTAAAAGGGAATTGAACGAAATTCGGTACAGAGGTAGCACTAGCAAAGAGCACCTCAGTGTCATGTTTTATATCACCGCCATCTTGACGGAAACGGAATGGCGGCCACCCAAATGTTAAAAACTTAAATCAAATTACAACCAAACTAATCATTTGATCCCTACTAAATTTTGCAACAACATACCTTTTTGTGGGACGTATGTTTTGACTGAACTCCAAGGTCGTCAGCCCAATAATTTGCAGATAACGGCCATGTATGTGTGCAAATCGATTCACTATATCAATTCAAACTCGGTGAAACCGAATTGAATGAAATTTTGTACAGAGGTAGCACTAGCAAAGGGCACCTCATATTCATGTTTAATATCCGTAACACGTTGTATTTCATCAAGCTACTACAACCAATATTCAATTATACTCCTTGAAAAGGACACAGAGTATAACAATACCCATTCATTTAGGAGAAAGTAGGCTATATGTTCTTTACAGAACATCTTTTTTTTCTTCTAAATATTTGTGCATCACTGATTGCAAATCACAAATCGTTTTTCTTGCTTGTAATTTAAATTACCGTATTGGAAGTAATTTTTCGGTGTTGCCTTATTAATCGAAATTTAATGTTTTTCTGTCGGTCCTCACGATTGTACCCAATTATGATGGGTTATTCCCTAATCCTGAAAAAAATTACATGGGATTAATAAATACACTAGGATGACCAGTTTCATTCGTCAAGCGATCATCATCAGATCCATTACACTTAGGCTATAAAATCTATGTCTACAAGTTTGGTTACCGGTATCAGTATCTCAACAAAGAAAACAGCTATCTTAGAAGTCGTTTTCAGTGGTTTTACGCTTCTACTCAAGGCGAATGCCAGGATAGTTCCAAAATGCAGACCAAGGCCACGGCCACCTCCTTCCCAATCCTGCCCCCACTTTTCAAATGCACACATTAGTACAACCTTCACAATGGCACATTTGAATGTACAGGGTCATTATCTATGTGCACCCCGATAAACACGGTTCAGCCGGTGGTGGCGCGCACGTTCACACTTTTACCAAACATGTTCAATAGAGTGCACTTACAGTGCTCATAGGCGATGCTGAAAATGTCCTCCCTCTCTTTTATCACACACCTGACATCTTCTGATGAAAGAATGTCTGTCAACTCTTTTATTATTTACGGAGCCTGTTTCCTTGAATCGTTTAGCGAGCCTCCTAATTGTACTGGCATTAGGCACAGGTCTTCCTGGAAACTTGATTCGAAATTTTCGTCTTGTTTCTGCTTTTCATATACGAATTATGGATATACACACGTTCGCGCCATGCAAATTGGTGTCTAGGCTTGACCAACAATCACAATACTCACTAAACGTGCAACACTAACGTCTACGCTTTGCAGATACACGTCCATATGAATGTCAAAACACGTTTGAACTAACGATATGAGTCAGCCGAGCGCGCCACCAACGGCTGAACTGGGTACGTGCGCCCGCGATCTGCGCCGGACACAGCCGGCTTGGTTTGCCGTGTTTATGGGGGTGACATAGATAATGACCCTGTAGTTTGATTCATATTGCAACTAAATACCATATATTGTATATATTGAAAATGTCATACTTCTTCCAGAGAGGCTCACAACTACTGGAACTTGGGTAGGTGCCCGCGGCACCCTAGCTGAGTCCAGCATTGCTTTCAGACCGAACGACTATATATGAAAAGTGTCTAAAAATCAACCACCCATGATAGCCGAGAGCGCTAACGCACTAGGTCGAGCCTCAGTAGCTTTGGGAGAGTGTGGGTTCGATTCCCAGGTCAGCCATCGTGAAAATGGCTTTCGTGGTTTCCGATTTTCACCATCAGGCAATTCTTTTCATCAGGTCCATGGCCGACTCCCTTCCAAAATCTCTTCCCTGACCTTTCCTTCATTAGACTCGAGTTAGACTATTCCCAATAAGAGGAAATCTGACAATAAATAATAATATAGTTGAACAAGTGTCCTTCTTCAAACACTTGGGCACCATATTGAACGAACAATGTGACTCCAAACAAGAAATAAAATCTAGAATTGAACAGGCCAGGAAACAATTCTTTACCTTGCGGAAATTCTTTGTACGATCAGACCTCAGTCTACAGTTGCGAATCCGCATGATCCGTTGTTACATATTTTCTGTTCTTCTGGTTGCAAATGCTGGACCATGGATCCTTCTATTGAAAAACGAATCGATGCCTCTGAAATGTATCTATATCGTCGTCTCCTGCGCATACCTTGGATATTGAAAATTTCAAATGTCGAGGTCCTTCATCGGATGAAAAAGCTGCTACATGTTATACAGGAAAGAAAGACACAATACCTTGGTCACATCATGCGAAACGAGAGGTACCAATTATTACAGCTAATTATTGAAGGAAACCCTTATTGAAGAAGCCAAGGAGGTAGGTCTAATGATAAATGAACAAAAAACAAAATATCTAGTTGTAGGAAGGAATGCAGCACAAGTACAAAACCCCTTAACAGTTGCTTCATACGCTTTTCGCAGATGTACTGAGTTCAGATATCTGGGGATTATCATAGACCAGAATAATATGGAAGAAACAGAAATAAAATCAAGAATTCTCAGTGGCAACAAAAGCTACTGGTCTCTGCAAAATCTCTTAAAGAGTAAAATTATATCTAGAAAAACTAAAGTGAGAATTTATAAAAGCATTATACTTCCTGTTGTCACGTATGGCTCAGAAACCTGGGTATTGTCCAAGCAAACTGAAAGGAAATTAGTAACTTTTGAAAATAGAATACTACGACGCATTTTCGGACCGATAGTAGAAAATGGCCAGTGGAGAATTAGAACAAATAAGGAATTGCGGGATCTCTACAAAGAACCGGATATCGTCGCCCGTGCCAAAAGCCAAAGACTACGCTGGGCTGGTCATGTACATAGAAGAAGTAGAGAATTGAATTTAAGGGCAGTTTTGGAAGGTGTATCCAGAGGAAGGCGACCATTGGGACGACCGAGACTTCGCTGGTGGGACCAAGTTCAAAAAGATATGAGAAAAATCGGAGTCACGGAGGACATAATGGATGATCGAGAAAGATGGCGCCGTGCTGTTGGCGAGGCCAAAAACCTGCTTAGGTTTGAGTGGCCACCTAGGTAAGGTAAGGTAAGGTAAGGTAATTATTGAAGGAAAGATATAAGGAAAAAGATCCGTTGGAGACGCTGAAATTCATGTTTGAAGGACATTAGAAGGTGGCACCGGTGTACATCGGAGGAAGCATTTCATACTGCAATTTGAAGGTCAGAGCTGGCTACGTGGATCGCCAATCTTCGTTTGGAGACGGCGTCTTAAGAAGAAGAAGTTGTATCTGCTGTGTTCAGCTCCTAGACAGCGTCCTTTTGTCCTTTGCTAAGTCCGTGGTTGAAGCCGAGCCGGGAGGAGAAGCGATTTAAAAGAAGAGCCTAAAAATAATCAAACAAAAGTACAAATAACAAATGATGAACGAATACGAAATAGAAGCAAAGGAAAGGAAGACTGGCATATTGGCCTTCACGGCCAGTGTCCGGGCGGGAACACCAAGAGCCCGCTGATGAGCCAGATTGGCGTCCTAGGTGAAACCCTATACAGCACACGGCACAAGCCTAGACAAATTGCTGAGTTTTAAAGCAAGTATAATTCATTCCAAGCTGAACAATATTTACGCTGCTATCCCTGCAGAACCATGAACAGGGTGTTGGCCAGACAAGGCCCAGCGCCCTAGGCACAGTGAAGCCAACCCCTGTCTCCAGTATCCTTAACGCTACATTTTGTTACCCCTGCACCACAAACCCGTCAAGGACGGGTGTAAAAATCGAGTTAACCAGTAATTAATCCCGGCTCTTTTGATAATATTGGACGGACGCTTTCGGTATAATAACTTGCCAGAATGGATATTTCTTTAGGCTTGAAATTATTGTATGACTTGAAATCCCTGATTTCAGCCGTTGATGAAGAAGACCACTAGAGTTAAAGCAGCCGTGCCAGAGATCGGCCTTCTATTGATTGTGGTGGTTGGTGGTCCTTGTGATGGGGGTGGTCATGCTTAGGGCCACCTGCACCTTCCACTTTCACGCACACTAACTTGTTATACACTGAAGCGATTTCCAATTCTGGGAAACATCTTCCTAATTCCACTCTTCAATACAGACTAGGCACGGAACAGCTCTGCTCGGGACGGCACGGCAGCAATTCCAGCCGCAAGTCTAATCTGTGAATTTAATTCGCGAGTTTGTGCGCGCTCAAGGTACAGGGTGGCCATGATTAAAGTTATTCAGTTTGGGTTGCCGTGCAGGTTGTAGACACGTGTATGATGAGGAAACATGGCACCCCTTTAACCTCATGTCCGTAAAGGGGGCGCTGCAGCAAGTCAGGAGATCAGAGGTTCGATTCCCAGCGCTGCCATCGGGGGCCGTGGAAATCTAGGTTTGATTCCGGGCAAATGCACGTGGGATTTAAGAAGTGAAATATCACATCCTGTGGTTCGAATTCCACGTAAACATTGAAGTTCTGTGGCTGATTATTTATTTAGCGTATGGCATTTAGTGCCGGGAGTGTCTGAGGACATGTTCGGCACGCCAGAGGCTATAGCTGCTAAAAAACGGACACCCATGGGGTGAGCTACAAGTTCCGTTCAATTTCAAGTAGTCCAACTTTCGCTACCATATGTCATTGACACCTAGTTGCGTAGTTGGTAGCATGCTGAACTGCTGTGCCAAAGATAGCGGGTTCAAACCCGGCCAAAGTCGTCCGATTTTTTACGAGTGTTAAAAATCCTTCAGTAGGCCTATGCCTTCCTTCGGAGGGGAAGTAAAGCCGGCGGTCCCATGTCATAGATTTATGGCATGTAAAAGATCCTTCCACAGACTAAACTTGTGGGCAGCTAAATTGTTAGGTTAGATTTCGTCGGAACGCTCTATCAAAGTTCCAACGTTCACCACTAGGTAACATTGATATCTGGTAGCGAAAGTTGGAACTACTTGAAATTGAACGGAACTTGTGGCTCACCCTAAGAGTGTCCGCTGGAAGCAGCTACACACTCAGGCGACCCGGACATGTCCTCGGACACTCCCGGCACTAAAAGGCATACGATAAATAAATAGTGGTGAACGTTGGAATTTTTATAGCGTTTCGACGAAATCTAGCCTACAATTTAGCCTCATACAAGTTTAATTAGTGGAAGGTTCTCTTACATGGCATAAATCTATGACACAGGACCGCCGGCTTTACTTCCCCTCCGAAGAAAGGCACACTGAGGGATTTTTAACGCTCTTAAAAATCCGACGACTTCAGCTGGGTTTGAAACCGCGATCTTGGGCATAGAAGCTCAGCATGCTACCGACTGCGCCACCGAAGCGGTGACTCGTAACAGAGGCTTGCAGACTAGATTGGTTTTGCGAGGCAAAATGAAAACAAATTGAATGGATGAAGGACTTTTTTGAAAACACGAAATGTTTTGATAAATGCCTGTACTGTCCTAACAATCCCTATTCTATAATCTCTATGTAATATTTCACACGTCACTTCTCGTCACGTCGCGTCACATCCGGTGGTGGTTGCCATGGCAACGCTGTGCTGTTTACTAGACTCCGACTGAGCGCTTTATTTAAACATGAGATTTCCGTTGCTTCAAATGGATGGCGTGTTTTTTACCACGAGACTTGTGCTGTTCTCCGGACCGCAAAACGGGCTCGGGCCCTGTCCACGAATATTTAATGGTCACACAATTTGCAGCTCTACGTACAGTCTGTTTAGAAAACATCCATTTCCTTCCCACAGAACAGATCTCAGTTTCTCAGCAGATACAGAGAGGCAGGCATTGTGACCAGAGTATCCAAACATGGTATTTAGAAATGAGGTACTATCCTATCTGGATGCCGTATATCCTATGGAATAATGATAATAATACTAACTAGCATTACCCGTCGCGGCTTCGCCCGCGAATAGTCTAGTTGTAAAGAGTTCTCTTAGCAAAATCTCAATCATGAATGCTATGACTGATTTATCCTTGGTATGAATAATCAGACTTTATCAATTCAGCTACTGGTGCAGTGGTTAGGGGTTTGTCATTCCTTCATAGGTATGTCAGAGCGAAGTTAGTTTTCTGGGAATATCACATACACTGTTAATTTAAGGACCTTTAAATGTGGTTTTTGGAGACCCTTTATAGTTGGGTGAAAAAGACCTTTCGCACCACACTCACACGTGAAAATTGCGTGAAAAAATCTAGAGTGCCCCTTGACCCCCTTAAGCGCATTATACTGTATGTATTGATGAATTTTTCAGCTTAATTTGGTTCAGTGATAACCTTATAACCATCTGGAAACTTTCACAGTAATGTAATAATTGGAATTGCATTGCGTCTTACAGAAATGGATGGACCTGTGAGATTCTGTTACCATGGTTACCGTGTTGCATTCTTTCATTATTTCATTGTAAATATACATGTTTTAAGTTATTTATTTAATTGTGAGGCGTTTAAAGAGTAAGTGAGTGCGTTTCGCTTACGCATTGGGTTATGCTCGACCTGTAGGTTGGTGTTAATGGGACCTTATTTTCGGTACAAAACTGGAATGGGACCTTAGCAGAATAATATAGGGAGGGATTCTTCTTCTTTCTTTCTTTCTTTCTTTCTTTCTTCGTCATGCCCGACTCAGGAGCGTGATTGAACTTATTTATCTGATGGCATTACCTTTCTCTTCTCCCAAAATCTCCTCGCTGTGGCTTCTCTTGCGATCTTCTGACAAGGTTTTGTTGGTGATAGCGCTTGGATGGTCTGCAAGGCGGTGATTATCGACTAATTCTCTGAACTTAGCTCTGTCTAGTACAATGTCAACTGTGATGCATATTTCCTGAAGATCTTTTCCAACTTCAAGCAGCCAGGTGTTTTTAACTTTCAATGACAGGGCAAGGTTGGTCAGTCTCTGATTGCCCATCCTGAGGATATGCCCGTAAAATTTCAATCGTCTTTTCCTAAATGTGTCTGAGATTTTCTCCGAGTGCTGGTATAAGTCTTGGGACTTTCTTTTCATCCAGATTCCCCCTGTACAGACTGGACCAAAATATGATCTTAGGATTTTCATTTCTTGATTTTCCACATCTTTAATTAATGATCTGTCCCCAGTAATCTGCGTATAATGCTTCAGACTTGATTAAAGTGTTGTAATGCCCTAATTTTGCATTTCTGGATATTGACTTTTTAATATATGTGTTCCAAGTGAGTCTGTAAGCTTTTACAGTTTAGAGATCCTTTCTTTGTTTGCTTCACGATGCAGTCGGGAAGGTTGGATGAATTCTCCCAGGTATTTGAATTTAGACACTTGATATATTTTTCCGAATTTGGTTGTCATTGGTAGTCCATCCAGGTGCCGAAGAGATCCCTCAATGTAGTGTGTTTTCTGGTATGAGATCTTATTATTTAAGACAATATGTCCTCGGACATTCCCGGCTCTAAAAGCCATACGATAAATAAATAAATTTAAGACCGAGAAACAAGAAAGGAAAATATTGACGAATCTCGTTGGTCACGTCTGTTCGTAAGGAATCTGGATGAAACGGAAGTCTCGGGAGCTGTATCAAAAATATCACTGACACCTTGAGTAAAAAAGCGATTAAAGTTCTGTGGCCACATTCTCTTAATGAACAAAGACAAGGCCTACCAAGAGGATTCTCAACCTCGCTCTCTAAATGAAAGTCAACAACAACTGCCTTCGTGAATAGAAAAACACCTTCAACAAATTGGCATTACGGATGAAATTATACAAGATCGACTCCTGTTCATAACATTAACCAACAATCATAATTTCTCTGAGAAAATAAATACCAGGACCAATAAATCGTGCCCATATGAGAGGATTATCGGAGAAGAAAAGTCAATATCATCAGCAAAATAAGATCTACAGTACAACTCCTGTAATCCGTCACCTTTGGGACTGAGTCGGAACGCAAAATAAATCGGATTATCTGAAAGTACAGAAAAATACGGATTTACATTAAAATAAACAATCTCTGAACTCAAGATATCGGGGCGGCTTCACCTTATGTGCTGAAGTGATGAAAAATTACTTTAGTAATATTATCTACAATCAAATACAGTGCATTAAAAGATGTCAGAAAAATAATTGGAAATATATCAATTCCCCTCACAAGGAGGTATCTAGTCGTGCGCTTCACTTACTTCCGGCACTGGCTGTGTAGATCGCAGCTCAGCGAGAATGTCTACGTTTATTGCCAGCAAACATGAACTCTGGCTTGTGCGCATGCGTGTCCACCTTCTCCGCTGTGCTGTTGGGGCAACAGCCAAGACATCACAGCAATTCTTCGTTCGAGCACACCGCGGCCGCACTAGTCACGGTAGCAGGTGGCTCCTTCTAGACTCTGCGGCAGCATTTCAGAGGGAATCGCTCAAAGCAAACGGCGGAGAAAATAGAGGAAGCCATCAGCTGTTCCCGCCAGAAGGTCTTCTAACACTCCCAACTTACCTATCCTATAGCCACATTTTGTAGATCGATGAACTACAGTTTGTTCAGTATAGAAAACTCAGTGGAGAGCCTCGTAGCCTAAGTGTTACTAAGGGAGAGTTTGCATACATTATGTTTCTAAATGTTTTTATTATTTGGAGGGGGATGGGTTACTGCACACAAATGATTTTCTGAACCAGCCGCCACTGTTGGGCTCCTTTCCTTTTTTATTGGTAGAACCACATCCACAATGCATTGTCAAGCAGTTCAAGTTTAGGCTTCTTCGATGTTTTGTGATTCTAAAGAGCGTTTCCAACAACTATCGGCACAGTACATGATTCAATGTCTTTCCGATTTCTTCTCCAAACTTTTACTGTCGTAACGTCTACATTGAGTTGTTTGAAGCGATTCCCCTTTGTCCAGTCTTCGTAGCACTGCTAATTTTCATTTAATAAAAGAATAACGTGATTTCATTTAACTCCTTACATGTTGAAAAAACACATAAAACTGTACAGTACACACAATATAGGCCTACAGTAAGCAAATTACTGTACTGTATTACCCATTTAAGATTTGATTGCCGCTGAGCATGGCTGCACCAGTGTTTGCTGTTGATTGTAGCAGCTGTCCCGCGGGGCGAAGCGGGGAACAAAAGTTCATTCTTCACATAAGACAAGCAGCATTCCGCGTCACAGGAGCTCATGTCACCACGGACAGTCAAACGATAACTGAGGCTACTGGAGCTGAGTCATATCCTACTCGCGCAACTGTACCTGTCAATGAAGCAGGCTGACACAAGTAAACAAGGAATAGTTCCCATCTCTACCGCCAGCAATCATTTCGTGAAAGGCTAATACTGTAACGAACACAGAAGAACAATGTTGTAAAACCAACGAGCATTAAGCACTAAAGACTTCACAATCGAACTGAACAAAACACGGATGACAGATACGATACGAGAGCACTAAAACGGACAAGCAATAACAAGTACCTGTAATCAACAATGGCGTGACGGGTAGTGAGTCACCACTACCAGTCGGGGCGAGTTCGCCCGAGCACGGTCACATCAACCGGAGCGACGGGCCAGCCGAGGGCGACGAGAGGGGTTCTATTGTACTCAAGTTTCACAGATGGGCATAACGGAGTAAAGTAATAATAATAATAAGTACGAATCTGACAGTTGACTCTCTGGCCTTTGCAGATGACCTTGCAATCTTTCTGACTCGCTAGACTCAGTCACACAACAAATCAATGAACTGATAACACAAGCAGCAAAGGTGCGACTCCAGATATTCGTCGAGAAAACGATTGACGATATTGATAATTGTTGTTTTAAGGGACCTAACATCTGGGTTATCGGCCCCTAATGGTTTGGGTGATAGTGAAAATGAAAATGAAATGAAACTAACCCTGAAACTAACTACAAACTTACATAGACTACTAGAAGAGGAAGTGGGAAATAATAATAATAAGAATAAGGGAAACTAAAGACAGGAGGAAAGGGAATGTCCTCAACCCTCGAAGAATGAGAATTAAGGGACTTGGAAGAAAGAAGAACTAGGAAAGGGAGATATAAAAGGGAACTAGGAGAGGGACCGCCCCAAAAGCAATGGAAGAAAGAGAAAAACCGCACCCAGCTCAGGAGGCCCTTGGGGTCACCATCTCGCGAACTCACCAGACGTGAGCCCTTGAGGGTGTAGCACAATCTAGGATGCACCGTAAGTGGTGGGGCTACACACACCCTGCCTCCTTGAGGGCCTTGGGCAGAAGACAGGAGACAAAATGAAAAGGAAACAAGAGGTCTGACTCCTCGAAGAATGAGGGATCAGAAAAGATGAGACAAGGGCCAATTAAGGCGGGAAAGTGAAAGATTCTCTAGGCTTCGGATATCCTAATACCGTTGGGGTCAGGAAACACAAGAGTTGACAAAGAGAGGTCGACAGAAAAGAAGACGGAGAGGAGCCCGGCACAAGTAAGTGGAAGCAATGCCGGACTCAGCTGGGGTCCCGTGGTCACCAACCCACGTCCCACTAATTGTGAGCCCCTGGCGGGTCGAGAAAACGGAATTGAAGCACGCCACCGAACAACGCTGTATACCACATTTTTGGCAAAATGAGTTTATGGCCGAACAGTGATGTATGAGGCATTCTCCGCGTACTGACGTGGAAAACATGGCCAAATGACATTTTGAAGCACCAGATCAGTGGTGAATAACCTTGTAACAAATCGGACCCAAGCGATTTATGATCGAAGGGTGAAGTTAGGTTAGGTTTGATGAGTGTTTAAGCACAGTATAGTAATCATATACAGTATGGACACATCAGGCATTTACCATGTAATTTTTTCGTCATGGTTTTGAAACGGCCGTCACCGAAAGCACCTCACGCACGCACTCATGACGGTGACGGTTCACCATGTATCCGCGAGAGAGCAGTCTACACATATTCATTATTGAGTGCGGCCTGTCGATTTTGTCTGAAGAAAACATTGCTTGTAATTATCAAAAACAACTCAGAAATATAAGTATGCACCTTAACCAATAGCAGAAATGTGCGAACCCAACATCTGTGCGGTACTTTTTTGCCCAGTTCTTATCACACCGGACATGTCAGCATTCCGGTTTCCTCGGTCATTGGAGCGGTAAATACAAATATCAAACGTTACACCGAATGATACTGGTTTTAATACCCATTAAATGTCAGTCCCTCAAACACCTTTCCATTAATTCACAAAAAAAAAAAAAAAAATCCCCCACACTTTTCAATATATCGTGTTATTTTAATCATTTAAAACATATCATAACCTTCCATCGTTACGATGCAATCACAATGCGACACCACAGGACTAAAGGAATGGGGCGTTAAACATTAAATTACACACTTCTTAGAATTAAACACTTTCTATTTTCTTGTTATTCATTTTCTGAAAATACGGTATCTGATTATAAAGAGAGCTAGTGTGTTGAAATCGAGTTATATAAATTACATAAAATATTATTACATTCAGCACCCAGCTGTTTATCATGTGTTTGTCCATACGTGCTGCTACCAAGCGGCTTACAGGTGAATTGGTGCTGCCCCTATTCAATTGTTTCTTTGAAAATCCGTTTTTCCGGTTTTGCCTAAGTGTCCATACTGTAATGCTATCTATACTGTAGTTTAAGTATCAGCTGTCATTGTTATTGCGTGTGTATTCATGGTTAGCCACTAGATGGCATTAGGTTCTCGTCCTTCGCAACTTGGTTTGAATTGCACAAATCTAAGTATGAACTGACTACTGACTTGCCAGAGATCTCTTGCATTCTGTGACAAGAGTGACCTAGCGCAATAATAGTTACAAGCATAGAGCATCTATTGTTACATGCAATATATCATTGTAGGTATCTCATTCAGGGTGTGTTCAGTTTCCAGTAGAAATAAATGTTATATTTCTTGATTTCCAATCCAATAGGCTATGTATGTGTATGAATCCACGCTAGTTAATGATTATGCAGTCCACTTATCATTACCAACCGCAACAGTGCGGTTAGGTTAAGTTATATAACCTTATTGAATGTTTTATAATAAACTAGCAACCCACCCCGGCTTCGCCCTGGAACAGTTATGAATGCATTACGTGATAAGCGCTTCTTTTTCGATGTCAATGAATTACGTCGAATATCCGTTTTACGTCTCGGCATGATGGGTTAAAATCACTGACTGGACTATTAATTATATTATCATGGAGATAGCATGTGCAACGAATTCTTGTCAGACGTAATTTAAGAATAGCGAGGTGCATGAAATACAAATCCCCCTTCTGTCCAATCTCAACATGACTGTGTATTTTGCGGAACGAAAAGTTCACAGGCGAAATGAAGAAAAGCAGAGTTGCACTTCCAGGGAATCTCCAAACACAACCACTCTTCTCTGAAGTCTTAACTCAACACGATTCGACAGTTTGTTGCTGGCTGTATCTGGGGTAATAGGCTCACCAGCTAGCTAGGTTGTAACTTGGGTGATAGGCTTGCCACTAGCTAGCTCGTAAACTGTCGTCCCAGTAATTTTTGGAAGAAATGAAGACGTAAAAACACTTATAGTGAGCGATGTATTTAAGATAGAGATATGCTCTCGTGATCTTTTTGTAGAGCTTTTCATGATGAACAATTCTTACACTCATAGTACTGTAATTTGATATTATTAACGGGTTGCCCAGTGTAAGCTTAAAAAGCGCACGGACGCAAGTTCTTTTTCTTCTCGACTTATTCCCTAAAATCCTTACTGCTTGGCTTCCATTGATCATAAATAAATAATTTTCTTCAGAATTCTTCCACGAGATATTCTTTACAGAATGGTGATAACCGCATCAAAATCCATCCAGTGGTTCTCGAGGTTACCCGTGACATCCAACAATTGGGAAATTTGTTTTATATTAAGTTGAGTACCAAATTAAGACGTTATTATCTTCTTCTTATTTTGCTTTAGCGTTTGGCCCGCCTCGTGGCAGAGTCCACTATATGAATCCGGTGTCTCCACTTAACTCGGTCATGGGCCATGTCCGGATGCAGGTTAACGCTTTTCAGATCCCTGTGCAGTGTATCGGCCCAACGTTGTCTCGGTCTTTTCCCGGCGCCCTGTAGTGTGTAGCTCTGTTTTGCAATGGTGTCCGCTCCTGACCGTAGCACTTGCCCAAAACATCGCAGACGACCCTCACTCATTTTGTTGTTGATTGCCGCGACACCAAATCGTACCCTTTTTCTTTCACTGGGGATGTGATCCAACTTAGTGATGCCAGCTGTCCATGTAAGCATCTTGGTCTCCATGACACTTAGCCGACGTTCTGCTTCCTTGGTTCACGGCCAACATTCAGTATCATAAAGCGCCGAATGACAGTGCGGTAAATCTTCGATTTTAGGTGGTCTTTCATCTGGCGATCGCACATGACACCTGTCGTTGTTCGCCACTTCATCCACGCAGAATTAATTCTGACGTTCACCTCCTCCGTGAGATGACCTTCAGCAGATATCGTTAAGCCAAGATACTTAAATTTTGTCGTTTGAGTCAGGTCATCGCCGTCGACTTGGATTGTTCCGATTTCTCCTGCATCCGATGTCATATATTCCGTTTTAGGTTTGTTAAGCCATATTGACTTAACCGATCACTCCATTCCTGGACTTGATGTGGAGATCCAGCTTGTTTTGAGCGGCCAACATAAGATGTTACTATAGTAAACATTAACTGGGGATGCTATTGCTTTAACAATTGTCTCTGGTATTGCTACTTGTTAATGTCAAGAAGGACATTCAAATAAAAGCGAGTGGCCGAACATTAACAAATGAAGAACCCTACCCTACTGACCAGGGGTCCAACTAGACCCCGACCGAGGATCGACGGCCGTTCGCAGGGGAATGTTTAGACTGTGAACCCAAATCAAACGTGTCCTTCGATGTCCCCTCGTTCGCACCCCCAGTGCAAGGCTGCTACAAGTCAAAAAGGACACTTTTTCAGAAGAAGCATTTAAAGATTTTGAGCTAATAGGGAAAATATAAATATTTACATAATTAAAGTCAAAGTATTATATTACTAACTTCTAACATTGTCTAGTACTATACAATAACATACAAAGTTCTTTCATGGATTAAAATTATGTGGTTTAATCAAAAATATTAGCTTGCCACGGTGGGTGAGTGGATAGCGTGTCGGTCTACTAACCCCAAAATTGCAGGTTCACTCCTGGCCGTCGTAAGTGATTTTTGAAAGGCGGCAAAAATACGACACGCATGTCATACGGTGTTGGCATGTCAAATAACCCATTTGATTTCAGTAGGCCGTGTTCATATTGGCAAAATTAATCTCGGGAGTTTCCGCCAACACAAAGTTCCTCATTTCTCTACTAGAAAGCGCTATAGTGTTCAAGGAGCTAAGATATCTAACCTCCTTGACATTCATAGTGATTCAAGGAACAACGAAATTCGACATGCAAGCTACCCTCTGGGTGTCAAATTACAAAGCTTGCACCCGGCATCCGAGGCCATACGATATTATTATTATTATTATTATGGAAAATATTAACAATTTTGAGTTATGGCAGTTTTCTATTCAGTGCCGTAGAATTGCTATTTAGTCTATAGGATCTGAGTTGTGGCAGTTTTACAGGACACGGACTTGATCATAGGCATTTATAGGCAGTTTTGCACCGGAAATGCGACCTGTCTGTACTGCCGAATCTGGTACGAACATACGATAGTAAGAACGTTTGATGCTGTGCATGCAATAATAAGATCTGATCTGTCTGATCCATGTGGTGACAATGTGGACAGGTGTGAGCGCACCCCGTCAGCTTCCTTCCTTCTACGTCTGCATTCATTTAATCGCTAACTCATCTAGTGAGTTTGGTGTCAAGAAGGAAATACGTTCATAAAAATCACTCTCACTTAGAAAATTATCTGCCCGCAACTCCGCCCCCTTAGGAATGGGAATAATAAGAATGGATATTTGCAGCACTGTATTGTGTATTGATGCGGAACGACTCTTTGAAGGTTCAGGGCAGGGCAAGGGTTGTGTAGCTATTCATCCCAATAATTAAATTATACCAGTTGTGGTGTATCTCAAACTGCGATCGAGGTAATCCACTCAACCGTCCCGCTGGGAGACGCTGTCTGCTCAAACAGCGGTGAACCGCGAGCCACCCATTCCGCATCTCCGAGTATCAGTGTGACCAACTGCTGTCGGTCAATATTCCAGTGAGATTCAATTATTGTCCTTGTGTTCCTAAGGCTTTAATCAGGCCTCATCAGAAGCGAATTTTATTTAAATGACAGGTAGCTGTATCACTCGTTAATCGCCTGGATAAAGGACATTTAGTTACGATCGGCTTTGAACTGACAAAACCTCTGTATCCTCTATTTTAAAAAGTAGTTCCGTGAAGAACTATACAGCCTATTTTCATATATCCTACATATGTTAATTGTCTCTATCAACATACTAAATTTCAGTTTTTTGCTGTAATAGATTCGTAGATATTGAGAACGATCTAAATATTGCGGATGGTCGCCATGTTGCATTTTTATAAATGTACGTCTTAAAGTAATGTACTATTACACGAAAATTATTGTCTAGGTGTAATATTCAAACTTCAATCGCATGATTAGGACACAAGAAATAACAAGTAGTTCCGTGAAGAACTATACAGCCTATTTTCATATATCCTAACTAACCCCGTGGCACTACAGCCCTTGAAGGGCCTAGGCCTACCAAGCGACCGCTGTCCAGCCAATTGGCCTGCAGATTTTCATATATCCTGCTAATGTTAATTGCCTCTATCAACATACAAAATTTCAGTTTAATTGCTGTAACAGATTCGTAGATATAGAGAACCGTCTAAATATTTCAGATGGTCGCCAGGTTGGAGTTTTATTTTTGTACTATTACATTAAGATTATTGTGTACGTGTGGTATTCAAACTTCAATCGCATGATTAGAACACAAGAAGTAAAAACGAGATTTTAAAATTACGCACAGCAGCCATCTTGTGATTATGCAAACAATTGAAATAAATTAGATGCCAGTGGATCAACATTTGTATAAGCATTTAACGTGCAACGTTTCACGGCACTCGGATAGTTAATTCGCGAGAAACGCCCATTAAAAAATTTATACTTCGTGTCGCCGCTATGTTGGATTTGTATTCACCAGGTTATTCACAGTACCATAGGTGAACTTATTTGATTAGCCTCTATGAACATAAAACATGTCAGTTTAATTTTTGTAATAGATTCGTAGGTATTGAGAACCGTCTAAATATTTCGTATGGTAACCAATTCGGATTTTTATGTACGCCATAGAGTTATGTACTATTATATGACGATTTTTGCATAGGTTCATTATTTAAACTTTCGCTTCGATCGCATGATTACAACATAAGAAATAAAAACTTAATTTTAAAATTTCCCACAGCTGCCATCTTGAGGTTATGTAAACAATTGAACTAAATTAGATGCCAGTGCATTACAATGTATTGTATATAAAAATTTGCTGTAACAAGTTTCATTGCGTTTGGATGGTTAAACCGCGAGAAAAGTCTATTTAAAAGCTTCAAATTCGCTTGGCCACCATGTTGGTTTTGTAGTTAGCAGGTTTTTGAAAGTCTCTTAGGTGAACTTTAAGTAGTGCCCTCTATCGCCGTACAAAATTTCAGGGTGGTTACAGTACTAGTTTCGGAGATATATAATGCAGGTGGAATATTTCGCACAGCCGCCATGTTGGATTGGTGAGAGGTAATAAAATTTGAAGGGCACTTTCTGGGTTAGCCAAAATGGTGCTATGACCTTACTGAGTTTCATTGAAATCGGTCCAGCCGTTTAGAATTTATTAGGGGACACACACACACACACGCACACACAGACAGATACACATACGCACACACACAAACGGACAAAAGGTGATCTCATAAGCCTATTTTTTCATAAATTAAAATAGGCTAAAAATCATGTTATTATTTTCATTTCCTGACATTCTTCCATCATGTCTCTCATTATAATGTAATATAAGTAATATCATTTCTGTAATTATCCAACTATAACCATAATACGTTAGGTGAAAAAGGGTTCCTTCTATGTTTTGGTAACTCAATAATATTAATAATAATAATAATAATAATAATAATTTACCTACATTGCATTTCAGTACCGATGATTCCTTGGTAAGGCCGAACCAGGCTGTAACTTAAAATGTAAACGGGCTTTGCCGAGATAATGATGTGAAACAATAAATAATAATATCGGTTAACTCGTCGACATGTAGAAATAACTTCTGACTGGAGTTGTTCCCAGTAGACAAGCTACGCTTCGCGGTGACGATGAAATGAATAATGGTTTCATAAACGATCAGTCACAGTCCAAGGGGAATTAGCAGGATGAGGTTAAAAAGTCTTTGCCCGACTGGGAATCAGACCCGGAGCTCCTTGCACCAAAGTCTAGAGTTCTATCCAATTGGTCATTCCGGCCCTTAAAAGAATAATCATTAAACCGCGAGGGTATTTTGACCCGAGGCTTTAATAACGCTCTATATTTTCGGTTTGGTCGGCCCTTATTTCCTGTCGCTTACTGTACGTTCCTCCCTAGTCTTGAACTTCACCCTGCAAAAGAAACATGTCCATAGCTTTTGGAACACTCAAGTTATTTCTATATTATTTACAGTCGGGTCAGATTTACCCATGGCGCCAGTCCTCGCGTCACAATTATCGGCTTACGTTAGTTGGAACAATCTGTAAGAAATTAGGAGGAAATTCCACCTATTTTGGAGCAGCACAATCACATAGCTCACGTTGTTGTTGATCCATGCTTAGGGTCTAGGGACACCTTGGTCATCAGTTCCTTTGTTAAAAAATTTAGATGACTACTAGGCGGCCACTATTAAGGTCAATTATCCTGTTACGAACATTTGCTGCCTGTTAAATCTGAAAAATATAAATAAACCTCATTTTAAATTGGGAATAGTTCATAGGAAGACACTAGGTGTAAAATTACTTTCATGTTCGACGATGTCGAAATGTAAACATGTGTCGGAAAACTGTATCATAATGAGGCTCATTATAACACTATTTTTCATTATGAAACAGTTTCTCCCACCAATCAGAGCTCAAGAAACAGTCGTGTGGCCAATTAGATGAGGATACCTTCGCGCATGCGCTCAAAATCCAACATATTTCTGTGTTGTCAAGCAAAGTGAATGGTCTCTGCTTCCGGAGTGCCTTGACCACGCATGCGCTCTGTTCAGTCAGCAAAGCCGCGCGCCTTGTTCACTAACTGAATCCCACAGATATTTATGAATATTTATGTTAAAACATATAATCAAGTTATAATTATTGTCGAACATAAACAGTCGTATGCAACTCGCCTATAATGGTAATTAAGACACTCGTATGGAAATTATAAAACTCGCATACGCTCGTTTTATAAAGATACTCGTGTCTTAATTATAGCCTTTATAGGCTCGTTGCATAATGTACTATTATGTTCGACCCTCACTATTATGTGTCAGAAAACTGTATCATAATGATGGTCATTATAACACTGTTTTTCATTACGATACAGTTTCTCTAACCAATCAGAGCTCGTTCATTGACCAATTAGATAACGATACCTTCGCGCATGCGCTCAAAATCCAACATGTCGGACATAAACACAACATCGAACTATAATAAATTACCGACATGGAATACGCACCGTCCATATGTTCGCGTAAATAAACTGGCGAATATGAGACAAGAAATAGCACTGTACCTTAATATCATCAACCCTAATTTCTACACAGCCTTCAAACGACTCCGGTGACAATATTACTGAGGGACGGCAGATGTAAACATATGGGCTGCATAATATGGCATTGCAAGCACACAGAGGGCATGCTTCGGTCGTTCAGAGATCTTGAAAGACAGAGATATGTCTCGCGTTCGCTCTCCGATAACAAAATTCTTGTGGCTGACTCTCAACAGATATTTATGAATATGTATGTTAAAACATATAATAAAGTTATAATTATCGTCGAACATAAACAGTCGTATGCAACTCGCCTATAATGGTAATTAAGACACTCGTATGGAAATTATAAAACTCGCATACGCTCGTTTTATAAAAATACTCGTGTCTTAATTATAGCCATTAGAGGCTCGTTGCATAATGTACTATTATGTTCGACCCTGGCGAAATGTAAATATTATAATTAGTTTAAGTTTTGTTGTAGCTTGAAACTGATCTGACGATCGAAACGTCGCTGACAATAAAGCTTTGATAAACAAGGTGAGATTGAGTTTGTCGGTTATTTGGCGAAATTATATTCACAACAATAATAACGTAACTATTATGTGTCAGAAAAGCTGTACCATAATGAGGCTCATTATAGTACAAGTTTTCATTATGATACAGTTTCTCCCACCAATCAGAGCTCAACAAACAGTTGTGTGACCAATTAGGTGAGGATAGCATCGCACCTGCGCTCACTTCCATGGCCCCCTATTTTAAATTTCACTGCGTGGGGAGTGTCATAGTGGGGTATTCCAGGAGGCCATGGTATTCTGTGCGTCCCATGCGCTCTGTTCAGTACATAAAACTGGCGAAATCTCGACAGATATTTATGAATATTTATGTTCGAACATAAACTAGTTGGTTGGTTCCTCAGTTTAGGGGCTGAGACAACGCGTTCATGTAGCCCCATGTACTTTGGGTGTGTGTAGAATCTGTTTGATTACCGGTATTAATTGTGATGGCTGTATTAGTGTGTGTTATCTGTTTTCAAGGGGGTCGATCGTTGCTTCACGTCCATTGAAACCTTAAATTACCCTACACGTGACCCCTGGTTGGTGCTAAGAAAGCAACAGTGATAAGATGTCGCCGTACTGCCCAATGGGGCCTCGCGGCCATGACAGTCCTTGTAAGGACTCCGCATTCAATACCAGGACCCTGGGCCCTCAGCTAACGATCTGTCAACTTAATACAGAGGGAATCAGTAGAGCTAAGTGCGAGTATTTATCTAAGATACTTTGGGACCATTTTGTAGATGTATTGGCACTACAAGAAACACACACTGAAGATGGTACTCAGCTTTCTAACAGAGGAAAAATTTCTGGATACAAAATAGCGACGGAACTTCATCATCCAAAATATGGCATTGCCATCGATGTAAAGAGTGACATTGAAGACTATACTATCTTGCCTTCTGTTATATGCCCAAATGCTTACTCAACTTCTATCAGGATTCAGGGTGTTACCATCACGAACATCTATAAGCCCCCATCAGTCCGCTGGACAGATCAAATTGCACTAGTTTCTGCAGAAGATAGTATAATACTTGGCGATTTCAACAGCCAACATACTTCCTGGGGGTATGTGAAAAATTATGATAATGGTGACAAGTTAATTGAATGGATGGTTGTAAATAATCTCACACTGATATATGATGCTAAAGATCGAGGCACCTTCCATTCTGCTCGATGGAACCAGGATTACTCTCCTGATCTATGTTTTGTCTCCAATAGCCTAATGATACCAGCACCACGAATACAAAGGCACGTTCTGAATGACTTTCCGCGTAGTCAGCATAGACCAATAATTTATAACATTGGTATTAATATCCCTGTTATTAGATCTACACCCCACCCTCGATGGAACTTCCAGAAAGCTGACTGGGATTTGTACGCCAGTTACACTGATGCCAACATTAGATGGGCGCAAACAGTCCCTGAGAACTATGAGCGGTTTGTTGGATTAATCAAATCTGCTGCTAAACGAAGCATTCCTAGAGGTTTCCGTAAAGATTATGTCCCTGGATGGAATGAAGAAACAACGCGCTTATGCAATGAATTTGAACGGAACAGTAGTCATGAGAAAGCTGTTGAATTACTAACATCCTTGGACAATGCTAGAAGAGAGAAATGGTACAAGACTGTTGAAAACTTGAATTTCACCCAATCAAGCAGGAAAGCATGGTCACTAATACGAAAACTGGATTCAACATCCTTACCCACAAGAAAGCATTCCGCTATCAACGTAGAATCCATAGCTGACCACCTTATTTCTACATCCAGGACAGAGAGAGACAAGAGGTTTAGCAGACAGGTCCGATTGGAATTCAACAAGTTAAAACGTGAAGTCCAACCTAACTTGTTTTATTCACGACCATTCTCATTAGAAGAGATACAACATGGTTTGGATGCCCTCCAGACTGGAAAATCAGCGGGATTTGATGGTGTGTATCCGGAGTTTCTCAAGAAATGTGGTCCAGCTACCAAACAAAGGCTTGCAAACTTTTTCAGTTCCATTCTACAATCAGGACGTCTTCCACCGTCTTTCAAGAAGACCAAAATAATTGCAATACTGAAGCCAGGAACAGATCCAAAGCTACCCCAAAGTTACAGGCCAATTGCCTTACTCAGTGTCACCTACAAATTACTTGAAAGACTGTTACTGAATAGAATTTCTCCTGCAATTGAGCAAGAGATTCCTGTTGAACAAGCTGGATTTCGCCCAAAACGAGACTGCTCTGATCAAGTCCTTGCCTTAACTACATATCTAGAAATTGGCTTTGAGAAGAAACTTAATAGTGTTTCTGCCTTTCTGGACCTCTCAGCGGCGTATGATACTATCTGGAGAAAAGGACTTCTCCTCAAACTCATAAAGTCAGTCCCTTGTCTTAAAACAGTGACTCTCATCAGCAACATGTTATGTAAGAGACTATTCCAAGTTCAAAATGAAAGTGCCAGAAGCAGGTTCCATACACTCAATAATGGTCTACCTCAGGATTCAGTTTTTTCCCCTATGCTATTTAACTTATACATCCATGATCTGTCAGAAACGGTATCCCGTAAATTCATCTATGCGGACGATATAAATCTTACAGTCCAGTGCACCACTTTTGATGAAGCAGAGGATTTACTGAGTGAAGACCTTAAGAAGATGAATGTTTATTTCAAAAAGTGGCGGCTTCAACCATGTCCTTCGAAATCTGAGGTAACCACATTGCACCTTAACAACCTACAGGCAAACTACCAACCAAGAGTGAAGTTCGGGAACCAATATCTGAAGTACAACAGCTCCCCTAAGTAATTAGGAGTGATATTGGACAGGGCATTAACTTTCAGACAGCATATTGCAAAAACAGCAGCAAAATTAAAAAGCCGTAATAACTTACTAAGTAGGTTAGCTGGTACATCATTGGGCGCTGATGCCTACACACTCAGGACTACTGCTTTGGCTGTCGTTTACTCTCCAGCTGAATACTGTGCAAGTGTATGGTTGAACAGCTCCCATTGCCAACTGGTTGATATTCAACTCCGGCAGACAATGCGGATTATCTCTGGCACTCTACATTGCACTCCCTCAAAGTGGCTACTTGTACTGTGTAATATTGTTTCTCCTCACATCAGGAGACAGCTAGTTCTTTCCCGCATGTGGCGCACAATTATGAATAATGAAGTTCTCCCAATCCACCAAGACGTCAATCAACCTTCAACATCCAGGTTGAAATCACGGAAACCAGCCTACAAGACGGCTATGGAACTTACTTCAGCTCCATTCAACCCCCGAAATTCATGGAAAGTTGAATGGTCTACCTCTCCACCTCGTGGCCTAATTGAAGCACTTGATCCTACCATCAAACTACCTGGATTCCATCTCCCTCGAGCTGTCTGGTCCCGTCTCAACAGAATTCGATGTGGCACTGCTCGAACTAGAGCAGCGTTACATCAGTGGGGTTGGATAGACTCGCCTCGTTGTGATTGTGGATATGAAGTGCAAACCATCAAGCATATCGTGCAGGAATGCCCTCTATATATGTACTCTGGGACCTTAGAAGAGCTCCACGCAGCCACTCCACAAGCTCTTGAATGGATTCAAGACCTGGAAGCCCATATATGAAGGGTCCTAATGCTGTAAATTGTTTATTTGAAAATTTATATTTATTAATTACAGTACTGTCTTGTAAGTATCATACGCTCAATAAATAAATACATCTGTTTTCAATTCAAGTGAGGACAGCAGACATTTAATTTCAAGTAGTTCCTACTTTTGCCGCCAAATGCCACCATCAACGACTAATAGTTCAGAACTTAGCTACCAGACGCCACCGCAGTCGGCAGTAGGGAACCTACGAGCTTTGTTTACATTCTTAACCTATAAAATTTAGCTTCACACAGGTGTAATTAGTGGAAGGTTCTTTAACATGCCATAAATCAATGACATAGGACCGCCGGCTTTATTTCCCCTCCGAAGGAAGGCATACGGAGGGATTTTTAACGCTCTTAAAAAATCTGACGACTTCGGCCGGATTTGAACCCGCGATCTTGGGCATAGAAGCTCAGCATGCTACCAACTACGCCACCGAAGCCGCCCATAAAAATAGTTATAATTATCGTCGAACAAAAAACAGTCGTATGCAACTCGCCTATAATGGTAATTGAGACACTCGTACGGAGATAATAAAACTAGCTTCGCTCGTTTTATACCTATCATTCTCGTGTCTTAATTATTGCAATTATTGGCTTGTTGCATAATGTACTATATTAAAATCCGTACGAATACGACCTAATGGGAGTGACACACTAGGGGTCAAAATGACCCAGCGTCAGTCCTCGTGTTACATGTTTTCACGCCAGTTCTCAGGAGTTAAATATACTCACTGAATGTGAAGTGTTCTGTAGAGTGTCTTCCAATGGAATTCTAATATTCTCCGCTCTATCACACATGCTGATGGAGATTGCTATATTAGCAAGGCAAGGGCGAGATTGCCAGCACGCTGGAGTACATCACGTGATCTATGGGGCCGTGGCAATTCACAGCCTGCTTGATTAATACCCGTGAGCAGGACCAGCTTCTTCAAACATCGATCCTAGCGGCCGTGCTAATGTGAACTCTCCTTCTGTGTCACTGCTACAAAAAGATGCCATTCACCAGAGTAACATAGACCTACAAACTGTTCTCAAAGATAAAGCAGTAATATACATTTCCTTTTATTCTCCCGAGGTCCCTGAAAAAATGAACTCACTAAAGCCTCCTAATGTGCAGTCGGTTGTGCCTCCAACCCCTGAACAAATAATTCATTTCTTGTTGGTTAGTTCCTTAGTTTTGTGGCTGCGACAACGCGGTCATGTAGCCCCGTGTACTTTGGGTGTGTGTAGAATCTGTCTGATAACCGGTGTTAATTATGTTGACTGTATTAGTGTGTGTTATCTGTTTTTAATTCAAGTAAGGATTGCAGACATTCAGTTTTCAATTAGTTCCTATTTTTGCTATCAAACGCCACCGTCAACGACAACTAGTTCTGAATTTGGTTACTAGATGCCACCGCAGTCGGCTCCTGGTAATGAACGTTTGAACCTAAGAGCTTTAGTCATATCTAACCTATAATTTAGCTTCACACAAGTGTAATTAGTGCAGGGTTCTTTTACATGCCATAAATCAATCAAGTAGTTCCTACTTTTGCTACCAAATACTACCATCCACGACACCTAGCTGCGGTCTTGGCTACTAGATGCCATTGCTGTCAGCACCTCGCGGCGAACGTTGGAGCTAATGGAATGTTATCACTTCTAACCTACAAGTGTAATTAGTGAAAGCTTCTTTTTTATGCCATAGATCTATGATATGGGACCGCCGGGTTTAGTTCCCTTCCGAAGGAAGGCATACTGAGGGATTTTTAGCACTCTTAAAAAATCCGACGTTCTCGGCCAAGTTTGAACCCGCGACCTTCGGCATAGAAGCTTAGCATGCTACCGACTACGGCAGCGAAGCCGCGCTTACACACTTTACTAAGCGTTAAAACATATACTGTATTTCCTCTTCCATCGAAGAGCTAGTCATACTGTATTTATTTCCACGTAGCACGGAGCACGAACGGAGACAAATACTACTTCTAACGAAAAAAAATCGCGGGATGTCAGCTGATTTCAGCTGATTCAAATAATATGGTACTTATAATGAATCCAGTTATTCACGGAGCTAAAACACGTCGATATATCCAGAGAAAAAATACATTCCTGCGTTGCTTTAGTCACAATAGTAATAGCACTGCGTGATTGGAAATAATAATACAATTTATTTTAAAACAGGGCAGATTATATTAGCCTGTAGCGTTTTTAACAAAACCTTCATTGGCCGATATATCGCCTCCTTGACACTCATCATCATCATGGTCGGTCCAGTACACGCCCTGGTCCGGTTATCAGCAGCATGTTTCATCAGGTCATACGATTTACCAATCTTGATGACATGCAGCACCTGAAACCTTCGTCTTCCTCTACAGATCTTCCCTTGGACTGTCCCTTCTAATGCACTTTTCACCAAACCATCTCCTCGTACGCAGTGTCCAATCTAATTCATCTTTATTTTACTTAACTTCTTTAATATCATTCTTTCTTCTCCTACATTCTTTAATACTTGCTCATTTCTCACTTTGTCCTTCCAACTTATTCTCCCCATTCTTCTCCACACCCACATTTCGAAAGCCTCTATTCTTCTCTCGTCTTCTTTCCTAAGCGTCCAAGTTTCCGCTCCATACATTGCTACACTCCAAACAAAACATTTCATTAAGCTCTTCGTTAGGCTTACTTTCATTGCTCCACAAAATAATTTTCCTTTCTTACTGAAGACTTCTTTTGCTATTGCAATCCTTGTTTTTATTCCTGTAGTGCATATCATTTCTTGTGTAACCCAACTTCCTAGGTATTTAAAACTATCTGACATTAAAGTGTGAATACATTTAGCTCGTAAAAGTTTCCTTTCTCTCTCTTGGAAACGCCTGGCACCTCTTTACTGCTGTATGTACGTTTTATGAGCTACTGTATGACATTATCTGTGGTCAGAGTATTATGCTGTGTCGTGATGGCTAAGTTTGACCCTTGGAGTTCTCAACTTCCCCCTACTGAGAGGGAAAGCTCTCCATCACCTCGACCCTCATAGCACGGGAGGTCAAGACTTGAACACTCTGTGAACCCTCATATTCTCTAGCTGAAAAACACGCATAATCGAGTGAGTAAACTCATTTTTAGCATGAGAAAATGGAACGTTTTTGCTATTAGGTCGCTTATATTACAACAGCCGTCTCGATGCGTCGTTGAACTTTCTTTTAAACAGCCTTGACAATCACGTCCGCTGAGTGAAATTGGACGTTTTCCTCCCTTTGCCTTAAAGCGCTACTTAGATAACCTCGAAGTTATTTCTTGATACGGTATTTATTATTGATATTGAATTAAGTCAATTTATGGGTCTTGACAATGGTAAGTCATTTCCAACCGAAAACAAATTAATACAAAAGCACACATTATCCTACGTGCCATGTCAAGGAAATTGAGAAAAAATATACAGTACATTCTATCAAAGTGTAAGAAAACTTGTTTGGGATAAGGAAGTACCAAGGAAAAGCAAAGAGATAAGTGTACTATCTACCCGTATTGACTTATACAGCTGAGACTTGGACCTTGACAAGCAGGCAAGAGAGTAGAATTCAAGCCAGTGAAATGAAATTCCTAATAAGTATGATAGGAAAGATAGGAAAGACAGAGTGAGGAATGAAGATGTTAGGAAGGAAGTTGGGATGAGAAAACTAAATGAGAGAATCGAAAAGAATAAACTAAGGTGGTTTGGACATGTAAAGAGGATGAAGGAAAATAGAATACCAAGACAGATGATGGAGGTAAATTGCAAGGGTAAGAGAGCAAGAGGAAGACCTAGAACAAGGTGGATTGATTCAGTGAAAAAAAGCACAAGAAAAATAATTTTGGACTAGGACAAGATCGTGGAAGAGGAATGGTGGAAAGAAAGAGGAAGTTGGAGAAGTGCCATAAATACCCTTACCCGGCAGGAGCTGGATAAGAGGAAATGATGATGATGTTGATGATGATGATGATGATGATGATACAATACAAATATCCATGTGTTTGAAACTCGATTTGCGACAGTTAAGATAGAGAGCATTTAACCGCGCCTTCTGTTGGATGCCAACTATATCAGATCTGCTTGGGCAAAGCCTCCTAATACTGGAATATAGTAGGCAATGCTCTCTATAGCCAGGATATCTTCTAAGAGGATAAGTCTGGCTGCCAGAATACTGTTACTCGCTTAGGGTAGTTTATGGTTAGCCTATGGACGTGAGCAACGTTCAACCCCAGCATCAGCAGATACGCTTCGAACTTCTGCGGCTCAGTTTAGTGTATTCTACAGCTAAATGTTGCGCGCTGGTATGTATGAACAGCCCCCACGTAAAGAAGGTACACGCTCAGCTCAACACAGTCATGATAACAATCTCCGGTTGTATAAGAACTAATCCACTCTACTGGCTTCCAACGCTCAGCCACATAGCCCCTCCGATGTTAAGAAGGCAAGATGCACTGAGGAAGGAATATTCTAAAATAATGATCAATCCTGCACTTCCAATCCATGACGACATTCCCGTTCTAGCAACGTTTCAGGAATCCACCCTCGCGACTGGCTCATGAGCTTGCTGATAGTAATTTCAACATTGCAGAAAAATGGCGTGAAACATGGACTAGACATGCCCCACCCCAAGTACGTGACCTCATTGATCCCGTAAAGAAAACCAAGGGCTTTGAACAACCACGACTTATATGGAAGACTATTAACCGCATCCGTACAGGACATGGAGTTTGTACGTACAACCTGCACAAATGGGGGAAGCGGCCAGATCAGTGCTGCCATTGCGGTACATCTAACCAGACCATCAGGCACATTGTGGAAGATTGTAAACTAAGAGCGTACTTAGGTGACCCTATCGACTTTTTCAATGCTACACCATCGAGCCTGGACTGGATAAATAGACGGGACCGTCGATATCTGTGCGTGTATGTACTGTACCCATGTGAGTAATCTCGTTGGATAATATGCATCTGCCTCCAACTAGCATCAGCTCTCAGGCGTGTACGGTAACCCCAATTTTGCAGTGCATATTTTGGATTTGAGGCTAAAAGGTATCAACTCTACAATGATAAGGCACAACTCTATTCTAAAACTTTAATCCAGTAAAATAAATCATGGCTTCAAACACAAAACAATACCCAAAAAAAAGCATAAAATAAAGCAAACAAAATTTTTACTTCCACAATCCACAAATAAACAAATATGAAATCACAACAAAGTCATACCTAGCCATAATGCTTTACCCTTCTGTGAACTTCACAAGGATATACTAGTGCGCTGATGCACCTACGACTTCAAAACACACTGTCCATTAACATAACAGTCATACAATGTGACTTCTTTAATATTACAACAAGGATTATTCCTTAAACCTCTTTACGTTAAACAATTATGTGTGCCGTGCGTGTTTTAATATTTTTCTTCTCACCAATGAAATGCTTTGCATGCATTTACCTATTTGGACGTTGCACCAAAATCAACGTGCAACTCCATAATTATGTAAGCTACCCCCTACACATCCTTCAATTATATGGTTTCACTGCGTGCTGTCTGTGATTCCTAGATAAAACGTTACGTTATAGCTTATGTCGGATTGTACGATAGACTGCCTCGCGCTCATGGCGATTGGCATCTAGTAACCAACTACATGACTTGGTTCCAGTGACAGTACAAATATATCATGTAACTATTCGTCAGATAGCTAAATTAATGAACCATCAGGATTAACTATAATTATCCATGTGTTCACAAACCACATGGCTATAATACTCAACATAACAATCTTGCATTATATGTCATTTTAACAAGGTCTAGAATCTTCCCTCTTTTACTTGCCTGAGCGGTCCGGGTGGTTGGCTCCGACCCTCAGCTAAGGAAATCGCTACACAATAGAAAGTGGGATGGGTCGTTCCACCAATTATCTCGACCTTTCTAAAAGTTTGAAAGCTTCCCTCTCTCTAAGCAGTGGAGATTTACAAGACAAATACTGTGTCCTGACCGACACATATGTTCCCAAAGGATCTTAATTGACTATTATGCCAACAGGTATTGAATGAGCTTTTGTAATTATTCCTACGTCGAGGATAACGATTAATTAATGGCCTCACATGGGTCCATTCAACATGAAGGTTCGGGGTTCGTAATGCATGAGCCTGGCGGTTGACCGATGTCTCAAGTATAATATAGGCGCACAAAACCACTGTCGCCATGAGTTTTCGCTGCCCACGAGCGTACATAACTCATCTATAAGTTCTCGGGAAATCATAGAGCTGCGAGGTGTCCCTGTTTCCTCGACTCTATCAAGGATTCCAATCCGGAACACATTTCAATCCTTTCTTCAGAGTTAGGGTCCATTCACTAGAACTCCGGAATAAATAATATCTCCAACAATGTCCACGACATAGGAGAATTCATACGTAGAATAGACTATCTGGCCCCTAATGCTCCATGCTACGACATTCCGACCTCTAATATTAAGAGAAATCTAACATTTACTCTATAAGCTTCTCAATTAAGCTGCAAATTCAATTCAATAAAAGCTCTTTCATTACTGGTATCATTACCGAATATATGCAATATTCTGATATAAAACTTCTTTCCATAATTACTGAAATGTAATCTCATTGTAACATCTTCCTGCTTAGATTGATAAGTCTTGCACTTAGCGTTAATAATTCTCGCTTACAACATTTATTTGTTTCCTGATGTGTTCATTCATACTCTTAATAACCATTATTATTATTATCATCATTTCTCACTGACATAAATGACCAAAATCATCCTTTATTATTATTATTGAAAATCTCATTGACATAAATGACCAAATCATTATTTATTATTATTCTCACATAAATTACCAAAATTTCCGACATAGCTAAACGTTTTAAACTCGAACAATCGCGTTCGTTACATTTACATAACTGATTGCCATTCTTAATTCATAGTGGGAATAATTACTCCACTTAATGATGCAAATCATCATTTCAACTCTATAAAAATCAACTCATTACTGATTAAACATGGAGGATCAGCCTCCTAACTGACTTTTACTGGCATCTATAAGGAATTCGCAATATCTTTACGGAATCAAAGACATGCATCGGTCCATACTTCTACATAATTATAACCATAATTTGTGGGGTACTTACATCTCTATAGGCATCTAAGGTGGCTCCGACCAATCATATTCTTCCATGTCGCCCGCCATAATGGGTTTAACGCGACATATTTCTCTTGTTTACACACATTTGATTACACCTAATTTCTATCACCAACACGACACGTTGCATACCTTTCAGGAAGTTATCACTCCCCAAACATGTAAAACACTTCATCAAACACTACTTTAAATGATATTTTTACATATACATTACACTGAACACTCGTCACTTTATACACACTTCAATGCTGAAATTCCCTAGCAGAGATCGAAATTGCAGGTGTCGACGGCATCTGACGTTACCAACTCCTGATTGAAAGTCTGGTTATCTGCTCTCGGAACTCTCCAACAGTTTTATGACGATCATTACTCCTACAGTAAGCGTCCTGCGTTACATCAATACGCTGGCTCCCAAACATGAGCGTTAACATCTGGTATTCTCATGGCAATACCAAACACTTAGTAGAGTTTCTTTAGCGCATTCTATCGTTGCTACACACATATACGATTAGTTAATACTATACACACTGCGCTTAATAAAGTTCAACACTTTCACAAATAATTATATACAATATTTCTACCGTTAGTCTATACGGTGCTTCGTAACTGAACACGTCATAGTTCGTGCTGCTAATTATGCCTGTATCACGACTATTATTCATACAAGCATGTTTACTGTTTCTTTTACACATACCAGTCCTTGTTCGGCGTCTCGATGAATAGATCCGTCATGCGTTTTGCCTTGACGAACTTGCTTCAACCTGGCTGTAGCTGACTGAAGTTTCACTCGAAGACTGCACGTAGCTTATTTGAAGACTTCTGTCTGCGGCTTACACGCTGTCTCGTACTGCTGCATATTTGCTGCATACTGATTGCAACTTATTTCCATTGTGCTACAATTGACAATTGAGTAAAACTGTAACTGGCTGTAACTGCGCTTGGCGGCATGTAGACTGAGCTTGACTGCGTCTCGAC
The DNA here is from genome assembly GCA_946902985.2 of Meconema thalassinum. Taxonomy (NCBI): domain Eukaryota; kingdom Metazoa; phylum Arthropoda; class Insecta; order Orthoptera; family Tettigoniidae; genus Meconema; species Meconema thalassinum. The sequence continues at coordinate 29,359,636 of OX336394.1, forward strand.
TGAGCTTCAAGTGAGTTAGAACAGAGTAACACTGAGAACAGAGGGCTCCTCCTGGGGTCTACTCCCTTATATCGGATTTCCACAGAAAGTAGAGCAACATCTTCCCGCGTAATCTTCGCTCCTCTCACAGCATGATTCAGGTCTTCAAACCATGATCATTGTGTTCCTCTTTCTTCACAGGTCCCAAAACTATATGTGTGCAAAGGAATCGCTCGTTCAATTAATTAATATTAATTCCTTTCTCCATGGCGTGGGACGCTACCTAGTCGGGAAATCCCCTACAACATCTCCACATCCATCCGCGAACAATGGTCGTTTTACAGTCCTTACGCACATCACTAAATATGCACCAATTTCGCAGGTAAAAGACTCTAAAATTATCTTCTTGCCAAGATATTCACCTGTGTGCAACTCTCATCTCGATTCGTTACTCCAATCACGAGTAATCAATGATTTTTCTGGGCATTTCACCGCCCCTCCTCTAAATCTATTCTCCGTCGGGGAATAACTGTGTCATTATTCAGGCCTCTCCCCTGCTCCAGACGACATAATGGGGTGACAGAGATGGACGTGGCTCCACTGGGACCAACCCACAATTCTGGGCCGATTAGTAAATGTCAGCTCTGCCCTCCTCTGTGCTTCAAACCTCCAATAGCTTACACCAAATCGTCTTATAATGATATAATCTGCTCATTATTTCCTACATTATTTTAATAAATAATGCCATTTCATCAAAAAATCACACCAGTGATTAAATATACATTTCTTTCGAGGGTTTTTTTTACCAAGAAACTCCCTGTACAGATCTCTGGTTCGCTCCCTGGTGGAACCTTTTTACTGAGATCACAGTCTCTGAGAACCATGTTCGATTCCAGTCAGCATAACCCCATCGGGTTCAGTACTTATTATTATTATTATTATTATTATTATTATACATAAATAAATCTGTCATTGTCCCCCTACAGCAAACTTACTCACTTGAAAACGCTACTTGCGACAGGATCCTGTAACGAGGAGAACCGTTTATTCAGCTTCCAAAGGAGCGAATGCTTATTCTAAGTTCCTTGGAAGCGAGTCAGGTATGCAGCATCAGTGTGTTTTGCAATGGGACTGTTCTAGACGACCTTCGTTTTGCCACCGCAAGAGTGCAGCAGAGACCGAAGGGGTCCAGGCGCATACGAATTGGGTTACTGGCTGCAAAGAACGCCAATATGGAGCTCCTTTTGAATTCCTTGTCGATGCTTAGCATTCGCCATTATACCCCGTTTAGACGTCTCAATCGCGATCCCGATTATCTCTCATCTGGGTAATGTCCAATCGCGATCAACGGCATTTGTCATTGGTCCCATCATGAAACAACAGGATAATCGACTATAACAGCATGACATCGCTAAGGTCTGCCAACTTTTGAATCCCAAGAGTTATAGCAGAAATTAACGGTTGTTTGTTTGTATATTATTAAGTATATACAAATCGTGAGGAGATGTGTAGGCAAGGCCTACTCTTGGTGTGGAAATAAAAATATTTTAAAATATTCATGCACAGGTCTAGGATATTTATTGCATAAATACTTCTTTGTTCGTCCAGAGTCATTTGATCATATCAGAATCCCTTCTATGTCTAAGACAATACATTCATGTCTTTATTAATCGTCTTCATCGACTTTCCCCAACGCTAATAAAAAAATCCTTGTTTAAATACTGGTATGTTTGTCTCTATCCATCATTTCGTGTCTCTCAATCTTCATATATCTGATATCAACCAACATAAATACAACCATAATGGCCATCGTTACATACTTCTCGCTTTCAAAACACAAGATAATACAAAATGGCCTACCTTTCCTCTGCCTACTTCACTCACAGAGCAGGAGGATATAACACACCGACGATCGCAATGGCCGCGAACGCGATTATCTAGTTGTGGGAACGGGATCAGGCTGATCCTGTTGGAGGGAAAGTTGATCGCGATAATGTAATACTGTAGCGTTTAGACGTCCCAACTTAATCTGCATCGGGACCTGATCGCGACCCCAACCGGGACGTCTAAACGTATTGGACCTGTCCTAATCTTCTAGTCATGCTGCACTCTGGTGACATTTGACAGTTACACGCCCATTGCACCTTCATGAGCGATTGTCAACACTGTACAATAAGAGGAAAATGACGCGACGAATCGAATAATAATATTATTGTGTAATACTGGACTATACCACTTCTATAAATGTTGCGTTATTATTGATATTGTTTATGCGGTAATGTGTGGCAAAACAAGTGTTTTGTTAACTTATTGCTGTAACGGGCGTTTGATATGAATGTGTTCAACACTATTTGGTTAATGTGCGTTTCCATTTAACTGATGGTCTATTATATTGTTGTTAGTACACGGACACACACAGTATGGTTACATAACCACATTTAATGTTTCAATACTCGATCTTTTCCTTTAATATTTACCTTTCTCTCAGAAACTATCAACAGGAACTCATCAGGGATGTTCTTCAAGACGCTCTCCATACTTTGACAGAAGCTTTCCGAAAATAAAAGTAGTTCTTCGATTTTTAAGAATCCTTTCAAAAGTGCATAATTTTAAAAGCACTTTCGTAAACATTTCCAGCTGGCAAAATTAAACTAAAGACAATTTTCAAAAACGGGCGAGTTGGTAACATGCTGGGTCTCTATGGCGAAGTTCGCGGGTTCAAACCCGGCTGAAGTCGTCGGATTCTTTAAGAGCGTTAAAAATCCCTCAGTATGCCTTCCTTCGGAGGGGAAGTAAAGCCGGCGGGCCCATGTCATATAGTTAAGGCATGTAAAAAAATACTTACAATAACTACACCTGTGTGAAGCTCAATTTGTAGGTTTGAATTGATAACGCTATATTACTTCCAACGTTTGCCGCCAGGTGCTGACTGCGATGTAATCTAGTAGCCAAGTCCGCAGCTAGGTGTCGTGGACAGTAGCATTTGGTAGCAAAAGTAGGAACTACTCGAAATTTAAGATCCCCACGATGCTAAAAATTACGAATTCTACATTTAAGAAAAATAATTAAGAAACTCAAAACTTAAAAGATTGGTTGGTTGGTTGGTTGGTTGGTTGGTTGGTTGATTCCTCAGCTTAGGGGCTGCGACAACGCGGTCATGAAGCCCCGAGTGTGTAGAATCTGTCTGATAACCGATGTTAATTGTGATGACTGTATTAGTGTGTGTTATCTGAATTTTAATTCAAGTAAAGACTGCAGACTTTGAATTTTTCAAATAGTTCCTGCTTTTGCCGCCAAACGCCACCGACAACGACCAACTAGTTCCGAGTTTAGTTACCAGATGCCACCGCAGTCGGCTCTTGACAACGAACGTAGGAACCTAAGAACGTTAGTCAAATGTTTAACCTATATATAGTTTAGCTTCACACAGGTGTATTTAGTGGAAGGTTCTTTAACATGCCATAAATCTATGACATAGGACCGCCGGCTTTACTTCCCCTCCGAAGAAGGGCACATTGAGGGATTTTTAACGTTCTTAAAAAATCCGATGACTTCGGCTGGGTTTGAACCCGCGATCTTGGGCATAGAAACTCAGCATGCTACCAACTGCGACACCGTAGTCGCTACTTAAAAGATTAATACAGCGCAAAAGCACAACTTTGTAAATGTTGAAATGTTTGGGTATTGTGGAGGCCCTTATACAATCAGCAGTGTTTAGTTAAGTGTGGGGTAGCGAGGCTGAATTCCCTTGTTAACGATCAAGGCAGAGAAGGACTACACTTTCCAACCAGGAACCAGACCACACGACGCTGTGAGTGACAGAATTACAAGTTTTGAGAAGTCTGTGAATATGCTAAACGAATCCTCCAATCCGGAACCTGGGCGGAGTGTACAATATTCAAGAGCAGTAGTGGTTACCTTATGCAAGCGTAACGTGTTCCACTGCCTGCAAATGTCGCAATCAAATATTAAATTTGAAAGTTTGCGACTCACACAGCGTCTGCTGTCCCGTCAATAATTCAGGACTCCACTATTCTCTTTCTGTGGCAAGGATTCTGTCATCTTGGACCGTTCGCAATATTTTCACGCTACGATAAACACTATCATATATATTATTTCAGTAGTACAGATCCCCCCTGCGGCGCTCATAAGCGACCGATCGTGACAAATGAGCATTCAAATGAAAGAGAATAGATTTTAGCATTTACGAATTGCACTCTAATTTCATAAAAATCTATAATTTCTTTAAAAAAAATGTACGAAGTGTGCGATTTGCAGATACTGTTGCTCTAGGAAAATACGCTCCATGATTGCTGTCCACTTCACATTTTGGCCGCTGTGATGCCTGTTTCATATCATTTTAACATTCTGAGGTCTATCCTTTATCATTTTGCGAGGATTTTATAAACAGTAAATCAAAGGAATGAGTACTCAAATCGTATAATTTCATAAATAATGAATAAGCGGTGAGTGTTAAGTGAACGTAGAACTTAGAATTCTAACTGAAATGTAAATAGTGTTCTATAATCATTTGGTTACCAACCGCAGTGGCCGAGAGCGCTACCGTCCCAGCATTTGCCTGGTGTTGATAATGGGAAATCACGGAAAACCATTTCAAGGACGGCTGATGGTGGTTCTCGAACCCACGCCTCTACCGAGTCAGCAGAGAGCTAGGCCCCATGACCTAACACTGTCGGTAGTGAATAGCTATAACTGTAGTACCTGTGAATCACCTGCGGGTGACGTCATTGCCATAAGATTGCTATACCTGCCCTGATGGCATTCACAAGTTCACGTTTATTTCTATGAATATAAACAAAATATAGCTCTGGTCTGATATGCCCTTCAATCCCATTCTCTGGATACAGCCATGTATTATCAGTATTTAAATTCATCGGGTAAAGTTACCGGCTTCGGTGGCGTAGTTGGTAGCATGCTGAACTGCTGTGGCCAAGATCGCGAGTTCAAACCCGGCCGAAGTCGTCGGATTTCTTAAGAGCGTTAAAAATCTTTCAGCATGTCAAGTGACGATACAAAGCGAGCAGCAGCATGCATCAATCGTCCAACGCTGCCAGTCGCATTGCAAACAGTGACATGGAGGCGTCAAACGAAGAGCAAAGAGGTGTTGTTCGATTTCTGACAGCGGAAGGAGTAGGGGGAACGGACATTCATCGCCGAATGTCACAAGTGTACGGCGAACACTGAATGTCCGTTGCAAGGGTCAAGGCGTGGCACAAGACCTTCAGGGAAGGACAGGTGTCGTTAGCCGATGATGCCCGGTCTGGGGCACCTCCCTGCATTACCGATGAAAACGTCCAGCCGGTTGATGCACTCATTACCCAGGACCGCCGAGTGAAAGTGAACGCCATAGCCGCCGTGGTCGGATTGAGCGTCGGAAGTGTGCACACCATCATGAAGGAACGACTGCACTTGCGGAAAGTGTGTGCCCAATGGGTGCCCCACAGTCTTCAACCACACCAGGAAGCATGTCGAATGGCCTACTGTCTTGGTCTTGGTTGGACAATTGATGCATGCTGCTGCTCGCTTTGTATCGTATCGTGACATGCACGCGTGCCCTCTAGCAACGGGCTGTGACCTTCCACGCTCTGGTCAGAACCACACCTCGTTACACACGCCACGATAAGCCGATGTCGTCACCGGTTTGCGCATTACAGCCTCCAGCTCGTTACTTTTTGAACGCACCTTATACTTGAAATTGAACGGAACTTGTAGCTCACCCTAAGGGTGTCCACTGGAAGCTGCTACAGACTCAGGTGAGCCGAACATGTCCTTGGACACTCCCGGCACTAAATGCCATACGATAAATAAATAAATAAATAAATAAATAAATAATATTTAAGTTCATCGGGAAAAGTTGATAGAAAATCTTCACATGAACGCAATAGCTGTACAAAAGAAACAGTAGGCATTTTAATCTGTCTCGGAAATAGTTGTTTTAGTATCAAATTAACTTGACTGCGAATGAGAACAGAGCTTTGAAAATTAGAACTTGGATAATGAGATCAAACTTTCCTTCCGTTAACATGATCAAAGTGCTCCAGCTACAAAGAAGTAACAATAGTTGAGTCTATAAAACCTACTTGTAGGGACTCTGAAAGAGATGAAGACTCCCGTCTTCAATAAACTCCTCCCCTTCTCCAGTACTTTTAATGTTCTCCTTTCGCCCGTGGCGTCGAATGGAGTTCACAGAAGAGGAGCTGGACAAGGCCCAATCAGGTCAGCAAATACATCGATCAGCGCAAGCAGCAATAACACGACAGGGAGAGTAAATAAACTGCCCAGATAACTGACAATAAAGGCATGCACTTCTTGGAGTAACAAGGTAAGTTTATCTGCTCTGTATGGGCCTGAAGAGTTAAGACTACAAGGGCTTTATATGTACTAAAATGTTAAAATGTTTAACTAAAATGTTAAAATATGTACATATTCACACTTTGGTCCTAAGATTTTCCGAAGGATTTTACTTCCTTGTCAGCCTACTTTTCACATTTTGCAAAAATGGGGAAAAGGAAGACTTATGAGATCGATCCGGGAAAATGTGTGTCTGTCTGTCTGTGTGTGCCCCCCCCCCCCATCAACTCCTAAACGGCTGCAGCAATCGAAACCAAATTTGGTATGAGTAAAGATCTATACCGGAACATCTCAATGACATACATGAAAATGATGTCAGTGCTACCAACCGCCGAAAAATCGCAATTGAAATTGGAAGATATACATGATAACTATTCCAAAATTGGCACACGTATGGATAATTTTTTTTTTTTTCAGTTTAATTGCCTGGAGGCCAGACATGACAGTGTTGCCAACAATATTCTAAGCCTGCTGAGAGCTCCAACATTTAAATGCATGTAACTTCTATACTAACTAATGCGCTTCAACAAAATTTCGAATGTACTATGTGTACATAAACAGATATGACTGAGCGTATTATTAAGAAACACCAGGGCTGCCAACTGTTAATAAATGCTCTCTCTATTTTTTAAAAATCCAAATACCAATATATCAGAAAGTATGCGAGCCAACAGCTTTAAACATTGCACACGTACAGCAGCTTTCATTCCAGATTAATTTGGAGTAACTAATGTATGTCAGTGCTGCCAACATGCTGATAGGTCCAATTTTAAAATACCAGTAACTTCTATACTAACAAATGGTTTTCATCCCAAATTGGCATAACAATAGATCATACTATTTCAGATTATTTGTGACCAACACCTGCATGACATTGTTACCAATATGGTTTTACGCACGCTGTTAGATCCAATGTTTAACTGCATATAACGTCCATGCTATTCATTGGACTTCAATCAAATTTTGTATTCTGTACCTTAAGAGATGGAACCAAGAATATATTCAGTCTCCAGGGCTGACAACTGTAGTGCTCTATTAGGCTACATTTTGCCATGTATATTTCAAACTAATTAGAAATTTCGATATAACCAACTTAATTTCGTCATTATTCTAGATAGATTCATATAGGTTAATCATTGGCATGAATCTCAAATTTTAAGAAAAGTAGACTCTTTAGTTCATCACGCAAATTCTTAGCCTACTTTTCATATTTTGCAAAAATGAGGAAAAAGTAGACCTATGAGATCGGGCAAATGTCTGTCTGTCTGTCTGTCCTTCTGTCTGTCTGGCTGGTGTGTGTCCCCCCTATCAACTCCTAAACGGCTGCAGCAATCGAAACAAAATTTGGTAGAAGTAAACATCTATACCTGAATATCTCACGGCCATATTTGAAAATGATGTCAGTGCTACCAACTGCTGAAAAATCGCAATTGAAATTTGAGCACCACGTCGGATATCATGGAAGGTATGAATGGGAGCTATTTCAAAATTGGCACTCGTATAGATAATAATATTGCAGTGTAATTTCCAGGAGGCCATACATGGCAGTGTTGCCAAAATGATTATAAGCCTGCTGATAGGTCCAAATTTTAAATGCATATAACTTCTACTCTATCAATTGGATTTCAACCAAATTTCGTATGTGCTATGCGTACATAAACAGATATGACTGAGGGAATTCTTAAGAGCCACCAGGGCTGCCAACTGTTAATAAATGCTCTCAATGTTTTTTATCCAAGTACCCATATATCAGAAAGTATGCAAGCCGACAGCTTTAAACTATGCACACGTATAGTACCTGAAATTCTATATTAATTTGGAGTAATTTATGTACGTCAGTGCTACCAACATGATTCTATGCCTGCTGAGAGGTCCAAATTTAAATACATGTAATTTCTATACTATCATTTGGATTTCAACCAAATTTCGTGTGTGCTATGTGTACCATAACAGATATGACTATGCCGATTCTTTATAGTAACCAGGGCTGCCAACTGTTAATAAATACTGTCTCTCTTTTTGTTACCCTAATACCAATATATCAGAAAGTATGCAAGCCAATAGCTCTAAACTTTGCACACGTATAGTACCTGGCATTCTAGATAAATTGGAGTAACTAATATAGGCCTACGCCAGTGCTGCCAACATGATTCTAAGCCTGCTGATAGGTCCAATTTGAAAATGCATGTAACTTCTATACTAACTGATGGATTTCATTCAAAATTGCCACAACAGTAGATCATATTATTTCAGATTATTTCTGACCAATAAATGTATGTCATTGTTGCCAACATGATTTTACGCGCGCTGTTAGATGCAATGTTTAACTGTGTAACGTTCATGCTGTCCATTGGACATCAACCAAATTTTGTGTTCTGTACCTTAAGAGATGGAACTAAGAATATATACAGTCACCAGGGCTGCCAACTGTAGTTCTCTCTTAGGCTACATTATGCCAGGTATACAGTATTTCGAATTAATTAGAAATTCCGATATTGCCAACTTAATTTCGTCATTATTCTAGACAGATACATATAGGTTAATCATTGGCATGAATCTTAAATTTTAAGAAAAGTAGGCTCTTTAGTTCGTCACTGAACTTCTTGTTTTTATTTGAGATTTGGTACCAATTCTGTTATAACCACTGCGTTTGATCTTTGTTAATACACCGTAATTCTTTTATTATATCTGTCCCAAGTAATTTTGTATGCTCTTTGTAGTTTTGTAGTTCTTTCTCTGTTAGCTTACTGATGTAACCTTTCTGGTTCAATAATTTCACCCTAATATTTAAATCTGTTTACTTGAGCAATATTCCCATAGTTGGTGTTTAAGTTAGTGGTTGATTGTTGGAAACGGAGGTTTTGGGTCTGTCATCATCAACATCGATTCTGGCCAACTAAGGAGAACGTAAATAACTCAGTTTCCAATGGCGCCAGTGTTCCTTCATTCTCTTGCTCGCAGCTTCTTTCTTTTTAGCTGTCCAATGTTGTTTCTTCTCGGTCGCTGTTTCTGGCTCTAAGAACCCCTCAAATGTGTGTATCTTATTCCTGAAAATGGTTTTGTCGCGGATGTCTTGATCAGTGATGTTCATTTCTTGTAGATCCTTCTTGGTGTTAGCAATCCATTTTAATTTTTAGCCTACTTTTCACGTTTTGCAAAAATGAGGAAAAAGTAGACTTATGAGATCGATCCGGGAAAATGTGTGTCTGTCTGTCTGTCTGTCTAGCTGGCTGTGTGTGTGTCCCCCCCTATCAACTCCTTAACGGCTGCAGCAATCAAAACCAAATTTAGTATGAGTAAAGATGTGCACCGGAATATCTCACGTCCATATTTGAAAATGATGTCAGTGCTACCAACTGCTGAAAAAACGCACTAGAAATTTGAGCTCCATGTTGGATATCTTGCAAGGTATGCATGGGAGCTATTTCAAAATTGGCACACATGTAGATAAGACTATTTCAGTTTACTTTCTAGGAGGCCAGCCATGACAGTGTTGCCAAAATAATTTTAAGCCTTCTGATAGGTCCAATGTTTAAATGCATATAACTTCTACACTATCAATTGGATTTCAACCAAATTTTGTATGTAATATCTGTACATAAACAGATATGACTGAGCGTATTCTTAAGAGCCATCAGGGCTGTCAACTGTTAATAATTGCTCTCTATATTTGTTTTATCCAAATACCAATATATCATAAAGTATGCAAGCCAACAGCTTTAAACTATGCACACGTATATTCTGACATTTTAGATTAATTTGGAGTAACTTATATACGTCAGTTCTACCAACATGATTATAAGCCTGCCGATAATACCAATTTTTAAATACATCTAACTTCTATACTATCAGTTCGATTTCAACCAAATTTCGTATGTGCTATGTGTACCATAACAGATATGACTATAAGTATTGCTAAGAGCAATCAGGGCTGCCAACTGTTAATAAATGCTGACTATATTTTTTTACCCTAATATCAATATATCAGAAAGTATACAAGCCAACAGCTCAATACTTTGCACACGTATAGCACCTGACATTCTAGATTAATTTGGAGTAATTAATACAAGGCAGTGCTGCCAACATGATTCTATGCCTGCTGATATGTCCAATTTTAAAATACATGTAACTTCTATACTAACAAATGGATTTCATCCAAAATTGGCACAACAAGATATCATAATATTGCAGATTATTTCTGACCAGCACACTCATGACATTGTTGGCAACATGCTTTTACGCGTGCTGATAGATCCAATGTCTAACTGCATGTAACGTCCATTGGACTTCAACCAAATTTTGTATTCTGTACCTTAAGAGATGGAACTAAGAATGTATTCAGTCACCAGGGCTGCCCACTGTAGTGCTCTATTAGGCTACATGATACCAGGTATAATTTGATTTAATTAGATACTTCGATATTACCAACTTAATTTCGTCATTATTCTAGATAGGTTCATATTCTGTAGAATAATCATTGGCATGGAAAGTAGGCTGTATAGTTCTTCACGGAACTTCTTGTTATTATCATTATAATAATAATAATGAAAATCCACAGCCTGCTTCCAGTCTCCGACCGGGTCAGGAATGGAATGAATGAAGCCCCCATCTAGCGGCGAGGATATGAACTGTGCCGGCTGCCGAGGCCTGACGCACTCCTCTGGGGCAATGATTAAATGAATGACAGATGAAATGAAATGATAGTGGAGAGTGTTGCTGGAATGAAATTCTGACAGGGAAAACCGGAGTACCCGGAGAAAAACCTGTCTGCCTCCGTTTTGTCCAGCACAGATCTCACATGGAGTGACCGGGATTTGAACCACGGACCCAGCGGTGAGAGGCCGGCGTGCTGCCGCCTAAGCCACGGAATAATAATAATAATAATAATAATTATTATTATTATTATTATTATTACCCTGAAAACAAAAAAGAGCAAATATGTTGGGACATATTGTCAGACATAACAGCCTGCAAGCAAGAGTCATCGTAGGGATGTTAGAAGGGAAAAACACAAGAGGAAGACCACCACTTGCATACATCACACAGTTAATGACAGACACGAACACAAAATCATATCACGAATTGATGAGGATGGCGGAGAATGGAGTTGATTGGAGAGTTGCTGCTGGGCTGTTAACTTAAGACAGGGAGATTATTCTTACACCGTTTTGCCCATCTGTGGTGCGCCATAGAACTTAGCTTATGATGTTTGCTATCATTTTAAATGATCTTGTCGACTTCGTCGTTACGCTGACGTCTGGCGTTACGTTACGGTGACGGGATGAAATGTACCGAGAATGCACTAAGGTGTGTGACGTCATAGTACGATGTAGCAGCCGAGTACCAAGAAGGCAGTGCGAGAACAGAGTTTCAAGAAGGCAGTGCGAGAACAATCAAGTAGGCAGTGAAGAAACAAAATTGAATCTTGAAACTCTGTTCTCGCACTGCCTTCTTGGTACTCGGCTGCCAGCATTTAAAAAGATATAAAGTTCACTATTTCAGGCTGACTATCCAAGTCTTTTCTCTCAAAATCTCTTCATCTCGACACTAATAATCTTCCACCGTTCTTCAGTCCATGATTTCTTGGTCCTGGAAGTCATTTACTTACAGAAATGAAGGTTGTTGATTATTGTTCTGAACTGGAGTCGATCTTGTAAAATTTCCTCCATAATGCCATTTTCTTGAAGGTCTTTATCTATTTCACTAAGCCAATTGTTCTTGACTTTCATTGAGAGAGCAAGGTTGGTAAGCCTGTTATTGTCCACTCTGAGAATGTGACCGTTGAACTTCATTCGCCTTATTCTGAAGGTGTAAGATATCTTTTCTGCATGCTCATAAATGTACGTCAAATGAGATCCACCCCCATAGAAAGGTGTCTTTGTGTCCGCACGGTTACGAGTCGCACCTTAATCTTCCTCTCGCCCTGAGAGCAGCAACATTTCCGTGCTGCCCCATATTTCATTGCCATATTTTCTCGAGTTCGTTTTTCTTAGAATTCATCTTCCAGAGCGTCCAGCGCACGGCACTTCACTTGACAATCTGCGAGCGCCATCAAGAATTTAAACACGAGCTTCGTAGAACTTTTCCTCTCCAAGTCCATTGTAGTGATTCAAGCGTATCTATGCTCTTCGTCATCCGTAATTTCTTAGCCCTAGTGTTTCGGTGAGGATAATAATACAGTAATAGTTTAATGCAGGCAATGGCCATAAAATACAACTTAATTTCTCTAAATAACAATCGCTCGATTACTATTAAAACATTGTAAATTAGTCTTGATCTCTGCTGTAGGCTACTCCAACAGTGATTTCGTTCGTTTGGAACATTCACCAAAATGGTATCATGAGCATGATTTGTTACGCAATTTGCATACGCATTCTGGTAAAGGGTCTTGAAAGTATGTCCTGTTGCAAAGCTTGAGGTGATATCCATGTGTCGCCAGTCCAGTCACTGCACTGCGTATTGTGACGTTTGGTCCAGTCCAATTCCGGTTGAGCATCGCGTCAGTTGTGTAAAATTCTGTCGGTATATCAATCCTCTTCTGTTGTCTATTTTGCTTTACTTGTGATTCTTGTCGAGTAGCTGGAAGGAAGAGTTTAGTGCGTAGGTCTTCCACGAGGAAAGTTTCGTGCGCTAACTCATATGCACATTTAGATGGAGCAAATTTCGAAAATCCTAGTGCTGCTCTTAGGAACCTTGCTTTCACACAATCTATAGTTTAAAGGACGCTATAGCTGAGATCATTCCAAATTGTATGTGTCCCATATGTGAGGATGGGTAATACTTTAGCCTCAAATAGTTTCTTAGCTGTCGTTAGTGACAATTGCGTGATGTTCTGTATGTCATGTATTGCTATGATAGCAGCGGCCACTCTCTCTTGTACGTGTATTCAAAAAGATGTGTCTGTTGTCTGAAGTGTTACTCCTAAATACTTGAAGGCATTAGTAATTTGCGGAATGTTGTTCTGTAGATGGATTTAATCGCCTACTGCGAGACGATCCCCCATTCTGAAAACCATTAGTTTTAATTTTTCCAAGTGTGAATAATCACACCCCATACGCCCTGTGGAGGTGTCTGGCATAAAAAGACTCACTGTCGAGTGGAGAGACCCCCAGCTGATTGCGATGCATGGTGTATTTGTGATGAATTAACTGCGCCAAAGCTAGGCGGCTCATTCACTCCTGGGTGCTCCCAATTAAATGGTCGGTCGATTGCAAAGTGGATTACGACAGGTGATAATTAAAACTCTGGGCAATTCCAGAAATATAGTGGGGACAATTTGTTTCCCACATTGTACGCACTTGTCTGGAATTTTTCTGTTGATACAAGGTGACCAACTTTTTACCCAGAATTTAAGGGGCTCTTGAATGCACAAAATATGCAAATATTTCAAAATGCGTTTTCGCGCCATATTAATCTAAGGTCTCTTAACTCTCTAACGGCACATTCATTTATCTCATTCCTGAGGATACTTTCCTTATACACTAGTGTCCAAAAGTTAATCATAATTACTAAACCGGAATGTCAGACGGAGTGCTGAACAAACGGAAGGTGAATCACACACCATATTTCACACAACTTGGCAAAAATACAGTGTCAGAAAGGTTATGACTGCTAAGGTACACCTTTGAAAACAATTAATAAAACTTTGCAATATCCTCCTCAACAAAATATCCTGTTAATAGGGTGTATGTTTACCCGTAATGGCCACACATGCTTCGCAGCGATGTGGCATGCTCTCTATCAGATGGACCAAAAACTCTTGTGGCAGTCGATCCCATTCCACCGAAAGGGCAATGCGAAGGTCTTGGAGGGTCCTTGGTGGAGACTAACGGGATGAAAATCGCCTCCCCCAATGCATGCCGGGCATGTTCTACGCGTGCTGATAGGTTTAATGTTGAATCACATGTAACTTCTATACTAATAAATGAAGGTTTTTCAAAATTGGCACATATATAGATCATAATATTTCAATAGTTTGAGCATCCCATTTATGGCAGTGTAGCCAACCTGATTTTACGTATGCTGATAAATTCAATATTTAAATATTATGTAACGTGCATACTATCTATTGGATCTCAACCAAATTTTGCGTGTGCATTTTGTACCTTAAGAAATGGAACTAAGAATATATTTAGAGTCACCAGGTCTGCCCACTGTTGATATATGGACTCTATAATTTTAAGAAAATTAGGCTCTTTTGTTCGTCACGGAACTACTTGTTGCTATTCAGTTCGGTCCTGTTCAGCACGTGAGGAGTCTTGATATCTCCGCAGTCTTCCAATGTCAAGAAAGATCCTGACAAATGTCTCTTGTTCTTCCTCGAGGTCGTTTCCCAGGTATTTTACCCTCTGTCTCGTCAATCATCAGATTGCTATGCCGAAGCCCATATCGTAGCCATGCAAATTACCTCTTCCTGATGTATTTAGGCAACAGCTTTCTTTCTTGAAGCACCCCCAGGGGCTCACCTCTAGTGGGACGTGTGTTGGCGACCACGGGACCCCAGATGAGTCTGGCATTACTTCCACTCACTTGTGCCGGGTTCCTCTCCGTCTTCTTTCCTGTCGACCTCTCTTGGTCAACTCTTGTTCTCTTCCGACCCTGACGGTATTAGGGTATCCGAGGCCAAGGGAGTCTCTTCTTATCCCGCCTTAATTGGCCCTTGTCTCATCTTTCTTGATACCCTCCTTCTTCGAGGGGTCAGCTTTCTTTTCCATTTCATGCTATCACCTGCCTTTTGCTCAAGGCAAAGGCAAAGGCCCTCAAGGAGGGCTATTGCTACACCCTCATGTGCTCACGGCTGGTGAGTTCGAGAGTTGGCGATCCTCAGGGATTCCTAAGCTGGGTCCGTTTTTTCCCCTATTTCCACTGACTTTTGGGACGGTTTCTCTTCACTTTCCTTTTCCTATCTGCCTCTCATGGCTCTCCAAGTCCCTCAATTCTCATTCTTGAGGGCTGAAGGCATTTCTTTTCTTCCTGTCCTTTATTTGCCTTATCCTTTATTTGTTTACCATTTCTTCTTCTAGTTTGTAAGTCTGTAGTTAGTATTAGTTATAGTTTTCATTCCCATCTCATCTTTCACTATCATCCAAACCATTAGGGGCCGATAACCGAGATGTTAGGCCCTTTAAAACAACAATTATCGTCTCATCATCAACCTATCTTGAACAATTTTGACACCTCAGCTGATGTTTATCATTCGACGCCAACACCACATCTTGAATACCCATACTTGTAGCAAGAGGCACTACCGGAGCCGTTGTCCATACAGGACCTGCTGATGAACCTAACTTGGCGCACTCCGTAACAGACGCTGCAAAATCTCACAAAATTTCCTGAACTTTAAACACGTGGCTGTGAAAGCCGATGTCATAACTTTGTGATAATCATTGCTCATTAGTGCAGAATGACGAATATTAATTAGATATGAAACCTCTGTGTTTATTTTTCAGCCTGTCTTCAGACGACATTCTTCTTCACTAGAAATAAAACATCTTGACCCTATTATATAAGTAGAGTTGTCTCTCCGATGAAATAACTTGGCACAACTTTCCACTTGTAACTTTTTACTTGTCGTAACGAAGTTAAGTTGGGACAGACAACTTGAATGAGCTAGCGCGGGTGACAAATTAGTCTCAAGTATCCGGCCAGTGTGTTGCCAGCCTACCGTGCTTAACATTAGACGAGATATAGAGCACATTCCCAGGTAATTGGCATTCTCTCTTGCTGCCTACTGAGACGTACGAGTAGTCTACAGCATGGTCTAAAACAATACAATATAGAACTATGCAATTCTTCTAGGTTTGTGCCGAGTGTTGTGTGGGGCTTCGCCTAGAACACCAAGCTGGCTCATCAGCGAGCTCTTGGTGTCCCCACCCGGATCCCAACAGGCCGAAAACCTAGATGTTAGGCCCCTCAAAACAACACGGCACACACCTAGAAGAATTGCTGAGTTTTAATTCACTAACCGTGAAAGCCAATATACCATCTTTTTTGGAAGCCTTCATAGGGAGGCTATGGCTGCTTGAGCTTTTAGTTCGCACAGTAAAGAGGCGCAGGTGCGCTTCATATAAAGGGAGGTAGCGCGCAGTTCGCTACTCCTGTGGGGATCCGGGCGGGGACACCGAGAACCCGCTGATGAGTCAGCTTGGTGTCTTAGGCGAAACCCCCACACAAGACAGGGCACAAACCTAGAAGAATTGCCGACTTTTAATTCACTGACCGTGAAAGCCAATATACCATACAGGTTAGTCTACTGTGACGAGAAACGGTCCGGTTAGGGTGACGTTTTGAGACTACAGTCGGAATGGTCCTGAGTAAGAGTCCCATCTTTGCCAAATAAAGTGTTTCTTGACTGAGGGTTAAAACGGGACACACTTAGCCTCGTGAGGCAGAACCGAGAAGAAGTAAGTTCAGTTTACATTTCAATCATCCCAGAAATGGTTTCACATGCATTTCCACATCTCGAGGAAGACGCTGGGATGATTCCTAACAACGCTAGGGTCACCTTCTACCCAATCCCAATCTCAATGATAAAAATATGCACCACTACAGAGACCAGAGTAACACAGGTTATCATATGAATATCCTACACCTACACACACCCAAGGACACGGGGCTGAATGAAATGAAGCCACACACTGCTGGAACTCGGATACTAAATCGCCTTTAGCTGGTCGGTTACAGCCGTTTGAATGGTGTCCAGTGCCCCAAAACGACATCCCTTGAGGTGTGTTTTCAATCTCAAGAAGAGGAAAAGGTCACAAGGAGTCAAATCTGGCGAATAAGGAGCGTCAGGAACCACAGGGTCACTGAAACTGTTGTGTGACAAGACACATTATCGGGATGGAACACCTAGTTATGATGATGCTTGGTCTCACACGCAGGACCCTTTAGCGAATATATTCAAGAACCTCTCAATAGAAGTGTTGTTTGAATTTAACTAGGGGACCCGTGCGGGAACTCTCGCATAATGGTTGTGTGCGCCCCATGTGTACAGACTACCCGACCAGGCTCTAGTGCTATGTGGCTGTACACGAAACAGCTCTTCCAGGGGCTATCGTCTTGTTTATTTCTTTAAAATCACTTTATAAACAAATAAATATATTTCCGTTGACTTTTCAAGAAATGCAAGATTTATCCTGTACTATTGAGACGATTTGGAAGATTTTGGTACAAACCACACCTTCTAACTCCCTCTGGTTTAGGAGCTTGAGTTTTGTGAAAAATACACTTTACCGTATTATATAATAAGATTCGTTTCACTCATTGTCAGAACGCACAAGCAATACCTGCGTCACTGAAATAATCGCTACGGACAACCAACGTGATTTTAGCGAGGTTCAACTCGCACTGGTGACGTATCATATGTGCATCTGCCTCCCCTTCAATTCCCGCGTCTCCAGTATTGCCCGATCGCACACTACGTATGACACCATTCATTACACACCACTGAATCCACATTTCTGTGATTTTCTGCCATGTGTCCTACCAACCCATCTCTTCTTTTCATAAGCAGTCGCCAGAAACTTCTCTTCTCTCCCATTTGTTCCGCTATCTACCCATCTAATATTTATCATTCTCCTGTAACACCACATTTTAAATGCTTCTATTCTTCCCTTCTCTTCTGCGCTAACAGTCCAATTTTCACTTCCATAGAGCGTGGCTTCAGATATATACTTCCAAAATGAATTCGTAACATCTAGATCCATATTTGATGTCAACAGACTTCTTTTCTGTAGTAATGCTTTCCTTGCCTGAGCAAACCTATCTTTTATAACCTCTTTGCTTCTTCCATCACTGGTTATTTGGCTTCTTAAGTAGCAGAAGTCTCCTACTTCCTGCCAATTTGATGTCCATAAGGGTCTCACATTTCTTTCGGCTGTATTCCATTATTTTTGTCCTATATTTAGCCTACTTTTCACATTTTGAAAAACTGAGGAGAGATCGGGCAAATGTACGTCTGTCTGTCCCTCTGTCTGTTTGGCTGTGTGTGTGACATACCCCCCCCCCCCCGTATCAACTCCTAAGCGGCTGCAGCAATCGAAACAAAATTTGGTAGGAGTAAAGATCTTAACCTGAATATCACACGGCCATATTTGAAAATGATGTCAGTGGTACCAACTGCTGAAAAATCGCAATTGAAATTTGAGCTCCATGTTGGATATCTTGGAAGGTATGAATGGGAGCTATTTCAAAATTGGCACACGTATAGATAATAATATTGCAGTTTAATTTCCAGGAGGCCATACATGGCAGTGTTGCCAAAATGATTATAAGCCTGCTGATATGTCCAAATTTTAAATGCATATAACCTCTACACTATCAATTCGATTTCAACCAAATTTCGTATGTGCTATGTATACATAAGCAGATATGACTGAGCGTATTCTTAAGAGCCACCAGGGATGCCAACTGTTAATAAATGCTCTCATTTTTTTTTAATCCAAATACTCATATATCAGAAAGTATGCAAGCCGACAGTTTTAAACTATGCTCACGTGTAGTACCTGACATTCTATATTAATTTGGAGTTACTTATATACGTCAGTGCTGCCAACATGATTCTAAGCCTGCTGAGAGATCCAACTTTAAATACATGTAACTTCTATACTATCATTTGGATTTCAACCAAATTTCGTGTGTGCTTTGTGTACCATAACAGATATGACTATGCCAATTCTTAAGTGTAACCAGGGCTACCAACTGTTAATAAATACTGTCTCTATTCTTGTTACCCTAATATCAATATATCAGAAAGTATGCAAGCCAATAGCTCTAAACTTTGCACACGTATATTACCTGGCATTCTAGATTAATTTGGAGTAACTAATATACGTCAGTGCTGCCAAACATGATTCTAAGTCTGCTGATAGGTCCAATTTTTAAATACATGTAACTTCTATACTAACTAATGGATTTCATTCAAAATTGACACAACAATAGATCATATTATTTCAGATTATTTCTGACCAATACATGTATGTCATTGTTGCCAACATGATTTTACGCGCGCTGTTAGATCCAATGTTTAACTGCATGTATCGTCCATGCTATCCATTAGACTTCAACCAAATTTTGTATTCTGTACCTTAAGACATGGAACTAAGAATATATTCAGTCACCAGGGTTGCCAACTGTAGTTCTCTATTGGGCTACATTATACCAGGAATACAGTATTTCGAACTAATTAGAAATGTCGATATTACCAAATTAATTTCGTCATTATTCTAGATAGATCCATATAGATTAATCATTGGCATGATCTTAAATTTTAAGAAAAGTAGGCTCTTTAGTTCGTCACGGAACTTCTTGTTATCGATTTTAATCATGAATTCTTTGCTCAAGAGGGAGTCCATACTATTTTAACAAGTAGTTCCGTGAAGAACTAATTTGCATATTTTCATATACTGTAGGCCTATCCTATTAATATCAATTGTCTCTATCAACATACAAATTGTTAATTTGATTGCTAGGGGCGTTGTGGCTCAGCGGTCTAGCTGAATGCCTCTCACCAAGGCGGTCCGGGTTCGATTCCCGGTCAATGCATGTGAGATTTTCGATGTGAAATGCCATGTCCTGTGGTTCGGATTCCACGTAAAAAGGAGGTCCCGTGGCTCATGATCTCGAGATTAACGGTCACGTTAAACTACAAGCTTCCTTCCTTTCCTTAATTTGATTGCTGTAATAGATTCGTAGATACTGAGAACCGCCTAAATATTTTGGATGGTCACCATGTTGGATTTTTATATTAAAGGCCTTAGATTTATGTACTATTACATGAAGATTATAGTGTAGGGGTTTTATTCAAACTTCAATCGCATGATTAGGACACAACAAATAAAAGCGGGATTTTAAAATTTCGCTCAGCCGCCATCTTATGGTTATGAAAATAATCTAAAAGAATTAGATGCCAGTAGATTAAAATTTGTATTAGCATATACCGTATTAAGTTTCACTGCGCTCGGATGGTTAAAACGCAAGAAACGTTC
This sequence comes from Meconema thalassinum, assembly GCA_946902985.2. Taxonomy (NCBI): domain Eukaryota; kingdom Metazoa; phylum Arthropoda; class Insecta; order Orthoptera; family Tettigoniidae; genus Meconema; species Meconema thalassinum. The sequence goes on from OX336394.1 coordinate 29,379,975, forward strand.
ATTTGAATATTTAAATTTCGCGTCGCCGCCATGTTGGATTTGGTCTCGACAGGTTATTGAACGTCCCATAGGTGAACTCATGCTTATAGGCTCTATGCACTTACAACATTTCAGTTTGATTGCTGTAGTAGATTAATAGATATTGAGAACCGTTTAGATATTTCGGCTGGTCGCCATGTTGGATTTTAATATATGTGAGCCATAGAGTTATGTAATATTAGATGATGATTATTGTGTACGTTCATTATGCAAATGTTGATTTGGATCGCATGATTAAAACACAAGAAATAAAAAACTTAATTTTCGAAATTCACACAGCCACCATCTTGAGGTTACGAAAACAATTGAGCTAAATTAGATACCAGTGCATTACAATGTGTATAAACATTTGCTGTACGAAGTTTCATTGCGTTTGGATCATTAAATCACAAGAAAAGTCTATTTAAAACTTTCAACTTCGCTTGGCCGCCATGTTCGTTTTGTAGTTAACCGGTTTTTGAAAGTCTCATAGATGAACTTCCAGTAGTGTTCTTTACCTCCGTACAAAATTTCATGGTGATACCGGTAATAGTTTCAGAGATATTGAATGCCGGTGAAATATTTCGCACAGCCGCCATCTTGAGGTTATGTAAACAATTGAACGAAGTTAGATGTCGGTGCATTACAATGTGTATAAACATGTACTGTATCAAGTTTCATTGCGTTTGGTTGGTTAAATTGCGAGAAACGTCTATTTAAAAGTCGCGAATTCGCTTGGCCGCCATGTTGGTTTTGTAGTTACCAGGTTTTCAAACGTCACATAGGTGAACTTTTAGTAGTTCCCTTTATCACAGTACACAATTCCAGGGTGTTATCAGTAATAGTTTCGAAGATATTGAATGCTGGTGAAATATTTGAAGGGCACGGTCGGGGTCGTCCGGAATAGTGCTATGAACTTACCGAGTGTCATTGAAATCGCTCCAGCCGTTTAGAAGTTATTAGAGGGGGACACACGCCATCACACACACACACACAGACAGACACACGGACAAAAGGTGATCTCATAATCCTATTTTTTTCATAAATGAAAATAGGCTAAATATAATTCAAATCTTCTGGAGAACCGTCTAAGAAGACAATGTCATCAGCAAATCTCAGAGTAATCTCGCATACGACCGAGTGTGTCCCGTATTTAGTCGCATTTCTGTGTTCATTTTATCGCGTATCCATTCTTCTCCCACAGACCACAAAGAAGTTGTGCCGATCAAGTCCTGTCATTAACTACCTTCATCGAAGCAGGATTCCAACAAAGACTAAAGACTTCGGTAGCATTTGTAGACCTAAAGGCAGCTTACGACACAGTGTGGAGAGAAGGCGTTATCAGTAAACTCCTTAAAGTGATTCCATGCAGGAGTCTGGCTCACCTATAAACAACATGCTGAGTGACAGAACATTTCGCGTAGTCATGGGAAGTGAAATCAGCAGATCCAGCAAACTAAACAATGGACTTCCACAAGGATCAGTGCTTGCCCCACTTCTGTTCAATTTATATATTTCAGATATACCTCCCACAAAATCCAGGAAATTTGGTTATGCAGATGATTGGGCACTTGCCACTAACGACCTATGCTTCGAGGAGATAGAGGAAACGCTGACAAAAGATCTTGCTGTTTTCGGAAACTACTTCCGAAAATGGAGACTCCAACCAAGCATGAGTAAAACAGAAGTTTTTTGTTTTCATCTGAACAATCGAATGGCTTCAAGGGATCTCAAGGTATACTTCGATAACACCCTTCTCCGCCACAATAGACACCCCAAATATCTGGGTGTTACACTCGATAGAACACTGTCGTTCCAAGAACACTTGAGAAAGAGTGCTGCCAAGATTCAGACACGCAACAACATCATTCGTAAACTATGTGGTACTACTTGGGGTGCAAGTGCAACTACTTTACGTTGCTCAGCTCTTGGCTTGGTTTACTCTACTGCAGAGTATTGTGCCCCTGTCTGGATAAACAGCCCTCATGTGAAGAGAATAGATGTTAAATTAAATGACACAATGAGAATGATCACAGGCACGATCAGATCAACTCCTATTCAGTGGCTGCCTGTATTAAGCCATATTCCCCCACCCCACCTCCGCAGATGCAATGCTTTGATGAATGAATACAAGAAGATCCAGATTAATCAAGGACTGCCCATTCATGAGGATATCCACCACCTACATATACATAGACTGAAGTCAAGACATCCACCCATCTGCACGGCGGAGAACCTGGCAATGAGAAATGGTCTAATGAATTGAGACAATTCGCCCCAGCAGAGTCTTTGGAAATGCCATGCATCTCACAGAAGGTACCTGGCTTTGAACAACCTCGGAAAGTATGGTCCAAGCTAAACCGGATCCGAACTAACCATGGTGTGTGTGCAGATCTGCTATACAAATGGAGGAAAAAGTCATCATCTTGTTGCGACTGTGGTGCTGGGAGGCAAACTGTGAAGCACATGACCCAAGAATGCCCACTGAGCCGTTTCGACGGAGATAGAAGAGAATTTTTCCTGGGGACGCCACAAGCGATTAACTATGTAAATAGTGTAAATATAGATCTGTAGCTCATGTATACGCCATACGATAAATAAATCTTCTCCCATTCTGCCCGATGTAATTAGCTTGACTTCTTGTGTCTTGGCACGTAATGGAATATACCCCTGACATTGAATATGGGTCTTGTTTATTTAAATTAGGCTACTGTTGTGCAGATGATTTCCGATTGTGTTATTTGTATTCCAGTATTTTAATAAAACATCACATAGACCACAACTAACAAGTACTGCAACTAAATGAGTATAGTCTACATATTGTAAATATTTTCACCCATAATTTCTGACATACATTTCAGGGCCTAAGTGTAATGGATCTGATGATGATCGCATGACGATTGAAACTGGTCATCCAAGTGTATTTATCAATCTCATGTAATTTGTTTCTGGATTGGGGAATAACCCAACTCTTTTGGGAAAAACTCGTGTTGACTGACTGAAAAGCATGTAACTTACATAACTCATCATCATCATCATCATCATCATCATCATCTTGCACAGTTTGCAGCCACTGGCCGGGTCTGTTTGGAACACAAGCCTCTCCAACGTCTTCTGTCTTCCCACCATCTCTCAGCCTCCACCCTTGTCCAGTCTTCTCCTCTCTTCTTCACGCTTTCTTCCACCCCCTTCAGCGACCTGTCTCTCGGTCTTCCTCTCGGTCTCTTTCCTTCCCACTTCATCTCGTGTATCCTCCTGGGTATCCCCTTCTCCATGCAAGTCTAGATTTCTCTATACCATCCTGTAATGGTTCCTCCTTCATTAAATCTCTGGTCCTCTCATTTCTTATTCTGTCCATCTTTGTACCTCCAATACTGCTTCTCAAGAACCTCATCTCACTGGCCTGTATTTTGCTCTTCTCCCTTCCTTTCATAACCCAGGTCTCCGAGGCATACGTCAGGATAGGGACATAGTACGTCCGATATATGATCTTTTTGCTGTTCTGAGGGACATCCTTGCTCCATAACATGCTTCTGACTCTCCTCCGGAATGCTTCTGCCTGTCTCCCCCGCTCATTTATTTCTCTATCGTTTCTTCCATTATCTTGTATCAGGCTTCCCAGATACTTGAAACTCTCCACTTTCTTCAGCTGTTCCCCACCAATTGTTATTCCCGTTGTGGTTCTTTCCTTCTTCCTTGTTGTGATCACCATCTCACTCTTATTTATGCTAAATTTCATCCCATAACCTTGTATTATTCCTTCCCACACGTCCAACTGCTCCTGTTTGGAAATACAGATACTAATATAATAACTTTCAAATGAGCATTCAACCATATTTCATTAAAAAAAGACCTATACAAGGTATAACACATGAAAAATGACCTAAAATGTACCTAATTGTTAGAAAATGACTATTCTGGAAAACTACTTCTTTAAATTTTTCTCTATTTTCCATCATTGCTTGTTCAATGTGCAGATTGAAAAGTATGGGTGATAAGTTGCAGCCTTGCCTTACACCTTTCTAAATATCATCTCTCTCATGTTATTGGGCTCGAATAACTGCCATGTGGTTTTTGTACAGATTGTGGATCACCTTGCACTTTATTCCAAACCTTTTCAAAATGGTGGCTTCGGTGGCGTAGTTGGTAGCATGCGTAAGGTCGCGGGTTCAAACCCGGCCGAAGTCGTCGTTTTTTTAAGAGCGTTAAAATCCATCAGTATGCCTTCCTTTGGAGAAATTCCGGTTGGCCCATGTCATAGATTTATGACATGTAAAAGAACTTCCACTAACTAAACTTGTGTGAAGCAAAATTTATAGGTTAGGTTTGATTAATGCTCTTAAGTTCCTACGTTCATTACCAGGTGCAGGTTCCGATGCCATCTAGTAGTAGTCAAGTTCACAGCTAGGTGTCGTGGACGGTAGCATTTGGTAGCGAAAGTAGGAACTACTTAAAATCCTCGTATGCAGTCCTTATTTGAATTAAAAACAGATAACACACACCGGCTAGGGTTTCGTTCGCTAAATCACGACATCGTAAACGAAACTCAATTTGTCGTGATATATCGATTTGAATGGCTGCCTGTGATTGGCTAGTTAAAGTGATTTTCTTTCTGACCGCTAGATACCTCGAGGGTAACACTGAAACGTCAAGTCGGAAGTAATGATGGCTTTACTATAATACAGTCATCATATTTAACACCGGTTAGCAGACAGATTCTACACACACCCAAAGTACACGGGACTACATGATTGCGTTGTTGCAACCCCTAAACTAAGGAACCAACCAACCTTTCCAAATGTCAAATAACATATTCCAATCAACATTATCAAAAGCCATGCACGTTCTGTTATCCTTCCATATTCAACCTTTCGAGACTGGCCTAAGGCTTAGTACGTTTCTCCTGAAACCAAATTGATTTTCACCCAACTGGGTATCCTACAGTTGGATGTTCAAACAAATACCAGTGGCCCATCAGTTACAACACGAATCACAACAAAAACAAAAAGTTCCTACATGGAATATGGCCGTGTATTTATTTGCATGTTATCACCCATTTGTGTCTGGGCGCTTGGAACAAAGCCGATGTATGCAAAATGAATTGATAAATGCATGTGCAGTGGATGCTGCTCCAGTCAGAGCGCGAGATTCATGTTGCCAATGTTTCTGCTAGATGCTAACCTCATCAGAGTTCACAAGTCATATCATTATACCGTACGTTATTCTCTTTACCTGAATAATTGATATTGGTGACTATTTACGTTACTTCTGTTACTTAGGAAGCAAAATAACCAGTAATGGACGAAGCAAAGCGGATATAAAAAGTAGGTGGGCTAAGGCAAGGAAAGTATTTCTACAGAATAAGAATCTGTTGACAACGAATATAGATTTAGGTATTAGGAAGTCATTTTTGAAAGGTTATCTCTGGAGCATGGCGCTCTATGGAAGTGAAATTGGACTATTGGTGCAGCCGTAAAGAAGAGAATTGAAGTGTTTGAATTGTGATGTTACAGGAGAATGATGATGATCAGATGGGTAAATAGAGTTACAAACGAAGAGGTATTAAGACTTGTGGGAGAGAAGAGATGTTTCTGGCGACTGCTAATGAAGAGAAGAGATAGGTTGGTAGGACACTTAAAAAGACACCCAGGAATAGCAAGCTTAGTTATGAAAGGAATGATCGAGGGCAAGAACTGTAGGGGTAGACCAAGGTTAGAATATGTTAAACAGATTGCCTCGGATGTAGGGTGTGTTAGCTATGTAGAGATGAAACGATTAGCTCAGAACAGGGAGGCATGGAGCTCCATCAAACCAGTCAAAAGACTGAAGACTCAAACAACAACATCATTATGATTCAGTGGCCGCTCCAGTATTCAAACATAAGGAACTTCTCAGCTGCCTATCACTACGTAGTTTTCAAGTTTCCGTTTCATCAATTGCATTTTAACGTACTTAACAGTTTTGATGCCAAGCAATTCATGAGTGGTTATGCTAAACTTACCAAACCTAGTTTAGTGAAATTATGTTTGATTAACCTTATCCCCCACCTATATTTTCAAGATAGAGTGTTGATATTTTTCTGTAGCAGGTAAACCACATTGATAGTGTACAAGATGTTATATAGTTAATACTTTACTTCATTTGTGAAATTAAAATACTGTTGACATAAAATATTTCTGCTAAAGGGAATTAAATTGGAACTTTTAATATTATTGTGACAGCCTACACACTCTAAAGAGTTTCTTTTGTGATATACATGTTATTACTTATTGAATTGTGTATACATATCCCAAGTTTAGAGGAATACTAACAAATAGGCTTCGAGTACGATCAATTTCTAAAAAGATATGCGCATACAGTTCTGTGGCGTTAGGTGGATTGTCGTCATCACAATCAAAGTTTCCGTCATCCAATCAGTCAATAATCCATTCTCACACACTTCTCTCAGCGTTAAAACCTTATTTTCCCTTCGTTCAAAGAGCTATCCATATTTATCACTACCTATCTTAATTAGCTCCAAGCAATATCATAAATATATTCGACCGGGTGTTTTCATGCGGAAATAGATAGATGGATGGATGTCAGCAAGTGAAATTTACGGCGTTGATCACGTTTAAGCCAATAAAGCGTACAATAGCTTGGGGTTATGTGGGCATCTTAGATTAATCTTAGATTAAAAGCAAACCGAACTGCTTGTTGGAGTTTCATTGTTTGTCCATGAGTAGTGTAGATGCATATACTCTTCAAAGAGGATGAGTTAGATTTTGGATTTTCTTAAAAATAGTTCAAAAATCACCGATACATTTTTCAATTTTATAGTCAAAATAATTTGGGCAAATAAATGAATTCTTAAATGATCTAACATACCAAATGCATGATAAGTTATTACGCTCGTTATGCCCCCCAAAATATATTTCTAGATATGTTAAAATATGCCTCTAGTGATGATATTTAGCCTACTGTTCACATTTTGCAAGAATGAGGAAAAGTAGACTTATGAGATCGATCCGGGAAAATGTGTGTCTGTCTGTCTGGCTGGCTGTGTGTGTGTTCCCCCCTGTCAACTCCTAAACGGCTGCAGAAATCGAATCCAGATTTGGTATGCGTGAAGATCTATACCTGAATATCTCAAGGCCATAATTGAAAATGATGTCAGTGCTACCAACTGCTAAAAAATCGCATTTGAAATTTGATCTCCATGTTCGATATCCTGGAAGGTATGCATGGGAGCTATTTCAAAATTGGCACACATATAGATAATAACATTTCAGTTTGATTTCCAGGAGGCCATACATGACAGTGTTGCCAAAATGATTCTAAGCCTGCTGATAGGTCCAATTTCTAAATGCATGTAACTTGTACACTATCAACAGCATTTCAACCCAGTTTCGTATGTGCTATGTGTACATAGACGTAAATGACTGAGCGTATTCTTAAGAGCCACAAGGGCTACCAACTGTTCATAAAAGCTCTCTCTATAGTATTTTATCCAAATACCAATATATCAGAAAGTAGGCAAGCCGACAGCTTTCAACTATGCACACGTATAGTACCTTACAATCTAGATTAATTTGGAGTAACTAATATATTATTTAAGTACTACCAACATGCATCTAAGCCTGCAGATAAGTCCAATTTTTAAATGCAAATAACTTCTATATTATTAATTGGATTTCAATTAAATTTCGTATGTGCTTTGTGTACCACAACAGATATGACTATGCGTATTCTTAAGAGCAACCAGGGCTGCCAACTGTTAATGATAGCTGTCTCTGTTTTTTTTTTACCCTAATATCAATATATCAGAAAGTATGCAAGCCAACAGCTCTAAACTTTGCACACGTATAGTACCTGACATTCTAGATTAATTTGCAGTAACTAATATACTTCAGTGCCACCAAAATAATTCTAAGCCTCCTGATAATTCCAATTTTAAAATGCATGTATTTTCTATACTAACTAATGGCTTTCATTCAGAATTGGCACGACAATAGATCAGATTATTTCAAATTATTTCTGACCAATACATGCATGACATTGTTGCCAACATGATTTTACGAACGCTGATAGATCCAATGTGCATGTAACGTCCATGCTATCCATTGGACTTCAACCAAATTTTGTATTCTGTACCTTAGAGATAGAACTAAGGATATATTCAGTCACCAGGGCTGCCAACTGTAGTGCTCTAATAGGTTACATTATGCCAGGTATATTTCGAACTAATTAGATATTTTGATATTACCAACTTAATTTCGTCATTATTTTAGATAGATTCATATAGATTGGCATGAATCTTAAACTTTAAGAAAAGTAGGCTCTTTATTTCTTCACGGAACTTCTTGTTTTGTTTTGGAAATGGTACCCCAAGTTGACAGTGGTCTTTCAGAATTATTTCGTAGGTAAAGGTTTGTAAACACCCTGTATGAGAATGGAATAAGATAAATGAATATTTTCTGTGTTACATTAAACAAAATAATCCGCATAATGTATGGTCCACAATTAACTGGAATGTGGCAATTAGGGAAGGAGAAAAATAAATGTAAACGTAGCATGAAAAATTAAGAACAAGATGTTCAGTAAAGAACTTATAGCCTACTTTCTCCTAAATGCATAGGTATTGTTATAACTCTTTGTCCTTTTCAAGGAGTATAATTGAATGTTGGTTGTAGTAGCTTGTTGAAACAACGTGCTATACGGATATTAAACATGAATATTTTTGGTGCCCTTTGCTAGTGCTACCTCTGTACCAAATTTCTTCCGATTCGGTTTTACCGTGTTTGAATTGATAGGGGGAATCGATTTGCACACATACATTGCCGCCATATGCAAACTATTGGACTGATGGCCTTGTAGCTTGGTCGAAGAACGCTTCTCAGATGAAGATATGTTGTTGCAAAATTTGGTAGAGATCAGATGATTAGGTTGGTCGTAATTTGATTTAAGCTTTTTACATTTGGGTGGCCACCATTACTTTTCCGTCAAGATGGCGGCAATATAAAACATGACACTGTGGTGCCCTTTGCTAGTGTTACCTCTGTACCTAATTTTGTTCAATTCGGTTTCACCGTGTTTGAATAGATAGGGGGAATCGATTTGCACACATACATGGCCACCGTCTGCAAACTATCTGGCTGATGACCTTGTAGTTTAATCAAATGACGCCCAACATATACATATATGTTGTTGAAAAATTTGGTAGAGATAGGATGATTAGGTTAGTCGTAATTTGATTTAAGCATTGAGCATTTGGGTGGCCGCCATTACGTTTTCGTCAATATGGCGGCGATATAAAACATGACACTGAGGTATCCTTTGCTACTGCTACCTCTGTACCAAATTTCGTTGAATTCGGTTTCACCGTGTTTGAATTGATAGGGGGAATCGATTTGCACACATACATGACCGCCATCTGCAAACTATTGAGCTGATGACCTTGTAGTTTAGTCAGAAAGCGCTCGCCATATAAATATATATTGTTGCAAAATTTGGTAGAGATAGGATGATTAGGTTATTCGTAATTTGATTTAAGCTTTGAACATTTGGGTGGCCACCATTACGTTTCCGTCAAGATGGCGGCGATATAAAACATGGCACTGAGGTGCCTTTTGCTAGTTCTGTACCAAATTTCGTTCAATTCGGTTTCACCGTGTTCGAATTGATAGGGGGGGGGGCAGACATTCAAAGTACACACACTCACACACACACACTCACACACACACACACTCACACACAGACACACAGACACACAGACAGAAAGACGCCCTGTTTAGATCTCATAAGTCTACTTTAATTTTTTGCAAAAATCGAAAGTAGGCTAAAAATGGGTCCATGACTTAACGGTCCCGTTAAGGAAGATCTTTAATTGAAAACGCGTGAGAAGAACAGTTCAAAGAGAAGCGTCTCAATAAACTAGGACGAAAGCAGTGAATCGCCTGAAAAACTACCGTACTTCATTTCTTGGAAAAAATAAAAATAAAATGAGCATTAAGTTTCAAGTTTTGTGGCATTGTAAAACTTTGCGAAGTGTTAAATTGCATGCCGGGAAGTAAGGTTGGCAGTGCCTCGTGGCAGTTGGAACTAAGTGTCAAGTATATAAGAAAGTTAGAATCACAGTAGTTTGTGACACATTAAATTCCTCGTCTGGAAAGACAAAACAGTCGCACGAAGATTCTGTTTCTGTACTTCGCTCAGGATATTGCAGTTTTCATTGACTAGGTACAATAATAAACTCTTCTAAAGCGGTCTTGCACAAGAGGGTGTTGAAAATGGAAACAGGAATAGTTCAAAGTTTCCATCCATACAACACGGTTGACAATTCATACGACACACTAACTAGTTGGCACATGATACAAAATTCACACTCCATATTTCGGAAGAAGATAATTTAGTTTTACTCATTTCAGGCACTGAGTTAAAATATTCGTTGATATTCAGCTCTTGTTCCTCTAGATTATTTTTGCTCAGCGGTAACGTTCTCTCCGGCTGTACCCAAGGTTGCGGGATCGAATCCTGGCGCAGTCCGCTGGTATTTGACGGTGCACAAATACGAGGGAGCCGTGCCAGTAGATTTAGTGGCACGCTGAAGATCCCCTTCGGGGCAAAATCGCGGCACCCTGGCGTCCCTAAAGTCCAGAGTAGTTAAAAGGGACGTAAAACAAATAACATTAATTATTTTATGTTCGGCGATGTCAAAATGTAAATATTTTATGTCAGAAAACTGTATCAAAATGAGGGTCGTTATGACACTATTTTCCATTATGAAACTGTTTCTCCCACAAATCAGAGCTCAGGAAACAGTTTTGTGACCAATTAGAGAGGATAGCATCGCACCTGCGCTCACGTCCACGGCCTATTATTTTAAATTTCACAGCGTGCCATAGTGGGGTAATCGAGGAGGCCATGGTAGAAAACTAGGTATTCTCTGCGTCCCATAAAACTGGCGGAATGTCGACAGATGAAAATGAAAATCCACAGCCTGCTTCCAGTCTCCGACCGGGTCAGGAATGGAATGAATGAAGCCCCCATCTAGCGGCGAGGATATGGACTGTGCTGGCTGCCGGGCCTGACGCACTCCTCTGGGGCAATGATTAAATGAATGACAGATGAAATGAAATGATAGTGGAGAGTGTTGCTGGAATGAAATTTTGACAGGGAAAACCGGAGTACCCGGTGAAAAACCTGTCTGCCTCCGCTTTGTCCAGCACAGATCTCACATGGAGTGACCATAATATGAATATTTATAGTCGAAGGGTCAAGGCGTGGCACAAGCCCTTCAGAGAAGGGCGGGTGTCGTTACCCGATGATGCCCGGTCTGGGGCAACCCGCTGCATTACCGATGACAACGTCCAGCTGGTGGATGCACTCATTACCCAAGTCCGCTGAGTGACAGTGAATTCCATAGCCGCCGTGGTCGCTCCACGACAATGCACGACCTCATATGGCCAACACAGTCGCGGCACTCCTGCAGAAATTCAAATGGAAGGTTCTCGGCCACCCTCCATACATTCCAGACCTCTCTCCCTGTGATTACGCCATGTTTGGTCCCCTGAAAAGGGCTCTGCGGGGCCAACGATTCACCTCGGACGCCGACGTCCAGCTGTACGTGCGGAACTGGTTAACATCGCAGCCCAGGGAATTTTATGAGATAGCCATTGACCGCCTCGTGTCACAGTGGGACAAGTTCCTCAACAGCCAGGGCCGATAGGCTACTTCTAACATACAGGTACTGGTTTCTGTATTTATGCCTCCGGCTCGTTACTTTTTGAACACACCTTATAGAAGGATGCAGTGTTGCTAACTTCTGGACGTAGATTCATAAATTTCTTGCATATGTCATAGCATTTTCTTGTTACCGTAAAGGTTCGTGCTGATTTTGTCTTTGTGTTTGGGATTGTAACTACAATGGTTGATCCGATATCCAATTTGAACTTTCAAATAATGTAATTCATGTCCGACATGTTGGATTTTGAGCGCATGCGCGAAGCTATCCTTACCTAATTGGTCACACAACTGTTTCTTGAGCTCTGATTGGTGGGGGAATCTGTATCATAATGTAAACTTGTACTATAATGAGCCTCATTATAGTACAGTTTTCTGACATATATATATATATTTACATTTCGCCATGGTCGAACATAAAACTCGCATCGCTCGTTTTATAAACATACTCGCGTCTTAATTATTGTCATTATAGGCTTGTTGCATAGTTACTATAATTGTCTATATTTTTGAATTTTTAATATAAAGCCCAATACTTTATTTACACTTACTATTACAAAATTTCTTATTCTTCTAAGTTTATTTAAAAAAAATTGTGAAGCTCAATATTAGTCTATATTTTATTTATTTACAATTAAAATTTTTGGGTGGCTTCGGTGGCGTAGTTGGTAACATGCTGAGCTTCCTTGCCCAAGGTCGCGGGTTCAAACCCGGCCGAAGTCGTCGGATATTTAAGACCGTTAAAGATCCCTCAGTATGCCTTCCTTCAGAGGGGAAGTAAAGCCGGCGATCCCATGTCATAGATTTATGGCAAGAAAAAGAACCTTCCACTGACTACACTTGTGTGAAGACAAAATCTGTAGGTTAGAATTGATAACGCTCTATTAGTACCAACGTTCGCCACCAGGTGCTGTCTGCGATGCCATCTAGTAGCCAAGTCTGCAAGCTAGGTGTCGTGGACGGTAGCATTTGGTAGCAAAAGTAGGAATTACTTGACATTACTGTCTGCAGTCCTTACTTGGATTAAAAACAGATAACACTCACTAATACAGACATCACAATGAACACCGGTTATCAGACAGATTCTACACACACACCCAAAGTACACGGGGCTACATGACCACGTTGTTGAGGCCCTAAACTGAGGAACCAACCAACAATTAATATTACATAGTAAGGATATCCATTTTAATTATTTTATTTAATCTTTTAATTACAATGTATCTGTTAAACATTTTTCATATCAACAAACTTTAGACTTAAGTACATCTCTAGTATTTTATAAGACCTCGTGCGGCTACTGTGCTGCGCTCTGGTGACAAATCTATAGCCGGTGGGGATGACGCAGCTGTCTACTGTAAGGTATCGGTTGATGGAAAGGAATGTTCAGTTTGTCGCGATGGAAGTGAGTGTTACAAAGAGTCAAAGAAACTGTTGTGTGGTTGGTTGCAATTACACGTACTGAAACAGTCCTCTCGGTACTAGATTTTTTAGTTTTTCTAATGAGAAACAGCATATAATAGAAAGAAAGCTTTGATTACATTAGTGAGGCGAGAGACTGTTGACAGGAAACCATGGGCTCCCAGTAAAAATGCACGTATTTTTTTGTGGTGGTCATTTTGTGGGGTTTGAAGCCATTTTTCAGTGTTACCTTAGTAAACAAAAGTTTGGTGCTTTTCAGTCGGTCAACACATTCGTTAACATTTTGTTAACGGAACCTGCACCTGGGTTTAATATACAAGGTTCTCCTTTAATTTTACTTCCCCATTGTTATTAATGTACAAATATGGGATGTTGCACAGTTTCCTTTCAATAACAGGTTTTTCCCGGCACGAATACGGACACTTGATCTCGAGAAGAGATGGGAAACCCTTCATGATGTTCCCGTAGAGCAATCTCGTCTCGACTGCAGCAGAGCCATGGTTGTTCATGTTTTACAAGCAAGCCTACCTGCCTTACTGATCATTGGAACAATGCACAGAATTCCATTATCGCATTCGTTTCATTATCCCTTTCATACCTAACTGCAGGAGTATTTATGTCTTTGGAGTTATGAATTACAGACGCTATTCTTTGGTAATCCCCACTTTGTAATGTTATGATCCTGTGCACATTCTGACTGGCGGAAATTCGAATCAATCTCTGCTGAAACCACAAATGACATCGAGACTGTGCCATTGTCTCAAATGCAATTTCATATTTTTACAAAATACCGTATTGATTTTTACTTAGTCACAATAAAATCTCAACACTTCACTAGACAACATATCTTCATATTCTTTTTTCACTAGCACTATCTCAGCACCGGCCTTGTGAGTGATTTCATAGCACTGATATGGTACTTGAGATTGGTTGGCAAATCCATGGAGGCACTGAGTCACAGACGCTTTCTCAGCCAGTCCTACAGCATTATCCACTATGTAGTCTATAATTGAAGTACTTATGGAAGACGACTCTCCTTCGCATTCCACCTCTAAAACTCCCGTTAATGCACGATCGATGTTCTTAAGACGGGTATATACAGTAGTTCTTATATACTGAAATATTTGTTATTTCCCCTTTCTGGCATGCAGTAAACTGGTCGCTTAGTTGTTTTCTTCTCTATCATTTGCCTTATGCTTTCACCTTTCGTATATCCTACGGAAACATTCCTAGGTTTCTCCCACTGCTGCAGAGAGGAAGTACTGGAATTGTCTCTTTCTGTGTTAACATAATAACACAACGCAGCAATATGCTTACACCATTGGGAGAAGCCAGCTTTGCACCAGGGGCGTATATACAATTTTTTTCGAGGGGGGGGGGGATGACTATCCTGGAAAATTGTGAGTATTCTCAGGGGATTGTCACCGAAAAGTACCCAGAAATATCAACCAATATCTTAGAGCATATAACTTTGTGTAATTATTTTAGAAAAGATTCAAAGTTTATATAACCTACAATTATATGTAATACAAACAAGTTGTACAATACAACACATCACAGAAATAACATTTTATACTTAATGAATTTTCTATTATGATCTATGGAGTATGAATGGCAAATCTCTAAATATTTGTCAATTTACTAAGCAGAAGGGTAAACAGTTTTCTTTTTTACAAGTTGATAATTTATTTTTCAAAAGTACCGTACTGTGGAATTCACAGTTTTGCCTCACTAGGCTGAGTGTTACCCCGTTTCAGCACTCAGACCAGAATTAAAATTTCTTGGCAGAGCCGGGAATCAAATTCGGACCTCCGGGGCGGTAGCCAAGAATGCTAGAATGCTAGCCATTACACACGAGTTAGTCTAATTTCAATCTTAATATTGTTTATAACTTAGCCAATAAGTCAAGATTAGGGTACAACCAAATTTACTTTATGCTCTTACCAAAGCATCACTTTCTCAATTTTATTGGCTTTTTTTCTGGGGAGGGGAGGGGGGAGGCTGGAGCCCCATCAGCACCCCCCCCCCCTTATATACGCCCTTGATTTGCACTGGCATTCAGCGGATTGAAGATTTCTTTCGCGATCGATCTAAAAGAAACACGAATTATAAAGTCATTCGACGGCCATGATAGCCTAAGTGGCTTACTCATGATAATTTAAGACATAACGAATGCTGATTGGGCCTATTGATAAAAAGTTTGCATAAGTATCATAAGAAATATATAATATTTTAATTCTTACTTGAAGTTTGACAGCATACGGTGGTTGATTTATGTTCGTTTCTCTCAAACATACGCCGACAATTTCCCCTCCCGACGTTTCTCTCACTTTGAGTACATGGCAACTCTCATTGAGCTTTGCACCTTTCTTGAGGGAGGAAGGTCTGAAAAAAGTTTGAGTCCACTGTATCCTTTCAAAACCAACACAAATCTCAACAGAACACGGCATTGCAGCGGTAAATATAATTGCTTGCTTGCGTAGACTCAAAGGCAGCAGTCATCCTACGTGTTGCACAAGCATCTGCTAGGGGCGCCAGCGGTCAAAATCCAGCGAGGCGCACGAGGTCTATTTACATTTATGAAAAAATAGGCTTATGAGATCACCTCTTGTCCGTGTGTCGGTCTGTGTGTGCTTGTGTGTGTGTGAGATGGTGTGTGTCCCCCCTAATAACTTCTAAACGGCTGGAGCGATTTCAATGAAACTCGGTAAGTTCATAGCACTATTTCGGGCGACCCCGACCGTGCCCTTCAAATTTTGTTACGTCTCACCAATCCAACATGGCGGCTGAGCGAAATATTTCACCAGCATTTAATATCTCCGAAACTATATCCGATATCACCCTGGAATTTTGTACGCTGATAAAGGGCTCTACTAGAAGTTCATCTATCTGACTTTAGAAAACCTGGTAACTACAAAACCAACATGGCGGCCAAGCGAATTTGCGACATTTAACTAGAATTTTCTCGCGATTTAACCAACCAAACGCAATAAAACTTGGTACAGTATATGTTTATACACAGTGTAATGCAGCGACATAATTATATTTTCATTCAATTTTTTACATAACCTCAAGATGGCGGACGTGCGAAATATTTCAACGGCATTCTATATCTCTGAAACTAATAGCGGTATCACCCTGACATTTTGTACGGAGATAAAGTGCACTACTGGGAGTTCATCTATAAGACATTCAGAAACCGGTTAACTACAACATGAATATGGCGGTCAAGCGAAGTTGAAAATTTTAAATAGACTTTTCTCGCGATTTAATGATCCAAACGCAATGAAACTTGGTACAGGTAACACTGTATCTAATTTAGTTCAATTGTTTACTTAACCTCAAGATGGCGGCTGTGCGAATTTAAAAATTAATTTTCTATTTCTTGTGTCGTAATTTTGCGATCCAAGTGAAAGTTTGAATAATGAACCTACGCAAAAATTTCCCTTTAATGGTACATGACTCTATGGCCTATACATATAACAATCCAACATGGCGACCATCCGAAATATTTAGATGGATCTCAATATCTACGAATCCATTACATCAATCAAACTGAATTTTATAATGTTCATAGGGGCTATGAACATAAGTTCACCTATCGGACTTTCAATAACCTGGTGATCACAAATCCAACATGGCAGCGAAGCGAAATATAAATATTCACATGGTCGTTTCTCGCAATTTAACCATCCGAGTGCAATGACACTTGGTACAGTAAATCCTTATACAAATGTTAATCCACTGGCATCTATTTTTAGCCTACTTTCGATTTTTGCAAAAAATGAAAGTAGACTTATGAGATCAACACAGGGCGAAAAAAGTGTGTCTGTCTGTGTGTGTGTGAGTCTGTGTGTGTGTGTGTATGTGTGTGTGTGAGTCTGTGTGTGTGTGTGTGTGTGTCTGTGTGTGTGTGAGTGTGTGTACTCTGAATGTCTGTCCCCCCCTATCAATTCGAACACGGTGAATGCGAATTGAACGAAATTTGGTACAAAGGTAGCACTAGAAAAGGACACCTCAGTGTCATGTTTTATATCGCCGCCATCTTTACTAAAACTGAATGGCGGCCACTCAAACGTTCCAAACGTAAAATCAAATAACGACTAACCAAATCATCCGATCTCTACCAAATTTGGTAACAACATACCTTCCTATTGGTTGCGTCTTGTGACCAAACTACAAGGTCGTCCGCCATACCATTTCAGGATGGCGGCCGTGCGAATTATGCAAACTTTATAATCCATATCATGGGACCCACCAGTTCCGATTATCGAGCCGAGAATTGTTTTAACTGTTCTAAAGGAAGAGGCACGTTCGAAATTAAAAGTTT
This sequence comes from Meconema thalassinum, assembly GCA_946902985.2. NCBI lineage: Eukaryota > Metazoa > Arthropoda > Insecta > Orthoptera > Tettigoniidae > Meconema > Meconema thalassinum. The sequence continues at coordinate 29,397,466 of OX336394.1, forward strand.
ATTTTGTAATACTATAGTGCAGACGTGATTTTAAAAAGCTGAGCCGATTAAGTAATAAGACAAGATGGCAGCGGATATCTTGTGCCTGACTTATATTTCACTAATTTGAGTATTGCATGCAATATAGCGTACTGATATAAAATAAATAAACTTTGTATGAAATGCTTTATATGTAAATAATATACTCCAGTGATGAAATCGTTTAGTATAAATCATTATTTGCTAACAAGTTCTATGTAAGTCATTTTATATAGAAGGATATTCGTTGACACAATTAGCTCAGTGGTAGAGCGTTAGCCTATCGCTCAAATGCCTATGGTTCAAACCCCATCAGAGATAGGTTTTTTGCTTGAAATGTTATATGTTTATTGTTTTGTAATGACTCAGATGTTTTAAAATTAAGCGTTATATTGTGCATATTATGGTGTAAAATATATATTTAATTAAAACATAATTCGCCAGCAGATTTACTCGAGACATCTAGCTGTCAAAAAGGTAACTGCACGCCGACCTACTTATTAACTTCCAGATTTTATTGAAAAGTTTCTTCTTCTGGCCGCTAGAATGCACTCGCTCTGTTAGGATTATATTGTTCTTTATTTCACCACTAGATGTCACGACTAGTCTACGTGGGGCTCCATTGATTACTATACCATTGGCATTCTATGCGCATCGAATTTGAAGAATGACAAGATGATACTACGATACATTTTACTTTTTATTTTAAAGGGTTTGTAACAGCCTATTTTGCGTTACTTGAAAATGTTATTTGAAGTAAAGAACAAAACGATTTCACATAGTAACTGAATTCAAGCCGTTGGTGTTAGTTCAGGTTATTAATTACTACTTTTATTTCAGGCAAATAGCAATCGAAAATATCCACATAGTTTGTATACACACGTCTCTGTAGGGTCATGGAAAGATTTGTTAATTCAATTAGGGTTGTGAAAGCCATGCACAACCAGACGTGTAAAGACATGCCTCAACTCAAAGTTGGATGTTGCCCACGGCAGGTCGTATATGTAATAATAATAATAATAATAATAATAATAATAATAATAATAATAATAATAATAATAATAATAATAATAATAATAATGTTATTGGTTTTACATCCCTTTTAACTACTGCTGCTTTTAGAGACACCGGGGTGCCGGAATTTTGGCCCGAAGGGGATCTTTAACGTGCCAGTAAATGTACTGACACGGCTCCCTCGCATTTGTGCACCCTCAAATGCCAGCTGACTGCCCCAGGATACGAACCTGCAACCTAGGGCCCAGCAAGCGAGAACGTTACCGCTGAGCCACGCAGCCAGTCCGGTCGATTATGTCTCCAGATCCATAACATTCTTGATATACTTCTTATCTTTTTTTCTTTCTTTCTTCAATGATGGTAGCAGTTTTTATCTAGGTTGTGGCGTTTGGTCGAGGTAAATCGTTTCTAAGGTCTTCAACAAAGAATAGTTCTATTATACTCTTTGATAATAACAACGAGTTATAACTATACTCATACATTTAGGAGAAAGTAGGCTATATGTTCTTTACTGAACATCTTGTTTTCAATTGTTTCCATAACCACAAGATGGCAGTTATGGAAATTTTAAAATCTCGTTGTTACTTCTTGTGTCCTAATCATGCGATTGAAGTTTGAATACTACGCGTAAACAATACTCTTCATGTAATACTACATAACTCTAAGAACTACATATATAAAAATCCAACATGGCGACCATCCGCAATATTTAGTCGGTTCTCAATATCTACGAATCTATTACAGCAATCAAACTGAAATTTTGTAGATTGATAGAGGAAATTAACATAAGTAGGATATATGAAAATATTCTGTATAGTTCTTCACGGAACTACTTGTTATATATTAGTATGATATAAGATAAGATATAAGATTATTATTGTTATTATTATTATTATTATTATTATTATTAATATCCTCGGGAGATCAGTGGTAGAGACTCCGCTTTCTGATCCCATGAACGGCGGTTTGATTCCTGGTCGAAGATTTCTGAAAGGCGTCAATAATTCACGGCACGGTGAGTTGCACACTATAATATTTAATGATACAAGGCGCAGTGAAGAGTTCTGGGTTTCACTGGTAGAGAGCAGTGTTAGTAGAACGTTCAAATTGGAGAATCGGTTGCCGCAGGAGCTCCAATTCGTCGGAATTACACCACGGTTCTTCGGTCATTATTACCATTAATATAATTCTTTTATTATCCAAACCCACAGTTGGTAACATGACTCAAATTGGTACATCAAGTACAAGAAATCGAATGTAACACCTTGATGAGCCTTTTAACATATGTATTTAAATTGGGTAATAGTAATGTCTTCAGTACATAATTTTGCTTGCTTACTTGAGTGTCTCGTCACTACTGCTTTATTTACCTCGTAACAGTTAGCTATAGGCTCGCTCGTCATGGCAGATTATTTGAAGCTGCTGTTCTAGTTTTTCATAAGGGGTCCATCAATACCCCAGTGCTTACTAAAAACATTAAACGATGCTGACGATCTTCATATAACTTTATTTAATTTTAAGATTAATATACCGAAATATTTATTAGCCTATTTTCAGTTATGAAACAAGATGCTCAGCAAAGAACATATAGCCTACTTTCTCCTAAATGTATGAGTATCTTCATGACTCTTTGTCCTCATCCCTAACACAATCACCTCTACCACCATGTATTGTTTGTTTTCTTTTATATTGATAATTAGTCAGTAAGTGTCTAAATCAATATTATGTACTTTATGATGATTGAATAACAAAACTACTAACTTATTGTAATGCATTCACGTCCGTTAATCTCTATATTAAGCCAGCCTGCAAAGTTAAGAATCTTCCGCGCCGATCACAGTAGGTTGGTGCTGCGACCTATCAGTGAATTAATCTTTATCTTGTACGCCTATTCACTGCCATCGTAATGTACTACGATGGCAGTGGCCTATGGGTGTTGAATGAGTAGGCAGTTTAAAGTAGCCAAGAGGGAGGCGATCCAGCTGGCAGTGTTTAAAAGTAATCGGACCGCGATCGTGGCTAATAGTTGAACTACCAGTATTACAAAATTGCTATACTTCAGGAGGCCAGGTATTTACACAGCGGTATGTTTGGATCAATATTACCCACATAACCCACAAGAGGACAGCACCGTACAGAGGCATTAAAAAGGCTGTGGTTAATGACAACGTGTATCTAGTTCTTCTATTCTCCTTTTCCTAACGTCTTCTGTTTATGTGCGATGCTGGGACTGTGATTTTATTGATAAACGAGTGTATACTTTAGCCTCTCCTTTGAGCTAAATGACATTTTATTCAGTATCTGTGGAAAGACGCCTCCGTAGCGTAGCGGTCAGCATGGTTAGCTGCCGTCCCGGAGGTCCTGGGTTCGATTCCCGGCTCTGCCAGGAAATTTGAAAAGTGGTACGAGGACTGGAACGGGGTCTACTCAGCCTCGGGTGGCCCAAATGAGTAGAGGGGGTTCGATTCCCCCTCAGCCATCCTCGAAGTGGTTTTCCGTGGTTTCCCACTTCGTCTTCGGGCAAATGCCGGGATGGTCCCTACCGTAAGGCCCCAGCCGCCTCCTTCCCTCTTCCTTGTCTATCCATCCCAATCTTCCCCTCCCTTCCCTCATGAGGCCCCTGTTCGCTTTGCAGGTGAGGCCGCCTGGGCGAGGTGCTAATCCCACCTCACCAGTTGTATCCCTTCCGATTAGATGTTCCCAGCTCTAGGACACTGCCTGGATAGGCGGTAGGGGTGAGTTCCCTCGCTGAGTCCCTGGGAGCCACCACCCTGGAGGGTAAACACGATAAAGGTATGTTGTCACCAAATTGGTAGAGATCGGATGATTAGTTTAGCCGTAATTTGATTTTACGTTTTGAACGTTTGAGTGGCCGCCATTCTGTTTTGGTAAAGATGGCGGCGATATAAAGTATGACACTGAGGTGCCCTTTGCTAGTGCAACCTCTGTACCAAATTTCGTTCCATTCGGTTTCACTGTGTTCGAATTAATAGGGGGGGACAGACATTCAGAGTACAAACACTCACACACTCACACACGCACACACACACACACAGACTCACACACACCCACACATACACACACACAGACAGACACACAATTTTTCGCCCTGTGTTGATCTCATAAGTCTACTTTCATCGAAAGTAGGCTAAAAATAGGCTTAATAGATCACCTTTTGTCCGTGTGTCTGTCTGTGTGTGATGGCGTGTGTCCCCCCTAATAACTTCTAAACGGCTGGACCGATTTCAATGAAACTCGGTAAGTTCATAGCACTATTCCGGACGACCCTGACCGTGCCCTTTAAATTTTGTTACGTCCCACCAATCCAACATGGTGGCTGTGCGAAATATTTCACCAGCATTCAATATCTCCGAAACTTTTACCGATATCACCATAGAATATTTTCCGGTGATAAAGGGAACTACTAGAAGTTCACTTCTGTGACTTTTGAAAACCTGGTAACTACAAAACCAACATGGCGGCCAAGCGAATTTGCGACTTTTAAATAGACGTTTCTATCGATTTAACCTACCAAACGCAATAAACAGTATATGTTTATACACATTGTAATGCACCGATATCTAACTTCGTTCAATTGATTACTTAACCTCAAGATGGCGGCGGTGCGAATTATTTCACCGGCATTCTATATCTCTGAAACTATTAGCGGTATCATCCTGAAATGTTGTACGGAGATAAAGGGCACTACTTGAAGTTCATCTATAAGACTTTCAAAACCCGGTTAACTACAAAACGAATATGGCGGCCAAGTGAATTTGAAAATTTTAAATAGATCTTTATCGCCATTTAATGATCCAAACGCAATGAAACTTGGTACAGCCAATGTTTGTACACATTGTAATGCACTGGTATATAATTTAGTTCAATTGTTAACATAAGCTCAAAATGGCGGCTGTGCGAATTTTAAAATTAAGTCTTTATTTATTGTGTCGTAATCAAGCGATCGAAGTGAAAGTTTGAATAATGAACTTCCGCAATAATTTTCCTTTAATGGTACATGACTCTATGGCCTATACATATAACGATCCAACATGGCGACCATGCGAAATATTTAGATGGATCTACAAATCTATTACAGCAATCAAACTGAATTTTTTAATGTTCATAGGGCCTATGAACATAAGTTCACCTATAGGACTTTCAATAACCGGGTGATCACAAATCCAACATGGCAGCGACACGAAGTATAAATATTCACATGGACATTCCTCGCAATTTAACCATCCGAGTGCAGTGACACTTGGTACAGTAAATCCTTATACAAATGTTTATCCACTGGCATCTAATTTTTTCAATTGTATTCATAACCACAAGATGGCGGCTGTGCGAAATTTTTAAATCTCGTTTTTACTTCTTGTGTCCTAATCATGCGATTGAAATTTGAATACTACACGTACACAATAATCTTCAAGTAACAGTACATAACTCTAAGACGTACATATATAAAAATCCAACATGGCGATAATCCGCAATATTTAGTCGGTTCTCAATATCTACGAATCTATTATAGCAAACAAACTGAAATTGTGTATGTTGATAGTGGCAGTTAACATAAGTAGGATATATGAAAATAGGCTGTATAGTTCTTCAGGGAACTACTTGTTTTTATTCTTAACTAGCAGTAGTGCCCGGTTTCGCCCGGTGTTTTTTTTATGGATGATAATGTATACTACTACAGAACTGGCACATGATACTTAACTAACAGAAAACAATATTTATAAATATATATTTTTGTGGTGGTGGTGGTGGTGGTGGTGGTTTTTGTGGTGGTGGTGGGGTGATGACATTCACGTCATTTTCCCGTAATGATAATTATGAATAGGGAAACAGTTATTTACTAACTACATCACTGACACATGTAATTTACAAACAAATTTACAAAAAAAAAAATAGAAAGAGGAGTAAGTGAAATAAAGACACTGCCTATGGCCTATAACTCATTGGCTGTTAGAAATGTAGATACCAATAGTGTCGTCTTTTGTTGCATAGCACCGTAGGAAAATAATCAGAATTCTTTGGAAAACTTCGGCTGTCCCGAGCTACTGAAGTAGCAATAGTATCATTTATCGCCACAATGTGCTTAACGATAAGTTTCGGAATAAATTAAGGTCAATTTGAAAGCAACAACGCTTATTGCAGCTGATAACCTCAATGTACTGCACCAACACCATTGCACATACCGAGGCATAATATTCTCAAGATGATAACTTTTTTTAAGGTGCCTAAGAGATCTTTTTGCACCAATCGCTCCCCGTGACTGCAATTTATAAACAGCGCAAGATGCAACTATTTTCGCAATTCTGCACCAGAATACTGGTAGGGGTGACGGGATGCAGACCGAACTGCCCGTCAACAATAGACTTATTAAAATACCCTTACAGTTACACTACTACGGACATGAATGGTTGTAGGGCCTTAATACATGGTTTCCAACTTCATTTTGTCTGTTATTCTAAATGTAGGGAATGGAGAGCGTTGTCCAAAATATCAAGTGGACAGTGTTACCAGCAGGGTTTCAAAGTGTATGTAAAATTTCGTGCAATTACGAGAAACGGTGTGGATTTGTGATGAAGGGCCTAAATGCTGGGAATAGAGTGGTCTGTCCAAAATTTAAAGTGGACAGTGTCACCCGCAGGTTTCCAAAGGGTAAGTATACAAAATGTGATTCAGATCGGTGAAACGGTGTAGATTTGCCAAAGGACCTAAATGCAGGGAATGGAGTAGCCTGTCGGAAATTTCAAACAGACAGTGTTACTCGTCGGGTTCAAAAGGGAAAGTATGTAAAATTTGGTTCAGATCTGTGAAACGGTGTATATTTGTGCCAATGGGCCTAAATACAGAGAATGGTGGGGTCTATCCTAAATTTCATGCAGACAGTGTTACTCGCTGGGTTCCAAAGGGTAAGTATACAAATTGCCGTTCAGATCGGTGAAACGGTGTAGATTTGTGCCAAAGGGCCTAAATGCAGGGAATGGAGTGGTTTGTCCGAAATTTCATGCAAACAGTGTTACTCGCATGGTTCCAGAAGGTAAGTATACAACTTTTGGTTCAGATTTGTGAAAGGGTGTACATTTGTGCCAAAGGGCCTAAATGCAGGGAATGGACTGGTCTGTCATAATTTCATGTAAACAGTGTTACTCGTAGGGTTCCAAAGGGTAAGTATACAACTTTTGGTTCAGATTGGTGAAAGGGTGTACATTTGTGCCAAAGGGCCTAAATGCAGGGAATGGACTGGTCTGTCATAATTTTCTTGTAGACAGTGTTACTCGCAGGGTTCCAAAGGGTAAGTATACACATTTTGGTTCAGATCGGTGAAACGGTGTAGATTTGTGCCTAAGGGCCTAAATGCAAGGAAAGGAGTGGTCTGTCCGAAATTTCATGTAATCAATGTTACTCGCAGGGTTCCAAAGGGTAAGTATACAAATTTTGGTTCAGATATGTGAAACGGTGTACGTATCACTAACCATAACGCCAGCGCATGCGGATAGAGCTGTTCGGGAGCGCTTGTTCTACCGGCTTACTGAACAAAAATCAATCTTTAACGTTACCTGAGAGGTGTAGCCTAATGCAACAATCGGACTGGTAGTTCCCGAGATTAGCGCCATTAAACACACAAACTCACACACTCTTCAGCTTTATTATATTAGTATAGATTGAGCTGAGGAAGACCTCAATGTCAGGTCTAAACATGTACAATATATTTTTGAAGTCTCTGCGGGAAAAACCGGGTAAGTCACATTTTGTAAATTTTTCAGGAGAGCTAATTTAAACTTTCAACGCTAAAAATGAATACTTAAAACACCCCAATTGAGTGTAGGCAATATAGTTATTTAGCAAATGTATTTCTTATAAAGGAAGTAGCCTACACGTTATACAAATAACAACTATAGCTAACTTAAGAGAAAAGTGAGAGGATATGGGACGTTCTTTCCGTTTGCACTAAAAATCCTCTTCAATACGGTGAATTTCCGCTTAATTTGAAATTATTTTCATCTGCTCTGTAGTGACGATGGCTGGCCAGCAGAAGTTCGATAAAACATGGAATTATTTATTATTTATTACTAGCTGTACCCGGCATGCGTTGCAATGCCAATCAAAGAAAGTGTTGGGGGTTTGACTTTGTTAGTTCCAGTGCATTTGGATTCCCAATATTTTCTTCTATTTCCGTTAACCACCTCTAAACTATTAAAAAAAAATCTATCTCAGAAACATTCACGGGAGCGTGATCAACAACTCACGAAATTTACATCGCAATGAAATGAATGGTAGGCTATATGAACGCATACGGGACTGCTGAAACGATCAGAGCGCCGTCACCCATTTGTTGAATATACTCGTACGCTACCTATTGTAAAATGGATTTACTAACTCGAAAACCTTTCCTGGCGTGTACACAACAACTCATCAACGTTTCATCGCAATCGGATGAATGGCATATGAACGCATACGGGACTTTATTGAAACGATTCACTCGCTGTCGCTTATTAGTTAAATCTACCCGTTTGCTACCAATTGTAAAATGGATTTACTAAATCAGAAACCTTCCCTGGAGTGTACACAACAACTCACCAAAGTTTCATCTCTATCGGACGATTGTATATGAACGCATACGGGTCTTTGTGGAAACACTTCGCGAGTTGTCGCTCATTTGTTGAATCCATTCGTGCGCTACCTATTGTAACATGGATTTACTAAGCTAGAAATCTTCCCTGAAGTGTACACAACATCTCACCCACGTTTCACCGCTATCGGACAAATGGTATATGAACGCATACGGGACTTTGTTGAAACAATTCGCGCGTCGTCGCTCATTTGTTGAATCTACTCGTGCGCTACCTATTGTTAAGTGGATTTACTAAGCCAGAAACCTTCCCTGAGTGTATACAACATCTCACCCAAGTTTCATCGCATTGGGGTGAATTGTATATGAACGTATGTAGGACATTGTTGAAACAAACGCACGCCATTTTGTTGAATTTACTCGCGCGCCATCTATTGTTAATTGGATCTACTATGCCTATAACTTTTCCTGGCGTATGCACAACAACTCACCGAAATTTGATTGCAATCGGATGAATTGTATATGAACGCATCACCAACACTTATTTGTTTAAACTACTGGTGCGCTATCTATTGTTAATTGGATTAACTATGCCTATAACCATCCCGGAAGTGTGCCAAACAACCCACCAAAATTTGGTCGCAATCGGATGAATTGTAGGCTGTATGAACGAATCGCCAACACTCATTTGTTTAAAATACACGCGCGCTGTCCATTGTAAATTGGATTGACTATGCCTATAATGATTTCGGAAGTGTTCACAACAACTCACCAAAGTTTCATAGCAATCGGATGAATGGTATATGAACGCATACGGGACTTGGTTGAAACGATTCGCGTGCCGTCGCTCATTTGTTGAATCTACTTGTGCGATACCTATTGTAAAGTGGATGTACTAAGCCAGAAACCTTCCCTGATGAGTACACAACATATTACCCAAGTTTCATCGCTATCGGATGAATGGTATATAAACGCATACGGGACTTTCTTGAAACGCTTCGCGCGACTTCGCTCATTTGTTGAATCTACTTGTGCGCTACCTATTGAAACATGGATTTACTAAGCCTAAAACCTTCCCTGGAGTGTACACAACAACTCAACCAAGTTTAGTCGCTATCGGACGAATGGTATATGAACGCCTACGGGACTATATTGAAACACATCGCGCGTCGTCGCTCATTTGTGTAATCTACTTGTGCGATACCTATTATTAATTGGATTTACTAACCCAGAAATCTTCCCTGAAGTGTACACAACATCTCAGCCAAGTTTCATCACTATCAGACGAATAGTATATGAACACATGTGGGACTTTCTTGAAACAAATGCACGCCATTTTGTTGAAGCTACCCTTGCGCCATCTATTGTAAATTGGATTTACTACGCCTATTACTTTTCCGGGACTGTGCACAACAACTCACCAAAATTTGATCGCTATCGGATGAATGGTTTATGAACGCATAAAAGACGAACACACGGACATTCCTTTTTATATTTATTATTTATTATTTATTATTTATTATTTATTATTTATTATTTATTATTTATTATTTATTATTTATTATTTATTATTTATTATTTATTATTTATTATTTATTATATATTATTTATTATTTATTATTTATTATTTATTATTTATTATTTATTATTTATTATTTATTATTTATTATTTATTATTTACTATTTATTATTTACTATTTATTATTTATTATTTATTATTTATTATTTATTATTTATTATTTATTATTTATTATTTATTATTTATTATTTATTATTTATTATTTATTATTTATTATTTATTATTTATTATTTATTATTTACTATTTACTATTTATTATTTATTATATATTATTTATTATTTATTATTTATTATTTATTATATATTATTTATTATTTATTATTTATTATTTATTATTTATTATTTATTATTTATTATATATTATTTATTATTTATTATTTATTATTTATTATTTACTATTTACTATTTATTATTTATTATATATTATTTATTATTTATTATTTATTATTTATTATATATTATTTATTATTTATTATTTATTATTTATTATTTATTATTTATTATTTATTATATATTATTTATTATTTATTATTTATTATTTATTATTTACTAGCAGTAGTGCCCGACTTCGCCTGGTGGATTCATTTGTTTTATGGATGATAATGAATACTACTACAGAACTGGCAAATGATATTTAAACTAACAGAAAAAACATGTAACTTTTTGTGGTGGTCGTGGGAGTGGGGGTGATAATTAGTACAGTATAATGGACGTAACATTCCGTAATGATAATGATAATAATGAATAGGGAAACTGCTATTTACTAACTACAGTACTGACACATTTAATTTACAAACGAATTGAAAAATATGATTAGAAAGATGAGTAAGTGAAATAAGAGACACGGTCTAGGGCCTATATCTCATTGGCTGTTAGGAAAATAGAGACCAATAGTGTCGTCTTTTGTCGCATAGCGCCGTAGGAAAATAATCAGAGCACTCGGCTGTCCCAAGCTCCTGAGGCGGCAATAGTGTCATTTATCGCCACATAGTGCTCAAAGATAAGGATCGGAATAAACGAAAGTAAATTTGAAAGCTCCAACGCTTATTGCAGCTGATAACCTCAGTGTACTGCACCAACCCCATCGCACTCATACAGAGGCATAATATTCATACTGACAACTGTTTTAAGGGGCCTAAGAAATCTTTTTGCACTAATTATTGCTCGTGACTGCAATTTATAAGCATCGCAAGATGTAACTATTTTCGCAATTCTGCACCAGAACACTGGTAGGGGCGACGTGATGCAGCCCGAATTACCAGCAAACAATAGACTTATTAAAATATTCTTAGAGGTACACTACTACGGACATGTTCTAGGACCTAAAAACGTGGGTTTCAAGTTCATTTAGTCTGTTTTCTAAATGTAGGGAATGGAAAGGGTTTTCCAAACTATCAAGTGGACAGTGGTACCAGCAGGATTTCAAAGGGTAAGTATGTAAAATTTGGTGCAAGTAAGTGAAACGGTGTAGATTTGTGCAGGGAATGGAGTGGTCTGTCCGAAAATTCAAGTGGACATTGTTACCCACAGGGTTCCAAAGGGTAAGTATACGAAATTTCCTTCAAATCGGTGAAGTATTGTAGATTTGTGCCAAAGGGCCTAAATGCAGGGAATGGAGTGGTCTGTCCGAAATTTCATGCAGATTGTGTTACTCGTCGGTTTCCAATGGGGGAAGTATTAAAATTTTGGTTCAGATCGGTGAAACGGTGTAGATTTGTGCCAAAGGGCCTAAATGCAGGGAATGGAGTGGTCCGCCGAAATTTAATGTAGACAGTGTTACTCTCAGGGTCCCAAAGGGTAGGTATACACATTTCGGTTCAGATCGGTGAAACGGTGTAGATTTGTGCCAAAGGGCCTAAATGCAGAGAATGGAGTGGTCCGTCCGAAATTTCATGTAGACAGTGTTCCTCTCAGGGTCCCAAAGGGTAGGTAGGCTATACAACATTTGGTGCAGATCGGTGAAACGGTGTGGATTTGTATAAATAACAGACAAACCAACATTGAATTTTATATATATGTATTATTTATTATTTATCATTTATTATTTATCATTTATTATTTATCATTTATCATTTATCATTTATTATTTATCATTTATTATTTATCATTTATCATTTAACATTTATCATTTATCATTTATCATTTATTATTTATCATTTATCATTTATCATTTATTATTTATCATTTATTATTTATCATTTATCATTTAACATTTATCATTTATCATTTATCATTTATTATTTATCATTTATTATTTATCATTTATCATTTATTATTTATCATTTATTATTTATCATTTATCATTTAACATTTATCATTTATCATTTATCATTTATTATTTATCATTTATTATTTATCATTTATTATTTATCATTTATCATTTAACATTTATCATTTATCATTTATCATTTATCATTTATTATTTATCATTTATTATTTATCATTTATCATTTATTATTTATTATTTATCATTTATCATTTAACATTTATCATTTATCATTTATCATTTATCATTTATCATTTAACATTTATCATTTATCATTTATCATTTATCATTTATCATTTATCATTTATTATTTATTATTTATTATTTACTATTTATTATTTATTATTTATTATTTATTATTCATTAATTATTATTATTATTATTTTTTAGTTCCGTTTGGGCCGGCTGTGGACCACGTGGTTCTTATCTCTGGCAGCTTTCCTCTTAGCCCAGTATTCCTTCATTCTGGCACTGTGAATGTCCTTCCGCTCCTGAGTCCATTTCACACCTACTCCTGGACGCACTGCTTTTGCTGTTAGTGTCTGGAGAGAGTCTGATGTTCTGACTAAAGTCCTGTATTTATTCCTGTCATAGATGTTACTGGGGTCAATATCCAATTGTTCAAGGTCTTTTCTGACTAGTTTCGACCACTTGGCGTTAGTTGCTTTCCCTCTAGAGACAGTGTTGAAAATTCTGGAGGTGAGCCTCTGATTATCCATTCTCACAATATGACCATAGAAGATCAGCCTCCTCTTCCTCATAGCTGTTGTAATGCTCTCCACTTGTTCATAGAGTTCATTGTTGGGCCTGATTCTATACTTGCCTTCCTCTTTAATAGGGCCCATGATTTTTCGTAGAATCTTCCGGTCCTTCAGCTCCAATATCCGGAGTTGTCCTTTTCTGACCATATTTAGGCATTCTGAGGCATATAGTACTGATGGTCTCACTACAGTACTGTAGTGTCTGAGTTTGAAATTCATTGAGAGGGATTTGGATTTGTACATATTCTTGCATAGGTGGTAGGCTCTCGCCAGTTTGATGCATCTGTCGTTCATGGCCAGGTCTTCATTGATGTTTGGGGTTATCCATTTTCCTAGGTATTTGAAGGAGTTAGTCCTTTGTACTACTTTGTCCCCCAGTGGGATTGACTCGGGCGCATCTCTGATGTTGCTGATAAACTGTGTTTTGTTGATGGCGATCTTTAAGCCTACTTTAGCTGCTATATAGTTCAGAGAGGATAGTTGATGGTTAGCTTCCTCCACACTGGACGCTAGGAGTGCAAGGTCGTCTGCAAAGGCTAAACAGGGGACTGTTAACTTGTCTTTCTTGTAGCCTATTCTTAATCCAGAATCATCCTTCAGAGTTTTCGTCCACTCACGAATTACTTTTTCTAGTAGGCAATTGAAGAGGATCGGAGACAAGCCATCCCCTTGTCTAACACCAGTTCTGACCTCGAAGCTCTTGGACAGTTCCCCTCTGAATTTGACTTTGACTGTGGTGTTAGTGAGAGTCGCTTTCACTAGATTCAGGGTCTTTTTATCTAGCCCCAATTCAGCCAGTGTCTCAAAGAGTGACTCTCTATCTACTGAGTCGTAGGCCTTTTGGAAGTCAACGAAAATTGCAACATAAGGTGAGGCACTAAGATTTTTGTACGTGAGAATGGTTTTGAGATTCAGAATCTGTTCGGTGCATGACCTTGACTTTCGAAAACCAGCTTGGTACTCTCCAATGCAGGAATCCAGTTGAACCTCTACTCTTGTGAGCAACACTTTGGAGAGTATCTTGTACGTCACTGATACCAGGGAAATCCCTCTGTAGTTGTTGAGATCTGATTTGTCACCTTTTTTTATGTAGTGGGTGAATGATAGCTGAGGTCCAGTCACTAGGTAATTGTTCTGTCAACCAGACGTTAGATATGATGTCATGGATACTCTGTATCGACTCCTCGTCAGCATACTTCCAGAGCTCTGCAATGATCCCATCTTCGCCTGCTGCTTTATTGGACTTTAATTCGGAAATGACTTTCTGGATCTCTTCCTTTGTTGGAGGGAAAGAGCGTGGCTTAGCAACGTTCTTGGGTTCAAAAGGTAGCTTTTCCATGGGTTCCTCGGAGTTAAGAAGGTCGCTGAAATACTCTGCTAAGGCTGTGGTGCACTCATGCAGCCCCCGCGCGAGAAGCCTAAGTTAAAGGGTAATGGAGTCTGTTGAGTCTGAGTTTACTCCTGGGGTCTGGCGTTATGCGATACAGAGACGGCGAGTGCGTGACGTCATGCAGCCCCCGCGCGGGAAGACTAAGTTAAAGGGCAATGGAGTCTGTTGAGTCTGAGTTTACTCCTGGGGTCTGGCGTTATGCGATACGGAGACGGCGAGTGCGTGACGACATGCAGCAAAGTGCAAAGAGTCCTGGGGCTTCGAGCGAAGCGAGAAGCACTCCTTAGCCTTTGAGCCATGTTTAACATCTCTCATTTCTTTATTTTCTTTGGCGGCCGTCCCGGTAGACTCAGACGCCATGTGAGATGCTTTCTGTCCGGACGTGCCTTGAGGCTCTCCGCCTTATTATTTAAAATGTAATGTTTTTCCTTTGTATTTAACATTGTTATTATGCCGAAGCCTTCCATTTACTCATGTAAGTAACACATCTAACCTTGTTTCCACTATGCTCATTTCCTATATTTAACCTTTTTTTAATCTTCCTCGTGTGCTTGGATTTGCTGTGGAACCAATCGAAATGGCGGTCTCCTGTTTTATTTTGTTTGAGTCTTCGTTTAACCTTTTATTTGTGCCGTGAAATATATCTGCGAGAGATTTTGTGAGTATATGTTTTTCTTGCTGCCAGGGGCATTGATGTTGTTTGGATTGGGCATGTTTTGAATGGGTCTCCCGTTGTTTGTGGACGTTGGCGTTTCGACCATTCTCCCAACACGAGGCATGACACCATATATTTTAGCCCTTATGTATTCCCTTCATTCCATGCTTCGTGCAACTGAATCACGGCGGTAACTTTAAGTAGGCCTTACCGTATTCAGCTCGAACTCGGAACGTAAGTTGGGGACCATATAGGTTTAGCATGTTTTGCTAGACTACCTACAAGCACGAGTTGCTTTGTGTTTTATTACTGGATCGACGGCTGGCATTTTGTGTGTTTGATTGCGTGTATGTATCATGATATATTTCACGGACACTTGACGTCATTTGTTTCTCCTTGTAGTATCTTTGGTTTTTGCATTTCTTTTCTCTGGGGACTGCCAGCTCGATCGCATCCCCATTGCTCGCCACAGCCTCTGCGACACGCACACAGCCTCTTGTTTTATCTTTGCTATGCTTGTTATTTTGTGGTCGTCATGACAACCATCCATCTCTAGGCTGAGAAGTGATTGTTGTTGACCAGCGACCGGCTCGATTGCCTTTTTGGTCAATTACCTCCTCCCTTTTTACATCATTTTTATTGGAAGTGGCACAGGTATTTATTTTATCTGTTTCCGTTATTTATTATTGTAAGTAATTTATTGTTTATAATCATCCTTCCCGTTTGAAAGTGACTGTATTTGACCCCTAGGGTACTTTTTTTGGTGTGTGTTATTCTGGCCGGGTTTCTTTGTGTGTTCGGTTTCAATTCATTAAATTTCCATTTCTTTATCCATGTGTCTTATTTAGTAGTGTTTGGCGATCGTGCTCGCTCTCTCTCTTCAAACCTAGGCCTAACTTATTCTAGCTGTCTAGCACCAGGAGGGTATTCCTACCACTCGTCGTGGGACCACCTTCACGGAGTCTGGAGTCGCTCGGCACATCTGGCCTGCAAGTACGGGCTCAGCACAGGTCAGAAATTAACATCCATTTCCACTGCGTACTCCTTTCTTTTCTAGTTGGTTCCAGTGATGCAGCTAGGAGGCACGCCAAGAATATGTTTATTTTAAAAGGACGGTGCAGATGGTATCAGTTGCGAGGTTAAGTCTCCTGGTCGCTTAGCCATATCCATTGGATTTTAATATTTCGCTGCATATTTTTCAATGTTGTTTTTATTCTGTTTCATGTTCCTTATTGCATACTATGCAAACAAATATTAAGAGTCAATGTGAACTTCCAAGGAGTATGGACCATAAAAATAACAAACTGTAAGGAGAGTGCAATGAGTTGGACCCTATCAACGAACCCCAGCATTGGTAATGTACTAAACAACCCTACTTCTTGTTTCGTACTCATTTCAGGCGCAGGACGGAGGCAAAACATTTGTAGTTATTGTTTTGAATTGTAGCTAGCAGTACTTCTGTAGTTTAGCCATGTATTCTCTCCCAGGTTGTAACGTGAAGAAGGAGCTCATCCAGTCTGACGATGATCTGCTATCGTTTGAAAGTGTCTGTGGGAAAGACACTAATCCATTGACTGAGGTGAAAGGCCATCGCAAGGGAGGCGTAGCCAATATAGTGTCCAAGTGGGGAATTTCATTTTCTGGTGAACTGGGAGTTTCGTCTGTATTTGAGTTCTTAGACAGGGTCAGTGAACTCTGCCATTGTTATGACCTCGAACCAGACGACATTGTTGTCTGCCTACCGTTATTGTTGAGTGGCTTAGCTTTAAAATGGTATCGACTTACCAACAGATCTTTCATCTCGTGGGTTGATTTCTGTAAGTCAATAAAGGAGCGGTTTACGACTTATGATTTTGAACATGACTTGAAGGCTGAAATTCATCGCCGTACCCAGGGTTTGGAAGAGCCTGTAGACGATTTTGTTACTGGGCTAATGACTTTAATAAGTAGGTTGTCGCAGCCCCTTCCCCTTATTGAAACTGTTGATATTGTGTATAGAAATCTAGCACCTGAGTACAAGTCTTTCATACGCCGGTCCAGTGTGTATAGTGTGGCTGACATTGTTGATCAAGGACGTGAATGCGAGTTCAATCGGCGCCTGCGCAAGTCATATGTACCCCCACCCCTCCCCTCTGACAGTTTGTTTCCAGAGACTGCATGCGCGCAATCCCAGATTCAGAGGACTGCGCACCCATCTTCAATATCTCGTCAGGAGGACCGGGCAGTTAACCGTCCCCACTCGCATATTGTCGGGAGTATTCCCAATGCTACTTCTTCTGCGAATCCCGCTCCTCAGGATCAACAGTTACCTCAAAACCCGAACATGTATAACCGTATAAAATGTTGGAATTGTGATCGTTTGGGGCATCATTTTAATTCCTGCCGTGCGTCCTCGCGTGTGTTTTGTCACACATGTGGTCTTCGTGACGTGACGCACATAGCCTGTCCTAGATGTGCTTCGCGTCAGGGAAACGAGCATGGGTCCCCGGTTTAGACCCGCCGGAGTGGCCATGCAATGAAGTTCGCCGGGAAATGAACATTTCCACGACTGGAAACTTCTGTCCTTGGGTCCCTGTAAGTGTTAAGAAATTGTCGATACCCGCTTTACTGGATTCTGGTGCTTCACGTTCATTTATTCAGCGCTCCATCGTGGAACAGCTTCCTGTTACTCAGATTTGTCCACAAGATGGGGGTTTAAAATTTTATTCTACGGTGAAGTCATCTATTTCTGTTTCTGGCGTTGTAACATGTCATATTAAGATATGTGGTTATTCTTGGGATTGGAACTTCCATGTGGTGGATGACTTATCTACGCCTATGATCTTAGGTTCTGATTTTATGCACAAAGCAGGGTTGAGGCTTGATTTTTCGGATCATTCCTTCAGTTTTTTGTTTAAATCCAAGGAGCGGTTTCATTTTAATACTTGTGAAGCGAGTGTTCCTTGTAATTTTTCTGGTATCTCTGCTGTTCTAATCCCTCCTACTTTATTCACGAGTCAACGTGACGCTTTATCTGATTTGGTGAATGGTAATTTGGCACCCATCGCTTTTGCCAGTCGGATGCTTAATGATTGCGAACGCCGGTATTCCACTTTCGAGAAAGAAAGTCTGGCTGTCGTATTCGGCTGTGAACGTTTCAGATCTTTTCTAGAACATCGGCATTTCATAGTGTATACCGACAATGAAGCTCTGTCCTGGATGCGCTCGCATGTCAAAAAATTGGGACGTATAAATCGTTGGATTCTTCGTCTATCCTCTTTCAGCTTTGACATCATTCACGTCAGAGGCAGTGAAAATGTTGTAGCGGATTGTTTGTCACGCATGTTTGAGGAACCTCCTCCCATTGTTGAGATCCCCGAGCCAGTGAATCTTCTCCAACACATTCCACGGTCATTTACTGACATCCGTACGTACCAAGCAGATGACCCATTTTGTGTCACATTGCGTGAAAAAATTCTCGGGAAAGATCCTGGTGTATCTGAGTTTTCATTGCGCAATGATGTTATAGTGCATACCGCTCCTCGATCTTCGAAATGTAGGATTTTCGTGCCAGAGAATATGCGAAGTATGCTCTTGGCGTATTTCCATGAATCCTGTTTTGGATTACATTTAGGTATGACGAAGACTTTCCATAAAATCTCTCAGGAATTCTTCTGGCCTCATTTGAAAGCGGATGCTTTTGCTTTCGTCCGAAAATGCGTTACGTGTCAACGTTCTAAGCCTGCAAAGAATTCCCGCATTGGACTTCACCACGCTGACACGATGTCATATCCTAATGAGCGCCTCTTTATAGATTATTTTGGTCCCCTAGTTAGGTCATCTTCTGGTCATAAAGCTATACTTACTGTCGTTGATGGATTTTCAAAATTTGTATGGTTATTTCCTGTCAGGGAAATCACGACACGTACTACCACTGTTAGGCTTTTGACCAATCATATTTTTGGTGTTTTTGGTCCTCCAAAGTTTTTAGTGTCCGATAACGCGAGCGTTTTCCGGTCCAAGTCTTTTAGATCAATGTGTTTTTCTTGGGGAATTGATCATGTCTTTTTGGCACCCTACCACCCTCAGCCAAATCACGTTGAAAGGTTTCATCGTAACTTGAAGGCTTGCTTGAGTGCGTTCCACAACGCAGATCAGTCACGTTGGGACGCAAATCTTCAGTTTTTCTCCTTAGGATTTAACACTGCTCTTCATGAATCGACGAATTCTACCCCTTCGGAATTGTTTTTAGGAAGGCGTATTGTTGATCCACTTCAGCTTCAGTGGAAAATAGATTATCTGGCTGCGCCATCCCGCCGTACCTCAGTCAAAGAAAAATGGGAAGTTGCTGTACGGCATCTGAAAAGGGCACGAGATCGCGTGGCGTCTCGCTATAACAAGGGTAGGCAACCTGTTTGTTTTCAGGTGAATGACGACGTGCTAGTGCGCCTACACCCACAGAGTTTGGCCAAGAATAAGGAGTCAGCTAAGCTAATGCTTCGCTGGAGCACGCCCAAAACTATCACTAGATTTTTAACACCTGTCACTGTTGAATTGATCTCCAAGGAGAATCCCACCGACGTATCCAGAGCTCACATATCTCAATTGAAACCATTTATTGTGTAACCTTCTTATTTGCTGTGATTAATGTTGTCCTTTTTCTGCGTAGGTGAGCCAATCATAATTTGCTTATGTTATCCAAGGAAGCTAGTATTCATATGGCGTCTCCTTGACCTGCCTATTATTGAACCAATTTTGACCGAGCAGAGTCAAGTACAAATTTACGAGCTCAAGAAAGAAAATAATACAAGAAGAAATAGGCCTACATACTCTGTGTAACTTAATATTTATTGTAAAAAAATTATGTATTTTTGCGAACTCGGCCAGTAGAGAATTTATATACTATAAATAATGGACACATTATATCGCTTCTTTGTTATTTTAATACGTCACTTTCATGATGGGTATAAGGAGAATGGCATACTTCGGCGTCAAAGGGCGAGTCTTCTGTTTATGATTTTCGTCCGTGTCTCTATCTACTTTTCTTGTCATTGTAACGCGCAGGCGAACCGTAATACCATTATGACAAGCCCAGGGATCGTCAAAGGAACGCGCGCCTTTGGGGACCCCGAAGGAGTTCTGTCCTGATATTGCGATCGCCGAAGCGATCTGATTATTTTTATATATTACTTCATTTTATAACTGTATTCTTTCTGATATGGCTCAATTGCTTAAGTGACTGTTATATCGCTCACCCCCCCCCCCCCCCCTCATATTTTGTGTACTGTTATAGTTGTTGACAAACCACCTGAGTGATAAGGATGTTGTGTATTTTGGAACACTTGGGACATGATTGATTTCAAAGCGGTGGTGCTTAGTGATGTAAAAAGAAAAATCTTTTATTATTATAAATAATTTTTCTTTTGGGGGGTGGTGTGGATCCTGAGCCATGTTTAACATCTCTCATTTCTTTATTTTCTTTGGCGGCCGTCCCGGTAGACTCAGACGCCATGTGAGATGCTTTCTGTCCGGACGTGCCTTGAGGCTCTCCGCCTTATTATTTAAAATGTAATGTTTTCCCTTTGTATTTAACATTGTTATTATGCCGAAGCCTTCCATTTACTCATGTAAGTAACACATCTAACCTTGTTTCCACTATGCTCATTTCCTATATTTAACCTTTTTTTAATCTTCCTCGTGTGCTTGGATTTGCTGTGGAACCAATCGAAATGGCGGTCTCCTGTTTTATTTTGTTTGAGTCTTCGTTTAACCTTTTATTTGTGCCGTGAAATATATCTGCGAGAGATTTTGTGAGTATATGTTTTTCTTGCTGCCAGGGGCATTGATGTTGTTTGGATTGGGCATGTTTTGAATGGGTCTCCCGTTGTTTGTGGACGTTGGCGTTTCGACCATTCTCCCAACACGAGGCATGACACCATATATTTTAGCCCTTATGTATTCCCTTCATTCCATGCTTCGTGCAACTGAATCATGGCGGTAACTTTAAGTAGGCCTTACCGTATTCAGCTCGAACTCGGAACGTAAGTTGGGGACCATATAGGTTTAGCATGTTTTGCTAGACTACCTACAAGCACGAGTTGCTTTGTGTTTTATTACTGGATCGACGGCTGGCATTTTGTGTGTTTGATTGCGTGTATGTATCATGATATATTTCACGGACACTTGACGTCATTTGTTTCTCCTTGTAGTATCTTTGGTTTTTGCATTTCTTTTCTCTGGGGACTGCCAGCTCGATCGCATCCCCATTGCTCGCCACAGCCTCTGCGACACGCACACAGCCTCTTGTTTTATCTTTGCTATGCTTGTTATTTTGTGGTCGTCATGACAACCATACATCTCTAGGCTGAGAAGTGATTGTTGTTGACCAGCGACCGGCTCGATTGCCTTTTTGGTCAATTACCTCCTCCCTTTTTACATCATTTTTATTGGAAGTGGCACAGGTATTTATTTTATTTGTTTCCGTTATTTATTATTGTAAGTAATTTATTGTTTATAATCATCCTTCCCGTTTGAAAGTGACTGTATTTGACCCCTAGGGTACTATTTTTGGTGTGTGTTATTCTGGCCGGGTTTCTTTGTGTGTTCGGTTTCAATTCATTAAATTTCCATTTCTTTATCCATGTGTCTTATTTAGTAGTGTTTGGCGATCGGGGTGCTCGCTCTCTCTCTTCAAACCTAGGCCTAACTTATTCTAGCTGTCTAGCACCAGGAGGGTATTCCTACCACTCGTCGTGGGACCACCTTCACGGAGTCTGGAGTCGCTCGGCACATCTGGCCTGCAAGTACGGGCTCAGCACAGGTCAGAAATTGACATCCATTTCCACTGCGTACTCCTTTCTTTTCTAGTTGGTTCCAGTGATGCAGCTAGGAGGCACGCCAAGAATATGTTTATTTTAAAAGGACGGTGCACCTTTCTAACATGTGTAGCATTTGTAGCATGCGTCATTTGAAATGATATAAAGTCTAGTCTCTCAGACTGACTGTATCTTCTTATCCCTTCTATTGTTTCATCACGCCTTTTCTTTTGTGTACCTTCCGAGAAGGAAGCTTGTAGTTTAACGTGACCGTTAATCTCGCGATCATAAGCCACGGGACCTCTGTTTTACGTCGAATCCGAACCACAGGGCATGGCATTTCACATCGAAAATCTCACATGCATTGACCGGGAATCGAACCCGGTCAGCCTTGGTGAGAGGCATACAGCTTGACCGACCTTCCGAGCACATGGCCTTGAGTCACAGCTTGGCTCAGTGCAACTCTATACCTCATCCACGGAATCTGTGAAGTAGGTTTGCGCATGACGTCACACAGAGGAAGTGAAAAGAGAATACTATGGGTGGAGCTTGGCAGCCCAGCTATTGCGAGAGTTGTTTGAATCTAAGGGCGCGCCTCCCACCTGCGCTAATTATTCCGTGGCATCGCGCCTCATTGGCCAGTCAGCCGAGTCACTCCTGTGTGCAGACCACGTGTTTTCACACTGGCCCTTCGCAGATTGCTTGGACGGAGTTTAGCAACTGTTACGTGTGGGCGATTGCGTTGTCAAGTTTTCGAACAGTATCAGTGACCGCACATCACAGTTAACGTTCCAAGCTGACCATGCAGGCGGGAGAAGAATGTTTTGCTGTTTCATTGTGCCAACCATGTATATTTGTTTCTAAATATAATTGTGTAATGATATTTTGTTAAGTTTTCATTTTTAAAATTAATTATATCTAATGATCAGAGAAAACTTGTATCTTTCCGCATTACGAACGTAATATGACTGCGAAGGACCTATACTTTGATTTTAAAAAATGTTTGTATTTGTATCGTGTAATAGAGTAGATGATGTACCAACACGACAAATTTCAAGTAAATAGTGTTTTGCCCTGAATTGGTCGGCACCTCCAGCGTTTGTTGAGATTCACTCGGTGCCTCGACCAAATGGTTTTTCCTGACCTCCCCCGAATGGTTTTACCCGGTACCTCCGGTAGAACTGTTTTACCCTGGGGTTATTAGCTCAGTTGGGATGATTTCGTCTGAAGGATTGTGTTAATTGATATCAGGGCAAGTCGTGAGTTTTGCGTGTTGTGTTTGGAGAGAGATAATGATAAATGAAAAGAGAGCGCAGACAGACTGCGGGCAGGAAAGGTCGATTACTTAAATGCTGACGGCTGTTTACTAGATTACAGAGACAATGGCCGTGCCTTGATTGGGCACGCGGTGCAGTGGAGTAGGACTCAGTGGCTAACGACAGGCGTATGAATAAAAATGCAAGAAACACAACCAAATTGACTACTGTAAAAGAATGTAAATTGTTTAATTGCTTTTTAGCGTGAAAAGGTGGCAGATTCGCTAGTTGGACTCCAGAGAAGTAAAAAAGTACAGTGATGGATGATTACAAGTTTAAAAGGTTTGGTGTTAGAGAGGAGATGTTCGGGATAAAAACCCTTAAGTACCCACTCACCCAATCTGCTATGTCGTTGGGCAGCACCTTGTCGTAGTTCGGCAGCAAGTGATGGAGAGAGAGCCCTGTGTCCTGGTGGGGGCTGTATTTAAGGGAATCGTTGTTATTGTGTAATTAATTCAGCACATTCTTCGTGCTACTTAGTAGGTGCTAACTGTTTAGACTTAATGTCGTAAGGATTGCTCCATGGATGTGTAATCAGTTCGCCAAGCTGAGTGTAATTTGCAGTGGCTAGATGGTTGTAGATGTTGGTTCCTTATGGTTTAGGCGAGAAATGTGGAGTGAAGAGTGGTCATTGTGGTGAAAAGGGGACTGATAGGGGGGATTATACCCTGTAGGAACCCCAGGGTATAACAACAGTTTTGTTGTGTGTGCCTATGAACAAGCAAGATTAATCACAGGTCACTCAGACCTCACCTCACAATGTACGTCACAGTAATACGTCCTCACAAGTAGAGGGTTAATAAACATTTCCATTGACTTTTCAAGAAATGAGAGAGTTTTCCTGTGCTATTTAGACGATTGAGAATATTTTGGTACAACCACACTTTCTAACTTTCTCTGGTTTAGGAGCTTGAGTTTTGTGAAACATGCACCACAGCGTTTTATATTGAGCCCATGTGTATAATTAACCATCAACTCCATTAATAATAATAATAGGTGTTGGTCTGAAAGAATTCAGAATTGAAAAGGGCATCACGGGAGATGAATCCAGGTCATGCTGGAAGGCTTGAGAGTAGATCTCAGCGTTTATAATTGCCTTCTTTCATTTCACCCTCTTTGGAGCACGCTGAATCAATCTTTCCTCTGTGTGTTGTTCTTTCCTTAGTGCCCAGTATCTCTTCATTCCTTCTGATCTCCTTTTCCACTCCTCTTTCGAGATGATGGGTTTGAATTTTAGTGGAGAATTGTCTTGGAACCCTATATTTTTGTGTTTAGTAATTATTTTAGTCGTCGAAGGGATGTGGCTACCCCATCGCCCAGTGGGAAACCACTGCAATCAGCCACCGAGTTTTGGCGGGAAACCCATACCTAAGTGGATAAAGAGGGAATGCCTGCCCAAACCCTGACCATCTGGGGCACCCTGGCTTCAGGGGATAAATATGGGGGATGGGAAGGTAACCCAACAAACCACTCTCACCCATGTTGAGGTAAAGTGATTCAGAGAACTACAAGTAGTCTCGGATTGGACGGATATAAACTACGAAGACCGGAGTGGAAACGGAACACTAGATTCGGAACATGGAATATTAAGACAATCGAATACCCCCCCCCCCCCACAGAAGAAGGGTCTAAGGCACATTTTTGCACATGTTGAAGTAACAGTGGAAGAAGGTTCCATGGCATTTAAAGTGTGTCCCTCACACCACTAGATGGCAGTTAGATCACTTAAAAGAGGAAATAAGTAGGTTTTCAAGTTGCCATCCCTGGAATAAGGGTCCATGAGTAAACACAATATGGATGCCAGCAGCTGTAGTAGCATCAGCCCAGGCGGGTTGAGAAACTTAAATAAAACGAGGAAAAGGCAAATAAATATAGCACAGTGGAAGGATAATGAAAGAAAAGTAAAGCGCAATCGTGGAGAAGAATACACTACCAGGAAAGGCGTCCATAAAGCAGCAAAAATGCGTCCAGAACAGGTCCGTGGAATAAGGGTCTATGATAGTGAGGTTATGTTTAGAAATATGCAGGAAGTTAATGCTGAGCCGAGTATAATTCCATTCGATTTCTACGCGTTCTTGGTATATTTTTTATTGTGTTACCGTACGTATATGTTTCAGGGAAGGCTCTGTGATCCTCGCAACTGTTTCCAGAATGGGTGCCTGCAACTGACCGATTCAGACAAAGACGCGCTCTTTCAGCTGCATTATAAAATGGATCTGAATCAACAGTCAGCATTCTTGGAAAATAAATGCATGGTTTTAGAGACTCCTAAAAGGAGAAAGAATGGCAAGTGTAATGCAACTTCTCGACGTAAGTGCACTGTTAAATACTCAGTACCTGATGATAGGCGTCTCGCTATCTGTATGTAAAAAAAACTTTTGCAGATATATTTGCACTAACACATAAGCGGATCCAAATATTGCAGAATATGTTACAGATAGGAGATCTAAATCCTGTAGATAAGCGAGGGAAGCATTTCAACAGACCACTCAGAACACCGGACAATGTGCGTCAACAAATTAGAGAACATATTGAATCGTTCCCTAAGGTGGAAAGCCATTATTGTAGAAATAAATCCCAAAAGCTGTACCTACACCCAGATCTAACGTTGAGTAAAATGTACACTATGTTTAAAGAACAACACCCTGAAAACACAGAGAAGAAGAGACTGTATGAAGATGTGTTTCACAAAGACTTCAATCTTGGATTCGGAGCACCTCGTTCTGATACGTGACAAATTATTTATCCAACTCATGGCAGCGGACACAGAAGAACAGAGAAACACAATCATTGCACAAAGCGAACTGCATCACAGAAAAGCTGAAAGTGCTCTAAAAATGGACTCAGAGGCACGCAAGGTCAACCCAAATCTGATAGTTTTTTTGCGTAGATCTCCAACAGGTGCTATTCTGTCCCACACTGACACATTCTGATGTCTTTTATCAAAGGCAGTATGACAGTTACAATTTTGCCGTTAATAATGTAGGAGATGATATGACGACAATGAATATTTGGCATGAATCTATTGCGAAACGGGGATCATCTGAAATTACAGCTTGTTGTAGAACATTTCCAACCACGTGAGAGAAAACTTGTCATATGGTCAGACCGATGTGTTGGTCAAAATAATAACTTCAGAATGGTTACCCTATGTCATTTTGTTGTGCGATGGAAATACTTCACTCAAGTTGAGCAGAAATTTCTGTGTTCAGGTCACAGTTTTTTACCCTGTGATCGTCAGTTTGCATTGATTGAGAAGAGGAAGAAAGTGTCTACGATATTTGTGCCAAGCCAATGGAAATATGTGATTGCTGAGGCAAGACCAGCAAAGCCTTTCATTATTCAAGAGATGTTTGACCAGGAAGTTTTCAAGGACATAACTCCACTGCAGGATCGTTTGAAGAAAGATTGAAATTCTCCATTGATGACCCAAGTTGTGTAAGTGTTAGAAAACGTCATAATGTCCTTGCTCCATGGGTAAGATATAATTTGCTCAAGAAAACAACGGACCTTCAAGAAGTGCAATTGTCAGAAGATTTACCACAGCTATATCATGCTCCAATTCCTATCAAGGCCGAACAGAAGTCTGATCTTATGAAACTGTGTGAATATTTGCCTGCAGAATACACAGACTTTTATGTTAACTTGGAGTCTACCTAAAATGTTCAATATTACAAGTCTTATCTAAAGTGCTATAGACCCTTTTTCCATCATTTGAAATGTAAAATATTTCAAAATCTTATTTTTGATGAATTATTTTCATTGATATTAGTGTAAAATGTATCAACGCTATGTTATTAAACAGCACACTATTGTAGAATGAGTCAGAACTGCTGGCATTCGTTTTTCCTCTTTTCTCAACAATTTACTTTTGAGCCTTAGACCCTTCTTCCGGGGGGGGGGGGTATTCTATCGTTGGTAAAGAAGTGAAATGCGAGTTGAGGGAGGAGCTGGACGAGGTAGACCCCGAATTACATGGGAGAATAAGATTGAGAGATTGGGACAAAACAGGGGCAAAACTGTTGTGGAAATGAAGAGAATGTGCAGAAATAGAGCGGAATGGCTCAAACGAGGCTACCCCGACGCTTGAAGCCATAAGGGAATTGAAGAAGAAGAAGAAGAGTAATCATTTTGGCTTGAGTAGTGATTTTTCTGCATTTTCTTTTATTTCTACCAGGAATTTTCAGTTTCTTTAAACCATGTGTTTTTTTTGCGTATACGGAAGAAATCAAAGATTTGTTTCCTTAATCTATTACGAGTTTATTTTGAGAAGATGACCTTCATTAAGAAATAAATGCATATATACGCTGGTTATAGGATTTAATGTTACGAGCAAGGTTTCGCTGAAGCAAGCAACAGGCCACCGGGTGAGGACAGTAACCATTTTCATGGCGCGCCCTTAGCCGACCCGAGACGTGCTCACGTTTATAGACTGGGGATTTTTACAAGCGACTGCAAGTCCGTTTGTACCTGCCAAGAGTGAGGGAGACGGTTGGGAATAGTTTCGAGTAAGGCTGACCGCCGAGACCCAATGCCCCAAGGCCTAGAGATACTCGATCGGGTACAATATATATGAATTTTAAAATGAATCTTGCATTTCAAGACCAACGTCAAAACCACTACGACGAGGACGACGAACCCTGCGACGCGTAATCAGCTTTTGCACGTGCTAATTTACAGCTTCTCAGCCCAAAGGCCCTAGATAACGGTATTGACTAGCTAGAATGGGTTGTGGGGTGTTATTGATAGGGACTGGCCATTCATCCACTGCTTGCCACGGTGGGTTATCGTGTCGGACTACCAACCCAAGCTTGCAGGTTCGTTCCTGGCCATAGTAAGTGATTTTTGAAAGGCGACAAAAATCACGACACGCATGTCATAAGTTGTTGGCATGTTAAAGAACGCATTTGAATTCAGTAGGCCATTTGCAAATATTATGTATACGGTAACAATAATAATAATAATAATAGACTAATAATAATAATAATAATACTTCACGAGGTACTGTTCTGACCAGATAGACATTAGCCAAGAAAGAAAACGAACAGGGACTGAACGCCAAAGCACAAGATTTGGGGATTCAGTTATCGGCAATTAGAGGGCTCACAAAACATTGTACAGTACCCTAGTCCATCTGAGCTCACACAAAGCAAATGAAGCTGTTATAGATGAGCGCGTAAAGCAAAGAATAGGCCTCGCATATGTTCAAGTCCACATTCTCCAAAGCAGAGGTTCCCATTAGGTGGTGCGCGGACCCCCAGGGGTAGCGCAGCTTAATTTGAGCTTTTCAAGTTTCCCGCTAGAAAGTGTTCTGCTCCTTTATCTCTGTGTTCTGCTCCACAGCCAATTTGAATTTTGTGTGTTTACATATTTACATGAGTTTTGAAAGTTGAAACTTTTGATTTTTTAATTGTTAAAAGTCCTTTGAATATGGATCGTTGGTTGAAGAGTGGATCTTTAAAACGAAGTAGGCCTACTGCTACAGATAGTGACGAAGAGGAATCTGTGGTAATATAGAAGTGAATGGGCCGCCCGCTGCCTCTCTTGAGCCTAGCCATTCAAAAAGTAAGCCTACTGCGAAAAGTAGGACATAAAATATTGGAAATTGACTCCACGTATTGTCCTAAACCTCAATGCGTCATATGCTTTGAAACCCTTGCCAACGAGAGTATGAAACCTGCAAACCTCCGGAGGCATCTAGATACCAAACACTCGGAGCACAAAGATACAATAAATCCATTGAATTCTTCAAAATAAAGTTAGCTAAACAGAAATCATGCCTTAAAGTAATTACCAAAAATTCTGGTGTAAATGTGAATGAAAATGCAACGATTGAATCCTACGAAGTATCTCAGCTTGTCGCAAAACGTTCCAAACAAGAAGTTCCGTGAAGAAATATACAGCCTACTTTTCATGCCAATGATTATTCTACAGTATATGAACCTATCTAGAATAATGACGAAATTAAGTTGGTAATATCGACATATCTAATTAGTTCAAAATATACCTGGTATAATGTAGCCTAATAGAGCACTACAGTTGGCAGCCCTGGTGACTGAATATATTCTTAGTTCCACCTCTTCAGGTACAGAATACAAAATTTGGTTGAAGTCCAATGGACGTTACATGTAGTTAGACACTGGGTCTATTAGCACGCGTAAAAGCATGTTGCCAACAATACCATGCGTGTGCTGGTCAGAAATAATCTGAATTATTATGATATCTTGTTGTGCCAATTTTGGATGAAATCCATTTGTTAGTATAGAAGTTACATGTATTTTAAAATTGGACATATCAGCAGGCATAGAATCATGTTGGCAGCACTGCCTTGTATTAATTACTCCGAATTAATCTAGAATGTCATTTGCTATACGTGTGCAAAGTATAGAGCTGTTGGCTTGCATACTTTCTGATATATTGATATAAGGGTAAAAAGAATATAGACAGCATTTATTAACAGTTGGCAGCCCTGATTGCTTTTAACAATACTTATAGTCATATCTGTTATGGTACACATAGCACATACGAAATTTGGTTGAAATCCAACTGATAGTATAGAAGTTACATGTATTTAAAAATTGGTACTATCAGCAGGCTTATAATCATGTTGGTAGAACTGACGTATATCAGTTACTCCAAATTAATCTAAAATGTCAGAATATACGTGTGCATAGTTTAAAGCTGTTGGCTTGAATACTTTCTGATATATTGGTATTTGGATAAAAAAAAATAGAGAGAGCAATTATTAACAGTTGTCATCCCTGGTGGCTCTTAAGAATACGCTCAGGCATATCTGTTTATGTACAGATATTACATACAAAATTTGGTTGAAATCCAATTGATAGTGTAGAAGTTATATGCATTTAAACATTGGACCTATCAGAAGGCTTAAAATTATTTTGGCAACACTGTCATGGTTGGCCTCCTGGAAATTAAACTGAAATAGTATTATCTACATGTGTGCCAATTTTGTAATAGCTCCTATGTATACCTTGCAAGATATCCAACATGGAGCTCAAATTTCTAGTGCGTTTTTAAGCAGTTGGTAGCACTGATATCATTTTTAAATATGGACGTGTGCTATTCCGGTGCACATCTTTACTCATACTAAATTTGGTTTTGATTGCTGCAGCCGTTTAGGAGTTGATAGGGACACACACACACACACACACACACACAGCCAGATAGCCAGACAGACAGACAGACACACATTTTCCCGGATCGATCTCATAAGTCTACTTTTTCCTCATTTTTGTAAAATGTGAAAAGTTGGCTAAAAACATACCTTTGCTGAAGAGCTCATTCCACCTTCAGCAATTATTTTGAGCGAGAGAATGCTGGGCGATGCTGCCGCAAAGCTTTTAAGTACCGTCCCGCTGTCTAACAATACTGTAGAAAGGCGAATTACAGGTATGTGAAGCAATATTGAAGGAACGTTGTTGGCAAGGCTCCACATGTGTGACATGTATGCTCTTCAGTTGGATGAGAGCACCGACATATCAAAAAGACGATAATGTTGGTTTATGTCATGACGAAATCATCATACTAATATATAAAAATGAGATGGTGTGTGTCTGTCTTTCTGTCTGTCTGTCTGTCTGTTACCTAATAACGCAAGAACCACTGGTCCGATTTAAATGAAATTTTGCATGGATGTAGCTGAAATACCAGGTTTACATATAGGATACTTTTAATTTCGATATTTTGCACTATTAAGAAATGGCGACCATTTTAATGACGTCACTACACCCTTTGGTTTCAAAATTTCATATTTCCATATCAAATAAAAAGAGAACGGTAGGAAATAGCAAACTTTTGATGGCACATACGAGCTTCAAAATTTAATTTTCTATCCGAAAGGTCCTTATCACTTTTCGTGTATCTACAACGATTAGAGAGTAAAACCTACTTTTGTGACGGTACTACACCCTTTGGTTTCAAAATTTCATATTTCCGTTTCAAATAAAAAGAGAACGCTAAGAAATAGCAAACTTTTGATGGTATACACGAGCTTTAGCATTTAATTTTCTATCCAAAAGTTTCTTATCACTTTTCGTGTATCTCCGACGGTTAGCGAGTAAAACCTAAATTTGTGCAATAAAACACGGTCACATCGAGCGGTGCAGTATACCTCTACATATATAAAAAAGAAAATTTGTCTGTTTTTTTCTGAATGACTACGGAAATTTGAGTTATTTACACGTTTCAGACTGTTTTATGATAGATGCGCGCGAAAATAATGTTTTGGTCTGTCTGTCTGTTTGCTTGATTGTCTGTGGACAACTTTGTTCCCTTATAACTCGAGAACGGCTGGGTGTATCAACGTAAAATTTGGTACAGATATCCATCAAAGGCACGACACTAATCATTGATGTAACTCTTCTCTATACCTCTCATATAAGGGGGCATACCCCCTTAAAAAACATGCTGAAATAGGAGTAGAAGGACGAGACAAAGCTCATTTTCAGCCCCTCAATGTGAGAGACAAAACTCGGGGGCCCTAAAAGCACATTTTAAGGTCCTACGTCCAACCGTTTTTCAGATATTCCCAGAAAAATAATTTAATTTGATAAACTATGAACGAATGCAAGCCGATAACCATGGCAACAGATTCTCAGAGATCCATCTATTGCTGTAAGACGCAATACAATTCCATTAATTCCATTAGTGTGAAAGTTTGCAAACGGTTAGATGGTTATTATGGAACCAAATTAAGCTGTAAATTTCATCAATACGTAAAATGCGCTTAAGGAGGTCAAGGGGTAGTCTAGATTTTTTTCACGCGATTTACATCTGCGGGTGTGGTATGGCAGGTCTATTATATTCCTATCCCTATGTTATATTATTATTATTAGTATTATATTATGGCGTACGACGACGAGACTAAGCCCCTCGGTGCCAGAAATAAAACTCGAGGGTCCTCGAAAACTACATTATAAGGCTCTAAAACCAACAGTTTCTGAAACATTCCCAGAAAACTAATTAAGTTTAATTTAACAAACTAATGAAGGAATGCAAATCGGTAACCATGACAACATTATCTCAAGGGGTGGCATCCAACTTTCCATCTATTTCAGTAAGAAGCAATTTATTACATTTATTACATTTCTGTGAAAGTTTGCAAATATAAGGTTATCACGGAACCAACGTAGACTGTATAATTCACCAATGCAATTAAGGGGGTCAAGGGGTAACCTAGGATTTTTTCATGCAATTTTCACGTGTGAAATATAGTGCAGAAGGTCTATTATATCTCCAAACAACAACATTATTTTCAAAAATTCCTAAATTGAATCAGCATTTTTTGCGGCTTTTAGGAATTTGGGCCATTTGAGACTAAAGAACCTGGATTTTCATGCACCACAAGCTTTTATAATTTATGAAAGAGGTCTTCCTGTGTATGGGGACCCAACACAACGTAGAGGGTCAGTTTTTATGTGACGTGTATTGCGTTTCATCTACAAGGCTTTCAATTCTATTTCATGTCAGGAAGTACACGTCAGGTGAATTTAGTTTGAGAGCGCATTTCAACTAATCTTTTTTTTTTTTGTCGACATACGGGTTCATCGTAAGGATGATTTTCTTTGATACTGTGTGGTAGATATACCCATATTTGGATTTCTGGGTGATATGTTGTAGACAATAGTACTGTCTGTCTGTCTGTCTGTCTTTCTGTGTATCCTTATGTACGCCTATAACTCATGTTCGGATGCTTGGTGCATCGTAAAATTAGGTATGGTAAACATGAGTCAATACACCAATCATTTATAAAGCTCTTCACCGTTCATTTCATACAGTAGAAGGGTGGATATAGGGAAAAACTTCTCAAAATACATGCTAAAATAGGCGAAATATAAAAATTATCCTAGAAGGACGACCAAAGCATATGTTGCACTTCTCAATGTGAGACACAAAATTCGCGAGTCTATAAAGGGTCTCCGAAAACCACATTATAAGGCCCTTAAATTAACAGTGTGTGTGATATTCCCAGAAAAATAAATTCGTTTTGATAAACTTATGAAGGAATGACAAGCCGCTAACCATTGCAACAGTAGCTCAATTGATAATGTCTGGTGCGTCTCTAAAAGCAACAGTACTTAAAAGGGACGTAACACCAATAACATTATAATTATTATTATTATTATTATTATAAGGTCTGGTGTTAACACCGAACACCGTTCGAAGAACGGGTACTTCTGCTAGTACTAATATATAAAAATGAGATGGTGTGTGTCTGTCTTTCTGTCTGTCTGTCTGTTACCTAATAACGCAAGAACCACTGGTCCGATTTAAATGAAATTTTGCATGGATGTAGCTGAAATACCAGGTTTACATATAGGAAACTTTTAATTTCGATATTTTGCACTATTAAGAAATGGCGACCATTTTAGTGACGTCACTACACCCATTGGTTTTAAAATTTCATGTTTCCATATCAAATAAAAAGAGAACGGTAGGAAATAGCAAACTATTGATGGCACGTACGAGCTTTGAAATTCAATTTCCTATCCGAAAGGTCCTTATCACTTTTCGTGTATCTCCAACGGTTAGCGAGTAAAACCTACTTTTGTGACGTCACTACACCCTTTGGTTTCAAAATTTCATATTTCCATTTCAAATAAAAAGAGAACGCTAAGAAATAGCAAACTTTTGATGGTATACACGAGCTTTAGCATTTAATTTTCTATCCAAAAGGTTCTTATCACTTTTCGTGTATCTCGGACGGTTAGCGAGTAAAACCTAAATTTGTGCAATAAAACACGGTCACATCGAGCGGTGCAGTATATCTCTACATATATAAAAAAGAAAATTTGACTGTTTTGTTCTGAATTTCTGCGGAAATTTGAGTTATTTACACGTTTCAGACTGTTTTATGATAGGTGCGCGCGAAAATAATGTTTTGGTCTGTCTGTCTGTTTGCTTGATTGTCTGTGGACAACTTTGTTCCCTTATAACTCGAGAACGGCTGGGTGTATCAACGTAAAATTTGGTACAGATATCCATCAGAGGCACGACACTAATCATTGATGTAACTCTTCTCTATACCTCTCATAAAAGGGGGCATACCCCCTTAAAATACATGCTGAAATAGGAGTAGAAGGACGAGACAAAGCTCATTTTCAGCCCCTCAATGTGAGAGACAAAACTCGGGGGCCCTAAAAGCACATTTTAAGGTCCTACGTCCAACCGTTTTTGAGATATTCCCAGAAAACTAATTTAATTTAATAAACTATGAACGAATGCAAGCCGATAACCATGGCAACAGATTCTCAGAGATCCATCTATTGCTGTAAGACGCAATACAATTCCATTTATTACATTAGTGTGAAAGTTTGCAAACGGTTAGATGGTTATTAAGGAACCAAATTAAGCTGTAAATTTCATCAATACGTAAAATGCGCTTAAGGGGGTCAAGGGGTAGTCTAGATTTTTTTCACGCGATTTACATCTGCGGGTGTGGTATGGCAGGTCTATTATATTCCTATCCCTATGTTATATTATTATTATTAGTAGTATTATATTATGGCGTACAACGACGAGACAAAGCCCCTCGGTGCCAGAAATAAAACTCGAGGGTCCTCGAAAACTACATTATAAGGCTCTAAAACCAACAGTTTCTGAAACATTCCCAGAAAACTAATTAAGTTTAATTTAACAAACTAATGAAGGAATGCAAATCGGTAACCATGACAACATTATCTCAAGGGGTGGAATCCAACTTTCCATCTATTTCAGTAAGAAGCAATTTATTACATTTATTACATTTCTGTGAAAGTTTGCAAATATAAGGTTATCACGGAACCAACGTAGACTGTATAATTCATCAATGCAATTAAGGGGGTCAAGGGGTAACCTAGGATTTTTTCATGCAATTTTCACGTGCGACATATAGTGCAGAAGGTCTATTATATCTCCAAACAACAACATTATTTTCAAAAATTCCTGAATTGAATCAGCTTTTTTTGCGGCTTTTAGGAATTTGGGCCATTTGAGACTAAAGAACCTGAATTTTCATGCACCACAAGCTTTTATAATTTATGAAAGAGGTCTTCCTGTGTATGGGGACCCAACACAACGTAGAGGGTCAGTTTTTATGTGACGTGTATTGCGTTTCATCTACAAGGCTTTCAATTCTATTTCATGTCAGGAAGTACACGTCAGGTGAATTTAGTTTGAGAGCACATTTCAACTAATCTTTTTTTTTTTTTTGTCGACATACGGGTTCATCGTAAGGATGATTTTCTTTGATACTGTGTGGTAGATATACCCATATTTGGATTTCTGGGTGATATGTTGTAGACAATAGTATTGTCTGTCTGTCTGTTTTTCTGTGTATCCTTATGTACGCCTATAACTCATGTTCGGATGCTTGGTGCATCGTAAAATTAGGTATGGTAAACATGAGTCAATACACCAATCATTTATAAAACTCTTCACCGTTCATTTCATACAGTAGAAGGGTGGATATAGGAAAAAACTTCTCAAAATACATGCTAAAATAGGCGAAATATAAAAATTATCCTAGAAGGACGACCAAAGCATATGTTGCACTTCTCAATGTGAGACACAAAATTCGCGAGTCTATAAAGGGTCTCCGAAAACCACATTATAAGGCCCTTAAATTAACAGTGTGTGTGATATTCCCAGAAAACTAACTTCGTTTTGATAAACTTATGAAAGAATGACAAGCCGCTAACCATTGCAACAGTAGCTCAATTGATAATGTCTGGTGCGTCTCTAAAAGCAACAGTACTTAAAAGGGACGTAACACCAATAACATTATTATTATTATTATTATTATTATTATAATGTCTGGTGTTAACACCGAACACCGTTCGAAGAACGGGTACTTCTGCTAGTATATAATAATTTTCTTCTTTCCTGTGAACTAGCACAGAGGTTCCCCTTAGGAGTTTCAATATTATAAGTCTTGTCTTAAAATATTTTGGAGCAGGGGGGTCCGTGCCTACTTTTTAGGGGGTCCGAGGAAAATTACTGACGGGAACCTCTGGTCCAAAGGAAGAAATTTTAAGTCACATTCTCCAATGGAGGACATTCTGGCGTCCTTCTAGAGTCATGGAGTATGGAAGGAAAGACATTCCTAAAGGAGGACATTTGAGGTTTACATTCTCTAAAGGAAGACATCCCGGCGTCCTTCTAGAGTCATGGAGGATGGAAGGGACCAACAATTCCAAAGGAGGAGATTCATGCGACTTTCCAGACTTTAGCAGGACAAAGATTCCCGAAGGAGAACTGCCCTGTGGAAAGAAGAGCACTGTCGGCTCTCTTACTTGGCTGTGAGTCGTGGACAACCCACAGGCGTCACAAAATAATGCTTGAGGAATTCCACCAAAGGTGCCTCAGACAAATCTTGCAAGTCACTTGGAGGGATAAACGCACAAATACTAGCGTTCTGGATGACGCCGGTATTACGAGCACAGGAGCAATGTTAGTCCAAAACCAACTCCGATGGGTTGGTCACGTGATTCGCATGTCAAATCATCGCATTCCAAAACAAGTACTATACTGTGAACTTCGTGAGGGCGTTCGGCGCTATGGAGGTCAGAGTATAAACATTGCCTCAAACCCACCCTGAAGAAATGTAACATCAATGATGGTAACTGGGAAATGCACGCGCTGGATCGTCCAACATGGAGAAGCACCATTCATGAAGGGATTGCTGTTTTGGAAGAGCAGAGGCGTAGCACTGCAGCAAAACTGCGCACGAGTAGAAAACAGCGTGAGATCTTTAGGCCGAATGGTCATTGCCAGTGTGTCATCACTGCAGTAGAGTGTGTAGCTCACGGATTGGACTCATCAGTCATCTGAGCAAGCATCGGTAGGAAGACTAATTCATACTCGCTCCCGAGTGAATGCCAATAATAATAATAATAATGGAACTAAGGATAGTGGTCATTTCCTGTTCACACAGAACACAGATACTTCACCTTTTTCTTGCCTCATAACCAGTGCTTGATTTGTAAAAACAGAGATTCCGGTATTGTGGGCTACCGGCTGGTGATGGGAGGGGAATATAGAGTACTAAGGACGATATTTTTACGTTTTCCTGAACACCTTAAAAAATTAATCAGTGGAAAAAATAGCAATCTAATTTTGATTGCAATTCTTGTTTTATAATTTTGTCTTTACATTTTTCTGAAATAATTATTTACTGTAAAAGGTACTGTACTTAAACATGTTTTACCTCACAGTTTATAAAATTGTCCAAAGTTTATAACAGTTTTCGTTGTATGTGCCTCCTCACTCCCTCACCTTGCTGTTAGTATCCAGAGCGGAGTGCCATCCTCGAAGCAGCCAAGATTCTACGCTCTATGAAGTACAGCCCAATCAAAGACCAAGTTGACCTTGACTTACAACTAACGTTCCATCTAAAATTTTTGTTATATATTCGACTTTTCTCCCGATCAGAGGTTTCGGTACGGCGTACCGTCACAAATCTAGCCCTGCTCATAACTATCTATGCTCATAATATTTTTTCTTGATAACCCACCCGGTGTAATCAATAATACTCACCCGATATCTAATTCCAACCAAACAGGTTAACTTCATCCACAGTGATACGTACCTGAAACAAAGGATAACATATCAGCATTTTAGTCAATTAAAATCATAATTCTGCACTTACAATGTGGATTTTTGCTTTTCTGACAGTAACACCCGTTCAACGAGACTGCTGTACTTCATTTGAGGGCCTTGAACATACAGTATTTATGAAATCAGAGTGCAATTCATCATCTATTGAATGTTTCTTTTTACCACTGGTTACTTGTAGGCACCCCTTGTGTATAGACCACTTGTTTCTCTAAACGCACTTTCTATACAAACTATCAACCCGCTCTGGATTCGCCCGGGAAAAGTTATGAATGAATTACGTGATAAGCGTTTTTTTTCTATGTCAATGAACTACGACCGGCCCCGTGGTGTTGGGGTAGCGCGCCTGTCTCTCACCCGGACGCCCCGGACTCGATTCCCGGCTACGTCAGGGATTTTAGAGACTGACGTGAGGGCTGGAACGGGGTGCACTCAGCCTCGTGAGGACAATTGAGTAGCTGCCTGACAGTGAGGCAGCGCCCCGATCACGAAAACTAAGATTAACGGCCAAGGGAACCCGATGCGCTGATCACGCCTCACCCCAATATCTGCAGGCCAAATGGCTGGGCAGCGTTCGCTTGGTAGGGCTAGGCCCCTAATAGGCTGTAGCGCCAGGGGTTATTATGATGGGTTAAAATCACTGACTGGACTATTAGTTTATATTATCATGGAGATGCATGTGCAACGAATTCTTGTCAGAAGTAATTTAAGAATGGCAAGGTTCATCAAACACAAATCTCCCCTCCGTCCAATCTTAACTTGACTGTCTATTTTGTGGAACGACAAGATTACAGGGGAAATGAAGAAAAGCCTCGTTGCAATTCCAGGGAAACTCCAAACACAACCACTCTTCTCTGAAGTCTTAACTCAACACGACTCGCCAGTTTGCTGCTGTCTGTATCTCGCTCTCCCGCTAGCTAGGCTGTAACTGGGGTGATAGGCTCGCCCCTAGCTAGCTCGTAAACTGTCACCTCAGTAATTGAATGGAGATTGTTAGAAGAAATGAAAACTTGAAAACACTTATATTGGGCGATGTATTGAAGATAGAGATATGCTCTCCAGGACTCTTTTGTAGATATTTTCGTGCTAAACAATTCTTTCACACATACAGTAGTAGTCTATATAGATATTTTTAACAGTTTGCCCAGTGTAAGCTTAAAGCGCACGGACGCCAGTTCTTTTTTCTTCGACTTTTCACTGATATCGTTACTGCTTAGCTTACTTTGATCATAAATAAGTAATATTCTACAGCAACCTTACTCGAGAGATCCTTTACAGAATGGTGAAAACCGCAACAAAATCCTTCCAGTGGTTCCCGAGATTCCCCGACTTCGGGGACTTTGTTTTATACTAAGTAGAAATATCCGTTGGCTGTTCAAGAAATGCAAGATTTTTTCCTGTTCTATTGAGACGATTTGGAGGATTTTTGCACAACCTGCACCTTCTAACTCTCTCTGGTTTAACAGCTTGTGTTTTGTGAAACATACTCCTTAGCGTATTATATCCATGACTAGCAGACCAGAGAGAGAAATCTCGCTTGTTTATAAACCACATCTCCCCAATAGGATTAGAGTATAATGAGAGACTTAAGGAAAAAGGTTGTTATGTTTTCTGAAAACCATGGTAAATGATAGTAGAAAACCTGTAAAAGAAATTAACGTTTAATAGTTCTATGGTTTTAGACGATGTAACAGTCGCCGGTTATACGATTTGAGTACTCAATCCATTGATTTACTGTTTCTGAAAACCATGCGAAATGATAGAAGAAAAACCGTAAGAGAATTAATGTTTAATAGTTTTAATAGTTTTAGACGACAACTCATAATTGCAGCAAGTTAGATCATCAGTATTTGCAAATCGCACACTTCTTACAAAAATCGATGAAATTAGAATGCAATTCGTCACTGCTAAAGTCATTTGTGTGCTGAGTCCGTTGATTGACAGCTTAGCTGTAACGTTCACCGGTTATTCGATATCTATGAAATTATACGATTTGAGTAGGCCTATTCATTCCTTTGATTTAGGCCTACTGTTTCTGAAATGCATGCAAAATGATAAAGGAAAGACCTCAGAATGTCAAAATGACATGAAACAGGCGTCACAGCGGCCAACATGTAAAGTGGACAGCAATTATGGAGCGTATTTTCCTACAGCAACAGTATCTGCAAATCGCGCACATCGTGCATTTTTTAAAGTCATTTTTTAAAGAAATTATAGATATTTATGAAATTAGAGTGAAATTGGTCACTGCTAATGTCTATTCTCTTTCATTTGAATGCTCATTTGTCACGATCGGTCGCTTGTGAGCGCCGCAGGAGGGATCTGTACTACTGAAATAATATATACTAGCTAACGCGTGCGCGAAATCTCGCATGTTCATAAACCACTCTTTCTCCAATAGGTTTGTAATGAGGGACTTAAGGAGAAAGGTTGCTATGGTTTTATTTCAACCAAATGCCATTTGTGTGCTGAGTCCATTGATTGACAGCGAACCTGTAAGTGAAATAACGTTTAATAGTTTGGATATGAAACAGGTGTCTCTACTGCTAAAATGCGAACTGAACAGCAATGATGTCGCATATTTTCCTACAGCAACAGTATTTGCAAATTTCACACTTCTTACAAAAATTGATATTTATGCAATTAGAATGCTATTCGTCACTGCTAATCTCATTTGTGTGCTGAGTCCATTGATTGACAGCTTATCCGTAACACTCACCGGTTATTTGATATTTATAAAATTATACCATTTGAGTAGACTACTCATTCCTTCGATTTACTGTTTCAAAGGAAAACCTCAGAATGTTGAAATTACATGAAACAGGCGTCACAGCAGTTAAAATGTAAAGTGCACACTAATTATGGAGCGTATTTCCCTACAGCAACAGTATCTGCAAACCGAACACTTCGTACATTAAAAAAAAAGTTATTTTGTAAAGAAATTATAGATATTTACGAAATTAGAGTGCATTCATCACTGCTAATGTATATTCTCTTTCATTTGAATGATCATTTGTCACGATTGGTCGCTTGTGAGTGCCGCAGGAGGGATCTATACAACTGAAATAGTATATATGATGGTGCATTTTGCTTTTCCATGGCAACAATCGACGAAGTGATGAACATGCGTGTCATAATATGCATGTAACTTTCGCTACTGCCATGTTTATTTTCAGGAACTGCCCCATCATAGTGCAGCAGTGTGTTGATAACATACTGGAGCTGTCTTGTCGGCAACAAAACCTAGCCTCAGCGTGATAATAAAGCTGCTAACAGCTTCACAACAAAACACCATTAAAGGTGTCGCGAG
This sequence comes from Meconema thalassinum, assembly GCA_946902985.2. Lineage (NCBI taxonomy): Eukaryota > Metazoa > Arthropoda > Insecta > Orthoptera > Tettigoniidae > Meconema > Meconema thalassinum. The sequence continues at coordinate 29,438,764 of OX336394.1, forward strand.
CACTCGAAATGGAGAATCGATGGTAGTGGCAGCAGCAAATTCCAAAGCTTAACGCGAACTTGCGATTGGAAATGTAATTGTGGCCAAGTCGTGTTTGGTAATCAACAGACGAACATGGCCTGGCTAATGACTCAAAATATTTCCACAGAGCTGTAAAAACAAGTACGGATCATTCAGTGTTTCATGTTGTCCATAAAGATTAGACCCAATCCGATATGGGGCGACACCCATTGTCAGTGCTAGGGACAGACAGACTGTACGTGTCGCTTTAATTATTTGACCAAGTGTTCAGGGATGGAAGGTTGGTTGGTTCCACAGATTAGGGGCTGTGACAACGCGGTCATGTAGCCCCGTGTTCTTTGGATGTGTGTGTAGAATCTGTCTGATAACCGGTGTTAATTGTGATGGCTGTATTACTGTGAGTTAACTGTCTTTAATTCAAGTAATAATAATAATAATAATAATAATAATAATAATAATAATAATAATAATAATAATAATGATATCGTATGGCCTCTGTGGCCGGGTGAAAGCTTTGTCATTTGACACTCAGAGGGTAGCTTGCATGTCGAATTTCGTTGTTCCTTGAAGCACTATGGAAGTCAAGGAGGTTAGATGTTACATATCTTAGCTCCTTGAACACTATAGCGCTTTCTAGTAGAGAAATGAGGAACTTTGTGTTGGCCGAAACTCCCGAGATTAATTTTGCCATTAATAACACGGCCTACTGAATTCAAATGGGTTCTTTGAAATGCCAACATCGTATGACATGCGTGTCGTATTTTTGCCGCCTTTAAAAAAAAATCACTTACCACGGCCAGGAGCGAACCTGCAAGCCTGGGGTTAGTAGACTGACACGATAACCACTCACCCACCGTGGCAAGCCTTTAATTCAAGTAAGGACTGCAGACGATAATTTCAAGTAGTTCCTACTTTCTCCACCAAATGCTACCGCCCAGGACACCTAGCTGAGAACTTGGCTACTACGAGATGCCATCGCAACCAGCGCTCGGTGACGAATGTTGGAACCTAAGAGCATTGATCAAACCTAACATACAAATTTTGGCTTCACACAAGTTTAGTTAGTGGGGGGGCGTGGTGGCTCAGTGGTCTAGCTGTATGCCTCTCACCAAGGCGGTCCGGGTTCGATTCCCGGTCAATGCATGTGAGATTTTCGAAGTGAAATGCCATGTCCTGTGGTTCGGATTCCACGTAAAAAGGAGGTCCCGTGGCTCATGATCTCAAGATTAACGGTCACGTTAAACTACAAGCTTCCTTTGCTTCCTTTAGTTAGTGGAAGGTTCTTTTACATGCCATAAATCTATGACATGGAACCACCGGCTTTACTTCCCCTCCGAAGGAAGGCATACTGAGGGATTTTTAACGCTCATAAAAATCCAACGACTTTGGCCGGGTTTGAACCCGTGACCGTGGGAATAGAAACTCAGCATGCCATCAACTACGCCACCGAAGCCATCCTGAGGAATGGAGACATTGGAGAAACCAGAACATGAAAGAGATGTTTAAATCCTACTTTACAAGATACAGAGAGTTTTTAGAAAACTTGGCGGTAATAAACATACTGGATAAAAATGCTTTCGTGATGTAGTGGGTAGCATTGTCGGCAGCTTGCCACGGTGGGTGAGTGGTAATCGTGTCGGACTACCAACCCCACGCTTGCAGGTTCGCTCCTGGCCATGGTAAGTGAACTTTGAAAGGCGACAAAAATCACGACACGCATGTCATACGTTGTTGGCATGTTAAAGAACCTATTTGAATTCATTAAGCCGTGTTCATAATGGCAAAATGAATCTCGGGATTCTCCGCCTACACAAAGGTTTTTCTTTTCTCTACTAGAAAGCGCTATAGTGCCAAGGAACTTAGATATCCATCTCCAAGGACATGTAACCTGCCCTCTGGGTGTCAAATAACAAAGCTTGCACCCGGTATCCGAAGCCATGCGATATTTTTATTATTATTATTATTATTGTTGGCTACCACCCTGAAGAATTTTAACGAATTTTAATTCGAGTGGGGCTACTGGAACTATTATCACCGGTTTTTAGTCGGTCAACATGGGCCTGGGCTATCATATTGGGCAGGGCGTAACGATTAATTTCCTCTCTGCCTGTTTGGTATTCAGCCCGGACGCTGGTTGGATCCTCAATAAGCACCACCCTAGGTTATGTGGATATAGACCCACAAAACCCAAGGCAGCGCTATACTGAGGCGTAGTAGGCAAGGTGAGGAGTGAAGTAGTTTGTCATTGCTTTCCTCACTGAGTCAGAACAATAGCACTGACCCTAGGAGTAGAACCCTTCACAGTACACACAGGCACTGGTACAGGATCCCGAGGTACAGGCGCCCGAGAATGTTCTCCGTAGTGGTTACGTGCAGCTGTGAGTGGTTGCGTCATCGGTTTAGTTGGTAGCACGGTGTCTGTGGGCTGTAGCCTGTCAGTGTGTATTGCAATTAGCGAGCGTATGTGTGTCGTCAGCACTTCCAGCATCTGTTATGAATGGCTGTGGTGAGTACAAAGTGTACTGTTTGCTTGTTATTAGGGAACACAGCGATGACAGAATGCATTCTGCACATAAGTCAAGCAGCATTGCGCGTCATAGGAGCTCATGTCACCACGGACAGTTAAACGATGACAGAGGCTACTTGAGCTGAGTCATATCCTACTCGCGCAACTGTACCTGTCAACGAAGCAGGCTGACGTGTGACACAAGTAAACAAATAATAGTTCCCATCTCGACCCCGGCATCAATTCGTGAAAGGGTAATATGACGCAAGCGGCAGCCGTTCTGCCAACGTAACTGCTGTAGCTAGCTCTCGCAGACGCATGTAGGCACTGCGGAGAACTTTCCCGGACTCACTGTATATGTGCGCGCCAGTAAACACAGCAAGCTAAGCCGGCTGTGACTGGCGCAGATCGCGGCCGTGCGTACCCAGTTCAGCCGGTGGTGGCGCGCACTTTCACACTTTTACCAAACATGTTCAATAATGTGTACTTACAGTGCTCATAGCCGATCCTGAAAATGTCCTCCCACTCTTGTAACACACAGCTGACATCTTCCGATGAAAGAATGGACAACAATCTCATCAAATCTTTGTTCTCTAAAAACACAACGTTGTCTGTTAACTTTTTTATTATTTACGGAGCCTGTTTCCTTGAATCGTTTAGCGAGCCTCCTAATTGTACTGGCATTAGGCACAGGTCTTCCTGGAAACTTGATTCGAAATTTTCGTCTTGTTTCAGAACAAGACTTTCTGCTTTTCATATACGAATTATGGACATACACACGTTCGCGCAATGTGAATTGGTGTCTAGGCTTGACCAACAATCACAATACTCACTAAACGTGCAACACTAACGTCCAAGCTTTGCAGATACACGTCCATATGAGTGACAAAACACGTGTAAACTAACGATATGAGTCAGGGGAGTGCACCACCACCGGCTGAACGGCGTACACGGGCCCGCGATCTGCACCAGTTACAGCCGGCTTAGCTTGCCGTGGTTATTCGCGCTCATATATAATGACACTGTACCCTAAAGGCCATTACTTAGCACCAACCATATTTTAGAATCTTCCATATAAACACAGCCATGATGCCATGAGTGGAATGAGACATCGGCGGTTTAAAACCACATTTTACTCTAGCCTGTGCTAACAGACCAATGCAGAAATACGGCATTCATCAAGAGATGGCAAGTGGCCTAGTGCCTAAAAAATGTACATGCTTTATTTATACACTTCATACACTTCACGCACATCAATAATCAACCCTTCCTGGGTCTCGGAAATATGCTTTTTTATTCCTTGACTGAACATATTTTTAACCTATTTTCATTTTTGAAAAAAAAAAGGCTTATGAGATCACCTTTTGTCCGTGTGTCTGTCTGTGTGTGCGTGTGTGTGTGAGGATTTTTGTGTGCCCCCTTAATAACTTCTAAACGGCTGGTGCGATTTCAATGAAACTCGGAAAATGCATAGTACTATTCCGCGCGACCCCGACCGTGCCCTTCAAATTTTGTTACGAGTCACCAATCCAACATGGCGGCTGTGCGAAATATTTCACCAGCATTCAATATCTCCGAAATTATTACCGATATCACCCTGGAATTCTGTACGGTGGTAAAGAGAACTACTAGAAGTTCACCAATGTAAATTTTGAAAACCTGGTAGCTACATAACCAACATGGCGGCCAAGCGAATTTGCGACTTTTAAATAGACGTTTCTCGCCATTCAACCAACCAAACGCAATAAAACTTGGTACAGTATATGTTTATACACATTGTAATGTCCCGACATCTAACTTTGTTCAATTGTTTACATAATCTCAAGATGGCGGCTGAGCGAAATATTTCACCGGCATTTTATATCTCTTAAACTATTACCGGTATCACCATGAAATTTTGTACGGAGATAAAGGGCACTACTGGAAGTTCATCTATGGGACTTTCAAAAACCGGATAACAACAAAACGAACATGGCGGCCAAGCGAAGTTGAAAGTTTTAAATAGACTTTTCTCGCGATTTAATATTCCAAACGCAATGAAACTTCGTACAGCAAATGTTTATACACATTGTAATGCACTGGTATTTAATTTAGTTCAATTGTTTATATAACCTTAATATGGCGGCTGTGCGAATTTCGAAAATTAAGTTTTTATTTCTTGTGTTCTAATCATGCGATCGAAATCAACATTTGCATAATGAACGTAGGCTACACATTAATCATCATCTAATAGTACATAACCCTATGGCCTACATATATTAAAATCCAACATGGCGACCATCCGAAATATTTAAACGGTTGTCAAAACCTATTAATCTACTACAGCAATAACACTGAAATTTTGTAAGTGTATAGATGCCATAAGCATACGTTCACGTATGGGACGTTCACTAACCTGGCGATCACAAATCCAACATGGCGGCGACGCGAAATTTAATTATTCAAATGGACGTTTCTTGCGTTTTAACCATCCAGCGCAGTGAAACTTGACACGGTATATGCTTATACAAATTGTATTCGAGTGGCAAATTCATTAAATTATTTTCATAACCACAAGATGGCGGCTGAGCGAAATTTTAAAATCTCGCTTTTATTTCTGGTCTCCTAATCACGCGATTGAAGTTTGAATAAAATACCTACACAATAATCTTCATGTAATAGTAGATAAATCTAAGGCCTATAATATAAAAATATAACATGGTGACCATCCAGAATATTTAGACGGTTCTCAATATCTACGAATCTATTACGGCAATCAATCTGACAATTTGTTTGTTGATAGAGGCAATTAATATTAGTAGGATATATGAAATTAGGCTATTTAGTTCTTCACGGAACTACTTGTTTTTTATTTGCTCTATACGGATGTCATCAAGACCAGCAGCTTTACCATTCTTGCACATTTGTATGGCCATCTCCAGTTCTCTTAAGCTTAAGACACAGGAAAAGTCACTTGTTTCATTGTCGTAGACTCTTTGGATTTTGGTTTTCTCCATGTGCTCCTCGACTTTGCCGTTCAACACTAGCTGATGGGCTATTTGGTTGGGAGATATGTTAGAATGCAATTTTCTATTGGATGTTTCATTGTTTAATCTCTTCATTAGACTCCAAGCTTTTTGACTGTTTTGTGACATGTTGATGTCAGATACTGTTTGAGTCAATTTGTTTCATTTTCTTTCTGCCAGGGCAGTATTGAGTTGACGACCTAGGTGAATTGTTTCGTTTCCAAATGGTTTCATATTGAAGGAACAAATGTACTCTGAGTATAATTCTTTTATCTCTGGGGTAAGACCTGCAATGCACACTGTTCTGCAACTCCGTGGAATGCACTGACGGGAGCATTTCTGGACAGTAGCCACAAACTGTTCATAATTCTCTGGAGATGCATCCAGCTCAAGAACAGATTCATCAAGTAATGCCGTAAATTTGTTCCACTTAGCTTTCTGGAAGTTATATCTTCTTCGAAATGGCAAGCACTGAGGGCGTACTGCAGCGAAAACTTGGCACACAATATGTCTATGTTGTGTATTTGGGATTGGGTTTGCTACGGTCTTTACGCACAGCCCAGCAATTGTTTCGCTTGAAGAAATTAAATCTGGGTTGTAGCGACGTTTCCATCTTCCACTGTTGAATGACGGAGGCAACTTCGGGTCGTATACAAGGCACAGCTCATTTGATTCAGCCCAATTTATTACAGCTTCACAATTTTCGTCTTCATGAAGGTAACCCCGTAAATTACTATGACTATTAAAATCTCCAATTACAAAGTTAGTGTCTTTGTTGTCCATATTTTTAGTCTTCTTAAAGGAGAACGGTGAATTGGGTGCAACTTGATAGCTCCACTGTTAGTATCTCTATATTCCTTTCAATTCTATACATTGCTGAAAGAAGGCATACATTGGAACATGCCTACTACATTTGTATCCGCATCACAACAACTCTCATGTCCACCAGTTTCATTGCTACATGATTAACCCACAATCTTTACAACGCTGTCTTCAAAATCACAGTAGTCACTGCCCGACTCCTCCAAATACCTTGCAATCGTAGCCAGATTTTTATAGTCCGAGCCCGTCATTAGTGATGGGCGAATGATACTGAAGTTCGAGCGGGCTCGCGCCGGCTCGATACTCAACGCAAGCTCGATACTGTATCGAACCTGTTCGAGCTGCCAGGCGACCCCACACATAAAGTATGCGGAGCGCTGACGGCCCAGACGATATTTTCTACAAACTTTTGCTCGCGTACGGTATATGTGAACGTATTAGACCATCAGTGTTTCGAATCCTACTGTCGGCAGCCCTGCTGATGGCCTTCAGTGGTTTCTCATTTGTACACCATGCACATGCTGGGGCTGTACCTTTATTAAGGCCACGGCCGCATCCTTTCCCGCCTAGCCCTCTTCAATCCCATTGTCACCATACGACCTATCTGTGTCGGTGCGACGTAAACCAAATTGTACGTAATAATACTGTATTAATATAGGTTATTCACCGCCCCCCATCTCTGATACGTCTTTGGCTTCTGGGAATGATGTAATACTGTCAAGGATATAAACAAATATATGTTCCCGAAACGGAACAAATTAATCACATATGTACACATTCTGTTGCCGCGCAATTGTACTAAGGAAGTGTTGTGACTCGTCGCCTTAGTTCTGTGCACTCCAATGATGTTCTGTAGGCAGTCTGTAAATTCTGGGGAGACATGTGCATCGAATCATCGCACAAACACAGGCCGTAGCTGTCTCCACATTACAGATACTGTTTGAAGGGGTTATATGCACAAACTATACAGCAGTTCACAGCAACAAAATGACGAGTCGATTCCGCCTAGCACAATACTCTAAACACAGCCTTCTTGAGGTTTCTGGGTGATAAGAACACGCCAATAGGTCGCGGTGCGCTCAAAAGCTCGCGCCAAGCTCGAACTAGTTCGAACTCCGACGTCATCTGTTCCAGTAGCTCGAGCCGGGCTCAAGCACATTACAAGGAGCGTATGATACACAAGTTCAAGCGGGCTCGCGCCAGCCCGATACGCAACGTAGGCTCGATACGGTATCGAACCAGTTCGAACTATCAAGGGACCACACACATAAACTATGAGAAGCGCTGACCGCCCAGACGATATTTTATGGAACCACTAGCAACCCACCCCGGCTTCGCCCGGGAACAGTTATGAATGTGCAATGAATTCTTGTCAGACGTAATTTAAGAATGGCGAGGTGCACGAGACACAAATCCCCATTCCGTCCAAACTAAAAGCACTTATAGTGGGCGATGTATCGAAGATAGAGATAAGCTCTCCCGGACCTTTCTGTAGAATTTTTCATGCTGAACAATTCTTTCACTCATAGTATATTGATATTTTTAACGGTTTTCCCAGCGTAAGCTTAAAAAGCGCACGGACGCCAGATTCTTTTTTCGATCTTTTCACTGAAATCGTTACTGCTTGGATCCCTTTGATCATAAATAATTTTCTACAGAAATCTTCCTCGAGATTACCTTTACAGAATGGTGAAAGCCGCTTCAAAATCCATTCAGTAGTTCTCGAGATTACCCGTGACAACCAAGAATCGGGTACTTTGTTATATTCTAAGTAGAGATTCTCTTGCGTACGGTGTGAATGAACCTATTTGACAACTTCTCTCAGTATATTGATGTATGTGGAGTGGTGACCATCAGGTGCTCTGTGCAGGGAAAGAGAAATTGTACATAATAATAATATTAATAAGATAATTCCCCCACACCCCATCTCTGATACGCCTTTGGCTTCTGGGAAGGATGTAATACTGTCGAGGATAGTAGAAACATATGTTCCTGCAACGGAACAAATTATTATTATTATTATTATTATTATTATTGGTATGGTATGGTACACACTTACATCATATTACGGCTTAATGAAACATTGAAAAGTAAAAAGAGAACAGATAGTCTCATAATTTAACATCTGAATTAAAAATATAGTCCGCTGATGCAGGAGTCACTGAGATAAAATTAATTAATTAATCAATCGCATATATACACATACTGTTGCCGCTCCATTGTACTAAATAAGTGTTGTGACCCGTCGAATTTGTTCTGTGCACTCCAATGATGTTCAGTAGGCGGTTTGTATATTCTGGGGAGACATGTGCATCGAATCATCTCCACATTACAGATACTGTTTGAAGGGGTTATATGCACAAACTATACAGCAGTGCACAGCAACAACATGACGAGTCGATTCCGCCTAGCTCAAACACAGCCTTCTTGAGGTTTCTGGGTGATAAGAACACGCCGATAGGTCACGGCGCACACAAAAGCTCGAGCACAGCTCGAACTTGTTCGAACTCTGACGTCATCTGTTCGAGCAGCTCGAGCCAGGCTCAAGCACATCACGACGGCCGTCATTACAATCATAGCTTATATCAACTGATACTGACAAACTCAAGTAGGCCTATCTCTCTCACCAACATTAGAACATGTAAATGAAATGATTCACGTATCGTAGTCATTTCCTGTTCTAGGTGCCCTCGTAAAGGTTCTCTAATACTTTCCTAACCCCTACCGTAATGAATTGTAAACTGAAATTAACCTGCGGAATATTCCGTACGCGACCCACCAGAGCAAGAATTACGTTGCGAAATACAGGGTGTTGGTCAAAACGAGAAGAAATGCTTCTATAAACATATGTCCGGAAACAAATACCTTTTGAGATATGAGCCATTTTACTTGTGTTATGTATTTACACTTCAGGCAATGAACGTCTTCCTATCAGCTACTTCTAATGAACACTCGACTGTCACACACTTTTAGCAGAACACGCGTTGGTGAAACATCCATCAGCACCACCAACCAGCAGCTGTGATGATTTCACCCGGTCTGTCCGCGGATACCATCTGCACGTCACAAGAGATGCTCCACATGGTTACCACTCGCTTTGGCTCTTCTTCACAAGGAATCCTGAACTCGGCCAATCACGCCTGGCTGGTCGCGGATGTGCGCACACTCATTGGTCACACGCTCTTCTAACATCTGCACATTGTCAATGCGAGTGGCAAACAACAATGTCTTTAAATGACGCAATAGCCAGAAATCCAATGGATTAAGGTCCAGCGAACGAAGAGGCCATGCTACTACCGTTTGCTAATCCATAGCATGAATCCATGTCTGCCATTTCCCTCGAGGAATACTCCATCGCACTCTTTACGTCGTCCACACAGCGCGGGACCACCAGTCTGGTGCGGGTACCGCAGTGCACTGTCAGCAAAACCGCATAAACTTACCATGACTGAACATACGACTCATGCAAAGACCTTCAATGGAAGGACGCCTACACCACTGAACACAATGCCTACTCCATATGGGTAAAATGGCTCATACAGTATCTCAACAGGTATTTGTTTCCGATCATATGTTTATAGGAACATTTCTTCTCATTTTTACCAATCCCACGGACATTTTTTCGAGACACCCTGTGTATCAAGCGTATTAGCGCGGAATATTCCGGAAATGACATGGTAAGGGTTACGCTTTGAAGCCAATTTTTCCGGTGTAGCCTGATTGATAATATTTTTAGTCGGTGGATGTATTCAGTCCAATTTTATAAATAGAATTTCAAGGGGATCGACAGCTCAATATTTCCATGAGTTTTGGTGAGATAACGATGTGACTGTGACCTCTTCACGACCGCAGGCACCATTGTTCCCATTAAGAGGAACCTCGCTAACTTTTTCAGACTCATAAATCAGCAGCTGACGAGATGTCTCGCTAATTTTATAGAAGTGATTAAAACACGATCACTCAGAAAGTTTTGGCAACAATAGAATTTCGTGTCGATAATTTCATATTTCATCATCAGCTGTTCACTCGGGTCACAAACATGGCGAGACTTTCTACTTTCCTTGATGGCTTTCTCTACCAGACGATTGTGTGGCTGTTTTGTCTGAGGACCGCGTCACAATGCAGTAACGTAACCTGAAGGCAAAGGCACATTCATAATAAGATTTTAAAATTGCTGGTCACATCTACTGATTACGGTAATCGTTAAAACGCAAGTTTATACGGCCAGCTAATCTCCCTACTGGGAAGACAAGTGAGTTCAGACCTCACAGTCAGATCGTTGAATGGATTTTAGCCTACTTTCGATTTTTGCAAAAAATGAAAGTAGACTTATGAGATCACTACAGGGCCAAAAAATGTGTGTCTGTCTGTGTGTGTACTCTGAATGTCTGTCCCCCCACCCTATCAATTCGAACACGTCGAAACCGAATTGAACGAAATTTGGTACAGACGTAGAACAAGTAAAGGGCACCTCAGTGTCATGTTTTATATCGCCGCCATCTTGACGGAAACGTAATGGCGGCCACCCAAATGTTCAAAGCTTAAATCAAATTACGACTAACCTAATCATCCGATATCTACCAAATTTTGCAACTACATATAGCCGTATGGCGAGCGTCTTTTCACCCAACTAAAACGTCATCAGTCCAATAGTTTTCAGATGGCGGCCATGTATGTGTGCAACTCAATTACCCTTGTCAATTCAAACACGGTGAAACCGATTTGAACGAACTTTGGTGCAGAGGTAGCACTAGCAAAGGGCACCTTAGGGACATGTTTTATATCGCCGCCATCTTGACGAAAACGTAATGGCGGCCACCCAAATGTTAAAAGCTTAAATCAAATTACGACCAACCTTATCATCTGATCTATACCAAATTTTGCAACGTTATACCTTTATGTATGAAACATCCTTCGACTAAACTGCAAGGTCATCCATCAGCCCTATACATTGCGGATGGCGACCATGTATGTGTGCAAATCAATTCCCCTATCTATTCAAACACGGTGAAACCGAATTGAACAAAATTTGGTACAAAGGTAGCACTAGCAAAGGGCACCTCAGTGTCTTGTTTTATATTGTCCCCATCTTGACGGAAACGTAATGGCGGCCACACAAATGCTCAACGCTTAAATCAAATTAAGACTAACCTAATCATCCGATATCTACCATATTTTGCAACTACATATAGTCATATGGTGATCGTATTTTGACCAAACTACAAGGTCATCAGCTCAATCATGTGCGGATGGCGGCCATGTATGTGTGCAAATCGATTTACCCTATCTTTTCAAACACGGTGAAACCGAATTGAACGAAATTTGGTACATAGGTAGCACTTGTAAGAGGCACCTCAGTGTCATGTTTTATATCGCCGCCATCTGGACGGAAACGTAATGGTGGCCACCCAAATGTAAAAAGCTAAAATCCAATTACGACCAACCTAATCATCTGATCTCTATCACATTTTGCAACATCATACCTTTAAGTGAGAAGCGTTCTTTGACCAAGCTACAAGGTCATCAGTCCAATAGTTTGCATATGGCGACCATGTATGTGTACAAATCGATTCCCCCTATCAATTCAAGCACGGTAAACCCGAATTGAACGAAATTTGGTACAGATGAAGCACTAGCAAAAGGGCACCTCAGTGTCATGTTTTATATCGCCGCCATTTTGACGGAAACGTAATGGTGGCCACCAAAATATTAAAAGCTTAAATCAAATTATGACAAACCTAATCATTTGATTGCTACTAAATTTTACAACAACATACCTTTTTGCGGGAAACATCTTTTGACTGAACAACAAGGTCTTTAGCCCAATAGTTTGCAGATAGCGGCCATGTATGTGTTCAAATCGATTCCCCATATCAATTCAAACACGGTGAAACCGAATTTTTTTTTTTTTTTTTTACAGAGGTAGCACTAGCAAAGGGCACCTCATATTCATGTTTAATATCAGTATAGCACGTTGTATTTCAACAAGCTACTACAACCAACATTAAATTATACTTCTTGAAAAGGACAAAGAGTTATACAATACCCTTGCATGCTGTATGTTCTTTACTAAACATCTTGTTTTATTATTTTCAAAACCGTATAGTTACTTTTAATAGGCCACGGATACTATTGCCGAAGGATGGATCAGGGAAGGGATATTGGAAGGAAATCTGCCGTGGACCTATTGAAAGGAATCTTCCCGGAATTTGTCGGGTGGTGAAAATGGAAAACTATGAAAACCATTTTCAGGACGGCCGAGGTTTGATTCTAACCCACACTCTCCCGATGCCAGTAAGGTACAAGGTAGCGCGTTAGCAAACTCGGCTTTCGTGGCTGGTAAATTATTATTACTTAAATAAAATAAGTTAATATTGTGTAGAAATGTACACGAAGACAGTTAATAAATATAAAACAAAAATATTGGAATGCAGCCGAAATAAATCAGAAAGCTCTATGGACATCAAATTGGCAGGTGAAAAGCTCAAGGTAGTAGGAGACTTCTGTTACTTAGGAAGCAAAATAACCAGTGATGCACGAAGCAAAAAGGATATAAAAAGTAGGTGGGCTAAGGCAAGGAAAGTATTTCTACAGAATAAGAATCTGTTGACAACGAATATAGATTTAGGTATTAGGAAGTCATTTTTGAAAGGTTTACTCTGAAGCATGGCGCTCAATGGAAGTGAAATTGGACTATTGGTGGAGCAGTAAAGAAGGGAAATGAAGTGTTTGAATTGTGATGTTACAGGAGAATGAGGAAGATCAGATGGGTAAATAGGGTTACAAATGAAGTAGTATTAAGAAGAGTGGGAGAAGAGAGATGTATATGGCGACTGCTAATGAAGAGAAGAGATAGGTTGGTAGGACAAATACTAAGACACCCAGGAATAGCAAGCTTAGTTATGGAAGGAAGGATTGAGGACAAGAACTGTAGGGGTAGAACAAGGTTAGAATATGTTAAACAGATTGCCTCGGATGTAGGGTGCGGTAGCTATGTAGAGATGAAACGATTAGCTCAGGACAGGGAGGCATTGAGAGTTGCATCAAACCAGTCAAAAGACTGAAGACTCAAACAACAACAAACAACAAATGTGCCTAATACACCACAATTAATTGTATAATACTGAAGAATGTTTCAAGTTAATAAACCATTAATTCCTCTTTCCCTAACTAATAGGCGTAGGCTATTTCCAATTTTTCATAATGACTTATGCGGACAAACATGTGGACGCTACCACATAGAATTGTGCAAGAAAAGAACCCAATCAATTACAGAATATGCAAACCAAGGAACCAGAATGCAAACTTGTAATTACTTCAATAATTTGTATTGTAATAAAATTTTCCTTTTTATGGCCGTTTGGCTGCAATAAAAGTGTTATTATAATGACTCAAAATCATTAAATGTTCCTTCTGAATAAAATAATATAAAACAAATGTTTTTGTCTTTTGGCTGTGTTTCGCCAGAGGTGAGATATAATCACTGTCATGAATGAGATTGACACTTGGTGAAAAATGCTTAAACATTAACCATTATGACAATGGTAATAATTAATATCCGTGTTGACTGATAGTAGGTTAAACTGTACAGTTATTGGCACTTTAAGGACGGTAATAAGAAATTAAATGAATAATTTAGAACAGAAAATCTGCTGTTGTTTTCTCATTTTTTTGGTCTCATGTTCTGTACATTATGAATATTGATAATAAATATTAAGAAACTAAATATAGAGCCTTAACATATTATAAATCAGTTATGATATATTATGTGAGCAAACAGACAGTTCTTGGCACCTTTCTTTTCTTTGTGTGCCTCCTGTTTTTTAATACAAACATGTAGAACAATATTCTTTCCCACTTGAAACGCATTCTCAAGACCTTAGACATGGAACAAGACTGTGAAAACCAAAATCACAGTTATTGGCACAGAGTGCCAAATACTGCATTTTATCGTTATTTTGAATACGGTAATCGCCACCCCCATTACACAGATTAGAGTGCTTCACAAACACAGAACAAATACATTAAGGCGTATTTAACATGTTTTCACACCTATCCTGAAAATACAGTTTGTATACTGAGCTCCGAACTTAGAAATTTGGAACTAGTGACCTTAATAACACTGTACGATGTCAACAAAATACCAGCAATAATGAACAACACCAACTAGTTCCAACAATCACTTCAAAACTGTTCACCTGGTGGCAGTAAGATGAAGTATAGAGGCCAAGGAGTAATAGAATGGAAAGTTAAAACACTCTGCAGCAATGTTATTGTTGTAAAAATACGATTATATTCAAATAAATGCAAGCAGTGTCAATAACTGTCAGAGTGCCAATGACTGTACAGTTACAGGACTATGTGATTCAAAACAGCCTTCTCAAGTACTAAAGAATTTGGTTTAATTACAGCCTATAGGCTACGTACATGTTTCGGTGTTCAATGAGAACCTCGTCATTGTAGATTGAATATTAAAATAATCTTAAAACTAAATTTACAAAGATTAGAGATTTACAAGCAGTCCTTTAAGGTACATTGCATTCTTATTTATTCATATGTTTTCTAATTCTGTGAGCTTTCTTTTTAATTAAATTAAAAATAGTGTTTTGTAAGGAAATCTATTTTCTCTTTTATCTTTGTAAACTTAGTTTGAAGATTATTTTAACTCAATCTACGCTGATGAGGGTGTCATTGAACACCGAAACATGTACGTCTAGGCAGTAAACTACATTGTTTAGTGATTGACAAAGCGGTTATGAATTACATAGTACATGGTGAAAAGCCACATTTTACTCTAGCCTCTGCCAATAGAAAAATGCAAAAACACTGCATTTATCAAGAAATTGGAACCAGGTGACTGATGAAATGTGCAGAACGTAAATGTCTAAAGAATGAGGAACTCGAAACCGTTACAATCCAATTCTTACGCGAAAATTTCTAAAATTACAAATCCGATCATCAGTTAGGAGGCACATTCAGCTTAACCCTTTAGAGGGCAAAATATTTTTTTTATTTCTACGTGTTTTTACAGTTTAATATATTTTTATTATTATAATTATTAATAATGTTATTTTTTGTTTCTCTAATTTTAATATTTATATATTTATTTATAATTTTCAATTTATGTTCTTTTGTATTTAATTTTGATATTTTTGTATTGAATTAATTAATTAACTAATTTCCAATTGAGTTTACAATTATTCATATTTTTTCATAGTTAGGTTTATTATTTTATTTTTTATATTCCTTTTATTATTGTAATTTTATTTTTATTATTCTTATTTCTATCTTTATATTTTACTTTTACACTTAAATTGTTTTTACGTCGAGTAGATACGTATATAATATTTGATTTTTACAAATATTAGTACTTCGGCATGAACATTCTCAGAAACTTGGCTTAAAGATTCTACTATCAGCATCTTTGAAAGCATAAAGTGTCATTAAGGTGGTTATCCCATAAAGGCAATGACGATTTTAATATTATAACAGTACCTGTCATAAATCTTATACGACAATAATACACATTTCCATGGAAACACACACATCTTGCTATTGGAAGCAAAATTAAAGATTTAAAAATTTAAATTGTAGCTATTTTGTTTTCCATTATTAGCCTATTTTCAATTTTGAAAAAAATAGGCTTATGAGATCACCTTTTGTCCGTGTGTGTGTGCGTGTGTGTGTGTGTGAGGTGTGTGTGTCCCGCTAATAAATTCTAAACAGCTGGAGCGATTTCAATGAAACTCGGTAAGTTCATGGCACTATTCCGGGCGACCCCGACCGTGCCCTTCAAATTTTGTTACATCTCACCAATCCAACATGGCGGCTGTGCGAAATATTTCACCAGCATTCAATATCTCCGAAACTATTCGCGATATCACCCTGGATTTTTTTTCGGTGATAAAGGGAACTACTAGAAGTTCACCTATGTGACTTTTATAAAACTGGTAACTACAAAACCAACATGGTGGCCAAGCGAATTTGCAACTTTAAATAGACGTTCCTCGTGATTTAACCATCCAAACGCAATGAAACTTGGTACAGTATATGTTTATATACATTGTAATGCACCGACATCTAAGTTCGTTCAATTGTTTACATAACCACAAGATGGCGGATGAGCGAAATATTTCACCGGCATTCTATATCTCTGAAACTATTAGCGGTATCTCCCTGAAATTTTGTACGGAGATAAAGGGCACTACTGGAAGTCATTTATAAGACTTTCAAAAACCGGTTAACTACAAAACGAACATGGCGGCCAAGCGAATTTGAAAATTTTAAATAGACCTTTCTCGCGATGTAATGTTCCAATCGCACTGAAATCTGGTACAGGAAATATTCATGCACATTGTAATGCACTGGTATCTAATTTAGTTCAGTTGTTTACATAACCTCAAGATGGTACCTGTGCGAATTTTAAAATTAAGTGTATATTTCTTGTGATGTAGTCATGCGATCGAAGTGAAAGTTTGAATAATGAACCTACGTAATAATTTTCCTTTAATGGTACATGCCTCTATGGCCTATACATTTAACAATCCAACATGGCGACCATCCGATATATTTAGACGGCTCTGAATATCTACGAATCTATTATAGCAATCAAACTGAATTTTTTAATGTTCATAGGGGCTATGACGTTAAGTTCACCTATAGGACTTGAAATAACCTGGTGATCACAAATCCAACATGGCGGCGACGCGAAGTATAAATATTCACATGGACGTTTCTCGCAATTTAACCATCCGAGTGCAGTGGAAATTGGTACAGTAAATCCCTATACGAATGGTAATTCACTGGCATCTAATTTATTTCAATTGTTTCCATAACCTCAAAATGGCAGCTGTGCGAAATTTTAAAAACTCCTTGATACTTCTTGTGTCCTAATTATGCGATTAAAGTTTGAATACTACACGTACACAATAATCTGCATGTAACAGTACATAACTCTAGGACCTACATATATAAAATCCAACATGGCGACCATCCGAAATATTTAGTCGGTTCTCAATATCTACGAATCTATTACAGCAATCAAACTGAAATTGTGTATGTTGATAGTGGCAATTAACATGAGTAGGATATATGAAAATAGGCTGTATAGTTCTTCACGGAACTACTTGTTCAAAATGTGGTTCTTGTTTTGTGCTGATCTTCGTCGTTTGCCTCATATCTCCCATGTTAGTATTACACTCACCGGTGTATCGCAGGTTCTTATCTTATTTTCTATAAGGAGAAGATATCAATTCAAAGGTAAAGTTTATTAATACTTCTGGATGCCATCTTCCCTAGGGCCTACTAAGAAAACAATTGACATTCGAAAAGCAAATATTTCCAAAGAGTACAGACAAAACTTAACATCCTCCCACCTTGAGTTGCGGGACAACTCAATACAGCCCTACGTCCTCCAAGTATACAAAAGTTCTCTGTAAGAGCACTCAATAATCCTTGGAGCACCCAAATGACACATCTTTTCGTGCTTTTCTAGGATCATCATGTTTACAACTTCATGATTTGCAGGCAAAATAATAGGATATCTGAAGTTAATTCTGGCTTTTATTTGCGTAATCTTGGTTTTCATCCGTACAATTCCATCTTCATCTGTGTAGGGCCTTAAAGATGAATGCGAGAACTCTCAATATCAACATTGGCTTCTCGCTGAATATATTTCAGCACTATCTTTTCAGCATCATTAAATTTGGATACTGAAAGATCTCCCTGGCTTGTGTGATTGTCTTTCTTACAATAATTGTTCACGAAACGGCATATCCAAGCTATCATGCGTATCACCTTCCGATATCGTGAAAAACACTCATACCACCACCTCACATTGATTGGTTCATCCTAGTTCGTACAGGTTACAGAAGAAGTCACACGTTTTTTCATTTCATTTCTTACCTCTTCTTCATAAGAGATGGGCCTGGCACTAGGCCACATAGTAGATGGTTGCTTAAGCCAAACAGTGCCTCCCACCATCTGGACTCGAGCAAATGTTGTCCTGAACAACCTCTGGATGGGAGATCGGCTGGATTCATACTACCAGGTAGATGTCGCCAATGCCCTTGTCCAGTCAATCTCCTAATTTTCGTCACTCGATTGTAGCCCAAAACTCCCCACTCTTCATTTCTATGAATCCAAGATAGGACAGTGGAGGACTCACTCCAATAATAAATAGTCATGTCTGAGATTGAAATATCCTTAACCACAAAAGCACATAACCTAGCCCCTATTGTAGCAGCTAGCAGCTCAAGTCGGGGAATAGTCATTTTCTTTACAGGTGCCAACCGAGATTTGGCTTGCACTAACTGTATGGATACTCCAGGACTCGTTTGAACTAGAATTAATACTGCTGCTGCATAAGCAGCTTGACTAGCATCACAAAACATGTGCACGCTACATTCGGGAAAATTTTCCATTTTTGGTCCGTAATGACAATTGTAATTTGTTTATTCAAATTAGCGGTTCCGCCTATCAATACCTTATTTGCTACGCTACATTCACCAATATGTACACCCCCACCTGTTATCCATCTAAGAACTTGAACAAAAGCTACTTACTTTAAATCATTGAGCCAGTCTTTAAACTTCTGTTTGATGTGTTCATCAACCTCAGCATCCCAAGCTACTTTGGATTCCCAAGTTCGTTGCAATAAGATCTTGGGACATAGAGATACTGGACACGAAAATCCTATAGGATCATATATACTCTGAGCAACAGAAAGAATCACTCTTTTTGGTTATCACTTCTATGTGAATATCCTTAAAACACGTAGGATTTATCTGCAGTGTATCTGTACAGCGATTCCAAGTAAGTCCTAAAACATGTGATGTTCCAACAGGGCTCGCTGATAATATCTCCGTAGGTATCATATACTCCCATCCCCTCAAATTAAATTTCCGAACAGCCATTAGTCTTTCAGCTTCCACTCCCACCTGGTGGTAAGTCTCGTAACAATCAGCAGACTTTAATTTAAGCACTGTTGATTTCAGCCTTTTCTTTGCAATGTTGTAATTGCTTGGTAATGGGGAGTGTTCTTCTACCCAAGGCATATGTACTTCGTAACGACCTTATGAATTGACACACACTGTATCCAGGAAGTGTTTCTTTGTTGCAGCAGCTAACTCTTCTTTGCATTTCTTCTCCACAGGATCTGTAATTCCAAGTACATCTGAGCTCCGTAAGTCTGATATGCTATCGCCTTTAACAAACAGAGAATTCACCATCATAGAAGTATTCTTAGCTCTCGATCCACCCGGGACCTTCCCCATTAAGGTCCAACCTAGACGAGTTTCAATGGCAACAAGGCCTGATGCTAACTCTTCACGACGATCTGTTAGTAATCTTCCTGCAACGGCTGCTCCTATAAGAACTGCTATCGGGTCATCAGTGCAGCCAACATCCGTCAGTGAAATGTCTTTCTTCTTTAATTCTGTCATCCAAGGTCCATTTTCAACGGAAGGAATCTCTTGACACATAACAGGCTGATCTAAGGCCGTAAAGTTGCAAGAGAAACCTCCGCTAAGGTTACCTAACCTTATCTGGTAACAATGATGCTTGCAACTTTCAGTATTTATACCTCCAAACAATGAATGGATTACAGCTTCTTCCCGTTGAGGTAAATACTGCATTTCTTTCGCAATATCCTTCAATATATAGGACTTTTGAGATCCTGTGTCAATGAGAACCCGTACACAAGATTCTTGACAGTCAGATTCTATCTTTGCCCTCAAAGTTTGTAGGAAAACTTTGGGACTATGGGAGAAATTTGCCAATGCTACATTTCCAAAATCTGACTTCGTTGTTGTGTCAATATGAGGCTTCAATTCCTCACATGATGTTTTCCACACACACAACATCTTAAAACAGCTCGACATTTTTAGCCTACTTTTCACATTTTGCAAAAATGAGGAAAAAGTAGACTTATGAGATCGATCCGGGAAAATGTGTGTCTGTCTGTCTGTCTGTCTGTCCTTCTGTCTGTCTGTCTGGCTGTGTGTGTGTCCCCCCCTATCAACTCCTAAACGGCTG
Organism: Meconema thalassinum; assembly: GCA_946902985.2. Lineage (NCBI taxonomy): Eukaryota > Metazoa > Arthropoda > Insecta > Orthoptera > Tettigoniidae > Meconema > Meconema thalassinum. Next base: position 29,459,152 of record OX336394.1, read on the forward strand.
CAGCAATCAAAACCAAATTTAGTATGAGTAAAGATGTGCACCGGAATATCTCACGTCCATATTTGAAAATGATGTCAGTGCTACCAACTGCTGAAAAAACGCACTAGAAATTTGAGCTCCATGTTGGATATCTTGCAAGGTATGCATGGGAGCTATTCCAAAATTGGCACATATGTAGATAAGACTATTTCAGTTTAATTTCCAGGAGGCCAACCATGACAGTGTTGCTAAACTAATTTTAAGCCTTCTGATAGGTCCAATGTTTAAATGCATATAACTTCTACACTATCAATTGGATTTCAACCAAATTTTTTATGTAATATCTGTACAAAAACAGATATGACTGAGCATATTCTTAAGGCCACCAGCGCTGCCAACTGTTAATAATTGCTCTCTCTATTTTTTTCATCCAAATACCTATATATCAGAAAGTATGCAAGCCAACAGCTTTAAACTACGCACACATATATTCTGACATTTTAGATTAATTTGGAGTAACTTATATACGTCAGTTCTACCAACATGATTATAAACCTGCTGATAGTACCAATTTTTAAATACACACAACTTCTATACTATCAGTTGGATTTCAACCAAATTTCGTATGTGCTATGTGTACCATAACAGATATTACTATTAGTATTGTTAAGAGCAATCAGGGCTGCCAACTGTTAATAAATGCTGTCTATATTTTTTTTTACCCTAATATCAATATATCAGAAAGTATGCAAGCCAACAGCTCTATACTTTGCACACGTATAGCACCTGACATTCTAGATTAATTTGGAGTAATTAATACAAGGCAGTGCTGCCAACATGAGTCTATGCTTGCTGATATGTCCAATTTTAAAATACATGTAACTTCTATACTAACAAATGTATTTCATCCAAAATTGGCAAAACAAGATATCATAATATTTCAGATTATTTCTGACCAGCACACGCATGACATTGTTGGCAGCATGCTTTTACGCGTGCTGATAGATCCAATGTCTAACTGCATGTAACGTCCATTGGACTTCAACCAAATTTTGTATTCTGTACCTTAATACTAAGAAAATGAATATGGAACTAAGAATATATTCAGTCACCAGGGCTGCCAACTGTAGTGCTCTATTAGGCTACATTATACCAGGTATATTTTGAACTAATTAGATATTTCGATATTACCAACTTAATTTCGTCATTATTCTAGATAGGTTCATATTCTGTAGAATAATCATTGGCATGAAAAGTAGGCTGTATAGTTCTTCACGGAACTTCCTGTTTAGTTACCTGCCCTGGCTTCAAACAAGAAAAACAACAACCTCTCTGTTTCAGTATTTTCTGCTTCTCTGCTACATTCATGCTTTGAGCTGTGAAACAGTCAGAACTATTATGAGACTTGTCACAAAATATACAAGTCTTCTTCGCTTCTTTAACATCTCCAGTTGACAATAATACGGCTGCTGTACGTACGTTCTCTTTAGGGTAGAATTTGTGAATTGGTCTCTCATTGACACTAGTTTTAGATTCACAGCGTCCTAAACCAAAATCAGTCAGAGCAAGTGTAATTCTTTCTTCCCCTTCTACTTCTGTTCTCAGAAACTCCAAGTTGCTGAGTCTTTCTTTAGCATCCTTCATCTCCCCCCTACTAGCACTTCTATGCCATGCTTTCAAAAACTCTTCAGGGAAGCAAGCATGACTCTATTAAAGGGAATAGCATAGCAGAACATTTATCTGTCGTGACACCTAGTGTTTCAAGAGCTCTCAAATATGATTCAAGTTTATCATACAGTGAAGCCAAAACTATTGATTCCATTGATTGATGGGTAGACAAAATTAGCTTCAAAACTTCTCTAACATACACCTCAACTAACATGTCGTCCCTTCCGAACCTCGATTTCAGACTAGTCACTGCTTTGGAGTAGTTTTCAGCTGTAGGAGGAAAACTATCCACAACTTCACTTGCTCTTGATCTCTGCGTAGTAGATTGAATTAGGTATTGGAATTTGTCCTCAGGTGCAATATCAACATCTTGATCAATCTTTTGAAACTGGCTCCAGAAGGGCAACCATTCCCTTACATCACCTCCAAATTTTCTTAATTCCAGTTTGGGCAACTTAAACTTTCTTTCTTGTTGATGATTAGCGTTGGGAAAACTTCCATCTCAGTCATAATTAGCGAGTATCTGTGACGTTCTGACCTTCATATCAAGTAACTTACTGCGATAATCTTCTGCCACCTCCATTTCATTGTCAAAATCAACCTCGTCGTCATCTAGCATCAAGTCCATTATTTTGGCATCTGATTCTTGCAGTTCCTTGGATCTTTCTTCAAGCACAGTAAAAAAGACTTGTACAGCAATCATATCCATCTGCGATGCTTCCATTGCATCTTTCAACTTATTTAAAGCTCTCGTAAACGCCGCTCGAAAAGCTCTTCTCTGACGCACTAATCGGTCCATGTTGCTTCGTTTAATGTTATTACACGTGCCGTAAAAGCGTCTTGTTACTGGTCGCCAATATGTTAGTATTACACTCACAGGTGTATCGCAGGTTCTTATCTTATTTTCTATAAGGAGAAGATATCAATTCAAAGGTAAAGTTTATTAATACTTCTGGATGCCATTTTCCCTAGGGCCTACTAAGAAAATAATTGGCATTCGAAAAGCAAATATCCCATGTTGATAGGAATTTTTGGACTTTTGCTTTTTTAAATGGATGTTATACCTTCAGCTACAAAATGAATCTCACGCATTTTCACATTACATTACATTATGCGAACCGGCCAAAACTAAGGACCACGCAAATATCATTTGATTTCCTTCTCATAGTTCTTTCTACCTTTATCTCCCTCCACGCTTCTTTCAGAGTGTTGCGCCTTTGTCTCTGCTGCTCATCTTCCTCCCCTGCGTTCTCTCTTTTCTCCCACAAGAACCTTTATGTTAGAAAGTATTTTCCTGAATTGTGTTCTGTCTCGACAGTCGTCATCTGTAATTCCTAGCCTCCGGAGTTCTTCCTTCATATGCTTGGTGTAACCCCCATAGTTCCTCAGATTGTATATTTTATCAAAAATTTGTTTATTTATTCTTTTTGGATCCATTATAACCATATGTCCATAGACACGTAAACATCTTTTCCTAATTGTTGTTTTCAGGTCTTCCATCCTTTCATCTATCTCCTTATTTGATCTTAGTCTGTAGGTTCCCTGTAACACGTTTGGGCCGTAAATCCTCTTCAATATCATCCTTTTAATCTTCAGAAGATTTTCCAGATTCATAAAGTTTGCTATTTCCACACCATATAAGATCACCGGTTTTACCATAGCATTGTAGTGTTGTAGTTTGGCATTTAGGGAGATGTTCTTTTTGTTGTATATAATTTTAGTGGAGAAGTTGAGTTTTTCTAGTTTAAGTCTTCTCATATTTTCACATTATTAATTAATTAATTAATTAAGCGTCATTATTTCAGTTTTATTCTGAGCAAACGGAAAGAATATATTTAACGTTTCATAGAAAGACTAGTTAATGTCACAACGGTTTTGAGTGAGTTTCATATTGAAGCTATAGGTTTAACACCCATTTCAAAAAAAGAAAACTCCAGACATTCCTTAAAACATGGGATATATGAGGGAAACGATGAAGATGAGTGTAAAACGAGAACCAAATTTTGAAAAATGGAAAAAAATTGTTACAATTTAAATTTAGAAAATTTTAAATTTTGCTTGTAATAACAAGATGTGAATGATCAAAACAGTTGGAGCTAACAGAGAGAGAAATTCTTAGGAAGATACTTGGACCTAAAAGAATAGAAGATGGGTCTTATAGAAACAAAAGGGAACCAATAATAAATATACCTCAGATTGGAAAAAATCTCAGACACCATCCGGTAAAGAAGGACCATGTTCTTTGGATATATATACAGAATGGACCCAGGTATATTAACCAACCGGATAATGAAATTCTTTGCAACCAGGAAAACCACAGTTCGCTGATATCAGGAGGTGAAGAAGGACCTAGAATAAATGGCAACATCTGAAGCTGAAATCAGCGACAGGGAACATACAAAGCCAACATTAAGAATATCACAGGTTTTAATCCTAGAACCGGCAACGTAAAATTATCTACCGGCAGCCAATTTGTGTGATATTTTCCTGCCAAGTGGATTCTTATTTTCAACCTATTGTGAACTATGTTCCATGACACTGTTGCATATCGTTGAAAAGATGATAAACCAGGGATTCAGATGGCAATGTTAACTTTTCTGTGAAGCTTGATAAAAGAAAGAAATTGAGAATTGAAAATGGAGGAATTACTATTTCATGAGCAATATCAAAATTCTAACAACTTAAAATTCGAGGTGAAACATGAAACACTAAATCCAAGATATACAAAATCCTGCACATATATGTACATAATATGTTTCAAGTCTATGCAATAATATGTTTGATTGATAACAAAAAGTATATCTTCCATGAGCCATTTTAGCCCTATAGCCCAAGTGCGTGAAAGAACTTGCGGTATTGTAAATGATATTACAGCTGCTATGCTACATACAAGCCACCTAAAAAGAAAATATTGTAGACGGAAATTATAACAACAAAGGTGCACGTTTAACTCCCTAATACATATAATAATTACATCCTCAAAATAAGAGCGGTAGCGATAACATATTCAGCGCCATTACATGATATGTTTTGGTTGGCATGGCAGCGAGTCCCTCATTTGTTTCCAAGGAAACGTATACAAGGAGATAGTTTCTATGGATGAAAACTAGTAGGGAGAATCTGTAAACATCTAGGAACACACGACAGGGCTTGTCACGCCATCTCTCAGAAGAACAGAGCTACTAAATGAAGAAATAAAATGCGTCGTAGAGTCGACCCTGCCGCTACAGAAATGGGAAAACAGTCGATCCATCGACGCTTGTCGGTTCTATGGTTAAGAGTCATCCCGGATCCAGGCACCATTGACTGAAGAAAGGAGGAGAATGCAGGGCGATAGAATGAAGCAGTAGTGGGCACAAATAAAGATCCATTATATTATATTACAATCGTTAGTTTAAGAGCCGACTGCGGTGACGTCTAGTAGCTAAGTTCTGAACTTGGCCTAGTAGTCATTGACGGTGGCGCTTGGCGGCAAAAGTAGGAACTATTTGAAAAATTCTAAGTGGCAGTGCTTAAATTATAAAACAAATAACACACACTAATACAGTCATCACAATTAACACCGGTTATCAGACAGATTCTACACACACCCAAAGTACACGGGGCTACATGACCGCGTTGTCACAGCCCCTAAACTTAAGACCAACCAATCTTTAGTGTTTTAGATCCTTTAGCTGTATGTTCCCCCTTATTTAAGTGGCGACCGTAAAGAATTGAGACTGGTCTGTAACCTCAGAAACAATACAGATCATACGATATTTGTAGGCAATTACACTGATATTTGTAGAGTAAACTGAGCGGAATCGCACATTCCAGGCACACGCCAATGATGTATGTCTTGGGAGCAGTGTGTTCCGCGACTGACCTAATTGTTTGCGGCTCTGGGGAACGATTAATAGGGAAAAGGGGGAGGGGGGTAAGATTCAATATCCACCCCCTCCCCAGGCGGCAGTGGCATCTCCTGCGTGCTCTATTGATTAACACAAGATCAAGGCTCAAAGCGGGGTACTGAGGCTCACTTTCCTTACTTGTTCTATTCTCGGCTGTAGTCTGTGTTTTTTTTTTGTCGTGTAGCCTCCTGAGAGGCCGAGTGCAGGTCTTTCTAGTCGACGCCCGTGGGCGACCTGCGCGTCGGGATGAGAGATGGAATGGATGAAGATGAATGAAACTGGGCAAGGATGTGGAAGGAAGCGGCCGTAGCCTGTCAGAAGGTACTGTCCCAGCATTTGCCTGGTGTTGAAAATGGGAAACCACGGAAAACCATTTCAAGGACAGCCGACGGTGGGGCTCGAACCCACGCGTCTACCGAGTCAGCAGAGAACTTGGCCCCTTGACCTAACGCAGCGCTTTAGCCCGCGTAGCCACTACTGTCGGTTAGTCTGTGGTAACAACCGTGGATGCTTTTTAAATTATCAATTATTATTATCATCATCATATTCTATATCTTTCTTTCCTTCATTATACGAGGCACGTCCAGAAAGTAAGTTCCGTTTGGTAATAAAATTAAATTGTGTACAGTTACAGAAAAATTATTTATTGCACAACATTCTACACCTCTTGAACTACTTTTCCACATGACTGCCGAACATTTGCAGGCATTTGTCATAGCGTGGCACAAGTTTTTGGATACCTTCTTCATAGAAGTTTGCTGCCGACCGTTAACGAGAGTGAAGACACCCCTGTAAGATATCCTACTGTTTGGCCACCACTGTTAGGCAAATTGCGTGCTTACCAGGAGAACTGAGTATGTTTAGTTCTCCTGACCACATACGCAATTTGCCTAACAGTGGTGGCCAAACAGTAGGATATCTTACAGGAGAGTCTTCACTATCATTTACGGTCGGCGCAAACTTCTATGAAGAAGGTATCCAAAAACTTGTGCCACGCTATGACAAATGCCTGCAAAAGTTCGGCAGTTATGTGGAAAAGTAGCTTAAGAGGTGTAGAATGTTGTGCAATAAATAATTTTTCTGTATCTGTGCACAATTCAATTTTATTACCAAACGGAACTTACTTTCTGGACGTGCCTCGTATTACAGAATATCACCAACCTAGCTCACTAAGTGCATTCTACTTTGGTTCATTTTGGATCACAATACTAATAATAGTACTTGGGGGAATGGATTTCTGCCAATCAGAGCGAGAACCTAGCCATAGATGCCAGACGTACTGTGAACGAAATCTAGTCACGAGAATATGCTACCCCAGATGTGAACGGGAAGCAAGCATAGGTTCGCCAGCCGATCTACGATGGGAGCTTGAGAGCGAGTCTCTGACCCCAGCGACAATTTATTTTGTATATACGGCATGAGATTCCATTTTCTATGACATCTGAATGATCATAATTAATAAAAACATCTTTAATTGAATCTGCGTCTCTAAGTATTGTCGAATAAAGATAAAAGAAGATATCAATCGACTAACGGTTAATTATAATTAACTGAAAAAAATGTTTTTTGAATGCTTCCTGCACTTCATGAGTCAATTCTTACTAATTTTGGGTTGGGAAAATCGAATATGACAATGAAATTTTTTTCTTAGCTCTAGTTTCTGTGATACGCAATAGGTGGAAGTATTTCCGTTTAATGGATTAAGAGAAAACTATGCATTGAAAGTGCATTTAGATTTTTTTAAATGGAAATTACAATCTAAGGGTTCTAAATTGAAGGAAGAATATCTGGCAGTTGGTCGGGTCTGAGAGAATCATGTGGTGGCTTCATGAGAACGCCGTCTTTTAGCTTGCCTCTTGCGAGTTCCGCAGCATCCCTACACAAAGTCCAGCAGTAATCCGCAAGCATTGCTTCATTCAAACGGCCCTGATATCTTAGTTCCATAACAGAAATATCCTGATGGAATCGCTCTCCATGTCCATCAGTAACAGCTCCACAACTAGGAGGGAAAAAGTCTAGGTGGGAGTGGAGAAAATGGATTTTAAGGAACATGTTGCATCCAAGTTGATGGTATTTTTGCAGGAGCACTGTCACCAACTGTGTGTAGTTGTCATCTCTTTCGTTGCCTAAAAATCCATGAATAACTCCCTTGAAGGATTTCCAAACTTCCTTTCCTTTCCCCTACAAAACTTGGTCAAATGAAGGATCTTTAACGAGTTCTCGAATTTGTGGCCCAACATAAATACCATCCTTAACTTTGGCATCACTTAATTGCAGAAATTTCTCTCACGTACTTGAATGTCTGTCTTTCTTGGTTCATACCTTTGACAATTTTTTCCATCAAACCCAGTTTTAATGCAGGGGTGTAAGGAGAACATTTGTTGGGTCCACGAGAGGATTGGTTTCGACATTTTTCTCGCTAGGGTTAAGATTTCTTGCAGACCAGTCTGCTTGAATATAATGTGGTTTCCTATCCCTGCTGTCCAAAGTACATAAAAACAGCAATATTTTGTGTACCCCAATTGCATTCCTTACAGTAGAGCAATGACTTTTAGATCACCACAGATTTTCCACTTGTGTTCGTGATATTTGATTGAGTCCTAGAGGGCTGTCATATTTGCATAATTCTCCTTCATGTGAACTGTATGACCAACAGGAATTGAAGGAAGACGGTTGCCAATGTGTAGTAATACAGCTTTCAGGAAGATTGATTTTCATTACTTTTTGAGTGCAAATCAAATGTTATACTAAGCTTGGAGGAGTCTATGAATAGTCTCCATTCAGTTGGATCATGGTTCTAATTCAAACATTTCATCAAGCCATTAATGTTGCAGCAAACAACAAGACTGTTTCTCATCTCAAAAAAGGGAAGCAGATCCCTGTGACGTTGTCTCGGACATCATGTTCCAGAAGATTCCATTGCTGTAGTCTATACCCTAGAATTTCTGCCTCCTTCTTTGACAAGTCAAGGTCTCGAATGAGATCACTTAATTCCGCTTGACTCAGTCTGTGTGGTTTATCATCTTTTCCCTGAAAATCAGGGTCACGGGATGTGAAAGGCTTGTTGGGTTCTTATTCTCTCCTTCTTGTTCCACACTGTCTTCATTTTCTACTTCAAATACACAATTTTCTGGTGGAGCAGGAACTGGTAAACTATCTGAATGTGGAATGGGTCAAATAGCAGATGGAAGATTCGGGTATTGAACTGTTCTTCTTTCCTTCATAGACAATCCTGCCTTTACAGGTGGAGTCAAGCTGAAATAGCAGTCATCAGAATGGGTTCTGGGCTCCCGCCAAAACATAGGCACAGCAAAAGCCATAGATCGTGCCTTATTTTTCAGCCATTCTCGCAGTGTTGCAACGTGGAGCCCATGACTTCTCCTGGCCACCTACCTTCATACCAGGGCTGGATAACTTAACATAATGGCCTTGAATAACGAATTGTTTGGCGTTACGGTATACATCGCGTAACGTATAACATAAAGTTTGTTGTAACGTTATTCATACGAAGAACGAATAAACGGATACTGTATATATACCGTTATTTTAAAAATTTTATTATCATACCGGATAGCATTTTAGTTATCGCAGGAGACACAAGTCGAATAACGTTATTGGCGTTGTAACACAATCAAATGTACCCCATTCACTCAGTTGTTTTAAATAACGTTATTGACAAGACCGGATAGCATTATGTTATGCTGCATGCCACGCAGGTCGAATAACGTTATTCGTGCTCTAACACGTCGCGAACAACTACCACTCATTCCGAACTTCAAATAACGTTATTCACAAGACCGGATAGCATTGTGTTATGCTGCATGCCTCGCAGGTCGAATAACGTTATTAACGTCGTGTTCTGTTGTATGGGTCCCGGGTTGAATAACGTTTTTAGCCTCGTACTAGGATCCAAATTTCAATAACGGTATTCTCCTACTAGTGTAAGAATAGAAAGTTAACTATAAATGAATTCGAAATCGTAGTGCTGCCAGGTGACAAACAAGTAGCTCCGAGACCGACTAAAAAGCTTAATTTTCCATAAAATTTAAGATTCAAGCCAACGATTAAGTTAATCTATTTACGATGGGCCTATCGAGAATAATGACGAACTTAGGTTGGTAATAATAAACATTTCTATTTCGATTGAAATATATCTGAAGTAATGTATTCCAATACAGCTCTACAGTTGGCAGCCTTGGTGACTCTGAATATATTCTTAGTTCCATATCTTAAGGTAAAGAATGCTCACGCAAAATTTGGTAAAGTCCAATGGATAGTATGGACGTTGCATGCTGTGAAATATTGGATGTATCAGTGCGAGTAAAATCATATTGGCAACAACGTCAAGAAGGCGTTTTCAGAATTAATCTGAATTATTCCTATATTTTATAGTGGCAATTTTGCATAAAATCCATTTCTTAGTATAGAAGTTACATGCATTTAAAAATTGGCCCTATAAACAGGCTTAGAATTATGTTGGCAGCACTGATGTGCATTAGTTGCTCCCAAATAATCTAAAATTTCAGGAACTATTCGTGCGCAAAATTTAGAGCTGTTGGCTTTCATACTTTCTGATATATTGGTATTATGATAAAGAGAGTGAGCATTTATTAACAAATAATAATAATGTTATTGGTTTTACGTCCATTTCAACTACACTGGCTTTTAGAGACTCCGGGGTGCCGTAATTTTGCCCAGAAGGGGATCTTCAACGTGCCAGTAAATCTACTGACACGGCTCTCTCGCATTTGCGCACTCTCAAATGCCATCTGACTGCGCCAGGATACGAACCTGCAACCTTGGGCCCAGCAAGCGAGAACGTTACCCCTGAGCCACGCAGCCAGCCGCATTTATTAACAGCTGGCAGCCCTAATGACTCTCAAGTATAAGCATAGTCATATCTGTTATAGTACACAAAGCACGTACGAAATTTGGTTACAATCCAATTGATAGTATAGATGTTAGATGTACTTAAACATTGGACTTATCAGCAGGCTTAGAATCATCTTGGCAACACTGTCATATATGGGCTCCCTAAAATGTATCTAGAATGTTATTATCCCTGTGTGTGCTAATTTTGGAAAATTTCGCATGCATAACGTCTGAGATATCCAACGTAGAGCTTAAAAGTGAATTGTGATTTTTAGCAGTTGGTAACTCTGAAATCATTTTCAATTATGTCCCTGAGATATTCAGATATAGATATTTCCTTAAACCGAATTTGGCTTCGATAAATGCAGTCATTAAGGGGTTGATAGGGGGAGACACACAAAGACAGACAGACATTTGCCTGGATCGATGTCATTAGTCTATCTCATCATCATTAATAAAAAGTGAAAAGTTAGCTAAAAATACCACGTAGAATATACGATAGCTAATGTATAACATCCTACCTTAGGTGCTCCGATACTGTGCTGACCAGTACCCTCTGCTTATGGACATTTCACATGTGTTGTACCGCAATCATTGGCCATCAGCGTACAGATGTTACAGATCGTAACGTAAAAGCTTGTATACAAGCACAATTCCGGTATACGCTTCAATAACGTTATTCGTACCTGCATTACGAGTTCTTATTGGCTCAGCTGCAAGAAATCAAAGATGGAGGGAACTTGTGGATTGAGATTAATAGTTGCAGTTCATTGGCATTATTAATGCAAATCAGTCATTTAGTTCCGTTACGTTGAATACAGGAAAAGGCACTGACTGATTAAACGCATTTCTGTCAGTATTAATGATTTAACTGAAATCATTCGACATTTAGCCATATGGATGAAGCTGTGATTCTGCACAGTACGTGAAATGTGTACGAGTGCTAAGGCGTTAACTTGGTTCCTAATGGGTCGTGGGTGCGAGACGCTCCATGGCCAGAATATTTATTCTTTTTGAATTATTTCGTTGTGTCAACACTACTGTGTGATGCAACTTCTCAACTTCGATTTACTCGCATGATCTAGGGGGACGATGTTAATAATGGATATTGGTAGGGAAAAATCATTCTATTTTATCATTCAAATTTGTACTTTCCCAATCAAAACCATGAATATTTGTACTATTCGTGAAACTAATATAATTTTCACAGCACTGATTACTCCACAGTAAAATAATAATAATAATAGTAATATTAACAATAATATGAAGTTGTTCCGTGACGAACTAATGAACCTAATTTTCTTTATATTTATGATTCATGCCAATGATTAATCTACATAGAACTATCTAGAATAATGACGAGATTAAGTTGGTAATACTAACTTTTCTATTTAGAATGGAATATATCTGAAGTAATGTATTCCAATACAGCTCTACAGTTGGCAACCATGGTGACTCGGAATATATTCTTAGTTCCATATCTTAAGGTACATAATGCACATACAAAATTTGGTTGAAGTCCAATGGATAGTATGAACGTTGCATGCTGTGAAATATTGGATGTATCAGTGCGAGTAAAATCATATTGGCAACAACGTCAAGAAGGCGTTTTCAGAATTAATCTGAATTATTCCTATATTTTATAGTGGCAATTTTGCATAAAATCCATTTCTTAGTATAGAAGTTACATGCATTTAAAAATTGGCCCTATAAACAGGCTTAGAATTATGTTGGCAGCACTGATGTGCATTAGTTGCTCCCAAATAATCTAAAATTTCAGGAACTATTCGTGCGCAAAATTTAGAGCTGTTGGCTTTCATACTTTCTGATATATTGGTATTATGATAAAGAGAGTGAGCATTTATTAACAAATAATAATAATGTTATTGGTTTTACGTCCATTTCAACTACACTGGCTTTTAGAGACTCCGGGGTGCCGTAATTTTGCCCAGAAGGGGATCTTCAACGTGCCAGTAAATCTACTGACACGGCTCTCTCGCATTTGCGCACTCTCAAATGCCATCTGACTGCGCCAGGATACGAACCTGCAACCTTGGGCCCAGCAAGCGAGAACGTTACCCCTGAGCCACGCAGCCAGCCGCATTTATTAACAGCTGGCAGCCCTAATGACTCTCAAGTATAAGCATAGTCATATCTGTTATAGTACACAAAGCACGTACGAAATTTGGTTACAATCCAATTGATAGTATAGATGTTAGATGTACTTAAACATTGGACTTATCAGCAGGCTTAGAATCATCTTGGCAACACTGTCATATATGGGCTCCCTAAAATGTATCTAGAATGTTATTATCCCTGTGTGTGCTAATTTTGGAAAATTTCGCATGCATAACGTCTGAGATATCCAACGTAGAGCTTAAAAGTGAATTGTGATTTTTAGCAGTTGGTAACTCTGAAATCATTTTCAATTATGTCCCTGAGATATTCAGATATAGATATTTCCTTAAACCGAATTTGGCTTCGATAAATGCAGTCATTAAGGGGTTGATAGGGGGAGACACACAAAGACAGACAGACATTTGCCTGGATCGATGTCATTAGTCTATCTCATCATCATTAATAAAAAGTGAAAAGTTAGCTAAAAATACCACGTAGAATATACGATAGCTAATGTATAACATCCTACCTTAGGTGCTCCGATACTGTGCTGACCAGTACCCTCTGCTTATGGACATTTCACATGTGTTGTACCGCAATCATTGGCCATCAGCGTACAGATGTTACAGATCGTAACGTAAAAGCTTGTATACAAGCACAATTCCGGTATACGCTTCAATAACGTTATTCGTACCTGCATTACGAGTTCTTATTGGCTCAGCTGCAAGAAATCAAAGATGGAGGGAACTTGTGGATTGAGATTAATAGTTGCAGTTCATTGGCATTATTAATGCAAATCAGTCATTTAGTTCCGTTACGTTGAATACAGGAAAAGGCACTGACTGATTAAACGCATTTCTGTCAGTATTAATGATTTAACTGAAATCATTCGACATTTAGCCATATGGATGAAGCTGTGATTCTGCACAGTACGTGAAATGTGTACGAGTGCTAAGGCGTTAACTTGGTTCCTAATGGGTCGTGGGTTCGAGACGCTCCATGGCCAGAATATTTATTCTTTTTGAATTATTTCGTTGTGTCAACACTACTGTGTGATGCAACTTCTCAACTTCGATTTACTCGCATGATCTAGGGGGACGATGTTAATAATGGATATTGGTAGGGAAAAATCATTCTATTTTATCATTCAAATTTGTACTTTCCCAATCAAAACCATGAATATTTGTACTATTCGTGAAACTAATATAATTTTCACAGCACTGATTACTCCACAGTAAAATAATAATAATAATAGTAATATTAACAATAATATGAAGTTGTTCCGTGACGAACTAATGAACCTAATTTTCTTTATATTTATGATTCATGCCAATGATTAATCTACATAGAACTATCTAGAATAATGACGAGATTAAGTTGGTAATACTAACTTTTCTATTTAGAATGGAATATATCTGAAGTAATGTATTCCAATACAGCTCTACAGTTGGCAACCATGGTGACTCGGAATATATTCTTAGTTCCATATCTTAAGGTACATAATGCACATACAAAATTTGGTTGAAGTCCAATGGATAGTATGAACGTTGCATGCTGTGAAATATTGGATGTATCAGTGCGAGTAAAATCATATTGGCAACAACGTCAAGAAGGCGTGCTCAGAAATAATCTGAATTATTCCTATATATTATAGTGCCAATTTTGGATAAAATCCATTTCTTAGTATACAAGTTACATGCATTTAAAAATTGGCCCTATAAACAGGCTTAGAATTATGTTGGCAGCACTGATGTGCATTAGTTGCTCCCAAATAATCTAAAATTTCCGGAACTATTCGTGCGCAAAATTTAGAGCTGTTGGCTTACATACTTTCTGATATATTGGTATTAGGATAAAGAGAGTGAGCATTTATTAACAAATAATAATAATGTTATTGGTTTGACGTCCCTTTTAACTACTCTGGCTTTTAGAGACTCCGGGGTGCCGGAATTTTGTCCAGAAGGGGATCTTCAACGTGCCAGTAAATCTACTGACACGGCTCTCTGGCATTTGCGCACCGTCAAATGCCAGCTGACTGCGCCAGGATACGAACGAGCAACCTTGGGCCCAGCAAGCGAGAACGTTACCCCTGAGCCACGCAGCCAGCCGCATTTATTAACAATTGGCAGCCCTAATGGCTCTCAAGCATAAGCATAGTCATATCTGTTATAGTACACAAAGCACGTACGAAATTTGGTTACAATCCAATTGATAGTATAGATGTTACATGTACTTAAACATTGGACTTATCAGCAGGCTTAGAATCATCTTGGCAACACTGTCATATATGGGCTCCTTAAAATGTATCTGGAATTTTATTATCCCTGTGTGTGCTAATTTTGGAAAATTTCGCATGCATAACGTCTGAGATATCCAACGTAGAGCTTAAAAGTGAATTGTGATTTTTAGCAGTTGGTAACTCTGAAATCATTTTCAATTATGTCCCTGAGATATTCAGATATAGATATTTCCTTAAAACGAATTTGGTTTCGATAACTGCAGTCTTTTAGGGGTTGATAGGGGGAGACAAACAAAGACAGACAGACAGACATTTGCCTGGATCGATGCCATATGTCTATCTCATCATCATTTAAAAAAAAAGTGAAAAGTAAGCTAAAAATAGCACGTCGAATATACGATAGCTAATGTATAACATCCTACCTTAGGTGCTTCGATACTGTGCTGACTAGTACCCTCTGCTTATGGACATTTCACATGTGTTGTACCGCAATCATTGGCCATCAGCGTACAGATGTTACAGATCGTAACGTAAAAGCTTGTATACAAGCACAATTCCGGTATACGCTTCAATAACGTTATTCGTACCTGCATTACGAGTTCTTATTGGCTCAGCTGCAAGAAATCAAAGATGGAGGAAACTTTTGGATTGAGATTAATAGTTGCAGTTCATTGGCATTATTAATGCAAATCAGTCATTTAGTTCCGTTACGTTGAATACAGGGAAAGGCACTGAATGATTAAACGCATTTCTGTCAGTATTTAAGATTAAACTGAAATAATTCGACATTTAGCCATGTGGATGAAGCTGTGAATCTTCACAGTACGTGAAATGTGTACGAGTGCTAAGGCGTTAACTTGGTATCTAATGGGTCGTGGGTTCGAGACGCTCCATGGCCAGAATTTTTATTCTTTTTGAATTATTTCGTTGTATCAACACTACTGTGCGATGCAACTTTTCAACTTCGATTTACTCGCATGATCTAGGGGGCGATGTTAATAATGGATATTGGTAGAGGAAAAATCATTCTATATTATCATTCGAATTTGTACTTTCCCAATCAAAACCATGAATATTTGTACTATTCGTGAAACTAATATAATTTTCACAGCACTGATTACTCCACAGTAAAATAATAATAATAATAATAGTAACATTAACAATAATATGAAGTTGTTCCGTGATGAACTAATGAACCATTTTTTCTTTATATTTATGATTCATACCAATGATTAATCTACTTAGAACTATCTAGAATAATGACGAGATTAAGTTGGTAATACTATCTTCTCTATTTAGATTGGAATATATCTGAAGTAATGTATTCCAATACAGATCTACAGTTGGCAACCATGGTGACTCGGAATATATTCTTAGTTCCATATCTTAAGGTACATAATGCACATACAAAATTTGGTTGAAGTCCAATGGATAGTATGAACGTTGCATGCTGTGAAATATTGGATGTATCAGTGCGAGTAAAATCATATTGGCAACAACGTCAAGAAGGCGTGCTCAGAATTAATCTGAATTATTCCTATATTTTATAGTGCCAATTTTGGATAAAATCCATTTTTAATATAGAAGTTACATGCATTTAAAAATTGGCCCTATAAACTGGCTTAGAATTATGTTGGCAGCACTGATGTGCATTAGTTGCTCCCAAATATTCTAAAATTTCCGGAACTATTCGTGCGCAAAATTTAGAGCTGTGGCTTGCATACTTTCTTATATATTGGTATTAGGATAATGAGAGTGAGCATTTATTAACAAATAATAATAATGTTATTGGTTTTACGTCCCTTTTAACTACTCTGGCTTTTAGAGACTCCGGGGTGCCGTAATTTTGTCCAGAAGGGGATCTTCAACGTGCCAGTAAATCTACTGACACGGCTCTCTCGCATTTGCGCACACTCAAATGCCAGCTGACTGCGCCAGGATACGAACCTGCAACCTTGGGTCCAGCAAGCAAGAACGTTAACCCTGAGCCACGCAGCCAGCCGCATTAATTAACAGTTGGCAGCCCTAATGGCTCTCAAGTATAAGCATAGTCATATCTGTTATAGTACACAAAGCACGTACGAAATTTGGTTAAAATCCAATTGATAGTATAGATGTTAGATGTACTCAAACATTGGACTTATCAGCAGGCTAAGAATCATCTTGGCAACACTGTCATATA
The DNA here is from genome assembly GCA_946902985.2 of Meconema thalassinum. Lineage (NCBI taxonomy): Eukaryota > Metazoa > Arthropoda > Insecta > Orthoptera > Tettigoniidae > Meconema > Meconema thalassinum. The sequence goes on from OX336394.1 coordinate 29,476,100, forward strand.
TGGGCTCCTTAAAATGTATCTGGAATGTTATTATCCCTGTGTGTGCTAATTTTGGAAAATTTTCGCATGCATACCGTCTGAGATATCCAACGTAGAGCTTAAAAGTGAATTGTGATTTTTAGCAGTTGGTAACTCAAAAATCATTTTCAATTATGTCCCTGAGATATTCAGATATATATTTCCTTAAACCGAATTTGGTTTCGATAACTGCAATCTTTTAGGGGTTTATAGGGGGAGACACACAAAGACAGACAGACAGACATTTGCCTGGATCGATGCCATAAGTCTATCTCATCATCGTTATTTAAAAAAAGTGAAAAGTAAGCTAAAAATCGCACGTAGAATATACGATAGCTAATGTATAACATCCTACCTTAGGTGCTTCGATACTGTGCTGACCAGTACCCTCTGCTTATGGACATTTCACATGTGTTGTACCGCAATCAATGGCCATCAGCGTTCAGATGTTACAGATCGTAACGTAAAAGCTTGTATACAAGCACAATTCCGGTATAGGCTTCAATAACGTTATTCGTACCTGCATTACGAGTTCTTATTGGCTCAGCTGCAAGAAATCAAAGATGGAGGAAACTTGTTGATTGAGATTAATAGTTGCAGTTCATTGGCATTAATAATGCAAATCAGTCATTTAGTTCCGTTACGTTGAATACAGGAAAAGGCACTGACTGATTAAACGCATTTCTGACAGTATTTAAGATTTAACTGAAATCATTCGACATTTAGCCATATGGATGAAGCTGTAAACCTGCATAGAGCGTGAAATGTGTACGAGTGCTAAGGCGTTAACTTGGTACCTAATGGGTCCTGGGTTCGAGACGCTCCATGGCCAGAATTTTTATTCTTTTTGAATTATTTCGTTGTGTCAACACTACTGTGTGATGCAACTTTTCAACTTCGATTTACTCGCATGATATAGGGGGGCGATGTTAATAATGGATATTGGTAGGGAAAAATCATTCTATTTTATCATTCGAATTTGTACTTTCCCAATCAAAACCATGAATATTTGTACTATTCTTGAAACGAATATAAGTTTCACAGCACTGATTACTCCACAGTCAAATAATAATAATAATATTAACAATAATATGAAGTTGTTCCGTGACGATCTAAAGAGCCTAATTTTATTTATATTTAAGACTCATGCCAATGATTAATCTACATAGACCTATCTAGAATAATGACGAGATTAAGTTGGTAATACTAACTTTTCTATTTAGATTGGAAAATATCTGAAGTAATGTATTCCAATACAGCTCTACAGTTGGCAACCATGGTGACTCGGAATATATTCTTACTTCCATATCTTAAGGTACATAATGCACATACAAAATTTGGTTGAAGTCCAATGGATAGTATGAGCGTTGCATGCTGTGAAATATTGGATGTATCAGTGCGAGTAAAATCATATTGGCAACAACGTCAAGAAGGCGTGCTCAGAATTAATCTGAATTATTCCTATATTTTATAGTGCCAATTTTGGATAAAATCCATTTTTTAGTATAGAAGTTACATGCATTTAAAAATTGGCCCTATAAACAGGCTTAGAATTATGTTGGCAGCACTGATGTGCATTAGTTGCTCCCAAATAATCTAAAATTTCCGGAACTATTCGTGCGCAAAATTTAGAGCTGTTGGCTTACATACTTTCTGTTATATTGGTATTAGGATAAAGAGAGTGAGCATTTATTAACAAATAATAATAATGTTATTGGTTTTACGTCCCTTTTAACTACTCTGGCTTTTAGAGACTCCGGGGTGCCGTAATTTTGTCCAGAAGGGGATCTTCAACGTGCCAGTAAATCTACTGACACGGCTCTCTGGCATTTGCGCACCGTCAAATGCCAGCTGACTGCGCCAGGATACGAACGAGCAACCTTGGGCCCAGAAAGCGAGAACGTTACCCCTGAGCCACGCAGCCAGCCGCATTTATTAACAATTGGCAGCCCTAATGGCTCTCAAGCATAAGCATAGTCATATCTGTTATAGTACACAAAGCACGTACGAAATTTGGTTACAATCCAATTGATAGTATAGATGTTACATGTACTTAAACATTGGACTTATCAGCAGGCTTAGAATCATCTTGGCAACACTGTCATATATGGGCTCCTTAAAATGTATCTGGAATTTTATTATCCCTGTGTGTGCTAATTTTGGAAAATTTCGCATGCATAACGTCTGAGATATCCAACGTAGAGCTTAAAAGTGAATTGTGATTTTTAGCAGTTGGTAACTCTGAAATCATTTTCAATTATGTCCCTGAGATATTCAGATATAGATATTTCCATAAAATGAATTTGGTTTCGATAACTGCAGTCTTTTAGGGGTTGATAGGGGGAGACAAACAAAGACAGACAGACATACATTTGCCTGGATCGATGCCATAGGTCTATCTCATCATCATTAAAAAAGAAAGTGAAAAGTAAGCTAAAAATAGCACGTCGAATATACGATAGCTAATGTATAACATCCTACCTTAGGTGCTTCGATACTGTGCTGACTAGTACCCTCTGCTTATGAACATTTCACATGTGTTGTACCGCAATCATTGGCCATCAGCGTACAGATGTTACAGATCGTAACGTAAAAGCTTGTATACAAGCACAATTCCGGTATACGCTTCAATAACGTTATTCGTACCTGCATTACGAGTTCTTATTGGCTCAGCTGCAAGAAATCAAAGATGGAGGAAACTTGTGGATTGAGATTAATAGTTGCAGTTCATTGGCATTATTAATGCAAATCAGTCATTGAGTTCCGTTACGTTGAATACAGGGAAAGGCACTGACTGATTAAACGCATTTCTGTCAGTATTTAAGATTAAGCTGAAATCATTCGACATTTAGCCATATGGATGAAGCTGTGAATCATCACAGTACGTGAAATGTGTACGAGTGCTAAGGCGTTAACTTGGTACCTAATGGGTCCTGGGTTCGAGACGCTCCATGGCCAGAATTTTTATTCTTTTTGAATTATTTCATTGTGGTGTTTGAAGCCATATTTTCAGTGTTGCCTTAGTAAACAAGAGTTTAGTGCTTTTCAGTCGGTCAACACGAATGTACCCAAAAGAGATGGGTTATGCCCTAATCCTGAAATAAATTACATGAGATTAATAAAACACTAGGATGACCAGTTTCGATCGTCAAGCGATCATCATCAGATCCAATACACTTAGGCTATAAAATCTATGTTTGAAATACAGGTGAAAATATTTAGATTATATGGTCAGGGGTATATTCTATAACGTGCCAAGACACCGATTGTCAAGCTAATTACATCGGGCAGAGTGGAAGGCGAGTAGACACACGTTATAATGAACATAGAAATGCAATAAGATACGGAACACATTCAGCCGTGTGCGAACATATGTGTGACGCAGGGCATAGCTTTACCAACATAGAGTCGGACCTTAAAATAATCCATCACAAATCGAAAGGCAGAGCTCTTGACATAAAGGAAGCAATCGAGATACACCTAGCCAAACGAAACAATCCCAACAATCTAAATGAACACACGTTCATGGAGAGCTCACCCCTCTTCACGCTACTAAAAAACACACCCTGTCGGAAACAAAACACAATTTAGCGACACAGCCAAGCTAGATAAAAAAGGGGGGAAATTAGTGGGTTTTTAATAGGTAAATGTTATCTGGATCAGGTGTACGATGTACTTTTCTTCTGCAATAAACCAAGGCCCATATTAGAGGCAGTATTAAAGGTGCCGGGACGTCCTCATAAGACCGTCAACGCTTAGTTCGAATGGGTTATGCTCCACGCGTGGCGAGGACTAATCCACGGTCTTTAATAGTTGTAGATCCACCTCATTCAATAACATACATCTTATCTAGGTTGGCAACACCTCACATAAACACATCGCGATCACTCCCCACAGCACGTAGGGACAGGGGGGGAAGGCAGGGAAAAACCAGTCGTTAAGATAACCACCGCAGTCGACCGCACAGCGAGTTCAAGTGAGCACGGAAACTGCGAATAGCTGTAGTACGGAAGACAATCAGATAAGTAGTTAGCCTAAAATTTTATAGTTTAACCATAGTTTACAACCATATAATCTCTCTAAAGTACAATCTCCGGATAGCCATCACCATTTAGCATTTCACCTAACATATATACTGCATTTAGCATACACTGACAGTTGCAGTACCAATACTGCAACTAAATAATTGTACATATTGTAAATATTTTCACCTGTATTTCAAACATAGATTTTATAGCCTAAGTGTATTGGATCTGATGATGATCGCTTGACGATCGAAACTGGTCATCCTAGTGTTTTATTAATCTCATGTAATTTATTTCAGGATTAGGGCATAACCCATCTCTTTTGGGTACATTCGTGTTGACCGACTGAAAAGCACTAAACTCTTGAATTATTTCGTTGTATCAACACTACTGTGCGATGCAACTTTTCAACTTCGATTTACTCGCATGATCTAGGGGGCGATGTTAATAATGGATATTGGTAGGGGAAAATCATTCTATATTATCATTCGAATTTGTACTTTCCCAATCAAAACCATGAATATTTGTACTATTCGTGAAACTAATATAATTTTTCACAGCACTGATTACTCCACAGTAAAATAATAATAATAATAGTAACATTAACAATAATATGAAGTTGTTCCGTGACGAACTAATGAACCTAATTTTCTTTATATTTATGATTCATACCAATGATTAATCTACATAGAACTATCTAGAATAATGACGAGATTAAGTTGGTAATACTATCTTCTCTATTTAGATTGGAATATATCTGAAGTAATGTATTCCAATACAGATCTACAGTTGGCAACCATGGTGACTCGGAATATATTCTTTGTTCCATATCTTAAGGTACATAATGCACATACAAAATTTGGTTGAAGTCCAATGGATAGTATGAACGTTGCATGCTGTGAAATATTGGATGTATCAGTGCGAGTAAAATCATATTGGCAACAACGTCAAGAAGGCGTGCTCAGAATTAATCTGAATTATTCCTATATTTTATAGTGCCAATTTTGGATAAAATCCATTTTTTAATATAGAAGTTACATGCATTTAAAAATTGGCCCTATAAACAGGCTTAGAATTATGTTGGCAGCACTGATGTGCATTAGTTGCTCCCAAATAATCTAAAATTTCCGGAACTATTCGTGCGCAAAATTTAGAGCTGTGGCTTGCATATTTTCTTATATATTGGTATTAGGATAATGAGAGTGAGCATTTATTAACAAATAATAATAATGTTATTGGTTTTACGTCCCTTTTAACTACTCTGGCTTTTAGAGACTCCGGGGTGCCGTAATTTTGTCCAGAAGGGGATCTTCAACGTGCCAGTAAATCTACTGACACGGCTCTCTCGCATTTGCGCACACTCAAATGCCAGCTGACTGCGCCAGGATACGAACCTGCAACCTTGGGCCCAGCAAGCAAGAACGTTAACCCTGAGCCACGCAGCCAGCCGCATTAATTAACAGTTGGCAGCCCTAATGGCTCTCAAGTATAAGCATAGTCATATCTGTTATAGTACACAAAGCACGTACGAAATTTGGTTAAAATCCAATTGATAGTATAGATGTTAGATGTACTCAAACATTGGACTTATCAGCAGGCTAAGAATCATCTTGGCAACACTGTCATATATGGGCTCCTTAAAATGTATCTTGAATGTTATTATCCCTGTGTGTGCTAATTTTGGAAAATTTTCGCATGCATAACGTCTGAGATATCCAACGTAGAGCTTAAAAGTGAATTGTGATTTTTAGCAGTTGGTAACTCAAAAATCATTTTCAATTATGTCCCTGAGATATTCAGATATATATTTCCTTAAACCGAATTTGGTTTCGATAACTGCAATCTTTTAGGGGTTTATAGGGGGAGACACACAAAGACAGACAGACAGACATTTGCCTGGATCGATGCCATAAGTCTATCTCATCATCGTTATTTAAAAAAAGTGAAAAGTAAGCTATAAATAGCACGTAGAATATACGATAGCTAATGTATAACATCCTACCTTAGGTGCTTCGATACTGTGCTGACCAGTACCCTCTGCTTATGGACATTTCACATGTGTTGTACCGCAATCATTGGCCATCAGCGTTCAGATGTTACAGATCGTAACGTAAAAGCTTGTATACAAGCACAATTCCGGTATACGTTTCAATAACGTTATTCGTACCTGCATTACGAGTTCTTATTGGCTCAGCTGCAAGAAATCAAAGATGGAGGAAACTTGTGGATTGAGATTAATAGTTGCAGTTCATTGGCATTATTAATGCAAATCAGTCATTTAGTTCCGTTACGTTGAATACAGGGAAAGGCACTGACTGATTAAACGCATTTCTGTCAGTATTTAAGATTAAACTGAAATAATTCGACATTTAGCCATATGGATGAAGCTGTGAATCTTCACAGTACGTGAAATGTGTACGAGTGCTAAGGCGTTAACTTGGTACCTAATGGGTCCTGGGTTCGAGACGCTCCATGGCCATAATTTTTATTCTTTTTGAATTATTTCGTTGTATCAACACTACTGTGCGATGCAACTTTTCAACTTCGATTTACTCGCATGATCTAGGGGGCGATGTTAATAATGGATATTGGTAGGGAAAAATCATTCTATTTTATCATTCGAATTTGTACTTTCCCAATCAAAACCATGAATATTTGTACTATTCGTGAAACTAATATAATTTTCACAGCACTGATTACTCCACAGTAAAATAATAATAATAATAGTAACATTAACAATAATATGAAGTTGTTCCGTGACGAACTAATGAACCTAATTTTCTTTATATTTATGATTCATACCAATGAATAATCTTCATAGAACTATCTAGAATAATGACGAGATTAAGTTGGTAATACTATCTTCTCTATTTAGATTGGAATATATCTGAAGTAATGTATTCCAATACAGCTCTACAGTTGGCAACCATGGTGACTCGGAATATATTCTTACTTCCATATCTTAAGGTACATAATGCACATACAAAATTTGGTTGAAGTCCAATGGATAGTATGAGCGTTGCATGCTGTGAAATATTGGATGTATCAGTGCGAGTAAAATCATAATGGCAACAACGTCAAGAAGGCGTGCTCAGAATTAATCTGAATTATTCCTATATTTTATAGTGCCAATTTTGGATAAAATCCATTTTTTAGTATAGAAGTTACATGCATTTAAAAATTGGCCCTATAAACAGGCTTAGAATTATTTTGGCAGCACTGATGTGCATTAGTTGCTCCCAAATAATCTAAAATTTCCGGAACTATTCGTGCGCATAATTTAGAGCTGTGGCTTGCATACTTTCTTATATATTGGTATTAGGATAAAGAGAGTGAACATTTATTAACTAATAATAATAATGTTATTGGTTTTACGTCCCTTTTAACCACTCTGGCTTTTAGAGACTCCGGGGTGCCGTAATTTTGTCCAGAAGGGGATCTTCAACGTGCCAGTAAATCTACTGACACGGCTCTCTCGCATATGCGCACCCTCAAATGCCAGCTGACTGCGCCAGGATACGAACCTGCAACCTTGGGCCCAGCAAGCGAGAACGTTACCCCTGAAAAACGCAGCCAGCCGCATTAATTAACAGTTGGCAGCCCTAATGGCTCTCATGTATAAGCATAGTCATATCTGTTATAGTACACAAAACACGTACGAAATTTGGTTAAAATCCAATTGATAGTATAGATGTTAGATGTACTTAAACATTGGACTTATCAGCAGGCTTAGAATCATCTTGGCAACACTGTCATATATGGGCTCCTTAAAATGTATCTGGAATGTTATTATCCCTGTGTGTGCTAATTTTGGAAAATTTCGCATGCATAACGTCTGAGATATCCAACGTAGAGCTTAAAAGTGAATTGTGATTTTTAGCAGTTGGTAACTCTGAAATCATTTTCAATTATGTCCCTGAGATATTCAGATATATATTTCCCTAAACCGAATTTGGTTTCGATAACTGCAATGTTTTAGGGGTTTATAGGGGAGACAAACAAAGACAGACAGACAGACATTTGCCTGGATCGATGCCATAAGTCTATCTCATCATCATTTAAAAAAAACAGAAAGTGAAAAGAGTGCGAGTGCTATAGCTGTAACTTAGAGTCCAATGGATCTCGGGTTCGAGACGCCCTAGGGCCATTTTTTTCTTTTTGAATTATTATGTTGCATTCACACTACTTTCCTTGTGAGTTTCCAACTACGATTTATTTGCATGATCTACGGAGATTATGTTAATAATGGATATTGGTAGGGGAAATTATTCTAATCTATCATTCAAACTTGTAGTTCCACATTCAAAACCATGAATATTTGTACTATTCGTGAAAGTATAATAATATTTTCATACCACAATAATAGTCTATGTTTACTCCACAACATAAACAAATAGGCTACATTTGTTATGTCGGTAGGCCGGGTACTGCTGCGTGTCCCCCCGCACTGCACTCCGAGCCCATGGACTTTAGAAGCTCAGCCCGTTCAGTGCCGTTCTCATCTAATGCGGCCGCGTTCTGGCCCATAGCACTGGACTCACAAAGCACTGGACGGGTGGGCCGATCAGGCAGACTAACCTTTACCACGCGTGCACAACCAAATGCTCTCTTTACACTTCTATTCAGAATTTTTAGCAACACTGGTGTCACTGGGTTAATGGTATAGTTGAAACTGGCTAATCTCTATCTGAAATATATCGATAGTTGTTGTTGATTGGTTCAGGGGCTTTGCGACATCATGGTCATGTAGCCCCGTGTATTTGTGTGTGTGTGCGTGTGTGTAAGTTGTCTGATAACCTGTGTTATCGTGATGGCTCTATTAGTGTGCGCTTTGTAATTCAGATGAGGATTGGAAGGAAGCGGCCGTGGCCTTATGTTAGGTACCATCCCGGCATTTGTCTGGAGTAGAAGTTAAATAACAAATCGGAAATTAAGTACTGTATCGAGTTTAACCGAGTTTTTACAAATATTACTGTCGTCAAACGAATTTATATAACTATTTGATGTTATTAGACATTGCACAAAACGAAGTTTTAACTTATACATTACGTCGTTCTAAATACTGGTTTTATCTTAAAGGTGTGTCACTATTAGTAAATTGTGCCAATGGTAAGAACAATAATACTACTATTAATAACAAGTAGTTCCGTGACGAACTAAAGAGCCTAATTTTCTTTAAATTTAAAATTCATGCCAATCTATAGAGACCTATCTAAAATAATGACGACATCAAGTTTGTAATACCGTACTAACATTTCTAAGTATTGCATTTTGAAATACGGCTGAAACAGTGTATCCTAATAAAGTAACTTACTACAGTTCGCAGCCCTGGTGACTCTGAAAATATTCATAGTTCCATCTCTTAAGGTATAGAATGCACATACAAAATTTGGTTGAAGTCTAATGGATAATGGAAGTTACATGCTGTTTGATATTGGTTGATTAACGGCCACGTAAAACTAAAAGCTTAACTAAACACGTTAAACACCGAGTCCTTGCTTTATATGAGAAATGTGGCTAAAATTCGTCCATACATTTTTAGCCTACTTTTCACATTTTGCAATAATGAGGAAAAAGTAGACTTATGAGATTGATCCGGGCAAATGTGTGTCTGTCTGTCTTTCTGTCTGTCGGTCTGTCTGTCTGCCTGGCTGTGTGTGTGTCCTCCCCGATCAACTCCTAAACGGCTGCAGCAATCGAAACAAATTTTTGTAGGAGCAAAGATATATACCTGAATAACTCAATGCTGTATTTGAAAATGATGTCAGTGCTACCAACTGCTGAAAAATCGGAATTGAAATTTGGGTTGAATTCCAATTGATAGTGTAGAAATTATATGCATTTAAATATTGGACCTATTAGCCAGCGTAGATTCATTTTGGCAACACTGCCATGAATGGCCTCCTGGAAATTAAACTCAAATATCATTATCTATATGTGTGCCAATTTTGGAATAGCTCCCATGCATACCTTCCAAACATTTGAGCTCAAATTCAATTGCGGTTTTTCAGCAGTTGGTAGTACTGACATGATTTTCAAATATGGGCTTGATATATTCAGGTATAGATCGTTACTCATACCAAATTGGGATTCGATTGCTGCAGCCGTTTAGGAGACACGTATAGACAGACAGACAGACAGACAGACAGACCGACAGACATTTGCCCGGATCGATCTCATAAGTCTACTTTTAGCTAATTTTTGCAAAACGTGAAAAGTAGGTTAACAAGAAGTTCCGTGACTATAATAATAATATCGTATGGCCTCGGGTGCCGGGTGCAAGCTTTGTAATTTGACACCCAGAGGGTAGCTTGCATGTCGAATTTCGTTGTTCCTTGAATCACTATGAAAGTCAAGGAGGTTAGACATCTAAGCTCCTTGAACACTATAGCGCTTTCTAGTAGAGAAATGAGGAACTTTGTGTTGGCGGAAACTCCCGAGATTAATTTTGCCATTATGAACACGGCCTACTGAATTCAAATGGGTTCTTTGACATGCCAACATCGTAAGACATGCGTGTCGTATTTTTGCCACCTTTCAAAAATCACTTACCACGGCCAGGAGCGAACCTGCAATCTTGGGTTTAGTAGACCGACACGCTATCCACTCCCCCTCCGTTTCAAGCTAGTTCCGAGACGAACTTTTTCTTAAAACTTAAAATTCATGTCAATGATTAATCTATATGGATCTATCTAGAATAATGACGAAATTAAGTTGGTAATATAGAAATTTGAAATTAGTTCGAAATACTTTATTCCTGGCATAATATAGCCTAATAGAGCACTACAGTTAGCAGCCCTGGTGACTGAATATATTCTTAGTTCCATATCTTAAGGTACAGAGTATAAAATTTGGTTGAAGTCCAATGGATAGCACAGACGTACATGCAGTTAAATATTGAATCTAACAGCGCGCGTAAAATCATGTTGGCAACAATGTCATGCATGTATTGGTCAGAAATAATCTGAAATAATACGATCTATTGTTCTGCCAAGTTTGAATGAAATCCATTAGTTAGTATTTAAGTTACATGCATTTTAAAATTATACCTATCGGCAGGCTTAGAATCGTGTTGGCAGCACTGACGTAAATTAGTTACCCCAAATTAATCTAGAATGCCAGGTACTATACGTGTGCAATGCTTGGAGCTATTGGCTTGCATACTTTCCGATATATTGATATTAGGGTAACAAAAATAGAGACAGCATTTATTGACAGTTGCCAGCCCTGGTTGCTCTTAAGAATACGCATAGTCATATCTATTATGGTACACATAGCACATACGAAATTTGGTTGAAATCCAAATGATAGTATAGAAGTTACATGTATTTAAATTTGGACCTCTCAGCAGGCTTAGAGTAATGTTGGTAGCACTGTAAATACATATAGAATGTCAGGTACTACACATGTGTATAGTTTAAAGCTGTCGGCTTGCATACCTCCTGATATATTGGTATTTGAATAAAAGAAATTGGGAGCATTTACGTGGACTGTTTTTTTAAGTAAGGGCAGTTTTTTTTAAGCCATAGTTAGTGCGCACGCCGCAACAACTGACATCCTTTGCGAACAAGCAGGCGTCAGTTGCAGCTGTGTAGCTAACCTGTACGCTGAACTGTGCATCTTTACAATGTTCAAGATTATTGATTCGCCCGCCGCGTGTGAGGTACGATCTGAGATACGTCTTTTGAGTGCAAGAAACATGTTGGGTGCAGACATTCATCGTCAGTTTTGTGAGGTGAATGGTGATAATGCAATGACGGATGGTAAAGTGCGAAAATGGGTACGCGAGTTCAAAAGTGGCCGTGAAAATATCTATGACGATGGACGCACAGGGGTGTGATCACAGATGACATGGTGATTGCAATTGTCACGAAACTTCACGAGGACCGAATATTCATGATAACCCCTCTATCAATGGATTTTCCTTAAGTGTGAATTCGTGGTTGTCAGAGCAGGCGGCAAACTTTTATGCAGAGGGATTTGAAAACTTAGTTTTAAGGTATGACAAGTGCCTAAATAAACAAGGCAACTATGTAGGAAAATAGAGGAAGGTATGTAAAACCTAACAAGATGTTCAGTAAAAAACATATAGCCTACTTTCTCCTAAATGCATGGGTATTGCTATAACTCTTTGTCCTTTTCAAGGAGTATAATTGAATATTGGTTGTAGGAGCTTGTTGAAATACAACGTACAATACGGATATTAAACATGAATATGAGGTGCCCTTCGCTAGTGTTAACTCTGTAAAAAAAACATTCAATTCGGTTTCACCGTGTTTGAATTGATATGGGGAATCGATTTGCACACTTACATGGCCACTATCTGCAAACTATAAGGCTGATAACCTTATAGTTCAGTCAAAAGATGCTTCCCACAAAAAGGTATGTTGTTGCAAAATTTGGTAGAGATCAAATGATTAGGTTGGTCGTAATTTGATTTAAGCTTTTAACATTTGGCTCGCTGCCATTCCGTTTCCGTCAATATGGCGGCGATATAGCACATGACAGGGAGGTGCTCTTTGCTAATGCTATCTCTGTACCAAATTTCGTTCAATTCGGTTTTACCGTGTTTGAATTGATAGGGGGAATCGATTTGCACACATACATGGCCGCCTTATGCCAACTATTGGACTGATGACCTTTGTAGCTTCGTCAAAGAACGCTTCTCACATAAAGGTATATTGTTGCAAAATTTGGTAGAGATCAAATGATTAGGTTGGTCGTAATTTGATTTAACTTTTAACTTTTGGGTTGCCACCATTACGTTTCCGTCAAGATGGCGGCGATTTAAAATATGATACTGAGGTGCTCTTTGCTTGTGCTATCTCTGTACCAAATTTCGTTTAATTCGGTTTCACCGTGTTTGAAAATTTATGGGGAATCGAATTGCACACATACATGGCCGATATCCGCAAATTATTGGGCTGATGGCCATGTAGTTTGCTCAAAAGATTCTTCATACTGAACCCTTCAGAAAAGCAGTGTTTAATGTAAGAAATCTTAATCAAGGGGTCGCGCTCAGTTCCTATGTGATGTTTACGTTCGCCAAACAACATGCTCTACTGAGGTAAGGGTCATAGGATGCAAACTATAAATTAGAAAGAAAGGTGACAAGATGTAAAATAATAACAAGGTTTAATGACGAATAGTGCATAAAAAGAAATAAACAACAATAAAATATAAAACAATCCTCCCTGAATTTCCCACGATAGGAATATATATCAAATCTGAGGAGTCAGACGGATCTCCCCTTTTATTTAAAATGTGGATCCTGGTTCCACTACCTTGCAATTTGGGTTTTATGTGCGCGTAATGACTAACTACGAGGAATGAGTACTTTGGATGACTGTTCGTTTACAACGGGTTAACAGCCACGATGCTTACGAACAATCATCTCGTAAATCAACGTTTACGGATATGGAACATGACATTAATAAAAACCCTTAAAAAGTAATGCTGACACACGCACTAAATCTATTATTTACAGGTATCTCTCTCGGGACCCTCATTAGCGCGAAGACGCACTTGACTTTGAGCTGCCAGACTGGCCAGATTGCTCAACATAAACAAGGAAATACAGCATAGCATGTGACTCACGGGTCACTGAATGAAATATAAACATGGAATAAACCAACAACAACACAAGCCTGACTGGGTGACATTACTTTATATGAACAAAACTGCATGTTAAGCTAACGCTTCGGAGATTATCGTGATTCGTAGGCAACTCCCATTTATTAAAACAATATTTATCATTGATCAGTTCTTAATTCTGTATTTAAAGTTATTACTGAGCCACACAAGCACTCTCCCTAATGACCTGGCTGGCAACCTTCAGTCCGTCTTGTGAAACATCTCCCCTCTTCCTCAATCACCTGTCATTGTCCCACTCTAGTGTGTATAAATATAACTGACCAGCTGTGCTGTTATCTCAAGGGATCAACAGCAACAAACTCAACCACTATGGTCAGACATTAATCAAAATATCCAGAATTGCCCTCGCGAGGTCACAATATGGATTCGTTATCAAGCTGCCAGAAATCAGTCTACGCTGAAATTCCCGCTTGTAATAACACAAAATACACACACTCACACACACACATCTGGGAATGACAATACGTTTTTTCACACAGATCGGCTGAATGGATGCTTACCAACAATCAATTTAAAAAAATATTACAACCTACGATAGAGCTGACTGCTCTTCGTCACAAATCACATTGCTCCAAAGGCAATAATCTCACTGAATCTGATCAATAATAAAATAAAAGAAATCAATTACCCTCCAATCTACTGTATAATTATATTACTTCAGTCCTACTTCTGAAACACAACATATCTCCTAGAGACGTTTTTAACAGCATTGCGTAGCATATGCAAACACGGCCGTCCACATAGCTACGTTAGTTAAAACAACAAACAAGAAAAGAACCTTCTACTAATAACATATATGCGAGCTGTTTCCATGCAAAAGGTGTGTCAGACCAAAACTAAATAGACTACGTTAATCACACAAGCAAATTATTTACAAAACAAAATATGTCCCATAAACCATAAGTTAATTTATCAGATAATAATAAATATTATTTAGTACTCAACCTCAGCCAGCCACCCGTCAAAGAACATCCGCAGCCATCTCCCAACCGGATTCTTCTTATCTCAACTCAACCATCTTGATGGAGTCTTGATATTTCCAGGCTTCCTCCATGGTCAATGATGTCATCTCTCGTGCTGATTCAAAAATTAAATTATTATACACTTGATGTCTGACTACTAAATTCGCCGTTCGGGTACTTCTTTCCCCAAAACAGTTTGTTGGCGAATTATCGAAGATACTGTCCCTACAAATATAGTACGGTGACTATCTAACACTGAATTTAACACTTTTAATAATAGTTTCTGTGTCCTTCATGACACGCAAAGTATAAAAGCCTGTGTCCACTGACACACAAAATAACAAGCTGTGCCCTTGACACACACAATAATAATAAGCAATGTCTTGGCTCTTCACACCACTTATAAATGAACCAGCCCTAGGTGTAGATAGAGGGGGAAACTAGATAAAAATTTCACAAAATAATAGTGATACAGGAATGAAATAAATATCACTGAACTCAAAAAATAGCGCAGGTCAAGAATATGCCCATTAATCCTAGAATCGATCGTAGAGATTTTGTCTAGGCGATCTCCCGCGTGAATGCTAGCCGAGCGTGCCCACGCTAGACCTGCCGCGCTAAATAAGCATTCTTCTCTCATTGGTTCCCACCTTTTCTGTATCTTGGCGGTTTTTATTCAGACCTTGGCTAGTAGGAGTGTTTAGCATGTACATCAGCCACTCACGTTACTGCATCATATTTCTTCTAGGCGCGAATATTACAATGAACATACCAGAGCCGAGTCTCACTGCGCGTCGCTTCTATTTTGAGGCAGCCACCACCTGTCCTTCTGAATCATAGCTATGGTCATTCTTTTCACAATCCTAAGTATTTAGCCTTTTGTCAAACAGCTTCAGGTATGTCCCCACTGTCTCCAGCAACTGCTTGAAATTTCCTCATCTCCGTCTGGCTATTTTCATGATGCTTGTAGAAATATTTATTAATTGAAGAAATAAAACATAGAATCATTTATCCAACAGAGGATAAAGGGTTCAATACATAAATATATAATGTTGAAAAGTTCCGTAGGGATCGGATGATTAGGTTGGGCGTAATTATTTAAGCTTTTGACATTTGGGTGGCGGCCATTACATTTTCGTCAAGATTGCGGCGATATAAAACATGACAGTGAGATGTCCTTTACTAGTGCTAGCTCTGTACCAAATTTAGTTCAATTCGGTTTCACCGTATTCGAATTGATAGGGGGAATCGATTTTCACACATACATGGCTGCCATCCCTAAAATATTGGGTTAATGATCATGTAGTTTGGTCAAAATATGCGTCCTACATAAAGGTATGTTGTTGCAAAATTTGGTAGAGATCGAAAGATTAGGTTAGTCGTAATTTGATTTAAGCTTTGTAAATTTGGGTGGCCGCTATTATGTATCCGTCAAGATGGCGGCGATATAAAACATGACACTGAGGTGCCCTTTGCTAGTTCTACCTCTGTATCAAATTTCGTTGAAATCGGTTTCACCGTTTTCGAATTGATAGGGGGGGGGGGGGGGGTTCAGACATTCAGAGAACTCACACACACTCACACACACACACAGACATATAATTTTTGGCCCTGTGTAGATCTCATAAGTCTACTTTCATTTCTTGCAAAAATCGAAAGTAGGCTAAAAGTAAATCTCGTTTCAAAATTAAATGTTCGGTTAATTTTACTAAAGAAACGGCCCTTACTTAAAAAAATACAGTCAAGCTGAAAGACTAGACTTTATATCATTTCAAATGTCGCATGCTACAAATGCTACACATGTTAGAAAGTCTAATGAGGGCTTCTCGTGCCCTCGCTTCGCTCGAAGCCCCAGGACTCTCTCAACAGTCTCCATTACCCATTAACTTAGGCTTCCCGCGCGGGCACCTCTTTAAAGGTCACCCTGTATTTGAATTGAATCTAACATACTGTACACCTCGTTAACTGTCACGCTGTATTTTGCTCTGACATCCTGCACACCCCTTTAGGAGACACCCTGTATTCTTATCTGGCATCTTCTACATATATTTAGAAGTCACCCTGTATTCTTGTGTGAAATCTTGTACTCCTCTTTAGGAGTCACCCTGTATTCTTGTCTGACATTTTGTACACCTCTTTAGGAGTCACCCTGTATTCTCGTCTGACATCTTGTGCACTTCTTTAGGAGTCACCCTGTATGCTTCCCTGCCATCTTGTACACCTCTTTATAAGTCACCCTGTATTCTTATCTGGCATCTTGTATATCTCTTTAGGAATCACCCTGTATTCTTATCTGGCATCTTGTACACCTCTTTAGGAGTCGCCCTGTATTCTTATATGCCGTTTTGTATATCTCTTTAGGTGTCACCCGGTATTCTTGTGTGAAATCTTGTACTCCTCTTTAGGAGTCACCCTGTATTCTTGTCTGACATTTTGTATACCTCTTTAGGAGTCACCCTGTATTCTCGTCTGACATCTTGTGCACTTCTTTAGGAGTCACCCTGTATGCTTCCCTGCCATCTTGTACACCTCTTTATAAGTCACCCTGTATTCTTATCTGGCATGTTGTATATCTCTTTGCGCCGACTGCAACGTGTACGGTCTTCCTCCACTTAGCAGTCGGCGCACAGTGGGTGACGTGAGATTCCTTTGGAAGCTGGTAAATGGCGGTATTGACTCTAATCAGTTGCTAGCTAACTTGGGTTTTCACGTCCCTCAGAGAACCACCAGACGGAAGCACACGTTCGATGGGGTCAGATCGAGAATTAATGTGCACAAAAATTCATGTCTGATCCGGTTGCAGTCAACATACAGCTTGATGGAGAGTAGAAGTGCTACTGATATTCACTTCGACTCTCTATTAACTGTTATGAGAGATATCTCAAGTGGACTGTAAAATAGTGTATTGCATATTGGGTTAATTTCTATTTGCGTTGATTGATTGAACATGTGGTCGAAAGAATGGTTGATTGATTTTTTGATTGAATGTACGAGTGAATGAAGTAATGTATTTTTTGTTTGCTGTTATCTAGATCCTTGAATGTCGCTCTTGTATTACTTTCCCTAGTTTCTGAACCTTGTCTTCTTATCTTTTATTTTATGTTTTTGCCTGTTTCTGTTTACTGTTGATAGTTTTTTTTCTGTAATAATTATTGTAATGTTCTTGTACAAAGGGATTGCATGAATGAATGCTTGAGATAGGATGTTAGAGTGTGTGTCTGTATGGTTGTGGTTGCTGATTTATAATAGGTTAGTGTATTGCTATTTTTGTACGTGTTTGCTGTTTTTGTTTTGTTTATAATTGTAAATTTTATTGTTAATTATTATATTGTCACTAGTGGAGTCTATCTGTCTGACAATAAAGAATACATACATACATACATACATACATACACTATTCTTATCTGGCATCTTGTACACCTCTTTAGGAGTCACCCTGTATTCTTATATGACGTCTTGTATATCTCTTTGGGAGTCACCCTCTATTCTTATCTGGCATCTTGTACACCTCTTTAGGAGTCACCCCGTATTCTTATATGACGTCTTCTATATCTCTTTAGGAGTCACCCTGTATTCTTATCTGAAGTCTTGTACACCTCTTTAGGAGTCACCCTGTATTCCTGTCTGACACCATGTACACCTCTTTAGGAGTCACTCTTTATTCTTATCTGGGATCTTGTACACCTCTTTAGGAGTCACTCTGTATTCCTGTCTGACACCGTGTACACCTCTTTAGGAGTCACTCAGGATTCGTATCTGGCATCTTGTACACCTCCTTAGAAGTCACCCTGTATTCTTATCTGGCATCTTGTATATCTCTTTAGGAGTCACCCTGTATTCTTGAGTGACATCTTGTACACCTCTTTAGGATTCACCCTGTATTCCTGTCTGACACCGTGTACACCTCTTTAGGAGTCACTCAGTATTCGTATCTGGCATCTTGTACACCTCCTTAGGAGTCACCCTGTATTCTTATCGGACATCTTGTATATCTCTTTAGGAGCCACCTTGTATTCTTGTCTGACATCTTGTACACCTCGTTAAGGGTCACTCTGTATTCTTATACGATATCGTGTACATCTGTTTAGGAGTCACCCTGTATTCCTCTCTGACATCTTGTACACCTCTTTAGGAGTCACCCTGTTTTCCTGTCTGACGTCACGTACTCGCCGTCTCCCAGGAGTAAACTCAGACTCGGTGCATATGCACTGAACAACATGATGACTTCTTACACGCCGTAAACGTAACCGTAACGCATAACGTTAGACCCAAGCATAACGACGAAATCGACAAGATCATTTGAATGATAACAAGTAGTTCCGTGAAGAACTATACAGCCTATTTTCATATATCCTGCTCATGTTAATTGCCTCTATCAACATACAAAATTTCAGTTTAATTGCTGTAACAGATTCGTAGATATTGAGAACCGTCTAAATATTTCAGATGGTCGCCAGGTTGGATTTTTATTTTTTGTAATATTACATTAAGATTATTGTGTACGTGTGGTATTCAAACTTCAATCGCATGATTAGACAACAAGAAGTAAAAACGAGATTTTAAAATTACGCACAGCAGCCATCTTGTGATAATGCAAACCATTGAAATAAATTAGATGCCAGTGGATCAACATTTGTATAAGCATTTAACGTGCAACGTTTCACGGCACTCGGATAGTTAATTCGCGAGAAATGTCCATTTAAATATTTATACTTCGCGTCGCCGCCATGTTGGATTTGTGCTCACCAGGTTCCTGAATGTCCTATAGGTGAACATATGTTCATAGTCTCTATGAACATTAAAAAATTCAGTTTAGTTGCTGTAAAAGATTCATAGATATTGAGAACCATCTAAATATTTCGGGAGCTCACCATTTAGGAGTGTTATGTGTTTAGGCCATAGAGTTATGTACCATTCAAGAACAATTATTGCCTAGGTTCATTATTCAAACTTTCACTTCGATCGCATGATTACGACACAAGAAATTAAAACTTAATTTTAAAATTTCGCACAGCCGCCATCTTGAGGCTATGTAAGCAATTGAATTAAATTAGATGGCAGTGCATTACAATCTGCAAAATCAATTACTGTACCACATTTCACTGCGCTCAGAGAGTTAAATCACGAGAAAAGTCTATTAAAATATTTTAAATTCGCTTGGTCGCCATGTTCGTTTCGTACTTTACAGGTTTATGAAATATACATAGGTATACCTGTATCACTACCCTCTATCACCGTACAAAATTGCAGGGTGATATCTGTAATAGTTTCGGAGATATAGAATGTCAGTGAAATATTTCGCACAGACGCCATTTTGAGGTTATGTAAACAATTGAACTAAATTAGACTCCAGTGCATTACAATGTGTATAAACATTTGCTGTACCAAGTTTCATTACATTTAGATAGTTAAATCGCGAGAAAAGTCTATTTAAATGTCTCAACTTCGCTTGGCCGCCATGTTGGTTTTGTAGTCACCAGGTTTTTGAAAGTCTCATAGGTGAACTTCTAGTAGTGCCCTTTATCACCGTACACAATTTCAGGGCGATATCGGTAATAGTTTCGGAGATATTGAATGCTAGTGAAGTATTTCGCACAGCCGCCATGTTGGATTGGAGAGACGTAACAAAATTTGAAGGGCACGGTCGAGGTCGCCGGGAATAGTGCTATGAACTTACCGAGTTTCAATGAAATCGCTCCAGCCGTTTCGATTTTATTAGGGAGGGACACACACACGAATCACACACACACACACACACACACACACACGCACACACACACGGACAAAAGGTGATCTCATAAGCCTATTTTTTCAAAATTGAAAATAGGCTAAAAACAGCCCTCTTAAGAATACGCTCAGTCATATCTGTTTATGTACACATAGCACCTACTAAATTTGGTTGAATTCCAATTGACAGTGTGGAAGTTATATGCATTAAAAAATTGGATATATCAGCAGGCTTATAATCATTTTGGCAACACTGCCATGTATGACCTCCTTGAAATTAAACTAAAATAGTATTATCTATACGTGTGCCAATTTTTAAATAGCTACTATTCATACTTTCCAAGATATCCAACATGGAGCTCAAATTTCAATTGCGATTTTCCAGCAGATGGTAGGACTGACATCATTTTCTAATACGGCACTGAGTTACTCAATTACAGATCAACCAATATCAAACAGCATGTAACTTCCATTATCCATTAGACTTCAACCAAATTTTGTATGTGCATTCTATACCTTAGGAGATGGAACTATGAATATTTTCAGAGTCACCAGGGCTGCGAACTGTAGTAAGTTACTTTATTAGGATACACTGTTTCAGCCGTATTTCAAAATGCAATACTTAGAAAGGTTAGTACGGTATTACAAACTTGATGTCGTCATTATTTTAGATAGGTCTCTATAGATTGGCATGAATCTTACATTTAAAGAAAAGTAGGCTCTTTAGTTCATCACGGAACTACTTGTTATTAATAGTAGTATTATTGTTCTTACCATTGGCACAATTTACTAATAGTGACACACCTTTAAGATAAAATCAGTATTTAGAACGACGTAATGTATAAGTTAAAACTTCGTTTTTTGCAATGTCTAATAACTTCGAATAGTTATATAAATTCGTTTGACGACAGTAATATTTGTAAAAACTCGGTTAAACTCGATACAGTACTTAATTTCCGATTTGTTATTTAACTTCTACTCCAGGCAAATGCCGGGATGGAACCTAACATAAGGCCACGGCCGCTTCCTTCCAATCCTAATCTGAATTACAAAGCGCACACTAATAGAGCCATCACGATAACACAGGTTATCAGACAACTTACACACACGCACACACACACAAATACACGGGGCTACATGACCATGATGCCGCAAAGCCCCTAAACCAATCAACAACAACTATCGATGTATTTCAGATAGAGATTAGCCAGTTTGAACTATACCATTAACTCAGTGACACCAGTATTGCTAAAAATTCTGAATAGAAGTGTAAAGAGAGCATTTGGTTGTGCACGCGTGGTAAAGGTTAGTCTGCCTGATCGGCCCACCCCGTCCAGTGCTTTGTGAGTCCAGTGCTATGGGCCAGAACGCGGCCGCATTAGATGAGAACGGCTCTGAACGGGCTGAGCTTCTCAAGTCCATGGGCTCGGAGTGCAGTGCGGGGGGACACGCAGCAGTACCGGGCCTACCGACATAACAAATGTAGCCTATTTGTTTATGTTGTGGAGTAAACATAGACTATTATTGTGGTATGAAAATATTATTATACTTTCACGAATAGTACAATTATTCATGATTTTGAATGGGGAAGTACAAGTTTGAATGATAGAATAGAATAATTTTCCCTACCAATATCCATTATTAACATCAACTCCGTAGATCATGCGAATAAATCGTAGTTGGAAACTCACAAGAAAAGTAGTCTGAACGCAACAAAATAATTCAAAAAGAATAAAAAATTTGGCCCTAGAGCGTCTCGAACCCAAGATCCCTTGCACACCAAGTTACAGCTATAGCACTCGTACACTTTTCACTTCGTAGCCTAGCTCATAGTTACGTAACTTCATGCGTATAGCTAAATGTCGAATTAATTCAGTTAAATCGTAAATACTGACAGGAATGCGTTCAATCAGTCAGTGCCTCTTTATGTATTCAACGCAACGCATCTTAATGACTGATTTGGATTAATAATGCCAATAAACTGCAAATATTACTCTAAATCCACAACTCTCCTCCATGTTGGTTTCTTGCAGCTGAGCCAATCGGGACACGGAATGCTGCTGCGAATAACGTTATTCGAGCCTATACCGGAATTGTGCCTGTATACAAGCTTTAACGTTACAATCTGTACCGTTTGTACTCTGATGGCCAATGATTGCGGTAAAACACATGTGATATGTCCATAAGCAGAGGGTACTGATCAGCACAGTATCGAAGCACCTAAGGTTGGATGTTATACAGTAGCCATCGTATATTCTACGTACTGTTTTAGCGTACTTTAAACATTTTGTAAAAATGAGGGAAAAGTAGAATTATGACATCAATTCAGGCAAATGTCTGTCTGTCCCTCCTAGACGGCTGCAGTTATTGAAACCAAATTTGGTATAAGTAAAGATCTATATATGAATATCTCACGGGCATATTTGAAAATTACTTCAGTGCTAGCAATTGCGCAGAAAAATCACTTTTTCACTTTTGAGCTCTATGTTGGATTTATCAGACGTTATGCATGCGAACTCTTCCAAAATTAGTGAACATAGAGATAATAACATGCCAAATATATATTTTAAGAAGCGCATATATGACAGTGTTGCTAACATGATTTTATGTCTACGGATAAGTCCAATGTTTAAGTGTATCTAACTTCTATACTATCAATTGGATTTTAACCAAATTTCGTATGTGTTTTTGTGTACTATAACAGATATGACTATGCTTATACTTCAGAGCCAGCAGGGCTGCCAACTGCTAACGAATGCTCATTCTCTTTTTTTTTTATCCTAATACCAATATATCAGAAAGTATGCTGGCCAACAGCTCTGAATGTTGCACACGTATGGTACCTAAAATTTCAGATTAACTTCGAGTAACTAATGTGCGTCAGTGCTGCCAACATAATTCTAAGCCTGCTGATAATGCATGTATCTTCTATACCAACAAATGGATGTTATCCAAAAATGGCACTATACATATATAGTATTATTTCAGATTAATTCTGAGCACACGTGCATGACCTTGTTGCCAATATGATTTTACATACAATGATAGATCCAATATTTCACAACATGCAACGTCCATACTATCCATTGGACTTCAAGGAAGGAAGAAAGGAAGCTTGTAGTTTAACGTGACCGTTAATCTGTAGATCATGAGCCACGGGACCTCCTTTTTACGTGGAATCCTAACCACAGGACTTGGTATTTCACATGCATTGACCGGGAATCGAACCCGGACCGCCTTGGTGAGAGGCATACAGCTAGACCGCTGAGCCTCCACGCCCGCCCCTCCCCCCCCCCCCCATTGGGCTTCAACCGAATGTTATATGTGCATTATGTACCTTAAGAGTTGGAACTTAGGATTTATTCAGAGTCACCTAGGCTACCAACTGTAGTGCTGTATTAGAATATTTCAGGTATATTCCAATCTAATTAGAAATGTTAGTAGGCCTATTACCTACTAAATTTCGTAATGGGAAAAGGCACCTACTTTATTATTACAATGTGCTGAAATATTTCATATAACCCTTCTTTGTATAATGTGACTAATCCCACACAACGTCGCTCTTTCTACATCACATTTAGTAACAATAACGTTATGGCCCTCTGTTCGAGCTGTTTCCTTAATAACGTTCTTGACGGAATATACACAATTTCTTGTCGTAAAGATTGGATTTGATTAATAATAAACAAGAAATTGGAATAACATTAATTTGTAGAACTCAATTTTAGCCGTCTTTTTAACAACGTTATCGTCGGTAGCTCTCACAATTTTGTTCCTTAAAGATTGGGTAAGACAAATAACGAAAACCGGCGAATAACGTTTTTATGAGGAACTTCCTTTACCCGCCTTTCGAATAACGTTATTGTCAGCAGTTCGTTCAATTTCGTTCTTCGACATCAGGTTGAACTAATAACGAAATGATGCCAATAACGTTATTCAGTTATTCACTATGTGAGCCACCCTCCCAATAACGTTATTGGTAGGGACCGGAATAATAGCGTTCTTCAATTCGGTTACTGAATTTAACGTTATTGTGACAGCATATGATAAATACGGTATTCTTGTCGAAACGAAGTAATTCGTTCTGTAACGCATTTACCTAAATGCACTCATGAAGTTTTCCGGTACATTCCCTAATTACGTTACGTTATGGTTACGGTTAAGTTATCTAGCCCTGCTTCATACCGATAGGCAGTCTTCACAAGAGCCGTCAGCTCGCGTTTCTGTGACGAAAATGTTATTTCACCACAAATGTAAGAAAAATGATTCACTTTGTTTACACATTTTCGTGTCATTTTGACGAACTAAAAGCACTGCCAAACCTGAAATTCTGCATTAATTATAGCAGGAAACCATGTGAAATTCACAGTCGCAGCAAGAATGCCTATGTTTATAACTTACAAACGGCTGAAAAACGTTTGTGTTTTGTGATTTGACAGGTGTGCCAACTCCCAAAACAAAATTTCCTCCGAAAATCACCCAAACTGGAAATGTTGACTCGAAAAAATGAAATGTCACTTTATCTCAAAAGCAATAGCTAATCTGTCACTTTTATGGTTATTTGTGAACTCAGCAAGTGGACATACATAAGAATTAACTATTTTTGAGCCCGAAACATTTTCATTATTCTGCTTTATAGCAGAAAACCGAGTATTACTTATTAATTAAAAGTGTCAAGCTTCTCATTATGAAAGGTCAAAGAGAGAGGATCTCAGTTTACCCTTTCCACGCCCCGTGACAAGGAAAAGAGCCTTCGATAGCTTGTCGCAGCGGACTGCACTTCATTCGCAGACAGTCAACGGTTGAGAAATCAAACCTATTTAGCCGAAGTTCTGATTTCAGATCGCGTACATGAAATTGGCATTACGGAGGAAATTATACGAGATCGACTCCAGTACAGAACATTAATCAACAACCATCATTTCTGTAAGTAAATTACTACCAGGACCAAGAAATCATGGACGCAAGAACGGAGGAAGATTTTAGTGCCGAGATGAAGAGATTTTGGAGAACAAAAACACCATCATAAGCTAACTATGTTCTACCCGGCAGTGGTATCGTGGGGTGTGAGGTACCCAGTGAAACAATGCTCTGTATGTAACATTTAATGAACAACATGAATATTATTAGTGGTACACATTGTCACTAGGAGCTTTATGAACGACCGCAATAAGTAACAGAAGAATACAAACTCATTGTCACGGACCAACAATGTCTTATATACAATAACACATTTCACTCAAGAAAAGAAAAGGATCATCCTTCTTCATTTCCCACGACCGGAATACATTGCGCACAGATGGGGTTTATGTGTTCCATACATAAGGATACATCATACGCCGCACACCTATACCGAGATTTTCGGTCCTTGCCTCAGGGGCAGTAGTGACAGTGCCGCATTTTTGTTGTCTTTTTCGTGGCTGGCTCTCCAGCGCTGGGTGTCTTGGAGCTACTTCTCTTCACTTTACTGGTCAATTCCCGTGGAAGGTTTGTCAAATGTTGTCATTTATGGATCTGGCCTTGAACAAGCTGCAGAGAAAGATTTTTTAAAAATGTCCTCCTCACAATCTCATGCTTACAATTTGCCTCAAATTTAATTTTTGCATTGATTCCTGCGACATTCAGTACTGAGAAAATACTGTCAGAGGCCATCTTCTACTGTTCCTGGCAACGTTATACGTTGCTGATAGCTCATCAACAACGTCTACACTACATTTAGTTAGGTTGTAGAAAGTATTCATTTCCGGTTTGGCCTTATCTCCTGTTGATGCATCAATACTGGCATCGTGATGCATTGTGGATAACAAAAGAACAACTTTACCCTTCTTAGGTACATAGGATACCAGCGTTGTGTTACCAGAGAACCCGAACACACTTGAAAATTCACCTCTGTTTCTTGTGTTAAGAAATTCAGGAGGGATTTCTCTCTTATTCCTCCGTAAAGTTCCTACCAGGGTTATCATGTACTTATCTACCAATATCTGAGCTAAGGTGTAGCTGGTAAACCAGTTGTCACACGTGAGATTACTCCCTGAGTTTGCTATGGGGGCAATCATACGCTCTACCAGGTCGCTAACTTTGTTGCTTTGCTGGAATGGCCCTTCTGGTTGCTGGCCTACATAAATTTCAAGCTTTGCAGTGTAAAGCATTCTTGCATCTACAAAAGCAAATAACTTGATGCCATATTTAGCCTCCCATTTTTCATCTAGTGTCACATACTCTCCCACAGAGTAATACTTTCCACAGTTACCGACAAATATTTCAAAACTTCCCGAATATGGGTCATTTTATCCATTTCTTTCCGGGCATCTCTTGTTTCGGGGTCATCGAATCTGAGGTGGCGTAGCAAAAATCGAAAACGGTTTAGAGACTTGACGCTCTTGAAGATGTCTACGCCAGTTCCATCAGTTGTCCACAATTCTTCCAAATTTACATGATTGGCCCTCTTTGTACCAGCTAGATAAAGAAGACCAAACACTGCCATTATTTCACATTCATCTGTATCTCGTGCCACTGACTAACTAGCCCCATAACTGTCCCTGATTTTGATTATTCTTTTATTAGTGCAGATAACAATTCGTCCAACTATATCCGGTGAAATAAAAAGGGAAAAACACTCCAATGGAGATTTTGCATTTTTGGCGTCTCCTACAACGCCTGGTAAGTGAGTTATAATATTGTGCCTACGCGTTCGAACATTGGGCAGAGGACACACTTTTTCCACTTAGTCACACCAATTCTCCCTTGAAAATAGTTTGTAGAATAATCTTCCGATTCAATTTCCGACTCGACAGCTTCTAATTCTGAGTCACTATTATGATCGCTTGTATATACAAAATCCTCTTCTGAATCTGAATCAATAGCTTCCTCTTCTTCCTCCAGCCACTTCGCGATTCGGTTTGTATGTTCAGCATGGAGATCCATCTACAGTTTGGAAAAAAGGAAATAACTCTGTGAAATTATTGAAGCGGTAAGTGGTTGTATTTACCAAATTCCATATCCTAATATGTGCTTTCATTATAAAATTCCCATTTTTTCTCCCTCCCCCCTTAAACAATCATGTACAATTCAGTAAAACCTTAGGGGCAGATGACCTCGAAGTTCGGCCCCTTAAAACAACAATATCTAACTAACTAACTCAGTAAAACCTTACCTTGCATTGTCCTGTGTTCTAAACGCGAGTGGTATCGTGGGGTGTGAGATGCCCAGCGCACTTTCAGACTAGTCACCAAGAGATCTGACTTGAAACTAACTGTTCAGAATGTGATTAATACCTTCCCAAGGTCACTACCCGCAGCTACACAAGTCATGAAGCAAGTAGATCAGCCCCTCTGTTAGAAACAAACAGAACTATTACCACTTGGGTACGTCACACCCCACGATACCACTGCCGGTTTAAGTTAACAGCCCCGGGGCTGGTTTTCAGCAACTCGCCAATCTACTCTATTCTCCGCCATCCTCTTCAATTCGTGATATGATTTTATGTTAGTGTCTGTCATTATCAGTGGATGTATGCAAGTGGTGGTCTTCCTCTAGTGTTTTTTCCTTCCAACATCCCTCACTTCCACTGCCCTATGTGTAGTGCCCGACATGATTGTGCTTGAAGCTTTCGCTCCTCAACAATATAACATGCTACACGCCAGTATATTACTGGCAACTTTAAATAGCACAGCAACTTAATTATAATAATAATGTTATTGGTTTTACGTCCCTTTTAACTACGCTGGCTTTTAGAGACGCCGGGGTGCCGGAATTTTGCCCCGAAGGGGATCTTTAACGTGCCAGTAAATGTACTGACACGGCTCCCTCGCATTTGCGCACCCTCAAATGCCAGCTGACTGCGCCAGGTTTCGAACCTGCAACCTTGGGCTCAGTAAGCGAGAACGTTACCCCTGAGCCACGCAGCCAGACCACAGCAACTTAATTACTCTTCGCGGGAAACATAGCATCTGTGGGCTTACCTGTCCCAGACCGCCTACAATACTCCGATCCATAACAATGACCCAGAGAGTATCGTTAAACTATCGATCTATGCAGGAGCGCAGCGAGAATCAAATCGTTCACGATCCATCACTCAGAGTACAGCACTTATAAATAGAAGAATTTATTTATTACGATTAGCCAGATACAGGTGTCTCTACTCTGCCGTTGAGGGAAATGGCTTGCGGTTATCTCAGGTATTATATAACGTAATCCGTCTTTACAGAAGTGGAAAATTTGAAAGGAGGAACCCAAATTGTAAGAGTGATATTTAGAACCAATAATTTTCTTAGAATTAACTTATTCAAAATGAATTTTTCTCGATTTTCACGGCTTGCCAATTAAAATCTCTCGGTGAGCCGAATCTGGCCCGCGGGCCACCTCTTAAGGAGACCTGCCCTAAAGTGTGCAAACCAAGATTCACTGTCAAAATAACAGACAGATAATTCTAAAGAATTTAAATTTCATACACTGTATTAATTATGCACCACTTGGATATTTCAATGTTTACTCATGTAGTAGGAGCAGTTAACTCCGGCTGCGAGACATGAAGCCAAGTGGTCGATAGTGAACTGGATTTTAATTAGATCTGCGAGTTGCCTTTGCCCTCTCCGTTATTGTTTCCATAATCCTTGTGAGAGACCAGCCACAGTAATCTAATGCTCACGGCCCTTGATCTTGCGATAATCAATAGCCTTCCGCCTGGGGACTCATACCAGATCTTATTCGATAATCCCCAACTTCCCACTGTGAACCAACTACACGCTCTGGACTTTGACTTACCGGCAGACAAAGGACTGTTTATAAAATGACTTCAAGTTGAACAACGTTATTGTAGCAGAAATTCTGATTGGTTGATGGTTGACTATCGTTAATCTCTTGCGTTGTTCCAAAAGTTCATTATCACGACTTGATTGATGCGATATGAAACAAGAAGTTCCGTGATGAACTAAAGAGCCTACTTTTCTTAAAATGTAAGAATCCTGCCAATGATTAATCTATATTATGGATCTATCTAGAATAATGACAAAATTAAGTTGGTAATATCGAAATTTCTAATTAGTTCGAAATACTGCAAATCTGGCATAACGTTGCCTAATAGAGAACTACAGTTGGCAGCCCTGGTGACTGAATATATTCTTAGTTCCATCTCTTAAGGTACAGAATACAAAATGTGGTTGAAGTCCAATGGATAGCATGGACGTTACATGCAGTTAAACATTGGATCTAACAGCGCGCGTAAAATCATGTTGGCAACAATGACATACATGTAGCCTATTGGTCAGAAATAATCTGAAATAATATGATTTATTGTTGTGTCAATTTTGAATGAAATCCATTAGTTAGTATAGAAGTTACATGCATTTAAAATTGGACCTATCAGCAGGCTTAGAATCATGTTGGCAGCACTGGCGTAGGCCTATATTAGTTACTCCAAATTAATCTAGAATGCCAGGCACTATTCGTGTGCATAGTTTAAAGCTGCCGGCTTGCATACTTTCTGATATATGGGTATTTGGATTTAAAAAAATTAGAGCATTTATTAACAGTTGGCAGCCCTGGTGGCTCCTAAGAATACGCTCAGTAATATATGTTTATGTACACATAGCACATAAGAAATTTGGTTGAAATCCAATTGATAGTGTAGAAGTTATATGCATTTAAAATTTGGACCTATCAGCAGGCTTATAATCATTTTGGCAACACTGACATGTATGGCCTTCTGGAAATATAACTGCAATATTATTATCTATATGTGTGCCAATTTTGAAATAGGTCCAATTCATACCTTCCAAGATATCCAACAAGGAGCTCAAATTTCAATTGCAATTTTTCTGCAGTTGGTAGCACTGACACTGACATCATTTTCAAATATGGCCGTGAGATATTCAGGTATAGCTCTTTACTCCTACCAAATTTTGTTTTGATTGCTGCAGCCGTTTAGGAGTTGATAGGGGGGGGGGGGACACACAGCCTGACAGACAGACAGACAGACAGACAGACAGACAGAAGGACAGACAGACAGACAGACAGACAGACAGAAGGACAGACAGACAGACAGACACACATTTGCCCGATCTCATAAGTCAACTTTTTCCTCATTTTTGCAAAATGTGAAAAGTAGGCTAAAATCAGCTATTATGTCGTAAAATTCACAAACAGTAGTAGAAGTGAGATAATTAAAACGTCTTACTGAATCGGTATGAATACAGAAAATCACCAGTTTAAGGAAGAATGGACAGAAGAGTTTAAATTTTCTGGTTGCCAGGTATTTTGTTTAATTTTATAAAATATTTTTCCAGATTCTTGGAACATTACTACTGCCACTTTGGTGAGGTGTTTGACCTAAATTATGTATTATATTTTGCACTTCCAACCTCCCGAGTGCCTTAAATTATCGTAAAATTAATCTATGTGGCCCTCGGGAAAAAATAATTTAGAAAGCCTCTTGGCGGGCCAGTCCCAATTTTTTAATATTTTGGAGCCATGCCCCGACAAACTATTTTCAGGACGGCAAATGTCTTAGTTTTCTCCCTTCTTTCAAACTATCGTTTATCCCAAATGCTTATAGAACACTATTTACATTTCAGTTAGAATTCCAAGTTCTACGCTCCCTAACTTAAGAAGGCAATCACTGAAAATTGAATTATCATAACACTCACCGGTTATTCGATATTTATGAAATTATACGATTTGAGTAGTCTACTCATTCCATTCATTTACTGTTTCTGAAATCCATGCAAAATGATAAGGAAAGACCTCTGAATGTTAAAATGACATGAAACAGGCGTCACGGCGGCCAAAATGCGAAGTGGACAGCAATTATGGAGCGTATTTTCCTACAGAAACAGTATCTGCAAATCGCATACTTCGTACATGGTTTCAAAAGTCATTCTTTAAAGAAATTATGAAATTAGAATGCAATTCGTCACTGCTAATGTCTATTCTCTTTCATTTGAACGCTCATTTGTCACGATCGATCGCTTGTGAGCGCCGCAGGAGGGATCTATACTACTGAAATAATATACAGGGTGTCATTTATGTACTTGAGTACCCTTAAGGGGCGTATAGTGGATGGGTATAGGATCAATTTGAGATAGGGAACCTGGGGTCGTAACGGCCTCCTAACCCCACTAAACAGGTTTGTTTCAGGCCCTCAGCCCCTGTAAGGTAGGCAAGCGCTCCATGTGTTTCTCTGAAGTCAGGCGCAGCCACCGCTCAACGCTGGCTTAGCCGAAGGGATAGCGGCGAAGCGCAGTGTCCCGATGGTCCCGGGTTCGTTTCTCCTGGTGTGCCATGCCTTCTTTATATTTTAGAGGGGCAGGAGGGGACTTAGTCTCATGATTAGGTCACATGATACAGATACGACACCGCACAGACGAGACGGCAGTTTCAGTTCAGAATAAAACTCTCCATAGGAGACTGCATTTTGACCCAGAATGTTGTGGAGGTGGACAAGTTCACGATGGCACAGCCTCCACCTCATCAGTTCACGTTTAATGAATACACCGATATGTTCCTTTGCTACGGCGAGTCAAACGGAAATGCCGCGGAAGCAAGAAGATTGTACGGAGGAAGATTTCCAAACAGAGTTTTACCATGTGCGAATATCATTAGAGCAACAAACCTGTTTTCTGGGGTTAGGAGGCCGTTACGACACCAGGTTCCCTATCTCAAATTGATCCTATATACACGCCCCTTAAGGGTACTCAAGTACATAAATGACACTCTGTATATGATATTTCATGAGAACATGAAATGATAACAATAGGGAGTTGCTTGTATGCTTCTGTCCAGCGTCTAATATTTTTAGCCTACTTTTCACATTTTGCAAAAATGAGGAAAAAGTAGACTTATGAGATCGATCCGGGAAAATGTGTGTCTGTCTGTCTGTCTGTCTGTCTGTCTGTCCTTCTGTCTGCCTGGCTGGCTGTGTGTGTGTCCCCCCCTATCAACTCCTAAACGGCTGCAGCAATCAAAACCAAATTTAGTATGAGTAAAGATGTGCACCGGAATATCTCACGTCCATATTTGAAAATGATGTCAGGGCTACCAACTGTTGAAAAAACGCACTAGAAATTTGAGCTCCATGTTGGATATCTTGCAAGATATGCATGGGAGCTATTCCAAAATTGGCACACATGTAGATAAGACTATTCCAGTTTAATTTCCAGGAGGCCAACCATGACAGTGATGCAAAAATAATTTTAAACCTTCTGATAGGTCCAATGTTTAAATGCATATAACTTCTACACTATCAATTGGATTTCAACCAAATTTTGTATGTAATATGTGTACATAAACAGATATGACTGAGCGTATTCTTAAGAGCCACCAGGGCTGCCAACTGTTAATAATTGCTCTCTCTATTTTTTTTATCCAAATACCAATATATCAGAAAGTATGCAAGCCAATAGCTGTAAACTATGCACACGTATATTCTGACATTTTAGATTAATTTGGAGTAAATTATATACGTCAGTTCTACCAACATGATTATAAGCCTGCTGATAGTACCAATTTTTAAATACATGTAACTTCTATACTATCAGTTGGATTTCAACCAAATTTCGTATGTGCTATGTGTACCATAACAGATATGACTATAGGTATTGTTAGGAGCAATCAGGGCTGCCAACTGTTAATAAATGCTGTCTATATTTTTTACCCTAATATCAATATATCAAAGCCTCCGTGGCTTAGGCGGCAGCACGCCGGCCTCTCACCGCTGGGTCCGTGGTTCAAATCCCGGTCACTCCATGTGAGATCTGTGCTGGACAAAACGGAGGCAGACAGGTTTTTCTCCGGGTACTCCGGTTTTCCCTGTCACCATTTCATTCCAGCAACACTCTCCACTATCATTTCATTTCATCTGTCATTCATTTAATCATTGCCCCAGAGGAGTGCGTCAGGCCTCGGCAGCCGGCACAGTCCATATCCTCGCCGCTAGATGGGGGCTTCATTCATTCCATTCCTGACCCGGTCGGAGACTGGAAGCAGGCTGTGGATTTTCATTTTCATCAATATATCAGAAAGTATGCAAGTCAATAGCTCTATACTTTGCACACGTATAGCACCTGACATTCTAGATTAATTTGGAGTAATTAATACTTGGCAGTGCTGCCAGCATGATTCTATGCCTGCTGATATGTCCAATTTTAAAATACAAGTAACTTCTATACTAGCAAATGGATTTCATCCAAAATTGGCACAACAAGATATCATAATATTTCAGATTATTTATGACCAGCACACGCATGACATTGTTGGCAACATTGCTTTTACGCGTGCTGATAGATCCAGTGTCTAACTGCATGTAACGTCCATTGGACTTCAACCAAATTTTGTATTCTGTACCTTAAGAGATGGAACTAAGAATATATTCAGTCACCAGGGCTGCCAACTGTAGTGCTCTATTAGGCTACATTATACCAGGTATAGTTTGAACTAATTAGATTTTTCTATATTAACAACTTAATTTCGTCATTATTCTAGATAGGTTCATATTCTGTAGAATAATCATTGGCATAAAAAGTAGGCTGTATAGTTCTTCACGGAACTTCTTGTTGTGGAACGTGTTTTGTCTCAGAGGAATTCCTTATGTACACACGAGTGGAACATCGTAATTAAGAGACAGAAAAAGCTATGCTCACAATTAATACTAATCATAAGAATGTGCTATGATATAATTTCCAAAAAGCAATAACTTGTTGGAGAAAATCCATCATGAATACTGCTTTAAAAGAAAAATAGAGGGTGGACGAAGGTGAACCAGAAGCCTGTCTGTTAGGTAGTCAGCCCGAAGGCTGGTTGGATCCCCAAAAGGCACCGCCGTTAGGTTATGTGGGTAGATACCCACAAAAACCCAAGACAGCGCTATATTGAGGCGTACTAGGCAAAAAGAGGAGTGAGGTAGTTTGCCATTTCTTTCCTCACTGAGTCAGTACAACAGTACTAACCCTATGAGTAGAACCTTTCATAGCATCCACAGGCACTGATTGTGCCCTGAATGCCATTACTAAGCACCACCCATACCTCAGTAGCCTCCATATAATCACAGCCATGAGCGAGACTGAGACATCGGTGAAAAGTCACATTTTACTCTAGCCTGTGCCAACAGACAAATGCAAATGTACTGCATTCATCAAGAGACGGCAAACAGGCCCGACTACTAGCAAAATAGTGTGAATGGAGATGACCAGTAAAAGTTACGGCCAAGATGGCGGCCAGCAGGTGTGTAGCAGTTAGAGTGCTCCAACTTTTCCTCGTGTTCTACCTAGTAAAAAGTTCAGTGGGTGCCTCAAAAAAGATCCTCGATCGTTCTTTAACAATTGAAGACTCGTGTGTGAACTCGGACCTGAAGGAACACCTCATGGTAGTTTGTAAACTCAATATATCTTCTCTCACATGGTGTGGAAGCGAGGGGCTGATAGTCACGGCAGCAGGCAGAGGGCGCCCAGCACTGCGCGGGGTTGCCAGACCGCCCGCTACATTATTACATCTCGTGGTGCTGTCTGTGGCCCTCAGTGGAGATGTGGAGATGAACCCAGGGTCGAATAAGGTGTGTGTAATTTGTGATTCGAAGGGTCGTGTGAATCAGTTATTTGTGACATGTACATCTTGCCACTCTCAAGCGCACAGAACTTGTGCAAAAATCAGTGCTTCAAAACACAAAATAATCTCCTCTGGGAAACAATCATGGCTGTGTTGGAACTGTTCTTTACCTCAGTTCTCTAACTCATTTTTTAATACATCGACACAGAGTGCAAATAGTGTAGATAGTGACGTAACACCCTCGGATGGCAAAGCATTGTCCATTTTTATTTTTCCTTCAATGCTCGAAGTGTAACATGTCCCTCCAAACAACCGGACCTGCGTTCTTGTCTCACAGCACTTAATCCGTCAATTGTGTGTTCAGGGGAGACATGGCTGAAAAAATCCACTAACGACCCAGAAATATTTCCGGTAACATACACCATGTTCCGCAAAGATCGAACCTGGACATCAGGGGGAGGGGTACTAATAGCCATGAAACCTGAGTTAAGGCCTGTTCGCCAACGGGAGCTTGAAACTGATGCTGAGGCTGTGTGGGTGGAATTCACGTGTGCGAACAATACATTTCTAATAGGCTCTGTATACCGTGCTCCAAATTCAACTCGGCACATCAATGATGAACTTTTGGAGTCCCTCCATCGTGTACAATACATCCAGCACAAATACAAGGCCATTTACATAACAGGCGATTTTAATTTAGAAATAGACTGGCAAAACTCTCCTCCCACTCCCAAGGATCCCATTGCTAATGAATTCCTTACCGCATTCTACGATTTATTCCTAGACCAATTGATAACCGAAGCAACTCGAATCACACAAACTACACGCTCCACAATAGACCTATTCCTCACAAGCCTTCCTTCCTCCGTACAGAAAGCTGAAGTCATACCCGGTTTCAGTGATCACGCAGCCATCTTTACCACATTGCATTACAACAAACCACGCAGCAAGAGCACAGTGAGGACAGTATACAATTACAAAAAGGCAGACTGGAAACTGCTATCATCTTTATTCCTCAAACACCTTCCCACCCCATGTATTCTGGACACCAGCGACATCAACTCAGTGTGGCACGCCTGGCGAAAAAATTTCTTTGAATGTATGGATATAGCTATACCGAAAATAACCATTAGTAGGAAGAAAAATTCTCCTTGGGTGACGAAGGAAGTCATTAAAATGATTAGGAAAAGGAACATTTTATACAAGAAATGGAAAAGTTGCTCAACTGACATCATGTGGGAAAAATACAAGAACATCAGGAACCAAACAAAGAAATTAATTCGAGAAACATACGACAATTATATTCACAAAATAAGCAGCACCAGTGAAATGTGGAAATTTTTGTCCAGAAGACGCGGCACCGCTGAGCCAGCCCCATTTCACTGTAACGGTACATTCCTCAGTGCACCCCAAGATATTGCAACAGCGTTCAGTGACAGTTTCAAGCAGAACTTTTCTAAGCCAGATATGACCATGAACCTGCTTCTGCCAAGGTCATCACTTCCACCCCTCCCACTCTCCAACCTGTACTTCACAACAACTGAGGTGATTCAGAGCCTACGGAAGATTAGACCACATGCGGCGACCGGCCCAGATGATGTTCCCGGACGGATCCTGCTGCAGTGTGCGGAAGCATTAGCGCCCTCTCTGTGTGCGTTATTCAACCTGTCTATCAACCAAGGTTCTGTGCCGTGTGGGTGGAAATGTGCTAACGTGGTGCCAATCTATAAGCAAGGTGACAGAGAGGATGTTGCAAATTACAGACCGGTGTGTCTAACATCTATAATTTGTAAATGTATGGAGCGGCTAGTAGCAAACAGTGTGCTGGAATTCCTGCGGGAGAACAATCTGCTCGACCCAAATCAGCACGGATTTCTTCCGGGTCGTTCTTGCACTACTCTATTGACAAAAGTCATTGATGAGTTTCAGTTCTACTTGAATCAGCCAGAAGTGAAACAAGTGGACTGTATTGCACTGGATTGGGCTAAGGTCTTCGATCAAGTGTCTCATGAAAGACTTTTGTTAAAGCTACAGCAGCTTAACATACAGGGTAGCTTACTTGCATGGGTGAGGTCATTCCTAGAGGGTCGAACGCAGTGTGTGGTGTACGGAGGAGCTCGATCGCAGGCTGCTCAAGTTACTTCTGGAGTGATTCAGGGCTCTGTGATCGGACCTCTTCTCTTCACTATATATGTGCTCGATCTTCCTGGCTGTGTCACCTCATCAATGTCACTATATGCAGATGACACCGTGCTATACAAGGGCATTAAATGTGAAGAAGATTCCCTCTGTCTTAAATCAGATCTGGACAACTTATCGCTGTGGTGTTCTGTGAATAATTTAAATATAAATGTACAAAAATGTAAATACATAAGAATAACCAGGTCACAAAAACCCATTGAGAATGAATACAAAATTATGAAAAGTGTCATCCCACAGTGCACAAACTTAAAGTTATTAGGGGTAACAATCTCCGACACCCTGAATTGGAACATACAAAGTGAAGAGGCAAGATGTAAGGCCACCAAAGTTCTGGGTTTCTTGTACAGAAACATGAGAGGCTGTAAACCCAGAGCCTTCAGGATGGCTTACACATGCATGGTCCGTCCGATATTAACGTACGGCTTACCTGCTTGGCATCCCACTACAGCGGAAAACATCAACAAGCTCCAGCGTGTACAGCGCCGCGCAGAAAGGCTAATAGCTCGTTATTCCCCTTCCCCTTTGTCAAAATTTCCATCTATAGAGGCAACAGCCAAACAAATTGATCTAATTTTTCTTAAAAAATCCCTTACAGGTTCCATTAATATTGACCCTTTTTGCCGACTGTCATTGGCATATCGCTCAGTTCGGAGAGGACGAGGTGTAACCCTCGTTCCGCCCTTCGCACGTAGCAATGCTTACCTGACAGGTTTCTATGGCCGCACTGCGCGGTTATGGAACGCGCTGCCAGGGGATGCCAAGATCTTGCCTCTTAGGAAATTCAAGCCGTACGTAAAAAGGTACATTGTATAAATAAACGTCTGTATGAGTGATTGATTGTCTCGCTGAATGAATGAGTATCTGAATGGAATGAATGAATGTATGGAGTGATCGAGGCTATGAAAGTGCGTGCGTGAGAGAGTGAGTGAACAGGAAAATGTACTATGTCAATATTCTAAATATGTAAATACTGCAAATATCTTTGTAAAACTTGTAAATATTGTTAAAACAAATGTAGATGTAAGCTGTGACTGTGAAGCATGAAATATGTATGTGGGGCTTGCCCTTTTTCACTAGGCCTTCCATACTTCGTGTACGATTTATGGTAAATAAATAATAATAATAATAATAATAATAACCCGGTTTTTGCTTTATAAAATGTGGTACCAATAATTTGGGGTCATTTGAAGATGAATTGAACCTATGGATGTAAGTTTGTCTCTTTCTTTACAACGGATTTCAGAGTTGATACGCCGTGTTGCATGTTCCCTCATATCTCATGTTTCACCGGCAGTCGTAGCTTGCCACGATGGGTGAGTGGATAGCGTGTCGGTCTACTAACCCCAACATTGTAGGTTCGCTCCTGGCCGTGGTTAGTGATTTTTGAAAGGCGGCAAAAATACGATACGCATGTCATAAGATGTTGGCATGTCAAAGAACCCATTTGAATTCAGTAGGCCGAGTTCATAATGGCAAAATTAATCTCGGGAGTTTCCGCCAACACAAAGTTCCTCATTTCTCTACTAGAAAGCGCTATAGTGTTCAAGGAGCGTAGATGTCTAACATCTAACCTCCTTGACTTTCATAGTCAAAGAATAACGAAATTCGACATGCCAGCTACCCTCTGGGTGTCCAATAACAAAGTTTGCAACCAGCACCCGAGGCCATACGATATTATTATGTTACCGGCAGGCGTAGCAGGCATTTCCGAATATATGTTCAGACTGGTTCGAAGTGAGTTTATATGCTCGCTTGTTTAATGGAAAAGGTTATCTTACATTAATAATTATCTTTTATAAAATGACCAAGAAAGCCCGATTCATTATTGACGTATTAATATAATAAACTAATTATTACCTAAGGTCAATATTTAGTACATTGAAACCGCACATTGTGACCTTCAGCGTGGTATAGTATAAGTAACTGTGCAGTAGCATACAACATAATTATCTTTTTTAGCCTATTTTCATTTATGATAAAATAGGCTAATGAGATCACCTTTTGTCCTTGTGTCTGTCTGTGTGTGCGTGTGTGTGTGGGTGTGATGGTGTGTGTGATGGTGTGTGCCCCCCCTAATAACTTATAAACAGCTGGAGCGATTGCAATGAAACTCGGTAAGATCATAGCACTATCCCGGACCACCCCCACAGTGCCCTTCAAATGTTGTTACGTCTCACCAATCCAACATGGCGACTGTGCGAAATATTTCACCAGCATTCGATATCTACGAAACTATTACCGATATCACCCTGGAATATTTCACGGTGATAAAGGGAACTACTAGAAGTTCTCCGATGTGATTTTTGAAAACCTGATAACTACAAAACCAACATGGCGGCCAAATGAAGTTGCGACTTTTAAATAGACGTTTCTCACGATTTAAGCAACCAAACGCAATGAAACTTGGTACAGTATATGTTTATAGGCCTACACATTGTAATTCACCGACATCTAACTTCGATCAATTCTTTACATAACCTCAAAATGGCGGCTGTGCGAAATATTTCACCGGCATTCTATATCTCTGAAACTATTAGCGGTATCACCCTGAAATTTTGTACGGAGATAAAGGGCACTACTGAAAGTTCATCTATAATACATTCAAAAATCGGTTAACTACATAACGAATATGGCAGCCAAGCGAATTTGAAAATTTGAAATAGACCTTTCTCGCAATTTAATGATCCAAAGCCAATGAAACTTGGTAGAGAAAATGTTTATAAACATTGCAATGCACTGGTATCTAATTTAGTTCAAATGTTTACATAACCTCAAGATGGCGGCTGTGCGAATTTTAAAATCAAGATTTTATTTCTCGTGTCGTAATCATGCGATCGAAGTGAATGTTTGAATAATGAACCCTTGCAATAATTTTCCTTTAATGGTACATGACTCTATGGCCTATACATATAACAATCCAACATGGCGACCATCCGAAATATTTAGATGGATCTCAATATCTTCGAATCTATTACAGCAATCAAACTGATTTTCTTTATGTTCATAGAGGCTAAGAACATAAGTTCACCTATAGGACTTTCAATAACCTGGTGATCACAAATCCAACATGGCGGCGATGCGAAATATAACTATTCACATGGACGTTTCTCGAATTTAACCGTCCGAGTGCAGTGACACTTGGTACAGTAAATCATTCTACAAATGTTAATCCACTGGCATCTAATTTATTTCATTTGTTTCCATAACCACAAGATGGCAGCTGTGCGAAATTTTAAAATCTCGTTTTTACTTCTTGTGTCCTAGTCATGCGATTGAAGTTTGAATACTACACGCACACAATACTCTTCCTGTAACAGTACATAACTCTAAGACCTACAGATATAAAAATCCAACATGGCGACCATCCGAAATATTTAGCCCGTTCTCAATATCTGTGAATCTATTACAGCAATCAAACTGAAATTTTGTATATAGATAGAGGCAATTAACATGAGTAGGGTATATGAAAATAGGCTGTATAGTTCTTCACGGAACTACTTGTTTTAATAGAGGATACTCCCTGGCAAGTACACATCAAGCATCATTTTTATAACCTAATTTTTCAATAAACATATTTTCACAAACACATCTCTTCAATTCTACGCTGTTTTTTCAAGACTAAAATTTTTCAAAATTTATATTTTATGCTTGATTAACAAAATAATTGTCACAGATCTGGTTTTTTGAAATTTTACTCTGTGAACATTTGGTACAAAAATATTTATAGTATCCTCTATTATGTAAAAAAATTCTACTACACAGTTACTTATGCTATACCGCGCTACTTACTTTACTTTCCGTGTCCGGGAGACACACTAAATTCTTCTCTTCCAGAACTCAGCAGCTGTTATCCCTCGGTCTGTGGCCAACATAAGGTCTTCCTGGCTGCAGGTTTCATTAAGATCTTTGCATTTAAGCAGGTGGTGTGGAGTCTGGATTTCTCCACAGGCACATCGTGGATCTTCTGCATAACCCCACTTCACAAGGTTGCTACGACACTTAGGAACTCCTGTTCTCATCCGGTTTAAGGACCTCCAGGTGGTAGAAGGCAAATGACTACCACTGCTCAGTTCTTCTTTTGGGGTAAACCTCTCTGGTACTATTTGTTTCCAGAGTGACACACGCCGGACGTCTGGCTTGGTATGGAGGGGTACTGTTCTCTTAATAAAACTCTTCCTGGATCTTAGGCGAGGAGTGGTCACCTTGTGGTTGAACATAGAATGTCTGGGATGTGTTTCAAGCTTTTGTCTCTCTTTCTTTGCTGCCACCCTGCGTCGAATAACTGGAGGTGCAATGCCAGCGAGAGGGTAGATCTTCTGCACTGGAGTAGGTCTCAGACATCCAGTGACAATACGTGTGGACTCGTTAAGAGCTATGTCCACTTGCTTGGTATGGGCAGATGCTCCCCACACTGATGATCCGTACACTCCTGCTGCGAAGCCAAGTCCCAATGCTGTTGAACGTAGAACCTAAGGGTTCGCTCCCCATGTTGAACCTATCAACTTCCACATTATGCTATTTCTTGTATACCGCACTGAAGGTCACAATGTGCGGTTTCAATGTACTAAATATTGACCTAAGGTAATAAATAGTTTATTATAATTCTCTTTAACTAAATGTATTTCACATTACTTTTTCTATCTTCATCCTAATTTTCGTTACCTTCTCCGTAGTTTAAAATACTTATTCTTAAACTATATACGGTGCACTTTTACAAAAAGTAACGAAGTACTTTCCAAAAATGACGAAAATTAACAAAATACCGACGCATAACGGTTTTAGCAACAGTCTCTGATTAAAACACGTTGAAGAGGCATGGAAACTGATGACTATTAGTAGGTCAAAGTTGAATGCTACAATGTGAGACATTTGGACATAAGATGGCTGCCTTATTAGAGGCACCATGGAACAGTGAGCATTAATACGTTCTCCTTGGTAATGGAGAGATATTCCCTGTGATGATTCTTGAAAAGAGAGTTGTTAAAATATGTGATTCTTTTTAGAGCGTTAAACATAATAAATTTGAATAACGTCCTTTAAGGTTATTACCATTTAGTGTAGCTGCCGCTACGGAAATCATGAAATACAATTACCTTTATTATATTATCTGATAGAAAGCTCTTCTTCTGTAGGAAAACACATTGAATTGGTAGAGTAGGCCATGGCATACATAACTATTCCTTTGTTTATTTTCATTATAGAAACCCGTTTAATAGTTTTACAAGGCCATGGTATACATAACTATTCTTTTGTGTGCTTTTCTGAAGTAAAACACATTTTAATAGGTATAGAAGATCGTGACCTTGTTAGCCTTATAGTAAACACGTTCAATTCTTGCGTGATAGAGAACACGCAAGGGAGCCCGTGATATTCATTATTCGTTGGTTTCTTTGTGTTGTGTTTGAGTCTTAGGTATTTTGACTGGTTTGATGCACCTCTCCATGCCCCCCTGTCCAGAGCTAATCGTTTCATCTCTACATAGCTACCACACCCTACATCCGAGGCAATCTGTTTAACATATTCTAACCTTGGTCTACCCCTGCAGTTCTTGTCCTCGACCCTTTCTTCTATAACTAAGTTTGCTATTCCTTGGTGTCTTAGTATGTGTCCTACCAACGTATATCTTCTCTTCATTAGCAGACGCCAGAAACATCTCTCCTCTCCCACTAGGCTTAATACCTCTTCATTTGTTACCCTATCTACCCATCTGATCTTCATCATTCTCCTGTAACCCCACATTTCAAACGCTTCAATTCTCCTCTTTTCTGCTGCACCAATAGTGCAAGTTTCACTTCCATAGAGCGCCACGCTCCAGACAAAGGCTTTCAAAAATGACTTCCTAATACCTAAATCTATATTCAATGTCAACAGATTCCTTTTCTGTATAAATGCTTTTTTTTTGGCTGAGCCAACCTATATTTTATATCCTCTTTGCTTCGTCCATCACTGGTTACTTTGCTTCCTAAGTAACAGGAATCTCCTACTTCCTTTAGCGTTTCAACTGGAAATTTGATGTACATAGATTCCAATTAATTATCATCATGAATTCGTTCCTCAAAACGGAGACCATGCCATTCAAAAACTTATTCAAATCCTCAGGCGTATTGGCCAAGATGACGATGTCAACAGCAAATCGCAGAGCTGTAATTATTTCTCCTTGAATCTTCACTCCCACTTTAAAATTAAAATGTATCCCCAATTTCCTTCATTGCTTGTTCAATATAAAGATTGAAAAGTATGGGTGATAAGTTGCAGCCTTGCCTTACACCTTTCTTTAGCTGATAGAAAACACATTCAATAAGTATAGAAAGCCGTGTATTTTTTAAACAGAACTCGCCCTTAATAATTCCTTTATTTCTTTATCTGATAAAACAGTGCTTACAAGTTAAACTCTTCTAAGGAGATGACTTGAGTCGCTCAGTCGGCTGCAGATGATTGTTGTGGGGAAGCAGGTAAGTTCCGCACATACGCTGATGTTTACATGTGCCGAGAGAACTGTTTTGTGTGTCAACAAAACTCGGAGGAGTGAGGCAAGTTTTACTCCCAACAAATTAATCAAATGGCGCACATAAGCTCGTGTCTAGGCAAGAGTATTATCGCTGTACCAATCCCTTCCAATAAATCAGACTCTATGATAAATGCCGCAGGCATTATTTAACAAAACCTGGTCATCAATTACCAGTCTTTTGTTCGGAATGCTC
Source organism: Meconema thalassinum (assembly GCA_946902985.2). Lineage (NCBI taxonomy): Eukaryota > Metazoa > Arthropoda > Insecta > Orthoptera > Tettigoniidae > Meconema > Meconema thalassinum. The sequence goes on from OX336394.1 coordinate 29,519,924, forward strand.
CGCATGCTGCGCACTCGGCAATGAGTGACGCCAGTCAAACCCGTCTAATTGTCGTCATACGACCCATTTCTAAATAGCAGCACAGGCAATCGTCAATCGTCAACGTTTTGTGAACGTGAGAACTTTAAATACCGGACATTTTAATATGTTGTCATATATACGCTAATACGTTTATATAACACTCTCGTAGGACAAACATTAGAATATGCAAACGTTGATTGGGTCCACAATTGTGAAAAGCATGTAACAATAATATTAGTAATAATAATAATCCAACTAAGAATGTGTACAACAAAAGATCTATATCCCTGAATGAATAACTCAAGCACTACTGCACGGTCATCCGGCCAGAAGCTTTGTATTCAGCTGAATGTCTCGCCATGAATAGAAAAGGCATAATGGAAAAACTGGAAACCAAGGAAAGGAAGATATTGAGGAAAATCCTGGGTCCAGTCAAAGAACACGGTGAGTTACGAAGACGCCACAACCATGAGTTGTACACACACGTAGAGAAAAATAAACTGACGTGATGACGAAAAGGAGGATTTCTTTCTATGGACATACAACCGGAATGAAATGAACACGGCTATCCTACCGAATTTTTGCTTTTCACCATGAGAAAAAGACAAAGGGGGCCTGGTTCGGTGAAGTAGAGAAAGATCTGTTAGAGACTGGGATAACATGTGAAGATATCCAGGAGCGTGGCCTACTTAGGGAGAAACTTCAAGAACATCAGAGTTTTCAACCTAAGCCGAAACTAAACACCGGGAAGGCGTGGACGACGGAGAGAAAGGTGCAACATCGATTGCGAATGAAAGACTACTGGGCCAACATTAAAATGCAGAAGAAACAGGTGACATAACGTGGTCCTAAGTTGGACGTAACGAATCAAGAAGAAGAAGGATAAACCAACAGAACCTGCAGAAAGATAACGTCCCTTTTAAAAATTGTAGCTTTTAGAGATGCCGGAGTGCCGAAATTTTGCCCCGAAGGGGATCTTTAACTTGACAGTAAATCTCCCTCGCATTTGCCCATCCTCAAATGCCAACTGGCAACTGGCTGCACCAGGATTCGAACCTGCAACTTACGGCACAGCAAGCGAGAGCATTACCGCTGAGCCACGCAGCCAGCCCTGCAGAAGGAGCCATAGCGATAGCTAGATAGGTTCAATAGCGCTCATTCGGTGGGCGTAGGGATTTATAATAATAATAATAATAATAATAATAATAATAATAATAATAATAATAATAATAATCATTTATTGCAGCTAATAGCCATGCCGAGATACAAAACTAATACTGATAACATATCTTATCTATCAAAGTGTCTATATACAAAGTGTCTGACAGGTTCTGTTTGCTATATATATAGTTATTCGCAGCAGAAGCGTGTTAGCGATACTTTCCTCTGGGCGCAGCAAATGGCGTGATACAGATCTGTCACAAGCACTACCACACAGAGAGCAGGTGCATTGGGGGCCTGGGTCATGAAATCCTCTTCTTGAGCATATCTTAAAAAGAAAACCGTGGACTGCAAAACGGGTGATCGTATGCCGTAGTTCAAAGTTGGCATTCATCCAGTCCGTCGACATAAGGGCTTCTGTGGAATAGAAATCAGGCCATATGTCATTACGCTTGAAGTTGAGTTCTTGGATCAGTCTCTGGTATTGCACTGTTGATGGTAGGGAGTTCTCCAAACGCAAGTCTCCCTTGCTAGTACGTACTTTAGACGAGATGGCGTGTATTTTGATAAGTGCAGACATTTCTTTAGAAAAGTAGACTTAACTCTTTCTATCTCTCGAAGGTTATTTTGTGTCAAATGGTCCCAAGTTATTTGAATGCCGTATGTCACTATTGGATAAATTCATTGCGGTTTGTAAAGATAGATTTCCCAGTTGCATTATGTCTTGCATTGCTTTTATGGCGGGTGTTGTTCTATCCCTGACATGTCGCGTGAATACGTTCCCTTGCATTTGCATTACTACTCCTAGGTATTTGAAATGATTTACGTTGACTAAGGGTTCTCCATCTAGTAGTATATGCTCATCTGCGGATAGTTTCCCGCCTTTACGGAATGCCAGCATTGCTGTCTTGGTGCAGTTTATCTTCATATCGTTTTGTTGAGCCCATGTGGTAAGTTTATCAAAGGACGATTGCAAGGTTTCCTTTCATAATAATAATAATTACACAAAAAGGGTGATAAGACGGACATCAACAATTACAGAGGAGTCTCCCTGCTCCCGGTTGATTACAAAATCCTCTCTAAAGCATTTTTAAACAGAATAGAACCCCAAGCTAATCCACTAATTGGTGAATACCATCCCGGATTCAGAGAAGGTTGGCGACCACAGCTGAGTTCAGCATTGCTTCCACTTACTTATGCTGGGCTCCTCTCTTCCACTCGAACTCCCTTAGTCAACTCTAGTTCTTTTCCGACCCCGACGGACTAGGGAGTCATTCACTTTCCCGCCTTATTGGGTCCTTTTCTGTTCTTTTCTAATCACTCATTCATCGAGGGGTCAGACCTCTTCAATTCTCTTCATATATCCTGCCTTCTGCACAAGGCCTTCAAGGAGGCAGAGTGTGAGTAGCCCCACCACTTGTGGTGCACCCTGGATAGAGCTACACCCTCAAGGGCTCACGTCTGGTGAGTTCGGGCGTTGGCAACCCTGAGGATTTCCTGAGCTGGGTCCGGGTTTTCTTCTTCTTCCATTGCCTTTGGGGTGGGCCCTCTCCTCTTTCCTCTCTGCCTTTCTTGGCCCTCCTTCCTTCGAAGTCCCTCAATTCTCATTCTTCGAGGGTTGAGGGTATTTCCTTTCCTCCTGTCTTTTATTTACAGTCTCCTTTCTGTTTCCCATTCCCTCTTCTAGTTTGTAAGAGAGTAGTTAGTTATAGCTATAGGTTTCATTTGATCATCTCTTATTTTGACGATCACCCAAACCGTTAGAGGTCGATAACCTAGAATTTAGGCCCCTTAAAACAACATCCTATCATCATCATCATCATCAGAGAAGGGCGATAATGTGCTGAACAGGTCTGGAGCTTAATGACGATATTACGAATGAGGAAATGCAGAAATACAGTATCTACATTCATCGACTTCAGAAAAGCATATGATTCAGTAAACCGCGAAACCCTTTTAAAATCATGGACGAATTGGGGATGGACAGAAAGACCCCACAAATCACTGAACAGACGCTTACAGGAACAATGTCCAAAGTGAAATTCATGGGTGAAATATCAGAGCCCTTCTACATCAAAATTGTTCCAAGTAGTTCCATGAAGAACTAAAGCCTATTTTCATATATCCTACTTATATTAATTGCCACTATCAACATACATATTCTCAGTTTGTGTATTTATTGCTGTAATAGATTCGTAGATATTGAGAACCATCTACATTTTTCGGAAGGTCACCATGTTGGATTTTTATATAGAGACCTTAGAGTTATGTACTATTACATGAAGATTGTTGTGGAGGTGTTTTATTCAAACTTCAATCGCATGATTAGGAGACAAGAATAAAAACGAGACTTAAAAATTTCGCTCAGCCACCATCTTGTGGTTATGAAAATATTTTAAATGAAGCACATGTCTGTGGATTAAAATTTGTATAAGCATATACCGTAGCAATTTAAATTTCGCGTCGCCGCCATTTGGATTTGTGCTCACCAGATTATTGAACGTCCCATGGGTGAACTTATGTTTATAGCTTGTATAATACACTATTTCAGTTTGATTACTGTCATAGATTAATAGATATTGAGAACCATCTAAATATTTTGAATGGTCGCCATGTTGGATTTTAGTATATGTACTATTAGATGAGGATTATTGTGAACCTTCATTATTCAAAGTTGATTTCGATCGCATGATTAGAACACAAGAAATAAAAAACTTCATTTTAAAATTTTGCACAGCCGCCAACTTGAGGTTATGGAAACAATTGAACTAAATTAGATGTCAGTGCATTGCAATTTTATAGTAATTTGCTGTACCAAGTTTCACTGCGTTCGAATGGTTAAATCGCGAGAAAAGCCTATTTAAATGTTTGAACTTCGCTTGGCCGCCATGTTCGTTTTGTAGTAAACAGGTTTTTGAAAGTCACAGAGATGAACATCTAGTAGTGTCCTTTACCTCTGTACAAAATTTCAGCGTGATATGAGTAATAGTTTAGGAGATATGGAATGCCGGTGAAATATTTCGCACAGCCGGCATGTTGGATTGGTTAGCCGTAATAAAATTTGAAGGGCACGGTCGGAGTCGGCCAGGATAGTACTATGACTTTACCCAGTTTCATTGAAATCACTCTAGCCGTTTAGAAGTTATTAGGGGGAACACACATATACGCACGCACACACACGGACAAAAGGTGATCTCATAAGCCTATTTTTTTTCATAAAATGAAAATAGGCTAATAAGAGAACCGTATTAAAGTCAGGTGCCTCGCTTTCGCGGATGATATTGCAATTATCACACAGGACAGAAATGAAGCGAACCACGCAGTGAAAAACTACATGAAATCTGCAAATTTCTTACGAAAAGAAACAAAAGCAAAAATATACGCAAAGACGGCCAGAAAATAAATCCCCTTTAATCCCATAATACGGTAAAATCGCACACGTCCGCCATTTTAAATACCTTGGTGAAACCACAGAGTCCTCGGGACTAAATTGAATCGCCAATGAACCAAGAATCACCATACTGCAGAAGCCTATAAGGTAACGTTGGCTCACTACAACAAGAAGTGCATTTCGATACACGCAAAAGTAAGGCACTATAAAACAGTGATTCTTCCAGAATGACGGATGTCCCGGGTTCGAGTCCCGATGGGGTCGGAGAGTTTAATTCTCCTATTTTCATTCATACTATTTGTGCAATACACGACCTACAGTAATAGTTCGAATTCTAAGTCTTCACTTCTCGTGATTATTATTGATGTATTTTGTCCGTTTTTCAGTTTAAAATAGACTATTTTATGTTGTTGTTGTTGTTGACTCATTTAAGGCTTCGCATCATAGTGTTCATGTAGCCCCGTGCAATAAATGTTTTTTTGGTATCTGTCTGATAACCTGTGTTATTACGTCGGCTGTATTAGTGGGTGTTTTTTCAGTTTATGAGAACATTGGAAAGGAGACATTCCTTAGGTTAGGAACCATCCCGGCATTTTCCTGGAGTAAAAGTGGGAAACCAAGGAAAGCCACTTCCTGGATGGCTGAGGTGGGAATAAATAGGGGTTTTTTCAGTTCTGCCTCAGAGCAAGGAATCGCACCCGGACCTCTGCGGTGCCAGCCATGAATGCAAGTCATTACACCATGGAGTGGACTCCTGAAGTGGAGGCCGAGAAGTGGTACCTTGTCAAACGCTTCAGAGGCGTAGTTGGTAGCATGCTGAGCTTCTATGCCCAAGGTCGCGGGTTCAAACCCGGCTGAAGTCGTCGGATTTTTTAAGAGCGTTAAAATTCCCTCAGTAAGCCTTCCTTCAGAGGGTGATCCCATGTCATTGATTTATGGCATGAAATAGAACATTCCACTAACTACACTTGTGTGAAGCCAAAATTTGTAGGTTAGAATTGATAACGCTCTATTAGTTCCAACGTTCGCCGCCAGGTCCTAACTGCGATTTCATCCAGTAGCCAAGTCCGAAAGCTAGGTGTCGTGGATGGTAGCATTTGGTAGCGAAAGTAGGAACTACTTGAAATTATTGTCTGCAGTCCTTACTTGAATTAAAACAGATAACACACACTAATACAGTCATCACAACACCGGTTATCAGACGGATTCTACACACACCCAAAGTACACGGGGCTAAATGACCGCGTTGTCGCAGCCCCTAACTAAGGAACCAACCGACCAATCAGACTACCTCGAAAAGGGAATGTAGATTACATTACCACGCGGGAAGACCTTGATGTGATCACCTTTGTAAACGAAACTGACGTTGAGAGAGAGAGCTTACTGGAATATGGGGTTTCATGTTGTTTGATGATCTGCTTATGTGAGTGAAAACTGAAAATGACCGCTCTGCATATCGCAAGCTTCTTCCAATTTAAACTGCTATGCGTGTTTGCTGAATGGCTCTGTATCAAAATTCAATCCCTCCCTTTATGTGTCCCGACAACCACGATAAAAACTAGGCGCTACCGTGTGTGCCACAAGTTGATGAATGGAGGGCAGTTATCGCAGGGAGAATGCCAAAGCACATGGACTGATTCACAGAGCCTTGTTCAATAGATAGGCGTAGGGAGCGCGTGGTGTTCTTTGGTCGGGAATAAAACTCACGTGATCATAAGTTGAGATATTCTACCAATACACGTTGTAGCCAAGGAGTCTTGTGTTCTTTGGCTGAGAATAAAACTCACGTGATCCCAAGTTGAGACAATCTACCAATACAGGTTGTAGCCAAGGGGTCGTGTGTTCTTTGGCTGAGAATAAAACTCACGTGATCCCAAGTTGAGACAATCTACCTAAACATGTTGTAGCCAAGGAGTCTTGTGTTCTTTGGCTGGGAATAAAACTCACGTGATCCTAAGTTGAGATATTCTACCAATACAGGTTGTAGCCAAGGAGTCTTGTGTTCTTTGGCTGAGAATAAAACTCACGTGATCCCAAGTTGAGACAATCTACCAATACAGGTTGTAGCCAAGGAGTCTTGTGTTCTTTGGCTGGGAATAAAACTCACGTGATCCTAAGTTGAGATATTCTACCAATACAGGTTGTAGCCAAGGAGTCTTGTGTTCTTTGGCTGGGAATAAAACTCACGTGATCCCAAGTTGAGATATTCTACCAATACAGGTTATAGCCAAGGAGTCTTGTGTTCTTTGGCTGGGAATAAAACTCACGTGATCCTAAGTTGAGATATTCTACCAAAACATGTTGTAGCCAAGGAGTCTTGTGTTCTTTGGCTGGGAATAAAACTCACGTGATCCCAAGTTGAGACAATCTACCAATACAGGTTGTAGCCAAGGAGTCTTGTGTTCTTTGGCTGAGAATAAAACTCACGTGATCCTAAGTTGAGACAATCTACCAATACAGGTTGTAGCCAAGGAGTCTTGTGTTCTTTGGCTGGGAATAAAACTCACGTGATCCCAAGTTGAGACAATCTACCAATACAGGTTGTAGCCAAGGAGTCTTGTGTTCTTTGGCTGAGAATAGAACTCACGTGATCCCAAGTTGAGACAATCTACCAATACAGGTTGTAGCCAAGGAGTCTTGTGTTCTTTGGCTGAGAATAAAACTCACTTGATCCTAAGTTGAGATATTCTACCAATACAGGTTGTAGCCAAGGAGTCTTGTGTTCTTTGGCTGGGAATAAAACTCACGTGATCCTAAGTTGAGACAATCTACCAATACAGGTTGTAGCCAAGGAGTCTTGTGTTCTTTGGCTGGGAATAAAACTCACGTGATCCTAAGTTGAGATATTCTACCAATACAGGTTATAGCCAAGGAGTCTTGTGTTCTTTGGCTGGGAATAAAACTCACGTGATCCTAAGTTGAGACAATCTAACAATACAGGTTGTAGCCAAGGAGTCTTGTGTTCTTTGGCTGAGAATAAAACTCACGTGATCCTAAGTTGAGATATTCTACCAATACAGGTTGTAGCCAAGGAGTCTTGTGTTCTTTGGCTGGGAATAAAACTCACGTGATCTTAAGTTGAGACAATCTACCAATACAGGTTGTAGCCAAGGAGTCTTGTGTTATTTGGCTGGGAATAAAACTCACGTGATCCCAAGTTGAGACAATCTACCAAAACATGTTGTAGCCAAGGAGTCTTGTGTTCTTTGGCTGGGAATAAAACTCACGTGATCCTAAGTTGGGATATTCTACCAATACAGGTTGTAGCCAAGGAGTCTTGTGTTCTTTGGCTGGGAATAAAACTCACGTGATCCTAAGTTGAGACAATCTACCAAAACATGTTATAGCTAAGGTCTCTTGTGTTCTTTGGCTGGAAATAAAACTCACGTGATCCCAAGTTGAGACAATCTACCAAAACATGTTGTAGCCAAGGAGTCTTGTGTTCTTTGGCTGGCAATAAAACTCACGTGATCCTAAGTTGAGATATTCTACTAAAAGATGTTGTAGCCAAGGAGTCTTGTGTTCTTTGGCTGAGAATAAAACTCACGTGATCCCAAGTTGAGACAATCTACCAAAACATGTTGTAGCTAAGGTCTCTTGTGTTCTTTGGCTGGGAATAAAACTCACGTGATCCTAAGTTGAGATATTCTACCAATACAGGTTGTAGCCAAGGAGTCTTGTGTTCTTTGGCTGAGAATAAAACTCACGTGATCCCAAGTTGAGATATTCTACCAATACATGTTATAGCCAAGGAGTCTTGTGTTCTTTGGCTGGGAATAAAACTCACGTGATCCCAAGTTGAGATATTCTACCAATACATTTTGTAGCTAAGGTCTCTTGTGTTCTTTGGCTGGGAATAAAACTCACGTGATCCTAAGTTGAGACAATCTACCAAAACATGTTGTAGCCAAGGTCTCTTGTGTTCTTTGGCTGGTAATAAAACTCACGTGATCCTAAGTTGAGATATTCTACCAATACATGTTATAGCCAAGGAGTCTTGTGTTCTTTGGCTGGGAATAAAACTCACGTGATCCTAAGTTGAGACAATCTACCAATACAGGTTGTAGCCAAGGAGTCTTGTGTTCTTTGGCTGGGAATAAAACTCACGTGATCCTAAGTTGAGATATTCTACCAATACAGGTTGTAGCCAAGGAGTCTTGTGTTCTTTGGCTGGGAATAAAACTCACGTGATCCTAAGTTGAGACAATCTACCAATACAGGTTGTAGCCAAGGAGTCTTGTTTCTTTGGCTGGAAATAAAACTCACGTGATCCTAAGTTGAGATATTCTACCAATACATGTTGTAGCTAAGGTCTCTTGTGTTCTTTGGCTGGGAATAAAACTCACGTGATCCTAAGTTGAGATATTCTACCAATACATGTTGTAGCCAAGGAGTCTTGTGTTCTTTGGCTGAGAATAAAACTCACGTGATCCTAAGTTGAGATATTCTACCAATACAGGTTGTAGCCAAGGAGTCTTGTGTTCTTTGGCTGGGAATAAAACTCACGTGATCCTAAGTTGAGACAATCTACCAAAACATGTTATAGCCAAGGTCTCTTGTGTTCTTTGGCTGGGAATAAAACTCACGTGATCCTGAGTTGAGATATTCTACCAATACATGTTATAGCCAAGGAGTCTTGTGTTCTTTGGCTGGGAATAAAACTCACGTGATCCTAAGTTGAGACAATCTACCAATACAGGTTGTAGCAAAGGAGTCTTGTGTTCTTCGGCTGAGAATAAAACTCACGTGGTCCTAAGTTGAGACAATCTACCAATACAGGTTGTAGCCAAGGAGTCTTGTGTTATTTGGCTGAGAATAAAACTCACTTGATCCTAAGTTGAGATATTCTACCAATACATGTTATAGCCAAGGAGTCTTGTGTTCTTTGGCTGGGAATAAAACTCACGTGATCCTAAGTTGAGACAATCTACCAATACAGGTTGTAGCCAAGGAGTCTTGTGTTCTTTGGCTGGGAATAAAACTCACGTGATCCTAAGTTGAGACAATCTACCAATACAGGTTGTAGCCAAGGAGTCTTGTTTTCTTTGGCTGGGAATAAAACTCACGTGATCCTAAGTTGAGACAATCTACCATTACAGGTTGTAGCCAAGGAGTCTTGTGTTCTTTGGCTGGGAATAAAACTCACGTGATCCTAAGTTGAGACAATCTACCAATACAGGTTGTAGCCAAGGAGTCTTGTGTTCTTTGGCTGGGAATAAAACTCACGTGATCCTAAGTTGAGACAATCTACCAATACAGGTTGTAGCCAAGGAGTCTTGTGTTCTTTTGCTGAGAATAAAACTCACGTGATCCTAAGTTGAGACAATCTACCAATACATGTTGTAGCCAAGGAGTCTTGTGTTCTTTGGCTGAGAATAAAACTCACGTGATCCTAAGTTGAGATATTCTACCAATACCGGTTGTAGCCAAGGAGTCTTGTGTTCTTTGGCTGGGAATAAAACTCACGTGATCCTAAGTTGAGACAATCTACCAATACAGGTTGTAGCCAAGGAGTCTTGTGTTCTTTGGCTGGGAATAAAACTCACGTGATCCTAAGTTGAGACAATCTACCAATACCGGTTGTAGCCAAGGAGTCTTGTGTTCTTTGGCTGGGAATAAAACTCACGTGATCCTAAGTTGAGATATTCTACCAATACAGGTTGTAGCCAAGGAGTCTTGTGTTCTTTGGCTGGGAATAAAACTCACGTGATCCTAAGTTGAGATATTCTACCAATACAGGTTGTAGCCAAGGAGTCTTGTGTTCATTGGCTGGGAATAAAACTCACGTGATCCTAAGTTGAGACAATCTACCAATACAGGTTGTAGCCAAGGAGTCTTGTGTTCTTTGGCTGGGAATAAAACTCACGTGATCCTAAGTTGAGATATTCTACCAATACAGGTTGTAGCCAAGGAGTCTTGTGTTCTTTGGCTGGGAATAAAACTCACGTGATCCTAAGTTGAGATATTCTACCAATACAGGTTGTAGCCAAGGAGCCTTGTGTTCTTTGGCTGGGAATAAAACTCACGTGATCCCAAGTTGAGATATTCTACCAATACAGGTTGTAGCCAAGGAGTCTTGTGTTCTTTGGCTGGGAATAAAACTCACGTGATCCTAAGTTGAGACAATCTACCAATACAGGTTGTAGCCAAGGAGTCTTGTGTTCTTTGGCTGGGAATAAAACTCACGTGATCCCAAGTTGAGACAATCTACCAATACAGGTTGTAGCCAAGGAGTCTTGTGTTCTTTGGCTGAGAATAAAACTCACGTGATCCTAAGTTGAGACAATCTACCAATACAGGTTGTAGCCAAGGAGTCTTGTGTTCTTTGGCTGGGAATAAAACTCACGTGATCCCAAGTTGAGACAATCTACCAATACAGGTTGTAGCCAAGGAGTCTTGTGTTCTTTGGCTGAGAATAAAACTCACGTGATCCCAAGTTGAGACAATCTACCAATACAGGTTGTAGCCAAGGAGTCTTGTGTTCTTTGGCTGGGAATAAAACTCACGTGATCCTAAGTTGAGACAATCTACCAATACAGGTTGTAGCCAAGGAGTCTTGTGTTCTTTGGCTGGGAATAAAACTCACGTGATCCTAAGTTGAGATATTCTACCAATACAGGTTATAGCCAAGGAGTCTTGTGTTCTTTGGCTGGGAATAAAACTCACGTGATCCTAAGTTGAGACAATCTACCAATACAGGTTGTAGCCAAGGAGTCTTGTGTTCTTTGGCTGAGAATAAAACTCACGTGATCCTAAGTTGAGATATTCTACCAATACAGGTTGTAGCCAAGGAGTCTTGTGTTCTTTGGCTGGGAATAAAACTCACGTGATCCTAAGTTGAGACAATCTACCAATACAGGTTGTAGCCAAGGAGTCTTGTGTTCTTTGGCTCGGAATAAAACTCACGTGATCCCAAGTTGAGACAATCTACCAAAACATGTTGTAGCCAAGGAGTCTTGTGTTCTTTGGCTGGGAATAAAACTCACGTGATCCTAAGTTGAGATATTCTACCAATACAGGTTGTAGCTAAGGTCTCTTGTGTTCTTTGGCTGGGAATAAAACTCACGTGATCCTAAGTTGAGACAATCTACCAAAACATGTTGTAGCTAAGGTCTCTTGTGTTCTTTGGCTGGGAATAAAACTCACGTGATCCTAAGTTGAGATATTCTACCAATACAGGTTGTAGCCAAGGAGTCTTGTGTTCTTTGGCTGAGAATAAAACTCACGTGATCCCAAGTTGAGATATTCTACCAATACATGTTATAGCCAAGGAGTCTTGTGTTCTTTGGCTGGGAATAAAACTCACGTGATCCCAAGTTGAGATATTCTACCAATACAGGTTGTAGCTAAGGTCTCTTGTGTTCTTTGGCTGGGAATAAAACTCACGTGATCCTAAGTTGAGACAATCTACCAAAACATGTTGTAGCTAAGGTCTCTTGTGTTCTTTGGCTGGGAATAAAACTCACGTGATCCTAAGTTGAGATATTCTACCAATACATGTTATAGCCAAGGAGTCTTGTGTTCTTTGGCTGGGAATAAAACTCACGTGATCCTAAGTTGAGACAATCTACCAATACAGGTTGTAGCCAAGGAGTCTTGTGTTCTTTGGCTGGGAATAAAACTCACGTGATCCTAAGTTGAGATATTCTACCAATACAGGTTGTAGCCAAGGAGTCTTGTGTTCTTTGGCTGGGAATAAAACTCACGTGATCCTAAGTTGAGACAATCTACCAATACAGGTTGTAGCCAAGGAGTCTTGTGTTCTTTGGCTGGGAATAAAACTCACGTGATCCTAAGTTGAGATATTCTACTAATACATGTTGTAGCTAAGGTCTCTTGTGTTCTTTGGCTGGGAATAAAACTCACGTGATCCTAAGTTGAGATATTCTACCAATACATGTTGTAGCCAAGGAGTCTTGTGTTCTTTGGCTGGTAATAAAACTCACGTGATCCTAAGTTGAGATATTCTACCAATACAGGTTGTAGCCAAGGAGTCTTGTGTTCTTTGGCTGAGAATAAAACTCACGTGATCCTAAGTTGAGATATTCTACCAATACAGGTTGTAGCCAAGGAGTCTTGTGTTCTTTGGCTGGGAATACAACTCACGTGATCCTAAGTTGAGACAATCTACCAAAACATGTTATAGCCAAGGTCTCTTGTGTTCTTTGGCTGGGAATAAAACTCACGTGATCCTAAGTTGAGATATTCTACCAATACATGTTATAGCCAAGGAGTCTTGTGTTCTTTGGCTGGGAATAAAACTCACGTGATCCTAAGTTGAGACAATCTACCAATACAGGTTGTAGCCAAGGAGTCTTGTGTTCTTCGGCTGAGAATAAAACTCACGTGATCCTAAGTTGAGACAATCTACCAATACAGGTTGTAGCCAAGGAGTCTTGTGTTCTTTGGCTGAGAATAAAACTCACGTGATCCTAAGTTGAGATATTCTACCAATACATGTTATAGCCAAGGAGTCTTGTGTTCTTTGGCTGGGAATAAAACTCACGTGATCCTAAGTTGAGACAATCTACCAATACAGGTTGTAGCCAAGGAGTCTTGTGTTCTTTGGCTGGGAATAAAACTCACGTGATCCTAAGTTGAGACAATCTACCAATACAGGTTGTAGCCAAGGAGTCTTGTGTTCTTTGGCTGGGAATAAAACTCACGTGATCCTAAGTTGAGACAATCTACCAATACAGGTTGTAGCCAAGGAGTCTTGTGTTCTTTGGCTGGGAATAAAACTCACGTGATCCTAAGTTGAGACAATCTACCAATACAGGTTGTAGCCAAGGAGTCTTGTGTTCTTTGGCTGGGAATAAAACTCACGTGATCCTAAGTTGAGACAATCTACCAATACAGGTTGTAGCCAAGGAGTCTTGTGTTCTTTGGCTGGGAATAAAACTCACGTGATCCTAAGTTGAGACAATCTACCAATACAGGTTGTAGCCAAGGAGTCTTGTGTTCTTTGGTTGGGAATAAAACTCACGTGATCCTAAGTTGAGACAATCTACCAATACAGGTTGTAGCCAAGGAGTCTTGTGTTCTTTGGCTGAGAATAAAACTCACGTGATCCTAAGTTGAGACAATCTACCAATACATGTTGTAGCCAAGGAGTCTTGTGTTCTTTGGCTGAGAATAAAACTCACGTGATCCTAAGTTGAGATATTCTACCAATACCGGTTGTAGCCAAGGAGTCTTGTGTTCTTTGGCTGGGAATAAAACTCACGTGATCCCAAGTTTAGACAATCTACCAATACAGGTTGTAGCCAAGGAGTCTTGTGTTCTTTGGCTGGGAATAAAACTCACGTGATCCTAATTTGAGACAATCTACCAATACCGGTTGTAGCCAAGGAGTCTTGTGTTCTTTGGCTGGGAATAAAACTCACGTGATCCTAAGTTGAGATATTCTACCAATACAGGTTGTAGCCAAGGAGTCTTGTGTTCTTTGGCTGGGAATAAAACTCACGTGATCCTAAGTTGAGATATTCTACCAATACAGGTTGTAGCCAAGGAGTCTTGTGTTCATTGGCTGGGAATAAAACTCACGTGATCCTAAGTTGAGACAATCTACCAATACAGGTTGTAGCCAAGGAGTCTTGTGTTCTTTGGCTGGGAATAAAACTCACGTGATCCTAAGTTGAGATATTCTACCAATACAGGTTGTAGCCAAGGAGTCTTGTGTTCTTTGGCTGGGAATAAAACTCACGTGATCCTAAGTTGAGATATTCTACCAATACAGGTTGTAGCCAAGGAGTCTTGTGTTCTTTGGCTGAGAATAAAACTCACGTGATCCTAAGTTGAGATATTCTACCAATACAGGTTGTAGCCAAGGAGTCTTGTGTTCTTTGGCTGGGAATAAAACTCACGTGATCCCAAGTTGAGATATTCTACCAATACAGGTTGTAGCCAAGGAGTCTTGTGTTCTTTGGCTGGGAATAAAACTCACGTGATCCTAAGTTGAGATATTCTACCAATACAGGTTGTAGCCAAGGAGTCTAGTGTTCTTTGGCTGGGAATAAAAGTCACGTGATGCTAAGTTGAGATATTCTACCAATACAGGTTGTAGCCAAGGTCTCTTGTGTTCTTTGGCTGGGAATAAAACTCACGTGATCCTAAGTTGAGATATTCTACCAATACAGGTTGTAGCCAAGGAGTCTTGTGTTCTTTGGCTGAGAATAAAACTCACGTGATCCCAAGTTGAGATATTCTACCAATACAGGTTGTAGCCAAGGTCTCTTGTGTTCTTTGGCTGAGAATAAAACTCACGTGATCCTAAGTTGAGATATTCTACCAATACAGGTTGTAGCCAAGGAGTCTTGTGTTCTTTGGCTGGGAATAAAACTCACGTGATCCCAAGTTGAGATATTCTACCAATACAGGTTGTAGCCAAGGTCTCTTGTGTTCTTTGGCTGGTAATAAAACTCACGTGATCCTAAGTTGAGATATTCTACCAATACAGGTTGTAGCCAAGGTCTCTTGTGTTCTTTGGCTGGGAATAAAACTCACGTGATCCCAAGTTGAGATATTCTACCAATACAGGTTGTAGCCAAGGTCTCTTGTGTTCTTTGGCTGGGAATAAAACTCACGTGATCCTAAGTTGAGATATTCTACCAATACAGGTTGTAGCCAAGGTCTCTTGTGTTCTTTGGCTGAGAATAAAACTCACGTGATCCTAAGTTGAGATAGTCTACCAAAACATGTTGTAGCTAACGTCTCTTGTGTTCTTTGGCTGGGAATAAAACTCACGAGATCCTAAGTTGAGATATTCTACCAATACATGTTATAGCCAAGGTCTCTTGTGTTCTTTGGCTGAGAATAAAACTCATGTGACCCTAAGTTTAGATATTAGATTATCGAGATTTATCACGTCAACACATTGAATAGAGAGAGAATAGCTCTCCTTAGGTAAGGGTTTACATAATTTTCCAGCTGCAAGTTAATTGAACAATGAACAATAAGGAGGAGATGGTAAAGGAATTGGCTGAGGACGGCGTCTATTGGGGAACTTCAATTAGAGAAAAAATCAGGTGATTCTTAATTATGACAAAGCATCTCTTAGAGCATTTGTTAAGAGTAAGTGCAGTTTTGAAAAATAGATGCCAACTTGTCTAAAAATATTCGTGAATTTCGAAATCACTCCTCTAATTTCAACAATACAAAGTACAATAATTAAAGATGACAATATTCACACAAGAGAACTCGTAAATTTTATTAATTATCTTCAGCTAAAATCTTATAATTCAGTACTAAACCGTAACGGGAGGACGCTGGACTTAGTTCTATCCAACAAACCTAACATAAATGTAACGGAAAACACAGACCCACTCTTACCGCTGGATCGCCACCACCCAGCTGTAGATGTGGAAATATCTCTAACTATATGTCGAAATCAAGTAATTATCCAGCCTAATGATACCTATAACTTCCGGGAAGCCGATTTTGAGCAAATGTACACTCGCTTGAGGGATAGTGCCTGGGGTCAAATATACGAGTGCACTGATGTAAATACTGCAGTAGACCTGTTTTATCAGATTTTTAACAGTACTTGGCGAAACCGTTCCTATATGTAAACGACAAACGGGCAGAAAATATCCTGTCTGGTTCTCTAAGGAAATAAAGAGTAAATTGAAAGAGAAGGAACACCATAGGAAGAGAAAACATTACTCAGATCATCATAGACTACGTTTTGAAGAATTAAGGTCAGAAATTAAAAAGGACATTAAATTATTATATAAGAAATATATCCATAATATTGAACAAAACATTAGCAGGGACTCAAAGAAATTTTGGACGTTTATTAAAAACAAGAAAAAACAAGAAAAAAAAATAGGAACTCATGCGACACTTTTAAATATAATAATGAAGAATTGGACAGGGGTGATTCCATTGTTGAAGGTTTCGCGTCATATTTCAAATCAGTGTATGACTCTCAGTCAGCCCAATACAAAGTCCCAGCCTGCAATTCGAATACTCTCAACACCCTTCACATAAAACTTGTCTCAAAGGAAGAGATAGAAATGGCATTTAAAAAATTAAAACCTAAGTCGTCGGCTGGTCCTGATAATATTCCACCGTATGTAGTTAAGGGATGTGCTGAAAGCCTCAGGGACCCGTTGCACTTTATATTTATATTTAACCTAGCAATACAAACTTGTACGTTCCCTGACGCCTGGAAAATCACTCGCGTCTGCCCTGTACTAAAATCGGGAGACCCATCACTAATAAATAACTACCGTCCTATATCTATTTTATCCGCAGTAGCCAAGGTATTTGAATTCATATTGCACGGAAGAATATCAGTATTCCTCAGACCACTCGTAACAGATAACCAACATGGTTTCCTATCCAGGAAATCTACGGTGACGAATGCAATTAATTTTACTCAAATTATATCTAAAGAGTTAGATAAAGGAGGGCAGATTGATGTCATATTTACAGATTTCGAGAAAGCTTTCGACACAATAAATCACGATATCCTTCTTAAAAAATTATGTATTTTGGGATTTTCCCACCCATTACTAAAATTATTCATCTCCTATCTCAGAGACAGGAAACAATTTGTTTTGTTCCAGAAAATTGTCTCAAAGGAATACATAGTTCATTTCGGAATACCCCAAGGTTCGAACCTTGGACCTTTGATTTTTCTAGCAATGATAAATGATTTTCCACGATGTATACTGCACTCAAATAGTCTTTTATATGCAGATGACTTCAAAATTTTTAAATCAATTTCTTCCACTAATGACTGCACTCTACTACAAAATGACCTAAATAATATACACAAATGGAGTATAGAAAACAAATTATACTTAAACGTACCGAAGTGTGTTGTTATGGCCTTTACACGTAAGAAGAACCAAATCACATTTGTTTATGGAATTGGACCTAAGTCATTGAAAACAGTAAGCGAGAAGAAAGATCTAGGGATTCTGTTTGACCGAGAGCTTGCTTTCACTTATCATGTGCAAAAGACGGTCGGGGATGCTTACCGCATGTTAGGGTTTATAATAAGAAACACTAAGCCATTCATTAGAACCAGTACCTGCATAAAACTTTATACTGCCATGGTGAGATCCAAGCTCGAGTACGCCAGCCAAGTATGGAGTCCCTGGCAGAAAACATGCATTAAGTCCATTGAGCAAGTTCAAAAGAAATTTCTCAGATATTTACACCTCAAAATAACGGGCAATTACCCACACATGGTACCCTACGGTGAACGTTTGTTGAATTTCGGCATGACTAGTTTGGAGTCTCGAAGGCAAGTGAATGATATGAAATTCCTTTATAAAGTCATTAACGGTCGAATTGATAACTCATTTTTCCTATCGCTCCTAAATCTCAACATCCCTCGCTTAACTACAAGATCAACCATAACATTCAAAAATGATATAACCAATACCACTTCACATAACAATTCACCTGTATGGAGGCTTTGCAGTATTTACAACGATGCAGTTCGTGTAAACTGGAAACTAGATTTCTGTCTCTCAATCAGACCGTTCTTGGAAATTATAACCCAGTCACTCTAATTCATACTTGGAATAAAATTATCACACATAACAGAATTAACAATGTATATTTGTGGATAGGCCTGTTCCCTAGTTATTGATGTTCTCTTTTAGTTTATTATGTAATAATTTCAAAACCTGTTTTTATATTTGGCATTAGATCATATTTAGATTTAGTTTTTATATTATCTTTTTACTACTATGCATTTTGATCTGTGTGAACTTCTTAGTTTTAAGAATTACATTAAGATATTAATACTTAATGCAGACATATCGGGAAATGTATCTTACTGTGTAGGTGCACTATTATTGGGGCGCACACTGAGCCCTGTTGTGTACCATCAACAAATAAATAAATAAATAAATAAATACTTGAATTTGTGGACTCTTTTTTATGTCACCATACTTGGTTTTAATTGTCCATGTTGGTTCGTTGGTATCTATGTTCAGGTATTCAGTTTTCTCAAAGGATATTAGTTAATTAATTAGGTTAATTATAAATCGTAGATTAATACCTCTTCTCTATTTCATGAAGTTAATTTCATAATTTTAGATAAATTTTGAAGAATTCTAGTTCAAACCTCACACATGACTGTGAAAGCCATGACAGGACTTTCAGCCCTTATTGCCTCAAACAGACATCCCCCTCGCGGGCTGAACATCAACAAACGATGCAAGCCATTTCAGAAATGAAATGATGAATTCTTAAAAACTTCTATTTTCCGAATTGGACATTGAAATGTTGAGCCTTATCAAACAGAATTTTGTTTAGCTGTTTTACATTGCTGTTAATTAAAATATAGTCCACTCTCTATCGCAGGACATACATAATTCTCCAGCAAAACAAGTATTCAATAATGGAGACGGAGCGAACTTAAAGCTGAATAATAGAGTAAGTCCCGGGATACACATGGTAATGTTGTTAGATTATAAATTAACTAGCAACCCGCCCCGGCTTCGCCCGGGAACAGTTATTAATGCATTACGTGATAAGTGCTAATTTTTCGATCTCAATGAACTATGACCTATATCCGTTTTACGTCCCGGCATGATGGGTTAAAATCACTGACTGGACTATTAAGTATATTATCATGGAGATACATGTGCAACGAATTCTTGTCAGACGTAATTTAAGAATGGCGAGGTGCATGAAACACAAATCCTCCTTCCGCACAATCTTAACTTGACTGTGAATTTTGCGGAACGAAACGTTCACAGGCGAAACGAAGAAAGGCCGAGTTGCACTTCCACTCTTGTCAGAGACTTAAATCAACACGACTCGACAGTTTGCAGCTGGCTGTATCTGGAGCAATAGGCTCGCCCGCTAGCTAAGCTGTAACTGGTGTGATAGGCTCGCCCCTAGCTAGCTCGAAAACTGTCGCCTCTGTAATTGAATGGAGATTGTTGGAAGAAATTAAAACGTAAAATCATTTATAGTGGGCGATGTATTGAAGATAGAGATATGCTCTCATGGACTTATTTGTAGAACGTTACATGCTGAACAATTCTTACACTCATAGTATATATATATTTTTTAATGTTCGACCCTAACTATTATGTGTCAGAAAACTGTATCATAATGAGGCCCATTATAACACTATTTTTCATTATGAAACAGTTTCTCCCACCAATCAGAGCTCAAGAAACAGTTGTGTGACCAATTAGATAAGGATACCTTGGCGCATGCACTCAAAATCCAACGTGTCTATAGCCTATAAATTACCGAAATTGCACCGTCCATATGTTCGCGTAAATAAACTGGTGAATATGAGACAAAAAATGGCACTGTATCTTAATATCCCCAAAATCAATTTCTACACAGAGCGTGGTTTTGAAACGACTTCGGTGAGAGTTTTACTGAATACTGGAGCACAATCTGAACATATGGCATTGAAGCACACAGAGCTCTTGCGTCGGTTGTCCAGAGAGCTTGGAAAACAGAGATATACTACCCACCGCAGCACCCGATCAAAACATTCTAGTGACTGAACAGATATTTATGAATATTTCTGTTAAAACATATAATAAAGTTATAATTATCGTCGAACATAAACAGTCGTATGCAACTCGCCTCTAATGGTAATTAAGACACTCGTATGGAAATTATAAAACTCGCATAAGCTCGTTTTATAAAAATACTCGTGTCTTAATTATAGCCATTATAGGCTCGTTGCATAATGTACTATTAACGGTTAGCCCAGCGTAAGCTTAAAAAGCGTACGGTCGCCAGGCTTCTTTTTCCACTTTTTCACTAAAATCCTTACTGCTTGGCTTCCTTAGATCATAAATAAATTTATCAGGGGGTAGGCTTTAAAATGCCTATAGATTTTGGGTATTTATCTACGATTAAGGAAGTTTGTAGTTTTACGTGACCTTTAATCTCACGATCATAAGCCACGAGACCTCCTTTTTACGTGGAATCCGAACCACAGGACATGGCAATTCACATTCAAAATCCCACATTCATTGACCGGGAATGGAACCCTATCAGCCGCGGTGAGAGGCCTACAGTTTGACCGCTGCGTCACCACGCCCCTATTTGCTCATCCAAATCTAAATTCAAAATCCTGCGTTTATATTATTTTTCGATTTTGATATGAATCAAAATTAAAATCATTGTGTCAAACTTTGCATTTCCACAGCAGGTAAAGTGAACTAAATAAAATAATTTCCTAAAATCAGTAGACAAGTAATACTTGTTGCTCCTTACCTTTACAAGAATTGATATTCTTTGATCCGAAATCACAACGCGGCCTGAAGAATTTGTCCCTTATTCCACCACGTTTGTTTACATCTCAGACTTCTACAGAATGCTCTGTTAGTTACTTCCAGATGTAAATATCCATACTAAAGTAGTACTACATTATGCCCAAGAGATGGCAGAACATGCCACAGATTGACTCGGCATTCGAAAGTAAATGGGGAATATGAGAAACGTTTGGAACGTTTATAGACGGGCGAAGCACTCAACAGGTTAAGAGGCCTTAGACCTACATCCACGACCTAGGCCCATAGTAATAATAACAATAACAATAATAATAATTATCTTAAGAGACGATTGACATTTTATAGTCACATCTGCAGAATGGACAACACCAGATATGCAAAGAAACTGCTTGATAAAAATAATTCAAAGAAGGTCAAAATCAGTGGGTTAGAAGAAATCTAGTTACAAATCACTCTTTCACCGAAAATGCTAAAAAGACCACTGGAAAAAACGGACGGAAGAACGTAAGGAGGGGCATAGCGAGATCTCGAGGAGAATTTGGGGGTAGAAGAAGAGGAAAACACCACCAACCCAAGTCAACAAGTTCAAACGCGCTCTCTAAGTGGGAAAAACGAAGAAAGAAAGAAAGAAAGAAAGAAAGAAAGAAACAGACAGAACTTGAGGATACGTATCCTAGATGTATCAAGCAGGGTGAAACCTTGGATCACATTATCGGTGGATGTCCAACCTTGGGAAAATATGGACTACACTGAGTGCCGCAATAATGTTGCTCAGATCATGCAAATGGAGATGGCTAAAACTATAGGACTAGAAGTGTACCCAATTGTCATCATGTGGAACATGTGTTCGTATCCTAGCTAGCTCACGGTCTTTCGAGGTATGGGACGTTCATGCCCACCATACGACCACATGCTCAGGATTTGAGTCTATCAGGTAACTACTCTACATGAAAGAAACAACATATTCCTAAATAAAACATTTACTGGTATAAAGTCATGGCTATACAACAAAATAAAAACAAAGGATAATTTACATTTAATTCCCACAATGAAAATCAAGGTTATTTTGTGAGTCTCTTCTTAATTAGTGCTTCACTGCACTCAAATCTATTTCTAGCATCCTATCATTGATACTTTCAGACATCTACGAGTCTCCATAGTGTTCGTCATGTGACACAATTTAACAAACTGGAGTATCACAACACAATAGTCACATATCACTTTAAACGACATTAATTCTGTAATAATTAAACATTAATCCGTTTTTCACGGGCATTTACTTTCATTAACATAAATTCATTATCTTATGCCTTAATTAACAAATGTTGTTGTGTCGTGTGAATCGTCTTCCTCCTTCCCATCAATATGAAACGCTAAAAGTGGTACGTTTTCCCTTCCAAAATACACATGGATAGAAATGTTTATAGTTTCACCATACAACGATTTTCTGGGTCTGGTCGAAATTATTATCGTTAAAAACGTGTCATTTTCTTAGAAATCACCTACCCGTGTGCATAAATTAGTGTGAACTGGGCAAAAATGCACTTTAAAAAGATGCCTACATTTATTTGGTTCAGCGTTCCTCCTCAGAGAATCACTGGGCCAAATATTATCCGATCACCATGATTCGACAAGGTATGTGTATTGAAACACATCATTTAATTCAATTGGCATCATCATAACAATCATATCTTAATTACATTTCGAAATATCGAGATTTTTCAGTGTCCCACTATGCTTCTAAAATAAAGGGCCCAGGTCTACAGACCTACCTTTCAAGCAGGCAATAAGATTAGTTCCAGCTGGCCGAGCAAAATGGCCGCCGTCCTTCGTGGCATACACCCCACCCCCCTCTTGCTGCTAGCAAGGTCATCTTTGTTTACAATTGCAGTACAATGGAGTTACGTTGAGTGTTGTCTCAAATAATTGAGTCATTTTGATTATTTACCACCTATATTTATAGTGTAATGGGCTCAACTCGGCTCCTTAATTAACATTCATGGCTGGGGATGGATCCTGTAATAGCCATGCCGTTCTATGGCGAATACTAGTGGCTTTGGGCGCGCATCATAATGAGAATAGAAGATTGCTCATCAGCAGCTGCCTAAAATAATAATAAGGAAATCTGCGTTTCCTATACGACGAACTTTGATTCTTACCTCTCAGGGCAGATCAATTAATACATGTGCTCACGGGGTCTCGAAGAGCATTCCTCGTGGCAATATTCCTGCAAGCGATGGATACAGACAGGCTCCGTTCCAAATTCGCTGCGAATAATATCAGTATGCTCCACGGCGATACTATCTCGTAGATTAGCCAACATTTCACCTAACGTGCAAGCTGTGTTTGGATGGTCCCGGCAAATTTATTGACGTAAATCACTTGATTCTACGTTACCTTGCTCGCAATTTGCGGCTTAAACAATACTTCTCATAGATGACTCAATTATTAAAGCACTCACGTCCTCTCTGCAATTACTTTTAAGCCAAAGCTTCAAGTAGCTCCATAAAAACAAGTATACATTTACTGGCTTACATTACTTTAATGGTTCTCAAATACAATCCTAAGAATTGACCATATTAAATATTCATTCAACACACTGACACTGAAAAACTCTCGTATCTCGCTATATTTCACGTTACTTTCTTACTGTTTACCAAAATACAGTATCTTTATATTAGACACGACACACTTTGAACGTTATTTAGGCCAGAAATGCCTATTACTTTACTTTACTGTTACCGATCTCAGATTACTATTATTATTATTATTATTATTATCATTTAACGTTACCGTTACATACATCACTATCTTAGGCCTGAATGGCCCTAAACAAATCACCCTCCAAGCCATATCCTACCAAAATACGAGTGGTGAAAGCTCGTACATAAGTGACTGTTACATCATAGTCTTAAAGTGATGCCTCGTTGTATGGTGAACTATCTAATTAGAATAACATTGTAAATTTGTACTCACTTTTCATTTTCGCTGGATTATTCCAGCACACCAGCCACGAGCCTACCATGATGATTGATTTAAGCCATCATGCTATATCTCACACGACATATGGTATCACATATTTCACACATGATAAACATACTTTTATCAGTGGCTTTTCTCACTTTAACACGATACATATTATTTCACAATACACATAAACACTTTTGAAATCACTATAATAAAACGTATATACACTCTTCGCTCTTTTTCACATGTGGATCCTTAATTGGACTCCTCCTAACGCCTGACCCCAGAGATGCGATGCAGCTACGACAACCGCTGGTCTCCGTGAAAGTTTATCTAGCGTGTGCGTGCGTTCGATTCTCGTCACCTTCAATACTGTTCATTTCACCGTCATGAATACTTGTGATGCCTTCCGGCTCCCATAATTGTAGTGATCCTGACGATACTGCGTCATTTATTACTATGACAATACCTCCTGGTATTCAGTGTCCAAAAACGTTCTAAATTGTTCTACGCTGTAGCGAATTACATTTGCGTATGCTAATGGATAAATATCTACTGTAGATTAAATCTTACGTGATTCATGATTACTATTAAGAAGCTATATGATGCGCTTCCATTGTTCTTCAATTATACTCGAGCGTCGATACTCTAACATTTCGCGCACTTACTGGCAGCGTTTTAGTTTACGTGTAGACTGCAGAACAACTGAAGACGAACTGGAGAACCACTAAAGATGAACTGGCTTGGTCTGCTCTGCTCCCCTATATAAAGGTTTCTCGTAAAATGTAGTCCACAGGACATACGAGAGCGACTCCTTTCTTGAAATAATGCATTTCCATTCAAAATGACGTATACACCTCGTTTATCTAGATGTGGAAGTCCCATAATCACTCTCGTGCTAGCGATCGCTTCGGCCAATTAATTACAATTAATTGCCTTATTCCATAGCGTCATGACGCCACCATGGTAAATCCCCTCGTGCGGGTCTCCTAATCATTCCTCTCGAGCGTAAGCTCTGTGTTCACAGGCTTATTTAGAGATATAGGCTTTAATTTAGGTGTGAGACCACTCCTAAATTATCTCTCCTAGAATATATTCACCTGGGTGTACATTTTATTCCATTTCGATGCTCCGATTGGCTGCAATCAATTAATTTCCGTGGACAATTACTCCCACTCCGGTCTCACGTGTTGTCCATCGGGGAACCCCAGGGTCATTAATTTCAAGCTGTCCCGTCAATCGAGACGAAATGAGTCCCTTCGACGCCACGAATCTCCTCCCCTCTGCTATCAGCGATTAGTAAACTGTCAAACTGGCCTGCTGTCATGCTTTTATACTTTGAAAACGTACATATGACAGCATTTTCTAACAATTATTCCCTTAAACAGCTATGATATTCACATTC
Source organism: Meconema thalassinum (assembly GCA_946902985.2). Lineage (NCBI taxonomy): Eukaryota > Metazoa > Arthropoda > Insecta > Orthoptera > Tettigoniidae > Meconema > Meconema thalassinum. Next base: position 29,545,104 of record OX336394.1, read on the forward strand.
TAGCCGTGAAATCATGCTATATTATTATATGTCATTATACACTCATTGCTCTTCGGGTTCCCTGTAGCTGTTCTCCCTCAGAGATCAATGGTTCGACTCTAGGAAGAATCATGGGCCTGGTCTTCTCTGATAAGACCCGAGTTCAATGCCAGTCTGCCGTGTCCGATTGGGCACATGACGTAATTCCCAAGTCATATTTCCAACATTAAGGACTAGAACTGTGCATTTTTTCGCAAATTTTAGTAATTGGAATATATTATGTTGACCGACTGAAAATTATAGAATATCAATTGTCAATATAAACAAGTAGTTCCGTGACGAACTTAAGAGCCTACTTTTCTTAAAATTTAAGATTCATGCCAATCTATATAGACATATCTGTAATAATGACGATATCAAGTTCCTAATTCCAACATTTCTAAGTAGTGCAGTTTGAAATACACCTAAAATAATGTAGCCTAATACAGTAACTTACTACAGTTGGCAGTCCTGGTGACTCTCAATATATTCTTAGTTCCATCTTTTAAGGTATAGAATGCACATACAAAATTTGGTTGAAGTCTAATGGATAGTATGGGCGTTACATGTTGTTTGATATTGGATTACTCAGTGCGCGTAAAATCATATTGGATACAATATCATTTATGTGATGCTCAGAATTAATCTGAAATATTACGATCTATTATAGTGCCAATTGGTAATAATTGTTAGTATAGAAGTTACATGTAATTAAAATTGAAATTATCAGAATGCTTAGAATCATGTTGGCAGCACTGAGGTACGTTAGATACTCCAAATTAATCTAGAATGTCAGGTACTATACGTGTGCAAAGTTTCGAGCTGATAGCTTGCATACTTTCTGATATATTGATATTAGGATTAAACAAATCGAGAGAACATTTATTAACAGTTGGCAGGCCTGTTGGTTCCTACGAATACGCATAGTTATAACTGTTATGGTACACAAAGCACATACGAAATTTGGTTGAAATCCATTGGTTAGTATAGAAGTTATATGCATTAAAAACGTGACCTATAAGCAGGCTTAGAATCGTGTTGGCAGCACTGATGTATACAAGTTACACCAAACCAAGGTAGAATATCAGGTACTATACGTGTGCAAAGTTTAGAGCTGTTGGCTTGCTTACTTTCTGATATATTGACATTAGGGTTAAAACATATTGAGAGCATTTATTAACAGTTGGCAGCCCGGGTGGCTCTTTAAAATACGCTCAGTCATATGTGTTGTAGTACACATAGTACATACGAAATTTAGTTGAAATCCAATCGATAATATAGAAGTTACGTGCACTTAGAAATTGGACTTACCGGCAGGCTTAGAATCATATTGGCAACACTGGCATGTATGAACTTCAGAAAATTAATCTGGAATGTTATTATCTATACGTGTTCCAATTATGGAATAGTTCGCATGCATAACTTCTGAGATATCCGACATAGAGCTCAAATTTCAACTGCGATTTTTCAGCAGTTGGTAGCACTGACGTCAATTTCAAATATGGTCGTGAGTTATTCAGATATAGATCTTTACTCTCACCAAATTTGGTTTTGAGAGCTGCAGCCATTTAGGAGTATATAGGAGGGGACACACACACAGCCAGACAGACAAACAGACAGACACACTTTTTCCCGGATCGATCTCATAAGTCTACTTTTTGCAAAATGTGAAAAGTAGGCTAAAATGGGCAGAAAGCTATCTATATACAGTTACTCATTTTTCTCGAGCTCTCAATGTAATTTTGATTCCGCTCATTCGCCAAAGAAGCAAAACCTACAGGATCACTATATATATATTGAACCCATGTGCTATAGGGTCCAAGGAGGTCGAATCCATGTATTTGGGGAAGAAAGGAAAGAAACGTACAGTTTCTAATGTAACATAGAGAAAGATCAAGCCAGGATTCTAGCCTAACATTGCGGAAGCAGCTCGAGCCAGGTGTTCGAGAGATGAGATCACCCCTCTTGACATTCAGAAGGAGCTGGTCATGAGTATTAATAACCGAGTGGAAAATTTCGGCTGTTAGACAAGGAAGCCTGACTCGGAAATCGAGCTGAGCTTGCTTGAAAACGACAACACCGCCTATGCGCCAGAAGAGGAATAATTAAATTTAACCCGTTTACGAGTATAAAAATAAGTAAACAATTACAGTACGGTGAATCATTTCGAATTAGATTTTTGTGTAAAGAAAAACCCTTTAATAATTGCACAGGAGAAAACTGCAAACGCAAGTAGACGTCATAGGGGATTTACCAAGGCCTGTGTGGAGGGGAGAAAGCAAAAGAACAGCAACACCCACACAGTTGAGGACGAGAAATTAATTAATATCTCCGAATTGCACGATCGATTCTTATGCGCAATGAGGTTATTTAACATTGAGAAGACGAGCTTTTTGAAGGTATAATTTTTATAATGGTGCAACCATTATTTTAAAAGTTGGGCACGGAAAGGGCTAGAGTCTTATCTTTTTGTAGCGAAATACTATAAAGCTCAGGGCATCACCAAGCCAAACATGCAGTTTCGAACAGTCCAGGGGACGTGACGCTGGAGCATCAGTACAAACAGTTCCAAACAGCCCGAGGGGGGCGTTGCTACGCATCAGTATTCAGACAGCCGTGTGGGGCGTTACTCTGCTTCACACCGAAGACAGTTTACCAGTACTCCTTGAAAGGAGAAACGCTGTATTACACCGCAGAATTAATATCCGATAGCCACAGGCGTCGCAGTATTAACAACTTGCGTGCCTCCATAAGGAGTTGTAAAGAAGAAATATTAAAGTATCGCCGTGTTGAAAAATTAGGAAAATCCTAGTTATTGGATTTTAGGTCCGACAGTACACAAATTTACAGTGAAAAGTTCGTAAAATATAGTCAGAGCAGGCTGCGAACGTTGGACTTAAGGCGATAGGTTTTTAAATAAACGACCGAAAATATCATAACGTACGGAAGTACCGTAATAGAAAGATAAACAGTTATCTAATTTAAAGAACCCAAATAGGGAAAAACAGAGTAAGGTTCGCAACGTATTTCAGAAAAGTAGGAGTGCGAGAACCGAATAAACAAAGAAGAACGGAGACTATAGACATCTCCAGAAAGCAGACGAAGTATTCTAAAGCACTAGACTCGAGAAATACTAGCTGCTATAAAATAAATCCATCGATCATCGATAGGTTATCGAGGGGACCTCGATCCGAACAGACTTTCACTAGGATCGATAAACTAGATCTAAAAAGAAGCCGTTCAAGCTAGAGAAATAGCCGGTCATCCAGAATAGGATTCGAAGAATTAGGATTCCAGGGAAAAGTAGATGATTCGAGACTTTCGTATTCTGCAGGATAGGAAGCCGACATCGAATAAATTTCACCCTTGGAAACGGGAGATTAAGTGGTCACGTGTGATAGGTTAGGAAAATACGGCCTAGTGATCAAAAGTTGTGAAGTGTAAATTTATCAAGATTGTGTGTTTAAATAATATTTTTGAGTGTTTATTGTGTGTTCTAAATGGATACACCAGTGTATTAAAAATGTTGTCAATGTTAAGGGTATTAAATATGTGTCAAGAAGTGTTTGTACATGAGATGAATTTCTACAATATGGAATAAGTTGAAAAGTGTGGGCCAAAATGAAACACCGCAAAAGGATAAAGGTCATGAGACGACCTTAAAAACATGTGAGTAATGAATTTCATTATATTTTGGTGTCGGGAAATGATTGTGTACAAATCCACCGGAGTTTTTGAGTAAAAGGGATGTGTTTAAATAAATAACTACCGAATACAAAAACGCGGTCTGAACAATAATAGAAATTTGAGAAACTATAAGTAATTATGTAAAAGAATAAATCCAGTAGAGGAAATATATGAATAAAATGTCAGTGTATTTGACGAATGTCATAAGAGCAAGCGAAATATTAATAATTATCATGAAAGATATTTAAATAAAAGTAAATTTGAATTATATGAAAGAAATAGCTTTTGAGCTTGTGTAAAGAATGAAGATATGAAATAATAAAAATAATAACCAAGTAAGGAAATATTAAATAAAGATCAAATTAATTGATGTGAACATAAGAGCGTTAGAGCCTTAATAAAAAGTATAGACATGATGTTCAAATGCATGTTCTTAAAAGAGAGAAAGTTATTGTTAAAGGAAAAGAATAATATAAAAATTGAGATGTGTATCAATTGTAAATACGATATTATCAATTCTTAGGATGACGCTAGGCTTAAATATAAAGTATAGCGCAAAAGAGCGCAATTAAAATAAAATGTCACGCTAGGAACGCGTAAAAGTTAATGTACTTGGTAAATTACTTATGAGAGGTAGTTGATTGTAGCGGATTGAGAATTGGTGTAAGTCCTCTATTTGTGACGTAGTATCACGAGGCCATTGTGTATTGAAAGGGAGCAAATGTATGGTATTGAGCGTAGGTCTTAAGCTATAGGCTGACCCTAAATCGCATTTTGTATAGTCCTCGATATGGGAATGGTTCCCGAGGCATGTGAAGAGATTCGAACTCAGAATCCTCTTATTGTGAAAGCCCCTTTATTATTCGTCGTAGAATGTGTATACTCTTCCCCAATCAATGAGGACCTTTCATAATTAATAAATGCCAAGATTACGAATGTGGTTTATGAGCCCAATAATATTGTGAATTTAAGCGAGGAGTAGAATGCCAGGTCTTCCCAAAGAATTGAGAATGAACGAAAAGCTGTTTGTAAAAATATAAAAGAGAGCTCTAGCTATAGACGAGACGGGAGGGTTCCCACAAAGTCATAAATAACGCTCGAGTAGCACGGTCAGACCCTCGGAGCAGGAGGGGTGTCTGAAGGCCGTCTTGTAAGGAGTAATGAATACACCGTGAGTGTTTAATGTTGTTAACGACCCGGGCGTTGAACCGAGGTCCTTGTGGATTGATATTTCCGCTTGCCATGTTCAGATCGTAGTTTTTTTAATGTGATAATGGTCTTATAAGACAAATGAAATAAATAACAATCCTTATTGTAATGTTGTATGAAGTAGGATTCCATGAGTTAATTGAAGGCAACTAGGTTCCGGGAGTGACTATAGTTTTTTTGACTGTGTCAAGTATCTTCATACTCTGGAGTACACAAGTAATTTCCTGATTACCTTGATGTATTTGTGAAACTAGAGAGGGATGATAAAAGCTGAAAACATGTGAAATGCCCAAATATTGAGTTAGATAATTAACATGTAATTTTAAATGTAATTATACATTTGTTTTGTTGATTAAGAAAATATAAAAAAGTAGTATTTGAGGTGTACAAAGAATGACACCATTATTATAGAAAGCATTGAGCCAAAAGAGCTCGGAGTTATATGAAACTTACAGTTGATGCTTTATGGAAGTAAAAATAATTAGGAATTGTTGGTTTATATGGAAACCATATGTTTTAATAAAATAATTGTTTTTATTCTTATGGTATTCTTTGTTCATTTGGAACAAGTAGATGATTATGGGTCAGTAATTTAATTGTTTAATTGTTTGTAGCGCCATAATTTTTATTAATTAAATGTCTTAAAATAGGAGTTGATTTTGTTGTTATTTTTGCAAGTGTATCCTCTAATTAATCCAAAATATGTGAGTCACAGAGTGGGTGAACTTACCGCTACCCCGAAAATCCCGAATTGAGCTACGCTGGTATACTGTGATTGGCATATTTCTTGCTAAAAGGGCACATGGGGGCATATAAGTAATGTGCTGGATTAATAACTAGAGGAACACTTAAGTCGGTCATATCATGTAAAGTAAAGTAATGATAGAAATAAATACAACGTGAAATATTAACTGACCGCATGGGTTCCTGGAAACTCATACCGAGCAGCCCTGAATTATAGCATTAAACCCCCTCTATATCTCATACTTTTTGGCGCCCAGTACGCAGGGATGAGTTTTCCTAGGGAAAACCCGAGTTTTCTCGAAAAATCAAAATTTTCATTTTTTGAAAAAAATGGTTTTTCGAAATTTTGAATTTTAAATACTTCCATAAAGGTTTTGAGTATTGAATAAAAGTATCAAAAGAGTACGTTGTAGTAAAATACACGTACCAAAGTAAGATTTTAAAGAAATTGGGACACAATGGTTCAGAGTATCATCTCTCAAGCATGTACTAGTGTGGTGGCATGAGTAGCCCACTATATTCTAATAAGATGGCATTGAGTGAAGAGATGCAACGGCTTTTGGAGGCTATAAAAGCCGATAGCAATGAGAAGTTGGAGGCTATAAAAGCCGATAGCAATGAGAAGTTGGAGGCTATAAACAATACATTGGGCCTCCAAAAGGATGAAAACAACAAAGTGTTCGAATCCATAAATGAAAGTTTAGAGTCAATAAAAATTGATAGTGCTAATATGGGAACTAAATTAGAAGCTATCGAGGTTAACTGTATAAAAATGAACGAGGAAGTGAAGGCTGAAATTGAGGGAATAAAAAGGGGGTCAAATGGACTCAGAGAGGTTTTAGAAGAAACAATGAATACCAAATTTCAAGGTTTTGACACTAAGTTTGGGGACAAGTTAACTGAGTTAAAAGGGGAAATCACAAGTAAAATTGAAAATGAAAATGGGGCACTTAAGTCTGAACTGCAAGGCCAAATAAAGGTATTGAAGGACAGTATGGTAAATTCCCAAACTCAATGCAAAGAAAACTTTGAAAATTTGGAAGGTAATTTTGATTCTATAAAAACTAAATTAAATAGCATGGAAATAGCTTGTAAAGAGAATGTAGACGGATGTAGAAATGAACTTGTAACCCAGATCCAAGGTGTGCAGACAGAATTGAAAGCTCAGATAGAATCTAACAAGAATATTTGTGAAAAATCACGGGAGGAGATAAAAGATAGTCTTGGTAGGCTAGAAGACAGATTTACAGGGGTGGAGAAAAAAGTAGGAGACCTCGAGGGAAAAGTCGAGAAGGTCCAGGCAGAAATAACCGATGTTAAGAAGCAAAGTAAGGCCGATGCAAGTAAAAGGGAATTGCAATTTAACGTATTCACGGGACAGGTGGACGAATGGTTGAGGAAGCATGAGGGGGATATTACTACGAAGTTAGGTGAATACGAAGGGAATCTTAAGGGTGAAAGCATGCAACGAAAAAAAGATCGTGATGAACAACTCGTGAAAATAGAGAGGATAGATAAAGGGGTTACTGGAATACAGGAAACCGTAATAGGAGTAACAAAACAAATGGGAGACACCAAGGGAGATATAGATAAGGTTATGACTGACATAACAATTATATTCGAGGAACAAGGAAAGGCTCGAGAGGATATGAACAAGATCCAGGACAAAGTCGATAAAGGACGAAAAGAAGTGGAGAAGAAGGTAAAGGAAATACGAAAAGACCTAGATACCATAGGTGACGTTAAGCCAGAAATTATCAATCAACAGGCCATGGTCATTAAGAAAGAGGTAGAAGACCAACTAAATGAGTTCAGGGATAGTTACAGGGAGGAGAAATTCCAACTCAAAAAGGCAGAGGAAGATAGTAAAAGGAATCAAGAAAGAATTCAGAATGAATTAAGATCCCGATTGGAGAGGACTGAACATAAGAATAGTCAAATGGAAATCCAACTAAAGGCTAATGAAGAAAGTGCCCGAAGGGAAAGGAAGTTAGAATTTGAGAATCAGGAGAAGTTTCCAAAGACAGGATGGGTAGATTCCCGGGAACAAGGCACAGATACGGAGAGGGACTTAGGAGGGGAGAGCCCTTATAAGAACCCAGGATATCCGATGGCGATGTCAACCCCGTACATGAATCAGGCAAATGGCCAGATAATAAACATTATTAAATCAAATGAGGACAGACCAGTAAAGTTTACGGGTAATAACATGTCTATTACTCCAAAATACTGGCTAAAGGAAGTTGCAGAGTATTTAAACGAAATGAAAGTTCCTCAGGATCGGAGACTGAGAGCTATTGAAAAGCTGTTGGCAGGTGATTGTCTCACCTGGTTCAGAAGCTTCAGGTACACCTTCGATACGGTGGAAGGCTTTAGGGAAGCATTTTTAAAACGATATTGGGCAGCAGACGTCCAAGAGAATTTAAGGCTAGATCTGTACTCTAGGAAGTACAGTACGAATGCACCTACTAAATACTCGGAATTTTTCACCGCTCAGCTGTGTAAATTCCGCGAACTCGACATTGCTCCGGCAGAGAACGACCTGTGTGCCGCCATTGCAAGACAACTTCCGTATGAGATTCAGAGGCTGTTAATCTCATCCAAAGCAAGAAGTGCTGTGGAAGTGGAGAGTGTATTACGTCAATTAGATATGACGACTTCGCACGTAACTCCTCGGCATCAAAGACAGACTGAGCAAGTACATATGGCCAGCAGTCATGAAACCAGAGAAAAACCATCAACCAGAAATCAGTCCACTAGCACTGATACTCAGGGACTGGGTCGAGAGTATGGGCACCAGGAGCCTAGAAGAATACAGCCATATTACAGAGGAGGATATCGAGGAAGAAATCCTAGGAATACAGGTTATAGGCAACAAGAGAGCCGACCCTATAACAATAACCATCAAAGGCAAGAAAACAGAAAGAAATGGGAGAATTATCCCAGAAGGAATGTAAGGCCAGAGGATAGGGATGATGAATATCGGGCCGAAATAGAAGAAAGATATCAGGAAAGTCTTCGTTATATGAACGAACGACCAGATGAACCTGATAGGCAAAAAGTCCGTTGGAGTGAGGCAATTAAGAACCGGAAATCACCCGACCGACTAGACGGAGCTCAAAGCTTGGAACTACAAGCTCAATTAAAGAATGAGGGGAAAGGAAGCCCTCAGGATAAAAAAAACTCCAAATTTAAATTTTCAAAAGTGGAAACATACCAGGAGCTGGGAGGAGGTAGAAATTGTGAATTGGATAGCCAGACCAGGTGAGCTAATTAACGAGGATGTGGAAGGAATCCCACCTGTTAAAAGAGAACTACCTATAATTATGCTTAGGATAGAAGGATTACTGGTCAGAGCATTAATTGATACCGGATCCACAATAAGTTTGATTACACAAACCCTTCTAAATGAACTGGAAATAAGGGGCCGAGTATTAAAGATTCCCACATCAAGTGTAAAGATTAAGGGGATTATCCCTGAAAAATCTTTAACATGTAAATTTCAGGTATATATCGATCTGATCATGGGTAACGCTGAAATTTCGCAGTGCTTTTTGCTGGTAAATCAATTACCGTATAATGTCATATTAGGTATTGATTTTATCCGTGAGAACAAGGTCATTATAGACCTAGCGCAAAACTGCATTAGAATTCAAAGAGAGGATGTGGATGAACAAAACATTAACCTACAGGAACAGGATGCAAAAATAGGAGAACAGGTATGGCATATGGAAGAAGTGATTGAGGAAGGTTATGAGGACATAGAAAGGTTATTTGAAGTCCTCAACATAGAACTCGAAGATGATTTGGAAACTGAGTTCGAGACCAACCTGTCAGGAAAAGTAGAGGAAGCCAAAGTTAACCTCGAAAACAAGGAAGAATTAAAGAAATTATTATTGAATTTTAGGGACGTATTTGATTCTAAGCCAGGGAAGATTGAAAATTTTAAATATGCGTTCCAAGTCAATGATTGGGCACCGTTCAGACAAAAACCATACCCGGTTGCGGAAAAACATTACCCACAAACTAAGAAAACACTGCAGGAGATGATGAATGCAGGAGTTATAGAAAAGATGGCGACACCATATGTTAGTCCATTAGTGATTGTGAGTAAACCGGATGGCTCAGTAAGGGTGTGTTTAGATGCCAGAAATCTAAATGCAAAAATCATACCAGAAAATGATTCGGCACCACCCATAAAAGAAATACTGAGGAAGTTCAAAGGCAAGAAGATTTTCACAAATATTGACATGACCTCTTCGTATCATCATCTCGAACTGGAAGAGAAAACCAGTTTGTTGACTGGGTTTCAGTTCGACCAACAAACCTATTGTTTTAGGAGATGTCCGTTTGAATTGAAGACCGCGGGATCTGCCTTAATAAGAGCGCTTGATTGAAACCTGTCAGAGGAAGTGAAAGATTGCACTATCCGATACGTGGATGATATTTTGCTTACCTCGGAGAATATTGAGGAACATTTAGAAAAGTTGAAGAAATTATTGGAAGACTTAAGAAGGGCAAAATTTAAAATAAATTTAAAGAAGTCAAATTTTTGTCAAAGGCAAGTAACATTTTTGGGGCATGTGATTGACAAGGATGGTGTTAAACCAAATCCGTGTAAATTGGAATCGATAAGAGATTTTCCAAGGCCTTTGAAAGAAAAGAACGTTCGCCAGTTTTTGGGATTGATTGGGTTCTTCTCAGGACATTGTCCATCATACACCAAAACTGTTGCACCACTACAGGACCTTCTGAAGAAGGGGGGCAAGTGGAAATGGACGGAGGAAACGGAAAAAGCATTCGTGGAGGCCAAGGAAATGCTCTTAAATTACGTGAAGCTAGGGTATCCTGATTTTAATCAGAGATTTATCATTCAAACAGACGCATCCCAGATTGGAATAGGGGCAATGCTATATCAGGAAAACCCGGAAAACCCTGATAAGAAAAATTATCTAGCTTTCACAAGTCGGAGACTGAAACCACACGAGAAAAATTATACGATCAGCGAAATCGAGCTGTTAGCAATATTGCACGCGTTGCAATATTGGCGTAAGATCGTATATGGGTTTCAGGTCATTGTAAGAACGGATCATAAAGCCTTAACCTTTTTGATGAAGACTGATTTATCCAGTCAAAGGTTGATGCGTTGGGCTTTATACATTCAACAGTTTGATGTCAAGATAGAATACTGCCCAGGAAAGGAAAATATAGTTCCAGACTACTTAAGTAGACAGCCAGAGTCCATAGAAGAGGAAGTAATGGCTATAGATTTGGAAGACAGGGATCAGCGTACTCTAAATGAGTTAAGGAGCATTAGTCAAAGGCAACGGGAGGATCCATGGATGAACATGCTCATATCTTTCCTTGAGGGAAGTTTGATAAGGGGAACACCAGCGTACACGGAAGCTAATAAGATAGCTCAAGACTACATGTTTTATAATGGATTATTATACAAGTTTGTGGACTCTGACCATACCAAATTAAGGATTGTTGTACCTGCAATTTTGCAGAGGAAAATAGTATGGTTAGCCCATAGATCGTTCGGACATATGGGAGTCGACAAAACAGTCTCGATGCTGAAAGAAGCATTTGTATGGCCGAGACTGAGAGAAACTGTAAGGGACACGCTAAAGACATGTGATTTATGTCAAAGGATCAAACCTAATGCATTTCTGATGAGGCAAAAGCCTATACCATTGTTGCCCGAAAGGCCAGGTCAAATCATATCTATTGATAACTTCGGACCTTTGCCAAAGGCAAGAAGAGGAAATCGACACATAATGGTGGCTATGGATGTCTTCATTAAAATGGTTGTCCTTGCTCCCATACAGAAGACTAGTACCAAACAGGTGTTAAAACGACTAAAAGAAAAAGTGATACCGATTCTGGAAAAACCTGAGAATTTGTTGTCGGATCACGGCAGTTGTTTCACCAGTGTAGAGTTCAGACAGGAATTAGAAAGACTTGGAATACGTCAGATTTTGTCAAGTATTCGCCATCCTGAGGCAAATCCTGTAGAAAGAGTGATGAGGGAGACGGCCAAGTATTGTAGAATATACTGTGCCGAAGAAAATTGGAAGTGGATAGATATCTTGGATATTATCGAATTTTGTATAAATAATACAATCCATGAATCCACGGGAGAGATACCAATAACGTTACATCGGAATGAGCAACCAGAGAGACCTTGGAGTCTGGTAATTCCTAGGCCAGCAGACGCTCAGCCTGGAAGAGATGTACGTATTAGAAGAGCCTTTGAGCATCTAAAAGCTCAAGCCGACAGGAGGCAAAGAAGAAATAGGCATAAGAGGTATCATCGACCATTATTAGCAGGAGAAATGGTGCTAGTAAAAAGACCAGCCATTTCGGATCCAGCGAACCGTGTGTACAAGAAGTTCCAGAAAATGTACCACGGACCGTATCAAATAATCAGAGATTTGAGGAATAACGCATATAGAATTCGGCACTGTGAAACGGATCACGAAGTGACCATGAATTCAGCAAATTTGAAATTATATTACCCTCCCGAAGATTTCGATGAAGCAAATGAACAAGCCCTGGTTACGGAAACATTTAGAGATGAATCCGCTTTTGACATAAACAAGAATAAGGAAGAAATAGAAAATAGAGCTCAAGCATTCGAGTGCGAATGCGAATTGGAGAAAGTGTATTGGGAAATCAAAGAAATAATTGAGTTTATTGAAGAAGAAAATTTCAATTTAAGAAAGAAGAATGATGAAATAAGGAAACGGGTAGGGATAGACCAAACCCGTAAGGAAGAATGAGGTTCTGGGGACTTAAAGCCCAGACGAATAAAGGAAAAAGAAAGGGTAGGGATAGACCAAACCCGTAAGGAAGAATGAGGTTCTGGGGACTTAAAGCCCAGACGAATAAAGGAAAAAGAAAGAAAGGGTAGGGACAGAGCATACCCGACCTACACAATTACCGGATACGACTTTAAAGAAATAAAAACAACAGAAGATACGGACAACGTTATGATGGCTTCGACGAATAAAGAAAGATAAGATTAATTGAAATAAATTTCCTCAAAATTTTTCGAAAATTTAATTACCTAAGGAGGGGAGAGATGAACCCATGTGCTATAGGGTCCAAGGAGGTCGAATCCATGTATTTGGGGAAGAAAGGAAAGAAACGTACAGTTTCTAATGTAACATAGAGAAAGATCAAGCCAGGATTCTAGCCTAACATTGCGCAAGCAGCTCGAGCCAGGTGTTCGAGAGATGAGATCACCCCTCTTGACATTCAGAAGGAGCTGGTCATGAGTATTAATAACCGAGTGGAAAATTTCGGCTGTTAGACAAGGAAGCCTGACTCGGAAATCGAGCTGAGCTTGCTTGAAAACGACAACACCGCCTATGCGCCAGAAGAGGAATAATAAAATTTAACCCGTTTACGAGTATAAAAATAAGTAAACAATTACAGTACGGTGAATCATTTCGAATTAGAGATTCTTGTGTAAAGAAAAACCCTTTAATAATTGCACAGGAGAAAACTGCAAACGCAAGTAGACGTCATAGGGGATTTACCAAGGCCTGTGTGGAGGGGAGAAAGCAAAAGAACAGCAACACCCACACAGTTGAGGACGAGAAATTAATTAATATCTCCGAATTGCACGATCGATTCTTATGCGCAATGAGGTTATTTAACATTGAGAAGACGAGCTTTTTGAAGGTATAATTTTCATAATGGTGCAACCATTATTTTAAAAGTTGGGCACGGAAAGGGCTAGAGTCTTATCTTTTTGTAGCGAAATACTATAAAGCTCAGGGCATCACCAAGCCAAACATGCAGTTTCGAACAGTCCAGGGGACGTGACGCTGGAGCATCAGTACAAACAGTTCCAAACAGCCCGAGGGGGGCGTTGCTACGCATCAGTATTCAGACAGCCGTGTGGGGCGTTACTCTGCTTCACACCGAAGACAGTTTACCAGTACTCCTTGAGGGGAGAAACGCTGTATTACACCGCAGAATTAATATCCGATAGCCACAGGCGTCGCAGTATTAACAACTTGCGTGCCTCCATAAGGAGTTGTAAAGAAGAAATATTAAAGTATCGCCGTGTTGAAAAATTAGGAAAATCCTAGTTATTGGATTTTAGGTCCGACAGTACACAAGTTTACAGTGAAAAGTTCGTAAAATATAGTCAGAGCAGGTTGCGAACGTTGGACTTAAGGCGATAGGTCTTTAAATAAACGACCGAAAATATCATAACGTACGGAAGTACCGTAATAGAAAGATAAACAGTTATCTAATTTAAAGAACCCAAATAGGGAAAAACAGAGTAAGGTTCGCAACGTATTTCAGAAAAGTAGGAGTGCGAGAACCGAATAAACAAAGAAGAACGGAGACTATAGACATTATCTCCAGAAAGCAGACGAAGTATTCTAAAGCACTAGACTCGAGAAATACTAGCTGCTATAAAATAAATCCATCGATCATCGATAGGTTATCGAGGGGACCTCGATCCGAACAGACTTTCACTAGGATCGATAAACTAGATCTAAAAAGAAGCCGTTCAAGCTAGAGAAATAGCCGGTAATCCAGAATAGGATTCGAAGAATTAGGATTCCAGGGAAAAGTAGATGATTCGAGACTTTCGTATTCTGCAGGATAGGAAGCCGACATCGAATAAATTTCACCCTTGGAAACGGGAGATTAAGTGGTCACGTGTGATAGGCTAGGAAAATACGGCCTAGTGATCAAAAGTTGTGAAGTGTAAATTTATCAAGATTGTGTGTTTAAATAATATTTTTGAGTGTTTATTGTGTGTTCTAAATGGATACACCAGTGTATTAAAAATGTTGTCAATGTTAAGGGTATTAAATATGTGTCAAGAAGTGTTTGTACATGAGATGAATTTCTACAATATGGAATAAGTTGAAAAGTGTGGGCCAAAATGAAACACCGCACAAGGATAAAGGTCATGAGACGACCTTAAAAACATGTGAGTAATGAATTTCATTATATTTTGGTGTCGGGAAATGATTGTGTACAAATCCACCGGAGTTTTTGAGTAAAAGGGATGTGTTTAAATAAATAACTACCGAATACAAAAACGCGGTCTGAACAATAATAGAAATTTGAGAAACTATAAGTAATTATGTAAAAGAATAAATCCAGTAGAGGAAATATATGAATAAAATGTCAGTGTATTTGACGAATGTCATAAGAGCAAGCGAAATATTAATAATTATCATGAAAGATATTTAAATAAAAGTAAATTTGAATTATATGAAAGAAATAGCTTTTGAGCTTGTGTAAAGAATGAAGATATGAAATAATAAAAATAATAACCTAGTAAGGAAATATTAAATAAAGATCAAATTAATTGATGTGAACATAAGAGCGTTAGAGCCTTAATAAAAAGTATAGACATGATGTTCAAATGCATGTTCTTAAAAGAGAGAAAGTTATTGTTAAAGGAAAAGAATAATATAAAAATTGAGATGTGTATCAATTGTAAATACGATATTATCAATTCTTTGGATGACGCTAGGCTTAAATAGAAAGTACTAGAAATAAATCCCAGTGATTTACAGGTTGGTTTAAATTGGACAATGCTCTGACGTGTAGCTCTGCAGTGTCAATCAACTTACGAAGTGATAAACTGTTATCTGCTTGCACGTTAGGTAACTCGAATAAGCTTTGTATATGGCGTTGAATAGATAAACGAATGTTCCCATATCTATCCTTAAGAAGATTCAGAGCAACTTCATAATTATCACTGGTCAAAGAAAGTGCTTGAATCAGGTTAAGTGCGTTGCCTTGAACTGCCAGACGCAAGTAGTGAAATTTTTGTATTACTGGTATAGAAGTATTCTCATGTACTAAAGAATTGAATAATTCAAAAAATGGTTCCCATTGAATACCAGTGAATTTGGGTATTTCTAATTTGGGTAATATAATGCGTGAAGAAGATGTAGAAGATGCTGCAGAAGTTTGATCTTCTTGTTTTTCTTTTAAAGTTAAAGCCCTAATAAGCTGTTTAGCTTCAGCAAATCCCTGATAGTATAATTTTTCAACTTCCAACCTATCACTTTGCTGGTCCGGATGCTGAGTTTCTATACTGCATTGTATCTCATCATATTTCTCAAAGGCTTGTTCATAATTCTTAAGCCTCTGCGAAATTATGTCAAGATTACGCTCTTGGGGTTCGAGCTCCGTTAAGAAAGTACGAAACCGTGTGAGCTTGCCCTTACAAGAGGCTCTGGCGTTGCTGACTTTTTCATCAAGGTTAGGCATGTCAAAAGTTGTTTGTTACTCACGTCAATATTGTGACTTCGAGTACTGGAAGTCAGAGGATGACAGCTTGCTAGGTAGTAAGGTTTAGTCTGATGCGGAAGAAACCGGCTTAGCTTACGTTTCTCTCCTCCTCTGCTGAACATGCACCTCAAGCTGAAACGTACAATGTGAATTAGTGTTGAAACACAATGAACAAAAATTGTTAATGTAAAATCCAAAATATGAAACTTGTATAGGGATCCAGGGTGCAACATATATGTTTCCCGGGTTTCGGCACCAAAATTCTGGAGAAAAAGTTCTGCCCTAAAACTTCCCCATACGGGAGAACGAAACGCATCAGGCGAAAGCCTGGACAAAATAACTACTGTGGTCAAGAAAATTAGACTGAAGCGGTGCGGGGTAGTGGGCATGAAATACGTGACTAGAAAACCAATGTAGGTAGCAATACATTAACAATTTTTATTTCTAATAATAAATTTATAACCAATAAACAAATTGCACTTAAGTGCTTATCACAGAAATGAACAATTATAAATGTAGCAAAGTGTGAGGGCCTGATGACAAAAACCCAGATTAAAGAAAGGTCAATGAAACAAGCTTGCTTGATTGGAGAGAAGTTGAGCTTAACATAAAAAGGGATGCACTTTATAAAAAGAGAGAACCATAAAAATGATTAAGAGCGTAAAATAACTGGTGTGATATAAACTCTTCATAAAATTTGAACTTATCTTTGAAGAGCCAGCTCCTTAAAAGTTCCAGCTAGCAAACGTTGATTTAAAAGTCCTCACGGTTTCTTCATAAAGAGGCGTACATGGCCTAGAGATATGTGCACCATTGATAAAATGTCAACTCTCTCTTCTTTTCTAGCGAAGGAATGACATTTATAGCTTCCAAGTGATGATCCAGCAGTATTTCGAAAGACGATTCAAAGTATCCCATCTAAGGTGAAGGTGAAGAGTACAACAGCTGGCAATTAATCTTGCCATCTTGAGTAATACGTCATGGTGCAGATCTCGTGACGTAACTGCTAGGTAGCGTAGAGACTAGCGATGGTGTCATGAGATGCAGTAGCGGTGACCAGCAGGTTGAAGTAATCAGAAGTGATGATTGATCAGAAGTGGTGAAGAACGCCAGCAAGTGGCGTCTTAAATAGGGATCATGGAACCATCTCGAAGCTGGAGATCGCCCGACTGGACAAAGACCTGCCATTGGTCGAACGAAAGTCAGGATGACGTCAGTCGACACTACTCAGCGGACAGTGGATCAACCAGTAGATGCCCTGTATGTCGGGAGTGAGGACGCTTGAGGTAGCGAGCGACTGGAACACTCAAGGTGAGAACTATAATATCTATGAATAAGTGATTGATAACAAGAATATGCATATGGTTTAAGCAATTAATACATTTGTAAAGAAATAATTACCATTCGGGGATCTCGGTAACAAGAAATAAAATTTGACCGACAAATGGGCCAAGCTAAACACTGAAAGTATCACGAAAGTGATCACGAGGCCTAGCGACTCTTTCACTTTCCCGCCTTAATTGGCCCTTGTCTAATAATTCCTGATAGCCTCATTCTTCGAGGTGTCAGCCTTCTTTTTCTTTTCTTAATATCTCATGTCTTCTGCTCAAGACCCTCAAGGAGGCAGGGTGTGTGTAGCCCCACCACTTCTGGTGCACCCTGGATAGTGCTACATCCTCAAGGGCTCATGGCTGGTGAGTTCGGGAGATGGCAACCCTGAGGGTTTCCTGAGCGGGTCCGGTTTTACCCCTTTTTTCCATTGCCTTTGGGACGGACCATGTCCTCTTTCCGGAAATGGAGTGGTCTGTCCGCAATTTCAAGCAGACAATGTTACTCGCAGGGTACCAAAGGGTAAGTATACAAATTTTGGTTCTGAACGGTGAAACGGTGTAGATTTGTGCCAAAGGGCCTAAATGCAGGGAATGGGGTGATCTGTCCGCAATTTCAAGTGGACAGGGTTACCCGCAGGGTTCGAAAGGGTAAGTATACAAATTTTGGTCCGGATCGGTGAAACGACATAGATTTTTGCCAAAGGGCCTAAATGCAGGAAATAGGGTGGTCTGTCCGAAATTTTAGGTGGACAGTGATATTCACAGAGTTACAAAGGGTAAGTATACACATTTTGGTTCAGATCGGTGAAACTGTGTAGTTTTTAGCCAAGGGGCCTAAATGCAGGGAATGGAGTGGTCTGTCCGCAATTTCAAGCAAACAGTGTTACTCGCAGGGTACCAAAGGGTAAGTATACAAATTTTGGTTCTGATCGGTGAAACTGTGTAGATTTGGGTCAAAGGGCCTAAATGCAGAGAATGGGGTGGTCTGTCCGAAATTTCAAGTGGACAGGGTTACCCGCAGGGTTGCAAAGGGTAAGTATACAAATTTTGGTTCGGATCGGTCAAACGGTGTAGATGTTTGCCAAAGGGCCTAAATGGAGGAAATAGGGTGGTCTGTCCGAAATTTTAAGTGGACAGTGTTATTCACAGGGTTACATAGGGTAAGTATACAAATTTTGGTTGAGATCGGTGAAACGGTGTAGATTTGGGCCAAAGGGCCAAAATGCAGGAAATGGGGTGGTCTGTCGGAAATTTCAAGTGGACAGGGTTACCCGCAGGGTTCCGAAGGGTAAGTCTACAAATTTTGGTTCAGATCGGTGAAACAGTGTGGATTTGTATACATAACAGACAGACAGACAGACAGACAAACATTGAGCTTTATATAGATAGATAGCGCAAAAGAGCGCAATTAAAATAAAATGTCACGCTAGGAACGCGTAAAAGTTAATGTACTTGGTAAATTACTTATGAGAGGTAGTTGATTGTAGCGGATTGAGAATTGGTGTAAGTCCTCTATTTGTGACGTAGTATCACGAGGCCATTGTGTATTGAAAGGGAGCAAATGTATGGTATTGAGCGTAGGTCTTAAGCTATAGGCTGACCCTAAATCGCATTTTGTATAGTCCTCGATATGGGAATGGTTCCCGAGGCATGTGAAGAGATTCGAACTCAGAATCCTCTTATTGTGAAAGCCCCTTTATTATTCGTCGTAGAATGTGTATACTCTTCCCCAATCAATGAGGACCTTTCATGATTAATAAATGCCAAGATTACGAATGTGGTTTATGAGCCCAATAATATTGTGAATTTAAGCGAGGAGTAGAATGCCAGGTCTTCCCAAAGAATTGAGAATGAACGAAAAGCTGTTTGTAAAAATATAAAAGAGAGCTCTAGCTATAGACGAGACGGGAGGGTTCCCACAAAGTCATAAATAACGCTCGAGTAGCACGGTCAGACCCTCGGAGCAGGAGGGGTGTCTGAAGGCCGTCTTGTAAGGAGTAATGAATACACCGTGAGTGTTTAAAGTTGTTAACGACCCGGGCGTTGAACCGAGGTCCTTGTGGATTGATATTTCCGCTTGCCATGTTCAGATCGTATTTTTTTTAATGTGATAATGGTCTTATAAGACAAATGAAATAAATAACAATCCCTATTGTAATGTTGTATGAAGTAGGATTCCGTGAGATAATTGAAGGTAACTAGGTTCCGGGAGTGACTATAGTTTTTTTGACTGTGTCAAGTATCTTCATACTCTGGAGTACACAAGTAATTTCCTGATTGCCTTGATGTATTTGTGAAACTAGAGAGGGATGATAAAAGTTGAAAACATGTGAAATGCCCAAATATTGAGTTAGATAATTAACATGTAATTTTAAATGTAATTATACATTTGTTTTGTTGATTAAGAAAATATAAAATAGTAGTATTTGAGGTGTACAAAGAATGACACCATTATTATAGAAAGCATTGAGCCAAAAGAGCTCGGAGTTATATGAAACTTACAGTTGATGCTTTATGGAAGTAAAAATAATTAGGAATTGTTGGTTTATATGGAAACCATATGTTTTAATAAAATAATTGTTTTTATTCTTATGTTATTCTTTGTTCATTTGGAACAAGTAGATGATTATGGGTCAGTAATTTAATTGTTTAATTGTTTGTAGCGCCATAATTTTTATTAATTAAATGTGTTAAAATAGGAGTTGATTTTGTTGTTATTTTTGCAAGTGTATCCTCTAATTAATCCAAAATATGTGAGTCACAGAGTGGGTGAACTTACCGCTACCCCGAAAATCCCGAATTGAGCTACGCTGGTATACTGTGATTGGCATATTTCTTGCTAAAAGGGCACAATATATATATATATATATATATATATATATATGCGCGTAAACACGGCTATGGCGCTCCGCTGACTCATATTGTTAGTTCACACGTGTTTTGTCATTCATATGTACGTGTATCTGCAAAGCGCAGACGTTTGTGTTGCACGTTTGGTGAGTATTGTGATTACTGTGATTGTTGGTCATGCATAGACACCAATTCACATTGCGCGAACGTGTGTATATCAATAATTTGTGAATGAAAAGCAGAAAATCCTGTTCTGAAACGAGACGAAAATTTCGAATCAAGTTTCCAGGAAGACCTGTGCCTAATGCCAGCACAATTAGGAGGCTCGCTAAACGATTCAGGGAAACAGGCTCCGTAAATAATAAAGGAGTTGACAGACATTCTTTCATCAGAGGATGTCAGGTGTGTGTTACAAGAGAGGGGGGATATATTCAGCATCGCCTATGAGCACTGTAAGTACACATTATTGAACATGTTTGGTAACAGTGTGAAAGTGCACGCCGACCCCAGGCTGAACCAAGTACGCGCGGCCGCGATCTGCGCTAGCCACAGCCGGCTTAGCTTGCCGAGTTTACTTGCGTGCACAAACATAATCCTGGTTCCGCAGTTTAGGGGCTGCGACAACGCGGTCATGTAGCCCCGTGTACTTTGGGTGTGTGTAGAATCTGTCTGATAACCGGTGTTAATTGTATTAGTGTGTGTTATCTGTTTTCAATTCAAGTAAGGACTGTAGACATTGAATTTTTTAAAGTAGTTCCTACTTTTGCCACCAAACGCCACTAGTTCAGAACTGGTTACCAGATGCCATCGCAGTCGGCTCCGTGCGACGAACGTCGGAACCTAAGACCGTTTGTCAAATGTTTAACCCAACCAACAATATTTAGCTTCACACAGGTGTAATTAGTGGAAGGTTCTATAACATGCCATAAATCTATGACATGGGTTCGCCAGGTTTACTTCACCTCCGAAGGAAGGCATACTGAGGGATTTTTAACGCTCTTAAAAAATCTGACTGCTTCGGCTGAGTTTTAACCCGAAATCTTGGGCATAGAAGCTCAGCATGCTACCAACTTCGCAATAACATAATGACCTTGTAGTTACGCCTCTGGGTGGTCTTCCACTGAGCCACTCAAATGAGGCAAGCATTTCATATTTTAGAAACGTGGGTGGGTGTGGGTGGAAATATCTGTCACCTGAGTTAATTCATAACGATCGCAATAAGGATGAGAAATTACTTTTCATCATCGTATCCGTGGAACAAAGGCGTCCGCTTCAATTACTGTCCGCACTGCAGAATCTCTTGAGAGCAACAAATCTGCTCGTAAATCCATTTTGACTGAAATTGGATGGCGAGCCCTGATACATGTGTTCCATTTATTACATCTGTTTGTAATGCCCAGCGCGGAATTTGCTTTACGAGGCGCGCCTAAGTAGGTAAATAGCTTCGATACGGGGGATTAATACTAACAGCGGTTTATGGTCGATGATCAACTTCAAAAATACCCCAGCAAATAAACATGCAGGCTTCGTATGTAATATGTAAATAATGAATATCTATTGTACAGCTTTATCTGTGTAAAATGGCGCTCATGAAAACTGCGTGGTGCCACTGCACTCATTCTGACTTATTGATGAAAACAAAATCTCGAAATTTGAAAAATCTCCGAAGTTGAGGATGGTCATCATGACGGTATCATTTTATTGGATACAGATATCCTAGTTAGATATTCAGCCGTCTGGTATGTAGGTTGGAAAATTAAGTCAAGTCAAGTGGGAATTTTCGCACTTAGTTAACAATTAAATCATAGCCTCACTAATAAGAAACGTAGAATTTTGAGAGCTTACAAAGTTGTAATTCATACATAGGGCTTTCATGTAATATATACTGCTCAAAAAAATTTAAGCACCACTTTTTTCAAAGGCCACCAAATTTGGAAAGTTGACTGCACAAGGTCGAAATCTCAGTATGACGTTTTCCCCGACGCCTACCAAGCACATGCTTCAGCACAACTCCCCAACTTGTGTAGTTTCGGGATAGCGCCCCCAATACCAGCCCATTTTTGAAAACCGTAAATTGAAGTTTGCGAAAAGCGCTGTAGGACTTGTCGCAGGTTGCCAAAGCAGTCGAAAATGAATGAGTCTTGCTCTTAAGGTTCCACGAACACGTTGAAATCGTTACATTTGACGTTTGGGCATTTTCAACCCCCTTCATCATCCCCTAAACATGGACTACCATTGGGGGCGCCTGAGAAGGTACCGGATGTGTTTAACCACCTGAAAACCTGCACACCGTCCTCAGTTGCTGATTGCAGTAAGTTCTTAAGGTCTCCGGCAATGTTCACTCCTCCTAACACCCTCAACTGGCAAGGGACCAAACCACCCCGTCTTGATTCACCCCTAAGGAAGGTTTAAATCGAGATTTTATCAGTGCTGCTAATGGGGGGGTCTTCCCCTAACGTTTCAAAAGAGGACCTGCGCCTGTGTCGCCACCCCTTCCCTTTTTAAGGGCTGAAATGAGGTCTTAATCGCTGAAAGGGCTGTAAAGGTCCTTAGAAGTAGTGGTGACACGAAATCAACCCCTTCCGATGTTTGATTGACATTCCATCCCCCAAAGTTGACATTTTTGCACCCTCAACCCTCCCTGTCTGGACGCGTAACGCGTCATGGCAGAGTTTTCAGAGTTGGATCAAAATGAAGCTTATGGCCTGAAATGGAGCCCAAAACAGCAGGTAGGATGGAAATTCATCGGTAGGGTGGGAAACGGGACCAAAAAGTTTTCAAAAAAGTTAACAGCCTCTAGTAAGTACACCAATGCATAGGCAACCCACATCACGTCATTTTTCTCCCAATGCCAAACTTTGTAACCTATTGCCGATCATAGGCAACCCACACGCACGGACGTGATGTGGGTTGCCTATGCATGGGCGTACTTACTGTAGGCTGTACACTTTTTTGAAAAATTTTGGTCCCGTTTCCCAACCTACCGATGAATTTCTATCCAGCCTGCTGTTTTGGGCTCCATTGCAGGCCATAAGCTTCATTTTGATCCAACTCTGAAAACTCTGCCATGACGCATTACGCGTCCAGACAGGGAGGGTTGGGGGTGCAAAAATTTCGAATTTGGGGGACGGAATGTCAATAATCGATCAGAAGGGGTTGATTTCGTGTCACCACTACTTCTAAGGACCTTTACAGCCCTTTCAGCGATTAAGACGTCGTTTCAGCCCTTAAAAAGGGCCTGATTCGAAAAATCATACAAACGGGGGTTGCAGGGGAAAGGGGGGGGGGGTGACAAAGGCACAGTTCGTTTTTTGAAACGTTAGGGGAAGACCCCGCCATTAGCAGCACTGATAAACATCTCGATTAAAACCTTCCTTAGGGGTGAATCGAGAAGGGGTGGTTTGGTCCCATGCCAGTTGAGGGTGTTAGGGGGTGTGGACATTGCCGGAGGCCTTAAGAACTTACTGCAATCAGCAACTGAGGACGGTGTACAGGTTTTCAGGCGGTTAAACACACCCGGTACCTTCTCAGACGCCCCCAATGGTAGTCCATGTTTAGGGGATGATGAAGGGGGTTGAAAATGCCCAAACGTCAAATGTAACGATTTCAACGTGTTTGTGGAACCTTTAAGAGCAAGACTCATTCATTTTCGACTGCTTTGGCAACCTGCGACAAGTCCTGCAGCGTTTTTCGCAAACTTCAATTTGCGGTTTTCGAAAATGGGCTGGTTTTCGGGGTGCTACCCCGAAACTACTCAAGTTGGGGAGTTGTGCTGAAGCATATGCTTGGTAGGCGTCAGGACAAATGTCATACTGAGATTTCGAGCTTGTAGGTCAACTTTTCAAAATTTGGTGGCCTTTGAAAAAAGTGGTGCTTTAATTTTTTTTGAGCAGTATATAAAGGCGAACAGTATATATAGTATTGCGTGATTTATTGGTAGGAAAATATTTGCGATTTTTTAAACGTCATGAATCAAAAAACACGATTTAACAAGAAATACTTGTGTGGATGCAATGATTTTTTCCTGTAAAGAAAACACATGAATACGGAGGATGAACCTCATTCATGAAATTATCTTAAAAATAATTAAGAAAATTTACAAAAATATTTTTGAAAGGAAAATTAAATATAAAAGAACATAACATTAATGGTGGTTCATGATCGGAATTAATGTGTTTTATTTATATGAAAGAAAAATCATTCCATTAAGACTGGTATTTCTTGTTAAACCGTGTATTTTGTGATTCATGACGTTTAAAGAATCACAAATATTCTCCTATCAATAAACCACGCAATACTTTATATACTGTTCGCCTTTATATATGAAATAAAACTATTAACTATTAACTATTAACTATTAAGTTTGTAAGCTCTCATAATTCTATGTTACATATTAGTGAAGCTATGATTTAATTCTTAACTGTGTGCAAGAACTCCCACTCGGTGTGTATGAGCCCCCTTAAGTTATTTAAGTTAAGGTATGTTAAGGTAAGTTAAGTTAAGTAAGTAAAGAAACAAAGTAAGTAAGAAAGAAAGTAAGGACCACACAAAATTTCAGGTTGAAAGCAATATTTCGGAGAAATTAAATGCCTTTGAAATACTTCGCGCGGCGAAGTTAAATTAAGTTAAGTTAGTCTAAGTCGAGTCCAGTTAGATTGGCGAAACTTACTAAACTGGAGGACGAGGTTGGGTTAGTAGTAATGTTTTACCGAGTTTCATTGAAATCGCTGTAGCCGCTTAGGTCTTATCCAGGACACCCATACATGGACAAAAGGTGATCTCATGTTGTTGTTGTTTCATTTAAGGGACCTGGACATCGTCATCATTTAATCCCATGTACTTGGGTGAGTATGGATTTTTTGTCTGGTAACTTGTGTTATCGTGATGTGTATTTGTAATTCAGGTGAGGATTTGGAAGGAAGAGGCCGTGGTCTGAAGATAGGAACCATCACGCTATTCACCTGGAGTAAAAGTGGGAAACCACGGAAAACCACTTTCATGATGATTGAGACATGAATCAAACCCACTTCTACTCAGTTTTCTGCCATAAGGCTAAACTGGAACCCATTCCAGCCCTCAGATCACAATTACATTTCATAGCAGAATGGGGAACTTCTGCGGCGACATCCAAGAATCTTAGCCACTACACCACGGAAGAATCAAAATAGCACAAATAGTAATCACTTGAACAAACTTAGGCCTACACTATTTTTAGCCTACTTTCGATTTTTGCAAAAAATGAAAGTAGACTTATGAGATCTACACAGGGCCAAAAATTGTGTGTCTGTGTGTGTGTGTACTCTGAATGTCTGCCCCCCCCTATCAATTCGAACACGGAGAAACCGAATTGAACGGAATTTGGTGCAGAGGTAGCACTAGCACTCAGTGTCATATTATATATCGCCGCCATCTTGACGGAAATGTAATGGCGGCCACCCAAATGTTCAAAGCTTAATTCAAATTACGACCAACCTAATCATCTGATATCTACGAAAGTTTGCAACATTATACCTTTATGAATGGAGAATCTTTTGACCAAATTACAAGGTCATCAGCCCCATAATTTGTGGATGGAGGCCATGTATGTGTGCAAACAGATTCCCACTATATTTTCAAACACGGTTAAACCGAATTGAACGAAATTTGGTACAGAGGTAGCACTAGCAAAGAGCACCTCATATTCATGTTTAATATCCATATAGCAAGTTGTATTTCAACAGGCTATTACAACACTCATTCAATTAAACTCCTAGAAGAGGACAAAGAGTTATAACAATACCCATGCTTTTAGGAGAAAGTAGGCTAAATATTATTTACTGAACGTCTTGTTTTATGAACAAACAATACAGATTACAATCGATTGGCATTTGAGGGTGCGTAAATACGAGGGAGCCGTGTCAATAGATTTACTGGCACGTTGCAGATCATCTTGCGGCACCCAGGCGTCTCTAAAAGCCACAGTAGTTAAAGGGACGTAATACCGATAACATTATTATTATTATTATTATTACCTGAAATTAAATCCCCTTTAAACACCAAATACGGTAAAATCACCCAAGTCTGCATTTTTAAATAACTTGGCCAAATTATACAGCCCTCAGGACTTAATCGAATCGCCAATGAAGACAGAATGACTTAGCTCCAGAAGGCCTACAGGCAAACGTGGGCCCATTACAACAAGAAATGCATTTCGACGAACGCCAAATTACGACATTATAAAACAGTTATTCTTCCAGAAGCAACATATGCCGCTGAAACAATAGTAATCGATGGTCATTCGAAGATTAGGGAACTGGAAACGTAGGAGAGAAAAATTCCCCGGACGATCCACGGAGCAGTCAACAGAAACGGCATTTGGATGAAGAGACATAGTACAGAACTCTATCAAAAGACCAACACGATAAAAAACGCAGTGCCAAATTTTACACTCCCGTCCACAGGATGGCCACCTCCAGATTGCTAAAGAAACTACTTGGTATCGTAACATAGAGTAAATGCGGCACAGAATGGCTTAAAGAGGTACAGAGAGATTTTCAACTACAGAATAGAAAATTTTGAAGACCGAACTGAGTGCCACACGAAAATCGCCATTGGTAAGTTTCAACCAAGGTCATTACGTCGCATCCCGAATGCGAAGTGGGGCTTTGCTCTTTATAGAGACTCCCTTCAGTGTACTGTAAATATAGTGTAAGGCACTGATAAAAAAAATGAAATGAAATGAAATGAAACCAGCGAAGAATTGGACGGATGAGGGGAAGAGGGAGTATTCCGCGAGAATGAAGAGTTTTTGGGAGGAGCGGAGGAGACACACTTCCAAATGACATAATGTTATCAGGCTTAATCACTCCCCTGTAGGCGAATTTTCGCTTAAATAAATGAATACTTACCTGAAAAGTTTTAATATTTTCAGATTACTTGTGGCAGGACCTGCGTGCGTTGCTGTTCGGTATACTGCAGAGACATTCCGCAATCTCTCATCAGTTAATTCCAGCTGTCACAGGCGAGGTTTGATCTGGGGACCCTTCATCTCATCAATCTTGGTTATCAGTATGCAGATAGCTGCTCGTCCCATTTACTCGCCATCGCGTTGTTTATTATAACACCCAAGATACATTTACCATGATGTAACTTATATTCTAATCCTGTCACATCACACTTTTTCTCTCTCGTTGTTTTTCCCGGTGCAGCAGCTCGCAAATGACTCTCGCCGCCATGTTGCACGCAAGAAATGCTTATTTGTGGTTAATACACTGGAGTGACATGTTGTCGGTAGTAGATAGATTACTGCTGGGTGAATGATGAACAGCTGTCCTCTTAATGTACTTCGCGCGTCATTTTCTGGAGTATAGCATAGAGTTTGTCATAGTCGTCATAAGAAATAATAATAATGATGATAATATGATGATGATGATGATAATTGTTGTTTTAAGGGGCCTAACATCTAGGTTATCGGCCCCTAATGGTCTGGGTGATGGCGAAAATGACAATGAAATGGAAACCATAACGAAAATTAAGTGAGACTGAAAATACTTAAAAAATGGAACTTAGATTGAAACTACTCACAAATTGGAGAGCGGTAATACTTACAAAAGGGAATTTAGAACGAAAATACTCACAAAAGGGATAGATTGAAAAATACGTACAAAATGTAGGCTAGGTTTAAAATACGAACAAAATGTAATTGAAATTCAAAATACTTACAAAATGCAAATGAGATAGAAAATACGTACAAAATACTTACAAAATGCAATTGAAATTGAAAATACTTACAAAATGTACGGTAGATTATAACTACTCATTTGGATTAACAATACTTAGAGAATGCAATTTAGATCGAAAATACTTCAGATTCAAAATACCCACATAATGCAATTGTGAATCAAAATACTTGCAATATGCCCACCATACAGTACAAAATACAATTTAGATTTAAAATTCTTGGGAAATGCGGTTTAGGTTGAAAATACTTACAAAATGCAATTGCAATTCAAAATACTCACTAAAATGTCCCGCTCCTACATTGAAAGACTAACTAAAAACCAATCTTGATCGTCAATCTTTACAAAATCCATTTGAGGTTGAAAACACTCGCAAATTGCAATTTAGATCGAAAAAACGTACAAAATACGAACAAAATGTAGTATAGATGCAACAAAAAACACTAAAGGGAATTTAGATACACGGGGAAACTATTAACAAATCAGTGCGGGAATCTTAAAGAGAAAAGGAAAATCAGTGCGGGAATCGTAAAGAGAAAAGGAAATATAATGAAAAGAAAACAATAGGTCTGACCCCTCGAAGAAGGAGGGATCAGGAAAGATGAGACAAGGGCCAATTAAGGCGGGGTGAAAGACTCCCTAGGCCTCGGAATTCCTAATACTGTCGGGGTCGGAAAAGAACAAGAGTTGACCAAGAGAGGTCGACAGGAAAGAAAACGGAGAGGAGCCCAGCACAAGTAAGTGGAAGCAATGCCGGACTCAGCTGGGTTCCCGTGGTCGCCGACTCACACCCTACTAGATGTGAGCCCTTGGAGGAATGATAATAATAATAATAATAATAATAATAATAATAATAATAATAGTAATAACATGATGGTATTTGAAGCCATTGTTAGTGCTGAGCCTGTCATTGTTCATTCTGAAAATGTGGCCGTAGAACTTTAATTGCAAAATTAAATCCAAATACCTTGGAATTACTTTGCAACCAACACTGTCTTCCTTCAACATTCATGTTACAAAGAGAGCAACTGCAGCAATAAAGGCCGTATATAACATTCAACAGCTCCAACAAATTTCACTAATCACCGCAATAAAACTGTTTAAAACAGCCATACAACCGATCGCAACTTTCGGGATCAATCTCATCTGGGGCAAACTTACCTTCACCAACCTGTCAACAATTGAAAAAGTTAAACCCCGATACCTAAAACGGATTCTTGGAGTTGGGGAAGACAGCACTATCAAGGTTAACATAAGTAGCCTATGTACTAACAAAATAAACATTCTTCACTGAGGACATTACAGCACAATTCTGGCTACCAAATACAAAGGCTTATGAAAAGACTAAATGAGAAGAAAAAAGGCATATGGCCAGAATTCTACCCAACAGACCCTATTACAAGATCATAATGGAAGGTACAGAATACAAAATTTGGTTGAATTCCAATGAATAGCATGGACGTTACATGCAGTTAGACATTGGATGTAACAGCGCGCGTAAAATCATGTTGGCAACAATGTCATGCATGTGTTGGTCAGAAATAATCTGAAATAATATGGTCTATTGCTGTGCCAATTTTGATGAAAACCATTAGTTAGTATATAAGTTACATGCATTTTAAAATTGGACCTATCAGCAGGCTTAGAATCATGTTGGCAGCACTGACGTATATTGGTTACTCAAAATTAATCTAGAATGCCAGGTATTATACGTGTGCAAAGTTTAGAGCTATTGGCTTACATACTTTCTGATATATTGGTATTTGGATAAGTTAATTGAGAGCATTTATTAACAGTTGGCAGCCCTGGTGGCTCTTAAGAATACGCTCAGTCATATCTGGTAATGTACGCATAGCACATACGAAATTTGGTTGAATTCCAATTGATAGTGTAGAAGTTGTATGACCGACAGTAGTGGCTACGCTGGCTAACGCGCAGCATTAGGTCATGGGGCCAAGCTCTCTGCTGACTCGGTAGACGCGTGAGTTCGAGCCCCACCGTCAGCCGTCCTTGAAATGGTTTTCCGTGGTTTCCCATTTTCAACACCAGGCAAATGCTGGGACGGTACCTTCTGACAGGCCACGGCCGCTTCCTTCCACATCCTTGCCCAGTTTCATTCACCATCATTCATTTCATCTCTCATTAATTCCTCTCATGAGGTTGGCGTCAGGAAGGGCATCCGGTCGTAAAAACCATCGCCACAAAGACTTCCATCGCATCTCATCCCCGACCCCGTTGGAAAAACGGGAATAATAAGGGGTAGACATACAATAGTGTAGAAGTTGTATGCATTTAAACATTGGACCTATCAGTAGGCGTATAATCATTTTGGCAACACTGGCATGTATGGCCTCCTGGATATTAAACTGGCATATTATTATCTATACGTGTGCCAATTTTGAAATAGCTCCCATTCATACCTTCCAAGATATCCTACAAGGAGCTTAAATTTCGATTGCGATTTTTCAGCAGTTGGTAGCACTGACATCATTTTCAAATACGTCATTGAGATGTTCAGGTACAGATCTTTACTTCTACAAAATTTTGTTTCGATTGCTGCAGCCGTTTAGGAGTTGATATTAGGGAGGTTGGTGGTGGTGGTGGGGGGACGACGACGACACGTCACACACACAGCCAGACAGACAGACAGAAGGACACACATTTGCCCGGATCGATCTCATAAGTCTACTTTTTCCTCGTTTTTGCAAAATGTGAAAAGTAGGCTAAACATCAATTGACTTACAGTAGTGAAATAGAGAAGTAGACCTTCATCCATCGTCCCCTTGGCCCAAGAAGTCCAAGAGCCACTCATCCACTGGAAAGGTGATGCTTGATTACCGGGGCCATTGCTTATTGATATCAAGGAACTTGGTGTCTCTATCACTAGGGGAGAAATGAGCTGGGAAGAAAACGGGCAAAGGAGCTAGCTGTCAACCACAGGATGGATCAATGGCAACAGAGTTGGGAAGATGATTCCCGAGGGAAATGGACGTAGAGGCTGATACCATCTCTAGCTGACTGGATCGCCCGGAATTAGATTCTGACGGGTCACGGATACTTCCGGATATTCCTCCACAGAATAGAGCGAGCGAGATGTCCAGTGTGCATTTACTGCAATGCCATCAATGACGCATTCCACACTTTGTTTGTGTCCATTGGCTAACACAATGAAGATGCTTGAAAGTTGAGCAGGGAGAACTGCCTCCAGCTGACATCGTGCATGTTATGCTGAAAAATCAAGAATTCTGGGATCAGGTAGCAGTGTTCGTGGAAAGCACTTTGCGCCAAAACAAGAACGACTTAGATGCTAATAAGTGATAAGACTGTAAAGAACAACTGAAGGAAGAAGAGCGGTTCCGGCTGGAGTCACAAGTCGTAGGAGAAGGGTATTTAGTTTTTACTGGGTGAGAATCCAACTCCCTTGTGGAGTGCGGACTCTCACAAGCGTCTCAGGCAAGCTTTTCCTAATTCCCTCAAAAGGAATAATAATAATAATGATAACAATAAAAACAAGAAGTTCCGTAACGAACTAAAGAGCCTAAATTTCATGCCAATGATTATTCTACAGTATATGAACCTATCTAGAATAATGACGAAATTAAGTTGGTAATATCGAAATGTATAATTAGTTCGAAATATTCCTGGTATAATGTAGCCTAATAGAGCACTACAGTTGGCAGCCCTGGTGACTGAATATATTCTTAGTTCCATCTCTTAAGGTACAGAATACAAAATTTGGTTGAAGTCCAATCGACGTTACATGCAGTTAGACATTGGATCTATCAGCACGCGTAAAAGCATGTTGGCAACAATGTCACGCGTGTGCAGGTTAGAAATAATCGGAAATATGATGACAACTTGTTGTGCCAATTTTGGATAAAATCCATTTGTTAGTATAAAAGTTACATGTATTTTAAAAATGGACCTATCAGCAAGCATAGAATCATGTTGGCAGCACTGACTTATATTAATTGCTCCAAATTAATCTAGAGTGTCAGGTGCTATACGTGTGAAAATTATAGAGCTGTTGGATTGCATACTTTCTGATATATTGATATTAGGGTAAAAAATATAGACAGCATTTATTAACAGTTGGCAGCCCTGATTACTCTTAAGAATACTTACAGTCATATCTGTTATGTTACACGTAGCACATACGAAATTTGGTTGAAATCCAACTGATAGTATAGAAGTTACATGTATTTAAAAATTGGTCTTATCAGCAGGCTTAGAATCATGTTGGTAGAACTGAATTATATAAGTTACTCCAAATTAATCTAAAATGTCAGGTACTATACGTGAGCATAGTTTAAAGCTGTCGGCTTGCATACTTTCAGATATATCGGTATTTGGATGTAGAAAATAGAGAGAGCAATTATTAACAGTTGGCAGCCCTGGTGGCTCTTAAGAATACACTCAGTCATATCTGTTTATGTACACATATTACATACAAAATTTGGTTGAAATCCAATTAATTGTGCAGACGTTATATGCATTTAAAGATTGGAATTATCAGAAGGCTTAACATTATTTTGGCAACACTGTCATATATGGTCTCCTGGAAATTAAACTGAAATAGTATTATCTACATGTGTGCCAATTTTGGAATAGCTCCCATGCATACCTTCCAAGATATCCAACATGGAGATCAAATTTCTAGTGCGTTTTTTCAGCAGTTGTTAGCTCTGCCATCCTTTTCAAATATGGGCTTGAGCTATTCCGGTATACATCTTGACTCATACTAAATTTGGTTTCGATTGCTGCAGCCGTTTACGAGTTGATAGGGACACACACACACACACACACACACACACACAGCCAGACAGACAGAAGGACAGAAGGACAGACAGACACACATTTGCTCGATCTCACAAGTCTACTTTTTCCTCATTTTTGCAAAATGTGAAAAGTACGCTAATAATAATAATTCAGTGGGGAACGATCCTGCGCAACACTAGAGACATTACGGCGTGCAATTAAGGTGAAACGTCCGGCAAGCGACAAGGAGTGTTGCTGCTTCATGATAACGTACGTCCCCATACCGCAAAGGTCGTAACGCAGAAGGTACGCCAACTTAAGTGGGAGACACTCAAGCTGCCGCCCTATAGTCCTGATCACTCCCAATGCAATTATCACGCCTTCGGTCTCCTAAAGAGGGCGTTGGAGGGTTGACGATCCCTGTCTAACGAGGATCTTCAACCTAGTGAGTTGGTGGGATGGGTGTCACTATGCTCACGGCGTTTACCGATTCTGGACTGTATGCCCGTTAAAAGGAGACTTTTTGATCACGTCTCATGTATATGGTATTAATCTCACGATCATAAGTCACGGGACTTCGATAGAGTTACAAAAATCAAGTAGTTCCATGATGGACTAAAGAGCTTACTTTTCTTAAAATTATAGTGACCATTTGAACAGTTGGCAGACCTGGTGATTCTAAATATATTTTTAGTTCCATCTCATAACGTACACAATGCTCATGCAAAATTTGGTTGAGGTCCAAAAGATAGTATGCACGTTATATGTATTTAAATATTCAATTTATCAGCATGCGTAAAATCAGGTTAGTGACACTGCCATAAATGGGATTCCCAATCTTAAATTGAAATTGTATGTGCCAATTTTAAACGAACTTCATTTATCAGTATGGAAGTTGCATGTGATTCAACATTAAACCTATCAGCACGCATAGAATCATGCTGGCAGCACTGTCGTATAACGGTTACTGAAAATTAACCTACATTTGCAAGTATTATATGTATGCAAAGTTTAGTAATGTTGGCCTGCATACTTTCTGATATATTAAGATTAGAATAAAAATGTATACAGTGCATTTTAATTGCAATGGCATTGGTAGCCCTGTCGACACTTAAAACTGCATGTTCATATCTGCGAAATCCAATAGATAGTATATAAGTTACATGCACATAAAGATTGGACCTATCAGTAGACATAGAATCATGTTGGCAACACTCACATGTATGGGCTCCGGTATATTAGTCTAATGTAATATTATGTATATGTGTGTCAATATTGGAACAATTCCCATGTATATCATATCCAACATAGACCTCAATTTTCAATTGTGATTTTCCAGCAGTTGGTTGCATGGCTTCATTTTGAAATATGGCCGTGAGATATACAGCCATAGGTCTTTACTCATACCAAATTTGGTTTTGATGGCTGCAGCCGTATAGGAGTTGATAGTGGGACACACACACACTCAGACAGATAGACAGACAGACAGAATGACAGACGGACAGACAGACACACATTTGCCCGGATCGATCTCATACGTCTACTTTTTCCCCATTTTTATTAAAAAATGTGAAAAGTTGGCCAAAAATACAGTCACCACTGAAACACAGGTTATCATACCTTGTTTTACATGCGTATAGAGGGTTGTTGACCAAGATGTATCAACAGTGCTTTTGGCAACCTTTTATATAAATTCTAAAATTATGTGTGCTATTATGATTCTTGGTGTTTTGTTCTTGTGTTTTGTGTTGTTTTTGTTTCTCATTGAGGAGAGAATTGTAGTCAGGAGGTCAATGATTAGTGTTTGAGGCTGTCTTTGTTAGCAGGTAAATGAATAAAAAGAAGAAACTTTGTAAAAAAAACTACGGATTTTAACTTGATTTACGACACTTGTATCAGGTCCTGGTTATGTGATACACACAGCAGGAATCCATCGTTAACTTCTTAAAATCACACCCATTTTCTCTTCACTTCAAAATCTTTATTAGTTTATTGGATTTCCAGAAGCGGTTACTCTGAAAAAAGGATAGAGCGAGACAGAGAATGTAAGGAGTGTAAGGGAGTGAGAGAGTAAGTCTCTATTAGATTCCCTCTTAATGAGTTTCCGAGCTAAATCTGATAGCCTTTTCATTCTCTGCTTCCATTCTTTGTGAAGTCTGAGAGGTCGGCTTTAGCGGTGGGACTTGAAAGGCAGGTTTCAATGCAAACAGACAAATAACATGGTCAAGACATGAGAGTGTCCAAAGTGTCTTGAGAATGCCTGAACCATACCATTTAAGCTTTTATGGTGCCTCCCTTTGATCCGAGGAGAGAAGGAGAAAGCCTTAGTAGAGCTTAGAGACCGTAGACTACAAAAGTATAAGAGTTGATCAAATTATGTGGAGATTTTCTGCCCTTTTGTTACTTTCCCGACAGACATACAAATGTGACCACTGAATACCGAGACTAGTCCTATAAATGGAAACAAAATTATCTGAAAAGATGGTATATTGGCTTTCATGGCCAGTGAATTGAAACTCAGCATTTTTCTAGGTTTGTGCCGTGTTTTGTGTAGGGATTCGCCTAGGACACCAAGCTGGCTGATCAGCGCGCTCTTGGTGTCCATGTCCGGACTGGCCGTGAAATCCAACATACCATCTTTTGGAAGCCTTCATAGGGAGGTTATGGCTGCTTGAGCTTTTAGTTCTCGCAGTAAAGAGGCACAGGTGCGTTTCATAAAAGGGAGATGGTTCGAAGTTCGCTACTCCTATGCGGGTCAACGCGGGGACACCAAGAGCCCTTTAACTGGTGAGGTGAGGTCATATAGACTCCCAAGGAATAAAAATAAAACCATGTGTGCTGCTTTAATTAAATCTTGCAGGAAGCTGTTGTTTATGTTACCTTCTTATCTGTGTGCTGACATTTCACAGCCTCGTTGATGAATGTTTAGTGGCTCGCGATACAGAATGGCAAAACACAGGAACAATACAGCCTGTAAGAGAAACTGGTGACATTTGTTTTGGAGTTGAAATTGTTAGTCGGTAACGCGGTATTGTTTCGTACCCTTGAATAATTTACGGTAGCTCATTTTCAGTAAGATCTGTAAGTAAGATTGTAAATGCATTACATAAGCCCGGCCGAGGCTGCAACATTAGCTTGGCTGGGGCAGCTGCCGTAGCGGAGAGTAAAACCATCTCCTGACGGTCTGACTTTACCTGGCAGACCCTGTATAACGCCTGGAACATCACGATATCTCTACTTCATTCCAGAAGCCCCCGCAACAGCGCCACTTGATTTAAGACTTGGAAATAGGAAATATATTTGAAGAAGAAAAAAAATAGACCGTTCAGTATTTCAACATGAAAATTAGTATGTTACTAGGCTTTTTATTTTAGCTCATAAGGAGTTTAGTCTTACTTTGGCAGCTCCTAATTTTAAATAGATATACTGTAGCCTACTTGAAATCCATTACGAAAAGTATGGGACATAATTTAAAGGAACTACTGTAAGATTTATTGCAATAGTAAATGCCTTAAATAAATAAATAAATAAAAAATAAAAATAAAATAAATTTATTAATAAATAAACAGACCATTTGATTGGTGAATATCAAGCGGGTTTTAGGAAAGGGCGTTCATGTGCTGAACAGATATGGAATCTGAAGATGATTTTGAAGATCCGCAGATCCAACCCCACAATTGTCACCTTTGTGGACCTAAAGAAAGCATATGATTCTGTGGACAGGCAGACCCTGTTTGAGACGCTAGAAGAACTTCAAGTGGACAGGAAGACCAGAGAACTGATTCGTCAGACTCTCACCAATACAACATCGAAGGTGAAGTTTCTTGGGGAAATTTCTGACTCTCTTGAAGTACGAACAGGTGTTCGCCAAGGAGACGGACTTTCACCCCTTCTATTTAACCTGGTTCTAGATAAAGTCATCAGAGAGTGGGAAAAGAACATCAAAGGCGTTAGCATAGGAACTGCTGGAAACAAAATCAATGTGAAATGCTTGGCTTTCGCAGATGACCTAGCGATTATCACTAGGAACAAAGAAGAAACTAAGCATGCTATTGAGACATTATACAGAATAGCATCACAAGCAGGCCTTCAAATATCATTTGAAAAAACCAAGTACATGAAGAATTTTCAGCAAAAGAAGAAGAAAGAAAAAATAGAAACAGCGTATGGAGCAATATCACAAGTAGAATTTTTTAAATACCTTGGAGAAATAATTCTTCCTTCAGGAGTGGACAGTTTGGCTAACACAGAAAGAGCCTCAAAACTTCATAGAGCATTCAGACTAACATGGGATCACTATAATAAAAGAGTAATGTCACATAATGCAAAACTGAAACACTACAAAACAGTTGTACTACCGGAAGCTCTATATGCTTCAGAAACCATAGCTTTAGGAGGTCATTCTAAAATTGCAAATATAGAAAAGCAAGAACGTAAAATTCTTAGAAAAATATTCGGCCCCACACAAGAAAACGGAATTTGGATTAAAAGACGAAATTCAGACCTATACCGTCACACAGATAGTTTCAGCAACACGGTACGAAAAAGACGTTTAACATTTTATGGACACCTCTTCAGGATGGACGATTATAGACTTACAAAAAGGTTATTCAATGTAATAAATTCTCAGAAATCAAGGATAGCCTGGCTGGATGAATCAAGAGAGGACCTGCAAGAGTTGAACATCGGAGAAAATATTCTGAGAAACCGCAAAGTCTTCAGGACCGCAGTAACAAAGCACAAATTTAGGGTGAAAACTAGTGGCAGGACTGGAACCAAGTGGACAGAAGAACGGAAGAAGCAGCACAGTGACTTCATGAAGAGATTTTGGGAAGATAGGAAGGCGAATATCATCAGGCCGAAAAACAAGTTCAAGCGCGCTCTATAATGGGCAAAACGCAAAAAGAAGAAGAAGAAATAAACTAATAAAGAAATAAATACATAAATAAATATATAAATTTATTAATTAATAAATAAATGAGTAAAATATTATAAAGAAAGAAAGAAAGAGAGAAGGAAGACCGAAAGAAAGAGAGAGAATTAATACATAAAGAAGAAAGAAAGAGAGAGAGAGAGATATATAGAGAGAAATAATAAACTATAATAAACAAGTAGTTCCGTGAAGAACTATACAGCCTATTTTCATGTATCCTACTTATATCAATTGCCTCTATATACATACAAAATTTCAGTTTGATTGCTGTAATAGATTTGTCGATATTGAGAACCGACTAAATATTTCGGATGGTCGCCATGTTGGATTTTATATATGTAGGTCCTAGAGTTATCTACTGTTACCTGAAGATTATTGTGTACGTGTGGCAATCAAACTTAAATCGCATGATTAGGACACAATGAGTAACAAGGAGATTTTAAAATTTCGCACAGTTGCCATCTTGTGGTTATGGAAACAATTTAAATAAATTAGATGCCAGTGGATTAACATTCGTATAAGGATTTACTGTACCAAGTTTCACTGCGCCGGCCCCGTGGTGTTGGGGTAGCGTGCCTGCCTCTCGCCCGGAGGCCCCGGGTTCGATTTTAAAACTGACGTGAGGGTTGGAACGGGGTGCACTCAGCCTCGTGAGGACAATTGAGTAGCTGTCTGACAGTGAGACAGCGCCCCGATCACGAATACCAAGATTAACGGCCGAGGGGACCCGACGCGCTGATCACGCGTCACCCCAATATCTGCAGGCCAAATGGCTGGGCAGCGGTCGCTTGGTCGGCCTTAGCCCGTCATGGGCTGGATAGTGCCAGGGGTTGACTTTTTTTTTTTTAAGTTTCACTGCACTCGGATGGTTAAATTGCCAGAAACGTCCAAGTGACTATTTATACTTCGCGTCGCCGCCATGTTTGATTTGTGATAACCAGGTTATTTAAAGTCCTATAGGAGAACTTAAGTTAATAGCCCCTATGAACATAAAAAAATCAGTTTGATTTCTGTAATAGATTCGTAGATATTCAGAGCCGTCTAAATATTTCGGATGGTCGCCATGTTGGATTGTTAAATGTATAGGCCATAGAGTCATGTACCATTAAAGGAAAATTATTGCGTAGGTTCATTATTCAAACTGTCACTACGATCGCATGATTACGACACAAGAAATAAAAACTTAATTTTAAAATTCGCACAGCCGCCATCTTGAGGTTATGTAAACAATTGAACTAAATTAGATACCAGTGCATTTCAATATGTATAAACATTTCCTGTACCAGATTTCATTGCGTTTGGAACAATAAATCGCGAGAAAGGTCTATTTAAAATTTTCAAATTCGCTCGGTCGCCATGTTCGTTTTGTAGTTAACCGGTTCTTGAAAGTCTTATAGATGAACATCCAGTAGTTCCCTTTATCTCCGTACAAAATTTCAGGGTGATACCGCTAATAGTTTCAGAGATATAGAATGCCGGTGATATATTTCGCACATCCGCCATCTTGTTATTATGTAAACAATTGAACCAAGTTAGATATCGGTGCATTACAATGTGTATAAACATATACTGTACCAAGTTTTATTGCGTTTGATTGGTTAAATCGCAAGAAACGTCTATTTAAAAGTCGCAAATTCGCGCGGCCGCCATGTTGGTTTTGTAGTTACCAGTGTTTCAAAAGTCACATAGGTGAACTTCTAGTAGTTCCGTTTATGGCCGTAGAAAATGTCAGGGTGATACGGGGAATAGTTTCGGAGATATTGAATGCTGGTGAAATATTTCGCACAGCCGCCATGTTGGATTGGTCCGACGTAACAAAATTTGAAGGGCACGGTTGGTGTCGACCGGAATAGTGCTTTGAACTTACCTAGTTTCATTGAAATCGTTCCAGCCGTTTAGAATGTATTAGGGGGGGGGGGGGGACATACACACACACACACGCACATACACACGGACAAAAGGTGATTTCATAAGCCTATTTTTTCAAAATTGAAAATAGGCTAAAAATAGCCACAGAGAAATATTTTTAGGCGAAAAGTGCTAAAAATGGAAGGATTCCAAGGGTGGAAGGGAAAGAAAACCGGCTCGAAATGGTCCGAGGAAGGGAAGAGGAAACATAGTGTGATGATGAGGGAATACTGGAGGAAGAAGAAGGAACAGCAAAGGACAAAGAATTCAAATTGGCTCGTGGTCCCTACACGACCAAAACGATAATAATAATAATAATAATAATAATAAACAAGATGTTCAGTAAAGAACATATAGCCTACTTTCTCCTAAATCCATGGGTATCGTTATAACTCTTTGTCCTTTTCAAGGAGTATAATTGAATGTTGGTTGGAGTAGCTTGTTGAAATACAACGTGTTATATGGATATTAAGCATGAATATGGGGTGCCCTTTGCTAGTGCTACATCTGTACAATATTTCATTCAATTCGGTTTCACCGTGTTTGAATTGATATGACGAATCGATTTGCACACATACATGGCCGCTATCTGCAAACAATTTGGCTGATGACCTCGTAGTTTTGTCAACCGATTCTTCATACATAGGGGTATACGGTTACAAAATTTGGTAGAGATCAGATGAATAGGTTGGTCGTAATTTGATTTAAGCTTTGAACATTTGGGTGGCCGCCTTTACGTTTACGTCAAGACGGCGGCGATTTAAAACATGACACTGAGGTGCCCTTGCCTAGTGCTACCTCTGTACCAAATTTTGTTCAATTCGATTTCACCAAGTAAGAAAAGATAGGGGGAATCCATTTGCACACAACCATGGCCGCCATCCGCAAATTATTAGGCAGATGACCTCGTAGTTTGGTCAAAAGATTCTTCGTACATAAAGATATAATGTTACAAAATTTGGTAGAGATCAGATGAAGGTTGGTCGTAATTTGATTTAAGCTTTGATCATTTGGGTTGCTGCCATTACGTTTTCGCCAAAATGGTGGCGATATAAACCATGACACTGAGGTGCTCTTTACTAGTGCTACCTCTGTACTAAATTTCGTTAAATTCGGATTCATCGTGTTTGAAAAGATAGGGGAAATCGATTTGCAGACAAACTTGTCCGCCATCCGCAAATTATTGAGCAGATTACCACGTAGTATGGTCAAAAGATTCTTCATACATAAAGGTATAAAGTTACAAAATTTGGTAGAGATCAGATGAATAGGTTGGTCGTAATTTCAATTAAGCTTTGCACATTTGGGTGGCCGCCATTACTTTTACGTCAAGATGGCGGCGATTTAAAACATGACACTGAGGTGCCCTTTGCTAGTGCTACCTCTGTACCCAATTTTGTTCAATTCCGTTTCATCGTGTTTGAAAAGATAAGGGGAATCGATTTGCACACAAATATGGCCGCCATCCGCAAATTATTGGGCAGATGACCTCGTAGTTTGGTCAAATGATTTTCCATGCATAAAGGTATAATCTTACAAAATTTGGTAGAAATCAAATCAATAGGTTGGTCGTAATTTGATTTAAACTTTGAACATTTGGGTGGCCACCATTACGTTTATGTCAAGATGGCGGCGATATAGAACATGGCACTGAGGTGCCCTTTGCTAGTGCTACCTCTGTACTAAATTTCGTTCAATTCGGATTCACCGTGTTTGAAAAGATAGGGGGAATCGATTTGCAGACAAACATGGCCGCCATCCGCAAATTATAGGGCAAATTACCTCGTAGTTTGGTCAAAAGATTCTTCATACATAAGGGTATAAGGTAACAAAATTTGGTAGAGATCAGATGAATAGGTTGGTCGTAATTTGAATTAAGCTTTGAACATTTGGGTGGCCGCCATTACGTTTACGTCAAGATGGCGGCGATTTAAAACATGACACACTGAGGTGCCCTTTGCTAGCGCTACCTCTGTACCAAATTTCGTTTCAATTCCTTTTCACCGTGTTTGAAAAGATAGGAGGAATCAATTTGCACACAAACATGGACGCCATCCGCAAATTATTGGGTAGATGACCTCGTAGTTTGGTCAAAAGATTCTTCATACATAAAGGTATAACGTTACAAAATTTGGTAGAAATCACATGAATAGGTTGGTCGTAATTTGATTTAAGCTTTGAACATTTGGGTGGCCGCCATTACGTATACGTCAAGATGGCGGTGATATAAAACATGACACTGAGGTACCCTTTGCTAGTGCTACCTCTGTACCAAATTTCGTTCAATTCGGATTCACCGTGTTCGAATTGATAGGGGGGGACAGACGTTCAGAGTCCACACACACACTCACACACACACACACACACACAGACAGACACACAACTTTTGGCCCTGTGTTGATCTCATAAGTCTACTTTAATTTTTTTTTGCAAAAATCGAAAGTAGGCTAAAATGAATAAGAGGTGCCCTTTGCTAGTGCTGCCTCTGTACAACATGTCATTCAATTCGGTTTCACCGTGTTTAAATTGATGTGGTGAATCGACTTGCAAACATACATGGCCGCTATCTGAAAACTATTGGGCTGTTGACCTTGTAGTTCAGTCAAAAGATGCATCCCACAAACGGTATGGTGTTACAAAAATTGGTAGAGATCAAATAAATATGGTACATTGGCTTTCACGGCCAGTGAATTAAAACTCGGCAATTCTTCTAGGTTTGTGCCGTGTCTTGGGTGGGGTTTCGCCTAGGACACCAAGCTAGGCTCATCGGCGGGCTCTTGGTGTCTCCGCCTGGACCCCCACAGGAGTGACGAACTGCCCGCCACCTCCCTTTATAGTAGGTGCAACTGCACCACTTGACTACGAGAACTAAAAGCCCAAGCAGCCTTAACCTCCCTATGAAGGCTTCCAAAAAGATGGTATATTGGCTTCCACGGTCAGTGAATTAAAACTCAGCAATTCTTCTAGGTTTGTGCCGTGTCTTGTGTGGGGTTTCGCCTAGGACACCAAGCTGGCTCATCGGCGGGCTCTTGGTGTCCCCACCCGGACCCTCACAGACAGAGTATACACACTCACACACACACACACACAGACACACAGACAGATAGACAATTTTTCGCCCTGTGTTGATCTGATAAGTCTACTTTCATTTTTTGCAAAAATCGAAAGTAGGCTAAAAATAGCCGACATAAAACACTAGAGATGCTTTGAAAAATAGTTTGGTCAATCGGAGATTTTGAGATATGTTTTTAGAATACTTCTACTTACCTCTCAAGAATCACGGTTTAAAGATTAAACTAAATCATTCTGGCCTTTAGAAAGTAATTATGACAGAACTTTGAAATACCCAGTAGGGTATATCTAACAGAATCCCAAATCTCCATGCTAGAACACTGGAGCGTACATTGGGCTAACCAAGCTGTTCTGGAGCGACAGAGAAATCTACTTCCACTCAGTGCTATTGAGTGCGTGTCGTCAGGGCGCTGTGTGTGTAACAATAACTG
Organism: Meconema thalassinum; assembly: GCA_946902985.2. NCBI lineage: Eukaryota > Metazoa > Arthropoda > Insecta > Orthoptera > Tettigoniidae > Meconema > Meconema thalassinum. Next base: position 29,588,047 of record OX336394.1, read on the forward strand.
GGATTAACATGCATTATGAGCGACAAGTCCGAGCCGACAGCACACCACAGAGCCTCAAAAGCCAACATTGAACTCTTCTAATGCTGGAGTATTCTTGTTTTAATCAGGCTCAAGACTGGATTCGAACTACAACAGAACACCACAGCACCAGAGCCTCGGAAGTCAATCCGGAGCCATGTTAAGGTTTAACTATTCTCATGTTATAATGTTTTATTTGCAAGGAATATCACACGTGTGACGTATAGCCTCATATTCTTCTAATGTTTCAATATGGCCTATTTAATTTTAAAAAATAAGCAGAAAGTGTCAGTGTTACCAACTTAATGGTTTTCACACTAAACATGGTGGTGTTCATAATTATTTTTCCGTGTGGCTTACCAGGTGCGCATGCTATCATCATGTATATTGCTCTTGGGAAGATATCCGCATTCAATCCCTCCCTATATTATTCTGCTAAGGTCCCATTCCAGTTTTGTACCTAAAATAAGGTCCCATTAACACCAACCTACACATATGGGGTACCTACAGGTTCAGCATAACCCAATGCGTAAGCGAAACGCACTCACTTACTCATTAAATGCCTCACAATTAAATAGATACCTTAAAACATGTATATTTAAAATGAAATAATGAAATAATGCAACTTGGTAACCATGGTAACAGAATCTCACAGGTCCATCTATTTCTGTAAGACTCAATGCAATTCCAATTATTACATTTCTGTGAAAGTTTCCAGATGGTTATAAGGTTATCACTGAACCAAATTAAGCTGTACAATTCATCAATGCATACAGTATAATTCGCTTAAGGGGGACAAGGGGCACTCTAGAATTTTTCACGCAATTTTCACGTGTGAGTGTGGTACGAAACGTCTTTTTCACCCGACTATAAAGGGTCTCCGAAAACCACAAATAAGGCCCTTAAATTAACAGTGTCTGGAATATTCCCAGAAAACTAACTTTGCTCTGATATACCTATGAAGGAATGACAAACCCCTAACCACTGCACCAGTAGCTGAATTGATAAAGTCTGATTATTCATACCAAGGATAAATCAGTCATAGCATTCATGATTGAGATTTTTCTAAGTGTACTCTTTACAACTAGAATATTCGCGGGCGAAGCCGCGACGGGTAATGCTAGTATTAATAATAATATTAATATAATAATAATATGGCCTCGTGTGCCGGGTGCAAGCTTTGTTATTTACGCCAAATGGGCAGCTTGCATGTCAAATTTTGTTGTTCCCTGGAGCGCTATGAAAGTCAAGGAGATTTGATATCAAAGCTCTTTGACAGTAATGCGTTTTCTAGTAGAGAATGAAGGAACTTTTTGTGTTGGCGAAATATCCCGAGATTAATTTTACCATTATGAACACGGCCTACTGAATTCAGATGGGTTCGTTAACATGCCAACAATGTATCACATTAGGGGCAGATAACCTCACAGTTCCGCCCCTTAAAACAACAATAACTAACTAACGTATCACATGCGTGTCGTGATTTTTGTTGCCTTTCAAAAATCACTTACCATGGCCAGCTTGTGGTTGATAGCCCGATACGATAACCACTCACCCTCCGTGGCAAGCAAGATAAATAATAATAAATATAATGTTATGGATTTTCATTACACCACAGTATCAAGCACCATGTGCCTCGAAAACCTTATTCGTTGGAGGCAGATCTCTTGTTAAAAACGTAGAGAAAAAAGAAAGGAGAATATTGAGGAAAATCCTTGGTTCAGTTAGCTCAGAAGGAATCTGGATCAAGGGTAAGTCTCAGGAGCTTTACCAGCATGCTGACACCTTCAGGGAAAGGCGATTGAAGCTCTACGGCCACATTCTCAGAGTGAACAATGACAGGCTCACCAAAAGGATTCCCAACCTCGCTCTCTCAATGAAAGTCCAGAACAGGCTAGAACATTCTAAATACAGTAAAACCTGAGGCATCCATGATGCGATGTGAGTATTGAAACCAGTGGCGTATACTGGTCTTAAGATCTGAGTTAACACTGAGCTTAATATTACACAAATTATGCTTTTGAACTGCCGTGCGAAAAGAGTTCATATTTGAAAACCCTTTTTTCCAGGAGTGTGTTTACATATTTATAACTTGTACCCCGCCCAATTCATTGCGCACAATCATGTTGACCGACTAAAAAGCAGCAAAAGACAATCTGAATAATATCGATAACTCTTGAGAATAGCAAATGCCGCAGCTCAGGGGGAATATTTTAAACCACGCGTGCGCTATGGAACTAAGTGCAAATGTTAATAAACAAACTGTTTGTAGGTCCCCAATGAAAATATTTGCTGCAACACGGTCAGCCACTTCCGTAGTTTACTTTCTCCAGTAGGTTCCATAGATTATGTTTATATTTTTCGAATCACGCTGGGCAGAGTGTTTTGTTTGGTATACAGAGGTGTGTAAATTATCAGACTCAATGCTAGTTTTCCAACATTTCATTTTTCCTTTTTTGGCTTAATGCAGTAAAAAGGTTTACGTAACATTTTCTTTTCAAATCATAAACCAATAGTCTTACATTGTCTCTTAGAAAACTGACAGTAAAATGATCTCTTCAGAATTTCCACTGATTGGCGAGCCTTGCTAATGAAGAATGACTCACGTTTTGTTTGTGTTTCATTACATTATTTTAGTTTTATTGCGAATTCAAAGTCCGTTATTACAGATGGTCCGTTCTTGAACTATTCAAAAACTCTCTGGCAATGGATTGAAATCAGCTGTTTTAGTGGGTACATTCCAAAGTAAATGAAACGAGAAGTTCCGTGACGAACTAAAGAGTCTACTTTTCATGCCAATGATTATTCTACAGTATATGAACCTATCTAGAATAATGACGAAATTAAGTTGGTAATACCGAAATGTCTAATTAGTTCGAAATATTCCTGGTATAACGTAGCCTAATAGAGCACTACAGTTGGCAGCCCTGGTGACTGAATATATTCTTAGTTCCATCTCTTAAGGTACAGAATACAAAATTTGGTTGAAGTCCAATGGACGTTACATGCAGTTAGACATTGGATCTATCAGCACGCGTAAAGGCATGTTGGCAACAATGTCATGCGTGTGCTGGTTAGAAATAATCGAAAATATTATGATATCTAGTTGTGCCAATTTTGGATGAAATCCATTTGTTAGTATAGGAGTTACATGAATTTTAAAATTGGACCTATCAGCTAGCATTGAATCATGTTGGCAGCACTGACTTATATTAATTACTCCAAATTAATCTAGAGTGTCAGGTGCTATACGTGTGCAAAGTATAGAGCTGTTGGCTTCCATACTTTCTGATATATTGATATTAGGGTAAAAAATATAGACAGCATTTATTAACAGTTGGCAGCCCTGATTGCTCTTAAGAATACTTATAGTCATATCTGTTATGTTACACATAGCACATACGAAATTTGGTTGAAATCCATCTGATAGTATAGAAGTTACGTGTATTTGAAATTTGGTCCTATCAGCAGACTTAGAATCATGTTGGTAGAACTGAAGTACAAAGTTACTCCAAATTAATCTAAAGTGTCAGGTACTATACGTGTGCATAGTTTAAAGCTGTCGGCCTGCATACTTTCAGATGTATTAGTATTGGGATGAAAAATTAGAGAGAGCAATTACTACAGTTGGCAGCCCTGGTGGCTCTTAAGAATACACTCAGTCATATCTGTTTAAGTACAACACATATTACATACAAAATTTGGTAGAAATCCAATTAACACACACACAGCCAGACAGAAGGACAGACAGACATTTTCCCGGATCGATGTCATAAGTCTACTTTCACCTCATTTTTGCAAAATGTGAAAAGTAGGCTAGAAATATAAAACGGACTCAGCTTAGGTATCCCTCAGAATCTCCAATTTCGAAAATATCTCCACGTAATTCCTTATGGGGAAAGTCGTAAGTCCTTAGGGGAGAAAATGACCCTAAGTAGGATAATAAAAACAAAATTGAATGATTTTGAAAAATAAAATTGTTACTGATTTAAATCAATTAATTTAGTGTGTTAATTTGCACACCTCCGCAGTATTTTGACAACATTCACCGCGGCCTAATGGAGGAGTGATGTAATCTAGATTACTGAACTCTTTGTTCAGCGTTCTGCTGATGACTACGTCCATTATATTTAAGGAGACCTTGTACTGTAGGGTACAGGGATAAAATCTGTGAATTTGTCTACTGTTTAGACTGATTACGCACATATTTTTGAATAGATCTACGTTTGTTTCATAAATTTCAAACTGAGGGATTTTAACGCTCTTAATATGTCCGAGAACGTCGGTCGGGTGTGAACCCGCGACCTTGGGCATAGATGCTCAGCTACCAACTACGCCACAGAAGCCGCCTATCAGAGGTCTGCCATCAAGTTTGGTGAAAATTGTGCTTTTCGTCCATTATAAATAGGTGAGCATAGAATTATTCTTTCTCTTATTATTTTTCTAATTTGAGTACTACCGAAAGGGAAAACATTAAATACGTAAGGATAGTCTGTGTAAAATGAACAATTTCTTAATCAAGTATGCTGCAAATAGAGTGCAGCTCCTTTATCCTCTAAGATGCTGTCTTCATTGTAACAACTAATCGTTAAGGCAAGGATAAGAGCGAGCACAGCATTATCTCTCAAGTGTCTGATTATAGCGATAATCACTCTTCACATTTTCCACGCAGGTGAACACGTTTCCCATCACTTGCAACGCACCATACTGTAGTCATACTGTGCATTCACTTCCTTTTGCCATAATGAGAAGGAAGTATCTTTCATCCCCAGCCTCTCTGTCTGAACAGTAATTAACACTATGCTATTCAAGAAATAAAAGCGAGGAGGTGGGTGGGCGCTTCTCCCTGGAGCTCAGAGATGAAAAGCAAAGATTCGCAACGCAACACTTCTACTGAAAGGGGAATATCTGCGATACAGACACATGTGATGTTCTAAAGAATGCTGCAGCTCTCGGAGGATGCATATCATTAACAAGAATCCCTTGCAGCCTCCGGATACAGTATACATCGCAACTCAATGTTATATTTAAATAAATGATATCTTCCACATAAGCTCTACTTTTGTAACATCGTAAATGCTTATAATTAGAATTTATTTCAGAAGTGAATATGTATTATACAGGATAACTTGGAACTCCAACAAATAATCGTCAATAGAAAGTAGAACATTTGAATTTAAACAAGTAGTTTCGTGAAGAACTATCAAAATACAAATTTTAGTTTGATTGCTGACAGCCTCTGTCCAAACTTGCTGCAGCTGCCCTCGTGGCAGTGGTGCACACTTACACGAGCATGGCTACGCTGCGGGATTGTTGTTGTTGTTTTTATTTAAGGTGTTGGAAATTTCGAACCTTAATTTTCATCTCCCTGTATTTTGGGTGTGTATTGGAATACTGTAGTCTGATAATAATCTGTTTTCTCTGTGTCTATAGTAGTATATGTATTTGTAATTAATGCAAGGAATGGAAAGGAGGCGGTCGTGGACATCATTTAGGAACCACCCTGGTGGAATAGAAGTGAACAAGCACGGAAAACCACTAGACCAAAATTGGCAGAGCCAGAAATAGAACCCAGCACGTTTGGTGATGATGATGCTGATGAAAATTGTTGTTTAAAGGGGCCTAACATCTAGGTTATCGGCCCCTAATGGTTTGGGTGATAGTGATAATGAAAGATGATCAAATGAAACTTACAAATAAAACCAACTACTCTCTTACAAACTAGAAGAGTAAATGGGAAACAAAGAGGAGGAGAATGTAAATAAAAGACAGGAGGAAAGGGAATGCTCTCAACTCTCGAAGAATGAGAATTGAGGGACTTGGAGGGAAGGAGAGTCAAGAAAGGCAGAGAGGAAAGGGAGAAAGGAGAGGGTCCACCCAAAAGGCAATGGGAAAAGGAGGAAATACCAGACCCAGCTCAGGAATTCCTCAGGGTGACCAACTCCCGAACTCGCCAGCCATGAGCCCTTGAGGGTGTAGCACTACCCAGGGTGCACCAGAAGTGGTGGGGCTACACACACCCTGCCTCCTTGAGGGTCTTGAGCAGAAGGCAGGAGATATGAAAAGAACACAAGAGGTCTGACCCCTCGAAGAATGAGGGATAAGAAAAGATGAGAAAAGCGTCTATTATGGCGGGAAAGGGAAAGACTCCCTAGGCCTCGGATACCCTAATACCGTCGGGGTCGGAAGAGAACAAGAGTGACCAAGGGAGGTCGACAGGAAAGAAGCCAGAGAAGAGTCCGGCACAAGTAAGTGGAAGCAATGCCGGACTCAGCTGGAGTCCCGTGGTCGCCAACCCACGTCCCACAAGGTGTGAGCCGCTGGGGGAGCCAGTACGTTTGGCACCGGAGTCTCAACATCTACCCCTAGCCCACAGAAGGCTGTTGTTATTTCAAATGGGGGACTTGGACATCTTGGCTATCTCGCCCCGTGTACTTGGGTGTATGTAGGTCTAAGAGAATGTGTCTGATAACCTCTGTTATTGTTGTGTGTGTAGTAGTGTGTGTGTTTGAATTGAAGGTGAGGATTGGGAAGGAAGAGTCTGTGGACCTAATTTAGGAAACCAGTGAAAACCACTTCCAGAATGAATAAGATGGTCTTATGGGCTTTCTCATTACTGCCGGGTTAGGCTGAATGAATCCCATTCCAGCACTCAGACCAGAATTATATTTCTTGGCAGAGGTGGCAATCGAAGCCAGATGTCCCCCCCCCCCAGAGGCTCACAACAAGTAGGAGGTGGGTTGGCGGCGACCACGGGACCCCACCTGAGTCCGACATTGCTTCCAATTACTTGTGCCGGGCTCCTCTCCGTCTTCTTTCGTGTCGACCTATCTTGGTCAACTCTTGTTCTCTTCCCACCCAGACGGTATTAGGGTATCTGAGGTTTAGGAAGTCCTTCCTTTCCCGCCTTCATTTACCCTAGTCTCATCTTTCCTGATACCCTCCTTCTGCGAGGGGTCAGCATTCTCTTTCTCTTCATGTTATCTCCTGCCTCAAGGAGGCACCACTTCTGGTGCACCCTGAATATTGCTACACCCTCAGGGGCTCATGGCTGGTGAGTCAGGAGTTGGCGATCCCGAGGGATTCCTGAGCTGGGTCCGTTTTCCCCCCTTTTCCACTGACTCTGGGGTGGGCCCTCTCCTTTTACCTTTACCTATCTGTCTTTCATGGCATCCTTTATTTGTTCACCATTTCTTCTTCTAGTATGTAAGTCTGTAGTTAGTATTAGTTATAGTTTTCATTCTCATCTCATCTTTCACGATCATCCAAACCATTAGGGGCCGATAAACTAGATGTGAGGCCCCTTAAAACAACTATTATCATCATCGTCATCATCGAATCCGGATATCCACGGTATCAGCCTAGGAAGACGGAATATTCATGTTGTCGCCGGGATCCGACCCACGTCTCGTATCGTGGAACGTGTTTCAACTGTGGAGGTGCGCAAGCTTACTAGGCAAGAGTCGAGTAGAAGTCGCAAGTTCTGTATAAGAAAGTAGCCGACCCGCCCGGAGCAGCGCTGAATTACCATAATGACAAGTCTTGTCTGCCGCAATTTTGGAGTCAACCAAGCATTGACAAGAAGCCGCATTATGATGCTAAGAACTCATTGTACAACTGATGTAACCTGTTGCTTGGCAATCCGTCAAAATGAGCCTCTCCAGATACAAGCCAGCACACTGGCACAAGTCAGTTATGTATCTTACTCATATTATAGGAGTTAAGGCGTCACTGTACGGAGTAATTGGTCCGCCAGGAGTTGGATAGTCAGACCATATGTGTTGCACGTTACCTGATTAAGTTTAGCAGTGCTAAGTAAAAATTCAGACTTTCACGACCGGCGTTGAAAAAGGTATGTCTGTTTCGCGGGCTTATAGGCCGCGTTCTAAGAACATTTTGTTGTCCTTAGAACACGGCCTATAAGCCCGCGAAACAGACATTCCTATTTTAGCAGTGTTATTTATTAATATAATATACTAGCAACCCACTCTGGATTCGCCCGGGAACAGTAATGAATGCATTAAGTGATAAGAGCTTTTTTTTTTCGATGTCAATGACTACGCCCTATATCCGTTTACGTCTCGATTAATTACATTATCACGGAGATGCATGTGCAATGAATCCTTGTCAGACGTAATTCAAGCATGGCGAGGTGCACGAAACACTAATTTCCCTTCCGTCCAATCTTAACTTGACTGTGAATTCTGCGGAACGAAAAGTTCGCAGGGGACATGAAGAAAAGATGAGTTACACTTCCAGGGAAATTCCAAACATAACCACTCTTCTCTGAAGTGTTAACTCAACACGACTCGACAGTTTGCTGCTGGCTGTATCTGGGGTATTAAGCTCGGCCGCTAGCTAGGCTGCAACTGGGACGATAGGTTTGCCCTTAGCTAGCTCGTAAACTGTCGCCTCAATAATTGAATGGAGATTGTTGGAAGAAATAAAAACGTAAAAATATTTATAGTGGGCGAAGTATTGAAGATAGAGATATGCTCTCACAGACTTTGTTGTAGAACGTTTTATGCTGAATAATTCTTTCACTCATAGTATATTGATATTTTTAACGGTTTGCCCAGCGTAGGCTTAAAACACGCATGGATACCAGGTTTTGTGTTCGACAATTTCACTGAAATCTTTACTATCTGGCTTCCTTTGATCATAAATAAATAAATTTCTGCAGAAACCTTCCTCGAGATATCCTTTACAGAATGGCGAAAACCACATCAAAATCCATGCAGAGGCTCTCGAGATTATCCGTGACATCCAAGAATCGGGGACTTTGATTTATACTACGTAGATATACCCCTAGTAATACTGTTTTATACAGCCCAACTAACACCTGTTGTCAGGTCGATATTTATCTGCATACTGAGACCGTTTAGTTGCGTCAACAACCACGATGACTCAACTAACGACACATAAATCGAATAAAAAATACCATGAGGATCAGGTGACCTTCCATAAAGGCTAAAGCGGCACGAGAGTCCGTAGTCCACAGGGATCGTGGTACATGGTGACGATGGTCATAGACCGCCTAAGGAAAGGTTCACCTTAAAACTAGACTGAGAAAATAAACATCCAGACTCATGTAAAACACCGTGAAAATTTATTAAAATTCACAAGCCCCTAGCCTAGTTCGGAGGGTTATAATCGGCTAGTCCGCAAATTAATAAATAAACAAAGATAAAGAACAGGTCCCCTACCTGAGAAGTTACTGAAAACCCTCGCGAAAGATCTAACTCACAATGATAAAGCAACAACAGCAACGCTAGGAATATGGTACGACGCAAGTCCCTAGTTCAAGTTACAAGATCAAGCTAATATCTGAATTTACATTTAACAGGGTAGCAAAACAAATCTAGGTTAGGATGGTACCATTTCGACATTTAAATTTAACATTAATTCAACTAGCTAAGTCCTATCAATTTACAAAATTTACGGCGATGACGTCCGTAAAAGAAAACAATTACATCCCAAAAGCTAAGTGTACAGCCATGAAAAACAAACAATTTAATTATGCTTAATAACTATGTGCTAACAGCACACAATAAAGTAACATGTAGGGTTTAATACACTTGACATCATAAATTAATAACGAAATAGACACAGTAGTTTTATTAAAAATTCCTGTCTACACCTTGGTTTACTCTTTGTAAACCATAGTCATCTAATGTGTATAGTTACGGTGACGAATGCGCAGTTGAGACCACGTCTGACATCGCATGGCCTGAGCTCCACAAGCTACGAACTCTAGGTTCGCACATGCTTCAGGTCGCTACAAAAATGTCAACTGTCCTAGTCATTTCCTCACAAGGAAATTATCTTCAACTGCACGGCTATGTCAACAGTTCCAGAATGCAAAGAACAAAGTTAGATAGAAAGAAACGTTAGTTAGGCTTGTTTTACAACAATTATGCGTCTTATTATTAGGATGTCGGTTTATAGGTTTATCGTAGGTTTATGGCGAATAACATTGACAATAGCCTGGGCACGGAGTGTCTCCAACTGAGATCATTCTCCACTAAAAAGCCTCGACTCAACAGTCGGAATATAATCAACGAGTATAACAACTCGGACACACAATAACACGGGTTACCAGCGGCGCTAAGCTCGCGTTCAATAACTCTGGGATAGGCCTTACAACAGTTACCTTCCAATAACATCTGGTCAACGGGATCATCCCGGACAAAGCATACAATAACATCCTGCTATAACAGGGTAGACTTCACCATCCTATAGAAAACCTTACATAACTGTACCTGTCATACGACAATACACGCAACAGAGCGTTAAACTAACAAAAACCGATCCATAAAACAAGTGATCAAATACAAGAGTGGAAACTGATTTCCATAAGCAAAATAGCAATGAAAGGAAAAGCGAATACAAATTGTACTCTGTCCTCGTCTATAGTAGTTTTGTCTCACAATGAAGCAGGCGTGCTCTAGGTCACTGGGTTACATAACCAGTTTATTCAAGGCCGGCGATTTAATCAATACAAAACCTGCACCTGGCCGGTTCATAAAAAACTTTACCATAGGTTACGGATCTCTACAGAGTCCGTGTATCAAACGCACGCTATAAATCTGAGTATAGTAATACACTTCCGTCTTTCTACCAAAGACGTCTAAATGAAAGTAAACTTACAATAACTGAAGCCCTTAGCTTTAAAAATTCAACTCAGTAGTTGCTAGAACATCAAATAAAAACGTGTCTTACACGACATAAGCAAAAAAATATGATAATGGTGGCACAGATTCACACACTAGATCTGCTTAATGATACGTTGGGAACCGCGTTTGATGCTAGGCAACGAAACATTCCTTCTAGTTGTTAGGTTCAAACATGACCAAGAATAGCTTCTGAGCTTATTCAAAATGAAATATAATGCATTTACAAACTGGTAGTTACTGTCGACTACCTAAATGATACGACCGTTCTAACGACAGTCAGGGGTGTAACAAAGGATGGCTGCGAAGAATGCAGTCAATTAATAACCAAGGCATCTGATTGCCATAACTACAGTCAGCAAAGACTTGAAAATTACCCCAAGTAGGGTTGAACAAAATAGCCTCAAAATGACTACGATCAGGTTCAGCAAAAAGGTAGGCATTGACGTTCCATGACGTTCACCAAGCTGCACCAGGGCTGACCAAAATGTCTGACCCCAAGGGTGTCTCACTCTAAACTGAAATAAATGACATCTAACTAATCTAGTTACATCCCTACCTAGAAAAATGGCTGACACTGAGTGTGGTTGATTCACAAACTACATTAAAACTACTATACCACCAGAAACTAGAACAAAGAAGGGGTGTAACAAAAACTCACGAAATGGAGGAGCTCTCACTCAGCTCTCTATTCCACAACAAGGGTTGTACATAAACCTCTCTGGCTCTCTGGATCGGCATCCTCCTCATCAGGATTCCCATCTGGACTCCCCCAAAGACCAGGGTTCGATTTGTCCCTGTCGACATCTTCGTGGATATGCCTGGAAATGGCATTTTGGCTCCTTCCCTCTCGTTCATCGTTCTGGAAGTTCCACCATCATGCTGGTTCCTGTAGAAACGTCACCCCCCCATACCGGGATGGTATTAGCCCATGGTGACTGCTTCAAACATGGTGAATAAAAGTCCAATCACGTGGGTAGCGAAATAAGTTGCGTGATTATTCATCCTCTCACTTCCAAAATTATAATGTCCGTCGTGACTATTATTGGCTTCAATTATAAAATACGACACAGCCTTAATCTTGCAGATGTGGATTAGCATGTGAGCTAACACTATTTTGTAATGCTGCACGTGCTAGTGACGCTACTTTTGTATCACGCGGCATCCGTGAATTATACGACGTTTCAAAGATGAAATTTCCACTTTGGCAATTTAAATATCTCATACAATTATAATCACACTTATTCAGGATAATTGTAACACTATTACCTGTATATTTCCACTAGGCATCTGCCCTCCACATACGCGTGGGTAATATGTGATGTTACAGCAATGTTGTGCAATACACTATACTTGCCAATAATTATTTCCCAAGCTTCTTATTTAATTCACTGGACTTCAACTACAGTGAATTAGTATTTGCATGCTCGATGGCACCTTATAATCACTTTTAACGCTAAACAGCGGATATTCTTCTACGTCTCGTAGGACAAATGTAATTCCACGCCTACACAAGGCGGATTCTCAAGACGCAGTGCTCCGGTACTGGGTGTCTCTAGAAAGTAGGTCGTCAAAACGAAAACGTTGAGCGACTACTTACGTTCCTTTTTGCGTATCTGCAAGGGTATTACCTTACCTAAAGTAAAAATAAACATTCTCCAAAATGTTTTAATAATGCAGCATGACGAAATGGAATATTCTGAGTCTCGTAGGAAAGATAAAAATAATTAATAAGACCTCAGATAATAATTAGCAGTTTACACCAAAGTCAAAAGTGCGATTCACCGCTACTTCAAAGTATCGCGTGATCTCTCAGCTTCACGTGGCTTCCTGGGTGTGTTCAAAAGTACAACATCCCATCATAAATGCTCTGTCATAAAAAAATATCACATGAACCATAGCTCAGCGGGTTCATCTGCCTCTCTGTCGTTTCAAATAAAATGTTGGGATAACATTTTTATTTGCTTTGTAATTCATTCATGAGTGATATTTTTTTAGATTGGCTGCATTAAAGGTTCCAATGCGCTCTCCTGTCCTAATGTCTTCTATCACATAACTTCCATTGTTCAAAGGCTGTCGGATACGACTAGGGCCATAATACAAGGATAGAAATTTCCCATATATGCGGTCTATAGGACTAGAAATTCCGGGTCTCCTTATAAGGATAAGGTCTCCTTCTACTAGTGGTTCTCTAAACCTCTGGCGTCTAGTTCTTCTCAAGCGCTTGGCAGCTTGTCTGTCCATAGTCTCTCTCGCAGCTAAAAGGCTGCTGGCATGTGATGGTTGTAAACAAGGTGGATTTACAATCACACGATCCCATATTCTCAGCGGCATCTGGTTCAAATGCAAGACCATAGGTATTTGACCAGTGCTCTCATGTACTGTTGAATTAATACATTTTGCCATAATAACAAGGACTTCAGTCCATCGCCAGTGTTCTTCTTGACAATATAATCGACAGAATTTTGCGATAATAGACATCACGCATTCTGCTGGGTTGCTCTCTGGATGTCGAATAGATGATAAAACATGACCTATTTCAAGCTCATTCATGGCATTGGCAAATTCTGCTGAGGTGTACTGTGATCCGTGATCAGTCAACAAGAATTGTGGCTTTCCTGCCTCCGGTATCACTTGACGTCTAATCCTCTGAATAATCTGATGTGCAGTAGCTTTTTGAATCGGATGAAGCATCGTATATTTCGTGAACACATCCACCGTTACAACGATGTATCGATTCCCACGACGAGCCTTAGGTATTGGGCCATACAGGTCCTGTGCATACAACTCTCTAGGTTGAGTTGGTAGTATTGGTCTAGGTTGTTCCTTCAGCAAGTGTGACGTGTACTTGTTCCGCTGGCATGCGTCGCAAGTACGTAAACACTGTCTAACGGTGGCTCCTAACCCTTTCCATGTGAAAGACTCCTTGATAGTTGCAATGGTTTTGTCTGTTCCACCATGTCCAATGGATAAATGTACCATAAGAATAACAGATTCTTGGTATCTCCTAGGAATAACTGCACGCAGTTGAGTGTGGTCCTCGTCTACAAACTTGTATAAGACACGATGATAAATCAAATAATCATCTGCAACAGCAGCAATCCTTGCATAATGATCATCCTGTGGATCCATTCTTCGTTCTAGGAAAGGGATAATATATCTGAGTTCCTCCTCACGTCGCTGTCCTTCAGGTAAATGACGAAATCGACGAAGGTGTTCCTCGCATTCTCCCTCGATGTCTATGGCATTAACAGTAGCTTCAGGATTCCGGCTGAGGATGTCGGCCAACACATTCTCTCTGCCTGGTCGATAAACTATTTCCAAATCGAACTGTTGGAGAAACAGCGTCCAACGTGTGATCCTGTCGCTTGCCAGTCTTGTTCTCAAGATGAAGGTCAACGCATGATGATCGGTTCTCACAATAATCCTCTGGGCGATGTAATGACGTTTCCTCTCATCATCTTCCTGCAGTAAAATGGCTCCTATACCAATGGCAGATGCATCAGTTTCTAGAATAAAGTTCCGAGAGTAATCTGGATATTCTAACTGAATGAGTCCACAAGCATCTGTTTAGCTCTCCTGAAAGCTATCTCGCATTCATCATTCCAGTTCCACCTGCAGTTCTTTTTCAATAATCCTTGCAGTGGTGCAACAGTTTCGGAATACTTCTCACAATGAGCAGCAAAGAATTGGAGAATTCCTAAGAATTGTCTCACGTGTTTCACACGGGTTGGTGTTGGAAATGCAGCAACAGTTCTAATCTTTGCCGGATTCGGTCTATATCCTTCTCCATTGATTATGTGTCCTACGAATTTCACTTCTTCCTGAAAAATCGACACTTGTCAAACTTGACCTTAAAATTTGCCTGTCGGAGATTCTCAAAAACAAGGCGCAATGTCTTTAAATGCTCTTCTTCTGTTCCAGAAGCTATGATTATGTCATCCACATAACATATTACTTTCTGCTTCACTTCATGAGTCAGCTTGGTATCAAGTGCTCTGATTAATGCGGCTCCGGCATTTTTCAATCCAAATGGTAGTTTTTGGAACACATAAGTAGTCTGATCAAACAAGAATCCAGTATATTTCTGAGTATGCTCAGATAATCTGATATGGTAATAAGACTGAACCAAGTCTAATGATGAAAATATCCTTTTTCCTTTGAACTTCCTGAGAATGTCCCTAATCTTGGGCGGTCTGTCGTGCTCAGGAGCTAGGCGTTCATTCAAGGCTCTGGCATCAAGACAAAGTCTCAAGCTTCCATCTACCTTAACCACAGGTATTATGGGATTCAAGAAAGGAGTCGGTGATTTCTTGATTGTGCCTGCTGCTTCCATCTCATGGATCTTCTTAGCAGCTTCTTCGAGATGTTTCTCGGCAATCGGATAGATCCTTTTCTGGAATGGGGAATCGTCCAGTAATACAAGATCATACTCGTAGTCTAATATCTCACCAGGTGTGGTGTCGAATATATTTCTGTATTCGTTCAGTATTGCCTCAAGATCCTCATGTGTGGGTGCTGATAACGATTCTGCCTCTCCGTCGGCATCTGGTGTCGCCTCAATTTCCTTGCCATTTAATGCTTCGACCACGTCTACTTCGGATAGGAATTCCGGTTCTTCTTCAATTAGGCTCATCTGAATTGGTTCGTTCGGCTTGAACTCTACCGTATTCCGTCCCATGTCAATGATTCCATCATATTTTCCAATGAAATCTGCGCCTAAAATGGCATCATGATGCAGGCCCTTCATTACGAGAAATTCGTGCAAGTACACGTGGCTCGAAATCTTCACAGTACACAAAATCTGGATTTTGCACGTTACAACGCGGTCAGGTATGACACCTCTGACTCTTACAGCTGAAATGGGCAACTCCGTCACCTCAGAGTTTGCTCTCAGTCTGGCATGGCAATCGGCGGAAATTACACTAATCATCGCTCCAGTATCGATGAGTATGACTACACTGACTTCATTCAAGGTGGCTACAATCTTGGGTAGACGTGTTAATTCATAATTGTGGTTCGTCGTTCGTCGTTCGTCCAACAAGTCTTCTTGGATTGGCTCCCAGAGTAATATAGAGGCAGTTACTCGGTGCTCAACCAAACAAGAATCTATTGATTTTTCGGAGTTTTTTTTTCTGTCATGGCGAGAAGTACTGGGCTGGTTCTGCTCCGTCTCCTGCGCCGAATGTCTATTTTCCCTCGAAGTAGGGTTCCGTTCTCCCTCTTCTTGGATCTGCAATTCTCTCAATTGTTGGAGGTACTCACGGCTCTCCCGTGCTCTTCCTTTCCAATCCCTGTCTGGCTGGTATCTAGGGTCTCGATTTCTGTCGTAATCCCCACTATATCGATAGTCTCTACGGATACGTCCGTGTTGCTGATTTCTTCCTTCATTCCCTCGGCGGTTGTTTTCATGACGTCGGTTGTCGTCCGTCCTTCGGTCGAATCGCCGGTCCCAATGACTTCGCCGGTCATCATGTCGATTTCGAGTATACGGAGTGTTATTCCATTCTCTCCTGTTATAACTGTAATTGTTATCACGTCGCCCAGAATCCTCTGTGGTTTGTGTTTGTTGTGGCGTCTGGCTCACTTTATCAACAGTCGTCAGATTCATATGTCTATCCTCGCGCCTATCAGC
The DNA here is from genome assembly GCA_946902985.2 of Meconema thalassinum. Classification (NCBI taxonomy): domain Eukaryota; kingdom Metazoa; phylum Arthropoda; class Insecta; order Orthoptera; family Tettigoniidae; genus Meconema; species Meconema thalassinum. The sequence continues at coordinate 29,604,373 of OX336394.1, forward strand.
CTTCTGCTGACGGTGTGTAGGAAACTGTTCTGTGTTAGCATCCAACCTTCGCAGTATCTGGTCACACTGCTGGAAAGTGGATGCCCCTGCAGCGATTAACACACGTTGTACATCCGCAGGGTACTGCCAAACAATTGTGTTCACCAAATCTTGTTCGGACAACGGAGGCTGAAGACAACGGAGCTTCGCGAGCTGTATTGCGAAGTAATTCGCATAACGAGTAGGTGTATTGGAACTGTACCTTCGAGTGTACATCTCAGCTCGGATACTCTGCTGGATGTCGCTCGACCAATATGTTCTTAATAACGCTTCCTTAAAGTCTTGGTAGCCAGTAAATGAGTATCGGAATGCTCTGAACCAGGTACCGGCTTGTCCCTCAAGCAGTCGCTCTATAACTCTTAGTTCCCTCTCTGGAGTTACCATAGTATCACGTAAGTAGCTTTCGACATTTGCTAGGAATTCCACTGGAGTAACACCGCTCCCAGTTCCCGAGAAGCGAGCTGGTTGCTCCTCTCTTGAACGAATTATGGTGACATTTCCCTGCGTATTCGCGGGTCTGAAAGTATTTTGCATGTAACTCTGCGTAGGAGTGTTAGTCTCATGACTAATTCGATTAGATGCTGGTTGAAACGGGTGAGCGTCAAAGTTCAAGGTCTGATCTTGCGCTAAATTAGTGAATTGTGACGGTTGCGATTCCATAGGCGCGCTGGGTTGGAAATGGGTAGGCATCATTCCTCCTGATTGAGATATAGGCGTTTCCTGGGATTCTCCCATCTGTGGGTGTACGTGTCTCTCTCTTGGAGTCGTCTCGAGTCTGTCCAGGCGTCTTTCTATTACTTCAAGACCTGGGATGGTTCTGGCTGCGACTTTGTTGCCTAAGTCGTTCAATTGCAGCTCGATCCTGTCAACCTTTCCCTTGAGGTTTGTGTCCACCTCGCGTATGGCCGTCCTAAGGTTATAACTGAGGTCTAACCTCTCGGTCACCGCGACTTCCTCAAATCTCTTTTGTAAGGAATCGATATCTCCTTCAACTCTGGACATATTTTCTTGGATTTTACCCACATCGTCTCTAACCTCGGCTACCTTAGCCTCGACTGTGGTCTCGTGTTCGTTGAGGTCACCTCTCAATAACATGAGGTCAATTTTGTGTTCCTCATGATGAACATCAACTGTCTCACGTAGACTGGCTACGGTTTCCGTCAATTCAGAAATGTTTCTCCTGTTGGTGTTAAGTTCCTCTTTAATCTCCATCATGCCATCAACGATAGTCTTCACGTTGTTATTAACGGCATTGGCAGCTCCTCTCATCAAGATTAAACCAACGTTCATGGTTGCCATGTCCTTCTTCACATTTCCGATAAATCCCTCGACGTGATCTAGTCGAGTCCCGAATTCTTCCCTGGTATGTTCCAGATCTGCTCTCATGTATATCTGGACTTTATTCAAGGTTGTCTGAATTTGAGCTGTGTGCTCCTCCAATCAGTTTTGCACCTCCTCCCTAGCTCTATTCATCTGGTCGGTTAAGCAATCTACGCGCTGGTTAGCCTCCTGATGGTGTCGTATGACATCAACCCTAACAGCTGCTAAACCTGCCGTCAGATCATTTCTCGCTTCGATCCTATATGTGTCCATGTCTGCCCTGACTTGAGTTAAATCAGCCCTAACATTATTTACAGAGTGGGTGTTAATCTCTAAGTCCTGTCTAACCTGGTCCACATGACCACTGACATTGTTGACTTCCTGTCTAACCTGGTCCACATGACCACTTACAGTATTTACAGCCTGAGTATTCTGACCTAAGTCAGCAGTAATCTGTTGAAGATTGGCATTCACACCTGCCATCATCTCTCCAAACACACGACGAATAGTTTCCTCATCCATAGATAAGAAATATATGAGAAAGTGAGGGGTCAATTTCTACTGGAACTTACAGCTATGATTAGTTACTTGGTGGTATAAAGCTTGCTTCATTTATATAAATATCACGAGTACAGCTGGAGTATGCAAACTAAGTGCTTCTACATTTACAAAGACAACGGTGAGCAAAGCAAAGTATTACATTTACTTAGGATGAGGCATCATCAAAGAAAATCCTATCCTTCATTTATCCAACACTAAAGCCTCACCCCATGGACTTCTATCAAACATGAATGCCATGCGGTCAATTGATCTGCAGTACGACTTTCTAAGTTCGTCCCAGTCCTGTCAATTTACCAATAATCAACATTAGGATCGTCAAAAAAATAACATGGTACTGAGGGTCACCACGTTAACGTCGGCACATGAGTTGGGCGCCATTTTATGAGACCGTTTAGTTGCGTCAACAACCACGATGACTCAACTAACGACACATAAATCGAATAAAAAATACCGTGAGGATCAGGTGACCTTCCATAAAGGCTAAAGCGGCACGAGAGTCCGTAGTCCACAGGGATCGTGGTACATGGTGACGATGGTCATAGACCGCCTAAGGAAAGGTTCACCTTAAAACTAGACTGAGAAAATAAACATCCAGACTCATGTAAAACAACGTGAAAATTTATTAAAATTCACAAGCCCCTAGCCTAGTTCGGAGGGTTATAATCGGCTAGTCCGCAAATTAATAAATAACAAAGATAAAGAACAGGTCCCCTACCTGAGAAGTTACTGAAAACCCTCGCGAAAGATCTAACTCACAATGATAAAGCAACAACAGCAACGCTAGGAATATGGTACGACGCAAGTCCCTAGTTCAAGTTACAAGATCAAGCTAATATCTGAATTTACATTTAACAGGGTAGCAAAACAAATCTAGGTTAGGATGGTACCATTTCGACATTTAAATTTAACATTAATTCAACTAGCTAAGTCCTATCAATTTACAAAATTTACGGCGATGACGTCCGTAAAAGAAAACAATTACATCCCAAAAGCTAAGTGTACAGCCATGAAAAACAAACAATTTAATTATGCTTAATAACTATGTGCTAACAGCACACAATAAAGTAACATGTAGGGTTTAATACACTTGACATCATAAATTAATAACGAAATAGACACAGTAGTTTTATTAAAAATTCCTGTCTACACCTTGGTTTACTCTTTGTAAACCATAGTCATCTAATGTGTATAGTTACGGTGACGAATGCGCAGTTGAGACCACGTCTGACATCGCATGGCCTGAGCTCCACAAGCTACGAACTCTAGGTTCGCACATGCTTCAGGTCGCTACAAAAATGTCAACTGTCCTAGTCATTTCCTCACAAGGAAATTATCTTCAACTGCACGGCTATGTCAACAGTTCCAGAATGCAAAGAACAAAGTTAGATAGAAAGAATCGTTAGTTAGGCTTGTTTTACAACAATTATGCGTCTTATTATTAGGATGTCGGTTTATAGGTTTATCGTAGGTTTATGGCGAATAACATTGACAATAGCCTGGGCACGGAGTGTCTCCAACTGAGATCATTCTCCACCAAAAAGCCTCGACTCAACAGTCGGAATATAATCAACGAGTATAACAACTCGGACACACAATAACACGGGTTACCAGCGGCGCTAAGCTCGCGTTCAATAACTCTGGGATAGGCCTGTACAACAGTTACCTTCCAATAACATCTGGTCAACGGGATCATCCCGGACAAAGCATACAATAACATCCTGCTATAACAGGGTAGACTTCACCATCCTATAGAAAACCTTACATAACTGTACCTGTCATACGACAATACACGCAACAGACCGTTAAACTAACAAAAACCGATCCATAAAACAAGTGATCAAATACAAGAGTGGAAACTGATTTCCATAAGCAAAATAGCAATGAAAGGAAAAGCGAATACAAATTGTACTCTGTCCTCGTCTATAGTAGTTTTGTCTCACAATGAAGCAGGCGTGCTCTAGGTCACTGGGTTACATAACCAGTTTATTCAAGGCCGGCGATTTAATCAATACAAAACCTGCACCTGGCCGGTTCATAAAAAACTTTACCATAGGTTACGGATCTCTACAGAGTCCGTGTATCAAACGCACGCTATAAATCTGAGTATAGTAATACACTTCCGTCTTTCTACCAAAGACGTCTAAATGAAAGTAAACTTACAATAACTGAAGCTCTTAGCTTTAAAAATTCAACTCAGTAGTTGCTAGAACATCAAATAAAAACGTGTCTCACACGACACAAGCAAAAAAATATGATAAAGGTGGCACAGATTCACACACTAGATCTGCTTAATGATACGTTGGGAACCGCGTTTGATGCTAGGCAACGAAACATTCCTTCTAGTTGTTAGGTTCAAACATGACCAAGAATAGCTTCTGAGCTTATTCAAAATGAAATATAATGCATTTACAAACTGGTAGTTACTGTCGACTACCTAAATGATACGACCGTTCTAACGACAGTCAGGGGTGTAACAAAGGATGGCTGCGAAGAATGCAGTCAATTAATAACCAAGGCATCTGATTGCCATAACTACAGTCAGCAAAGACTTGAAAATTACCCCAAGTAGGGTTGAACAAAATAGCCTCAAAATGACTACGATCAGGTTCAGCAAAAAGGTAGGCATTGACGTTCCACGACGTTCACCAAGCTGCACCAGGGCTGACCAAAATGTCTGACCCCAAGGGTGTCTCACTCTAAACTGAAATAAATGACATCTAACTAATCTAGTTACATCCCTACCTAGAAAAATGGCTGACACTGAGTGTGGTTGATTCACAAACTACATTAAAACTACTATACCACCAGAAACTAGAACAAAGAAGGGGTGTAACAAAAACTCACGAAATGGAGGAGCTCTCACTCAGCTCTCTATTCCACAACAAGGGTTGTACATAAACCTCTCTGGCTCTCTGGATCGGCATCCTCCTCATCAGGATTCCCATCTGGACTCCCCCAAAGACCAGGGTTCGATTTGTCCCTGTCGACACCTCCGTGGATATGCCTGGAAATGGCATTTTGGCTCCTTCCCTCTCGTTCATCGTTCTGGAAGTTCCACCATCATGCTGGTTCCTGTAGAAACGTCGCCCCCCATACCGGGATGGTATTAGCCCATGGTGACTGCTTCAACCATGGTGAATAAAAGTCCAATCACGTGGGTAGCGAAATAAGTTGCGTGATTATTCATCCTCTCACTTCCAAAATTATAATGTCCGTCGTGACTATTATTGGCATCAATTATAAAATACGACACAGCCTTAATCTTGCAGATGTGGATTAGCATGTGAGCTAACACTATTTTGTAATGCTGCACGTGCTAGTGACGCTACTTTTGTATCACGCGGCAACCGTGAATTATACGACGTTTCAAAGATGAAATTTCCACTTTGGCAATTTAAATATCTCATACAATTATAATCACACTTATTCAGGATAATTGTAACACTATTACCTGTATATTTCCACTAGGCATCTGCCCTCCACATACGCGTGGGTAATATGTGATGTTACAGCAATGTTGTGCAATACACTATACTTGCCAATAATTATTTCCCAAGCTTCTTATTTAATTCACTGGACTTCAACTACAGTGAATTAGTATTTGCATGCTCGATGGCACCTTATAATCACTTTTAACGCTAAACAGCGGATATTCTTCTACGTCTCGTAGGACAAATGTAATTCCACGCCTACACAAGGCGGATTCTCAAGACGCAGTGCTCCGGTACTGGGTGTCTCTAGAAAGTAGGTCGTCAAAACGAAAACGTTGAGCGACTACTTACGTTCCTTTTTGCGTATCTGCAAGGGTATTACCTTACCTAAAGTAAAAATAAACATTCTCCAAAATGTTTTAATAATGCAGCATGACGAAATGGAATATTCTGAGTCTCGTAGGAAAGATAAAAATAATTAATAAGACCTCAGATAATAATCAGCAGTTTACACCAAAGTCAAAAGTGCGATTCACCGCTACTTCAAAGTATCGCGTGATCTCTCAGCTTCACGTGGCTTCCTGGGTGTGTTCAAAAGTACAACATCCCATCATAAATGCTCTGTCATAAAAAAATATCACATGAACCATAGCTCAGCGGGTTCATCACATCCCGGCACGGCAAGCATATCCCGCAAAAGATACTGAACACTGTTATTTTCCCATCGTATTATTCTGTAGTCACATGGAGGGAAAAACAATAGCGTTCAGTATCGTTCGCAGGATATGCTCGCTGTGCTATAGTACCATACGGGATGCAAGCAGAGAAATATCGACCTTCCTGACAACACGCGTTAGTTGGGCTGAATGAAACAATAATATTAGGAGCTGCTGATTTACCTGGTATAATATTATCATGGACTGCAGCTTCCGTGGCTTAGGCGGCAGCACGCCGGCCTCTCACCGCTGCACAAAGGGTCAAAATCGAAATCTAAGAGGACAAAATTATTTATTTTCACAATTAAAAAATCGAAATGTATTATTTGTACAGCATTCTCATATAATTGCCGATCACTATTCTGGGATATAAACGCATCTTAGTGCAAATCTGTCACCACTGTTCGAGCAGTCTGAATTGGAGGGTGAATTAAAGTGGCTGTGGTTTGCTTGTCTTTGTTAGTGTGACGCTTTAAGATGGAACTTGCAGTTGAAGGTATGATCTTTGTAACGTGATTCAGTTATTAATGGGCGTATTTGGTACGTAATTTTAGCTATATTTGCATTATATAATATTTAACTATTATTTATAAAATTATATTTTCACTTAGATTTTTAGTATGTCGCGTCACTCTGCGTCACTTTCTAATTCATGTTAAAATGTAGTTTAAGTCTTGTAGTTTACGCCTGTTATAAGATTTGTTGCATCTTTTTGCAACTTACTTCGTTATTTTACGTTTTGGAAGATGCCGCGCAGCCAGTTCTCACACGTTTACAACTGTTTGAATCACTGGGTTCGATTAGTATGTCAAAAGTGGAACTTTGTGACTTTGTTAGAAGTAAATTGGGGTAGAAAATTGTTCTGAAGGGATAACTGAACGCTCTATCTGACTCCTAGTCATTCACAATTTCTTGCATGTGTAGACGTAGCTTAAAAATGGTATTAACTGATGTTTATTACGAAGTAAACAAATTATATACGTTGCTTTAACTCTAAATTCAAGATTTAAACGTAAAACTTATTTTGTCCCCTTAGATTTCGATTTTGACCTACTTTGCGCTGGGTGCATGGTTCAAATCCCGGTCACTACATTTGAGCTTTGTGATGGACAAAGCGGAGGCAGACAGGTTTTTCTCCGGGTACTCCGGTTTTCCCTGTCACAATTTCATTCCAGCAACACTCTCCACTGTCATTTCATTTCATCTGTCATTCATTTAATCATTGCCCCAGGGGAGTGCGATAGGCTTCGGCAGCCGGCACAGTTCATATCCTCGCCACTAGATGGGGGCTTCATTCATTTCATTCCCTGACCCGGTCGGTCGACTGGAAGCAGGCTGTGGATTTTATTTGTTATCATGGACTGTTGAAGTAGAAGAGGAAGAACAAGAAAAAGAAAACTATGGGATGACATGTCATGCGAGCATCATCAGTTACAAATCTACAAGACAAATACATGTATGGTAAATATTAATGAGTACTAATAACTACGGTAATTATTTTTGTCGAGCTATTTGTCTTGTAGATTTATATCTGACGATGCTGCTTAGCAAGCGAAACATGTCATCCCTTAGTTTTCTTCTTCTTCTTCTTGTTCAACAGTCCATAACAATATCTATGGAGATCCCACGGAAAGAACATGATAAGTCCATTTCTTTCAAAAAATGAGTTTATGGCGCATTCTGGTGGCCAGCCATCGTTACTACAGATCAGTTGAAATTAATTTCCAGTAAAGCGAAATGCCACCGAGATACAGAGGTTTTTATTTTTAGTGGAAAAAGAAAGAACATCCCATATCCTCCCACATTTTTCATAATTTAACTTTAGTTTTTATTTGTTTTATAAGTACTCCCTTTATCAGAAATAAATTTGACTAGAGTACTATCTTGCTTACCCTCAATTGGGGTGTTTTAATTATTTATTTTTAGTGTAGAAAGTTTAAATTGGCTCTCCTGAAAAATTTACAGAATGTGACTTACCCCTTAGTTCCCGTGGAGTGATGATATCTTAAAACTCAGCAACATTTCTAGGTTTATGCCGTGTCTCACCTAGGGACACCAAACTGGCTCATCAGCCCGTGCATTTAGCTCTCGCAGTAAAGAAGCGCACGTGCTCTTCATAAAAATGGGGGTAGCATGCAGTTCCCTACTCCTGTGGGGGTCCGGGCATGGACACCAAGAGCCCACTATTTACTTATTTAGCATATGGCTACAAATATCACTAAAATATAACAAGATGTTCAGTAAAGAACATAACTTATAGCCTACTTTCTCCTAAATGCATGGGTATTGTTATAACACTTAGTCCTTTTCAAGGTGTATATTTGAATGTTGGTAATAGTAGCTTGTTGAAATACAACTTGCTATACGGATATTAAACATGACTATGAGGTGCCCTTTGCTCTGTAAAAAAAAAGTCATTCAATTCGTTTTCACCGTGTTTGAATAGATGGAGGGAATCGATTTGCACACATACAGGGTGGCGCACGAAATGTCATACATCGAAAATGGTTTATAAAATGTGTAAATCTGGGTTCACAACCATGTCCTTTCGTAAACAGAAACCTTATTTCATGCGTGATTCGACAGACAGCAGCACATCTCGCGCATCTGTACCGGCTTCAAGTTATACAGCCTGCTGGTGGACAAAAGGAGGTTGGAAGTCACGGTGTGAAGGTGTGTGTGTGTGGGAATTATTGGGCCAATCATTTTCAATGACACAGTCAACAGTACGCGTTACATGGACATGTTGCAAAATAGTAACCTTCCACAACTCTTTGCATCACGAGTACCAATAGAGACACAATAGTTCAAGCAAGATGGATCGATATCCAGAACGTTTTCAGAGTGGCTCAATTTGGCCACCACATAGCCCCGAACTTAATCCCTGTTAGGTTTTCCTGTGGGGATATTTCAAGGAGACAATCTACCGCCAGGAACCAGAAAATATACTGTAATTGCAAGTGGCCATTGTGACTTTCTTACGAGGGTTGAGGGAGGACATGTGTCGTCGAGTGGTCACAGACATGCAAGTTCGACTCGAAGCTGTTGTACGCCGAGAAGGTGGGTATATTGAACATGCCCCGCATACTGACTAATCATGCACATATCAGTGAATGTTGTAATGCCATTTTTTTAAATTAAATATGTTATATAATAAATATTCTATAAACAATTTCCATTGTATGACATTTCGTGCGCCACCCTGTACATGGCCGCTATCTGCAAACTGTTGGGCTGATGACCTTGTAGTTCAGTCAAAAGATGCTTTTCACAAAAAAGTATGCAGTTGCAAAATTTGGTAGAAATCAAATGATTAGGTTGGTCGTAATTTTATTTAAGATTTTAACATTTGGGTGGCAACCATTACGTTTTCTTCAAGAAGGCGGCAATATAAAACATCACACTGAGGTGTCCTTTGCTAGTGCTACTTCTGTACCTAGTTTCGTTCAATTCGGTTTCACCATGTTTGAATTGATAGGGGGAATCCATTTGCACACATACATAGCCGCCATCTGCAAACTATTGGACTGATGATCTTGTAGTTTAATGAGAATACGCTTGCTATATGAATATATGTTGTTGCAAAATTTGGTAGAGATCGGATGATTAGGTTAGTCGTAATTTGATTTAAACTTTGAACATTTGGGTGGCCGCCATTACGTTTCCGTCTAGATGGCGGAGATATAAAACATGACACTGAGGTTCTCTTTGCTAGTTCTACCTCTGTACCAAATTTCGTTCAAATCGGTTTCACCGTGTTCGAATTGATAGGGGGGAGGACAGACATTCAGAGTACACACACACACACTCACACACAGACAGACACACAATTTTTGGCCCTGTGTAGATCTCATAAGTCTACTTTCATTTTTTTGCAAAAATCGAAAGTGGGCTAAAAATGATTGCAATATTACAAATTAATGTCCAGACCACGAATATAGTCTATTGATCCCTCCGTCATCACCAGAAACTCTGTTGGAACGCCAGGGAAGGCTCTGAGGGGACATTCCTAAAGCACGTGCTGAATAGTCTGCTTTTCAGCGCCGCAATCACAACTTGGAGAATCTTTTATCTTCCACTTGTGCAGAGAATCAGCACACCTGCCAGTGTTGGTTCTTATACGGTTAAGAGCTGACCAGGTCTTCCGCGGTAATTCAAAGCCAGGTGGCTTGGTCGTTATGCATGGCAACTTCGGTTGTTCTGTTCTAGCGTTAATCTGCCATCTATGCTTCCACCATACATTGGTATTAAAACCTTTGCTGATCAACATCCTTGCAGTTTCCAGGGTCGGGTGACGAGAACAAAGCCTTCCTTGGTGTCCTAGGCGAAACCCCACACAAGACACGGCGTAAACCTAGAAACATTGCTGAGTTTTAATACCTTGCCTGTGAACAATATATATTTTAATCACAATTATTTATTTCAGGTTATTGTTTTATTGTTTTTGTATATTTCAGTATTTTTTTTGGCGGCTTCGGTGGCGTAGTCGGTAGCATGCTGAGCTGCTATGCCCAAGATAGCGGGTTCAAACCCGTCGGATTTTTAAGAGCGTTAAAAATCCCTCAGTATGCCTTCCTTCGGAGGGGAAATAAAGCCGACGGTCCCATGTCATAGATTTATGGCATGTTAAAGAACTTTCCACTAATAACACCTGTGTGAAACTAAATTGTATAGGTTAAGAAAGTAAACAACGCTCTTAGTTTTCTATGTTCGTTGCCAAGAGCCGACTGCGGTGGCGTCTATTAGCTGAGTTCTGAACTAAGCCTAGGAATCGTTGACGGTGGCGTTTGGCGGCAAAAGTAGGAACTATTTGAAAAATTCTAAGTTGCAGTCTGCACTTAAATTAAAAAACAGATACACACACTAATACAGCCATCTCAATTAACACCGGTTATCAGACATATTCTACACACACCCAAAGTACACGGGGCTACATGACCGCGTTTTCGCAGCCCCTAAACTTAAGAACCAACCAACCATGAATTATTTTTAGTTGACCGACTGAAGATCTCTTCAGTTCAAAAGTTTATATATAATCTCTCTATATATAAGAATGAAAGTTTGTCTGTTTTTTTCTGAATTTCTACGGAAATTTGCGTTATTTACGCGTTTCAGACTGTTTTATGACGGATGCGCGCGAAAATAAAATTTTTGTCTGTCTGTCTGTTTGTCTGTCTGTCTGTGGACAAAGTGTTTGATCCCTTATAACTCGAGAACGGCTGGGTGGATCAACGTAAAATTTGGTACACATATCCTTCAGAGGCCCGACACTAATCATTAATGTAACTCTTCTCTGTACCTCTCACAAAACGGGGCCTACCCCCTTAAAATACTTGCTGAAATAAGCGTAGAAGGGCGACACATAGCTCATTTTCAGGCCTTCAATGTGAGAAGCAAAACTCGGGGACCCCGAAAACCACATTTTAAGGCCCTAAAACCAACAGTTTTTGAGATATTCCCAGAAAATCAATTTCATTTAATACAATAATGAAAGAAAGTAAGTCGGTAACCATGGCAACAGAAACTCACAGGTCCGTCTATTGCTGTAAGACGCAATACAATTCCATTTATTACTTTGGTTGGTTGGTTCTTAAGTTTAGGGGCTGCGACAACGCGGTCATGTAGCCCCGTGTACTTTGGGTGTCTGTAGAATATGTCTGATAACCGGTGTTAATTGTGATGACTGTATTAGTGTGTGTTATCTGTTTTTTAAATTAAGTACTGCAACTTAGAATTTTTCAAATAGTTCCTACTTTTGCCGCCAAGCGCCACCGTCAACGACTACTAGGCCAAGTTCAGAACTTAGCTACTAGACGCCATCGCAGTCATTTATTACGTTACTGAGATAGTTTGCAAACGGCTATAAGGTTATAATGGAACCAAATTAAGCTGTAAAATTTATCAATACATATAATGCGCTTAAGGGGATCAAGGGGTACTCTAGAATTTTTCCACGCCATTTACACGTGCTGGTGTGGTACGGAAGGTCTATTATATCCCTATACTGTTATATTATTATTGTAATTATTATTATTATTATTCTACGGCCTACAACGACGAGACAAAGCTTATTTTCAGCCCCTTGGTGTCAGCAAAAAAAAACTCGGGGCCCTTAAAAAGCCGCAAAGGGTCCCCGAAAACTACATTTTAAGGCTCTAAAACCAAGTATTTCCGAGATATTCCCAGAAAACTAATTTCATTTCATAAACTAATATGAATGCAAGCCAGTAACCATGACAACAGTGTCTCAAAAAGTTACATCCAACTTTCCATCTATTTCTGCAAGAAGTAATGCCACTCCATTTATTAAATTTCTGTGAAATTTTGTAAATGGCTATAAGGTTATCACGGAAACAACAAAAACTGTAAAATTCATCAATGCGCTTAAGGGGGTCAAGGGGTAACCTAGATTTTTTCACAGACTTAAACGTGCGATATGACGTACAGAAGTTCTATTATATCTTCAAACAGCAACATTATTTTCAAAAATTCCTTGATTGAAATAATTTATTTTTTATTTTATTTTTTGCTTTTAGGAATTTGGGCGATTGGAGGCTAAAAAACCTGAATTTTCATGCACCACAAGCCTTTATATTTTATTAAAGGGGTCTTCCTCTGGATGCGGACTTGACACAATAGTGAGGGTCAGTTTTTATGTGACGTTTATAATTGCGTTGTCTACGAGGTTTTCAATTTTATTTTCACGTCAGGAAGTACACGTTAGGTAAATTAGTTTCAAAGCATGTTTCAGCTAATCATATATCTTTGTCGACAAACAGGTTCCAAGCCCCTAACCATTGCAACAGTAGCTCAATTGATTACGTCTGGTTATTAATACCGAAGACCGTTCGAAGAATGGGTACTTCTGCTAGTTATAATATAAAAACTGAGAAGATTTCAATCCCTATCTCAGTAATGGTGGAAGTTGTTTTCTGTGTTTTCCCATTTCTTACTTACTTACTGGTTGGCGCTACAGTCGCTGAAGAACCTTAGCCTCCTTTATCACCTGCCTCCATTCATCTCTATCTTCCGCCTTTCTTCTCCAGTTCCTGATTCCCGGACTCCTAAGGTCGTCTTCCACGTCATCGATCCACCGTCTCCTCTTCTCCTTCTTCCATCCGGTCTTTCTATAAACACCTTTTTGACGCTACGCGATTCTGGCATTCTCCGTACGTGTCCTGCCCATCTTATCCTCTCCTGCTTAATTTTCACCACAATATCTGCCTGTACGAAGAGTTCCAGTAGTTCCACATTTGCCCTTATTCTCCAACCTTCCTGCTCTCTCACTGGTCCTTATGTTATCCTCAAGATCTTCCTTTTCCTTCTTCGCAGCCAGTCTTCTTCTCTTCTAATCAGAACCCAACCTTCCGATCCATACATATCCACAGGTCTTAGTATTGTAATGTAAATTTTTACTTTAGTATTCCTACGAACTTTTCTGGCTGTAAACATGCTTTGCAGAGCGAAATAGCATCTATTTCCACTTTTCCCACTTCTACTGCAGGCAAATACCGCAATGGTTCCCAATCCTCACCTGAATTACAAATACAGGCATCACAATAACTCAGGTTACAGTGAAACCTCTCTAAAAGACCACCCCTCTTAAAGACCTATTTTTCCTGGAATCGATTTAAACCCTCATAAAGTCAATGTATTTGTTAAGCTTGCCACGGTGAGTGGTTATCGTGTCGGACTACCAACCCCAAGATTGCAGGTTCGCCCCTGGCCATGGTAAGTGATTTTTGAAGGCGACAAAAATCACGATACTCATGTCATACGTTGTTGGCATGTTAAAGAACCCATTTGAATTCAGTAGGCCGTGTTCAATGGCAAAATTAATCTCGGGATTTTCCGCCAACACAAAGTTCCTCCATTCTCTACTTGAAAGCGCTGTAGTGTCAAGGAGTTTAGATATCTAACCTCCTTGACTTTCATAGCGTTCAAAGGAACGACGAAATTCGACATGCAAGCTACCCTCTGGGTGTCAAATAGCAAAGCTTGCACCAGGCACCCGAGGCCATACGATATTATTATTATTATTTTGCATCAGCATACAATGTCATTAGAAAAAGTGTTATGTAACGTATAAAATACAAAAGGGGCTCTCCTAGAAGATTGTTCGAACCCACAACAAATTAATGGACTTTCGAACTCACTCAGAGCTATTCTAGAAAGTGAAATTGTTAAAAAAAAAAGATGTGCTAATCTGAAGCAGAGTTCAATTCGTGACTTTTTTGAATGACAGAGCTCAGAAAATATCTAATTGTAATTAATTTGTACTAAATGTGAACCAATGCAGATAAATTGTAATCTAGTATGTGTTCCAACTGTACTTTATTAATAATGCAGTATAAAATTTTTCAATGCCTACCCCTATTAAGAGACCACCCCTCTAAAAGTCCAGTTTTCCATGGAACCGTCACTCGTCTCTTAATAGAGGTTTCACTGTATCAGGCAAATTCTACACACACCCAAGTACATTGAGCAAAATAACCACGGTGTTCAAGCCCCTATTTATTTATCATATGGCATACATGGACATTATTTATAAGTTTACATCAAGGTTAGAAACATAATGAAATGCCTGTGGTGTCTCTTGGAAGAAATCACTGAATTCACCACTGTAAGATGTTTGTGGCGCATCTTTCCCGTTTCCTTGCCTATCCATCCCTATCTTTCCCTCCCTTCCCATCCCTCAAGAGGCCCCTGATCGCTTTGCAAGTGAGGCCACCTGGGCGAGGTGCTCATCACACCTCCTCAGTTGTATCCACTCAGAACAGATGTTCCCAGCTCTAGAACACTGCCCAAAGAGGCGGTAGTGGTGAGTTCCCTCGCTGAGTCCATGGGAACCACCAACCTGTAGGGTAAAATCGATTTTTAAAAAGTTGTTTGTGGGCATTCTTGAACTAGGTGTGTTTCAGCACCGCACTCGCAACATGATGAAGATATTTTCCTCCACTTGTATAGAAGATCCCCGTGATTGGTCCGGATTCTATCTAATTCTGCTCAGGTCTTTCTAGGCTGAGTGAACCCTGGTACCTTCTCAGTTACGCATGGCATTACTGAACTCTGATATGAAACAACAACACATTCCACCACCTCAATAAGTTTCATTAAAACCAATTGTTTAATGAACCAGCGCGCTGTACATATGTAGGACACGCAGCATTATCTGTGATTGGTGTGTTACTGGGCTAATAAACATACGGCCGGGACTACATCAAGAAGTGACAGGTACAGCCATAATGTAATTCTGTTGTGATTCAATTCCATTTGACTTCGTGTTTCAAAAACAGTATTGACAACATATGTAATGTTCTTTCACTGTAAAATATTCAATTACCTCGGTGAATTTGTTGCAGCCGTAACTCACACGAAATGTAACGCTGCAAATTAATGCGCTGTTTATTTGTTGGGTGGGAATTGTATTTGCTGATACTGGTCGAGAGTCCAGAGTACTGCAATACCACAGAGTGAACAGGGGGCCTTGCTAACGCTAAGATCAAAGTTCAGTATTTGATATGTGATCACAATAACCTGGTAAGCTCAAATCTAACATGGCGGCAACGCAAAATACAAATATGTAAATGGACGTTTCTTATGATTTAACTATACGAGCGCAGTCAAGCTTGGTACGGTAAATACTTATACAAATTTTCATCCATTGACATCTAACTGATTGCAATTGATTTCATAACCACAAGATGGTGGCTGTGCGAAATTTTAAAACCTTGTCTTGATATCTTGTGTCCTAATCATGCAATTGAAGTTTGAATAATACTGTGCCCGTTTAGACCGGAGTCCGCACGACCACATATGCATTTTACCAATAATCAGTCAGCACGAGAGTCAAAATATCCCGGAGCGCCAGATGGGTTAAAGCTAATCGCAAAAACGACATCAAATGAAAAAAATGCTTTACTGATTTTTGGCTCAATGCAACAATAAGGATAGAAGGAGATTCAATTGGGCGTAACACATCATGTAAAATTATCTCAGTTTATTTTGAATTTAAAATTGACTGCAAAAATGCTCAAAGCTGCATCATTCACGTGTGGCGACCCACACTCCTATTTACACAATATACAGAAATTTTCCAAACACATTTGACAATTATTTTTTGAAAACACAAGTCTGATTAATAGTCCTGTAGACTGTGTTCCAAAATTATTTATGATTAAATCCAGTTCAAATTTAATTGTCTCTACTGGAAATATCGTAGTTCACTGTTTGAATTTTTACATAACATTAACACTCGTAGAATAAATGTTCATAGAATTTTAACTTTCACTTATTTTTCCAGTTTCAAAAATATATTGTCGAAAAATATTATTATCATTGAATCAACACAAATTATTTACACATATTAATAACATCTGAAAAGTATTTGACCTTGAGCATAGCATCGAAGAACTGTGCGAAGCACAACAAAAATTAATTGTTCTTCTGACATTAAACATTCGAGAAGTGACTCGATTATGAACTTCAAGTTTCTAACACAATATATGATTTCTGAATCATCAACTTGATCAATAAATTGTTGAACCATTCAACTATTTAATTTTCCACTTGGAATCATTATTATAAAAAATATTTATATTCATGGCCATTTTAGTAACTTTCACAACTTGCAATTCTTCGACAGAATGCGGAAATAAGAATTGCAGCTTCATAATAAATTCATTTAGTTCATGACACTAGGATTGAATATATCCTTCAAATTATTCGTGGTTAAAGAATTATTTTTAATTGGCAGTGGCCCATTCTATTATTTGTGTAAGATTACAATATTCCAACAACAACGGCAAAGGTCTTCCTCTGAAGAAGAATAAACTACTATGATGACAAATCCGGGTTCTAGCAAAATCAAAGTCTAAATGGAATTCGTAAACAAGGTTGAAAATAAGAACTGATGGTTTCAAGAAATAACCTTCGGGTCATTCATACGACGAAATGTGTAGTTCCAATACTCATACTATAAACCTGAGCCATCGAACCTGCTATTTGATTGGTGCTCGAAAAAACCTCTTCATTCCTGCGACTTAAACATGCGCACCTGGGAATGGCATTTCAACTACTCCACACACATAAATTTTCTTCCCAAAATTTATACAATAAATCAAGCCTCTGCTTGTTATCAACACTGGAAGATTAATAAACTGACAAGTTTATTTTATTTTACCATTCAGTTCAACCCGTGAATTTACCATACTTATGAAAATCTTTATTTCACTTTCGAGTGTATTTACGTCATGATTTTATATAAATACAAAAATATCCTATTTGATACAAATATCATTTGCTTCCCGTTTCATGCCTCTCCGTGTTATCTGAAAAATATACTTTGCTCATTGCAAATATCAACTGTTCAACCAGAACTGAAATGTTGGTTGAATGCGGGCTTGCGCTAACCACTCTCCTTCGGAAAATCTCCTGTTCCAAACTAGAAATGATTAAACTACTTCATAGGCTCTCTCTCAATACATGTGATTATTAGAAAATATAATATCCAAGAATTATTTAGAAAAATTATAAAAATTATTATTATTATTATTAGTGGATTATTATTATTATTATTAGTTATATCATTTTAAATACACACATCAAAGAAAGTTTTGCATCACCTCGGTTCCAAGAGTTCCGGAACCTTTAAATACAAAGGGAATAGAGATCAACACAAAGAACATTTCAGCTCGTTTTATTGCTCATGAGACCCACACATTGCATGTTGTACCATCATACAGCTAGACTTTCAGCATTTGTGGTCCAGATTGCAGTACACACCACTACCTCTAATACCCAGTAGCACGTCCTCTTGCATTGATGCATGCCTGTATTCGTCGTGGCATACTATCCACAAGTTCATCAAGACACTGTTGGTCCAAATTGTCCCACTCCTCAACGACAATTCGGCGTAAATCTCTCAGAGTGGTTGGTGGGTCAAGACGTCCATAAACAGCCCTTTTCAACATATCCCAGGCATGTTCGATAGGGTTCATGTCTGGCGAACATGCTGGCCAATGTAGTCGAGCGATGTCGTTATCTTGAAGGAACGCATTCACAAGATGTGCACGATGAGGTCGAGAATTGTCGTCCATGAAGACAAATGCCTCTCCAATATTCTGCCGATATGGTTGCACTATGGGTCGGAGGATGTCATTCAGGTATCGTAAAGCCGTTTCGGAGCCTTCCATGACCACCAGTGGCGTACGTCGGCCCCACATAATGCCACCCCAAAACATCAGGGAACCACCACCTTGCTGCACTCGCTGGACAGTGTGTCTAAGACGTTCAGCCTGACCAGGGTGCCTCCAAACACGTCTCCGACGATTGTCTGGTTGAAGGCATATGCGACACTCATCGGTGAAGAGAACGTGATGCCAATTCCGTGGGGTCCATTCAGCATGTTGTTGGGCCCATCTGTACCGCGCTGCATGGTGTCGGGGTTGCAAAGCTGGACCTCGCCATGGACGTCGGGAGTGAAGTTGCGCATCATGCAGCCTATTGCGCACAGTTTGAGTTGAAACACGACGTCCTGTGGCTGAACGAAACGCATTATTCAACATGGTGGCATTGCTGTCAGGGTTCCTCCGAGCGGCAATACGTAAGTAGCGGTCATCCACTACAGTAGTAGCCCTTGGGCGGCCTGAGCGAGGCCTGTCATCGACAGTTCCTGTATCTCTGTACCTCCTCCATGTCCGAACAACATCGCTTTGGTTCACTCTGAGACGCCTGGAAACTTCCCTTGTTGAGAGCCCTTCTTGACACAAAGTAACAATGCGGACGCGATCGAACTGCGGTATTGACCTTCTAGGCATGGTAGAACTACAGACAACATGAGCAGCGTACCTTCGTCCTGGTGGAATGACTGGAACTGATCGGCTGTCGTACCCCCTCCGTCTAATAGGCCCTGCTCATGCATGGTTGTTTACATCTTTGAGCAGTTTTAGTGACATCTATGAACAGTCAAAGGGACTGTATCTTGGATACAATATACACAGTCAACGTCTATATGCCGGAGATCTGGGAACCGAGGTGATGCAAAACTTTTTTTGATGTGTGTATATTTAATTATTATCTCATCATGTGAGAATCCACATGTTCGAATCTTCGAATATGGAAAAAATATCCATTCCTCAACAAAAATAATTTAACTCAACCTTTACATCGACGGTTTTCCGTGATATCCCTAAAATATGAAATATTCAAATAAATGCTCGAAATGCTCGGTCATCGATCCTAAACTGTTCTGAGTGCTGAAAATACTCAGAATAACTCTAGCAAGTCTTGCGTAAATCATTGCAAGATTTAAATACGAAGAAAAAAATGTGTTGGTCATCTGCAGAAAAAAAGTTTGTTCCAATTAGCTAGCCATAATATAATTAAAATGTGGCTTACATTTCTTGATGGTCTTGAAGCGTAGTAAACCTGGTCTTTACCAGATTTATCCATAGACATGCCCTATTGGACAAGCATGTATAATCCTTGTATCGGCCGCCATTATATACCCACAATCCGTCTAGTAAGACATAGTGGTAGTATCTCTTGACGTTTGAAGTAACTGTTGATTCACTTTAATATTGGTTTCTGTTAACTCCATAACAGTTTGCTTAAATGGGGTCAGATCTAAGTGATCTATTCTTAGATATGTCAGTTGTAACATAACTCACGGTAATCTCTCCAGTACAAGAAAACACTGACAGTCTAACCAATCAACGGTTGTTCTGAAGATCGTTCCCTGGGCATGGCTTCACACCATCTACCATGCGCGAAGCAACATGTAGTTTCCCTTGCGTAGACTAATGAACACCACCGTGATAGACTGTTCTTCAATGTACTGATAGATCGGAGTGGTTAACTAGTTACAAATATGAAAACTGACTGAAATGGACTTAAACATCCAAGTATTAGGTTATTACTGGACTGTGACAAAGTACTAATTCTAGACAAAGTCTAGCATATATCCATGTAGAAATAAAAATATTTCTACCAGTGCCTGTAGAAAAATTTCAATCACCTTAGTGATTCTCCCTGCCGGAAACTTACTAAGTTCCACTTCGTAGCGCAGCACTTTTGTGACTATCACAACTTTGAAAATAACTTCTGCGTAGATCTGGCAACCATGTGCCTTGGCTCAGCGTAGCGGCACCTTGCTAGGCAAGTGCTTGTGTTGAAGTGAGCTAATGATGCCTGCGCCAGCCGGCTTTTATTCAAAACGGTCAGGGTCACGCTGCATCAGCTGATATCTGGAAATCCTCATATCTCTGGTATCCCTGGTCCGATTTACTTGATACTAATTGCATTCTCTTTCATTTGGCCGTGCCAGTAATCTGATCCACGTCTCAAGTCTCTACTCCATGGTTAACTATTTAATCAATAAATAGCCTCGACCTCTGCTATTACTCGCTACGTCACTTGACATGCTCTTAGCGGTATATTCTTTCCAATTCCTTCTCGAAGCAATGTAGCGCGATATTCAAATATCTCAACTTTCAAAAGCGGCTGTAGCCTTTCCCTTGATATCTAGGTGTCTGAATCTTGGAATACCCATTCCTAGAGTTGGGCACATCCACCCCACACCTAGCAAAAAATAAAAATTGAAATATTTATATTTTTCCTATCTACACATTAAATCATCTGGTTCTTGAATAGTAAATCTTCAAATTCGATGCATTATAAGTTCCCACGATGTTACCAGTTCGTGTATTAGCGATTTCATAGCTTCCATTGTTGTTTACTTCCACAATACGATAAATCTTCAATTTCACCAGGTTTAATATCAAAAATATCGTGGTACTCTTCCAAAATTTTCCCTAGCTCTGGGGACTCCTCCTCAGTGTAGACTTCTCTTCCTTCAGCTTCATGAAAAATCAGAGACCATTGAGCATCTCCCTCGATGTCTTCCTCTTCTTTTCCCTCGAAGTTAATCTCTTCGGTATTCTTGAATCTGATCGTCTCTATCTTCATGTCTATCACTGCTTGATATTTCTGAATGAAATCCGCTCCCAATATCATGTCAAAAGCCATGTCCTTCATTACTACAAACACATGTCGGAAATCATGTCCTCCAATCGTAATACATAAGTATAATTGTGATTTACACAGAGATATTTTGTTGGGTATTATTCCTTGGATCTTAATTCCTGATACTGGAATCTCCTCTAAATTCTCTTTGAGCTTCCACAGAATATAAAGCTTCTCACTCACAAGACAAAGCATAGCCCCAGTATCAATCAAAGTATCGACAGTCATACCGAATACTTCGCATGATATGATTGGCATTCTAATTCTTGTACCCATTTCTTTCCGTTCGTCATTCTGTTGAATTAAGTCATCATCCTCTGCTTGCCATTTAATAATTCTGGAAGTGAAAGTGTTCAAAATTACATCTTCTACTGTGAATTCGAAGTTTTTTTTTCGTTTCCATTCCCCCGGGATTGTTGTGTTCCCGATGGACCTGGTTCATTGGGCCTCTGCTCCAAAAACTGCAAGTTATCTTGGTGTCTTGCTTCCAAGTTTTTCCTCGTCTCCTTGTTGAACTATTCATTGGACTGACGAGTATCCACATTCCCTCTGTTATTGTAGTTGTTTCTACCATAGTATCTTCTTTCCTGGTACCTTCCTTGAGTATCCCTTGGCCTTCTCCATCGAGTATTATATCGATTTCCACCATCCGGTCTCGCATAAGGCTTGTAACTGTATCTGTTACTGTACTGATTCCATCCTCTCTTATTTGGATCTTCCCTCGGCGTTTTCTCTTCTCGCCCCTCTCGAATCTCTCGAGGTGTTTGAGAATAACTATCAGCCATAACAGCGTACACAGCGTTGTTATTCTTTCCTCCCTTCTGATGGAAGAATTGAGCGTTAGTATGATCCAGCTTCTGTAATACCTCGTCAAATTGCTCCATATGATAGACATCAGCAGCGATCAAAGTCCTTTGGACGTCTGCTGGAAACTGACGTATCAATGCAGTAATCAATTCGTTATCTGGCATCGGAGGATCTAAATGTTGCAGTTTAGAAAGCTGTCCAGAAAAGTACGTAGAGTATCGAGTAGGTTGTGACGTCGAGAATCTCTTAGAATATAATTCTGCTCTGACTTGCTGTTGGGTTTCCGGGGACCAAAACTTTTTCAATAACCCACGAGAAAACTCCTCAAAAGTGGTTAGAGTGGATCTAAAAGCTCTAAAACAAAGAAGTGCAGGACCTTCCAAAAATGTCCCTATCACTCGGATCTGTCTTTCTTTAGGGATCTTGGAATCTTTCAGGTAATCCCCTGCTTCTCTCAAAAATTCCACGGGTGTCACAGAATCTCGCCCTGAAAATTTAGAAGGCTTATCCTCTACATTCTTGAATACAGTTATGGGGTTGGATTGAAATACTGTCCTGACCTCATCCTGTCTTTGACTGTCAGTTTCTCTAACTGCTCCTAGATTTATCTGTATCTGTTCCTTTCCCCTTACATTTGGCATTTTCAACAGATGGTCAGACTGTTTCTCGTCCTTGATTTGGGTTTTCATAGCTTCAAGTTCCTTATGGTTTTCTTCTGCCATTTTCTTAATTGCTTCAGTTTCTTTACAATTCTCCTTGACACCAGTGGATATCTGGTTCATAACAGCCTCGTGACTTTTCAATGACCCTGTCATATCTGATATGTCCTTCTGAGTTGCTTGGATATCTTTGGAAATTACTTGAATATGGGATGACAAAGGTTCCCTAATCTCCTTGATTCCCTCTTGGTTCTCCAGCTTGAGTGTGTCTTTAATTTCATTGACAACTGTGATTTTAATTTCAGTTTGTAACTCATTAATCACACCTTCTCTTATTTCTCCCATTACAAGTTCTTTGAATTGTTCTGTCAACCGTTGAACAACTAGAATTGCCATCTCATTACTCTCCTTCTTCACTCTGACTTCTAGGTTGATCATGTTTTCACCAACTTTCCTAAGACCATGTTCTATCCTATCAGCTAAGCTTTGGGATCTAAGATCGGCATCGCGAAATTTATCGTCCATTAAACTTGCGTTAGTAGCTAATAAAGTTTCGAGCTCATGTGTTTTTTCGCATAATTTAGACATTTTACTCTCAAGTGACATTTTCAAAATTTCGGAATTCTCTTTAACTTTACTTTCCATAGAATTAAATTTAATATTAAAATTTTCTTTCAAGTTACCTTTTAACCTGCTTTCTAAAGAATCAGAACTTTCTTTAAGTTTATTTTCTAAAGAATCAGATTTTTTTTTAAGTTTATTTTCTAAATTTTCTTTAAGTTTATTTTCTAAAGAATCAGAATTTTCCTTAAGTTTTTCATCTAAACTTTCTTTCAGGTTATCTTTTAACCTGCTTTCTAACAAATCGGAATTTTCCTTACGTTTATTTTCTAAAGAATCAGAATTTTCTTTAAGTTTCTTTTCTAAAGCCTCAGTATTTTCTTTCATAATGGCTGCTACACGCAGTCCAGCTTCTTTGGAACTCTCTTCCAAACTCCTCATCATCCTCATCATTTCTTCCATAATTTTCAATTATTATTCAAAACTTAGGGGTATACAATATTGGCAAACACAAGCTTATAACTAGAACAAGAAATATGAATAGCTAATTGGAACACTCTAATAAAATGAGATTTGTTCTAATGTCGACGTGATGGAAAAACAAAATTCTCTACTTTTACGAATTACATTTACCACAATATCACAAGAAAAATATGCAAGTTCTCAAATATCCTCCACCTGGATTCTAATAATGCGTATGTCCAGTCATCGAACGTTTACTACTGAATTTACTTGACGCCCTAATGGTTAAGCCATTATCAAAAATAATCAAACCCATTCTAATTATTAATCAAGTTAAATTTTTAATTTTCCCCACTAATTGGGGTTCCTACTAATTTATTCATCCAAACCAGACATCTCTCAACTCCCAAAATATTTCTATAAAATTATCACAATTTAAATCGGCATGCGATTGACCATGTCTAACTCGATCCCCACGTTGGGGGCCATTTCTCTCTCTATCTTATTTTATGTGCCTGTTTAGACCGGAGTCCGCACGATCACATATGCATTTTACCAATAATCAATCAGCACGAGAGTCAAAATATCCCAGAGCGCCAGATGGGTTAAAGCTAATTGCAAAAACGACATCAAATGAAAAAAATGCTTTACTGATTTTTGGCTCAATGCAACAATAAGGATAGAAGGAGATTCAATTGGGCGTAACACATCATGTAAAATTATCTCAGTTTATTTTGAATTTAAAATTGACTGCAAAAATGCTCAAAGCTGCATCACTCACGTGTGGCGATCCACACTCTTATTTACACAATATACAGAAATTTTCCAAACACATTTGACAAGTATTTTTTGAAAACACAAGTCTGATTAATAGTCCTGTAGACTGTGTTCCAAAATTATTTATGATTAAATCCAGTTCAAATTTAATTGTCTCTACTGGAAATATCGTAGTTCACTGTTTGAATTTTTACATAACATTAACACTCGTAGAATAAATGTTCATAGAATTTTAACTTTCACTTATTTTTCCAGTTTCAAAAATATATTGTCGAAAAATATTATTATCATTGAATCAACACAAATTATTTACACATATTAATAACATCTGAAAAGTATTTGACCTTGAGCATAGCATCGAAGAACTGTGCGAAGCACAACAAAAATTAATTGTTCTTCTGACATTAAACATTCGAGAAGTGACTCGATTATGAACTTCAAGTTTCTAACAAAATATATGATTTCTGAATCATCAACTTGATCAATAAATTGTTGAACCATTCAACTATTTAATTTTCCACTTGGAATCATTATTATAAAAAATATTTATATTCATGGCCATTTTAGTAACTTTCACAACTTGCAATTCTTCGACAAAATGCGGAAATAAGAATTGTAGCTTCATAATAAATTCATTTAGTTCATGGCACTAGAATTGAAAATATCCTTCAAATTATTCGTGGTTAAAGAATTATTTTTAATTGGCAGTGGCCCATTCTATTATTTGTGTAAGAATACAATATTCCAACAACAACGGCAAAGGTCTTCCTCTGAAGAAGAATAAACTACTATCATGACAAATCCGTGTTCTAGCAAAATCAAAGTCTAAATGGAATTCGTAAACAAGGTTGAAAATAAGAACTGATGGTTTCAAGAAATAACCTTCGGGTCATTCATACGACGAAATGTGTAGTTCCAATACTCATACTATAAACCTGAGCCATCGAACCTGCTATTTGATTGATGCTCGAAAAAACCTCTTCATTCCTGCGACTTAAACATGCGCACCTGGGAATGGCATTTCAACTACTCCACACACATAAATTTTCTTCCCAAAATTTATACAATAAATCAAGCCTCTGCTTGTTATCAACACTGGAAGATTAATAAACTGACAAGTTTATTTTATTTTACCATTCAGTTCAACCCGTGAATTTACCATACTTATGAAAATCTTTATTTCACTTTCGAGTGTATTTACGTCATGATTTTATATAAATACAAAAATATCCTATTTGATACAAATATCATTTGCTTCCCGTTTCATGCCTCTCCGTGTTATCTGAAAAATATACTTTGCTCATTGCAAATATCAACTGTTCAACCAGAACTGAAATGTTGGTTGAATGCGGGCTTGCGCTAACCACTCTCCTTCGGAAAATCTCCTGTTCCAAACTAGAAATGATTAAACTACTTCATAGGCTCTCTCTCAATACATGTGATTATTAGAAAATATAATATCCAAGAATTATTTAGAAAAATTATAAAAATTATTATTATTATTATTAGTGGATTATTATTATTATTATTAGTTATATCATTTTAAATATATTTAATTATTATCTCATCATGTGAGAATCCATATGTTCGAATCTTCGAATATGGAAAAAATATCCATTCCTCAACAAAAATAATTTAACTCAACCTTTACATCGACGGTTTTCCGTGATATCCCTAAAATATGAAATATTCAAATAAATGCTCGAAATGCTCGGTCATCGATCCTAAACTGTTCTGAGTGCTGAAAATACTCAGAATAACTCTAACAAGTCTTGCGTAAATCATTGCAAGATTTAAATACGAAGAAAAAAAATGTGTTGGTCATCTGCAGAAAAATAGGTTGTTCCAATTAGCTAGGCATAATATAATTCAAATGTGGCTTACATTTCTTGATGGTCTTGAAGCGTAGTAAACCTGGTCTGTACCAGATTTATCCATAGACATGCCCTATCGGACAAGCATGTATAATCCTTGTATCGGCCGCCATTATATACCCACAATCCGTCTAGTAAGACATAGTGGTAGTATCTCTTGACGTTTGAAGTAACTGTTGATTCATTTTAATATTGGTTTCTGTTAACTCCATAACAGTTTGCTTAAATGGGGTCAGATCTAAGTGATCTATTCTTAGATATGTCAGTTGTAACATAACTCACGGTAATCTCTCCAGTACAAGAAAACACTGACAGTCTAACCAATCAACGGCTGTTCTGAAGATCGTTCCCTGGGCATGGCTTCACACCATCTACCATGCGCGAAGCAACATGTAGTTTCCCTTGCGTAGACTAATGAACACCACCGTGATAGACTGTTCTTCAATGTACTGATAGATCGGAGTGGTTAACTAGTTACAAATATGAAAACTGACTGAAATGGACTTAAATATCCAAGTATTAGGTTATTACTGGACTGTGACAAAGTACTAATTCTAGACAAAGTCTAGCATATGTCCATGTAGAAATAAAAATATTTCTACCAGTGTCTGTAGAAAAATTTCAATCACCTTAGTGATTCTCCCTGCCGGAAACTTACTAAGTTCCACTTCGTAGCGCAGCACTTTTGTGACTATCACAACTTTGAAAATAACTTCTGCGTAGATCTGGCAACCATGTGCCTTGGCTCAGCGTAGCGGCACCTTGCTAGGCAAGTGCTTGTGTTGAAGTGAGCTAATGATGCCTGCGCCAGCCGGCTTTTATTCAAAACGGTCGGGGTCACGCTGCATCAGCTGATATCTGGAAATCCTCATATCTCTGGTATCCCTGGTCCGATTTACTTGATACTAATTGCATTCTCTTTCATTTGGCCGTGCCAGTAATCTGATCCACGTCTCAAGTCTCTACTCCATGGTTAACTATTTAATCAATAAATAGCCTCGACCTCTGCTATTACTCGCTACGTCACTTGACATGCTCTTAGCGGTATATTCTTTCCAATTCCTTCTCGAAGCAATGTAGCGCGATATTCAAATATCTCAACTTTCAAAAGCGGCTGTAGCCTTTCCCTTGATATCTAGGTGTCTGAATCTTGGAATACCCATTCCTAGAGTTGGGCACAATACACCTACGCAATCTTCATTTAATAGTACATAACTCTCTGACCTACATATAGGCCTACAGTATAAAAATACAACATGACGTCAATCCAAAATATTTAGACGGTTCTCAATATCTACGAATCTATTACAACAATCAAACTGAAATATGAAAATAGGCTATATAGGTCTTCGTGGAACTACTTGTTGTTTTTGCGTTGCTAACCATGTAGAGTTACGGAATGAATGGTGACAAATTACTAGAACCATGGTTTGAGCATTGTAACATTCAAAACCATTGATATGTTTTTATAGAAACATGTAAGTTGAATTAAATGAGATTAGAATTGACATTTAAAAACTTGTAATACAGTATGTCGTAAAAGTTAGGTAAATTTTAATTTAAAAAATAAGAAAAAAAAGAACAGCATTCAAACAAGTAGTTCCGTGAAGAACTAAATATCCTATTTTCCAGGGCTAGATAACTTAACCGTAACCATAACGTAACGTAATTAGGGAATGTACCGGAAAACTCCATGAGTGCATTTAGGTAAATGCGTTACAGAACGAATTACTTCGTTTCGACAAGAATACCGTATTTATCATATGCTATCACAATAACGTTAAATTCAGTAACCGAATTGAAGAACGCTATTATTCCGGTCCCTACCAATAACGTTATTGGGAGGGTGGCTCACATAGTGAATAACTGAATAACGTTATTGGCATCATTTCGTTATTAGTTCAACCTGATGTCGAAGAACGAAATTGAACGAACTGCTGACAATAACGTTATTCGAAAGGCGGGTAAAGGAAGTTCCTCATAAAAACGTTATTCGCCGGTTTTCGTTATTTGTCTTACCCAATCTTTAAGGAACAAAATTGTGAGAGCTACCGACGATAACGTTGTTAAAAAGACGGCTAAAATTGAGTTCTACAAATTAATGTTATTCCAATTTCTCGTTTATTATTAATCAAATCCAATCTTTACGACAAGAAATTGTGTATATTCCGTCAAGAACGTTATTAAGGAAACAGCTCGAACAGAGGGCCATAACGTTATTGTTACTAAATGTGATGTAGAAAGAGCGACGTTGTGTGGGATTAGTCACATTATACAAAGAAGGGTTATATGAAATATTTCAGCACATTGTAATAATAAAGTAGGTGCCTTTTCCCATTACGAAATTTAGTAGGTAATAGGCCTACTAACATTTCTAATTAGATTGGAATATACCTGAAATATTCTAATACAGCACTACAGTTGGTAGCCTAGGTGACTCTGAATAAATCCTAAGTTCCAACTCTTAAGGTACATAATGCACATATAACATTGGGTTGAAGTCCAATGGGGGGGAGGGACGGGCGTGGTGGCTCAGCGGTCTAGCTGTATGCCTCTCACCAAGGCGGTCCGGGTTCGATTCCCGGTCAATGCATGTGAAATACCAAGTCCTGTGGTTAGGATTCCACGTAAAAAGGAGGTCCCGTGGCTCATGATCTACAGATTAACGGTCACGTTAAACTACAAGCTTCCTTTCTTCCTTCCTTGAAGTCCAATGGATAGTATGGACGTTGCATGTTGTGAAATATTGGATCTATCATTGTATGTAAAATCATATTGGCAACAAGGTCATGCACGTGTGCTCAGAATTAATCTGAAATAATACTATATATGTATAGTGCCATTTTTGGATAACATCCATTTGTTGGTATAGAAGATACATGCATTATCAGCAGGCTTAGAATTATGTTGGCAGCACTGACGCACATTAGTTACTCGAAATTAATCTGAAATTTTAGGTACCATACGTGTGTAATATTCAGAGATGTTGGCTAGCATACTTTCTGATATATTGGTATTAGGATTAAAAAAAAGAGAATGAGCATTCGTTAGCAGTTGGCAGCCCTGCTGGCTCTGAAGTATAAGCATAGTCATATCTGTTATAGTACACAAAAACACATACGAAATTTGGTTAAAATCCAATTGATAGTATAGAAGTTAGATACACTTAAACATTGGACTTATCCGTAGACATAAAATCATGTTAGCAACACTGTCATATATGCGCTTCTTAAAATATATATTTGGAATGTTATTATCTCCATTTTCACAAATTTTGGAAGAGTTCGCATGCATAACGTCTGATAAATCCAACATAGAGCTCAAAAGTGAAAATGTGATTTTTCTGCGCAATTACTAGCACTGAAGTAATTTTCAAATATGCCCGTGAGATATTCAGATATAGATCTTTACTTATACCAAATTTGGTTTCAATAACTGCAGCCGTCTAGGAGGGACAGACAGACATTTGCCTGGATCGATGTCATAATTCTACTTTTTCCTCATTTTTACAAAATGTTTAAAGTAGGCTAAACTAGTACGTAGAATATACGATGGCTACTGTATAACATCCAACCTTAGGTGCTTCGATACTGTGCTGATCAGTACCCGCTGCTTATGGACATATCACATGTGTTGTACCGCAATCATTGGCCATCAGAGTACAAACGGTACAGATTGTAACGTTAAAGCTTGTATACAGGCACAATTCCGGTATAGGCTCGAATAACGTTATTCGCAGCAGCATTCCGTGTCCCGATTGGCTCAGCTGCAAGAAATCAAACATGGAGGAAAGTTGTGGATTTAGAGTAATATTTGCAGTTTATTGGCATTATTAATCCAAATCAGTCATTAAGATGCGTTGCGTTGAATACATAAAGAGGCACTGACTGATTGAACGCATTCCTGTCAGTATTTTCGATTTAACTGAAATAATTCGACATTTAGCTATACGCATGAAGTTACGTAACTATGAGCTAGGCTACGAAGTGAAAAGTGTACGAGTGCTATAGCTGTAACTTAGTGTCCAAGGGATGTCGGGTTCGAGACGCTCTAAGGCCAATTTTTTTATTCTTTTTTAATTATTTTGTTGCATTCACACTACTTTTCTTGTGAGTTTCCAACTACGATTTATTCGCATGATCTACGGAGACGATGTTAATAATGGATATTGGTAGGGAAAATTATTCTATTCTATCATTCAAATTTGTACTTCCCCATACAAAACCATGAATATTTGTACTATTCGTGAAAGTATAATAATATTTTCATACCACAATAATAGTCTATGTTTACTCCACAATAAATAATAATATTGACAATAAGGAGAAATGGTTTCGTGACGATCTAAAGAGCATACTTTTCTTTATATTTAAGATTCATGCCAATGATTAAACTATATAGACCTATCTAGAATAATGACGAAATTTATTTGTTAATACTAGCATTTCTAATTATATTGGAATATACCGGAAGTATTCTAATACAGCACTACTGTTGGCAGCCTATGTGACTGTGAATATATCCTTAGTTCCATCTCCTAAGGTACAGAATGCACATACAACATTTGGTTGAAATCCAATGGATAGTATGGACGTTGCATGTTGTGAAATATTGGATCTATCAGTGCGTATAAAATCATATTGGCAACAAGGTAATGCACGTGTGATCAGAATTAATCTGAAATAATCTCTTCTCTTCTTTTCTCTTCTCTTAGTCGTTTACCCTCCAGGTTGGTGGAACCCACGGACTCAGCGAGGGAACTCACCACTACCGCCTCTACGGGCAGTGTCCTAGAGCTGGGAACATCTAATCGGAGTGGATACAACTGGTGAGGTGTGATTGGCACATCGCCCAGGCGGCCTCACCTGCAAAGCGAACAGGGGCCTCATGAGGGAAGGTAATGGATGGTCAGGATGGATAGGCAAGGACGAGGGAAGGAGGCGGCCGTGGCCTTGAAGAAAGTACTGCCCCCGTAATTGAATTATGTAGAGACCACGGTGGCTATATTTGAAATTATAAGGAAAGTTATGGCTGTCATAGTTATGACGTGGGTAGTCATGACGTAAGCACGGATGACGCAAATGTTATGCCAGCAAGCTACTTGAGCTGAGATTCTCAGTGACGTCAGTTTTTAGTCCAGAATGTTCCAAGATGTACGACGCAGTCGCAGGAAACGAGGAATTCTGCTGAGGAAGAAACTATGCTATTGGAGGAGAGGCATGAACCAATGAACGATAGTTTAAAGGAAGACGGAGATTGCTGAAACTATGGTATTTTTATTACTTTTGGAATGCAGAATTGTGGAAATCCATTTGCAGTAAAAGCATTGATTTGGAATTTTGGTGAAATTTATTTTCAGTTTTTGAATTTTGAAAATCCGTCATGTATTAACGAAGTTGGAAGTTTTAGCGATGACGCAGTATCACGCTTTGGAAGGGATGGTAACGCCCCTCGAGAAGTTAATAAAAGTGCTTGCGCAGAAGAGAGGAGTCTCTTTCGTTCTCTGATCATTCTGAGATCTCATTCTCAGATCATCGAAGTATATTTGTGAAAGTTCTTTTCTTATACATTCATTATAGTGAGACGTCGAAGTGAACAGCAGTGAAAAGAATCGTTTTTATAACGCGTGGCGAGGCCACTTTGTTAACGAGATACAGGTCAAACTAGGTGAAGTTGAAACGGACCTTAGAAAGCTTCTACAAGTTTAGCTTCGAACAGTTAGCGGTCTCCGGTAAGATAATTGTATTGTGCAGTGCTACATGCAGTTATAGAGAAAAGCTGAACAATTTCGACCGATTAGTTTAAAAGATATTAGCAGTTTTATACGACTGACAAAAGTGATTATCTCGCCACTAGAGAAGCACTTTTGTTTAGCCAGAATCAACGCAACGGCTGACGCTGTGAGTGGAGTAGAAAGACTTCAGATTGCTTGGTTACAGAACGATACAGTATAATGGAGCAATTGAATACGGCAGTTTGTTCTTCTGACACTACAATCGAAGAGCAGATGGAAGGCTAAAAGGGCTTATTGCAATTGGGACATACTTCAATGGAGTAAGATAGCGACATGGAACTTCGCTAATTGCTATTCCACACAAGCGAACATGCGGTGATTACCATCTACACCCATGTGTCGTAATTAAAGGCTGAATACCATCGAACAGCCATAGAAACAATTTCATACTCTGAATATGAATAATTTCTTCGGAAATTTCTACAAAACTTCATGATGATTGTCTACTGGAACTTCAGGGAATTTTTCAAGAGAGGTCAGGGATATCCCGACTCACAAAGAAGATTATTGCCGGAAGGATGTCTATTCGTCTTCGAGGAGCAGAGCGATTCACGGAGAAGGAAGCAGTTCGATTCTCCGAGGGTGCTATTTCCTATTTCGAGGATGGAGCTCAGCTTTAACGTGGTGAAATGGATCCATCAGCAGTCTTCTTTGGGGAATTTTCCTCTGGAACGTCAATCGGCAGATAAGGTAGTCGTGAACGTTTATTGTATTTGAGTATACTAATAATGTTTGAGCAACCATTTTTCCCATATTTTTTATCCTCTTGTATTTTGCCCTATTTTCTTGTTGAGATTCTTATTCTCAGTACACCTTGATGAGTTTTGCATTTTTCGACGATTTATTAAGACATTGTTATGTCATGGGCATAGTTAACGATTTTGAATCAGTTGAGACTGATATTTAGATTTTTCAGTAATTAATATTTTTGTAGTCACGATTTGACTGTAAGTTAATGATTTTTATGGCAGATTTAAATTCAGACAGCGTGTCACTTTATTAAAGTAATTCTACCCCAGTTTAATTACTTTGAACAATTTTCTGTCATCATCAAGAAGGAAGAACATTTAAATGATTTTAGAGCGTTAAAATCTCTTACGTTGTCGACGATCTTGGAAATACTAGTCGTTATTTGAATTGATTGCAACACAGACATTTATCGTCAGTTATGAATGAACATTGCATCATAGACACTTTTGTGAAAGAGTAACTTTAATAATGAATTATTGAATGCATTAAAGTCAAGTACTTTTGTTAGGAGTTTTTCTCAATTAGAGAATTATATCACGATGTTTGCATTCCCCAGTCTAATTGGATTCTATTCGACTACTTTGCATTTTAGTCGCACTTTATTTGAAGATAGTATTTTTATACTACATTTTCTTTTAAGATGTTAATCTTAAATTTTGATAGACCAGACAGGCGTATATAAGCATATTCACTATTAAATTTGTTTGTGATTGGCAAGTTTTGACTTCATTTCGGTTCATGAATGAAATCCACGAAGGTTAAATAGAAAAACAGTTTTGAAACAAGTAATGATTATAAAATTTTTAAGTGGAACTATGAATGTATAATCGCTAGTGCAGCGCGTGTTGAAAGTCGCTGAGGTATAATGCCCTTGAATATGAAGGAAGTTCCCACAGGAATTAATGTTAAAGAATTATTTGTGGAAGTTTTGTAAGTAATGTGAAAGTTTTAAATGCCATATAGATTAATATATGATGATTTTGGGCATATTTTTAATGCAGATTGTGCATTAACTTGTTAGCGAAGGATTTTCCGCCGGAGTAAGATTGTTATAGTTCGTTGAAAATTAATCAAGTGATTTACTGTTATAATTAACACGAGTTTTGAAAGAATTTGAGATAAGATATTGAATGAAGGTTGCCGTCACAAATCATTATTAAAACCTTTATTAAACCAGATTGTGACATTAACATGTATAACTAACCTTCATTGGTCGATTATATTAAACAGGATTATAAAATTACCAACCGAATGAACATGTGGTTAATGTATTTATTAAATTAATAATTTAAACAATTTAAATGTTAATATTGTAAATAATTGTTGTAAATATTTTTAAAAATAATGTGGAACGAGAGTGATGTTAAAGGCGTGCTTATAATATTTTTATTGTCTTTGGCAAATATTATAAACAATTTCTAATTGTTATAAATAATTTATGTGATTTTGTTATAAACATTTAAGAGCTAATGAAACATTTGGATTGAAGTTAACAAGTTTAAGAAATTAATATAATGATCCAATAGGATGTGTGCAAAGTACTTGAAAGATTTGCGTAAATATAATGTGAGTGGTCTTCTAGACATTTAAAAGCTTGAGAGCGCAGGCTGTATTCTTACGTAACATAGCATGTGAGAAGGGAGTGCATTTAACCAGTATGCAACAGGCTGGAAGGTAGCCCGCAGCTGTGTCAACATATGGTTCTCAGGGAGTGAGGTCGTACACACTCTGGCCTTGCCACTATAAATACCATTCTCTTGTTTATTAAAAGGAAACCAAATGCTCTATATATGTCACACCCTGACGTCCTTTTCCAATCCAATAGTGTTATGAATCTTACGTTATTTGGAGCTCTTGGGAGCTAAAATGTTTTACATCATGTTGTATGATAATTTTTGCAAGTCCTACTGGAGGACGTAGTCAGATTGACTTGGGCTACTGATAGCCACGTTGATTTTGTTGTGTTAGTAAAATCATACCCTTTATTAGAAATAAAGCTTTTGTACAGTTCAAAGTTCTCGTCTTCGTTCTGGTTCATTTTTAAATGTCATGGTGGAGGTTATTGTGTGAACAGACTTTTAGTGATCCTGTTGTCAACTCAAACCCCGAGATAATTAAGAGGTAAGTAACGGTAAGTATGAACCCCCGTCTATTTTGGTGTGTTCCACAATGATTTCCTGTGAATTTCTGTGCTCTTATCTCGATAGTATCTGTCAGTGCCATTTTCATTGATGTAACTGTGCCGGTGCGATTGATAATTGGCAATCCGATTGAGGGGGCGGATATCTGACAGCCTACTATCCAGGTAAACGGGGACAGAAAGATTGGCGACCCAAGAACGTGGGGCTGAGTCAACAGAAAGATTGACGCACCTAAAACGTTGGGACGAATTCGACAAAACTGGATCACCAGGTTGAACAATAGAAAGATTCGCACCTAAAACGTAGGGTTCGATTAGACTCAAATAAAGAGGTTGATTCTTTGTTAGATGTCTAGGCCAATTGTAGTATTTAAGAGTGTGATTATATAGGAATTAAATGTTGTATTGTGTTAGGAAAATTACACTCAGAAAAGATCAGATCTTATACAACTTGAGAAAGGTTAAATGGGCAGGAAACTTAGGAAAATCGCCTATAATCTGGAATCTTATTTTATTTGACCGGCTTATGACATTTCAGTCATATTAAAGATAAAATTAATTATTTGGATTGTAAATGTAAATTATTTGTGAGGATATTTTAAAATGAGCCAGAGAAATTTGAACATGTGCTTGAGTTTGTTTCAACATGAAGTATCTTCGAAGGTTAATTATAAGGTAGTTATAAGTTAGATTTAAGACAGAAAATTGATCAAAATTATATATGGTGAAAAGTGTTGCTCAAATGTTGTTATTTTGCTCTTTTGATGTATGTCCCTACAGCAATCCATTTTTGAATAATATTGTAATGGCAGATGAAAGTTTGAAGAAAATGTTAGAGGAGATGTCTGCTAACATGAAGCAGATGATGGAGGAAAATGCTAACTTGAAAGCTAGCATGAACAATAGTATGAAGCAGATGTTAAATGAAAGCATGAAGGAGAATAATAGTAATTTGTCTGCTAATTTGAATGCAAGAATGGAGGAGAATGTTAGTAATTTGTCTGCTAATTTAAATGCAAGAATGGAGGAGAATGCTAGTAATTTGAAAGCTAGTATGGGTGAAAGTTTGAAGGGTATCCAAACTAGTGCTGCTAATTTGGAGGATAATATGTCGCGTTTACAGATTAACACCCTAGGAATTGAAAATACTGTAAGTGACATCCGCACAAATGTGTCTGATGTTAAAAATGATGTGTCTAAGGTACAGAAAGACCTTACAATGTTAAATTTAGATGTAGCTAATGTCCGAGGGGATATTTCTTGTGCTAGAGCCGAAGTAGTTCTTGTCAAAAACGATGTAGCGACTGTCCAAGACAAGGTCGAGGAAGTCCAAAAAGAAATTCAAAAAGCTAGAACTGATGTATCCAATGTTCAGGTAGACATTAATAACATTCATGCGGATATAACTGAGGTGCAAAGTGACATAACTAAGATTCAGGTAGAGGTCAACACAGTTTTCGTAGATATTACTAAAGTCCAAACTGATGTAAATAAAGTCAGGGAAGAAATCGAAAACTCAAAAACTCTTTGTACGCGTAATATAACTGCATTAACGACTAGGTTAGTCGATGAATCAGTTAGAACAACAACGTCTTTAGCAGAGTTGAAGTATGATGTAGAGGTCATGAGAACCCAGGTATTAGACCACAATAGAGTATTAAAAGAGGATATCGAAGTAGACATAGCCGAAATGTTAACAGCAAACGTAGCGGTATGGAAAGACGAGTGGAATAAGTCAAGTGGGGAACATGTAACCCAAATTCAGGAAAGGATTGAAAGAAAACTTGCCAGTACGCAGATAGAAATTAACAATGAAGTAGTACAGATTAGGAAAGATTTAAGCGTCAGGATAAATTCGCTATCCGAAAAACAAGTTGACGATAGAACACAACTAGATCAGGATATGCAAACTTTAAAATCTACATTAGAGGATCAAATTCATAAAGTTGTCTCGGATGTAAATGAAACGACGAGTAAACTGAAAAATTTGAAGTTAGGAGAGGCTAGTTTAATGGAGAACTACAAAGAAGAGATAGTCAAGAAAGTCTTAACAGAAATCACCGACAAGGATACAGAAGGCTTAGCTTGCGAATTGAATAGGAAGTATACCAGAAGATGTCACCTAGAGCCAGAAGAGAGAGACGTGACTCCTGAAGAACGTGTATCCAGATTCAGAGAGGAGGATGACGAGAGGAATATGGAACCTGAGTGGGATTATCGAGATAGTGGGAAAAACTATCCGGATTCATATCCGAGGAACGTGACGGTCATCAGGAATTTCGAGGACAAACCACAAAAATTCAGTAACACTGATAGTTTGACACCTATAGAGTATGTAAGGAATCTCAAAGATTATTTCATCGAAGCTCACATTCCCAGAGAGAGAGAGATGAAGATTGTAGAGAGATATCTGATTGGAGGACCCCTTGAATGGTTTCGCGCATTTAGATACACATTCAGCAACTTTGACGAGTTTGCAGAGGCATTAATCAAACGATTTTGGTCTATAGAAGCGCAGAATTCGTTAAGAGCGGAGGTGTATTCAAGAAAATACTCAGGTACTCTTCCAACGAGGTACGCTGATTTCTTTACGAGTCAGTTGTCCCGCTTGAGATTTTTGCAACCCTCATTGTCCACGGAGCAACTAATAGATGCGATTTCTCGTATGCTGCCAGTTGAGGTGAGGAGACTTATAATTTCGTCCAACATCAGGGATTTATCCAGCATGGATGAATTACTAAGAAGGTTAGACTACACAAGTCCAATGCCTAACGTAGTCCAGAAAGGTCAAAGGCAGGAGTATAAGGAAATCAATACGGTATATATGGACCAAGTCCAACAAACTGACAAGCCAGAGGAGGAGAAAACTGACAATGTAGGTCCTCACAGGAATAATCAGTTTAGAAATTACAGATCACAAGGTTACCGACCGTATCAACACAGAAGAGGTTGGAACTACAACCGAGGAAACTACAATGGAAGAGGCAGATATTACAACAATAATGGGTATAACCGTAACTATAATAGGAATAACCAAAACCAAAATAGAAACCAGAATACTCAAAGTCAGGTTATGACACCTGATCAGTATCAGCAAAGAGAGAAGGAAAGCCAGCAATACTTAAAAGAATTAAGGGATAAAGAAGCTGACAATCAAAAGAAAAGGCAGGATGTTGTAATCGATCCTGGGCCTTCTACGAGCCAACAGAATTTTGAGGTCGGTAACACAAAAAAAAACGCCGATTTCGCAACGTCAGTAAGTACCTGTAAATACATTGCCACACCACACCTGATTACGATTAATGAGATATACGAAGTTACCGATGAAGATTTACTAGAAGAGAGGGGTATTGTTAAAGAGGAAAGACCATGTGCATTACCTATTATTGCTGTACGGATAGATGGACAGCAGTACAAAGCCCTGATGGATACTGGTGCTATTATTTCCATCATTTCAGAGGAATGTTATCAAAGTCTGCTAAGAGGAGAGAACATGACAATTCTACCTGTTTCTACCGTCAAAGTGAGAGGGATATTCCAAGATAAGGCAGTGAAATGCAAGATTCAAGTGTTATTGAACTTTGAGATCAATGGAAGGAATTATGAACAGATCTTCATTGTGGTGAGCAAGATCAATTTTGATATGGTGCTTGGAATCGATTTTATATCGAAGGTCGGAGCTATTATTGACATGAAGAACAGAAGTATTAGCTTTAATGATGGGTACATAATCACAGAAGAGATAGAAGAACAGGACGTGAAAAACAGTCTGAAAATAGACCTTAGGGAAGAAATCTTGAATACAATAATTAATGAAGTGGAAAATTTAGAAGAAATACCCAGTAGAAAAACTGAAGGATTTGAAGAAATTCAGGGGGAATTTGAGGATCTGATAAAGGAATTCCAAGATATTTTCGATGAAAAGCCTGGATTGATTAAGGATTATAAGTACAAGATAAGGCTGACAGATGAAACCCCTTACCAGAAGAGAATATACCCCATTCCTGAGAAATACTATCAAGAAGTACGAGGGTTAATCAGAAAAATGGAGGTAGACGGGATTATTAGAAAACAGGCGTCGTCTTATATAAACCCCATCACAGTAGTAAAGAAAAGTAATGGTCAGATACGTCTTTGTCTCGATGCCAGAACCATCAACTTGAAGATTCTTCCAGAAAATGACAGACCACCCAAGATTAGAGATCTGCTTCGGAAATTCAAAGGAAGAGCATGTTTCAGCGTTCTTGACTTGACGTCTTCATTTTATCAAGTTCAATTAGAAGAGGATAGTATGCAGTACACTGGATTCCTATTTGACCAGACGTCATGGGTCTTTGCCAGAATGCCTTTTGGAATGGTTAACAGTGGACCAGCACTTATTCGAGCACTTGATAGTAAGCTCACTGACGAAGTGAAAGAAAATGTAATCTGCTACATTGACAATTTAATCGTATCTTCACCCAGCGCCGCAGAACATTTAGTGCACTTGAGAAAGTTGTTCGAGAATTTAAGGGAGGCCAACATTAAGGTGAACTTTGGAAAATGTCAATTCTTGAAGAAAGAGATAAATTATTTGGGGCATACTATTGATAAAGATGGATATCATCCAAACATGAAAAAAGTAGATGCGATCACGAGATTTCCAAAGCCAACTAAGGTGAAACAAGTCAGAGAATTTGTAGGTGCATGCCAATTTATTAGCAGCCACTGTCCAAGATACTCGGAAATTATGGCTCCTCTGTATGACTTACTCAAGAAGAACAACAGATGGAAATGGAGTACCGCTGCAGACGAGGCTTTTGAGAAAGCAAAAGAGATGCTCAAAAATAATGTGAAACTGGAGTACCCAGACTTTGAGAAGGTGTTCTATATTGAGTCTGATGCATCAAGAATAGGCATTAGTGCAGTCTTATACCAGAAAGACGAGGCAGGCAACAAGCACTACATTGCGTTCACTAGTCGGAAGTTGAAAAAGCACGAGGAAAACTACTTCACGACAGAGCTTGAAGCGTTAGCTTTTGTGACAGCTTTACAAGCCTGGAAGAAAATCCTGCTGGGACATAAGGTCATCATTATTACTGACCATAAAGCACTACAGTTTATGTTGCAAACTGACATGTCGAGTGATAGATTGACACGTTGGGCTTTGTTCACCCAACAGTTTAACGCTACTATCGTCCACCAGCCTGGGAAAGATAACTTACTGGCTGATGCTCTATCACGTAACCCTATTAAAAATGTGCAGATACACCATGTACAATTGGAGCAAGAAGATGAAGAAACCGTTAGGAGGTTAGCCCGAATCGGTGTGTCACAGAAGAGACACGCTCCAATAAGGAAAATGTACAGGTTCCTCAAGGGTTACATGGACAATACGGATGTTGACTATGAGGCTACACGGAGAAATTCACGACACTTTGTCTTGAGTGGAGACATCGTATGCAAGTATGCTGACTCTGCG
This sequence comes from Meconema thalassinum, assembly GCA_946902985.2. NCBI lineage: Eukaryota > Metazoa > Arthropoda > Insecta > Orthoptera > Tettigoniidae > Meconema > Meconema thalassinum. The sequence continues at coordinate 29,644,749 of OX336394.1, forward strand.
CATACAAAACTTCGAATAGTCGTGCCACCTAAACTTGTTGTCAATTTAGTGTGGGTAGCTCATCACGCAACTGGACATGCCGGTTTAGATAAAACTCTTAACACACTTAAAGAGAGATTTATCTGGACTAACATGCGTTCCAGTATTGCCAAGGTCATTAGATCCTGTGACAAATGTGAAAGAGCAAAGTATGCTTCTGCTTTACTAAAGGGAAAACCGAAGGCGATGATTCCTTCTAAGCCAAACGAACTTATGGCGACGGATATATTTGGCCCCTGTCCGAAGGGATACCAGGGTAACCAATACTTGTTGGTGACCGTGGATGTTTTCTCAAAATTTGTTACAATGAGTCCCATGCAGAAAGCTAACACGAGGAACGTAGTAAGCAGACTGGAAAATGCTGTATTTCCTAAAGATGGTATACCGGAATATCTACTGTCAGATCATGGAACGCAGTTTACGTCCGTGGAATTTGCAGCGGATATGGAAAGGCTTGGCATTAAGCACTTATTTTCAAGCGTGCGTTACCCAGAATCGAATTCCTCAGAAAGATATATGGCTGAATTTTCGAAATTCTGTCGAATTTTCTGTCCTAATGATCATTCTGGTTGTGTGAGATTTGTACCCCTTATTGAGGAATGTCTGAACTCTACAGTGCAAGAGAGCACAGGAGAAGTGCCAATGCGACTTCATCTAGGAAGAAACCCAGAAAGGCCGTGGGATAATCTTTTCAACCACATACCGAGAGATCCCGACATAGGAAGACAGCAGAGGATTGACAAGGCAAAGGAACAACTCCAGAAAGCAGCAGAGAAACGATTGAAGAGAGTAGCTGGAAAACGTTTTGGTACACCCTTTCAAGTTGGAAATCTTGTATTATTACGCAGACCTGTCAAGGCTGATATGACCAAGAAAATCTACCCCAAATTTGGATTAGTGTTCCTGGGGCCGTTTAGGATTACGAACGCTTATGGAAACAACTGTTATGAACTCTACGATGATGAGAATAATGTCGTTTACGGCAAGTTCAATGCTGGAAATTTAAAAAGATACTATCCTAGAGTAAGCCAGTAATAATTCAATTTCGTGTTCAAGAGAGTTGAGATACTTGTAACATTGGGTTTAAAAACAATTTGCAACTGTTTTTAAAACGTGGTGAGAGGAGAATGCCCCCGTAATTGAATTATGTAGAGACCACGGTGGCTATATTTGAAATTATAAGGAAAGTTATGGCTGTCATAGTTATGACGTGGGTAGTCATGACGTAAGCACGGATGACGCAAATGTTATGCCAGCAAGCTACTTGAGCTGAGATTCTCAGTGACGTCAGTTTTTAGTCCAGAATGTTCCAAGATGTACGACGCAGTCGCAGGAAACGAGGAATTCTGCTGAGGAAGAAACTATGCTATTGGAGGAGAGGCATGAACCAATGAACGATAGTTTAAAGGAAGACGGAGATTGCTGAAACTATGGTATTTTTATTACTTTTGGAATGCAGAATTGTGGAAATCCATTTGCAGTAAAAGCATTGATTTGGAATTTTGGTGAAATTTATTTTCAGTTTTTGAATTTTGAAAATCCGTCATGTATTAACGAAGTTGGAAGTTTTAGCGATGACGCAGTATCACGCTTTGGAAGGGATGGTAACGCCCCTCGAGAAGTTAATAAAAGGGCTTGCGCAGAAGAGAGGAGTCTCTTTCGTTCTCTGATCATTCTGAGATCTCATTCTCAGATCATCGAAGTATATTTGTGAAAGTTCTTTTCTTATACATTCATTATAGTGAGACGTCGAAGTGAACAGCAGTGAAAAGAATCATCTTTATAACGCGTGGCGAGGCCACTATATTAACGAGATCCAGGTCAAACTAGGTGAAGTTGAAACGGACCTTAGAAAGCTTCTACAAGTTTAGCTTCGAACAGTTAGCGGTCTCCGGTAAGATAATTGTATTGTGCAGTGCTACATGCAGTTATAGAGAAAAGCTGAACAATTTCGACCGATTAGTTTAAAAGATATTAGCAGTTTTATACGACTGACAAAAGTGATTATCTCGCCACTAGAGAAGCACTTTTGTTTAGCCAGAATCAACGCAACGGCTGACGCTGTGAGTGGAGTAGAAAGACTTCAGATTGCTTGGTTACAGAACGATACAGTATAATGGAGCAATTGAATACGGCAGTTTGTTCTTCTGACACTACAATCGAAGAGCAGATGGAAGGCTAAAAGGGCTTATTGCAATTGGGACATACTTCAATGGAGTAAGATAGCGACATGGAACTTCGCTAATTGCTATTCCACACAAGCGAACATGCGGTGATTACCATCTACACCCATGTGTCGTAATTAAAGGCTGAATACCATCGAACAGCCATAGAAACAATTTCATACTCTGAATATGAATAATTTCTTCGGAAATTTCTACAAAACTTCATGATGATTGTCTACTGGAACTTCAGGGAATTTTTCAAGAGAGGTCAGGGATATCCCGACTCACAAAGAAGATTATTGCCGGAAGGATGTCTATTCGTCTTCGAGGAGCAGAGCGATTCACGGAGAAGGAAGCAGTTCGATTCTCCGAGGGTGCTATTTCCTATTTCGAGGATGGAGCTCAGCTTTAACGTGGTGAAATGGATCCATCAGCAGTCTTCTTTGGGGAATTTTCCTCTGGAACGTCAATCGGCAGATAAGGTAGTCGTGAACGTTTATTGTATTTGAGTATACTAATAATGTTTGAGCAACCATTTTTCCCATATTTTTTATCCTCTTGTATTTTGCCCTATTTTCTTGTTGAGATTCTTATTCTCAGTACACCTTGATGAGTTTTGCATTTTTCGACGATTTATTAAGACATTGTTATGTCATGGGCATAGTTAACGATTTTGAATCAGTTGAGACTGATATTTAGATTTTTCAGTAATTAATATTTTTGTAGTCACGATTTGACTGTAAGTTAATGATTTTTATGGCAGATTTAAATTCAGACAGCGTGTCACTTTATTAAAGTAATTCTACCCCAGTTTAATTACTTTGAACAATTTTCTGTCATCATCAAGAAGGAAGAACATTTAAATGATTTTAGAGCGTTAAAATCTCTTACGTTGTCGACGATCTTGGAAATACTAGTCGTTATTTGAATTGATTGCAACACAGACATTTATCGTCAGTTATGAATGAACATTGCATCATAGACACTTTTGTGAAAGAGTAACTTTAATAATGAATTATTGAATGCATTAAAGTCAAGTACTTTTGTTAGGAGTTTTTCTCAATTAGAGAATTATATCACGATGTTTGCATTCCCCAGTCTAATTGGATTCTATTCGACTACTTTGCATTTTAGTCGCACTTTATTTGAAGATAGTATTTTTATACTACATTTTCTTTTAAGATGTTAATCTTAAATTTTGATAGACCAGACAGGCGTATATAAGCATATTCACTATTAAATTTGTTTGTGATTGGCAAGTTTTGACTTCATTTCGGTTCATGAATGAAATCCACGAAGGTTAAATAGAAAAACAGTTTTGAAACAAGTGAAAATGAAAATCCACAGCCTGCTTCCAGTCTCCGACCGGGTCAGGAATGGAATGAATGAAGCCCCCATCTAGCGGCGAGGATATGAACTGTGCCGGCTGCCGAGGCCTGACGCACTCCTCTGGGGCAATGATTAAATGAATGACAGATGAAATGAAATGATAGTGGAGAGTGTTGCTGGAATGAAATTGTGACAGGGAAAACCGGAGTACCCGGAGAAAAACCTGTCTGCCTCCGTTTTGTCCAGCACAGATCTCACATGGAGTGACCGGGATTTGAACCACGGACCCAGCGGTGAGAGGCTGGCGTGCTGCCGCCTAAGCCACGGAGGCTTCGTTTTGAAACAAGTAATGATTATAAAATTTTTAAGTGGAACTATGAATGTATAATCGCTAGTGCAGCGCGTGTTGAAAGTCGCTGAGGTATAATGCCCTTGAATATGAAGGAAGTTCCCACAGGAATTAATGTTAAAGAATTATTTGTGGAAGTTTTGTAAGTAATGTGAAAGTTTTAAATGCCATATAGATTAATATATGATGATTTTGGGCATATTTTTAATGCAGATTGTGCATTAACTTGTTAGCGAAGGATTTTCCGCCGGAGTAAGATTGTTATAGTTCGTTGAAAATTAATCAAGTGATTTACTGTTATAATTAACACGAGTTTTGAAAGAATTTGAGATAAGATATTGAATGAAGGTTGCCGTCACAAATCATTATTAAAACCTTTATTAAACCAGATTGTGACATTAACATGTATAACTAACCTTCATAGGTCGATTATATTAAACAGGATTATAAAATTACCAACCGAATGAACATGTGGTTAATGTATTTATTAAATTAATAATTTAAACAATTTAAATGTTAATATTGTAAATAATTGTTGTAAATATTTTTAAAAATAATGTGGAACGAGAGTGATGTTAAAGGCGTGCTTATAATATTTTTATTGTCTTTGACAAATATTATAAACAATTTCTAATTGTTATAAATAATTTATGTGATTTTGTTATAAACATTTAAGAGCTAATGAAACATTTGGATTGAAGTTAACAAGTTTAAGAAATTAATATAATGATCCAATAGGATGTGTGCAAAGTACTTGAAAGATTTGCGTAAATATAATGTGAGTTGTCTTCTATACATTTAAAAGCTTGAGAGCGCAGGCTGTATTCTTACGTAACATAGCATGTGAGAAGGGAGTGCATTTAACCAGTATGCAACAGGCTGGAAGGTAGCCCGCAGCTGTGTCAACATATGGTTCTCAGGGAGTGAGGTCGTACACACTCTGGCCTTGCCACTATAAATACCATTCTCTTGTTTATTAAAAGGAAACCAAATGCTCTATATATGTCACACCCTGACGTCCTTTTCCAATCCAATAGTGTTATGAATCTTACGTTATTTGGAGCTCTTGGGAGCTAAAATGTTTTACATCATGTTGTATGATAATTTTTGCAAGTCCTACTGGAGGACGTAGTCAGATTGACTTGGGCTACTGATAGCCACGTTGATTTTGTTGTGTTAGTAAAATCATACCCTTTATTAGAAATAAAGCTTTTGTACAGTTCAAAGTTCTCGTCTTCGTTCTGGTTCATTTTTAAATGTCATGGTGGAGGTTATTGTGTGAACAGACTTTTAGTGATCCTGTTGTCAACTCAAACCCCGAGATAATTAAGAGGTAAGTAACGGTAAGTATGAACCCCCGTCTATTTTGGTGTGTTCCACAATGATTTCCTGTGAATTTCTGTGCTCTTATCTCGATAGTATCTGTCAGTGCCATTTTCATTGATGTAACTGTGCCGGTGCGATTGATAATTGGCAATCCGATTGAGGGGGCGGATATCTGACAGCCTACTATCCAGGTAAACGGGGACAGTACCATCCCGGCATTAGCCTGAAGACGAAGTGGGAAACCGCGGAAAACCACTTCGAGGATGGCTGAGGTGGGAATCGAACCCCCTCTACTCATTTGGAACACCCGAGGCTGAGTAGACCCCGTTCCATTCCTCATACCACTTTTCAAATTTCGTGGCAGAGCCGGGAATCGAACCCAGGACCTCCGGGATGGCAGCTAACCGTGCTGACCGCTACGCTACGGAGGCGACTTAATCTGAAATAATACTATATTTTAAAGTGCCAATTTAGGATGACATCCATTTGTTGGTATAGATTTTACATGCATTTTCAGCAGGCTTAGAATTATGTTGGCAGCACTGACGCACATTAGTTACTCGAAATTAATCTGAAATTTTAGGTACCATACGTGTGCAACATTCAGAGCTGTTGGCCAGCATACTTTTTGATATATTGGTATTAGGATAAAAAAAAAAGAGAATGAGCATTCGTTAGCAGTTGGCAGCCCTGCTGGCTCTGAAGTATAAGCATAGTCATATCTGTTATAGTACACAAAAACACATACGAAATTTGGTTAAAATCCAATTGATAGTATAGAAGTTAGATACACTTAAACATTGGACTTATCCGTAGACATAAAATCATGTTAGCAACACTGTCATATATGCGCGTCTTAAAATATATATTTGGAATGTTATTATCTCCATGTTCACAAATTTTGGAAGAGTTCGCATGCATAACGTCTGATAAATCCAACATAGAGCTCAAAAGTGAAAATGTGATTTTTCTGCGCAATTACTAGCACTGAAGTAATTTTCAAATATGCCCGTGAGATATTCAGATATAGATCTTTACTTATACCAAATTTGGTTTCAATAACTGCAGCCGTCTAGGAGGGACAGACAGGCATTTGCCTGGATCGATGTCATAATTCTACTTTTTCCTCATTTTTACAAAATGTTTAAAGTAGGCTAAAATAGTACGTAGAATATACGATGGCTACTGTATAACATCCAACCTTAGGTGCTTCGATACTGTGCTGATCAGTACCCGCTGCTTATGGACATATCACATGTGTTGTACCGCAATCATTGGCCATCAGAGTACAAACGGTACAGATTGTAACGTTAAAGCTTGTATACAGGCACAATTCCGGTATAGGCTCGAATAACGTTATTCGCAGCAGCATTCCGTGTCCCGATTGGCTCAGCTGCAAGAAATCAAACATGGAGGAAAGTTGTGGATTTAGAGTAATATTTGCAGTTTATTGGCATTATTAATCCAAATCAGTCATTAAGATGCGTTGCGTTGAATACATAAAGAGGCACTGACTGATTGAACGCATTCCTGTCAGTATTTACGATTTAACTGAATTAATTCGACATTTAGCTATACGCATGAAGTTAAGTAACTATGAGCTAGGCTACGAAGTGAAAAGTGTACGAGTGCTATAGCTGTAACTTATTGTCCAAGGGATCTCGGGTTCGAGACGCTCTAGGGCCAAATTTTTTATTCTTTTTTAATTATTTTGTTGCATTCACACTACTTTTCTTGTGAGTTTCCAACTACGATTTATTCGCATGATCTACGGAGACGATGTTAATAATGGATATTGGTAGGGAAAATTATTCTATTCTATCATTCAAATTTGTACTTCCCCATACAAAACCATGAATATTTGTACTATTCGTGAAAGTATAATAATATTTTCATACCACAATAATAGTCTATGTTTACTCCACAATAAATAATAATATTGACAATAAGGAGAAATGGTTTCGTGACGATCTAAAGAGCATACTTTTCTTTATATTTAAGATTCATGCCAATGATTAAACTATATAGACCTATCTAGAATAATGACGAAATTTATTTGTTAATACTAGCATTTCTAATTATATTGGAATATACCGGAAGTATTCTAATACAGCACTACAGTTGGCAGCCTATGTGACTGTGAATATATCCTTAGTTCCATCTCCTAAGGTACAGAATGCACATACAACATTTGGTTGAAATCCAATGGATAGTATGGACGTTGCATGTTGTGAAATATTGGATCTATCAGTGCGTATAAAATCATATTGGCAACAAGGTAATGCACATGTGATGAGAATTAATCTGAAATAATCTCTTCTCTTCTCTTCTCTTCTCTTAGTCGTTTACCCTCCAGGTTGGTGGAACCCACGGACTCAGCGAGGGAACTCACCACTACCGCCTCTACGGGCAGTGTCCTAGAGCTGGGAACATCTAATCGGAGTGGATACAACTGGTGAGGTGTGATTGGCACATCGCCCAGGCGGCCTCACCTGCAAAGCGAACAGGGGCCTCATGAGGGAAGGTAATGGATGGTCAGGATGGATAGGCAAGGACGAGGGAAGGAGGCGGCCGTGGCCTTGAAGAAAGTACTGTCCCCGTTTACCTGGATAGTAGGCTGTCAGATATCCGCCCCCTCAATCGGATTGCCAATTATCAATCGCACCGGCACAGTTACATCAATGAAAATGGCACTGACAGATACTATCGAGATAAGAGCACAGAAATTCACAGGAAATCATTGTGGAACACACCAAAATAGACGGGGGTGTATACTTACCGTTGCTTACCTCTTAATTATCTCGGGGTTTGAGTTGACAACAGGATCACTAAAAGTCTGTTCACACAATAATCTCCGCCATGACATTTAAAAATGAACCAGAAACGAAGACGAGAACTTTGAACTGTACAAAAGCTTTATTTCTAATAAAGGGTCTGATTTTCCTATCACAACAAAATATACGTGGCTATCAGTAGCCCAAGTCAATCTGACTACGTCCTCCAGTAGGACTTGCAAAATTATTATACAACATGATATAAAAAACATTTTAGCTCCCAAGAGCTCCAAATAACGTGATATTCATAACACTATTGGATTGGAAAAGGACGTCAGGGTGTGACATATATAGAGCATTTGTTTCCTTTTAATAAACAAGAGAATGATATTTATAGTCGCAAGGCCGGAGTGTATGACCTCACTCTCTGAAAACCATATGTTGACACAGCTGCGGGCTACCTTCCAGCCTGCTGCATACTGGTCAAATGCACTCCCTTCTCACACGCTATGTTACGTAAGAATCCAGCCTGCACTCTCAAGCTTTTAAATGTCTTACAAGACAACTCACATTATATTTACGCAAATCTTTCAAGTACTTTGATCACATCCTAATGGATCATTACATAAATTTCTTAAACTTGTTAACTTCAATCCAAATGTTTAATTAGCTCTTAAATGTTTATAACAAAATCACATAAATTATTTATAACAATTAGAAATTGTTTATAATATTTGTCAAAGACAATAAAAATATGATAAGCACGCCTTTAACATCACTCTCGTTTCATATTATTTTCAAAAATATTTACAACAATTATTTACAATATTAATATTTAAATTGTTTAAATTATTAATTTAATAAATACATTAGCCACATGTTCATTCGGTTGGTAATTTTATAATCCTGTTTAATATAATCGACCAATGAAGGTTAGTTATACATGTTAATGTCACAATCCGGTTTAATAAAGTTTTTAATAATGATTTGTGACGGCAACCTTCATTCAACATCTTGTCTCAAATTCTTTCAAAACTCGTGTTAATTATAACAGTAAATCACTTGATTAATTTTCAACGAACTATAACAATCTTACTCCAGCGGAAAATCCTTCGCTAACAAGTTAATGCACAATCTGCATTAAAAATATGCCCAAAATCATCATATATTAATCTATATGGCATTTACAACTTTCACATCACTTACAAAACTTCCACAAATAATTCTTTAACATTTTATCCTGTGGGAACTTCCTTCATATTCAAGGGCATTATATTTCAGCGACTTTCAACACGCGCTGCACTAGCGATTATACATTCATAGTTCCACTTAAAAATTGTATAATCATAAATTGTTTCAAAACTGTTTTTCTATTTAACCTTCGTAGATTTCATTCATGAACTGAAATGAAGTCAAAACTTGCCAATCACAAACAAATTTAATAGTGAATACGCTTATATACGCCTATCTGGTCTATCAAAATTTAAGATTAACATCTTAAAAGAAATTGTAGTATGAAAATACTATCTTCAAATAAAGTGCGACTAAACTGCAAAGTAGTCGAATAGAATCCAATTAGACTGGGGAATGCAAACATCGTTCTATAATTCTCTAATTGAGAAAAACTCCTAACAAAAGTACTTGACTTTAATGCATTCAATAATTCATTATTAACATTACTCTTTCACAAAATTGTCTATGATGCAATGTTCATTCATAACTGACGATATATGTCTGTGTTGCAATCAATACAAATAACGACTAGTATTTCCAAGATCGTCGATAACGTAAGATTTTAACGCTCTAAAATCATTTAAATGTTCTTCCTTCTTGATGATGACAGAAAATTGTTCAAAGTAATTAAACTGGGGTAGAATTACTTTAATAAAGTGACACGCTGTCTGAATTTAAATCTGCCATAAAAATCATTAACTTACAGTCAAATCGTGACTACAAAAATATTAATATTAATTACTGAAATATCTAAATATCAGTCTCAACTGATTCAAAATCGTTAACTATGCCCATGACATAACAATGTCTTAATAAAACGTCGAAAAATGCAAAACTCATCAAGGTGTACTGAGAATAAGAATCTCAACAAGAAAATAAGGCAAAATACATGAGGATAAAAAATATGGGAAAAATGGTTGCTCAAACATTACTAGGTTACTCAAATACAATAAACGTTCACGACTACCTTATCTGCCGATTGACGTTCCAGAGGAAAATTCCCCAAAGAAGACTGGTGATGGATCCATTTCACCACGTTCAAGCTGAGCTCCATCCTCGAAATAGGAAATAGCACCTTCGGAGAATCGAACTGCTTCCTTCTCCGTGAATCGCTCTGCTCCTCGAAAACGAATAGACATCCTTCCGGCAATAATCTTCTTTGTGAGTCGGGACTACCTTGACCTCTCTTGAAAAATTCCCTGAAGTTCCAGTAGACAATCATCATGACGTTTTGTAGAAATTTCCGAAGAAATTATTCATATTCAGAGTATGAAATTGTTTCTATGGCTGTTCGATGATATTCAGCCTTTACTTACGAAACATGGGTGTAGATGGTATTCACCGCATGTTCGCTTGTGTGGAATAGCAATTAGCGAAGTTCCATGTCGCTATCTTACTCCATTGAAGTATGTCCCAATTGCAATAAGCCTTCTTAGCCTTCCATTTGCTCTTCAGTTGTAGTGTCAGAAGAACAAACTGCCGTATTCAATTGCTCCATTATACTGTATCGTTCTGTAAGCAAGCAATCTGAAGTCTTTCTACTCCACTCACAGCGTTAGCCTTGCGTTGTTTCTGGCTTATACAAAAGTGTTTCTCTAGTGGTGAGATAATCACTTTTGCCAGTCGTACAAAACAGCTAATATCTTTTGAAGTACTCGGTCGAAATTGTTCAGCTTTTCTCGATAATTGCATGTAGTACTGCACAATACAATTATGTTATCGTAGACCGCTAACTGTTTGAAGTTCAACTTATATAAGCTTTCTAAGGTCCGTTTCAACTTCACCTAGTTTGACCTGTATCTCGTTAACAAAGTGGCCTCGCCACGCGTTATAAAAACGATTCTTTTCACTTGCTGTTCACTTTGATGTCTCACTATATTGAATGTATAATAAACTGACTTTCACAAATACTTCGATGATCTGAGCATTAGATCTCAGAATGTTCGGCGAACGAAAGAGAAGAGAAGAGAAGAGACTCCTCTCTGCTGCGCAAGCCCTTTTATTACCTTCTCGAGGGGCGTTACCATCCCTTCCAAAGCGTGATACTACGTCATCGCTAGAACTTCCAACTTCGTTAATACATGACGGATTTTCAAAATTCAAAAACAGAAAATAAATTTCATCAAAATTCCAAATCAATGCTTTTACTGCAAATGTATTTCCACAATTCTGCATTCAAAAAGTCATAAGAATACCATAGTTTCAGCAATCTCCGTCTTCCTTTAAACTATCGTTCATTGGTTCATGCCTCTCCTCCAATAGCATAGTTTCTTCCTCAGCAGAATTCCTCGTTTCCTGCGACTGCGTCGTACATCTTGGAACATTCTGGACAAAAATGCTGACGTCATTGAGAATCTCAGCTCAAGTAGCTTGCTGGCATAACATTTACGTCATCCGTGCTTACGTCATGACTACTCACGTCATAACTATAACAGCCATAACTCTAATCATAATTTCAAATATAGCCACCGTGGTCTCTACATAATTCAATTACGGGGGCATTCTCCTCTCACCACGTTTTAAAAACAGTTGCAAATTGTTTTTAAACTCAATGTTACAATTATCTCAACTCTCTTGAACACGAAATTGAATTATTACTGGCTTACTCTGGTATGATATTTCCTCTATGTTCCTTAATCATATAATTTTCTTCTACTCTGGGTTGTATGTGGTTAATGTATTCTTTCCTCTCTACTTCCTCTTCTGACCAGTGTTTCTATTCTCTAAATTCTGCTGGCTCGTAGAAGGACCAGGATCGATTACAACATCCTGCCTTTTCCTTTGATTGTCAGCTTCTTTATCCCTTAATTCTTTTAAGTATTGCTGGCTTTCCTTTTCTCTTTGCTGATATTGCTCAGGTGTCATAACCTGACTTTGAGTATTCTGGCTTCTATTTTGGTTTTGGTTATTCCTATTATAGTTACGATTATACCCATTATTGTTATAATATCTGCCTCTTCCATTATAGTTTCCTCGGTTGTAGTTCCAACCTCTTCTCTGTTGATATGGTCGGTAACCTTGTGATCTGTAATTTCTAAACTGATTATTCCTGTGAGGACCTACATTGTCAGTTTTCTCCTCCTCTGGCTTGTCAGTTTGTTGGACTTGGTCCATGTATACCGTATTGATTTCCTTATACTCTTGCCTTTGACCTTTCTGGACTACGTTAGGCATTGGACTTGTGTAGTCTAACCTTCTTAGTAATTCATCCATGCTGGATAAATCTCTGATGTTGGACGAAATTATAAGTCTCCTCACCTCAACTGGCAGCATACGAGAAATCGCATCTATTAGTTGCTCCGTGGACAATGGTGGTTGCAAAAATCTCAAGCGGGACAACTGACTCGTAAAGAAATCAGCGTACCTCGTTGGAAGAGTACCTGAGTATTTTCTTGAATATACCTCCGCTCTTAACGAATTCTGCGCTTCTATGGACCAAAATCGTTTGATTAATGCCTCTGCAAACTCGTCAAAGTTGCTGAATGTATATCTAAAAGCTCTAAACCATTCAAGGGGTCCTCCAATCAGATATCTCTCTACAATCTTCATCTCTCTCTCTCTGGGAATGTGAGCTTCGATGAAATAATCTTTGAGATTCCTTACATACTCTATAGGTGTCAAACTATCAGTGTTACTGAATTTTTGTGGTTTGTCCTCGAAATTCCTAATGACCGTCACGTTCCTTGGATATGAATCCGGATAGTTTTTCCCACTATCTCGATAATTCCACTCAGATTCCATATTCCTCTCGTCATCCTCCTCTCTGAATCTGGATACACGTTCTTCAGGAGTCACGTCTCTTTCTTCTAGATCTAGGTGACATCTTCTGGTATGCTTCCTGTTCAATTCGCAAGCTAAGCCTTCTGTATCCTTATCGGTGATTTCTGTTAAGACTTTCTTGACTATCTCTTCCTTGTAGTTCTCCATTAAACTAGCCTCTCCTAACTTCAAATTTTTCAGTTTACTCGTCGTTTCATTTACGTCAGAGACAACTTTATGCATCTGTTCCTCTAATGTACATTTTAAAGTTTGCATATCCTGATCTAGTTGTGTTCTATCGTCAACTTGTTTTTCGGATAGCGAATTTATCCTGACGCTTAAATCTTTTCTAATCTGTACTACCTCATTGTTAATTTCTATCTGCGTACTGGCAAGTTTTCTTTCAATCCTTTCCTGAATTTGGGTTACATGTTCCCCACTTGACTTATTCCACTCGTCTTTCCATACCGCTACGTTTGCTGTTAACATCTCGGCTATGTCTACTTCGATATCCTCTTTTAATACTCTATTGTGGTCTAATACCTGTGTTCTCATGACCTCTACGTCGTACTTCAACTCTGCTAAAGACGTTGTTGTTCTAACTGATTCGTCGACTAACCTAGTCGTTAATGCAGTTATATTACGTGTACAAAGAGTTTTTGAGTTTTCGATTTCTTCCCTGACTTTATTGACATCAGTTTGGACTTTAGTGATATCTACGAAAACTGTGTTGACCTCTACCTGAATCTTAGTTACATCACTTTGCACCTCAGTTATATCCGCATGAATATTGTTAATGTCTACCTGAACATTTGATACATCTGTTCTAGCTTTTTGAATTTCTTTCTGGACTTCCTCGACCTTGTCTTGGACAGTCGCTACATCGTTTTTGACAACAACAACTTCGGCTCTAGCACAAGCAATATCCCCTCGGACATTAGCTACATCTAAATTTAACATTGTAAGGTCTCTCTGTACCTTAGACACATCATTTTTAACATCATCAACACTTTTATGCACAATAGATACATCTTTATGGACATTAGACACCTCTGTACGCATGTCCGTTACAGTATTTTCAATTCCTAGGGTATTAATCTGTAAACGCGACATATTATCCTCCAAATTAGCAGCACTAGTTTGGATACCCTTCAAACTTTCATCCATGCTAGCTGTCAAATTAGCATACAAAGTACTAACATTCTCCTCCATTCTTGCATTTAAATTAGCAGACAAATTACTAACATTCTCCTCCATTCGACTATTATTCTCCTCCATTCTTGCATTCAAATTAGCATTTTCCTGCATCATCTGCTTCATGTTAGCAGCCATCTCCTCTAACATTTTCTTCAAACCTTCATCTGCCATTACAATATTATTATTCAAAATGGATTGCTGTAGGGACATACATCAAAAGAGCAAAATAACAACGTTTGAGCAACACTTTTCACCATATATAATTTGATCAATTTTCTGTCTTAAATCTAACTTATAACTACCTTATAATTAATATTCGAGGATACTTCATGTTGAAACAAACTCAAGCACATGTTCAAATTTCTCTGGCTCACTTTAAAATATCCTAACACAAATAATTTACATTTACAATCCAAATAATTAATTTTATCTTTAATATGACTGAAATGTCATAAGCCGGTCAAATAAAATAAGATTCCCGATTATAGGCGATTTTTCTAAGTTTCCTGCCCATTTAACCTTTCTCAAGTTGTATAAGATCTGATCTTTTCTGAGTGTAATTTTCCTAATACAATACAACATTTAATTCCTATATAATCACACTCTTAAATACTACAATTGGCCTAGACATCTAACAAAGAATCAACCTCTTTATTTGAGTCTAATCGAACCTCACGTTTTAGGTTTGTCAATCTTTCTAGTGTTCAACCTGGTAATCCAGTTTTGTCGAATTCGTCCCACATATTAGGGTCAATCTTACTGTTGACTCAGCCCCACGCTCTTGGATCGCCAATCTTTCTGGTGTTCAACCTGGTGATCCAGTGTTGTTGAACACGCCCCACACGTTGACTGCGCCAATCTTTCTGTCCCCGTTTACCTGGATAGTAGGCTGTCAGATATCCGCCCCCTCAATCGGATTGCCAATTATCAATCGCACCGGCACAGTTACATCAATGAAAATGGCACTGACAGATACTATCGAGATAAGAGCACAGAAATTCACAGGAAATCATTGTGGAACACACCAAAATAGACGGGGGTGTATACTTACCGTTGCTTACCTCTTAATTATCTCGGGGTTTGAGTTGACAACAGGATCACTAAAAGTCTGTTCACACAATAATCTCCGCCATGACATTTAAAAATGAACCAGAAACGAAGACGAGAACTTTGAACTGTACAAAAGCTTTATTTCTAATAAAGGGTCTGATTTTCCTATCACAACAAAATATACGTGGCTATCAGTAGCCCAAGTCAATCTGACTACGTCCTCCAGTAGGACTTGCAAAATTATTATACAACATGATATAAAAAACATTTTAGCTCCCAAGAGCTCCAAATAACGTGATATTCATAACACTATTGGATTGGAAAAGGACGTCAGGGTGTGACATATATAGAGCATTTGTTTCCTTTTAATAAACAAGAGAATGATATTTATAGTCGCAAGGCCGGAGTGTATGACCTCACTCTCTGAAAACCATATGTTGACACAGCTGCGGGCTACCTTCCAGCCTGCTGCATACTGGTCAAATGCACTCCCTTCTCACACGCTATGTTACGTAAGAATCCAGCCTGCACTCTCAAGCTTTTAAATGTCTTACAAGACAACTCACATTATATTTACGCAAATCTTTCAAGTACTTTGATCACATCCTAATGGATCATTACATAAATTTCTTAAACTTGTTAACTTCAATCCAAATGTTTCATTAGCTCTTAAATGTTTATAACAAAATCACATAAATTATTTATAACAATTAGAAATTGTTTATAATATTTGTCAAAGACAATAAAAATATGATAAGCACGCCTTTAACATCACTCTCGTTTCATATTATTTTCAAAAATATTTACAACAATTATTTACAATATTAATATTTAAATTGTTTAAATTATTAATTTAATAAATACATTAGCCACATGTTCATTCGGTTGGTAATTTTATAATCCTGTTTAATATAATCGACCAATGAAGGTTAGTTATACATGTTAATGTCACAATCCGGTTTAATAAAGTTTTTAATAATGATTTGTGACGGCAACCTTCATTCAACATCTTGTCTCAAATTCTTTCAAAACTCGTGTTAATTATAACAGTAAATCACTTGATTAATTTTCAACGAACTATAACAATCTTACTCCAGCGGAAAATCCTTCGCTAACAAGTTAATGCACAATCTGCATTAAAAATATGCCCAAAATCATCATATATTAATCTATATGGCATTTACAACTTTCACATCACTTACAAAACTTCCACAAATAATTCTTTAACATTTTATCCTGTGGGAACTTCCTTCATATTCAAGGGCATTATATTTCAGCGACTTTCAACACGCGCTGCACTAGCGATTATACATTCATAGTTCCACTTAAAAATTTTATAATCATAAATTGTTTCAAAACTGTTTTTCTATATAACCTTCGTAGATTTCATTCATGAACTGAAATGAAGTCAAAACTTGCCAATCACAAACAAATTTAATAGTGAATACGCTTATATACGCCTATCTGGTCTATCAAAATTTAAGATTAACATCTTAAAAGAAATTGTAGTATGAAAATACTATCTTCAAATAAAGTGCGACTAAACTGCAAAGTAGTCGAATAGAATCCAATTAGACTGGGGAATGCAAACATCGTTCTATAATTCTCTAATTGAGAAAAACTCCTAACAAAAGTACTTGACTTTAATGCATTCAATAATTCATTATTAACATTACTCTTTCACAAAATTGTCTATGATGCAATGTTCATTCATAACTGACGATAAATGTCTGTGTTGCAATCAATACAAATAACGACTAGTATTTCCAAGATCGTCGATAACGTAAGATTTTAACGCTCTAAAATCATTTAAATGTTCTTCCTTCTTGATGATGACAGAAAATTGTTCAAAGTAATTAAACTGGGGTAGAATTACTTTAATAAAGTGACACGCTGTCTGAATTTAAATCTGCCATAAAAATCATTAACTTACAGTCAAATCGTGACTACAAAAATATTAATATTAATTACTGAAATATCTAAATATCAGTCTCAACTGATTCAAAATCGTTAACTATGCCCATGACATAACAATGTCTTAATAAAACGTCGAAAAATGCAAAACTCATCAAGGTGTACTGAGAATAAGAATCTCAACAAGAAAATAAGGCAAAATACATGAGGATAAAAAATATGGGAAAAATGGTTGCTCAAACATTACTAGGTTACTCAAATACAATAAACGTTCACGACTACCTTATCTGCCGATTGACGTTCCAGAGGAAAATTCCCCAAAGAAGACTGGTGATGGATCCATTTCACCACGTTCAAGCTGAGCTCCATCCTCGAAATAGGAAATAGCACCTTCGGAGAATCGAACTGCTTCCTTCTCCGTGAATCGCTCTGCTCCTCGAAAACGAATAGACATCCTTCCGGCAATAATCTTCTTTGTGAGTCGGGACTACCCTGACCTCTCTTGAAAAATTCCCTGAAGTTCCAGTAGACAATCATCATGACGTTTTGTAGAAATTTCCGAAGAAATTATTCATATTCAGAGTATGAAATTGTTTCTATGGCTGTTCGATGATATTCAGCCTTTACTTACGAAACATGGGTGTAGATGGTATTCACCGCATGTTCGCTTGTGTGGAATAGCAATTAGCGAAGTTCCATGTCGCTATCTTACTCCATTGAAGTATGTCCCAATTGCAATAAGCCTTCTTAGCCTTCCATTTGCTCTTCAGTTGTAGTGTCAGAAGAACAAACTGCCGTATTCAATTGCTCCATTATACTGTATCGTTCTGTAAGCAAGCAATCTGAAGTCTTTCTACTCCACTCACAGCGTTAGCCTTGCGTTGTTTCTGGCTTATACAAAAGTGTTTCTCTAGTGGTGAGATAATCACTTTTGCCAGTCGTACAAAACAGCTAATATCTTTTGAAGTACTCGGTCGAAATTGTTCAGCTTTTCTCGATAATTGCATGTAGTACTGCACAATACAATTATGTTATCGTAGACCGCTAACTGTTTGAAGTTCAACTTATATAAGCTTTCTAAGGTCCGTTTCAACTTCACCTAGTTTGACCTGTATCTCGTTAACAAAGTGGCCTCGCCACGCGTTATAAAAACGATTCTTTTCACTTGCTGTTCACTTTGATGTCTCACTATATTGAATGTATAATAAACTGACTTTCACAAATACTTCGATGATCTGAGCATTAGATCTCAGAATGTTCGGCGAACGAAAGAGAAGAGAAGAGAAGAGACTCCTCTCTGCTGCGCAAGCCCTTTTATTACCTTCTCGAGGGGCGTTACCATCCCTTCCAAAGCGTGATACTACGTCATCGCTAGAACTTCCAACTTCGTTAATACATGACGGATTTTCAAAATTCAAAAACAGAAAATAAATTTCATCAAAATTCCAAATCAATGCTTTTACTGCAAATGTATTTCCACAATTCTGCATTCAAAAAGTCATAAGAATACCATAGTTTCAGCAATCTCCGTCTTCCTTTAAACTATCGTTCATTGGTTCATGCCTCTCCTCCAATAGCATAGTTTCTTCCTCAGCAGAATTCCTCGTTTCCTGCGACTGCGTCGTACATCTTGGAACATTCTGGACAAAAATGCTGACGTCATTGAGAATCTCAGCTCAAGTAGCTTGCTGGCATAACATTTACGTCATCCGTGCTTACGTCATGACTACTCACGTCATAACTATAACAGCCATAACTCTAATCATAATTTCAAATATAGCCACCGTGGTCTCTACATAATTCAATTACGGGGGCAGTACCATCCCGGCATTAGCCTGAAGACGAAGTGGGAAACCGCGGAAAACCACTTCGAGGATGGCTGAGGTGGGAATCGAAACCCCTCTACTCATTTCGAACACCCAAGGCTGAGTAGACCCCGTTCCATTCCTCATACCACTTTTCAAATTTCGTGGCAGAGCCGGGAATCGAACCCAGGACCTCCGGGATGGCAGCTAACCGTGCTGACCGCTACGCTACGGAGGCGATTTAATCTGAAATAATACTATATTTTAAAGTGCCAATTTAGGATAACATCCATTTGTTGGTATAGATTTTACATGCATTTTCAGCAGGCTTAGAATTATGTTGGCAGCACTGACGTACATTAGTTACTCGAAGTTAATCTGAAATTTTAGGTACCATACGTGTGCAACATTCAGAGCTGTTGGCCAGCATACTTTCTGATATATTGGTATTAGGATAAAAAAAAGAGAATGAGCATTCGTTAGCAGTTGGCAGCCCTGCTGGCTCTGAAGTATAAGCTTAGTCATATCTGTTATAGTACACAAAAACACATACGAAATTTGGTTAAAATCCAATTGATAGTATAGAAGTTAGATACACTTAAACATTGGACTTATCCGTAGACATAAAATCATGTTAGCAACACTGTCATATATGCGCTTCTTAAAATATATATTTGGCATGTTATTATCTCTATGTTCACTAATTTTGGAAGAGTTCGCATGCATAACGTCTGATAAATCCAACATAGAGCTCAAAAGTGAAAAAGTGATTTTTCTGCGCAATTGCTAGCACTGAAGTAATTTTCAAATATGCCCGTGAGATATTCATATATAGATCTTTACTTATACCAAATTTGGTTTCAATAACTGCAGCCGTCTAGGAGGGACAGACAGACATTTGCCTGAATTGATGTCATAATTCTACTTTTCCCTCATTTTTACAAAATGTTTAAAGTACGCTAAAACAGTACGTAGAATATACGATGGCTACTGTATAACATCCAACCTTAGGTGCTTCGATACTGTGCTGATCAGTACCCTCTGCTTATGGACATATCACATGTGTTTTACCGCAATCATTGGCCATCAGAGTACAAACGGTACAGATTGTAACGTTAAAGCTTGTATACAGGCACAATTCCGGTATAGGCTCGAATAACGTTATTCGCAGCAGCATTCCGTGTCCCGATTGGCTCAGCTGCAAGAAACCAACATGGGGGAGAGTTGTGGATTTAGAGTAATATTTGCAGTTTATTGGCATTATTAATCCAAATCAGTCATTAAGATGCGTTGCGTTGAATGCATAAAGAGGCACTGACTGATTGAACGCATTCCTGTCAGTATTTACGATTTAACTGAAATAATTCGACATTTAGCTATACACATGAAGTTACGTTACTATGAGCTAGGCTACGAAGTGAAAAGTGTACGAGTGCTATAGCTGTAACTTGGTGTGCAAGGGATCTTGGGTTCGAGACGCTCTAGGGCCAAATTTTTTATTCTTATTGAATTATTTTGTTGCATTCAGACTACTTTTCTTGTGAGTTTCCAACTACGATTTATTCGCATGATCTACGGAGTTGATGTTAATAATGGATATTGGTAGGGAAAATTATTCTATTCTATCATTCAAACTTGTACTTCCCCATTCAAAATCATGAATAATTGTACTATTCGAGAAAGTATAATAATATTTTCATACCACAATAATAGTCTATGTTTACTCCACTACATAAACAAATAGGCTACATTTGTTATGTCGGTAGGCCCGGTACTGCTGCGTGTCCCCCCGCACTGCACTCCGAGCCCATGGACTTTAGAAGCTCAGCCCGTTCAGTGCCGTTCTCATCTAATGCGGCCGCGTTCTGGCCCATAGCACTGGACTCACAAAGCACTGGACGGGTGGGCCGATCAGGCAGACTAACCTTTACCACGCGTGCACAACCAAATGCTCTCTTTACACTTCTATTCAGAATTTTTAGCAATACTGGTGTCACTGAGTTAATGGTATAGTTCAAACTGGCTAATCTCTATCTGAAATACATCGATAGTTGTTGTTGATTGGTTTAGAGGCTTTGCGGCATCATGGTCATGTAGCCCCGTGTATTTGTGTGTGTGTGCGTGTGTGTAATTTGTCTGATAACCTGTGTTATCGTGATGGCTCTATTAGTGTGCGCTTTGTAATTCAGATTAGGATTGGAAGGAAGCGGCCGTGGCCTTATGTTAGGTTCCATCCCGGCATTTGCCTGGAGTAGAAGTTAAATAACAAATCGGAAATTAAGTACTGTATCGAGTTTAACCGAGTTTTTACAAATATTACTGTCGTCAAACGAATTTATATAACTATTCGAAGTTATTAGACATTGCAAAAAACGAAGTTTTAACTTATACATTACGTCGTTCTAAATACTGATTTTATCTTAAAGGTGTGTCACTATTAGTAAATTGTGCCAATGGTAAGAACAATAATACTACTATTAATAACAAGTAGTTCCGTGATGAACTAAAGAGCCTACTTTTCTTTAAATGTAAGATTCATGCCAATCTATAGAGACCTATCTAAAATAATGACGACATCAAGTTTGTAATACCGTACTAACCTTTCTAAGTATTGCATTTTGAAATACGGCTGAAACAGTGTATCCTAATAAAGTAACTTACTACAGTTCGCAGCCCTGGTGACTCTGAAAATATTCATAGTTCCATCTCCTAAGGTATAGAATGCACATACAAAATTTGGTTGAAGTCTAATGGATAATGGAAGTTACATGCTGTTTGATATTGGTTGATCTGTAATTGAGTAACTCAGTGCCGTATTAGAAAATGATGTCAGTCCTACCATCTGCTGGAAAATCGCAATTGAAATTTGAGCTCCATGTTGGATATCTTGGAAAGTATGAATAGTAGCTATTTAAAAATTGGCACACGTATAGATAATACTATTTTAGTTTAATTTCAAGGAGGTCATACATGGCAGTGTTGCCAAAATGATTATAAGCCTGCTGATATATCCAATTTTTTAATGCATATAACTTCCACACTGTCAATTGGAATTCAACCAAATTTAGTAGGTGCTATGTGTACATAAACAGATATGACTGAGCGTATTCTTAAGAGGGCTGTTTTTAGCCTATTTTCAATTTTGAAAAAATAGGCTTATGAGATCACCTTTTGTCCGTGTGTGTGTGCGTGTGTGTGTGTGTGTGATTCGTGTGTGTGTCCCCCCCTAATAAAATCGAAACGGCTGGAGCGATTTCATTGAAACTCGGTAAGTTCATAGCACTATTCCCGGCGACCTCGACCGTGCCCTTCAAATTTTGTTACGTCTCTCCAATCCAACATGGCGGCTGTGCGAAATACTTCACTAGCATTCAATATCTCCGAAACTATTACCGATATCGCCCTGAAATTGTGTACGGTGATAAAGGGCACTACTAGAAGTTCACCTATGAGACTTTCAAAAACCTGGTGACTACAAAACCAACATGGCGGCCAAGGGAAGTTGAGACATTTAAATAGACTTTTCTCGCGATTTAACTATCTAAATGTAATGAAACTTGGTACAGCAAATGTTTATACACATTGTAATGCACTGGAGTCTAATTTAGTTCAATTGTTTACATAACCTCAAAATGGCGTCTGTGCGAAATATTTCACTGACATTCTATATCTCCGAAACTATTACAGATATCACCCTGCAATTTTGTACGGTGATAGAGGGTAGTGATACAGGTATACCTATGTATATTTCATAAACCTGTAAAGTACGAAACGAACATGGCGACCAAGCGAATTTAAAATATTTTAATAGACTTTTCTCGTGATTTAACTCTCTGAGCGCAGTGAAATGTGGTACAGTAATTGATTTTGCAGATTGTAATGCACTGCCATCTAATTTAATTCAATTGCTTACATAGCCTCAAGATGGCGGCTGTGCGAAATTTTAAAATTAAGTTTTAATTTCTTGTGTCGTAATCATGCGATCGAAGTGAAAGTTTGAATAATGAACCTAGGCAATAATTGTTCTTGAATGGTACATAACTCTATGGCCTAAACACATAACACTCCTAAATGGTGAGCTCCCGAAATATTTAGACGGTTCTCAATATCTATGAATCTTTTACAGCAACTAAACTGAATTTTTTTATGTTCATAGAGACTATGAACATATGTTCACCTATAGGACTTTCAGGAACCTGGTGAGCACAAATCCAACATGGCGGCGACGCGAGGTATAAATATTTAAATGGACATTTCTCGCGAATTAACTATCCGAGTGTCGTGAAACGTTGCACGTTAAATGCTTATACAAATGTTGATCCACTGGCATCTAATTTAATTCAATGTTTTGCATTATCACAAGATGGCTGCTGTGCGTAATTTTAAAATCTCGTTTTTTACTTCTTGTTGTCTCATCATGCGATTGAAGTTTGAATACCACACGTACACAATAATCTTAATGTAATATTACAAAAAATAAAAATCCAACCTGGCGACCATCTGAAATATTTAGACGGTTCTCAATATCTACGAATCTGTTACAGCAATTAAACTGAAATTTTGTATGTTGATAGAGGCAATTAACATGAGCAGGATATATGAAAATAGGCTGTATAGTTCTTCACGGAACTACTTGTTATCATTCAAATGATCTTGTCGATTTCGTCGTTATGCTTGGGTCTAACGTTATGCGTTACGGTTACGTTTACGGCGTGTAAGAAGTCATCATGTTGTTCAGTGCATATGCACCGAGTCTGAGTTTACTCCTGGGAGACGGCGAGTACGTGACGTCAGACAGGAAAACAGGGTGACTCCTAAAGAGGTGTACAAGATGTCAGAGAGGAATACAGGGTGACTCCTAAACAGATGTACACGATATCGTATAAGAATACAGAGTGACCCTTAACGAGGTGTACAAGATGTCAGACAAGAATACAGGGTGGCTCCTAAAGAGATATACAAGATGTCCGATAAGAATACAGGGTGACTCCTAAGGAGGTGTACAAGATGCCAGATACGAATACTGAGTGACTCCTAAAGAGGTGTACACGGTGTCAGACAGGAATACAGGGTGAATCCTAAAGAGGTGTACAAGATGTCACTCAAGAATACAGGGTGACTCCTAAAGAGATATACAAGATGCCAGATAAGAATACAGGGTGACTCCTAAGGAGGTGTACAAGATGCCAGATACGAATCCTGAGTGACTCCTAAAGAGGTGTACACGGTGTCAGACAGGAATACAGAGTGACTCCTAAAGAGGTGTACAAGATCCCAGATAAGAATAAAGAGTGACTCCTAAAGAGGTGTACATGGTGTCAGACAGGAATACAGGGTGACTCCTAAAGAGGTGTACAAGACGTCAGATAAGAATACAGGGTGACTCCTAAAGAGATATAGAAGACGTCATATAAGAATACGGGGTGACTCCTAAAGAGGTGTACAAGATGCCAGATAAGAATAGAGGGTGACTCCCAAAGAGATATACAAGACGTCATATAAGAATACAGGGTGACTCCTAAAGAGGTGTACAAGATGCCAGATAAGAATAGAGGGTGACTCCTAAAGAGATATACAACATGCCAGATAAGAATACAGGGTGACTTATAAAGAGGTGTACAAGATGACAGGGAAGCATACAGGGTGACTCCTAAAGAAGTGCACAAGATGTCAGACGAGAATACAGGGTGACTCCTAAAGAGGTATACAAAATGTCAGACAAGAATACAGGGTGACTCCTAAAGAGGAGTACAAGATTTCACACAAGAATACCGGGTGACACCTAAAGAGATATACAAAACGTCATATAAGAATACAGGGCGACTCCTAAAGAGGTGTACAAGATGCCAGATAAGAATACAGGGTGATTCCTAAAGAGATATACAAGATGCCAGATAACAATACAGGGTGACTTATAAAGAGGTGTACAAGATGACAGGGAAGCATACAGGGTGACTCCTAAAGAAGTGCAGAAGATGTCAGACGAGAATACAGGGTGACTCCTAAAGAGGTGTACAAAATGTCAGACAAGAATACAGGGTGACTCCTAAAGAGGAGTACAAGATTTCACACAAGAATACAGGGTGACTTCTAAATATATGTACAAGATGCCAGATAAGAATACAGGGTGTCTCCTAAAGGGGTGTGCATGATGTCAGAGCAAAATACAGCGTGACAGTTAACGAGGTGTACAGTATGTTAGATTCAATTCAAATACAGGGTGACCTTTAAAGAGGTGCCCGCGCGGGAAGCCTAAGTTAATGGGTAATGGAGACTGTTGAGAGAGTCCTGGGGCTTCGAGCGAAGCGAGGGCGCGAGAAGCCCTCATTAGCCTTTCTAACATGTGTAGCATTTGTAGCATGCGACATTTGAAATGATATAAAGTCTAGTCTTTCAGCTTGACTGTATTTTTTTAAGTAAGGGCCGTTTCTTTAGTAAAATTAACCGAACATTTAATTTTGAAACGAGATTTACTTTTAGCCTACTTTCGATTTTTGCAAGAAATGAAAGTAGACTTATGAGATCTACACAGGGCCAAAAATTATATGTCTGTGTGTGTGTGTGAGTGTGTGTGAGTTCTCTGAATGTCTGAACCCCCCCCCCTATCAATTCGAAAACGGTGAAACCGATTTCAACGAAATTTGATACAGAGGTAGAACTAGCAAAGGGCACCTCAGTGTCATGTTTTATATCGCCGCCATCTTGACGGATACATAATAGCGGCCACCCAAATTTACAAAGCTTAAATCAAATTACGACTAACCTAATCTTTCGATCTCTACCAAATTTTGCAACAACATACCTTTATGTAGGACGCATATTTTGACCAAACTACATGATCATTAACACAATATTTTAGGGATGGCAGCCATGTATGTGTGAACATCGATTCCCCCTATCAATTCGAATACGGTGAAACCGAATTGAACTAAATTTGGTACAGAGCTAGCACTAGTAAAGGACATCTCACTGTCATGTTTTATATCGCCGCAATCTTGACGAAAATGTAATGGCCGCCACCCAAATGTCAAAAGCTTAAATAATTACGCCCAACCTAATCATCCGATCCCTACGGAACTTTTCAACATTATATCTTTATGTATTGAACCCTTTATCCTCTGTTGGATAAATGATTCTATGTTTTATTTCTTCAATTAATAAATATTTCTACAAGCATCATGAAAATAGCCAGACGGAGATGAGGAAATTTCAAGCAGTTGCTGGAGACAGTGGGGACATACCTGAAGCTGTTTGACAAAAGGCTAAATACTTAGGATTGTGAAAAGAATGACCATAGCTATGATTCAGAAGGACAGGTGGTGGCTGCCTCAAAATAGAAGCGACGCGCAGTGAGACTCGGCTCTGGTATGTTCATTGTAATATTCGCGCCTAGAAGAAATATGATGCAGTAACGTGAGTGGCTGATGTACATGCTAAACACTCCTACTAGCCAAGGTCTGAATAAAAACCGCCAAGATACAGAAAAGGTGGGAACCAATGAGAGAAGAATGCTTATTTAGCGCGGCAGGTCGAGCGTGGGCACGCTCGGCTAGCATTCACGCGGGAGATCGCCTAGACAAAATCTCTACGATCGATTCTAGGATTAATGGGCATATTCTTGACCTGCGCTATTTTTTGAGTTCAGTGATATTTATTTCATTCCTGTATCACTATTATTTTGTGAAATTTTTATCTAGTTTCCCCCTCTATCTACACCTAGGGCTGGTTCATTTATAAGTGGTGTGAAGAGCCAAGACATTGCTTATTATTATTGTGTGTGTCAAGGGCACAGCTTGTTATTTTGTGTGTCAGTGGACACAGGCTTTTATACTTTGCGTGTCATGAAGGACACAGAAACTATTATTAAAAGTGTTAAATTCAGTGTTAGATAGTCACCGTACTATATTTGTAGGGACAGTATCTTCGATAATTCGCCAACAAACTGTTTTGGGGAAAGAAGTACCCGAACGGCGAATTTAGTAGTCAGACATCAAGTGTATAATAATTTAATTTTTGAATCAGCACGAGAGATGACATCATTGACCATGGAGGAAGCCTGGAAATATCAAGACTCCATCAAGATGGTTGAGTTGAGATAAGAAGAATCCGGTTGGGAGATGGCTGCGGATGTTCTTTGACGGGTGGCTGGCTGAGGTTGAGTACTAAATAATATTTATTATTATCTGATAAATTAACTTATGGTTTATGGGACATATTTTGTTTTGTAAATAATTTGCTTGTGTGATTAACGTAGTCTATTTAGTTTTGGTCTGACACACCTTTTGCATGGAAACAGCTCGCATATATGTTATTAGTAGAAGGTTCTTTTCTTGTTTGTTGTTTTAACTAACGTAGCTATGTGGACGGCCGTGTTTGCATATGCTACGCAATGCTGTTAAAAACGTCTCTCGGAGATATGTTGTGTTTCAGAAGTAGGACTGAAGTAATATAATTATACAGTAGATTGGAGGGTAATTGATTTCTTTTATTTTATTATTGATCAGATTCAGTGAGATTATTGCCTTTGGAGCAATGTGATTTGTGACGAAGAGCAGTCAGCTCTATCGTAGGTTGTAATATTTTTTTAAATTGATTGTTGGTAAGCATCCATTCAGCCGATCTGTGTGAAAAAACGTATTGTCATTCCCAGATGTGTGTGTGTGAGTGTGTGTATTTTGTGTTATTACAAGCGGGAATTTCAGCGTAGACTGATTTCTGGCAGCTTGATAACGAATCCATATTGTGACCTCGCGAGGGCAATTCTGGATATTTTGATTAATGTCTGACCATAGTGGTTGAGTTTGTTGCTGTTGATCCCTTGAGATAACAGCACAGCTGGTCAGTTATATTTATACACACTAGAGTGGGACAATGACAGGTGATTGAGGAAGAGGGGAGATGTTTCACAAGACGGACTGAAGGTTGCCAGCCAGGTCATTAGGGAGAGTGCTTGTGTGGCTCAGTAATAACTTTAAATACAGAATTAAGAACTGATCAATGATAAATATTGTTTTAATAAATGGGAGTTGCCTACGAATCACGATAATCTCCGAAGCGTTAGCTTAACATGCAGTTTTGTTCATAAAAAGTAATGTCTCCCAGTCAGGCTTGTGTTGTTGTTGGTTTATTCCATGTTTATATTTCATTCAGTGACCCGTGAGTCACATGCTATGCTGTATTTCCTTGTTTATGTTGGGCAATCTGGCCAGTCTGGCAGCTCAAAGTCAAGTGCGTCTTCGCGCTAATGAGGGTCCCGAGAGAGATACCTGTAAATAATAGATTTAGTGCGTGTGTCAGCATTACTTTTTAAGGGTTTTTATTAATGTCATGTTCCATATCCGTAAACGTTGATTTACGAGATGATTGTTCGTAAGCATCGTGGCTGTTAACCCGTTGTAAACGAACAGTCATCCAAAGTACTCATTCCTCGTAGTTAGTCATTACGCGCACATAAAACCCAAATTGCAAGGTAGTGGAACCAGGATCCACATTTTAAATAAAAGGGGAGATCCGTCTGACTCCTCAGATTTGATATATATTCCTATCAT
Source organism: Meconema thalassinum (assembly GCA_946902985.2). Lineage (NCBI taxonomy): Eukaryota > Metazoa > Arthropoda > Insecta > Orthoptera > Tettigoniidae > Meconema > Meconema thalassinum. The sequence continues at coordinate 29,673,237 of OX336394.1, forward strand.
GGGAAATTCAGGGAGGATTGTTTTATATTTTATTGTTGTTTATTTCTTTTTATGCACTATTCGTCATTAAACCTTGTTATTATTTTACATCTTGTCACCTTTCTTTCTAATTTATAGTTTGCATCCTATGACCCTTACCTCAGTAGAGCATGTTGTTTGGCGAACGTAAACATCACATAGGAACTGAGCGCGACCCCTTGATTAAGATTTCTTACATTAAACACTGCTTTTCTGAAGGGTTCAGTATGAAGAATCTTTTGAGCAAACTACATGGCCATCAGCCCAATAATTTGCGGATATCGGCCATGTATGTGTGCAATTCGATTCCCCATAAATTTTCAAACACGGTGAAACCGAATTAATCGAAATTTGGTACAGAGATAGCACAAGCAAAGAGCACCTCAGTATCATATTTTAAATCGCCGCCATCTTGACGGAAACGTAATGGTGGCAACCCAAAAGTTAAAAGTTAAATCAAATTACGACCAACCTAATCATTTGATCTCTACCAAATTTTGCAACAATATACCTTTATGTGAGAAGCGTTCTTTGACGAAGCTACAAAGGTCATCAGTCCAATAGTTGGCATAAGGCGGCCATGTATGTGTGCAAATCGATTCCCCCTATCAATTCAAACACGGTAAAACCGAATTGAACGAAATTTGGTACAGAGATAGAATTAGCAAAGAGCACCTCCCTGTCATGTGCTATATCGCCGCCATATTGACGGAAACGGAATGGCAGCGAGCCAAATGTTAAAAGCTTAAATCAAATTACGACCAACCTAATCATTTGATCTCTACCAAATTTTGCAACAACATACCTTTTTGTGGGAAGCATCTTTTGACTGAACTATAAGGTTATCAGCCTTATAGTTTGCAGATAGTGGCCATGTAAGTGTGCAAATCGATTCCCCATATCAATTCAAACACGGTGAAACCGAATTGAATGTTTTTTTTACAGAGTTAACACTAGCGAAGGGCACCTCATATTCATGTTTAATATCCGTATTGTACGTTGTATTTCAACAAGCTCCTACAACCAACATTCAATTATACTCCTTGAAAAGGACAAAGAGTTATAGCAATACCCATGCATTTAGGAGAAAGTAGGCTATATGTTTTTTACTGAACATCTTGTTAGGTTTTACATACCTTCCTCTATTTTCCTACATAGTTGCCTTGTTTATTTAGGCACTTGTCATACCTTAAAACTAAGTTTTCAAATCCCTCTGCATAAAAGTTTGCCGCCTGCTCTGACAACCACGAATTCACACTTAAGGAAAATCCATTGATAGAGGGGTTATCATGAATATTCGGTCCTCGTGAAGTTTCGTGACAATTGCAATCACCATGTCATCTGTGATCACACACCTGAGCGTCCATCGTCATAGATATTTTCACGGCCACTTTTGAACTCGCGTACCCATTTTCGCACTTTACCATCCGTCATTGCATTATCACCATTCACCTCACAAAACTGACGATGAATGTCTGCACCCGACATGTTTCTTGCACTCAAAAGACGTATCTCAGATCGTACCTCACACGCGGCGGGCGAATCAATAATCTTGAACATTGTAAAGATGCACAGTTCAGCGTACAGGTTAGCTACACAGCTGCAACTGACGCCTGCTTGTTCGCAAAGGATGTCAGTTGTTGCGGCGTGCGCACTAACTATGGCTTAAAAAAAACTGCCCTTACTTAAAAAAAACAGTCCACGTAAATGCTCCCAATTTCTTTTATTCAAATACCAATATATCAGGAGGTATGCAAGCCGACAGCTTTAAACTATACACATGTGTAGTACCTGACATTCTATATGTATTTGCAGTGCTACCAACATTACTCTAAGCCTGCTGAGAGGTCCAAATTTAAATACATGTAACTTCTATACTATCATTTGGATTTCAACCAAATTTCGTATGTGCTATGTGTACCATAATAGATATGACTATGCGTATTCTTAAGAGCAACCAGGGCTGGCAACTGTCAATAAATGCTGTCTCTATTTTTGTTACCCTAATATCAATATATCGGAAAGTATGCAAGCCAATAGCTCTAAGCATTGCACACGTATAGTACCTGGCATTCTAGATTAATTTGGGGTAACTAATTTATGTCAGTGCTGCCAACACGATTCTAAGCCTGCCGATAGGTATAATATTAAAATGCATGTAACTTAAATACTAACTAATGGATTTCATTCAAACTTGGCAGAACAATAGATCGTATTATTTCAGATTATTTCTGACCAATACATGCATGACATTGTTGCCAACATGATTTTACGCGCGCTGTTAGATTCAATATTTAACTGCATGTACGTCTGTGCTATCCATTGGACTTCAACCAAATTTTATACTCTGTACCTTAAGAGATGGAACTAAGAATATATTCAGTCACCAGGGATGCTAACTGTAGTGCTCTATTAGGCTACATTATGCCAGGAATAAAGTATTTCGAACTAATTTCAAATTTCTATATTACCAACTTAATTTCGTCATTATTCTAGATAGATCCATATAGATTAATCATTGACATGAATTTTAAGTTTTAAGAAAAAGTTCGTCTCGGAACTAGCTTGAAACGGTGGGTGAGTGGATAGCGTGTCGGTCTACTAAATCCAAGATTGCAGGTTCGCTCCTGGCCGTGGTAAGTGATTTTTGAAAGGTGGCAAAAATACGACACGCATGTCTTACGATGTTGGCATGTCAAAGAACCCATTTGAATTCAGTAGGCCGTGTTCATAATGGCAAAATTAATCTCGGGAGTTTCCGCCAACACAAAGTTCCTCATTTCTCTACTAGAAAGCGCTATAGTGTTCAAGGAGCTTAGATGTCTAACCTCCTTGACTTTCATAGTGATTCAAGGAACAACGAAATTCGACATGCAAGCTACCCTCTGGGTGTCAAATTACAAAGCTTGCACCCGGCACCCGAGGCCATACGATATTATTATTATAGTCACGGAACTTCTTGTTAACCTACTTTTCACGTTTTGCAAAAATTAGCTAAAAGTAGATTTATGAGATCGATCCGGGCAAATGTCTGTCGGTCTGTCTGTCTGTCTGTCTATACGTGTCTCCTAAACGGCTGCAGCAATCGAATCCCAATTAGGTATGAGTAACGATCTATACCTGAATATATCAAGCCCATATTTGAAAATCATGTCAGTACTACCAACTGCTGAAAAACCGCAATTGAATTTGAGCTCAAATGTTTGGAAGGTATGCATGGGAGCTATTCCAAAATTGGCACACATATAGATAATGATATTTGAGTTTAATTTCCAGGATGCCATTCATGGCAGTGTTGCCAAAATGAATCTACGCTGGCTAATAGGTCCAATATTTAAATGCATATAATTTCTACACTATCAATTGGAATTCAACCCAAATTTCAATTCCGATTTTTCAGCAGTTGGTAGCACTGACATCATTTTCAAATACAGCATTGAGTTATTCAGGTATATATCTTTGCTCCTACAAAAATTTGTTTCGATTGCTGCAGCCGTTTAGGAGTTGATCGGGGAGGACACACACACAGCCAGGCAGACAGACAGACCGACAGACAGAAAGACAGACAGACACACATTTGCCCGGATCAATCTCATAAGTCTACTTTTTCCTCATTATTGCAAAATGTGAAAAGTAGGCTAAAAATGTATGGACGAATTTTAGCCACATTTCTCATATAAAGCAAGGACTCGGTGTTTAACGTGTTTAGTTAAGCTTTTAGTTTTACGTGGCCGTTAATCAACCAATATCAAACAGCATGTAACTTCCATTATCCATTAGACTTCAACCAAATTTTGTATGTGCATTCTATACCTTAAGAGATGGAACTATGAATATTTTCAGAGTCACCAGGGCTGCGAACTGTAGTAAGTTACTTTATTAGGATACACTGTTTCAGCCGTATTTCAAAATGCAATACTTAGAAATGTTAGTACGGTATTACAAACTTGATGTCGTCATTATTTTAGATAGGTCTCTATAGATTGGCATGAATTTTAAATTTAAAGAAAATTAGGCTCTTTAGTTCGTCACGGAACTACTTGTTATTAATAGTAGTATTATTGTTCTTACCATTGGCACAATTTACTAATAGTGACACACCTTTAAGATAAAACCAGTATTTAGAACGACGTAATGTATAAGTTAAAACTTCGTTTTGTGCAATGTCTAATAACATCAAATAGTTATATAAATTCGTTTGACGACAGTAATATTTGTAAAAACTCGGTTAAACTCGATACAGTACTTAATTTCCGATTTGTTATTTAACTTCTACTCCAGACAAATGCCGGGATGGTACCTAACATAAGGCCACGGCCGCTTCCTTCCAATCCTCATCTGAATTACAAAGCGCACATTAATAGAGCCATCACGATAACACAGGTTATCAGACAACTTACACACACGCACACACACACAAATACACGGGGCTACATGACCATGATGTCGCAAAGCCCCTGAACCAATCAACAACAACTATCGATATATTTCAGATAGAGATTAGCCAGTTTGAACTATACCATTAACCCAGTGACACCAGTGTTGCTAAAAATTCTGAATAGAAGTGTAAAGAGAGCATTTGGTTGTGCACGCGTGGTAAAGGTTAGTCTGCCTGATCGGCCCACCCGTCCAGTGCTTTGTGAGTCCAGTGCTATGGGCCAGAACGCGGCCGCATTAGATGAGAACGGCACTGAACGGGCTGAGCTTCTAAAGTCCATGGGCTCGGAGTGCAGTGCGGGGGGACACGCAGCAGTACCCGGCCTACCGACATAACAAATGTAGCCTATTTGTTTATGTTGTGGAGTAAACATAGACTATTATTGTGGTATGAAAATATTATTATACTTTCACGAATAGTACAAATATTCATGGTTTTGAATGTGGAACTACAAGTTTGAATGATAGATTAGAATAATTTCCCCTACCAATATCCATTATTAACATAATCTCCGTAGATCATGCAAATAAATCGTAGTTGGAAACTCACAAGGAAAGTAGTGTGAATGCAACATAATAATTCAAAAAGAAAAAAATGGCCCTAGGGCGTCTCGAACCCGAGATCCATTGGACTCTAAGTTACAGCTATAGCACTCGCACACTTTTCACTTTCTGTTTTTTTTTTATGATGATGAGATAGACTTATGGCATCGATCCAGGCAAATGTCTGTCTGTCTGTCTTTGTTTGTCTCCCCTATAAACCCCTAAAACATTGCAGTTATCGAAACCAAATTCGGTTTAGGGAAATATATATCTGAATATCTCAGGGACATAATTGAAAATGATTTCAGAGTTACCAACTGCTAAAAATCACAATTCACTTTTAAGCTCTACGTTGGATATCTCAGACGTTATGCATGCGAAATTTTCCAAAATTAGCACACACAGGGATAATAACATTCCAGATACATTTTAAGGAGCCCATATATGACAGTGTTGCCAAGATGATTCTAAGCCTGCTGATAAGTCCAATGTTTAAGTACATCTAACATCTATACTATCAATTGGATTTTAACCAAATTTCGTACGTGTTTTGTGTACTATAACAGATATGACTATGCTTATACTTGAGAGCCATTAGGGCTGCCAACTGTTAATTAATGCGGCTGGCTGCATTTTTCAGGGGTAACGTTCTCGCTTGCTGGGCCCAAGGTTGCAGGTTCGTATCCTGGCGCAGTCAGCTGGCATTTGAGGGTGCGCAAATGCGAGAGAGCCGTGTCAGTAGATTTACTGGCACGTTGAAGATCCCCTTCTGGACAAAATTACGGCACCCCGGAGTCTCTAAAAGCCAGAGTAGTTAAAAGGGACGTAAAACCAATAACATTATTATTATTAGTTAATAAATGTTCACTCTCTTTATCCTAATACCAATATATAAGAAAGTATGCAAGCCACAGCTCTAAATTATGCGCACGAATAGTTCCGGAAATTTTAGATTATTTGGGAGCAACTAATGCACATCAGTGCTGCCAACATAATTCTAAGCCTGTTTATAGGGCCAATTTTTAAATGCATGTAACTTCTATACTAAAAAATGGATTTTATCCAAAATTGGCACTATAAAATATAGGAATAATTCAGATTAATTCTGAGCACGCCTTCTTGACGTTGTTGCCATTATGATTTTACTCGCACTGATACATCCAATATTTCACAGCATGCAACGCTCATACTATCCATTGGACTTCAACCAAATTTTGTATGTGCATTATGTACCTTAAGATATGGAAGTAAGAATATATTCCGAGTCACCATGGTTGCCAACTGTAGAGGTGTATTGGAATACATTACTTCAGATATATTCCAATCTAAATAGAGAAGATAGTATTACCAACTTAATCTCGTCATTATTCTAGATAGTTCTATGAAGATTAATCATTGGTATGAATAATAAATATAAAGAAAATTAGGTTCATTAGTTCGTCACGGAACAACTTCATATTATTGTTAATATTACTATTATTATTATTATTTTACTGTGGAGTAATCAGTGCTGTGAAAATTATATTAGTTTCACGAATAGTACAAATATTCATGGTTTTGATTGGGAAAGTACAAATTCGAATGATAAAATAGAATGATTTTTCCCTACCAATATCCATTATTAACATCGTCCCCCTAGATCATGCGAGTAAATCGAAGTTGAGAAGTTGCATCACACAGTAGTGTTGACACAACGAAATAATTCAAAAAGAATAAAAATTCTGGCCATGGAGCGTCTCGAACCCACGACCCATTAGGTACCAAGTTAACGCCTTAGCACTCGTACACATTTCACGTACTGTGCAGAATCACAGCTTCATCCATATGGCTAAATGTCGAATGATTTCAGTTAAATCATTAATACTGACAGAAATGCGTTTAATCAGTCAGTGCCTTTTCCTGTATTCAACGTAACGGAACTAAATGACTGATTTGCATTAATAATGCCAATGAACTGCAACTATTAATCTCAATCCACAAGTTTCCTCCATCTTTGATTTCTTGCAGCTGAGCCAATAAGAACTCGTAATGCAGGTACGAATAACGTTATTGAAGCCTATACCGGAATTGTGCTTGTATACAAGCTTTTACGTTACGATCTGTAACATCTGTACGCTGATGGCCAATGATTGCGGTACAACACATGTGAAATGTCCATAAGCAGAGGGTACTGGTCAGCACAGTATCGAAGCACCTAAGGTAGGATGTTATACATTAGCTATCGTATATTCTACGTGCTATTTTTAGCTTACTTTTCACTTTTTTTAAATAACGATGATGAGATAGACTTATGGCATCGATCCAGGCAAATGTCTGTCTGTCTGTCTTTGTGTGTCTCCCCCTATCAACCCCTTAAAGACTGCAGTTATCGAAGCCAAATTCGGTTTAAGGAAATATCTATATCTGAATATCTCAGGGACATAATTGAAAATGATTTCAGAGTTACCAACTGCTAAAAATCACAATTCACTTTTAAGCTCTACGTTGGATATCTCAGACGTTATGCATGCGAAATTTTCCAAAATTAGCACACACAGGGATAATAACATTCCAGATACATTTTAGGGAGCCCATATATGACAGTGTTGCCAAAATGATTCTAAGCCTGCTGATAAGTCCAATGTTTAAGTACATCTAACATCTATACTATCAATTTGATTGTAACCAAATTTCGTACGTGCTTTGTGTACTATAACAGATATGACTATGCTTATACTTGAGAGTCATTAGGGCTGCCAGCTGTTAATAAATGCGGCTGGCTGCGTGGCTCAGGGGTAACGTACTCGCTTGCTGGGCCCAAGGTTGCAGGTTCGTATCCTGGCGCAGTCAGATGGCATTTGAGAGTGCGCAAATGCGAGAGAGCCGTGTCAGTAGATTTACTGGCACGTTGAAGATCCCCTTCTGGGCAAAATTACGGCACCCCGGAGTCTCTAAAAGCCAGTGTAGTTGAAATGGACGTAAAACCAATAACATTATTATTATTTGTTAATAAATGCTCACTCTCTTTATCATAATACCAATATATCAGAAAGTATGAAAGCCAACAGCTCTAAATTTTGCGCACGAATAGTTCCGGAAATTTTAGATTATTTGGGAGCAACTAATGCACATCAGTGCTGCCAACATAATTCTAAGCCTGTATATAGGGCCAATTTTTAAATGCATGTAACTTCTATACTAAGAAATGGATTTTATGCAAAATTGCCACTATAAAATATAGGAATAATTCAGATTAATTCTGAAAACGCCTTCTTGACTTTGTTGCCAATATGATTTTACTCGCACTGATACATCCAATATTTCACAGCATGCAACGTCCATACTATCCATTGGACTTTACCAAATTTTGCATGAGCATTCTTTACCTTAAGATATGGAACTAAGAATATATTCAGAGTCACCAAGGCTGCCAACTGTAGAGCTGTATTGGAATACATTACTTCAGATATATTTCAATCGAAATAGAAATGTTTATTATTACCAACCTAAGTTCGTCATTATTCTCGATAGGCCCATCGTAAATAGATTAACTTAATCGTTGGCTTGAATCTTAAATTTTATGGAAAATTAAGCTTTTTAGTCGGTCTCGGAGCTACTTGTTTGTCACCTGGCAGCAGTACGATTTCGAATTCATTTATAGTTAACTTTCTATTCTTACACTAGTAGGAGAATACCGTTATTGAAATTTGGATCCTAGTACGAGGCTAAAAACGTTATTCAACCCGGGACCCATACAACAGAACACGACGTTAATAATGTTATTCGACCTGCGAGGCATGCAGCATAACATAATGCTATCCGGTCTTGTGAATAACGTTATTTGAAGTTCGGAATGAGTGGTAGTTGTTCGCGACGTGTTAGAGCACGAATAACGTTATTCGACCTGCGTGGCATGCAGCATAACATAATGCTATCCGGTCTTGTCAATAACGTTATTTAAAACAACTGAGTGAATGGGGTACATTTGATTGTGTTACAACGCCAATAACGTTATTCGACTTGTGTCTCCTGCGATAACTAAAATGCTATCCGGTATGCTAATAAAATTTTTAAAATAACGGTATATATACAGTATCCGTTTATTCGTTCTTCGTATGAATAACGTTACAACAAACTTTCTGTTATACGTTACGCGATGTATACCGTAACGCCAAACAATTCGTTATTCAAGGCCATTATGTTAAGTTATCCAGCCCTGCTATTTTCATATACCCTATTAATATTAATTGCCTCTATCAACATACAAATTGTCAGTTTGATTACTGTAATAGATTCGTGGATATTGAGAACCGTCTAAATATTTTGGATGGTCACCATGTTGGATTTTTATATTATAGACCAATAGATTTATGTACTACTGTATTACATGAAGATTATTGTGTACGTGTTTTATTCAAACTTCAATCGCATGATTAGGACACAAGAAAAAAAGAGAGATTTTAAAATTTCGCTAAGCAGCCATCTTGTGGTTATTAAAATAATTTAAATGAATTAGATGCCAGTCGATTAAAATTCGTATAAGCATATATCGTATCAAGTTTCAATACGCTCGGATGGTTAAAACGCAAGAAAAGTCCATTTGAAAATTTAAAATTTGCGTCGCCGCCATGTTGAATTTGTGCTCGCCAGGATATTGAACGTCCCATAGGTGAACTTAAGCTTATAGCATCTATACACATACAAAATTTCAGTTTGATTGCTGTAGTAGATTAATTGATATTGCGAACCGTCTAAATATTTCGGATGGTCGCCATGTTGGACTTTAATATATGTAGGCCATAGAGTTATGTACTATTAGGTGATGCTTATTGTTTACGTTCATTATGCAAATGTTGATTTCGATCGCATGATTAGAACACAAGAAATAAAAAATTAATTTTCAAAATTCACAAAGCCACCATCTTGAGGTTATGTAAACAATTGAACTAAATTAGATACCAGTTCATTACAATGTGTACAAACATTTCCTGTACCAGATTTCATTGCGTTTGGAACATTAAATCGCGAGAAAGGTCTATTTAAAATTTTCTAATTCGATTGGCCGCCATGTTCGTTTTGTAGTTAACCGGTTTTTGAAAGACTCATAGATGAACTTCCAGTAGTGCTCTTTATCTCCGTACAAAATTTCATGGTGATACCGGTAATAGTTTAAGAGATATAGAATGCCGGTGAAATATTTCGCAGAGCCACCATCTTGTGGTTATGTAAACAATTGAACGAAGTTAGATGTCGGTGCATTAAAATTTGTATAAACATATACTGTACCAAGTTTTATTGCGTTTGGTTGGTTAAATCGCGAGAAACGTCTATTTGAAAGTCGCAATTCGCTTGGCTGCCATGTTGGTTTTGTAGCTACCAGATTTTCGAAAGTTAGATAGGTGAACTTTTAGTAGTTCACTTTATCACCGTACAGAATTGCAGGGTGATATCGGTAATCGTTTCGGAGATATTGAATGCTGGTGAAATATTTCGCACAGTCGCCATGTTGGATTGGTGAGACGTAACAAAATTTTAAGGACACGGTCGGGGTCTTGCTGGATAGTGCTATAAACTTACGGAGTTCCATTGAAATCCCTCCAGCCGTTTAGAAGTTATTAGGGGAGACACACAAAAATCCATCACACACACTCCATCAGACACGTACACACAGACACACGGACAAAAGGTGATCTCATAAACCTTTTTTTTTTCATAAATGAAAATAGGCTAAAAATTATCACATACCAGTAACATTAATAAAACAGCGTCATGCTGAACTTCATTGTGGCTGTACAACCCATCAGCTAGAAACATAGCTATTTGCTGGATTAGTAATAGCCAAGGCATGTCCTCTTCCGAATGGTCGTGTGGCGGCTTCAGTTGCGTACAGTAGTTGGTAGCGCGCTGAGCTTCTACAGTATGCCTAAGATCGCGGGTTCAAACCCAGCCTAAGTCGTCGGATTTTTAAGAGCGTTAAAAATCCCTCAATATGCCTTCCTTCGGAGGGGAAGTAAAGTCGGCGTGCCCATGTCATAGATTTGTGACATGTAAAAGAACCTTCTACTAATTACAATTGTGGGAAGGTAAATTTGTAGGTTAGATTTGATAAACGCTCTATTTGTTCCAAAGTTAACTGGCAGGTGCCGGTAGCGGTGGCATCTAGTAACAAAGTTCGCGGCTAGGTGTCATTGACGGTAGCATTTGGTAACAAAAGTAGAAACTACTTGAAATTGATCGTCTAAATTATTACCTGAATTACAGATAACACACACTAATACAGCCTTCACAATTAACCCCGGTTATCAGACAGATTCTACACACACCCCAAGTACACGGGGCTACATGACCGTGTTGTCGCAGTCCCTAAACTGAGGAACCAACCAACCACTGTTGTTCCCGAAGGTGTGAGAAGTAGAGATGCTGGGCCATGTCGTGGGTTGTTGTCCAAAAGGCGAGCGGATGAGGAACACTCGACATCACATGGTTTGTCCTCAAATCGCAGAAGCTCTACAAAAGGCGAAGTGGGAAGTCTATGAAGAAATTCATTGTCTGGCGGAGGATGACAGCGCTAACCGAGCGGATATTATAGCTCTTAATAGGCCACAGGGGAGAGCTATGATTCTATACCCCACAATTCGATTCGAAAAGCACGTCCAGCGAGCAATCGAAGTTGGCGACGAGATGATGATGATGATAATTGTTGTTTTAAGGGGCCTAACATCAAGGTTATCGGCCCCTAATGGTTTGGGTGATAGTGAAAGATGAGATGAAAATGAAAACTACAACTAATACTACCTACAGACTTACATACTAGAAGAAGAAATGGTAAACAAATAAAGGATAAGGCAAATAAAGGACAGGAAGAAAAGAAATGCCCTCAACTCTCGAAGAATGAGGATTGAGGAACTTGGAAGGAAGGAGAGCCATGAAAGGCAGATAGGAAAGGGAAAGAGGAGAGGGTCCTCTCCAAAGTCAGTGGAAAAAGGGAAAATCTGGAATCCCCCGGGATCGCCAACTCTCGAACTCACCAGCTGTGAGCCCTTGAGGGTGTAGCACTATCCAGGGTGCACCAGAAATGGTTGGGCTATATACACCCTGTCTCCTTGAGGGCCTTGTGCAGAAGGCAGGACGTAACATGAAAATAAAAATAAGGCTGACCCCTCGCAGAGAGAGAGGGTATCAGGAAAGATGAGACAAGGGCCAATTAAGGCGAGAAAAAGAGACTCCCTAGGCCTCAGATACCCTAATACCATCAGGGTGGGAAGAGAACAAGAGTTGACCAAGAGAGGTCGACGGGAAAGAAGACAGAGGGGAGCCTGGCACAAGTAAGTGCAATCAATGAAGGACTCAGCTGGGATCCCGTGGTCACCAACCCACGTCCAACTAGATGTGAGCCCCTGGGGGGATGGTGACGAGAAGAGGTCTATCTCCCATGTACTCTTTATTTTAGTGAGAGTTATAATGCAGCTGATTATACATGGGAGGTTTGAAGTCTCCTCCGCGGTGCTCGTGTGCGACATCGTTTCTTTACCCCTAGAAGCACCTGCAACGTCTTTGTTTGTGTGCCCAGCAGTACACGGAGATGCTGCGAGAATTCTGATTAATTCCATTGATATTTTAATGACCAGCTATACAACAATGTGTGAATTCTTCTCGTCTGTGTTATTATATTCTTTTTGTAGAATCTTAGACCTCCATGGTCTCGTTAGGTGTAAGGCAGATGTTGATTTCGGAAAAATAGAAAAGAATTGAGATGCTCTTGGAGCAGGGTGAGATCAAGAGAACTGAAAAATTTGAGTATCTCGGAGAATGGATTGAATCCAACTTATCTGAAAGGACAGCGTCATCCATGAGAGTCAATAAATTAGAAATGGCCTATTGGTTGACGAAGAACACTTACAACAAGAAGAGCTTATCTCGCAACTTGAAATTGAAACATTATAAGACAGTCATAAGGCCAGAAGCCTTATATGCCATTGAGTGTCTTACCTTAAACCGAAGGGGTCTGATGGAGAAGATGGAAATTAGAGAGAGGAGAATTCTCCGGAAGATCCTCAGTCCTATAAAGGTTGATAAAGAATTTTCTAGGCGACATAACTCCTAGCTCTACGAACATATAAAAAAACTTCCTGATTGTGCGAGAGAATAGCCTTTTCGGCCATATCGCGAGATTACCTCCCACAAGGTTGACCAATCGCTTGTTCAGTTTCTGGCACAATAAGAAGGTTCGTACCACGTGGTTGACGGAAAGTTAGAAGAACATTAACGAACTGGAATTATCAGATCTGTATGACAGACAGGCTGTGAGGCGTGCTTTGAAGGAAGTCCATGGATTTCAGGAGAAACCTTGGAAGAAAGGTACCCCCTGAACTACTGAAAGAGAGGAGCTACACCGGCAGAAAGTGCGTCGATACTGGGCGAAGATGAAGACCCTCCAGTTGAATAAACGTAGTCATAAGTAGGTCAATTGGAGAGAAGAAAAGAAATGCCGCTAGTACTTGAATTCACGTGGATTACATAAGTAATAATTGGCAACTTAGTAGAAATGACGCCTGGTGTGACAAGAATTCATCACCAGGGCTTGTTGATCAAGTTGCTTTGAGTTTCCCGAAACCTCTGTGTTATTAATATGAATACACTTCAGAGGATACGTATTCTAGAGTCACTCCAAACAGACAAACTCGGATTTCTATCACCATTTTAGCATTTCACCTAACATCATATTATATATTACATATAGCATACACTGACAAGTTGCAATTTACCAATACTAAATAATTGTACATATCGTAAATATTTTCACCTGTATTTTCAAACAGATTTTACAGGCTAAGTATAATGGATCTGATGATGATCGCTTGACGATCGAAACTGGCCTTCCTAGTGTATTTTAATCTCAAGTATTTTTTTCAGGATTAGGGTATACCCATCTCTTTTGGGTACATTCTTATTGACCGACTGAAAAGCACCAAACCTTTGTTTACTAAGGCAACACTGAAACATGGCTACAAACCCCACAATATTCTCGAGTTGTCGTAGCGAGACTCGGAAGCTTTCAAGAGTGTTTGAACGACTACAGAGCAACACAGATGACTTTTTAAATGAGTTAGAAATCGTTATGACGTAGCTAGCCAAGCGCAGATGAGTTACGGGCTATCATGTTATTGATTTTATCTGTCAGTATGACATTTGCAACAAATGACATATACCGCAGCAGAATATGTGAAAGTTATAACCACGGGTGCCATATGTGTAATATCCTGATATATAGAGCCCCTCCAAATAGGCTCAGATTTGAGATGGTTCGATTCAACCATGTTAATCATACATCCCTGGTGTATAGCTATTCTTCTTATGTATTTGTCTAAAAAAAACAGATTTACTGAACTATTGCTCTTGTTACACGGTTACCGTCATTGAATACCCTTAAATTGAATATCGTAATTTAATCCTGCTCCATCGATATGTCAATAGTACATTATGCAAGGAGCCTATAATGGCAATAATTAAGACACGAGTATGTTTCCATACGAGTGTCTTAATTACCATTATAGGCGAGTTGCATACGACTGATTATGTTCGACGATAATTATTATAACTATTTTATGTTCCAACATAAATATTCATAAATATCTGTCGAGATTTCGCCAGTTTTATGTATTGAACAGAGCGCATGAGACGCAGAGAATGCCTTGTATTTGACCATGGCCTCCTCGATTACCCTACTATGACACTAGGCCAGGCAGTGAAATTTAAATTAGAAGGCCGTGGAACTCAGCGCATCTAATTATCTAATTGGTCAAACAACTGTTTCTTGAGCTCTGATTGGTGGGAGAAACTGTTTTGTAATGAAAAATAGTGTTATAATAAGCCTCATTATAGTACAGTTTTCTGACATATAATAGTCAGGGTCGAACATAAATACAATTAAACCTTCAAAAAGAGTTTCAGTTCAATGGCAAACACTGAGCTACTGGACGTCACGTGATGTTGCTGTCTTTATTAGCCTTGATTGTGTCTACATAGTAACAAAACAATAAAATATCTTCAAAAATACCGGAGAAATTACCCGACGACTCTTAAAGGAAATAAGGAGGAAAGAAGGGAAAAACAAAAGAGTAAAGAAAGATGGTTGTTTGGTTCCTCAGATTAGGGTCTGCGACAACGTGGGTGTGTGTAGAAACTGTCTGATAACCGGTGTTAATTGTGATGGCTGTATTAGTGTGTGTTATCTGTTCTAAAGGCTCGTTCTCACGATGCCACTGATGTCACGACATTGCTGTCATGACATGAAATGTCGCAGCAGTGTCATTGTCGGAAGAGTTTTTGATGCCACCGTCACAGTGCTGTGGCAGTGGTGTCGCGTATTCAAAAGTTTTGATATGCGACACCGCGGCATCAGCGCTGTCGTGACACTAACGTGAACTTCCACACGCAATGTCGTCATGAGAACAGGTTTGTGCCAGTCGTGTCGTGACATTGCATCACTCGACCACGTGTGAAAATGAAAATCCACAGCCTGCTTCCAGTCTCCGACCGGGTCAGGAATGGAATGAATGAAGCCCCCATCTAGCGGCGAGGATATGAACTGTGCCGGCTGCCGAGGCCTGACGCACTCCTCTGGGGCAATGATTAAATGAATGACAGATGAAATGAAATGATAGTGGAGAGTGTTGCTGGAATGAAATTTTGACAGGGAAAACCGGAGTACCCGGAGAAAAACCTGTCGGCCTCCGTTTTGTCCAGCACAGATCTCACATGGAGTGACCGGGATTTGAACCACGGACCCAGCGGTGAGAGGCCGGCGTGCTGCCGCCTAAGCCACGGAGGCTTCACTCGACCACGTGTATTGTGTGTAATTATATTATGGCTGCGTTTGATATTCTTCAGTTTCTGGAACACTATCAGCAATATCCCTTTCTTAAGAGTTCCTCAAACATATTCTCGTCGATACCTAGAAAATTGCTCAATGACCGAGAATCTTCCAATGCCAATTCTCTCAGTAGCGTTTCAGAAACACCTAGTTTTCCTCTGCGTGGTATCCATTTTCTCACCCACACTTCTTTCTCCTTCTTCTTACATGTTCTCTCCTCCAGAGCACTGGCAACGGCACGAACAACGTCCACCATGTTGCGCGAAAATGCCACAGAAGCCCAAACTTCTGTACCTATCGTGTGAACTGGTAACTGCCATGGCAACGAATGCCGTGACATTTCATGACAGCAATGTCGTGACATCAATGCCATCGTGAGAACGAGCCTTAATTCAATTAAGGACTGCAGACAATAAATTCAAATAGTTCCTACTTTTGATACACCTAGCTTGCGCATTTAGCTACTAGATGGCACAGCAGTCAGCAACAGGCGGCGATCGTTGGAACTAATATAGTGTTATCAATTATAACCAACATATTTTAGCTTCCACAAGTGTAGTCCGTGGAAGGTTCTTTTTCATGCCATAAATCTATGACACGGACCGCCGGCTTTACTTCCCCTCCCTGGTGACTGAATATAATCGTAGTTCCATCGCTTAAGGTACAGATTACAAAATTTGGTTGAAGTCCAGTGGATAGCATGGACGTTACATGCAGTTAAACATTGGATCTAACAACGCGCGTATAATCATGTTGGCAACAATGACATACATGTATTGGTCAGAAATAATCTAAAATAATATGATCAATTATTGTTGTGTCAATTTTGAATGAAATCCATTAGTTAGTATAGAAGTTACATGCATTTTAAAATCGGACTTATCAGGAGGCTTAGAATCATGTTGGCAGCACTGACGTATATTAGTTACACCAAATTAATCTAGAATGGCAGGTACTATACGTGTGCAAAGTTTAAAAGTGTCGGCTTTCATACTCCCTGATACATGGGTATTTGGATTTTAAAAAATTGAGAGCATTAATTAACAGTTGGCAGCCATGGTGGCTCTTAAGAATATGCTCAGTCATATCTGTTAATGTACACATAGCACATACGAAATTTGGTTGAAATTCAAATGATAGTGTAGAGGTTATATGCATTTAAAATTTGGACATATCAGCAGGCTTATAATCATTTTGGCAACACTGCCATATATGGTCTCCTGGAAATTAAACTGCGATATTATTATCTATACCTGTGCTAATTTTAAATAGCTCCCATTCATAGCTTCCAAGCTATCCTACATGGAGCTCAAATTTCAATTGCGATTTTTCAGCAGTTGGTAGCACTGACATCATTTTCAAATATGGCCGTGAGATATTCAGGTATAGATCTTTACTCCTACCAAATTTTGTTTCGATTGCTGCAGCCGTTTAGGAGTTGATAGGGAGAGGGGACACACACACACACACAGCCAGACAGACAGACAGAAGGACAGACAGACATTTGCCCGATCTCATATGTCTACTTTTTCCTCATTTTTGCAAAATGTGAAAAGTAGGCTAAAAATAGAAGAAAGAAAGGAAGGAAGGGATGCAGGTAGGCGCGGTTTGGTTCCCGGGTGTGCCAAAAAATTTAATTCTGTCTGCCGGCTGGAACGAGTTTTACTGAACCTCGTAAAGCAGAACTAAGAAGAGGTGGGGTCGAGTCCCACCTCATTCATCCCTGAAGTGGTTTCTCGTCGTTCTCCACTCTTAGTCTAAGCAGACGCCCAGGACAGTTCCTATAATAAGGCAGCAGTCACCTCCTAAGAATTACACGCACTAATACAGCAATCACAGTGACGCTTATCATCAGACAGATTCTACACACACCCAAATACACGGGACTGCCTGAGCACGATTTTAGAAAGCTCCTAACTGAATCATCAAACCACTGACCCTATTACACCCCCGCCCCCCTCTCCCGAGCCTCACATCTAGTGAGATGTGGGCTGGTAACCTCGGGACCCCAGCTGAGTCCGACATCGCATCCACTTACTTGTGCCGGGCTCCTCTCCGTCTTCTTCCCTGTCTACCTCTCTTGGTCAACTCTTGTTCTCTTTCAACCCCGACGCTATTAGGGTATCCGAGGCCTAGGGAGTCTTTCACTTTCCCGCCTTAATTGGCCCTTCTCTCATCTTTCCTGACACCCTCATTCTTCGAGGGGTCAACCTTCGTTTTCTTTTCATGCACAAGGTCTTAAAGGAGGCAGGGTGTATGTAGCCCCTCGATTTCTGGTGCACCCTGGATAGTGCTACACCCTCAAGGACTGACGGCTGGTGATTTTGGGAGTTGGCGACCCCGAGGGATTCCTGAGCTGGGTCCCTTTTGTCCCCCTTTTCCCTCTGAATTTGGGGCAGGCCCTCTCCTCTTTCCCTTTCCTATCTGCCTTTCATGGCTCCCCTTCCTTCCAAGTCCCTCAATCCTCATTCTTCGAGGGTTGAGGGCATTTCTTTTCTTCCTGTCTTTTATTTGCCTTATCCTTTATTTGTTTACCATTTCTTCTTCTAGTATGTAAGTTTGTAGTTAGTATTAGTTATAGTTTTCATTCTCATCTCATCTTTCACTATCACCCAAACCATTAGGGGCCGATAACCTAGATGTTAGGCCCCTTAAAATAACAATCATCATCATCATCATCATAATCCCGGAATCCTTCTTGTATACAAGGAAGGAAGTTGGTCCAAGAGCAGTTTCAATTGAATGAAGCTTGGCGCAATGAGTGGCTGACTTCAAATCCAGACAGATTAGGTCTTATCTCGGATCCAGTCAAGCAGCCCCCTGGTTTCGACCTTCCCAGGAAAATCTGGACGTCGCTGAACCGTATAAGAACTCAACACGGTAGGTGTCAGTTCTGGAAGCACAAATGGAAAATTGCCGAGAATCCTTTCTGCAACTGTGCAGATGTGCCTCAGACCATCAGTCACATCGCTATGGATTGCCCACTCCGAAGGTTCAATGGTCCAATGAAGGAGATTGAACAAGCTAGTGATGAAGCTTTAGAATGGTTAGGGAAATTAGATATCCAGCTCTAACAAAACTGAAGCTACTAGCAGATCAAGGTCTCAATCTGTATATATTTGTACTGTAAATACTGTAGAATGTAAATAATTGTATATTGCATCTTCATGCCATACGAAATATATATATCATCATCATCATCGTAGTATGCACTGTGTTACAGGATAGCACAACGCATGCGCGGTGAGATATATATTACGCGTTAGGACCTAGAGGTATTCAAGTTTATATCAAATATGCTAGTCTTGATACATCCTGTACACAGCGTTATCGTGAATTTGAACCGTGCATTGTCGTGGATATTAGAGACGGGCCGTTCCGATCCGTCTCGCAGGCGACATTCAAGAACGGAATTGCCGGCTCGACAATCATCGTTATCGATATTTCCATTGTCCTGGTCGTAAAGTTATTTATTTATTTATCGTATGGCATACATGAAAATTATTTATAAGTCGACATCAAGGTTAGGAACATAATGAAGTGCCCGTGGTGTCCCTAGGAAGAAGTCGCTGAACTCACCACTGAACAATAAGATGTTTGTGTTCATTCCTGAACTATACTCTGATTTGCCCATAAATATCGGTGACAGCTGTCAAACCTAGCATGTGGGGAAATGCTGCGTTGCCACTGAGGCAGATCATGACTCATAACATTCCAAGAGGCTTATAGGAAGACACAAATACTGGGCAAGTTAGCCCCCCTGCCTGGCGCTCTAATGACCGTGACGAGTGAAGACACAGCACTGTGTCAAACCATGTGCTTACTGCTGTGTCGGCATACATTGCAACATTGCTCACTGTTGCCATGGAGACCGTTACCCCTCTCGTCTCCACTCCTCACCTCACCCATCAAGCGGATGACAGTTTTCACCGAGCATCTTTTTGTAAATCAGAATATAGGTGTCGAACAGTCTGTCTTTCAGCACCGCACTCGCAACATGATGAGGATCTTTTCCTCCACTTGTGCAGGAGATCCCCGCATACACCGTGATTGGTCCGGATTCTATTTAATTTTGACCAGGTCTTTCTAGTCTGAGTGAACCCTGGCACCTTCTCAGTTACGCATGGCATTACTGAACTCTCTGCAAACGAATTCCAATCAGAAGACCATCTCTTATTCATGTTGAATTTGTCGGTTGCAAGATTCTCCGCTGTGCAGATAGGTGGATGTCTTGAACGTAATCGTTTCACATGTAGATCAGCAATGTCTCCATGGAAAGGTAATTGTTTGTTGGTCTGGATCTTTCTATATTCTGTTATTAAAACGTTGCATCGCAGCAAATTAGGCTGTGGCTAAGGATAGGAAGTCTTTGTGTAGGAGTTGACATAATTGTTCCTGTCGTAGGGTTCTGTGTAGGGATGCAGCAGCACAAGTTTTAGGAAATCTGTTCATTCCGTTGACTTAATCTACTCATGTTGGTCTCAACTAGATAATAACAATTTATAGATAATTCCACAAGCATGCCAGCACACGTATACTTTTGTTTAATAAAATAAAAAAGTAGTTCCGTGAAGAAGTAACAAGCCTCCGTGGCTTAGGCGGCAGCACGCCGGCCTCTCACCGCTGGGTCCGTGGTTCAAATCCCGGTCACTCCATGTGAGATCTGTGCTGGACAAAACGGAGGCAGACAGGTTTGTCTCCAGGTACTCCGGTTTTCCCTGACAAAATTTCATTCCAGCAACACTCTCCACTATCATTTCATTTGTCATTCATTTAATCTTTGCCCCAGAGGAGTGCGTCAGGCCTCGGCAGCCGGCACAGTTCATATCCTCGCCGCTAGATGGGGGCTTCATTCATTCCATTCCTGACCCGGTCGGAGACTGGAAGCAGGCTGTGGATTTTCATTTTTTCAGTTCCGTGAAGAAGTGAATAGCCTATTTTCCTACATCCTACTTATGTCAATTGCCTCTTTCAACATACAAAATTTCAGTTTTGATTGCTGTAATAGATGTGTAGATATTGAGAACAGTCAAAATATTTCAGATGGTCGCATTTGTAGGATGTTTACCTATGTAGGCCATAGAGTTATGAACTATCACATGAAGATTATTGCGTTGGTGTATTATTTAAACTTCATTCACAAGATTAGAACACAAGAAATATAAACTTAATTTTAAAATTTCATACAGCCGTTTTCTCGAAGTTTGTAAACAATTTAACTAAATTAGATGTCAGTGCATTACAATGTGTATAAACATTTGCAGTACCATGTTTCATGGTCAACTCGCGAGAAAAGTCTATTTAAATGATTCAACTTCGTCAGGACATTAAGTTTTGAATGTTGACCTGTAAATAAATGTATATATAATTCTATGATATATGTATTTATAATGTATCTTTGTTTTGCCATACGATATAAGTAAATGTATAATAGTTACATTACTTGACAGTTCATTTACACTACTGTCACCCAGAAGTTATGGTTGGTTTCTTAGCCCCGTGTACTTGGGCTGTGTGTAGAATTTGTCTTACAACCGGTGTTAATTGTGATGGCTGTATTAGTGTGCGTTATCTGTGATTCAGGTAGAAGGACTGCAGACGATCAATGTTTTCAAGGAGTTCCTACTTTTGCTACCAAATGCTACCATCCACGACACGTAGCTGTGGACGTGGCTACTAAATGCCATCGCAGTCAGCACCTGGAGGGGAACGTTGGAATTAATATAGCGTTATTAAACTAACCTACACATTTTAGCTTCCACAAATATAGTTAGTGGAAAGTTCTTTATCATGCCATAAATCTATGATATGGGACCGCCGGCTTTACTTCTCCTCTGAAGGAAGAGAATTTTAACGCTATTAAAATTTCCGACGACTTCGGCCGGATCTGAACCCGCGACCTTGAGCATAGAAGCTCAGCATGCTAGCAACTACGCCACCGGAGCCGCTGCCCAGAAGTTGTTGTAGTTTGAGTCTTCAGTCCTTTGACTGGTTTGATGCAGCGCTCCATACCTCCCTGCCCTGAGCTAATCGTTTCATCTCTACATAGCTACCACACCCTACGTCCGAGGCAATCTAACATAAATAACCTTGGTCTACCCCTACAGTTCTTGTCCTCGACCCTGCCTTCCATAACTATGCTTGCTATTCCTGGGTGTCTTAGTATGTGTCCTACCAACCTATCTCTTCTCTTCATTAGCAGTCGCCAGAAACATCTCTCGTCTCCCACTCGTCTTAATACCTCTTCGTTTAGATATCCAGGTTCTAAAGGGGTCTTAAGGGGGTTAAAGCTGCATTTCATAGAATAACAATATCTCATGAGTGGTTTCATTTATGGATGTGATACTCGGCATATAAACTAATCATTAAAAATAAACAGACATGTGTCTAATTTTTTTGACGTGGTGTATATTATAAGGTGAAAGGGGTGAAAAGTGGGTGTTGAAGGATTCCTAATGGAGCGTGTATCTCTTAAGCGACATGGGCGAGAAGTTTAAAACTCAGCGAAAAAAAAAACAGCTTAAAAATAAGTAAATAGGTGTTCGACCGTTTCTCCATAAATTCAATTTAATGGGCCCATGGGGTGGGGTGAAATTCTGGAGAAAAAAAGAAAAGTAAGTGTCGTAACTAACTGACTGACTCACTGACTCATCAAACTCAGGGAAAAAAAAGAGAGCTTAAAACATAAGTTAATAGGTTTTCGAGCGTTTGTAACCCTATCTACCCATCTGATCTTCATCATTCTCCTGTAACACCGCATTTCCAGCAACCTCTATTGTATTTGGTGTTGGACGTACCAAGTCTTCCAATGTGCAAGTTGTTGGGCAATGTCTACACTGGAGCTGGTGGGAGGAAGTCTGAAATACACCACATTCACACAGCGGCGACTCGACATTGAAACCCCATTTCATTAAATTACTCTTGCATTTACGAGTAACTCCTGACGTAGACTGTTGAGCGATCTCCATGTGATCCATTTCTCTGAGTAGCCTGCGGGTCACTTTTCACATGGTGACAACCAACCCTCAGGGCTGTTAAACCTTGCACGCCATAGATCAGTTTGGGATTGCTATTATTATTATTATTATTATTAGTGTATGGCAAGGAAATTATATACATAATATATACAATATATACACAATAACAAAAAAAAACAATGATTCACTTTTCACTTTCATTATAGCTGAATGTTCAACTTTTGAACCCACTGCAGTGCCTCCGCTGTTGGTGATACAAAGTCTTCCAATCTACCTGGATAAGCCCGTAGTTGACACTCGCTTAAAATGTGGGGAATGGTCTGGCGAGGGGCTCCACAATCACATTCTGGATATGGTACAAAGTTCCACTTATAGAGGGAGTCCCTGCACCTTCCATGACCTGTCCTGATCCTGTTCAGTCTGGACCAAGTTGCACGCGGTAGTTGGAATCCGTTAGCAATTTTTTCCCCTCTGAAGATGTTATGTAGGGGCAAGTCAGTGGAGTTATTCCAACGGCCTTTCCATTCCTCCCAAGCATCGAAGTTGGTGGATGTCTTCAGAGCAACATCACAAAGAGGTGGATGTCGTGATTTCAATCTTTGGAGACTAAGAGCTGGTATGTCGCCTAGAACAGGTAGCAGAGGATTCTTGCAGATTTGGGATTGCTGTGGTGTCCCGACAAGAGTCTCTGTTGTTCTGAGGAAGCTTTTCCTTGATATTAGTCGTGGGTTTGCTGGGTGGTATCCATATAGAGGGTGTACTTGCAAAATTTGCTCCTTTTTCTTCTCACATTTTGCCGCTACTTCTCTACGGAAGTCAGGAGGTGCAATATCAGCAAGGCTGTAGAGCTTGAACAGAAGAGTGGGCTTTAAGCATCCGCTACTATGTTAGCGTGACTAGATTTAAACCACACTGGGTTTGCATATTCCCAGTGCAAGGGAAAAGGTTCTTACAGTGCTAGGGTTAGCTCCCCATTTTGTGCCTGTTAGCTTTCTTATAGGCGGCTTCGGTGGCGTAGTTGGTAGCATACTGAGCTTCTATGCCCAAGGTCACGGGTTCAAACCCGGCCGAAGTCGTTGCATTTTTTAAGAGCGTTAAAGAACTCTCAGTATGCCTTCCTTCGGAGGGGAATTAAAGCCGGCAGTCCCATGATAGATTTATGGCATGTAAAAGAACCTTCCACTAATTACACTTGTGTGAAGCTAAATTATAGGTTAGATTTGACTAACGCTCTTAGGTTCAACTTTCGTCACCAGGAGCCGACTGCCGTGGAATCTAGTAACCAGGTTCAGAACTAGTTGTCGTTGAAGGTGGCGTTTGGTAGTAAAAGTAGGAACTACTTGAAAATTGAATGTCTGCAGTCCTTACTTGAATTAAAAACAGATAACATACACTAATACAGCGATCACAATTAACACCAGTTATCAGACAGATTCTACACACACCCAAAGTACACGGGGCTACATGACCGCGTTGTCGCAACCCCTAAACTGAGGATCCAATCAACCAACCATATAATGTTGTTTCTTTCTATAGAATATGGTATGGTTATATTCCAGGGTAACAGAGGGCTTTGGTTTGACACGTGTTACCGGTTGATTTGGCTTTAATCTTCCTTTAAGTCAACACTTCCAACAACGCTGAGAATGCAGTACTATCTAGATTTTCATTCGGTGGAGAGAATGACTTGATTTTGATCGCCCCTGGTGGTAGACGGTACCGCCATACGGAACCTTGCAATACCGAGTGGAACTACAGCTAATTTGCCCGGCCCTAGTCTTTTGTTTAGAGGCAAATGGACTCTAAAGAGATGTTGACAGATGCCGGGGTAGCAGCGTGGAAAGGTGGCAATGGGAGTTACTGCTACGTGTAGCCCGACCCTCTTATCCCACATGTTCCAGCACCAGAGAAATTAATCTCCACTCTCCCCGTGACCTACAGGAAGCGGTGTTCTCTTTAATAACAACCATGTTATACAACTTAAGAGTTCCTGTCTCAGATCACAGGTTCTCATTAACCAAGGTTATTATGTCATTTCTGACAGGAAAAATTGGGTTATTAAATCGAACCTTTCCTGATTTTACGACAGGAAAATTAACATTTTACTATCATTTCCATACTTGACAATACACAGATTGTTTCAAAAGTCAGTACCCTAACTTGAAAAGCTAAGACAGGTAGGTATGGGAAGTGACGTTGATTCATGGACCCTCGTCCAACAATATAGTGTCAGACATTAGCAGCCGGCCGGCCCCGTGGTGTTGGGATAGCGTGCCTGCCTCTCACTCGGAGACCCCGGGTTCGATTCCCGGCTCCATCAGGGATTTTAGAAACTGACGCGAGGGCTGGAACGGTGTGCACTCTGCCTCGTGAGGACAATTGAGTAGCTGACTGACAGTGAGGCAGCGCCCCGGTCACGAAAACCAAGATTAACGGCCGAGGGGATTCGATGCGATGACCATGTGTCACCCCAATATCTAAAGGCTAAATGGCTGGGCAGCGGTCGCTTGGTAGGCCTAGGCCCTGTAACGTGTTTTTCGAGGGGTTTTTATGCAACTGGCATAAGTCAGTAGGAAGCCATTCTATATTTATTTACGCGGCAAATTGTTCAGCCAAGAGAATTTTTCATGTTAATTTATTATTATTATTAATTTATTATAATAATTATTAAGGTATTATCGGAGCATTTTATAAAGATTACTAGCATTCAGATAGGTTTTCTATGTCTTAGAAAACGCTATCAAGCAAATTATTACGAACGACAATATCATAGAAAATTATGTGATTACGGAATTTTACGGAGTTTTCGTCAGTTAGGGTATATCGAGAGACGTGACTCACTGGGAATTCAAGTACACGCTGAATCTTGTCGGGAAGTATTACGCAAGGCTGGGTCGCAAGGTCTAGAAAAGGCGAATTGTTGAAACGGAACTCTCGCGCGCCGAGTGTAATGAGGCAGAGGAGGGGAACTAGCGGCGTGCTCAACCAATCAGTGAGGACCACGCAAGCTGAAGCCGGCTGAAGAGTGGGGGAGCCAACGTGTGCATATATCGTTCGACGCGCCGTGAAACGGGGACTATCTCTGTAGAACTTGCGGAGTACGGTTGCAAGTGCGTGTCGCTCCGATGTTCAGTGGAGTTGAAGACTAACTTTTGCAAAACTTAACCAGTGCGGTTGTACGAGTGTTTGGGTCCGAGGTACGGACCATAGAATTATCTAATCTACTAGAATCTCATCAAACATCGACGAAGATGACGACCTCCAGGAGACTGTGGTAAGCTCACAGCATCATCAAGTACGAGGGAAATGCTTTGGCAATTTCCAGCGGTAAGCGCAAATGACGCAGAAATACGCAATCTCTCATTTTTCTTTGTTTTATATTTCATATTTCAGTAACTTCATAGCTTGGAAATAAGAGTAAAATCAATTTATCAGACTCCGTTTTCACGTAATTTTCTATCGGTAATATTCAAATCACAACGCTCCAATTTAAATTTTGTACTTATTATTATTATTAATTTTGCTATACTTGTTTTATATAATAAATTCATTTCTTTTACAATGCAATCTTTGCTTTCAGTAGGTAGCAATAGATATAGACCAATTCCTTCTCCTGATACAATTGTTTGTTGGGTTAATGATCAAATCATACCACGATCTGAGTGAATAGATTCTTGACGGTGTTCTACCAGAGCTAGACGTTGTTAAATACAAATTTAGATTTCAGCATTGCATTGAGGTCTTGGCGCCCATTAAAACAACATAGCTTAGGCAAAGGTAAACAATTACATTTTCTCCCAACAGTGTGGGCTAGCGAAACTGTTACAGCCCTTCACGGGCTGTAATGCACGGGGTTGGTTGTTGACATTAGCAGTCGTCAAATATTGCCCTGTACTACACTGCCTAAAGTTGACGTTTGTGGTTGTTGATGGATTCTGGTGTAAGTAAATAGGTGTTCGACCGTTTTTTTTTTCATAAATCCAATTTAAGGGGGCCATGGGGAGGGGTGAAATTCTGAAAAATAAATGAAATAAAATGTCCTGACTGACTCAATCACTCATCATCGCCAAGCGAAAACTATTGAAGTTAGAAACATGGAATTTTGGTCATGTGTTCCCTATATGTCGAAAACGTCCACTAAGGAAGGATTTTTATTTATTCGGGTTCTAAGAGGTGTTATGGGGTAAACGTGCATTTCATTGAATAACAATATCCCACGAGTGGTTTTATTTGGGGATGTGATACTTGGCATATAAACTAATCATTAAAAATAAGCAGACACGTGTCTAAGAATTTTTCGATATGGTGTATATATTATGAGGTGAATGGGGTGAAAAGTGGGGGGTTGAAGTATTCCTAACGGAGCGTGTATCTATTAAACGACATAGGCGAGGAGTTTGAAACTCAGAGGAAAACAATCAGCTTAAAAATAAGTAAATGGGTGTTCGAGCGTTTTTTCATAAATCCAATTTAAAGGGCCCATGGAGAGGGGTGATATTCTGAAAGAAAAGAAAAAATAGAATGTCCTGACTGACTCACTCACTCATCATCGCTCAGCGACAACTATTAAATTGTGAGGATATTTTCGCTGTATGTCGAAAACGTCCACTAAGGTAGGATATTTGAATATTGGGGTTCTAAAGAGGTATTAAGGTGGTAAACGTGCATTTCATTGATTAAGAATATCGCATGAGTGGTTTCATTTGGGGATGTGATACTCGGCATATTAACTAATGATTTAAAAAATGAAGCAGACTCGTGTCTAAGGGTTTTTTGATGTGCTGTATATTATGAAGGTAAAGGGAGGAACTGTGGGCTTAGAGGTTTTTTACTTGTGTAATTTTATGATGTGTACTTTTTTCATAGGAATTTAGGTAAATGGATGTTGTGTTTAGTCAGTGTGTTTAATATACTGAATCTCACTTATTTCCTATTTATGTTTGTGGTCGGAAACCGTGTTGTGATTTCGAGTCGAATTTTATACATGCGATGCGCCGTGACCGCGTTGTCGCAGCCCCTAAACTGAGGAGGACGTGACTTTCATGAGATTTTGATATTTATGTGCCATTGTTGTGTTATATTGTCTTATTGTTTACGGTCTTTACCAAATTATTATCATTATTATTCAAAATTAAACGATACATCCGTCATAGCTTTCATGATTGAGACGTTGCTAAGTGTACTCTTTACAACTACAATATTTGCGGGCAAAGTCGCGTCTGGTAATGCTAGTAATTAATATGTCTAACAGATAATCTGTACTGGACGCTCCGTCAGATTCGTGATACATATCACATTAATGTAATACCAGTACTCTAGAGTCTCGCAAACTCGGTAACCCCGCACTCCGGATTTCTCGGCCACCCTGACAGGAGAAAATAATCATTTTTGTTTGTTTTTGTGTATCCGCACAGAGCGTTATTATGCTTTCTTTCGTCTTCTCCATCAATGGAATTATCGACAGTTAAATACGACGCGAAACAAGTTGACCAACAGTACATAGTAAGAAGAGTAACGACGCCCTGATAAATACAGGTAGTTGTACAGAACAGAGCGTTGTATTTATTTGATTGCGCATTCTCCGCAATTCTGTTTCTTCGCCGTCTTCGTAACGAGGCTTCAAGAAACAGGTTTCAAAGCGAAAATCAAAAGAACACTGCTTACTTTTTTTGTGCAAAAAAGTAAGTGGTAATTTTCATTAAGTGAAAAAACAATTTTCCTACGGGAATTGTTTTGTACATATCCTAGTACTGTAATTCTAGTGGCTTAATCATTTTAAAACTTGTGTGTTCTGTTAAAAACAAATAAATGTACTGCATTACATTACTTTTAAACCAAAACAGCTTACTTCGTCTTTTTAACACATTTCCCGATAACCTGGCATTTTCGCGAACTCGGCCACCCTTCGGTCTACATTAGGCCGATTTTGAGAGACTCTACTGTAGTATTTAATAAATAAATAAAATTAAATAAATTACATTATGTTGTTGACCTGTTCTCTTTCACGCGACGTTGGCGACGCTGGTCCCCCGACATTTCAATAGCCACCATTTTATTTGGCGAGTGCTGTACAGTACATGCATGTAATGTTGCAAGGTAGCCTATTTGCATGTATCCACTCTTTGTAATGAGAAGCCATTAAATTGAAGATGTGCATTTTTTTAACGTCAGGCCGACGTGTGACAATCATGAAATACACTAGCGCCTAAAATCCAGTTAAAATATCTTGGGATCACACTACAAGTAACCAGGTCTACTTTCTCGGTGCATATAAAATGATAGATTAGCTGCTGCTCTTAGAAGGAAGAAAGGAAGAAAGGAAGAAAGGAATTAATCTGTTTCAATTTGGAATATTGGGATATAATATTGTTATCTGATTTTCCCCTTGAATCACCCTGAATGCCTCTTCACTTGGCGAATGAGCCCACAAAGTAAAAAAGGAGTGTCGGCTGGAAGCACATCGGATATGAGATAACTAGCGAGTGCAATGCGCGGGGCCGCGCCAAAGCACGTGTGTAGCGAGGGGGAAAATTACAGACAAATTTAATATCTGCGTACTTCCGTGTAAATTACAAACTTTAAACTCGGTTTATATAACGTGATGATGTAAAACGCTTTATTGAATTCTCCAATTATCGTTCCTTTGTCACTTCTTAGTGGCGAATGTGCAAAGGATATTGCTTAATTTAATTAAAATCATGATCAGCCGTCACCTCACTGCTACTATCATTACTAGCGATATTGGATCAGCTGTGAGGTGCCTGGCTACGTGCTGCTTGCTGAATTTGTGTATGTAATACTTTTAATCGATTATTGCCAGTTAATCGATTAACCGAGGCAGAACAAGTAGTTCCGTGAAGAACTAAAGCCTATTTTCATATATCCTACTTATGTTAACTGCCACTATCAACAAACAAAATTTCTGTTTGATTGCTGTAATAGATTCGTAGATATTGAGAACCGTGTAAATGTATCGGATGGTCGCCATGTTGGATTGTTATGTATAGGCCATAAAGTCTTGAACCATTAAAGGAAAATTATTGCGTAGGCTCATTATTAAAACTTACACTACGATCCCATGAGTAGGACACAAGAAATAAAACTTAATTTTAAAATTCGCACAGCCGCCATCTTGAGGTTATGTAAACAATTGAACTAAATTAGACACCAGTGTATTACAATGTGAATAAACATTTAATGTACCAAGTATCATTGCGTTTGGATCATTAAATCGCGAGAAAAGCCTATTTAAAACTTTCAACATCGCTTGGCCGCCATGTTCGTTTCGTAGTTAACCGGTTTTTGAAAGTCACATAGATGAACTTCCAGTAATACTCTTTATCTTCGTACAAAATTTCAGGGTGATACCGGTAATACTTTCAGAGATATAGAATGCCCGTGAAATATTTCGCACAGCCGCCATCTTGAGGTTATGTAAACATTTGAACGAAGTTAGATGTCGGTGCATTACAATGTGTATAAACATATACTGTACCAAGTTTCATTGTGTTTGGTGGGTTAAATCGCGAGAAACGTCTATTTAAAAGTCGCTAATTCGCTTGGCCGCCATGTTGGTTTTGTAGTTACCAGTTTCCAGAGGTCACATAGGTGAATCTCTAATAGTTTAGTTTATAACCGTACAAATTTCCAGGGTGATAACGGTAACAGTTTCGGATATATTGAATGCTCGTGAAATATTTCGCACAGCATCCACGTTGGATTGGTGACACGTAACAAAATTTGAAGGACACAGTTGGGCTTTTACGGAATAGTGCTATGAACTTACCG
The DNA here is from genome assembly GCA_946902985.2 of Meconema thalassinum. Lineage (NCBI taxonomy): Eukaryota > Metazoa > Arthropoda > Insecta > Orthoptera > Tettigoniidae > Meconema > Meconema thalassinum. Next base: position 29,703,852 of record OX336394.1, read on the forward strand.
AGTTCCATTGAAATCGCTCCAGCCATTTAGATTTTATTAGGGACACACACACACACGGACATAAGGTGATCTCATAAGCCTATTTTTTCATAAATGAAAATAGGCTAAACATAGATTAATTGCTACAAAACGATTCATCGATTGACTTACTAAACGATTAATTGGTTGGTCGAATAATTACTTAACTGTTTTGTCGATTAAACGATGAACTTTGCTGCAAAGTACGGCCCGCGACATGGTTTCTAATTACACTACCTACAATTACACATAGGTCATATTTTCTGTTCTGTGTACCTGGAAGTGAAAAACTGTTTCAATCTCATTGTGTTTATGTGTTTTGTGTAACAGAGTAGCAGCTAGCACTGATCCAGTTACAATGTAACAATGAATTGAAGCAACTATTCCTCAACGTTTTGAAAATTGAGTTCTACAAGGCCCTACCAAAATCAAGCTTCCCAAAGCTGAAATCTCACGCACAGAAGATAACTGCCTTGTTCGCATCTCCCTATAACTGTGAACGGGTGTTTTCTACAATGAAGCTTGGTAAAAATAGCGTCAGAAATAGATCAACAGACCACCATTTAGCTGCGCTACTAAGAATCAGCTCATCCCAGTTTCAACCAGATTAAGAAAACTTTTAGAAGTACAGTCACAGTTTCACTTGTCACATACTCCTTCCTTTTCTAACAAATAATGAAAAGTAGTATGAGGACTGGAACGGGGTATACTCTGCCTCGGGTCATCCAAATGAGTAGAGGGGGTTCAATTCCCACCTCAGCCATCCTCGAAGTGGTTTTCCGTGGTTTCCCACTTCATCTTCGGGAATATGCCGGGATGGTACCTACCGTAAGGCCACGGCTGCCTCCTTCCCACTTCCTTGCCTAACCCTCCCGCTCTTCCCATCCCTTCATCAGGCCCCTGATCGCTTTGCAGGTGAAGCCGCCTGGGCGTAGTGCTGGTCACACACCCGAGTTGTATCCCCGACTCAGAGTCACAAGCTCCAGGACCTTGCCTTTAGTGGCGGCAGAGGTGGGATCCCTGGCTTACTCCGTGGGAAAAGACAACCCTGGAGGGGAAAAAGGTTAACTCAAACGTAACGTAACGCAAGTTTTCAGTCATGGCCAGTTATATGTTGCAAAGTCGATCTTTCTCTGTAATCGTACAGAGAATGTATATAAGAAAGTCCTGCAGTAAATATTTTCCCAATGACCGTCATGTTTTGCACATCATCGCATTTCTTCGTTATATTCCAAAATTATAAGGGACGGTTTGCGGCCAGTTGTATTAGAATCCTCTGAGTGCTTGAATTCCTTGGAATTAAAAGATTTGCCTCCACATACTCTAAACGCTTGACCCATAGTTATGCTGATTAGAAATCTGAAGGTTTCCCAAGGGCTCCTAAATGCAACCATATTGCTTGGGTTTGGAAATAATAAGTGCAGTTAAAATTAGGCAGAGAGGTCTAATCCTTCGACTTGATTTAATACCATCCGATATAATTTTCTTTTAAGAGACAATATTTTCCAATTTGTTTGGCATACTTTATCACAATCAATAAAGCTCAAGGGGAAACTCTTGAACGTACAGGTCTCAATTTGCCTCATCAATTTTTCAGTCATTGCTAGAAGTATTTTGCAATGTCAAGAGTGCAATCTTTTGACGCCCTTATAGTTTCAATAGAGCCAAAAAATAATCGTACAAAGAATGTATATTAGGCCTATATAAGGAGATTCTTCAGTAAATATTTTCCCTTTGACCGTCATGTTTTGACGGGTTTCAACTAGTATTTATTATTTCAGTAGTATAGATCCCTCCTGCGGCGCCCACAAGCGACGGATCGAGACAAATGAGCATTCAAAAGTAAGAGAATAGACATTAGCAGTGACGAATTGCACTCTAATTTCATAAATATCTATAATTTCTAAAAAAAGAAGCGCAGCGTTAGGCCATGGGGCCAAGCTCTCCGCTGACTCGGTAGACGCGTGGGTTCGAGCCCAACCGTCGCACAGTGTGAGATTTTGCCTATCTAGGATAACTTTACTGAATTTCCCGACCATGTTATTTTTCTCAAAATACATGACATTTAGTTCGCTAAATATCCCAGTCAAAAGAAAATGCTACGCACTTGTACTATAGTCACCCTCAACGTCTGTCAAAGGGGCTTAGAACAAAGTAAGGACGCGTACGCTCTCAGAGCCGTGCAGTGTGCACCCTGTAGGGTGTCCAGCAGCTACAGACTCAGGCGAGCCGAACATGTCCTCGGACACTCCCGGCACTAAAAGCCATACGATAAATAAATAAATAATTCGACTGGTGACGAGCGCTGTCACGCAGAGTGGTCAGTGCTGTGCTTCAATGTTATTGCTGATATCTGAAGGTAAGATTTTGTATGTTAACTTAAAATTTCATTGAAGGGTTAGGTTAAAATGTTGTCTTGAAAAGAGGCTTGTCATGGACAGAATTACTGTAGTTTCTTGAAATTCAAAGAGGATTCTACTCAGGTGTTCCATCGTGTTCCGACCTGAAATTTGTTTCACATTATAGCTTATTAGGTATAATACAAGCAACGATTGAAATATCCTGCGAAAGTTTGCGCGATAACGACCAAACGTCCTGTCTGTTTCAGAATGGCACCCATGTTTATGTGGCGTAGGACTATGTTCGATGAGTGGGCAAAAGCTCACACAAACAAGTCAGAAGTTCTTTAAAACTTTATAATGGAACAAACGGGCATCGAGGAACTTTCGCCTAGTTCAAAGGCAAAAATAAGGAAGTGTGTACACAGTATAAAAGTTAAATGGGATAAAGCTAATCGACATCGGGGGAGATTTTTATACCACAACGCGACTTGATTGGACAATGAAGTCGACTTTAATTGTGCAACTGATCCTCCGATTAATCCAACCAAGGCCGGTAGACATCAAAAATCCTTTAAAGATTGTTCCTCCAAAGTTCAGACTAGAAAAATCAAAGCACTTGTCGAATCTACAAGTCATGAGGAACTGTCTAAGGCTATTGAACTCTCATTGCGCAAGGCGGGAAAACGCGACTCGGCTGCAATCTTGAAGGAGCTTTTTTATTCTTCTCCTACAAGGGGCACAAACTTCAAGAAAGCTCGAAATTCTTTGCTTTAAGTGTCACCAATTTGTCCGCAGATGAAGCATTAGCTTTATTAGTTGATGCAAATCTTTTGACGAACCAATACAATATTGTGCGAAATCAAGCAAGAACAAGAAAAAACGGCACTAAAATGTACCCATCGTACGAAAAGGTGAAGAATGCTAAGGAACTTTGTTATCCTAACAATATTACAATCACTGAAATTTCATTGCAGTCTCTTCTTGAGCACACTGTAACAAGGCTTAGTAAAGCCCAAGAAGATGTACTCAAGACTTTACCCGGTGTTGTTAGTAATATTAACATTGCTGCTAAGTGGGGCTGTGACGGTGCCCAACAAAGTGTGTATCGTCAAAAATTTTCAGATGAACAATCGACAGACGAAAGTTTGTTTAGCATCTCCATGGTACCTATTCAAATTTACAGTGTAAACGACAACCATAAATCTGTAATTTGGCAAAATCCAGCTCCATCTTTAACTAGATATTGCCGCCCAATAAAGTTTGTTTTTACAAAAGAAACAGTCGATGCTGTCAAAAGCGAAGTACAGAAAGTTGAAGGACAAATAGCTAATATCACTCCTATTATAATAACTGTGGGCAACAGGGAATTCATCTGCAAGCCTAACATGATGTTTTCTATGATTGACGGAAAAATTTGTAATTCTTATTGTTCCTCAACCCAAAGATTTTATTTGTGTGGAGCTCAACCGAGCGAAATGAATAACGTTCGTACTCTAGCCCAGAAAGAAGTTCAACAAACGAATGTATACTCCACATCTCGTATAGACTGGATATTATTAAGTGGCAGGTTCGCGGTAAAGAAAACAAAGCCAAAATGGAAGTGAAAAAAAAATCCAAGAGGAATTCCGTTGTCAGCTCGGGCTATTAGTAGATATGCCCAAGCAACAATCAGGAAACACGAATGATGGCAATACAGCCCGTAAGTATTTCAGAAATGCTGAAAAATCATCAGAAATAACTGGAGTAAATGTAGAATTAATAAAGAGATTTCATGTAATTTTAGAATCTCTTAATTGTGATTTCCCAATTGATGCAGATAAATTTAGTGAGTATGCTCGTTCTACGTTGGAAATTGACACCCTATCCCTGGTATTATATGCCAACAAGCGTTCATAAAGTTTTGTATCACGGTAAAGACATCATAGCCTCAAGTATTTTGCCAACAGGCCAACTATCACAAGAGGCCCAGGAAGCTAGGAATAAAGACAATAGAAAATACAGGGAACTCCTCACACGAAAATCATCCAGAATTCACACAAACACGGATTTGGTTCATAGATTGCTTATTACATCCGATCCATGTAGTTTACGTGCTTCTCCGAAAACGAAACGTTCGGTAGTCAGAATGTTTTAGAACTTTTAAGAGATCCTGTCGTAAATGCTTCGGATAATCACTCTGATGATAGCTGCAGTGATACAGACTATATCATATAATTTTCCTTTGTGTTTGCGCATGTTTTGTGTCGTACCTTGTTATTACGCATTAATTTTATGGACCGAAAATTGTTTGGTTCCCATTGTCACCAAAGTTTAATCTCAATGAATCTGGCTGCATCAAAAGCCAAGAGCAATCTATATTTTGTGTATTTGACGGTAGCACTAGCCAAATTTGTGTCTTACGTTTGTCAAACATGTGTGTTATTTTTTTTTTTAAATAAAATACAAATAAAACCTTTTTAATCTCTAACTACAAATTAAAAACTTTATTTTAATTCTAGAGGTAACCAAAATCAGCCACAGATAAGTTTACATTAGCCAGTGAATAAAGTTCCCTTGGATGGGCAAAATCTCACACTGTGCGTCGGCCGTCCTTGAAATGGTTTTCAGTGGTTTCCCATTTTCAACACCAGGCCACGGCTGCTTCCTTCCACATCCTTACCCAGTTTCATTCATCTTCATCCATTCCATCTCTCATCCTGACGCCCACGGGCGTCGACTAGAAAGACTTGCACTCAGCCTCTCATGAGGCCACACGACAGAAAAAAAAGCATGAGAGTATCGTTTTTTGACCGTGTTCCAAGACTATGCTCGTATGCGAGGCGGTGAAACCGAGAATGCAGGTAAGCTGGAGTGGAAGTTGAGAGTATTTGTTGAAGAGGGCATAAGGAATGGAGGACAAGGCGTTGATTTAGACGTAACCAGTTAAGTTACTCATAAGCAGGGATGACATGGGGCCTGTTCCACGAATGAACTTTGCAACTTTTCACTTTGCACTTTGCACTTTTCAGTTCAGATTTTGTTCCACCATCACTTTTCAGATTTGTCTTGCAAAGTAAAAAGTGAAAAGTGAAAAGTTAGGAATCTTTTCACTTTAGAAGACTGTTATGTTCCACCATTGGTGCAGAAATGCAAAGTGCAAAGGAATGATTGAAAAGTTTTCAGAAATCTTTGCAAAGAGACGATTCCCTTTTCAGCTGTTAATGAACAAGTCTCTACACTAGTTTCTCGGCGCAGAATTTGGTTTAGTGTTATAAATATGTTACGCAGGAGCTTCTGTTATCATCAAGTGAGGATAGTGATGAAGAATCCAACAAGAAGACGTACAAAGACAAGATGAATTTTCATAACCTCACTTTAGTATAGACAGGTTAAAAGTTCCGCCTGATCAATACTTTTATTAATTAAGATCACTGTGTGGTCATTAGTGAGACATGTTTCACCATGAAAAATAAAGCATTAAATCATGGAATAAATATACAGTTTGTTCATGGAATAAACATGATCGGATCATTCCTATGCAAAGACTTTTCACTTTGCAAAGAAATTGAAAAGTAATACATAGATCATGGTGGAACAGAAAGACTTTGCACTTTGCAAGAATTGAAAAGTGCAAAGTGAAAAGTGAAAAGTTGCAAAGTTTATTCGTGGAACAGGCCCCATAATACCGCATATGTAGCGTACACAGGCATTTTGTGTATATACACGTATGTAAGGCCACGGGTCAGCTAGCATGTTTCATATCCACCTCGTTGCGTAGTGGTTCGGGTTCCATTCTCGGCTCTGCCAAGAAATTTAATTCTGGTCTGAGGGCTGGAATGGGATCCACTCAGCCTCGTGTGGGAAAACTGATAAGAGGTGGGGGGTTCGATTCCCACCTCTGTCATCCTGGAAGTACTTTTCCATAGTTACCCACTTCTTTTCCAGGCGAACTGAAGGCCACGGATGCCTCCTTTCCAATCATCATCTGAATTACAACTGCACGCACTAATAGAGCCATTTCAATAACGGCGGCTTCAGTGGCGTAGTTGGTAGCATGCTGAGCTTCTATGCCTAACGTCACGGGTTCAAACCCGACCGAAGTCGTCTGATTTTTGATGTGTAACATCTTTCCGCTCGGTTGCTGGATAGTTTTGTGGGAGTGATTTTGAAAATTGGGGACAGAAGTGAATCGGGCGGAAATGGATCGAACGAAAGTGGATCGGACGGAAGTGAAGACGCACTGCCAGAAAAATGGGACGGAAGTGAATCGGGCGGAAGTGAATCGGGCGGAAGTGGATCGGACGGAAGTGAAGACGCACTGTCAGCTGGATGTACAATTGAAAATGTGTGTATTGGAAACAAGGCAGTGTGTGCTCTGTAGCGCGAGAATGTTATGCCAATACAGTAGGCAGTGCATTTAGCAGGCACTGGTTTGACGAGCACAGTGGCAAATGTTTCACCGACTTTCATTTGTCATTGGGCAGTTTATGAAGCCTCACGTTCAAGGTTGAATATCACATGGGGTAGGACAAAGACGACAAATGACATTTAAGTAAGCGGCATTGTTGTCAAGCTGTGGGTGAGTAGTCAAATATTAAATGCATAACATAATGTTGTTATATGAGTGGAATAAAAGCTATATTTTCATGATATGTGAGACTAGGTCATTTCATGATTGTAGGAAGCCATGCTTTGATTGTTTACGACGAACTGTATGAGAGCCTTGAGAATAATGAATGTTATAGTTACTGAGGAATGTGCTCACAGTATTTGAGAGTACTGTCGACGTTGTGTGTCACTTTGTTATTATGAATTATTAATGCAAAAGGAAGGAAGGAAGCTTGTAGTTTTGCGTGTCCGTTAATCTCACGATCATGATCCACGGTACCTCCCTTTTACGTGGAATGCGAACAACAGGACATGGCATTACAATTCGAAAATCTCACATGTATTGATCGGGAATCAAACCCGGTCTACCTTGGTGAGGGACTAACAGCTTGACCGCTACGCCACAAATGTGACAGTAGCATATCTCCAATTCAATCTATACATTCATCATAGAACCAGTATGAAAATGGAGCGTAAATTAACATTTTAAGAATGTCCAAGCTGTGTAGTATACGAGTAGGATAACATGTTACACGTCATATGCGACTACTGTAAAGCTCGTATATTTTTTTAAGATCGTAAAATATCCCTCAGTATGCCTTTTTCGTAGCGGAAGTAAAGCTGGCGGTCCCATGTCATAGATTTATGGTATGTAAAAGAACCATCCACTAATTACACTAGTATGAAGCTAAATTATCGTTGCCAAGAGCCCACTGTGGTGGTGTATAGGAACCAAGTTCCGAACTAGTTGTCGTTACGGAGGCGTTTGTTAGCAAAAGTAGGAACTACTTGAAAATTGAATGTCTGCAGTCCTTACTTGATTTCAAAACCGATAACACACACTAATACAGCCATCAAAATTAACACCGGTTATCAGACAGATTATACACACACCCAAATTACACGGGGCTACGTGACCACTATGTCGCTGAGTCGATAAATGAATCAACAACAACAACGGTATGTTTGATAAGCTTAGCACATTGAACGGGACATTGGAAGCATGACGACAGTGTGTAGAGCACATAAACTCTCAGCATGCCCCCTGGGGGCGAACAGCGCCACTGTTATTGCCCTGTCTGCTCGGTGTTATTGTTGCGAGGACAAACAGCCCGTCCCCGATACCAGTCAAGCGTCAAATCAAACACTACGATACTTAGGAACAATGTGAAGAAACTCACTTTGAATAGCCTTCAAAGCTATATATAAAATATGAATTTTTCAACCTTAGTAGTTATTATCTACTCCTTTAGAATACAGTCTAATATCATTATATCATTCATTCGCAGGAATGCTCTATCAGGAGCTCCAGATATTAAGAGTATTAATCAATTTCCGAATCCTCCAATTATAATTGGTATAACTATGAAAAATACAAGTAGTTCCGTGACGTACTAAAGAGCCTACTTTCCTTAAAATTTAAGATTCATGCCAATCTATACAGACCTACCTAGAATACTGACGGAATCAAGTTGGTAATTCTAACATTTCTTAGTACCGCAGTTTGAAATACACCTGCAATATTGTAGCCTAATAGAGTAACTTACTACAGTTGGCAGCCCTTGTGACTCTGAATATATTCCAAGTTCCATATCTTAAGGTATAGAATTCACATACAAAATTTGGTTAAGTCTAATGGATAGTATGGCCGTTACATGCTGTTTGTTATTGGATTTTTCACGGCGTGTAAAATCATGTTCTAGGGGCGGATGACCTCGTAGTTTCTCCCCTTAAAACAGAAATAACTAACTATAAGTAACTAAAGTCATGTTGGGAACAATGCCATGTATGTGATTCTCAGAATTAATCTGAAATATTACGATCTATTATAGTGCCAATTTTGGATAAAATCCATTTGTTAGTGTAGAAGCTACATGTAATTAAAAATTAAAACTATGAGAAAGCTGAGAGTCATGTTGGCAGCACTGAGGTATATTAGTTACTCCAAATTAATCTAGAATGACAGATACTATACGTGGAAAGTTTAGAGCTGATGGCTTGCATACTTTCTGATATATTGATATCAGGATTAAACAAATAGAGAGATCATTTATTAAAAGTTGGCAGCCCTAATTGTTATTACGAATAGGCATAGTCATAACTGTTATGGTACACAAAGCACAATCGAAATTTGGTTGAAATCCATTTGTTATTATAGACGTTATATGCATTTAAACCTGGACCTATCAGCAGGCTTAGAATCGTGTTGACAACACTGATGTACATACGTTACACCAAGCTAAGGTAGAATGTCAGGTACTATACGTGTGCAACGTTTAGAGCTGTTAGCTTGGATACTTTATGATATATTGATATTATGGTTAAAATATAGAGAGAGCATTTATTAACAGTTCGCAGCCCTGGTGGCTCTTTAGAATACGCACAGTCATATCTCTTGTAGTACACATAGTACATACGACATCTGGTTGAACACCAATCGATAGTATAGAAGTTACATGCATTTAGAAATTGGACCTATCGGCAGGCTTATAATCATGTTGGCAACACTGGCATGTATGGACTTCTGAATTAATCTGGAATGTTATTAACTATATGTGTGGCGTTTTTGGAGTAGTTCGCATGCATTTCTTCTGAGATATCCAACATAGAGCTCAAATTTCAATTGCCATTTTTCAGCAGTTGGTAGCACTGACGTCAATTTCAAATATGTTTATAAACACCATAAAGGACAACAACATTAACTTGACATTACTGTAGGGATAGTGAATATCGGTACCGCAGAATCAGTACTCCAGTCTGATTGGCTGAAGACAATAGGAGAGTGGAAAGTTGGGAACTCTTGTGTACGAGCAGCACTTGGCAAATCGCAAGTTAATATAAGCTGGGTGGATACAAGAGTGCTTTCTGCTCCGCCAGACCTGAAGATTGTGCATCTCTTTATGTTGCCCAGGGCCGCGGCAGACTAATTAGCACGCACAGTCTTCCGCCATTGTGAATCCTTTCTTTACCAATATCACTTGGCACGATTATTCAGCATAACCTACAAACGCATTTGCTCTCGTAATTCTGCTTCAAGTCAATCTGATGGGCTACGTGTTTTTATCATTACCACACTGAATGAGCCTTCTCTTAACGTTAATGCCATTTTATGTTCGACGATGTCGATATTTAAATATTATATGCCAAAAAACTGTATCATAATGGGGGTCATTAAAGTACTAATTTTCATAATAACACAGTTTTTCCAACCAGTCAGTGCTCAATATTTTCATTCATTGACCAATTAGGTAAGGATAGCTTCTCACATGCACTCAAAATCCAACATGTGGGACATGAATTACATGATTTGAAAGTTGACAATGTAGTCTATATTGGATCAACCATTGTAGTTATAATGCATAAACAAACTGGGCAATATTGCAACAGAAATAACACTGTACCTTAATATCCGCAAATCCAATTTCTACACATTCGTAAGATTTCGCCGACAATTTTAGTCAATGCTGTTGTTGACATAAACATACCAGAACGTCATGTAGGAAGCAGGCTTATGACATTAGTTCCACGGAAATTATTATAATCCGGCTCTCACTTCAGTAAATGGATTTCTTATGCGAAACTTTTCCGCCAGATGTCATAACTGTTCTATTTGGGACTCCACTGATTTGCCTTGCGCTGACATCGAGTTTGAAGAATAGCCTTACCAGTTGATAATACGATGCATTTTAATTTTAAAGCGTTTGTAACAGCCTATTTTGTGTTATTTGACCAAAAGAGCAAAATGATCCAACATAGTACCTGTGCGCTATCTGTTGGTGCTACTTCAGGATAAACAATGTTTCAAAGCATTGGGATTCGTTATTGGGTAGAGATCAAATGCTGAGCCCACGCAATTCCCAAGAAGAAGAATTCAACCGACAGAATCTCGACAGATATTTATGAACATTTATATTAGAACATATAATAAAGTTATAATTATCGTCGAACATAAAAGTTGTATGCAAACTCGCCTATAATGGTAATTAAGGCACTCGTGTCTTAATTATTGCCTCGTTGCATTATGCACTGTTATTCCACAGGCCCCCTTCTTCTTCTTCTTCTCCTTATTTTCCTTCCAAGTGATTTGCCCACTTAGGATCAGGCAACAACTGTATTTCTGTTTCTTTTCCTTTGCCTGGAGTTTACTCTGTCTCCAATATTCCTCAATGCGTTCACTGGCATGTTTCCTTTGATCGTCTGTCCAAGTTCGTCCACTTCTCTTAGGTCTTCCTGAGCTTCGGGAAACATTGTAGAGAATTGAAGTGCAAGATCAGCTCAAGTAATAGCATAATGTGGAAGTTGATAGGTTCAACATGGGGAGCGAACCCTCAGGTTCAACGTTCAACAGCTTTGGGACTTTGCTTCACAGCAGGAGAGTACGGATCATCAGTGTGGGAAGCATCTGCCATTACCAAACAAGCAGATACAGCTCTTAGCGAGTCCACCCGTATTGTCACTGGGTGCCTGAAACCTACTCCAGTGCAGAAGATCTACCCTCTCGCTGGCATTGCACCTCCACCTACTCGATGCAAGGTGGCAGCAGAGAAAGGGAGACAAAAGCTTGAGACAGATCCCATACATTCTATGTCCAACCACAAGGTGACCACTCCTCATCTAAGATCCAGGAAGAGTTTTATTAAGAGAACAGTAACCCTCCATACCAAGCCAAACGTCCTACGTGTGTCACTCTGGAAACAAATAGTACCAGAGAGGTTTACCCGTAAAGAAGAACTGAGCAGTGGTAGTCATTTGCCTTATACCACCTGGAGGTCCTTAAACCGGATGAGAACAGGAATGCCTAAGTGTCGTAGCAACCTTGTGAAGTGGGGTTTTGCAGAAGATCCACGATGTGCCTGTGCAGAAATCCTGACCCCACTACACCTGACCACGTGCCATGATCTGAATGACACCTGCAGCCAGGAAGACCTTGTGTTGGCCACAGACCGAGGGATAAGAGCTGCAGAGTTCTGGAAGGGAATAATTTAGTGTGCCTCCCGGACACGGAAATATAATATTGTTCTTCCTTTTTCTTTAAACCCCTCCAGATTTGTCTGGAAAACCACTTCCAAGATGACTGAGATGGGAATCCAACCCAGCTGTTCTCAGTTTTTTCTCAAGTGGCTGAGTGTAAGAACGTGCACACTGTGTTCAAGAAAGAGCTGTTTTAATTCGCCTCTCCTGCTCATTTTGCTCAGTGGCACTTGGACCGTTGTTCGGCCGCACTATTCAATTGTCAACGTGTAGCAGGCTGTGTCATCTTCAACATCAGCTTCTAAAGGCTAAAATCCTTGTCGTTGCAGCCATTTCTTACGGTCTTCAGCAGTGCTCTTCATATTAGCCACATTCCATCTCCCTGACAATGTTCTTGAGATACGATTGTCTTGGTCATCCCCTCGTATTTTTCTCCAACATTTTTCCTTCAAAAATGCCCGGAGGAGAGTATCATGTCTGAGTATGTGTCCCAAGAATTTTGCTGTCCTTTTCTTGATGGTGTTCAACTGGCATCGATTCTCCTGAATTTGGTTCAGAAAAAGCTAATTTGTCTTTCTTTCCATCCAGCTTGTTCGGGTCATTCATCTCCAAAACCACATTTCAGCTGCCTCAAGTTTTGTTTCTCCTCATTTCGAAAGTGTCCAAGTTTCACAACCATATGCCAACACATTCCATTCAAAGGTCTTGAGAATTGATTTCCTTATCTTCAAGTTGAGGTGCTCATTGAGCAGCAAATTCTTCTTATTTTGAAACGCTTTCTTCGCCAACACTATTCTTTTCTTAATTTCTGAGATGCATCTGTTGTCATAATTAATAACACTTCCCAAATAACAAAATTCCGTTACTTGTTCAATGGTATTATCATGTAACATTATATTAGCTAAAATTGGTTGTTTCTTTTTATCAACCACCATTAATTTTGTCTTCCGAGAATTAACTCTTAGCAGTCAGTGCAGGAAGTATTTAATCTATGAATTAGAAAAATCAATTAAGGTTTGTGTACAGCACACGTGCTAGGTAATTGAGGCAGATCAAGTGGTCCCAAGGTTCATACACCTTCTCCCATGTGTTAGACGTACCGGGATATACGCAGAAGCAGGAACGTGCCGCGGAGTTTCCAGACAGGATTAGTGGGGTACCGCGCTTCTCTAGCCTGAGGCGATCCCCACACACTCTGGTGTCAAGTTCAGGCTTTTGCTCCATCCAAGAGGATGCGGTTGTAACATTATATCACGTGCTTGGGAGAAAGCTGGGGACTTAAATATATGCTCTTATGCACATCAAATAGGACAAACAATTAGCTTTGCATTTATTATTATTATTATCTATTATTCCCGCTGATGAGCCAGCTTGGTGTCCTAGGCAAAATCCCAAACAAGACACGGCACAAACCTTATCATCTCTTTGGAAGCGTTCATAGAGAGGTGAGGACTGCCTGAGCTTTTAACTCTCTCAGTGAAGAGGCGCAGGTGCGCTTCATAAAATGGGAGGTAGCGCGTAGTTCGCTACTCCAGTGGGGGTCTGAGAATGGACACCAAGAGCCCGCTGATGATTAGGTTGGTGTCCTAGGTGAAACCCCAAACAAGACACTGTACAAACCTAGAAAGATTGCTGAGTTTTAATTCACTGGCCGTGAAAGTAAATATACCATTACACAGTATTTCCTTTGTATAATTTATCATCAACATAGTATTGATGATCGATGGTATTTCATTTTTGACTTTGTACATTGCAAACTATGGCTCTGTGTATTTGGATGAGTGTGTAAGATATGCTTCATATGCATGGGTTTTAAAGTTCGATACGGTACTCAAAAGGCTGAGGTGGTATTCACATCCTGTACTCTTGTTCTCATGATGTTGTTTGTATCCCGTCCATACACTCAGAATACCGTATTATACTTTGCCTTTCAGTACTTTACACTGTCAATTGAGAGCTCTCCAAACGTGATCGTATGCAAAGCGCCGCGCATCGGTGAAATGCACATTGCATCCAGGAATCCACAGGGACTGTCTGGCTTTATCTGCTGGACGCGGCGTTGCTCATCTACTGTTTACTAGAGCAGTATTTCAGTGTTGCATTACCGACAATTAACTTACTATTGGAAATTTCAGTCGGCCAAGCCAAATAATTTCAATTACTGGAATATGCGAAGCAAATAGTTCCATGAAAAACTATACAGCCTATTTGCATATATCCTACTTATGTTAATTGCCTCTATCAACATACAACATTTCAGTTTGAAGGATGCACTATATATTTTAGAAGCCAGTGTACTTGTTCATATTGCGCCTCCAACCTTTAGCCGTGAGAAAAGTCTTCTCAGGGAACACAAAAATATATTGTTACGAATGCTAGACAGCTTCATCGCCTCGCGCGTGACTCAAGCCGTCCCAGGCTATCCTGACTGTGTGTTACCAGCGATTTGCGCAACATTGGAGACAGGCAGTACAAAAGAGACCGTCACGAATATTCGTCGCCCTACTGGTGTTGGAATTCTCGAGAAGGTGTGAACCCTGGTCAATTCTGGAAGCATCCATCGAGTCACCAGCCTCGCTATATAAAGCGGCCTCACCAGCGAGGGACGAACAGTGTTTTTGAGCGAGTGCGACAATAGTTGGTGACGTGACGTGCGAAATTACGAAACCCAAGTGAGGCTATTGCAGTGCGGTGAAGTGCTGTGTGGATTGAGAAACGCAGTGGACTGTTTTCCTAGCCTGCGGACGGCGAGACAGTGTACATTCAGAACAAGTGAGTGTGGCTTGTTTACCTGATGGAGAGTGCCGTTACTTCTAGCCAGGACTCGGGTCCACCTCATTAGCGAGAGGATTAACTGCAAGGCCGAGTGAAAGTGTGAGTCAAGCTCCATAGAGGTAGCTTCTGTAAGACAGCTAATTGTTTCTATCTGCTTATTGTACGTTGTATATTTCTGACCTGCAATAAACCTAACATTTCTTTAAAGGAACAATTGCGTTGTGCTTCTACCCACCGTAATCCAGTTAACGAAAGTTCCACTAGGGGTGGCACGTAACAATATGCAACAACCCTCATCTTCCTGTGCATGCCGACTTTACTGCCATCCACAGAAACAGACTTTGCTCTCGTCATCCACCGTTGAGGACTGCTCAAACACTCGATGAGAGCAACTTTAACTTGCTTGATTGTTGGAAAGCAATGTGGAATTCATCTGCTCCCCCAGACCAGCGTAGCATGCCGTGTATTACGATCAAACCACCACGATAAGAAAAGGATCAGAAAAGTTGGTCTTCCTTAAACAGAGTAAGGACTAACTGTGGCAGATGTGCAGATTTGATGCATAAATGGGACAAAGTTCAATCTCCAAAATGTGACTGCGGAGCAGAATGGCAAACAGTTGAACATATCATCCAATCTTGTCCAATGTCAGCCTTCCCTGGAGATTCTTCTGAGTTCCTGTTGGTGACTGATCGAGTTGTTGACTATCTATGGGCATTGAAAGTTTCAATATGACTTATTTATGTATAGTGTATTGAGCCCGCTGACCTGAGGCTCATGTGATATTTTTCACTGCAACGCATTTTTGATGTATCATCTTAGAACGCACCCACCGACCAGCCATGCTGCTGCTGCATGTTGTCATACTTTGGAATTATTAATGGTTGCACTTTTGACTTTGAAGAAAGTCATTATATTTTTTATCTGAGACCTTATTATTATATTTCAACTTTCCACAAGGCTCAGATCTTCACACTTCGTCATTCTGTATCATCGAAACATTCTGGAGAATGTTATTTATATTTTGGTAAGATATTATCATCGCAGACACACGAACCGGAACTAATCAGTCGCTACACGACTAGAGTATTTGCCAGATCCAGCAACGTAGGACCGAGCTCCTCGCACTCATGTATGGTTATCCATCCGATTTGGATGTGTTATTAAGTCCGTCTTGAATGTCGAAGGAAATAGTCCGCCCATTGGCGAAAAAAGTGATCGATTTACATCGTGAACTAATTAGCACCGAACAGTGAAGTAATCGAGTGGAAATTAAAGCCAGTGTAGGCTTGTGCTATAATTATTTCGAATTTATCAAAATTTCCCATAACGTGGAACACCACATTTTCAGCCACGTGCTTGTGTAAAACCTATGTCTTCGTGTGAAACGAAATATATCAGTAACAGTGAATCAATGATTAATAAAGTGATTTATTTAAACTCTAATAATCATAAAAGTTACTATAATCGGAAGAGCGAGTGAATTTTTATGTGTATCACATCGATGCCGCGAGATTTAATAAGCCTAGAATCTGTGATAGTGAAAGCAGATAAGTGCATGGCCAATTTTATTATAATATGTGCCGTGTAACTTCAGTGAGCTTGTTACCACAATTAGAACTAGCTTCAGTGAAAGCAGTGCTATCAAATTCGGTATTTTCCAGTGGTTATTTTTCTTCAAAATGATTTACTTAAATAACCACTTGTTCGACGTATTTCACCGTACATTAATCGTGGGAATGATGAGATAAACCCCCATGATGTGAAGGAGCTTTCTTAAGAATTTCAGCATGACAGAAGACCCAGGAACATAGCACGAGAGTAGGAGATGAACGTGCCAAACCGAGGAATATGACAACCACTATGATGGGAAGGAGTCAGATGACATCACGACGTCAACGTCGGGGACGAATTAAGGCATGGTAATGGATAGAGCCTATGAGGAGGCCCAGTTTGGACAACCCTTGTCTGGAGACCAGTGGCCCATTTGTATCTCAATTCGTTGGAATAAGCGAGATGTAGATGTACTGATATTGTGAGTTTGTTCATTTCTTTCCATGTAAGGTTCTTTTGTGGTATATTTTAGATTAGAGTAGATTGTAGATCCAACCGAACTTCTTGACAAGCCGATAGGTAGGGTTTGTAACGTTAGAACAAATTTTTGTCATTAGCTTCCAGTGATTGTTATTGTTAGCCACCCTGTGATTTAATCATGGTGCATACTGATGAACATCGCTCAGATGTTAATTCGACCCCTACTAAACGTGACTGTAGTCTTTGTTACAACTTTGTTCAATCCTTATGCGGGTGATTTTGTGTACAGTTTATTTTGATATGACGAATGGACGTCATAGTCAGTGTTATTTTATAACACCCCTTTTAGTTAAATGTTTGTCACGCCACTGATTTCGTTCGAAAAGTTCGTATCGCTTGATAGTCGATATAAACTATCAGTTTTGTAAATGTGATTTTATATTTCATTAAGATGAGCTATGAAGCCTTCCTGTTCAAGTGTAGAACACAGTCAGAGAAATAGTATTTGAATGCAACTTAGCATCGAACCCTGTACTCATCGTATGGTAAACTCAGCGAATGTGAGATTTTGCACTTTTATCATGTTCATTTGTGTCAGGTGTATTCGACACGTATTTGTTTGGTTATTAAATACAGAGCAGTTATGAAGTGACATATCTGCCGATTGCAAAGGCTTTCAGAAGAGGTGTTATCACTATCTTTTACTTTTCTTTGATTGGAAAGACAAACTGCATCTTTGTGTATAGTTTTATGGCGTGCTTTTAAGCCTAATGTTTACTATATTTGAATGTTATACTGGGATTAAATAACAAGGACAGTTTTCTAATGGACTTTCTTTGGAGAGAACTGCCTGCATTCAGTCTATTATGTCATTACAACCGTCCGCGAGGTGACTGTAAGTTGAGAGTGTAGCTCAAGTCACGGACAGGTGATACTAGTTCCCAGCATGCAACGAGAGCACACTCATATTGTGAGACAGACTTATCAGACCTTTACCGTTAGATTGTGTATTTCATTAGTAGGTCAAGGTCTACGCTGCCATTTTTTAATAATCACATGTTTTATGTGATGATGAATTGATTGGCAAACGCCACACGCTTGCATCGCTAATTGAGCGAATACTTTCTAACTCTATTTGAGAGTGTAATTACTTGTTATGTCGAGGTTTATTTGTTGTGTTAGAGGCTAGTGAGAGACGCCTGTGTTAGAGGCTATTCATTTATTTAGTGCATATTGCACTGGGTCCAGAATTCGTTCTGTAGACTAGGTATTTATGGGAGGTAACTGAAGTGATTACCAGGCCTACCCGAGGTAATATAAGTGAGCCGTGAGCCACTAATAACCTGTGTTATTGTTTGTCCGAGCCTGGAGAGCTCGATGAAGGTGTTGATAGCAGAGATTTGATCTCGCACGAGACGCTACTGCTGAGCCAAGGTATTAGGAATGTCAGCACTATTCGCCATAAGCCAACGATAAATTAAACCGACAACTTAATAATCAAGCGCATAATTACCCTAAACAAATAATAACTAATTGATTTTTGCTTCTAAACTTGATCCATTTGCATTTTGGACCTGCTGACCGACTCCTTGCTGTTGATTACACTTCTTAGTTGAAGTAATCTAGGACAGATAATACTACTTTTTATCGACGGAGTGCTTGCTTAACCTATAGTTCGTAGCTGGTGGAGCTTGAACCTCATGTGACATAAGTCGTGGTTTTCACTACGCAATCGCCAACATAAATGACATGCGTTTGGATGACACTGGTTTACAAAGAGTAATCCAAGGCGCAGGCAGGAATATAACAGATCATTGCCTTGTTGTTTTATTCATTATTATGCTGTATAAATCCCTATGTTTACTTTGCTGTGCTGATGAGCACCTAGTTCATAAGAGTGTATTTAATGTTTTTTTGTATGGCTTGTCATGTAGCTTTTGTTGTAATTATTTGTCTTACGGACGTCATCGCCGTAAATTTTGTATTAAATGTCAGGAATTAGCTAAATTATTTAACACTAAATGTAAATGAGGAAATGGTATCATCCTAACTTAGATTTGTTCTTGCTACCCTGTTAAATGTAAATTCCATTATTAGCTTGATCTTTTGTAACATGACTTAGGGTTTATTGCGCTACCATTTTCCTAGCGTTGCTGTTGTTGCTTAACTTTGTAAAATAGATCTTTCGCGAGGGTTTACAGGTAGGGTCTGATCTTTATTTTTCCTTTATTTATTACTTTGCGGATTAGCCGATAAAAACCCTCCGAACTAGAATAGGTGCTTGCATATTTCAAATAAATATTTTTACAAGTTTTACATAAGTCTGGATGTTTCTTTTCTCAGTCTAGCCTCATAAGGTGTATTCTCTTAGGCCGTCTATGACCTTAGCTACCATGTTATCACGGATCACTTGGATCATGGATTCTCGTGCCGCTTTGGCCTATAAGAAATTCACCTGATCCTTAAGGCACATGGGTCCGGCAGGTGAGGTGTTTAAGATGTAATTTCGGTTGTTGGCAATCCTGACAGCTCCTCTGACGGGCACAGTATTGTAAATAATGCATTCTTGTATCTGATATTATCTTGTTATACTTGTTTATTGTTCCATGATGTGATGATAGCCAAATGCTAAATCATCATCAACATCATTAGGTCCTGTGCAAGGCACATTGGGCAGCAAGTCTTCTCCAGCGATGTCGGTCGATCGCAACAGCTTCGGCGTCATCCCAAGAGATGCCAATGGTCCTAAGATCTTCTCTCATTGTTTGACGGCAAGTTCTTCAAGGCCGGCCTTATCCATCTTAGTGCAGTTCGGTGTTCGGACATGCGGAGGACGTGGCCACCAAGTCGCATCCGACGCTCAGTTACAGTCGTTGACAGGCGTACTGAGTCTGATCTTCTTAAGACATCTTCATTTGTGACATGACCACGACAAGAGACTCCAAAAATTCTAACCGCTTAATTACCTTTGCCGTGAATTTCCATGTTTCACAGGCATATAATGCTGAAGGTAGGACAATACTCTTGAAAAGTTTCATCTTTGTGGCGATGCTTATGACTGTTGTCGACCAGATAGAGAGCATTCGCTGAAATATGCCTCAGGTCATTCCGATTCGACAGGTGATATCCCTTTCTGTGCATCCATCAATGGAGATAATTTCGTTTGGAACAAAGTAACATCAAATGTTAGATAAATATAATAAATTGATTTTCAGTCAGTCAACACATTGAATAAACTGACTCAACTTTTTAATTATTTGGATGAAGGCAGCCGTTACCTGTTGAGAGGCAACGTCCCCGATAATTGCCAAAACTAGACCATGGAAAACCATGAAGAGCTATTTCATGAACGGCTTCCGAGTGCGGAGATCGCCTGACCTGGCCTTGTTCGTTAACGCGTGTAGCTTCTCTGTTGGCCCCAGGGGCTCACATATAGTGGGATATGGGTTTGCGACCATGGGACCCCAGCTGAGTCTGGCATTGCTTCCACTTGCTTGTGCAGGGCTCCTCTCCGTCTTCTTTCCTGTCGATCTCTCTTGGTCAACTCTTGTTCTCTTCCGACCCCGACAGTGTTAGGATATCCCAAACCTAGGGAGTCTTTCACATTCCCGCCTAGATTGGTCCTTGTCTCATCTTTCCTGATATCCTCATTCTGCGAGGGGTCAGCGTTATATTTCCTTTCATGTTATCACCTGCCTTCTGCTCAAGGTCCTCAAGGAGGCCGGGTGTGTGTAGCCCCACCACTTTTGGTGCACCCTGGATAGTGCTACAGCCTGAAGGGCTCACGGATGGTGAGTTTGGGAGTTGGCGATTCCTGAGCTGGGTCCGTTTTGTTCCATTTTCCTCTGATCTTAGGGCGGGCCCCCTCCTCTTTCTCATTCCTATCTGCCTTTCATGGCTCTCCTTCATTTCAAGTCCCTCAATCCTCATTCTTAGAAGGTTATGGGCTGTTCTTTTCTTCCTGTCCTTTATTTGCCTTTTCTATTATTTGTTTACCATTTCTTCTTCTAGTATGTAAGTCTGTAGTTAGTATTAGTTATAGTTTTCATTCTCATCTCAACCATTAGGGGCCGATAACCTAGAGGTTGGTTGGTTCCTCAGTTTAGGGGCTGCGATAACGCGGTCATGTAGCCCCGTGTACTTTGGGTGTGTGTAGAATCTGTCTGATAACTGGTGGTAATTGTGATGACTGTATAAGTGTGTGATATCTGTTTTTTTTTTAAATTCAAGTAAGGACTGCAGACTTTTGAATTTTTCAAATAGTTCCTACTTTTGCCGCCAAACGCCACCGTCAACAACTACTACTTCAGAACTTAGCTACTAGACGCCACCGCAGTAGGCTCTTGGCAAGGAACGTAGGAACCTAAGAGCGTTGTTTACATTCTTAACCTATACAATTTAGCATCACACAGGTGTTATTAGTGGAAGGTTCTTTAATATGCTATAAAACTATGACAGGGGACCGCCGGCTTTACTTCCCATCCGAAGGAAGGCATACTGAGGGATTTTTAACGCTCTTAAAAATCCGACGAATTCGGTCGGGTTTGAACCCGCAATCTTGGGCATAGAAGCTCAGCATGCTACCAACTACGCCACTGAAGCCGCCTAACCTGGAGGTTAGGCCCCTTAAAACAAGAATTATCATTATCATCATCTTCTCAGTTGGTTCACCAAGGAGAGTATGTTGTTTCGCATCTGAAGGGGGGGGGGGGGGGGAGTATCAGTGACGCAGAGCGTGCACCAATATCAAGCACAGTAGCAGCAGCCTATTGAAGCCTGGCAAGTCAGATATGGTTTCTCTTCAAAGACAATTTATCTTCAGCCAAGCGATACACTCTGGAATAAGTTCGATCAACAGGCGGAGTAGCATGGAAAAAGGAAATACAGAAAAAAACTATTTCATTCCTCTTAACTTTGAGTTGGGATAGGCGTGGCAGTGAAATGGGCCAACGACACCCCAGGGAGTGATAGAGCCGAAGTTGGTCGGTGATGTTACAAATCCCAGTGCTTGCTGTCGCGCCGTCATAGTCTCATGTCTCTTCGAGAACATTCTCAATTCTTATTAGAGGCAAGTCAGAAGCTTATTTCCAGAAGGTACTGTGCCTGTTTTCCCGATAATTAATTGATGACTCGGCTAAACATCGCCAATTACCGAGAGAGAAACGGTGTAATAAACAAGGAGTCAATTCTTATCTTAGTCAGAAACTAACAGCAACAAGTAGTTCCGTGAAGAACAATACAGCCTATGTTCATATATCTTACTCATGTTAATTGCCTCTATCAACATACAAAATTTCAGTTTGAAGGTTGTTATAGATTCGTAGATATTGAGAACCATCTAAATATTTCAGATGGTCGCCAGGTTTGATTTTGATTTCTGTACTATTACATGAAGATCGTTGTGTACGTGTCGTATTCAAACTTCATTCGCATGATTAGGACACAAAAAGTAAAAATGAGATTTTAAAATTTCGCACAGCTGCCATCTTGTGATTATGCAAACAATTGAAATAAATTAGATG
Source organism: Meconema thalassinum (assembly GCA_946902985.2). NCBI lineage: Eukaryota > Metazoa > Arthropoda > Insecta > Orthoptera > Tettigoniidae > Meconema > Meconema thalassinum. Next base: position 29,726,101 of record OX336394.1, read on the forward strand.
CCAGTGGATTAACATTTATACAAGCATTTAACGTGCAACGTTTCACTGCACTCGGATAGTTAATTCGCGAGAAACGTCCATTTAAATATTTATACTTCGCGTCGGCGCCATGTTGGATTTGTGCTCACCAGGTTACTGAAAGTTCTATAGATGAACTTGTGTCCGTAGCCCCATGAACATAAAAAAAACAGTTTGATTGTTGTAAAAGATTCATAGATATTGACAACCGTCTAAATATTTCGGATGCTCGCCATTTTGGATTGTTATAAGTAGGCCTATAGGCCTTAGAGTTAGGTACCATTCAAGGACTATTATTACCTAGGTTCATTATTCAAACTTTCACTTCAATCGCATGATTACGACACAAGAAATAAAAACTTAATTTTAAAATTTCGCACAGCCGCCATCTTGAGGATATGTAAACAATTGAACTAAATTAGATGCCAGTGCATTACAATATGTAAAATCATTTACTGTACCACATTTCACTGCGCTCAGAGAGTAAAATCACGAGAAACGTCTATTAAAATATATCAACTTCGCTTGGCCGCCATGTTCGTTTTATACTTTACAGGTTTATGAAAAATACATAGATAAACTTGTATCAGTACCGTTTATCACCGTACAAAATTTCAGGGTGATATCTGTAATAGTTTCGGAGATATAGAATATCAGTAAAATAATTCGCACAGCCGCCATTTTGAGGTTATGTAAACAATTGAACTAAATGAGATGCCAGTGCATTACAATGTGTATAAACATTTTCTGTACCAAGATTGATTACGTTTGGATATTTAAATCGCGAGAAAAGTCTATTTAAAAGTCTCGAATTCGCTTGGCCGCCATATTGGTTTTGTAGCCCCCAGGTTTTTGAAAGTCTCATAGGTGAACTTCTAGTAGAGCCCTTTATCACCGTACATAATTTCAGGGCGATATCGGTAATAGTTTCGGAGATACTAAATGCTGGTAAAATATTTCGCACAGCCGCCATTTTGGATTGGTGAGAGACAATAAAATTTGAAGGGCATGGTCGGGGTCGGCCAGAATAGTGCTATGATCTTACCGAGTTTCATTGTAATCGCTCCAGTCGTTTAGAAGTCATTAGGGACACACACACACACACACGCGCTTACACACACACGGACAAAAGGTGATCTCATTAGCCTATTTTTTCATAAAATATAAATTGGCTAAAAATTGGCTGGGTAGGCTTGAGACCAAAAATATATAGTTGATAAATTGAAAATCCACGTGATCAATACTAAGAGAAGTTTCGGAATATCAATGATTCCATCCTCAGCGTGAAAAATATTACACCTTAATTACTAGTTAAACAGTGTCAAAACAATGGATATCCTAACAAACAGTGTTAATTTAAATTAATGAAAAACTTGTAAATATATGAATTGATGTGCAATTAGACAAACTAATTTAAAATGCTATGTTGAATTCTATTAGTATTACGAAAAATAGGAAGAATTTTCGATTAAAAAAAAAAAAATAACCCCGTTTGGCCTGCAGGTATTGGGGTGACGCGTGATCCGCGCATCGGGTCCCCTCGGCCATTAATCTTGGTTTTCGTGATCGGGGCGCTGCCTCACTGTCAGACAGCTACTTATTGTCCTCACGAGGCTGAGTGCACCCCGTTCCAGCCTTCACGTCAGTTCTAAAATCCCAACACCACGGGGCTGGCAAGAATTTTCGATAATAAACGTAAATAAATGTTACCAAAATCAGTCAAAATTCACGATTCACTCTATGGATTTTTCTGATCGACTGGCAACACAATGTGGTGTTTATAAAGAATTAGGTTGGTATAAGGCTTCAAACTAAAATTACATAAACGTATTTGTAGACTTAGGAAAGGCTTTTGATAATGTTGATTGGAGTAAGTTGTTTGACTCCCTTGGAAAGGATTGGAATAAAGTACAGAGACAGGAGGGTGATCCATACAAACTAGATCGCAGTTGTTCGAGCCGAACGACATGAGAGAGGAGCTGGTATTCAGATAGATGTAAGGTGAGGCTGCAACTTATCAGCAATAGTTTTCAATCTGTAGATTGGACGTGCGATGAAGAAAATTAGAGGATAAAGATACAGTCAGTCTGAGTAGACTTTATATCATTTCAAATGACGCATGCTACAAATGCTACACATGTTAGAAAGGCTCAGGAGGGATTCTCGCTTCGTTCGAAGCCCCAGGACTCTTTCAACAGACTCCATTACCCATTAACTTAGGCTTCGCGCGCGGGGAATGGAGAGTGGGAGGCGCAGTCTGCCGTATGACGTCACGCACTCGCCGTCTCCGTATCACATAACTAAACTCATACTCAACAGACTCCATTACCCTTCAACTTAGGCTTCCCGCGCGGGGAACGGAGACCGGGAGTTGCACTCTGCTGCATGACGTCACGCACTCGCCGTCTCCGTATTGCATAACGCCAGACCCCAGGAGTAAACTCAGACTCGGTGCATATGCACTGAGCAACATGATGACGTCATACACGCCGTAACCGTAAAGCATAACGGTAGAACAAAGCATAAGGACGAAGTCGACAAGATCATTTGAAATGATAAAATTGAAAATTGGAGTAAAGATTCAACTCGGAGATTTGCTGATGACGTAGTTATCCTAACTGATTCACGAGAGGATTTGAGTGCGTTTCTAAATGGTATGGACTCCGTCTCGAAGACAGAATTCATGATGAAAATGGAATGAAGCCGAAAGAAATCAGAAACCCTTATGGGCGTCAAATTGGCAGGTGAAAAGCTAAAGGAACTAGGAGACTTCTGTTACTTAGGAAGCAAAATAACCAGTGATGGACGAAGCAAAGAGGATATAAATAGCAGGTTGACTCAAGCAAGGAAAGCATTTCTACAGAAACGGATCTGTTGACATCGAATATACAGTAGATTTAGGTGTTATAAAGTCATTTTTGAAAGCCTTTTTTTCTGGAGCATGGCGCTCTATGGAAGTGAAGCATGGACTGTGGCACAGCAGAAAAGAGCAGAATAGATGCGTTTGAAATGTGGTGTTACAGGAGAATGATGATCAGATGGGTAGATTGAGTAACAAACGTAGAGGCATTAAGACGAGTGGGAGAGGAGAGATGTTTCTGGGTACTGGTAAAGAAGAGACAAGATAGGTTGGTAGCACATATACTAAGACACCCCGGGACACCGAAATTACTTTCAAGGGAAGTGTCAGGTAAGACAGATCGAAACCTATCTTGAAACTTTGTGGACGCAATTGTTGTACTATAAGAGGACAACGTGCGGAAAATCAGCCGCAGATTGAACTGCAAGGCTCCGAAATCGTACCTGACATCCTGGTACGTAGGCATGACGGCTGTAGGAGCTGGACATCCCTGTGGCACTCGGAGTATTAGCGAGGCACTGACTAGAACATGCGGCTGCTTCCCCACGGCCTTGAGTGTTTGGGTGGTCAGGGCTGTCCTTTCCAACATGTTCTGCACTCGCTACCTCCCATTGATTTATATGAGAAATTCGCCACATGATTTCATGCTTCCTCACAAAAAGTCAACAACAACAACTGGATAATCTAAATAGAAAAATTACCTCAAGAAATCAACTTAACATACGAAATTATAAAGAACAGGCGTTGGTGAACAAACATCACTCTGCTGCAAACTCCCGGGCGAGAGTCACGGCTGAAGAGAGAAAGAAAGATCATATCCATGTGGTGAATAGGTTCAATGCGCTCCTTAGTTGAGCATGATGTGTTGTGTGCGCCCCATGAGTACAGACTACCCGCCCTTCTCTAGTGCTGTGCGGGCTGTAAGCGGCACAGTTCTGCCATGAGCTATTGTCTTATTTGTTTAAAAGCACTTTATAAAGAAATAAATATATTTCCGTTTACTTTTCAAGAAATGCAAGATTTTTTTCTGTACTATTGAGCCAATTGGGAAGATTTTGGTTCAAACCACACCTTCTAACTCCCTCTGGTTAAGGAGCTTGAGTTTTGTGAAACATAGGCTACATCTTAGCGTATTGTATAATAAGATAAGATTGTATAGCCCCAGGTACCTGCAGTAAATAATCTATACTCGAATTTAGAATATCCGATAGCACTGCCATCTAGTAGTGACACTGTGACTGTTCTTCTAATCAGCAAATAAGAATCTTAAGTATTTTACGTTTCGTTATTGCACAACTCAGAATGACGTAGATATTTCACGTCGATCAAAACCCCGATTTCCGCATGCAGCAATAGACCCTGGGATCTTGAGATTATGAGCAGGACACACTGCTTCTTATCCAACAAGAAAACTGCCTTTGACCCACCGAGAAAGCTGCTGTATGACACGATGAATAGACCCTATGCAGCGCTGCTTGGACTGTTAATTAAAAGTGCTCGAGTAAAAATAACAGTTGAAGGATTAAATTACCAAATGCAGATAAGTGTAGTTACTCGGGCGGTCAAGTGATAAGGCTGGCTCGTGTTTTTAATTAAAACCATTATGAGAGGGCAGTTGTGGAGAGCTCCATGCAGACGGTTAAATTACACGTACTGCATGATCATGTTCTAATCTAGTATTTACTGTCTGGACATGAGGAGTGTCATGAAAATATACCAACACTCTCTCGCTAGGTACAGTGCGTCTGGGAAGTCAGTGTACCCCGATATCTTACTGTTTTATTATTAACGTCGTCTCCTGTGTTGGTGTTGTAAGTGGCACATCCAAGAGGGATGTTTGCATACGCCCTCGAATCAACTACACGCCAGACATCTATACATCTATAATCATCCCTAAACACATCTACGCATCTGCCCAACACTCCATACCCTTTCACCCCGGAACGACCCTCAGGTTGGAACCAACAACAGCCACCACTACTTCTATTACACCAAGCCGGCAGAGTTATGAAATGGTTCTTGCCCAAGCTTGACACACATACACATGTACACAGAGGCTGCCACAGAAACAAGTATTCAGCAACATTGCAGAGTCGGCGCTTGATAAACATTTATAAGGAACCCCATTCTGAGAGAGGGGATCCGTCTACGCCGAAGGCTCTGTCTGACTGCATCACGACAGCATACCTCTGGTAAGTGTGATTCTCAGATTCCACACACTCACAAGTTGTACTCCTTCCTTTTGCCACCCTGATTGATTGTACCATTTACACATTGTTATACTGTCCCTGAATAGAGGAAAACATCTAGAACACTTTGGGTCCAATAAACAAGTGACCACAATTATTACAGATCAATTGTAACCTTTATTCATTAACACTGTTTTTACCGCTTACCTCCCCACCTTACACCTTGACCTACCAGTGCATTGTTTCCAAAACCGCTATGACAGCACTAGAAACCTTTTCATTGCCAGTAGCCTTGATAGCTTGGTCACGCGCCCGCAGAGCGTAACGTTGCACGGTCAGCAGATACTTGGATTATTCATAGCAGTAAACTGATAGCTTCCACCTTAAAAGTGCGCCACTTTGATTTGCATCCCTTGTCGCATACAGCTCCTCCCGATCATCCAACACACTCTCCAACACCTTCGTTAAAACTCACCCTGATTAAACACCACCCTCTACACTCACCCTCATCCCCACCAGTTCGGCCAACCCCCGTTAAAGGCCAGAACAGTATTATTGTTGGTTGTTATTGTTGGTATAATATCAATGTGAACTTAGCGTCACTTTATCGTCATTCGTTGAGTTGAAATAGCAAACATACATTATCTTTCTATTGACGAGAGATTTCTACATTTATTTTTATTATTATTCATTTCCAAGGAAATCATGTTGCAGCCAAATTCTGAACCTTACACACCATATCGAGGATGGTTGTGAGAATAAACTTATCACTGGTGTCACCTATATAGATCTCAGTGCTGCATATGATACAGTGAACCATAAGAAGCTCATAGCCGAGCTGTATAACATTACTAAGGACATGAAACTAACAAATGTCATACGTGGGATGCTCCAGAACAGAAGGTTCTATGTTACACTTCAAGGGAACAAAAGGCGATGGAGGAACCAGAAAAACGGGTGTGTTATCCCAAATACTATAAAACATTTATACAATTGACCAGCCAGAATATTTAGAGGCCAGGCGATATATTTATGCGGATGACACTGATATTGCTGTACAGGGTAGGAGCTTTGAAGATATGGAGGGAAAACTGTCCAATTCTCTTGAGAGATTAGACAATTATTACACCCAGGATCACCTGAAACCTAACCCAGGAAAGACACAAGTATGCACATTTCATCTTCGCAGCAGAGAGGCTCGGAGAAAGTTGAATGTTGACTGGAAAGGAGTGACAGTCGAAATCTGTGAAACGCTTCTCTATATGGGAATCAAGCTTGATCGTAGCCTGATATTCAGGAAATATTGTATAAAATTGAAGTGCAAGATCAGCTCAAGGAATGGCATAATGTGGAAGTTAATAGGTTCATTATGGGGAGGGAATCCTCAGGTTCTACGTTCAGCAGCTTTGGGACTTTGCTTTACAGCAGAAGAGTATGGATCATCAGCATCTGCCCATTGTCTCAGACCTACTCCTGTGCAGAAGATCTACCGTCTCACTGGAATTGCACCTCCAGCTATTCGCCGCGTGGTGGCAGCAGAGATAGAGATACAAAACCTTGGGACAAATCCCAGAAATTCTATGTTTAACCACAAGCTGACCACTCCTCGTCTAAGATCCAGGAAGAGTTTTATTTAGGTAACAGTAACCCTCCATACCAAACCAGACGTCCGGCGTGTGTCACTCTGGAAACAAATAGTACCAGAGGGGTTTACCCCAAAAGAAGAACCGAGTATTGGCAGTCATTTGCCTTATACCACCTGGAGGTCCTTAAACCGGAAGAGAACAGGAATGCCTAAGTGCCGTAGCAACCTTGTGAAGTGGGGTTATGCAGAAGATCCAAGATGTGACAGTGGAGAAATTCAGACTCCTCAACATCTGATCATGTGCCAAGACCTGAATGACACCTGCATCCAGCAAGACCTTATTTTCGCCACATACCGAGGGATATGAGCTGCAGAGTTCTGGAAAGGACACCAAAATATATATAAAATAATTCATATATTATTTTGCGGATGCACTTGCACATTCTCGGGATATTTTCTGGAAAGAAAACATTTAAAATCCCAGATATACATCATAAGGAGCAAATCTCTCGGTGACTGCATTCCGTAGTAGCTTTAGTCTTTTTCACTCACTCCTTCAGATTTGATTACCTAAGAACAACCTTACTATGCGACACGTCGAAACTATGACTGACTTGTGAATAATCTTAAAAATGCCTGGGTATAACTTCAAATCTGTGAGAGATTCCTTTAATTTATTCGGAATCACGCCAGTGGTGGAGATGATTATAGGAACTGTCCTGACTTGTGCTATTGCTTCGTGATCAGTTCGGAACGCTTTGTGTATTTTGACAGCTTTTCAGGATGTTTTGCTAGCATGTTGTCACTGTTTGTGATTGCCACATCTATGAAGTTGGTGTGCCTCATGCATTTGTCAACAAGAACTTGACCAGATCTGTTGTGCACGGCTGACTGGTCTGTCAAAACAGTATGATCCTAGTACTGGGTAATGTTGTCATTTTCCAGTAAACTTTCTGGGGCTTATTTATAGTGTCGCACTTTCTCTTGGCTCAGCAATTAAAGGCGGATAGCCAGTTCTTGATGTACTATCTTGGCAACAAAATCATATCTCTTCCTATATTCTGTCCCTGCGAAATGGCGACAACCTGAAATGATATGCTGAACACACTCAGATGTTGAGCAACCGTATCTGCAATGGTCATTTTGCACAGATGCATCCTTAATAATGAACTTAAGGTAGTTCCTCGTGGGGACAACCTGGTCCTGAATAGCCCACATAAAGCCTTCTCTTTCAGGAATCAGCTGCCCAAAACTCAGCTAAACGTTTGACGCTAGTTTGTCGACGTGAGTTTGGATGACTTCATTGGGATGTCTTCCGCGCAGTGGCCTGGACAACCAGGCATTGAAACTATCTGAATCACTGCGCCCAGACATTGAGTCTCTTCCTGACTTAAGAGCAGGGGAGTTGAATCGTCTGCTTCTGTGACAGCCTTGTGCAGCATCGAATGGTTTGATACAGGACAGAAGTATTTTCTGAGCTCATAGGTTTGTCGAACTACTTGGTTGTTCATATCAACAATTCCTCTCCCACCCAAATGTCTCGGTAGCATGACTCGTTTCACAGATGTCGTGGGATGGTGTTTTCTTGATTTGGTCAGTTATGTTCTAAACTTTTCTGTTCCGGACTTTCAATGTCAGTTTTACTCCACTTGTTGGTCCCAAACTAGTAACTAAGGATAGGAACAGCATAAGCGTTGATTGCCTTAACCAAGTTTTTAGCCTACTTTTCACATTTTGCAAAAATGAGGAAAAAGTAGACTTATGAGATCGATCCGGGAAAATGTGTGTGTGTCTGTCTGTCCTTCTGTCTGTCTGTCTGTGTGTCTATGTGTCCCCTTATCAACTCCTAAACGGCTGCAGCAATCGAAACCAAATTTAGTATGAGTAAAGATGTATACAGGAACATATCAAGCCCATATTTGAAAATGATGTCAGTGCTACCAACTGCTGAAAAAACGCACTAGAAATTTGAGCTCCATGTTGGATATCATGGAAGGTATGCATGGGAGCTATTCCAAAATTGGCACACATGTAGATAATACTATTTCAGTTTAATTTCCAGGAGGCCATACATGACAGTGTTGCCAAAATAATTTTAAGCCTTCTGATAAGTCCAATTTTTAAATACATGTAACTTCTATACTATCAGTTGGATTTCACCCAAATTTCGTATGTTCTATGTGTAACATAACAGATATGACTATAAGTATTAAGAGCAATCAGATCTGCCAAATGTTAATAAAGTGTGTCTATATTTTTTACCCAAATATCAATATATCAGAAAGTATGGAAGCCAACAGCTCTATACTTTGCACACGTATAGCACCTGACACGCTAGATTAATTTGGAGTAATTAATAATTAATATAAGTCAGTGCTGCCAACATGATTCTATGCTTGCTGATAGGTCCAATTTACATTTAACTACTATACTAACAATTGGATTTCATCCAAAATTGGCTCAACAAGATATCATAATATTTCCGATTATTTCTAACCAGCACACGCATGACATTGTTGCCATCATTCTTTTACGCGTACTGATAGATCCAATGTCTAACTGCATGTAACGTCCATTGGACTTCAACCAAATTTTGTATTCTGTATCTTAAAAGGTGGAACTAAGAATATATTCAGTCACCAGGGCTGCCAACTGTAGTGCTCTATTAGGCTACATTATACCAGGAATATTTCGAACTAATTAGACATTTCGATATTACCAACTTAATTTCGTCATTATTCTAGACAGGTTCATATACTGTAGAATAATCATTGGCATGAAAAGTAGGTTCTTTAGTTCGTCACGGAACTTCTTGTTACTGTTGCAGCTGGTGTTAGAAATAATTTTAATTCTTCTGACAAATTCCCTCATCACATCTTGTTTCACTACTGATCGTGAGTGTTTCATGTTGGCGAACATTGTTGCAAACTTCTTGTCCTGAGAGCAAGGCAGAAAATCATTACTTGAGCAATGCTCCTTTGCCAGTTTCAGGTGGATTATCCTGTCATCTTGGACATGCCTCTTCAAGTAGTGAGTGGACCAAATTGTCAGACATCCCCCTGTGATGTGCTGGATGGCCTCTGACTCGTTGTATAACTTGTAGAAAATGTATTTATTAAACTCATGTAATTCTTTCAGGTTTAGGGAATAGCCCAGCACAATTGGGCACAATCATCTTGACCGACCGAAAAACCATCACATTTCTATTATACAAGTGATAGTTGAGTAAACTTCGGGACGGCTTATCGGGTTATTGGGTCTTTACAAGCTTTACGTTCGACGATGTCGATATGTAAATATTATATGTCAGAAAACTGTATCATAATGGGGGTCATTAAAGTACTACTTTTCATTATAACACAGTTTTTCCAACCAATCAGAGCTCAATATTTTCATTCATTGACCAACGAGGTAAGGATAACTTCTGACATGCACTCAAAATCCAACGTGTCGGACATGAATTACATGATTTGAAAGTTGACAATGTAGCCTATATTGGATCAACCATTGTAGTTACAATACATAAACAAACTTGGCAATATTGCAAAAGAAATACCACTGTACCTTAATATCCGTCACCCCAATTTCTACACATTCGTAAGATTTCGTCGACAATTTTAGTGAATGCTGTTGTTGACATAAACACACCAGAACGTCATGGAGGAAGCATGAGTATGACATTAGTTCCACGGAAATAATAATCTAGCTCTCTGTTCAGTAAATGGATTTCTTATGCGAAAATATTTCGCCAGAAGTCACAACTGTTCTATTTGGGACTCAATTGATTTGCCTACCGTTGACATTCTATACGCATCAAATTTGAAGAATAACTAGTTGATAATGCGATACATTAAAAGTTAAAACGTTTGCAACAGCCTAATTTGTGTTATTTGAGAAAAATATCAAAATGATCCAACATAATACCTGCGCGCTATCTGTTGGTGCTACTTCAGGATAAACAATGTTTCAAAGCTTTTGGATTCGTTACTGGGTAGAGATAAAATGCTGAGCCCACATAATTCCCAAGAAGAAAAATTCAACCGACAGAATCTCGACAGATATTTATGAATATTTATGTTAGAACATATAATAAGGTTATAATTATCGTAGAACATAAACAGTCTTATGAAACTACCCTACAATATTGCCATTATAGGCTCGTTGCATAATGGACTATTAAACAACACCTACAGTATATTTTGTGGCGAATGCATAATAAATATTCTTAACTCAAAGCCATCAGGAATATTTTTATCTAAAGCTCCTTTTATCTTGTGCCTTCCTTGTTTGAAATGTAATCATTTTACTGCCTGTCTGTTCATTTCACCTGCAGGCTCCTTTACGACAGCAGAGACATCAAAATCCGTCAACTATTTAGATCCACTTTCCTCCCAAGAGGAACAAATTCGTTTGAATAAAAAGCGACTTCTTTGAGCTTCATCTTGATGTCGCAATCTTCCGTGTTGCCTCTACTCTCTTCGTATGGCTTCAAAGAAGGAGGAGTGGCGGGCACCCAGAGAGAAAATTACGTCAGTGGAGAGGTATTTCTCAAAATGTGTGACGGGAAGGTCTGTGGACAGGGTGTCAAGTTGTTGTCTGTTAGGTAGTCAGCCCGAAGGCTGGTTGGATCCTCAAAAAGTACCACCATTATGTTATATGAGTGGATACCCACAAATACCGAAGGCAGCACTGTATTGAGGCGTACTAGGCAATATGAGGAGTGAGGTAGTTTGCCATTGCTTTCCTCACTGAGTCAGAACAGCAGTACTAACCCTATGGGTAGAACCTTTCACAGCATCCACAGGCACTGACTGTGCCCTGAATGTCATTACTGAGCACCACCCACATAATCACAGACATGAGTGAGACTGAGACATCGGTGAAAAGCTACATTTTACTCTAGCCTGTGCCAGCAGACAAATGCAAATGTACTGCATTCATCAAATGATGGCAAACAAGTTGTTAAGAGCTGCCAATTGCAAGGAACAGGTACAGAGATAAATGAATGAATGATTGTGTGGCCTCCGGAGAGGCCAAGTGCAGGTCTTTCTAGTTGACGCCCGTGGGCGACCTGCGCGTCGTAATGATGATCAAGCGATGATGAAGACGTCACATACACCCAGTCCCCGAGCCACGGGAATTAACCCCAGGAGATTAAAATCCCTGATGACCTGGTCGGGAATCGAACCCGGGGCACTTCGGGGGCAAAGTCTAGCGCGCTAACCATGTAGCCACGGAGCCGGACAAAAAGATAAATGAAGCATGAACATGAGGCTCTAATTCAAATTTAATTACAGGTGATCCGGTCAAAATATCACGTTTCAAAAATATACTAATAATAATCTGTGAATCTAAATCTCAAGTTCAGCTTTTAGAAATAATTATCGTGACACCTACCCTGGTCCCCATCTTAAAGGTATGTGGGTATGAGTTACGTAAGAGGGTAGGTGAGGTGCTCACAACACCCGAAATAAACCTTGTACTATTCTTTTATGTTAAAGAGAGACCAAATATACCAAATTCAATCCTTTTACTACCTTAAAAATATTATCATAAGATATTTGGCACCACAGTTATAAAAATAAATACCTTACAGATTTACAATCCCAAAGTCTTAATATTTTGGATTTGTATGGCATGTACATTTTAAAGCTCAATTCTTAATTACTTCCAGACCCCTCCCAGGGGCCCACATCTAGTGGGACGTGGGTTGGTGACCACGGGGCCCCAGCTGAGTCCGGCTTTGCTTGCACTGAATTAGTGTCGGGCTTCTTTCCTGTCGACCTCACTTGGTCAGCTCTTGTTCTCTTCCGACACCGACGGTATTAGGTTATCCAAGGCCTAGGAAGTCTCTTCCTTCCCGCCTTAATTGGCCCTTGTCTCATCTTTCCTGATACCCTCCTTCTGCGAGGGGTCAGCCTTCTTTTTCTGCTCATGTTATCTCCTGCCTTTTGCTCAAGGCCCTCAAGGAGGCAGGGTGTATGTAGCCCCACCACTTCTGGTACACCCTAGATATTGCTACACCCTAAAGGGCTCATGGCTGGTGAGTACGGGAGTTGTCGATCCCGAGGGATTCCTGAGCTGGGTCCGGTTTCCCCCTTTTGTCCATTACCAGTGGGGTATCCTATCTGCCTTTCATGGCTCTCCTTCCTTCCAAGTCCCTCAATCCGCATTCTTCGAGGGTTGAGGGCATTTATTATCCTCCTGTCCTTTATTTGCCTTATTCTCCTTTTGTTTTCCATTTCTTCTCCTAGTATGTAGCTTAGTAGTTATAGTTTACATTTCATTATCATCTTCACGATCACCCAAACCATTAGGGGCCGATAACCTAGATGTTGAGCCCCTTAAAACAACAATTATCATCATCATCATCACACTCCCAACACCACACAGAAGCGACAGCTCAATTTGCGAAGTAGAAACCAACTAGACAGGATGTGTAACGTAACTGGGTATGACGACACCCCAGCCTATAAATGCTATTGTCGGCAACAATGGACACAACTTTAAACAATACAAATGACGTTATATTAAACTCCAAGCTTATTCAAGAAGGTACTGAGTTCCTCAACAGTGTAGCCAACTTCTGTCAGATAAAAACCAGCAAATATTACACGTGGGGTGTTCTCAGCACCCTACTTACCCAGTTAAAGGTTAACAAAAACGTAAAATTAAGCAATGTCCACAATTGTGCCAAACGTTGAAGGGTTAAAGGGTCCGTAAAGGTTTCAAATTGTGAGTTTAGGAAGATTCTAGCAAATTAAAAAAACAAATTTTGAAAATCAGTTCCTAAAAACATACTAAAATATCTTGTTTCTTTACGCGTTATCTTTTTTATTCAAATCCTAGCCAAGTTAAATTATTCTTCAACATGTTCCTAGGTTCAATACCCTCAGGCATTTTTTGATTTCTTGAAAAATCTTCACACCGTAATTAGTAATATAAGGGCTTAAGTAACAATCGTGTGGCCTCCGGAGAAGCCGAGTGCAGGGCTTTCTAGTTGACGCCCGTGGGCGTCCTGCGCTTCGTAATGAGGATGTAGTGATGATGAAGACGCTACATACACCCAGTTCCCGAGCCACGGGAATGAACACCAGGAGATTGAAATCCCCTATATCTCGGCCGGGAATCAAACCCGGGGCACTTGGGGCCAAAGCCTAGCGCGCTAACCATTTAGCCACAAGCCGGACAGGGCTTAAGTGAAACTCTGCATTGACTCACACTAGACTTCAAATAATTACGTGTTGCAATGACCTGGTCTTGTGTTGCCACCATAAACCCTTCAGTTTCGGGGAAGATCTGCCCAGCAGTCGACATGGGCTTGCCTTAATTTGTATGGAGTACTATTATTACTGAGGCCTGTACTATTCTCTTCAAAGGACGTTTTTGCTTCTTTACTCCAGACGGGAGACGGGAGGAGCAGAAATACTAAAAGTTTTAAGATACAGTGACCGGGCGAGAAAGACTGGAGAACTCTAACAGGTATTGATCTTTAGTAAGTCCCAAGCTCTCCCTTCCTCTACTGCCTTCATTTTTATCAATGTTGTCTCTGGTAGACGATAACACTGTTCAAGTAGCCACCACCTCAACTGATGTGGCAGTTAATACGTTTGTATCTACAACAACCTTTCCCAAACTTTGGGTCCGCGAAGAATGCCTATCTGAACTTTTATAAGAGGGTTGTTTTTTAAGTAAGGGCCGTTTTTTTACCAATTAAACGAACATTTTATTTTGAAACCACATTTATTTTTAGGTTGTACATAACTTCCTCCATTTTTCTCCATAGTTTCTTTCCTTTTCTTAGTCGTTTACCCTCCAGATTGGTGGAACCCACGGACTCAGCGAGGGAACTCACCACTACCGCCTCTACGGGCAGTGTCCTAGAGCTGGGAACATCTAATCGGAGGGGATACAACTGGTGAGGTGGGATTAGCACCTCGCCCAGGCAGCCTCGCCTGCAAAGCGAACAGGGGCCTCATGAGGGAAGGTAATGGAAGGTCATGATGGATAGGCAAGGAAGATGGAAGGAGGCGGCCGTGGCCCTGAAGAAGGTACTGTACCCGTAATCCACGTGGTCTTACCTGTTGCAATCCGATGGAAAAGCTGGATCGTAGATTCTAGAAGTTCCCGGCTGAAATGACCTCTGAAAAACCTACCAACTAGGATCAACCAGGGATTAGGATACGTCGATATTAAAGAATGCGGTACGAAGATGCCAGTGGTGTATAAAATTACGATGAAACGAAGCTCAAAAGAACTCGAACAAGAGACTCTAAAATAAAATAAAAATATCTCGGGCGTTAAGTTTAAGCAAACTCAAAGAAAAAACTGCCCACTGGTCCTCCTAACGCACTCCCCTTTTCTGATATAAAACGCCAGTCGTTCTAAGATTCTTTTAAAATTAAATTCAATTTATTGACTGGTTAATAATGAATGTCCATCAATTAGACACAAAATTAAAGAAAAGCTTCTTTAGATCAAATGATGAAAAATATAGTTTTGAATAAATGCCTACAATAAGGCCCCATCTTACTGCTCATATCATCCGCTGAACAAATTATAAGAAAAATACAATATTACATTATGTACTGATGTTATACCCTTATTAAAGATTTATACATATTTTACATTTTATATACAAGTTATGTCCTCAATTAGGATTTTGGTCTAAACGCTGCCTATCTTCATTTAATTTTACAAGTATGTTTCATGGTTATCATTTTCTTAATTCGATGTATTCAACAATCAATTAAGATAATCGAATAGTGTTACAAGTTGTGAAAATAGTTTATTAACTATTTATATGCTTCAAAGAATGCAATATATTTTTGCTAAAATTACTGAAATATCACATGTATTATGTTGCATGAATTAATTAAAGTTGTTCGAGAAGTGGCTGTGTTACTTAAATATGGGTGTCATGATATAAGCAGTTTATCTCCGGCAAATCCTACTAGGCGAGAATAAAACGTAGGGCAACTTGAATAAAACAAGCATATAAGAAAAACATTCGTGAATCCAATTCACGATAACTACAACATCATATCCAAAAAGTGATAGCTCAAAAGCTAATTTCACTCTTACTAAAACGCAATGACAACGTTAACGTCTTTTCAAAAGACTACAAGTACAATATACAACATTAATATTGACCATCCAATGATGTCAAATATTCGCTTCACTAACACAATAAATCGTATGCACAAAATTGCAATACCTCAATTCAGCTTTCCAAAGCTGTCAAGAATTAATCCCAAACGTTATTAAACTTAAAACCTTTCAGAAATTGCTCTGAAAATATCATGCCCCATCATAGACGAATATAGAAATGCCACAGATTACTTCTTTTCTAACTTCATTAAACAAGAAGCAACAATTTGTTAGATAAATTGTATTATCTATTTCCATAAATTATCGTCATTTAAGTCTACGACAAATTTTGTTATACTAGTTTGAACTGTTAAATTTAGTTCACAATTCCAATATATTTATATATATTTATTTCCATAAAGACTTATATATGAGAGAAAAACTTGTAAATAGACACTAGCAAAAATAGTCGTTTCAGTTTCGCCTATCCAAACTCGAAAAATGGCTCAACTACTCAGAAGAAAACACGTGAGACTTACACCATGGAAAGGAGTCTATTATCATATCAATAGATACACGCAAACCATTAAATCAAACGATGATCTATCCAAGAGTCTTCCCAAAAACGAATTGAAATAACACAAGCAAAAACTGAACGAACAAAAATATTACATTTAAAGAAACATCTTTAATCAAAAGATATATGAAAGTAGGCTGCAAATGCCTTGGCAATCAATTCACAATTGTTTTCGCTGGACGATTTCCATAAATCCATAACCATGGAAAATGACGATGAAAATGCACTATCATTTCTAAAAGAAAGAATTTCTACTAGAATGTCATAAGTCCAAACGAATAGTATCACTGAAATATTTTTGGAATAGTTCAAGTGCACGAGTGTGTGGCCATCTTCTTCCTAATTGCTATTATTATACAAAGATATCGTCGTCTTGGTCCTAATTATGCTGCAGATATCTTCTCAACAAAATTGAATGCTTGGTTTTATTTCCAAAATTTTCAAAATAAAAGCAACAAAGTAATGCTCTAAATAGCATCACGTTTACTGTTAACTACACAATAAATTGCACTCTCCGACAGAAATGATAAAAAAGAACCAAATCTAGTCTTCGAATGAATTTCATACTAATTAATAAAATATTGGTGAAAAGTATCAAACTAAAAGTGACAAGGTCTACTGTCTACAAGAGAAGACAAGTTTTCCAGCTACCTTGGGCGAAGTTCTGGTTGAGATTGAAGAAAGTATAGGAATATTCATTCCTTTCAGGAACTGAACCATCATCCCTGAGTAGTTCATGGCTGGAGCTGCAAATCGCCGAACCAACTTCCTCCTAACTCGAGAACTACTGGCTACGAAACGGAGTTCCTGCATATCGCTGGTACAAGGCTCCCTCGACGTTATCAGTAAAGTAGTTTCCTTTCTTTGGAGTTGTTTCTTCATTCTTGGCTACTTTAAAGTCACTGGATCAGAACTAACGTTCCCCAACGTTTCTTTCTCTTCATTGTGGTGTGAAAAAGAATGTCACTCTAAATGATCAACTCTGCTTCTGCATTACATTCCTGCACGGTATGTTTAGTCCATCATTGCTACGACAACTATGTTCTTACAATAAAATCCAGTCATAATGTTCTTGATAATAATGCTTTCCTGCATTTCAAATAAATACGTATTAGATTTCCATATCGAAGAGTCTGTATTAACAAGTCTGTGCAATAGCTAAGTTCACTCAGGTATATTGAATCTCTGGGTTATATCTAACACACCAGAAGTACGGACAACCGCATATTGCTGTGATAGCAATTCACCCGTCCGATCCGCGCCGCGAGTAGAGAACACTCGTAATACCGCGTGATAAACGGAACTTTCTTATTACAGCGATAACATGTGCACTGCATAAATCACTGGACTCAAGTGTCTGTCGTTTCAAAACTGCTCATCGATGACCCAGCTGGCAGTCTACCCAAGATGCATCACTCCTGTATCGAGGTGGACAATCGAACCCAGTCGATTATCGCGACATATATGCATCAAATAGTTGCAGGACCAAGTCAGTGAGCATGACCTGTGCACGTGATCAAGAGCATAGTGGGATTGTCTATCCATCTCCTTAGTGAATCACAAACTTACTGCGTCTCAAACCTGCATTCACAGTAATGCCAAGCAATAAATCAAAATACGTCTCGCTGTCGTATCAGGGTTCAAATAAATAGCAAAATACTGTCTCATCCTCCTCCCAACCTAGCTAATAAAAGTGTGCGAATACTTTTATTACACCATTCTAGGTATTCGTTAATGAACAGAATTTTGCGTTTATTCCACTTTCTTGAAGTACTTTCTGAGGTTCTTCGCATTAAATTTTCCTATTTCCTCGTTCGTGTGGATGTCTAAGACTTGGTAACTATTGTTCCCGTACACTCTGCCTACCTTGTAGGGACCAATGTACAGGCTACTGAACTTTGTGTAAATCTTCCTCGCTGCATCAGTTTTAGTAGATTTACGTACGAGAACTAAGTCATTAGTTTCTAGAGGTGGGTTGTAGCGCTTTCCTTCATTTCTTTTCTGCCTTTTTTCCGCCGCATCCATCAGGCTTTCTCGGGAATTATCCACCCTTTCCTGCTCTGACGGTTCAGTATCTTTGGTTAAGAACTGTGTTATTTCATCCCAAGCTCTTTCTGGCTTTGTGTTATGATGAAATAACAGTGGAATATCTCTCAGACTTTCATGATATGTCGTATTTAAGCATGTCTCCATCAGAGGTACATATTTTACCCAACTAGGATGATCTTGAGGGCAGTATAAACGTGCAAACTTGGCAACCTCTGACATTAGACGATCCGAACTGTTGGACTCAGGATATCTGATACTGGAGAATACGTGACGTATTCCAAATCTCTCCATAGCGACTTTGAATTCATGGGAAGTAAACTGTGATCCATGGTCTGAAAGAATTGTTTCTGGTCTTCCGGCTTTTCTGAATACACTCTTGGTTAAGCGACTTATAACTTGTGTTGCTGTTGCGTTCTGCAAGGGGTCTAGGGTGACGAATTTCGAAAACACATCCACGGTAACAAGTAGAAACTGGTTACCCCTGGCGCCTTTTGGACAAGGACAAAACAGGTCACAAGCCATCAATTCACGTGGTTTATAAGGAATAATAGCTCTCGGCTCCTCCTTAGATAATGCCGAAGGGTATTTGCTCCTCTGGCAACGGTCACATGACCTAATAACCCTCGCAACGGACTGACGCAATTTAGACCAATAAAACGTCTCCTGAAGCGTTTTCATGGTTTTATCCAGGCCACCATGGCCGATACTATTGTGTGTTAACCAGATCAAAGGTACAGCCAATTTGGGAGGCACTACTATTCTAAGTTTGTTCTTGTGCTTGTCCACATATTTACACACAACTTCTCCACAGAGAGCGAATCTGTCAGAACATCTCCTAGTTGCCGGATAATCCTCATCCGAGTCATCCATATAGCCCTTTAAATATCTGTACATGTTCCTAATTGGAGTGTGTCTCTTCTGTGACACAGCTAACTTGCGTAGCTTTTCCAGGGTTGCCTCGTCTCCCTCCTCCAATTGTACCAAGTTTACTGCTAATTTATTAGAAGGGTTTCTCGAAAGAGCATCAGCAAGAAGGTTGTCCTTGCCTGGCTGATGTCTGATGGTGGCGTTAAACTGCTGTATAAACAGCGTCCACCTCGTCAGACGATCAGAAGACAAATCGGACTGAAGCATGAACTGCAGAGCTCTGTGATCTGCAATTATTACAATTTGATGACCTAGAAGTATTTTTTTCCATTTCTGCAAAGCTGAGACAAAAGCCAGAGCTTCAAGCTCTGTAGTGAAATAATTCTCCTCATGAGGTCTTAATTTCCTGCTGTAAAAATCAATGTAGTGTTTATTCCCCTGTTCATCCTTCTGATATAGGACCGCGCTTAAACCTACTCTGGAGGCGTCAGATTCAATATAAAAAGTGCGGCTGAATTCCGGATACTCTAACTTAATGCATTCCTTCAGCATAGTCTTCGCATTCTCGAAGGCCTGCTCAGTTAAGTCCGTCCACTTCCACCGATTATTTTTCTTCAGCAGTTCATATAACGGTGCCATGGTCACTGAGTATCCTGGGCAGTGACTACTCAAAAATTGGCACATCCCAAGGAATTGGCGTAGGTGCTTGATTCTTTTTGGCCTAGGGTATTTTGCAATTTCCTCAATCTTCTTAAGATTGGGATGATAACCGTATTGATCTATGGTATGGCCTAGGAAATTTATACGTTCCTTCATGAAGTGACATTTATTGTAGTTGACCTTAATATTTGCCTCTCGGAGCTCTAGGAATAACTTCCTAAGTTCTTTCAGATGTTCTTCAACATTTCCTGAAGCGATGATGAGATCGTCAATGTAACACGTGACTCTGCGTTTGACTTCGTCAGAAAGCTTACAGTCGAGAGCTCTAATGAGCGCTGGACCGCTATTAATCATACCGAACGGTACGCGACAAAACACGAAGGTTGTTTGGTCAAACAGGAACCCTGTGTACTGCCTGCTGTCCTCGGTAAGTTCTACTTGATAAAAAGATGCTGTTAAATCGAGTACGCTGAAACATGCCTTGCCTTTAAATTTCCGTAACAAATCTCTGATTTTGGGAGGTCGGTCCATTTCTAAAAATATCCGGGAATTTATTTTCCTAGCGTCTAAACATAGACGAAGCTCTCCATTGCTTTTCTTTACCACTGTAATAGGATTTAAGTAGGAAGAGGCTTGTTTCTTAATTATTCCCTCTGCTTCCATTTTCTTAATGATCTCCCTGACCTCTTCATAATACTTATCCGGAATGGGATACAATTTGGCCTGGTATGGAGTATCATCGTTTAATCTAATCTGATACTTGAAGTTTTTAATTAGGCCTGGCTTATCATCGAAGATATCAGTAAACTCCTCGATCAAGTCTTTGAATTCTTTTTCTTTTTCTTCAAATCCCTCGACGTAAAGTGCATAATGCTCTCTTTCTTGCTCGGCCTGATTTATTATATTTTCTAAAACTTCTTCCCTGATCAAATTTTCCACATCCTCATTGGAATCAATATTTTCATGTACTATCTTCCTAATAGTTTTCTCTGGGAACCTGATAATTCTCATGTCCATGTCAATGGTAATTCTGGCACGGGTAATAAAGTCAATCCCTAGGATTATTTCAAAATTGATATTTTTGAGCACCACAAAAATATGTTCAAAACATCTTTCATTTATACTGAACTTCAGCTGGACTTGTAATTTGCATTTCATCGATTTATCTTGAAATAGTCCTCTCACTTTGATCGATGAAGCTGGCAATGTGGTAAATTGTTGTTCCTTTTCTAATTTCAAAAAGCAATCTTCGGACATGATTGAAATGACCGCTCCCGTGTCTATAAGAGACCTGCAATGTTGATTGCCCACAGAGATTTCAATTATAGGCAATTCAGCACGTTCACTCACAATTCCTTCCATTTCTTCGAATAACAAATCTTCGTCCGTGACCTCATAAACATCTTGTATAATTATGTCAAATGGAGACGGCTGGCTGTTTAATCCTTCCGGGATTTCGAAATTGGCGTTTTTTTTCCTGTGAACCCCTTTCATTATCACTAGTGTGATGGCTAGTGTTAGGTTCTGGCTCACTTTCTGTGTCCCTTCGATCCTTCCTTTCTTCACGCCTATCCCTGTCCTTTCTAGACTGTTCTCTATCTTCCTGGTTATGATAGTTTTTGTCTCGATAGTTTTTATATCTGGCAAACCCTTGTTGACCTCTATTCTGTTGCTGATACTGGCCTTGTCTATCTCTATTATCATAGTATCGGTTATTGTTCTGATAACCTCGATACCTGTTATTCCTAGGTTGGTATTGTTCTCTTTCCTGATTTCCATTCATGTACCTGTCATTCCTATTTCTACTTTCGTAAGGTTTATATCTTTCTTGAATACGATCTGTTTGGTTAGGTCTATTCCGGTCTCGATCGTATCTCTGTTGGTAGTTTCCATATGGTCGCTGGTTGTTTCTATCTTCAAATCTTCGACTATACGTTCTACTGTTCCTCATCGGACCTTCCCATCTAGATCCTGTCCTATTTGACCTTTCTGTTTGTTGAGTTTGATCAACGACTACCGCGTTCACGGCCTTAGTTTCCGTCCTTCCGCTTTTGACTATGGTAGGCGACATAGAAGTATGGTCTAGCCTACGCAGCAAGTCGTCCATTGCCGCTAAATCCTCTACGCCTGATGAGATTAAATTCCTTCTAACTTCCACCGGTAACTAGCGTGAAATTATCTCAAGAATTTCCTCCTGTCTCAATGGGGGTTGAAGATATCTAAGGCGGGCTAACTGAGATGTGAAGAATTCAGAATAACTGGTGGGTCCAGTACTACTATACTTTCTTGAATATACTTCCGCCCTCACTGCGTGTTGTATCTCTATCGACCAGAATCTTTTAATAAACGCTTCCGTAAACTGTTCGAAGTTATCGAAAGTATATCGGAAAGCTCGGAACCAATTTAACGGTGCATCTGCCAGATGCTTCTCAACAATCCGCAGTTCTCTGTCCCTTGCAACATGATGTTCCGCAAAGTGATCTTGTAGATTTCTAATGAATTCTATAGGAGTCAAACCCTCCGTATTTGAAAACTTCTTAATTTTCTCCTCGTAATTCCTCACTATCATGACATTAGATCTGTCATTAGGCGTTGATATCCTAAAATCTCTGGGATTTATTTCTGACGTAGCCTCATTCGGGATCTCTGATCTAGCATGACTCTGTTCTGTTTCATGTGCCTTATTCAACCTCGCTAAGTAGTTTCTAGCTGGCGTTGTGGTATCCATCCTGTCCCTTAAATGGTGTACCTTTCCTTCTCCATCGGAATTTATAGGTTTCCCCAACGTTTCCAATTGTGAGTTGATTTCCGTTCTTAATTTATTTATGTCTATGTGATCTATTAACCTGAACGTTTGTAACTCTTGTCTAATTTCGTTTAATTCTGATGGTTTCTTTTCACGCTCTGAGTTTAGATCTAACTTAACTTGGTCTACTTTCAGAATTACGCCTTTAATCTGCGTTTCTAAATCCTCCCTAAGAACAGTAACGCTTTCGACCTGCATAGTCTGAACTGAATCGATTCGTTTATCAGTGTCTATTCCAGCCTGGGAAATATCTTGGTTAAGTCTTAATTCTGTTCTGTTAATCTTTAATTCAAAATCTGACTTAATACTTTTAATGACATCTTCATTTATTTTTGTGATTTCCCCCCTTAAGATGGTCACTTGATCGTTAACAATGGCCTTGAGATCGATCTCAATATCTTTTCTCAAGACTTTGTTGTGATCTTCAACCTTTTCTTTAAGTTGGGCCATATCACCCTCTAATTTGGTTAGAGTTTCTTGCGTTGCACTTGCTTCGTTTGAAAACTGCAATTGCAATGCATCTAAGCTATTTTTATTTTCTTTCTGATTACTATCTAGTTCCGATTTAATATTTCTAACATCCTCCTTTATGGTAGAAATACTAGCTCGTATACCAGTTACAATGCCTTCTGTTAGGTTAATTTTAGCCTGAGTGGCATCTATCTTTTTCTCAGTCGAATCTATTTTACTTTCTGTTGAATTTATTTTACCTTGCATTGCATCTAATTTGCCTTTAGTTGAATCTATTTTACTTTGCATTGCATCTAATTTGCCTTCAGTTGTATCTATTTTACCATGCATTGCAGTAATATCAACTTGAGCTGCATCTAATTTGCCTTCAGTTGAATCTAGTTTATTTTCAGTGCTTATGGCTTTTACTTCTAATGATGCAACATTAGATCTAACATGGCTGACTTCTACATTAATATTACTGATGTCAAGTTGAACAAGCCTGACATCGGCTGTCACACTGTCGATGCCTGTTTCTATATCCTCTATCTTTTCTTTTATTTCTTTAGTTTTAGCTGAAATCTTGCGATTACTATCTTGAAGATATTTGAGGGACAAGTGCATTTGACTCATGTCTGCCTTCAAATTCTCCCCTACAGATTCCTGAACACCTACAGATTCCTGAACTAATTCAGTATTCTTATTGACAATGGAGTTGATATTGTCAAAACTAGTTTGGCAATTACTCCTTATCTCAGCTAATTCATTGGCGTGACTGCCCATCTTCTCCTGCATTGCCTTCAACATATTGGCAATGTCCTCCATTGGCACAGCTGTCATGGTAAATACAATTATAGAAAACACAGGAATGCAATACATAAATAGCACAATTGACACATTTAGAATGACCCTTTTCACCAATACGAGCATTGAATTTTGTTTTGCTTCTAAACTTATTATATAAATTAAGTCTATAAGAAAATAGGAGGAATGCAACGACGGTGATTTCTATTAGAAACGGTTTAAATTAAAGTTGAAATGATGAATTATTTATTTTATTATTAAAGAAAGTGATTCTATTATTACAGATGATCTACAAATAATCATCGCCGGTAACTAACACGAAATGGCCGACAAGCATGAAGTGAAAAATGGCCCCATGTCATGTCCCATCTGACCACGCTGATCCATAAAAATTTCCTAGAAATCTCTTTTATGGTCAAGTCGTAATCAATCAAATTACATTTTACTAGGCACGCACAAAACAAATAAATTTAAGCAATGGCGATAATTCT
Organism: Meconema thalassinum; assembly: GCA_946902985.2. Taxonomy (NCBI): domain Eukaryota; kingdom Metazoa; phylum Arthropoda; class Insecta; order Orthoptera; family Tettigoniidae; genus Meconema; species Meconema thalassinum. The sequence continues at coordinate 29,750,547 of OX336394.1, forward strand.
ATCTGTATGCCAGGTAGATTGAGTAAACTCATCTTCACGATTTGAAGAAACGTGAATTCCCAACGAATTCGACGTGTATAATCGTAGCAGTGCCAAAGAAAATTTTGCTAACGACTACATCGTTCGAAAACTGCTAAACTCAATAATCACATAGAAATGGATTCTCACACATGGGTTTAGCATTGGAGAAATCGAGAATGCCAATTCGATATCCCCATAGATTGGGTCGCCATATATAGATGTACCCGTAATCCACGTGGTCTTACCTGTTGCAATCCGATGGAAAAGCTGGATCGTAGATTCTAGAAGTTCCCGGCTGAAATGACCTCTGAAAAACCTACCAACTAGGATCAACCAGGGATTAGGATACGTCGATATTAAAGAATGCGGTACGAAGATGCCAGTGGTGTATAAAATTACGATGAAACGAAGCTCAAAAGAACTCGAACAAGAGACTCTAAAATAAAATAAAAATATCTCGGGCGTTAAGTTTAAGCAAACTCAAAGAAAAAACTGCCCACTGGTCCTCCTAACGCACTCCCCTTTTCTGATATAAAACGCCAGTCGTTCTAAGATTCTTTTAAAATTAAATTCAATTTATTGACTGGTTAATAATGAATGTCCATCAATTAGACACAAAATTAAAGAAAAGCTTCTTTAGATCAAATGATGAAAAATATAGTTTTGAATAAATGCCTACAATAAGGCCCCATCTTACTGCTCATATCATCCGCTGAACAAATTATAAGAAAAATACAATATTACATTATGTACTGATGTTATACCCTTATTAAAGATTTATACATATTTTACATTTTATATACAAGTTATGTCCTCAATTAGGATTTTGGTCTAAACGCTGCCTATCTTCATTTAATTTTACAAGTATGTTTCATGGTTATCATTTTCTTAATTCGATGTATTCAACAATCAATTAAGATAATCGAATATTGTTACAAGTTGTGAAAATAGTTTATTAACTATTTATATGCTTCAAATTATGCAGTATATTTTTGCTAAAATTACTGAAATATCACATGTATTATGTTGCATGAATTAATTAAAGTTGTTCGAGAAGTGGCTGTGTTACTTAAATATGGGTGTCATGATATAAGCAGTTTATCTCCGGCAAATCCTACTAGGCGAGAATAAAACGTAGGGCAACTTGAATAAAACAAGCATATAAGAAAAACATTCGTGAATCCAATTCACGATAACTACAACATCATATCCAAAAAGTGATAGCTCAAAAGCTAATTTCACTCTTACTAAAACGCAATGACAACGTTAACGTCTTCCCAAAAGACTACAAGTACAATATACAACATTAATATTGACCATCCAATGATGTCAAATATTCGCTTCACTAACACAATAAATCGTATGCACAAAATTGCAATACCACAATTCAGCTTTCCAAAACTGTCAAGAATTAATCCCAAACGTTATTAAACTTAAAACCTTTCAGAAATTGCTTTGAAAATATCATGCCCTATCATAGACGAATATAGAAATGCCACGGATTACTTCTTTTCTAACTTCATTAAACAAGAAGCAATAATTTGTTAGATAAATTGTATTATCTATTTCCATAAATTATCGTCATTTAAGTCTACGACAAATTTTGTTATACTAGTTTGAACTGTTAAATTTAGTTCACAATTCCAATATATTTATATATATTTATTTCCATAAAGACTTATATATGAGAGAAAAACTTGTAAATAGACACTAGCAAAAATAGTCGTTTCAGTTTCGCCTATCCAAACTCGAAAAATGGCTCAACTACTCAGAAGAAAACACGTGAGACTTACACCATGGAAAGGAGTCTATTATCATATCAAAGATACACGCAAACCATTAAATCAAACGATGATCTATCCAAGAGTCTTCCCAAAAACGAATTGAAATAACACAAGCAAAAACTGAACGAACAAAAATATTACATTTAAAGAAAAATCTTTAATCAAAAGATATATGAAAGTAGGCTGCAAATGCCTTGGCAATCAATTCACAATTGTTTTCGCTGGACGATTTCCATAAATCCATAATCATGGAAAATAACGATGAAAATGCACTATCATTTCTAAAAGAAAGAATTTCTACTAGAATGTCATAAGTCCAAACGAATAGTATCACTGAAATATTTTTGGAATAGTTCAAGTGCACGAGTGTGTGGCCATCTTCTTCCTAATTGCTATTCTTATACAAAGATATCGTCGTCTTGGTCCTAATTATGCTGCAGATATCTTCTCAACAAAATTGAATGCTTGGTTTTATTTCCAAAATTTTCAAAATAAAAGCAACAAAGTAATGCTCTAAATAGCATCACGTTTACTGTTAACTACACAATAAATTGCACTCTCCGACAGAAATGATAAAAAAGAACCAGATCTAGTCTTCGAATGAATTTCATACTAATTAATAAAATATTGGTGAAAAGTATCAAACTAAAAGTGACAAGGTCTACTGTCTACAAGAGAAGAAAAGTTTTCCAGCTACCTTGGGCGAAGTTCTGGTTGAGATTGAAGAAAGTATAGGAATATACATTCCTTTCAGGAACTGAACCATCATCCCTGAGTAGTTCATGGCTGGAGCTGCAAATCGCCGAACCAACTTCCTCCTAACTCGAAAACTACTGGCTACGAAACGGAGTTCCTGCATATCGCTGGTACAAGGCTCCCTCGACGTTATCAGTAAAGTAGTTTCTTTTCTTTGGAGTTGTTTCTTCATTCTTGGCTACTTTAAAGTCACTGGATCAGAACTAACGTTCCCCAACGTTTCTTTCTCTTCATTGTGGTGTGAAAAAGAATGTCACTCTAAATGATCAACTCTGCTTCTGCATTACATTCCTGCACGGTATGTTTAGTCCATCATTGCTACGACAACTATGTTCTTACAATAAAATCCAGTCATAATGTTCTTGATAATAATGCTTTCCTGCATTTCAAATAAATACGTATTAGATTTCCATATCGAAGAGTCTGTATTAACAAGTCTGTGCAATAGCTAAGTTCACTCAGGTATATTGAATCTCTGGGTTATATCTAACACACCAGAAGTACGGACAACCGCATATTTTGTGGTAGCAATTCACCCGTCCGATCCGCGCCGCGAGTAGAGAACACTCGTAATACCACGTGATAAACGGAACTTTCTTATTACAGCGATAACATGTGCACTGCATAAATCACTGGACTCAAGTGTCTGTCGTTTCAAAACTGCTCATCGATGACCCAGCTGGCAGTCTACCCAAGATGCATCACTCCTGTATCGAGGTGGACAATCGAACCCAGTCGATTATCGCGACATATATGCATCAAATAGTTGCAGGACGAAGTCAGTGAGCATGACCTGTGCACGTGATCAAGAGCATAGCGGGAATGTCTATCAATCTCCTTAGTGAATCACAAACTTACTGCGTCTCAAACCTGCATTCACAGTAATGCCAAGCAATAAATCAAAATACGTCTCGCTGTCGTATCAGGGTTCAAATAAATAGCAAAATACTGTCTCAGTACCATCCCGGTATTTGCCCGAAGATGAAGTGGGAAACCACGGAAAGCCACTTCGAGGATGGCTGAGGTGGGAATCGAACCCCCTCTACTCATTTGGAACACCCGAGGCTGAGTAGACCCCGTTCCAGTCCTCATACCACTTTTTCAAATTTCGTGGCAGAGCCGGGAATCGAACCCAGGACCTCCGGGGCGGCAGCCAACCATGCTGACCGCTACGCTACGGAGCCGACTTTCTACATAGTTGCCTTGTTTATTTAGGCACTTGTCATACCTTAAAACTAAGTTCTGAAATCCCTCTGCATAAAAGTTTGCCGCCTGCTCTGACAACCAAGAATTCACGCCTGTTTTCACTTCTTCATCGTCGGCGACACTTGAGGAAAATCCATTGATAGAGTGGTTATCGCGAATCTTCGGTGCTCGTGAATTTTCGTGTCAATTGCAGTCACCAAGTCATCTGAATATTTTCACGGCCACTTTTGAACTCGCGTACCCATTTTCGCACTTTACCTTCCGTCATTGCATTATCAACATACACCTCACAAAGCTGACGATGAATGTCTGCAGCCGATATGTTTCTTGCACTCAAAAAACGTATCACAGATCGGACCTCACACGCGGCGGGCGAATCAATAATCTTGAACATTGTAAAGATGCATATTTCAGCGTACAGGTTAGCTGCACAGCTGCAACTGACGCCTGCTTGTTCGCAAAGGATGCTGGGAGGTAGCGCGCACGCTTGTTGCGGAGTGCGCACTAACTACAGGCTTTAGAAAACGGCCCTTACTTATCAGCTTATATTATATAGGTTCAAAGTTTTGGTGACCGAAAGTGAATCGTGATGGTGCAATGGCTTAGTTGCTCGTCTTTCACTCGTACGGCCGGGGTTCAAATCCCGGTGACAGAGGGGTGGAATCTTCACCTGAAAAATCACGAGGTGTCAGGAAGGGCATCCGACCTTAAATCCCTGGCTTAAACCAAACTGAGCCTAGTTGGCACCGACGAACCAATTAATTGGGTAAAGCCGAAGAAAGTTAGTTTTGGCGATCGAAAGTAATTTTTCTTTTGAACATGAAGAGCAGCTCAAAGACTAGAGATTAGAGCTTAAATAGTTCTTCCTTCATTACTTGAAGGTTACCTATACTGAAACTACATTCTGTTTGACTCAATAAGTTAACAGGTTATCAACAAGATCAGAGATAAAGCATTTTTCTCTTCTTTAACTTGTCATTTGTAGTTGTTGTCTGATTTTGATATCTGCCATCTTGTCTTGTAACCGGGACGGCTCAGCTTTTTAATGTAATATCATGACGAATAGAAGGACCTAGTGTGAGGACTCCGCCATTTTAGCACGGTAGTTTCTGGTCCCGCCGCTACAAGCACTGCAAGCGTTTATGTCCAACACGTGCTGTGTTTCCGTCGAGCCGGGTCATAGAAAGTGCGCGAGAAGTTACTGTGTGAGATATTTGTGTGAATTAAATTGAATTTTCTTTGCTTTCAGTTCTTAAATTCAGTTCATTGTGTCTTGTGTACATCAGCGTTTTGTGTTTTGTGTACTTCAAACATATTTCTTCTGTGGCTTGGTTCATTTAATAGTTCAACATGCCTTATTGTTTTGTACCTGGCTGCAAGTCAGGGTATGGTCGAGTAGTTGACGATATACGATTTTTTTCACCACCGAAGGATACAAATCAATTTGAAAAATGGGCCAGAGCTATTCCACGAAAGGATACGAAGTTAACGCGTAGTAGTAGAAATTGTCAAATTCATTTCCCTGATGATTTGATAGTAAAATAAGATAATTTTATAGTGAATGGTGAAGAAGTGAAAATCTCTCGTATGAGGTGGAAGTTACGTCCTGGAGCAGTGCCTCATATTTTCCCCAATTCTCCGAAGTACCTGTCAAGTGAGAATAAGTCCCGTAAAGCTCCTAACAGGAAAAAGAATCTCGATTCCACCAGGAAGAGAAGAAAGAAGATTGAAGATGGGAGTGAAGCAACGAATGAGGCATTAAAAGGTCAGTCTAATGTTGATAAGAATTTGGGTCATTCTAGTGTACTTACCGATGCTGAAAAGACTATAATATTGCTCAAAAGGCGCCTACAGAATGTTAACCGTAATTTAATTCGCGTTAAATCCTGCCTCAACTCAGCAAAATCGAGAATTAATTTGCTGGAGAAGCAGGTTCGACATTCACAGGCATTTAATTACAAAGATAACAAACACCTTAGCAAGAAGGAAAAGATGATAATAGACACTATGCTCAAGAAATGACAGGTAAAATCTCCCAATGGTATGAGGTACAGCAATGAATTCATTTTAGAGAGTTTATTGTTGAGAATAAAATCACCGAAAGGATTTCGTCATTGTCGGCGACATAATCTCTTGCCTCTGCCCTCAGAAAGTCACTTGAGAAAACTTTGTAAAGGACTTAAGTGCCCTTATGGAGTTAATACGCATAGTATAAACGCTATTTCAGACTATTTTAAGGAAGAAAAGAATGATAATTCAAGTTACGGTGTTATAATTTTCGATGAAGTGAAGCTAAGAGAAGAAATCCAGTTTAATAGTTTTTCTCATAAAGTAGATGGATTAGTTGATTTAGGTGAACACACACCTGACCTCCAGAAGAACGTACTGGCTAATTACGCTCTAGTGTTTATGTTCGTACCATTCATGCATTATTGGGTGCAGCCAGTTGCTGTTTATGCAAGCAGAAATGCTACTCCAGGGGACATTCTCGGAAAATGTTTAATACAGGTGATTTTGCAGTTAGAAGAGGCGGGGGCGAGGGTGGTTGGCTTTACTTGTGATGGTAGTCAGACAAATAAAAAGGCCTTGGGATCGTTAGGAGTTAGTGGCAAGACAAGCTCTCTACAACCTCACATCCTTAATCCTGCAGATGTTACGAGAAATATCTGGGCTTTCTCCGACTTCGTTCATGTATTGAAATGCATAAGAAACCGCTTTCATGATAAAGTAGAACTTCTCTATAATGACAAAATTATTAATTTCAATTTTTATAGGGAACTGTTCAAAGAAGATCTCTCAGGGTATGCTGGGCTTAGAGCATGCCCCAAGCTGACAGTTGCTCATTTAGATCCATCATCTATCCAGAGAATGAACGCTAGGCTTGCATTCCAACTTTTCAGTGACAGTGTTGCCAAAGGTATTAAATTTTATCGAGAAATGGGACTGGCAGGATTACAAGGTGGTGAGGACACAGACATTTACCAGTGATATAAATGTTGTTGCTGATGCACTCAATGCATTCATTCCGTCTCAGGCTCTTCGTAAAGGTTCACCTTCTCATACAGCTATTGTTAATTTTCTTCAGACCGTGAGATCTACCAATAACACCTTTGCCTCCTATAGAACCTTGGAATCACTAGTAGTAACCCTACAGAGTGCTTTGGAGATGTGTGAATGGCTTTGGGAGAAAGGTTATAAGTATGTGTTGACAGGAAAGCTCACCCAAGATCCCTTGGAACGGCACTTCGGAATTATGCGGTCTTTCAGTTCAGATGATCATCCATCGACAATAGATTTCCTTCATTTGCATCTACTTCAATGTATATACGTCCCTATAAAACAGGCTTTAAATGTTGGTGGAAATTGTGAACCTAAACGGGAGCAGATCTTGGCCTCGTATGTTAATCAGATGCATATATTAGCCCGGAATGTGGAAGTGAATAACAAGACAGTAAAGGAATCAGTGGAAACTTCCATTAAGGAAAAAATTGTGGTTCGAGATGCAGTAAATATCGAAGACTGGGAAAGCTCTGTACCTGAATTTGACAGAGCAGTTCGAAACTCTTCGATTGATAAGTGTTTAGTGTACCATTTGGCTGGCTATGTTGTTAAGCACTCTTCTAAATTTATTAAGTGTTCGCCTTGTGCTCATTCTCTACGTGACAATAATCTAAATAAATTTTCAGTTCTTACCGAAATAAAGGACTACGGCTCAATGAACAATGAAGTGTTTCTAACACGTCCTTCGAGAAGTGTATGTGACATTCTTTTCCAGGCCGAGAAAGTAGTTACCGGAAAATTAAACTCAAAATCAATGTGGAGCGAAATATTTTTTGATTGCATCGATTCCATAGAAACAATTTCAGTTGATCCTTCAGGAGCTGGCTGTTGTCTTCAGCATGTCATGGATGTTATCCCCAGACTTGTTTATCATTATATAAAGTGCCGATTTTTCTTCAGAATGAAGGAAATCCGCCGAGATTTGCAATCTCGAACATCCGCCAAGTCTTCACGCAAGCTTTCGAAAGTCCAGTAGCCGACAAAATGAATTGGTAAGTAGAGTGTTACTTTAAATAGTTTATGAGTGCTTGTTTTAATATGCTGGGGATTATGTTTTTTTTAAATCTGTGTCTGTATACTCCAGGAATCTGTGCTTTTCGTAACATGTAATGAATACCGTAGTTCTTATTTCCGTGAATTATATTTTCCATTGTGCCTTGCCGTGCTATTTTAATTGTAATCGCTAATTACTTTTTAAAAGAGTATTAGTTACAAAGTCATTCGTTTCCCTTAGCAGCATCCCTAAGACCAGCTGAGCTGACACCGGCAGCGTGGAACTTGCCCCCTCCAACGCTGCCAGGCGGGGCGCGCTTGAACTTGATGAGTCTTCTCACTTTCTCTTTCATTCGTCATGGTAATATTATAATATCTACTTAAAATATCTAACGGGCTACGTCCTTTAGGACAGTTAAAACCATTGTCGGTTCGATAATCGGAAATAATGGGTTCAAAGTGATTAATTATAATGCTTCCATAATTCACAAGGCCGCAATCCTGAAATGGTATGGCTGATGACCTAGTAGTTTGGGCCCAGGAAGCATCCTACATGAAGGTATGTTGTTACCACATTCGATAGAGATCGGATGATTAGTTTGGTTGGTTGGTTGGTTGGTTCTTAAGTTTAGTGGCTGCGACAACGCGGTCATGTAGCCCCGTGCACTTTGGGTGTGTGTAGAATCTTTCTGATAACCGGTGTTAATTGATGATTAGTTTAGTCCTTATTGGATTTTACGTTTTGAACGTTTGACTGGCCGCCATACAGTTTTGGTAAAGATGGCGGTGATATAAAATATAACATTGAGGAGCCCTTTTCTAGTGCTACCTCTGTACCAAATTTTGTTGAATGCGGTTTCACCGTGTTTGAATTGATAGGGGGGTCAGACATACAGAGGATACATACTCACACACACACACACACACACACACACTCACACACACAGAAAGACACACCATTTGTGGCCCTGTGTAGATCTCATAAGTCTACTTCCATTTTTTTTTGCAAAAATCGAAAGTTGGCTAGAAAATATATATACTCCACTGAAGAAATCGTTTAGTCTAAATCATTATTTGCAAAGCCGTTGTATGCAAGTCAATTGACAACGAGTTTCCTCAAAATATTGTTCCTGTAGGATAACGTGAGTTATTTTGGTAACTGTGGTAGTGTGTGTATTTGTAAATCAGGCGAAGAATGGGAAGGAGGTGGCCGTGGCTTCAAGTTTGGAAGTATCGAGGCATTTGCCTGGAGTGGAAGTGGGGAAGCCATGGAAAACCAATTCTAGGATGGCTGAGGCGGGAACCGAACCCACCTCTTCTAATTTTTATCCTACGAGGCTGAGTGAGCCCCGCTCCAACCCTCAGACCAGAATTTAGTTACTTGGCATAGCCGGGAATCCAACACGGGTCTCCGGGGCGACAGCCAAGAATTCTAGACGCTACTCCAGAAGGTGGCTAACTTGTGATTTGCTCGTGATTCTCCCAGATGTCCAGGTTTGATTCCCATTTCAGCCATTCTGGGAGTGTTTTTCCGTGGTTTCTCACTTCTACCCTTGGCAAATGCCGGGATGGCTCATAACTTAAGACCAGGGCCGCCTCCTTCTCAATGCTTATCTGCATTACAAATACAGACACCACAATAACACAGGTTATCAGACACTGTATCTATTTATTTACATACACACGCGGGGTTAAATGAACACGATGTCCAAGCCCGTCAAATGACGCGGGTCCCCTAAACCATTAGTCTAGGTTTCCTTGACCGGGGCGCTGCCTCACTGTCAGACAGCTACTCAGTTATCGTCATGAGGCTGAATGCACCCCGTTCCAACCCTCGCGTCAGATTCTATAATCCCTGATGGAGCCGGGATTCAAACCCGGTGCCTTCGGGTGAGAGGCCTATGCACTACCCCCAACACCATGGGGCCAGCACAATAATATTAATAACAATTACAATAGCAATTAAGAAGGAAACAAGGAGGGACATGAATGAGATGAACATCGGAGAGAACATATTGAAAAACCGAGAAATATTAAGAACCTCTGGAAATGAGCAGACATTTAGTGTGAAGTCTAGCAGCTGGATTGGTACAGGATGGACAGAAGAACGCAATAAGCAACACGGGGAGAAGAAGAAGAAGAAGAAGGCAAAAGTGATCAAGCCAACTAACAAGTTCCAACGCGACCTATGAATGGGCAAATCGAAAAAATAATAAAGAAAGAAAGAACAAAATATTGAGAGAGAGAAACAAACAAACTAACAAAGAAAGAAAGAAAGAAAGAAAGAAAGGAAGAAAGAAGGAAGGAAAGACGGAAAGAAGGAAATAAAGAAAAAAAGAAAGAAAGAAGAAAAGATAGACAGAAAGAAAGAAGGAAAGAAAGAAAGAAGGAAAGATAGACAGAAAGAAAGAAGGAAAGAAAGAAAGATGGAAGGAAAGAGAGAAAGATAGAAAGAAAGAAAGATAGACAGATAGAAAGAAGGAAAGAAAGAAAGAAAGATGGAAGGAAAGAGAGAAGGAAAAAAGATAGAAGGAAAGAAAGAAAGAAAGAAAGATAGAAAGAAAGAAAGATAGAAAGAAGGAAAGAAAGATGGAAGGAAAGAAAGAAGAAGGAAAGAAAGAAAGAAAGAAAGAAAGAAGGGAAGAAAGAAAGATGGAAGGTAAGAGAGAAGGAAAGAAGGAAAGAAAGAAAGAAAGAAAGACGTAAACAACTAAATAGAGAAGTAGAAAAGGAGAGAAAGAAAGAGAGAGAGAAAGGAGGAAAGATAGAGAGAATAAAGGAAAGAAAGAATAGCAATTAAGGCTGCGTGTTTGGAATCATATCAAAACTCTACGTAATTTGCAACCTTGTGGTTGTATTTTAGAGAAATGAATTCCAATTAATACCCGGGTAAATTATAATATCTTGAAGGAAAACCTGTGTTCGAGTGCTGGAGGCACTCCACTTGTTTATGTTCCAAGGGGGACTGTTTGCTCAGACCAGGTAATAGACTGCAGAACATATTTGATGTAACTTGAGTTGCCGTACCATTTCTAATTAACTATACACATAAGCGGTGAAAGTGGATCTTTGCAAGTTTGTTGTGAAACTCAACGTGAGGGTAAGGAACTTCATGTTAGGAGAGGGTTGGTATCACTTGCCATTCCAAGGATATCATCTAACATGCTTCGTAGTTTACTTGCACTCTTTCTTTCTTCATCGTTTAGGCCGCCCCCCAGGACCACGGGGCTCGTATCTACTCTTCGGTAAAGTTGTTGCTTTCTTCTTCTTCCAATAGTCCCTCATTATGAGTCAGTCTTGTTTCTTCTGTATTCCTGTAGTCTTCCTACTTGTAAGGGACGTTGGGAAAACGCCCTGTCGGATGACCTGACGGAACATCAGACGGTCATGAGTTTGTTCCAGTGGGATATCTAGTTGTTCCACATCTGACTTAACTGCCGCAATCCATTTGTTCTTAGAAGCCTTGCCTCTTCCTGTTACTGTGAATATCCTGTTGGTGAGTCTTTCAGAATCCAGACGTGCCAAGTGTCCATGAAAGGTCAGACGTCTTTCCTTATAGACGTGATGATGTCCTCCTGGTGTTCATACAATTCATCATTATGTCTCCTTCCTCTCTAATTGGACCTAATATCCTCCTCAGGATATTCCTCTCCTTTAACTCCAGTTTCCTGAGTGGGCCCTTTCTGGTCATTGAGAGCCACCCAGAAGCATACAGAACAGATGGCTTGACGACCGAGTTATAGTGTCTGAGTTTGAGGTTTTTGGAGAGGCACTTAGATGAATAGATACTACGACAGGAATGAGAAGCCCTTTCAAACTTGGTATGTCTGGCATCTATGGCTAGGTTCTGGCACTCTTTAATATATCTGATCGTTATTTATTCCCTTTCTGCTCAAACATTTTTACACAATTCAGGTTATTATTATTATTATTATTAGCGTATAGCAAGGAAATTATATACATAATATAGGCTATACAATATATACACAATAACAAAAAAACATTGATTCACGTCAGGCATTAGTGTTATCCGTTATAGCTGAATGTCCAACTTTTGAACCCACTGCAGTGCCTCCGCTGTTCCAATCTACCTGGATAAGCCGGTGGTTTACACTCGCTTAAAATGTGGGGAATGGTCTGGCGAGGGGCTCCACAATCACATTCTGGAGATGATACAGAGTTCCACTTATAGAGAGAATCCCTGCACCTTCCATGACCTGTCCTGATCCTGTTCAGTCTGGACCAAGTTGCACGCGGTAGTTGGAATCCGTTAGCAATTTTTTCACCTCTGAAGATGTTATGTAGGAGAAAGTCAGTGGAGTTATTCCAGCGGCCTTTCCATTCCTCCAAAGCATCGACGTTGGTGGATGTTTTCAGAGCTGCATCACAAAGAGGTGGAAGTCGTGATTTCAATCTTTGGAGACAATTCAGGTAAGATCTTTGAACATGTTAATTGTAGACATACACTATTTCGCATGTTGTAGTTATAGCCTTGTACTGCCATCACGGCGTACTTGAGTACTTGTAGGCCATTTCCACATACAGTTTAACCTGCGTAAAGCGGAACACATTCGGTCCGGATGTATTTTTCCGTTTTCGCTCTTTTCCGTTTTACAGAGGGCTGAGTTTTAATAAGACAAAAAACACTACAATGAAATACTGTATTATCGTTTAGGATTACTATGAAATCATTTGAGTTCTTCCCACTTTAAACAACACAATTAATTCATTAGCCGGATGTTTGTTGATGTTTAACATCCTTCTAGTCGGTATCTGTATATTTTTTGTGGGGGTGATTTTGGAAATTGAAACGGAAATGGATGGGACGGAAACAATGAGCGCGTGCGGTGGCGGAGATTGGTACCACGACGTACTATCGGCCATGTGGCTATGTGGAATGTATATCGCATACGGTTTACTTCAAGGTTAGGAGGCCCCATTACAGATATTCCTACAATAAATCCTCTTCACGTAGTCGTTCTTTGGTGTGAAAATATTAATTATATCATATTTGCTGAAAAAAATTATGATTTATTAAATCTTCGTACTTCTGCTGTATTCTTATTTAATGTAAGCTCTCGAGGTACTATCAAGGTTTGGAGGCCCGTTTCCTGAAATCCTGTAGGCTGTGATATGTTTGTCTATGGTATGTTTAGTATTCTTAGGAGGTGGCGTGAGATTGAACTAGAGTTATGTTAGGAGGTATGCAAGATGGCCAGCGCGGCGGTGAGGACCTTGAGTGAGCGTTGCTGGAACTTGTCGAGCGGGAGTGTCTGGTCTGTGGATTCCAGAGGTGTGAGAGGCAATGGCAGGAAGGCTCTGTAAGGGAATAGATGAAGGTTATGAATTGTGCTATTAAAAATTGTTTGAGATAAATACGAGATATATTTCTTCGTATGTGAAGAAACATATAAAGGGAAATATTCTATTGTTTTTACTACGTCACATAGGCTGTAACTCCTTCAAAGAAACGACGTACTATCGGCCATGTGGCTATGTAGAATGTATATCGCATACGGTTTACTTCAAAGATTGGAGGCACCATTACAGATATTCGTACAATAAATCTTCTTCAAATTGTCGTTCTTTTGCGTGAGATTATTCATTATATCATATTTGCTGAAAACAATTATGATTTATTAAATCTTCATACTTTTGCTGTATTCTTATTTAATGTAAGCACTGTCGGCCATGTGGCATGTTACACATCATATGCGACTACTGTAAGGCTCATAATTTTTCTTTCTCGTGTTCTTCAATAACTTTAATTTTCTCCTCGAGTGTACAGTAAGTGTCTTATGTTTAGAAGTCATTGCCACTCAATTACAGTACGTAAATAAATGCAGTGCACAGTAAAAAGAACACTTTTGAAGATCACTCGAGTTCACTGTTTTCCTCTACTCTCATTTGTCAGAAGGAAACAAGAGGGTTGGGGAAGTAATGGTACAGATGTTGTGAAATGTAGCAAACCTGCTGCATCCTTGAGGAAAAATTAGAGTTAATGTTTCCTAGGACTTTGGTGCAAGTACAGTCACGATCAAAATTAAGTACATAGCTTTGTATTATGGATAAGATAATAATCTGTCTTAGTCAGGTTATTTACACCTACAGTTCCGTTTCCGCGCTAGGTAGTTTTCCGGTTTACAGTGTCATTTTACATTGTGAGGTTTGAAGCCATTTTTCAGTGTTGCCTAAGTAAACAAAAGTTTGGTGCTTTTCAGTCGGTCAACACGAATGTACCCAAATAGAGCTGGGTTATGCCCTAAATCTGAAATAAATTACATGAGATTAATAAATACACTAGGATGACCAGTTTCTATCGTCAAGCGATCATCATCAGATCCATTACACTTAGGCTATAACATGTATGTTTGAGAATACAGGTGAAAAATATTTACAATATGTACAATTATTTAGTTGGAGAATTGGTAATGCAACTGTCGGTATATGCTATGTTAATAATGTTATTGGTTTTACGTCCCTTTTAACTACACTGGCTTTTAGAGACGCCGGGGTGCCGGAATTTTGCCCCGAAGGGGATCTTTAACGTGCCAGTAAATCTACTGACACGGCTCCCTCGCATTTGCGCACCCTCAAATGCCAGCTGACTGCGCCAGGTTTCGAACCTACAACCTTGGGCTCAGCAAGCGAGAACGTTACCCCTGAGCCACGCAGCCAGACCGGTGTATGCTGAATGTAGTATATCCAATGTTAGGTGAAATGCTAAAATGGTGATAAAAATCCGGAGTTTGTCTGTTTGGGGTGATTATATGGTTATAAACAAGTAGTTCCGTGAAGAACTATACAGCCTATTTTCATATATCCTGCTCATGTTAATTGCCTCTATCAACATACAACATTTCAGTTCAATTGCTGTAACAGATTCGTAGATATTGAGAACCGTCTAAATATTTCAGATGGTCGCCAGGTTGGATTTTTATTTTTGTACTATTACATTAAGATTATTGTGTACGTGTGGTATTCAAACTTCAATCGCATGATTAGAACACAAGAAGTAAAAACGAGATTTTAAAATTACGCACAGCAGCCATCTTGTGATTAAGCAAACAATTGAAATAAATTAGATGCCAGTAGATCAACATTTGTATAAGCATTTAACGTGCAACGTTTCACGGCACTCGGATAGTTAATTCGCTAGAAACGTCCATTTAAATATTTATACTTCGCGTCGCCGCCATGTTGGATTTGTGCTCCCCAGGTTACTGAAAGTCCTATAGGTGAACATATGTTCATAGTCTCTATGAACATAAAAAAATCAGTTTGGTTGCTGTAAAAGATTCATAGATATTGAGAACCGTGTAAATATTTCGGAAGCTCGCCATTTAGGACTGTTATATGTATAGGCTATAGAGTTATGTACCATTCAAGGACAATTATTGCCTAGGTTCATCATTCAAACTTTCACTTCGATCGCATGATTACGACACAAGAAATAAAAACTTAATTTTAAAATTTCGCACAGCCGCCATCTTGAGGTTATGTAAACAATTGAATAAAATTAGATGGCAGTGCATTACAATCTGCAAAATCATTTACTGTACCACATTTCACTACGCTCAGAGAGTTAAATCACGAGAAAAGTCTATTAAAATATTTCAAATTCGCTTGGCCGCCATGTTCGTTTTGTACTTTACAGGTTTATGAAATATACGTAGGTAAACTTGTATCAGTACCCTTTATCACCGTACAAAATTGCAGGGTGATATCTGTAAAAGTTTCGGAGATATAGTATGTCAGTGAAATATTTCGTACAGCCGCCATTTTGAGGTTATGTAAACAATTGAACTATATTATACTCCAGTGCATTACAATGTGTATAAACATATTCTGTACCAAGTTTCATTACGTTTGGATAGTTAAATCGCGAGAAAAGTCTATTTAAAAGTCTCAACTTCGCTTGACCGCCATGTTGGTTTTTTAGTCACCAGGTTTTTGAAAGTCTCATAGGTGAACTTTCAGTAGTGCCCCTTATCACCGTACACAATTTCAGGGCGATATCGGTAATAGTTTCGGAGATATTGAATGCTAGTGAAATATTTCGCACAGCCGCCATGTTGGATTGGTGAGACGTAACAAAATTTGAAGGGCACGGTCGAGGTCGCAGGGAATAGTGCTATGAACTTACTGAGTTTCATTGAAATCGCTCCAGCCGTTTAGATTTTATTAGGGACACACACACACACCTTACACACACACACACACACACACACACGCACAAAAGGTGATCTCAAAAGACTATTTTTTCAAAATTGAAAATAGGCCAAAAAAATCAACTATGGTTATACTGTAATAATACAGGCTGATACTTATCCGGTTGTCTTCCTGACTGGAACTTCGAGCAGTTTCGTGTTCACTCTAGCACCAGTTTTGGTCGACAGAGAGAGCTACTTGTCTTCTTAATTTGTATCTGATGATGCTTGCTTGACGAGCGAAACATGCCATCCCTTAGTTTTCAATACGGTAGTCCATAACAAGGGTTCCGTTCATATTTTGAATAGCCAACTACTGTATATAGCAACATGTGAATTTATCCAGCTGTCCTATATAGTCTATCAAAGACTTTTTAACCTCGTTTTATAATCCTGGACCTCCATTGTCACATTAGATTAAATGCAGGTGCCGATTTCGGAAAGATCACAGACTTAATGAAGAAGCGGAGGCTAAAGTTCCTCGGACATTTACTACGAATGGATGAAGGCAGGCTGACCAAAAGGACCTTCAGCTTCATCATGGGGTTAAAGGTCACATCTAAATGGGTAGATGAGGTGAAGAGGGTTGCAGCGGAAGTTGGAATTATTCCACCGATGGCCCACGATAGAAGAGAGTTCCACAGTCGAGTTGACGGAGTAAAATCATTTCAGGAGAAACGACCAAGCAGGAGGCCCAAACGGATCATTTCCGTGGAGGAGAGAAAACAAAGAAGTGACAGGATGAAGAAGTTCTGGGAAGAGAAGAGAAAGAAAGCCAACAAGTCCTGAGTTCCTTGCGGTCCATAATTGGCCAAATTCGATAGTAAAAACAAATCTTAATCAATGTTTGTTACCTGGGAAGCATTGCCACCACAGATGGAGGAACCGTAGAAGATATTAGGAATAGGATTAATAAGGCCAAAGGTACATATCCAATGCTAAGACCTATCTGGAGATCTTGAGAGCATAACATGAACACTAAACTGCGCATCTTTTATACGAATGTCAAGTCAGTCCTGCTCTATGGTTGTGAAACCTGGAAAACAAATAAACAACTAATTATATGTCTTCAGAATTTTATGAACAAGAGTCTGAGGAATATCCTGAGGATATGGTGGCAACAGATCATTGTCAATGAAGAACTATGGAACAGTACTAAACAAACACCTATTGACATTGAGATGCGTCGCAGAAAGTGGAGATAAGACGTGATAAGAACAAGATCGCCTGACAGCACTGGAATGGAACCCACAAGGCACTAGAACAGCAGCGTCCACAGTATGAGAGGCGTGGATTTTGGTCGGTCACGGTAGATAGCGGTGCGCGCACATTATGGGAGGGACGTATCCGTTTCCCCATAACGAATTTCCTCGCCTTCATCACGAGGTCACCAAACTTATGAGTATGTTCGGATCTACCTATATATGTGAAATATTGGTTTCGATATTAAAACGTAACAAACCGAGGTTCCAAGTAGGCATTTCAGATGAGAAATTGAGAAGTTGTTTACGCTTGTCTGTAACACGTTTATTTGCACCTAATTGTAACAAGATTGTTAACGCACACAAACAAGACGTATTGGAAAAGAGACCAGCAATTAACATTATGTGTATCAGCCAACTAGTTTTTAATTGGTGTGTGAAATTAGTTGTACGTTGGCCACTGTAGAAACATTATGTACTTTGACTTTCAGTAAAGCTGTTATTGTGTGATATTTGGCACAGCGGAAATATGTTTTCCTTTTCCCTTTAGCATAGGAAGTTAGACATGCACATGAATGACTATACATTTTGTGCGTGTAACGGTCCAGAGTTAACGATAGCAATCTATACAGAAACCAGACAGCAGTCATTCGAGCAGAAGGACATGAGAGAGAAGCTGGTATTCAGAAAGGTGTGAGGCAAGGCTGCAACTTATCGCCCATACTTTTCAATCTTTACATTGAACAAGCAATGAAGGAAATTAGAGAGAAATTTAAAGTGGGAGTGAAGATTCAAGGAGAAATAATTTCAATTCTGAGATTTGCTGATGACAACGTCATCTTGGCCGACACGCCTGACGATTTGAATGAATTTTTGAATGGTATGGACTCCGTCTTGAGGAAAGAATTCATGATGAAAATTAATAAATATAAAACAAAAATATTGGAATGCAGCCGCAATAAATCAGAAACCTCTATAGACATCAAATTGGCAGGGGAAAAACTAAAGGAAGTAGGAGACTTCTGTTACTTATGAAGCAAAATAACCAGTGATGGACGAAGCAAAGAAGATATAAAAGTAGGTTGGCTCGGGCAAATAAAGCATTTCTACAGAAAAGGAATCTGTTGACATCGAATATAGATGTAGGTATTAGGAAGACATTTTTGAAAACCTTTGTCTGGAGTGTGGCATTCTATGGAAGTGAAATTTGGACTATTGGTGCAGCAGTAAAGAGGAGAATTGAAGCGTTTGAAATGTGGTGTTACGGGAGAATGATGAACATCAGATGGGTACAAAGGAAGAGGTATTAAGACGAGTGGGAGAGGAGAGATGTTTCTGGCGACTGGTAATGAAGAGAAGAGATAGGTTGGTAGGACATAAACTAAGACACCCAGGAATAGCAAGCTTAGTTATTGAAGGAAGGGTCAAGGACAAGAAATGTAGGGGTAGACCAAGGTTAGAGTATGTTAAACAGATTGCCTCGCATGTAGGGTGTGGTAGCTACGTAGAGATGAAACGATTATCTCAGGGCAGGGAGGCATGGAGAGCTGCATGAAACCAGTCAAAAGACTGAAGACTCAAACAACAACAATTTTGAAAGGAAACATTTTTGGCGCTCTTTCCTACCCCCTTCATATGACAGTAATTTCATTAATAGAAAATAATATTTCATGAACAATAAGTTCGGTGTTCTCGCTACGTTGCCTGAAAATACATTTGTCACCTACGATTTGAGCTCTACAATTTATTTGAACGAAGTCATTCGACACCGCGCGCAGTGGAGAGGAAGTAAGGACGTACGGTAAGGGAGGGGATGCACACCTGCTATTCCGAGACGCACACTCTCTGCACAGTGCGGCTTGACCTTGGACGGTGCTGCACATGAAGAAGAGGCAGGCCGGGGAACACCTGGAGGTGGAAGGCATTGAGAATGGTGGATGGACATCAAGATCATGGTGCAGAACCGTTCGTTTGTTCTATGCTCATTTTGGAAGTTACAGGAAATCAGTCAAGTAAGTCAATCACTTGTAATTTATTTCAGGTGTGTTTTCCCATATTCCTGTAATTGGAATTATTTTGTGTGGACCGACTTGAAACGTTACAACATTAATTTTGAACACCGGGAAGAAGAAACCAAATAGCGATATATGGACAAATTTCAATAATTCTCCCAGCATGGAATTAAAGCCAGGTAGAGCGCAAATGCTGTGATTGATCAATTGAGATTACTGTATTCTTAAAAGTTCTTAGGTTGCAATCTAAATTTTCCTCGATAAGCTTGTGATAAAGACAACCTACATTGCGGATAAAGCATAAAGGTTACAGGCGTAAACACATTTCTACCCG
Organism: Meconema thalassinum; assembly: GCA_946902985.2. Classification (NCBI taxonomy): domain Eukaryota; kingdom Metazoa; phylum Arthropoda; class Insecta; order Orthoptera; family Tettigoniidae; genus Meconema; species Meconema thalassinum. The sequence continues at coordinate 29,770,125 of OX336394.1, forward strand.
CTGTCTGTATAGGCTACGTGTTCATGAACAAATTGCGCCTGAGCAGTCCAGTTCGCTCATTAGCTGACCCACTCTACCCGTGTTCGTCTCTCTGTCCGTCCCCTTTATCCGTGTTCATTTGTCTCGACAGCCTCACTGCCCTGCCCATGAAACCCACCCTTATTGCTGTTTATTTTCCTTTTGTATCTTCGCAATATTCAGGTACTATCGTTGAAAAACATCGTGTCTCTTGTAACGGGTCAATAGTTATCCTATATCTATTTCATTATCGAGGCGCGAACCCCGCACCCTCCTTCGCCTGGAGCCCTGTCCTGGGCAACCCAGACACGTGCTGTCGGCCGGGTTTGAGGCGTCTTGCTTGACAAGCCATGGGCTGCGTGTGGGAACCGGCCGAATAAAGGTAAAGTGACTTACAAATTACCAAGTTATCTTCAATTAATTCGCATATTTAAGTTTCGAAACAAACATTCGGATCATTTAAATAATATTTTTATTTACACATGTCAGAGCTAGATTGTCTGGTTTTTGGATCTGCAGCAGAAAATTAATCATTTCAGACTACGTACTTGAGATTATGTTTTATTTTGTAAATAGCTATGTATCACTTCATAATGTTGTTGTTGTTGTTTAAGTCTTCAGTCTTTTCACTGGTTTGATGCAGCACTCCATCCCTCCCTGTCCTGAGCTAATCGTTTCATCTATACATAGATACCACACCCTACATCCGAGGCAATTTGCTTACAATATTCTAACCTTGATCTACCCCTACAGTTCTTGTCCTCGACCCTTCCTTCTATACTAAGCTTGTCCTGGGTGTCTTAGTATGTGTCCTACCAACCTATATCTTCTCTTCATTAGCAGTCGCCAGAAACATCTCTCCTCTCCCACTAGTCTTAATATCTCTTCGTTTGTAACCCTATCTACCCATCTGATCTTCATTATTCTCCTGTAACACCACATTTCAAACGATTCAATTCTCCTCTTTTCTGCACCAATAGTCTAAGTTTCACCCCCATAGAGTGCCACGCTCCAGACAAAGGCTTTCAAAAATGACTTCGTAATACCTAAATCTATATTCGATGTTAACAGATTCCTTTTCTGTAGAAATGCTTTCCTTTTCTGAGCCAACCTAATTTTCATATCCACTTTGCTTCATCCATCACTGGTTATTTTGGTTCCTAAGTAACAGAAGTCTCCTACTTCCTTTAGTTTTTCCCCTGCCAATTTGATGTCCATAGAGGTTTCTGATTTATTGCGGCTGCATTCCAATATTTTTATTTTACATTTATTAATTTGCATCATGAATTGATAAAGGTATCACATTTTTCAGTATTATGGACATAAGGATTCCTTTAGCCTAAAAAGTGCACGTTCAAACAGCGAACTGTTCCATAATGTAAGCATAGGTTGTTCAGATTTTAGTACTCTAACTTAGCTATATTAATCCCAGGAAAACACTCAAGCTGCACGGAGAAGTGAGTTTTCAATTGCAGCCACAAACAATTGATTACTTAGTAATTATCCCCCATGTTATGCCTTGCCTCTGGAGAACTTGTGCTGCAGAGTAATCCCGATAATAGTCCAATTAACATGGCAAATCTCCCTTTTGTGGAGGACTTAGCGAGCAATTAGCCTCACGTAAAATAGTAACTCCCAGAGTTGTGTGGCACGACCGGCATTAATCAGCACCATTGTGCCTGCCGGCCAAGTAGGACTCGATGATGGAGTAGGTGTTGCTCTTGGCTAAGACTAGAAGATAGTCAAGGTTATATAAATATGTATGGCTTATGGCTAAGACTAGATGATAGTCAAGGTTATAGATATATGTATGGCTTATGGCTAAGACTAGATGATAGTCTAGGTTTTCAGATATATACATGGATTATGGCTAAGACTAGATGATAGTCAAGGCTATATAGACTAGATAGACTATATGTATGTTCACTATTATTATATCGGTTTGTATTTGTAAGGGGAAATAACACATGGTTCACCAGCTAGCCGCTCCGAACAAAACTGTACAGCGTTGCTGAGATGGAGCCCATCACTTCCGAGCGAGGTGCGCCATGATGAGTGATGAGCTCCATTTCGGCAACGCTGTACAGCTTTCCCGGGGGCGGCTAGCTGGTGAACCATGTGTTATTTCCCTGTACAAATACAAACCGATATAAAATAAGTTAATTAATTTACGTATTTCACAGTCATATAGCATAACTTTTTGATGTATAACGATTACAACGCAACCAAGAACTACATTTTCCAACCACCCCGAGCCGAGAAAAAGTTACCTTACAAAAATGATAACAACTTTGTTTCTTGGACACACACAATTTTGAAATTAATAAACCAGTTATACAACATTCCAATGTATATTGTGTTAAAATTTGGATTCGATTTGATGACGGGTTTGTGAGATAATAATTCATAAATGTGACGCATGGTTGAAACACGCTTAAAAACGTGCACTTTTTGTGTTCCACCTGCGATAAAAAATATTAAAATATAAATTAAAAATTCTAAACCTACATGACCTAACGTAAAATATAACGAAGAAAATTATGATGTTATTGGATGTTATGTAGGTCTATTGGTTACTTCACAAACAACCTTCAAACTCGAGTACACATAATACCTTGGTCGACAGTAAGTTGGTTGCTGAGGAGAATGCGATGAGGCTGATCGCCAATAATAAAATCCTTATAATTATCCTTGCCAGCAACAATGTTTGCAATAGTTTGCAAATGCAGCTCAGGGCGATGTTCTTCATTTTGATATAAACAGCACGAAACTTCTCGAAATAAGCAATTTCTATCGCCTGTTAAAGGTACTATCCTTTGGGTTTCTATGACAGCAAACTATGCAGGGGAGCATAGAATCATTTCACCAATTACAGGATGAGCACAGACTCACTTTGCCAGCCACCGTAATGGAGGCAGTTTTAAAATTATATGTCCCGTGCATGTCAAAAAACGCATTAACATAGGGAAGCCCACTATTAAGACTATATACTTGGCCATCGCCCCAGAGATCCGGATTCATTTCGCTGCTCTGCCAATAAATTTAATTCTGGCCTGAGGGCTGGAACGATACGCACTCAGCCTCGTGAGGTAAAACTGAGGAGAGGTAGGATCGATTCCAACCTTAACTATCTTGGATGTGTTTCTCTTCGGTTTCCCACTTCCACTCCAGGCAAATACCGGGATGGTTCCTTACTTAAGGCCTCGGCGTTCTCCTTCCCAATCTTCACTTTAGTTACTGATACACACATTAATACAATCATCACAATAACACAGGTCGGTAACATCATTTTTTCTCTTAAAGACACTGTGCATATCTACAGGCCAAGAGCTTTTGTCAGAGTGCTTTACGAAGTCGAAACATGATGGTCAATGGTAAAATAATTACCGAAGGATTTCCTTATATACGACATTCTTTGTAGCCTGCGACTACTTTTTGGCACTATTGAAACTTTAAGGGCGTCGAAAGATCGCAATCTTGACATTGCAACATATAACTGGCCATGACTGAAAACTTGCTGAGGTAAATAGAGAGCTACACGTGCGAGAGTTTCCCCTTGAGCTTTATTGATTGTGATACAGAATGCCAAGCGAATTGGAAATTGACGTCTCTTAAAAGAAAATGGAAGGGGTTTGTCGGATGGTGTTAAATCAACTCGAGGGAATAGAGCTCTCTGCCCAATTTTATCTCCACTGATTATTTCCAAATCCAAGCAATTTTCATACATATTCTTTACAAATAATCTGGTTCCGTTCAGGAGCCCTTGGGAAACGTTCAGATTTCTGAGAAGCATAACTATGGCTCCAACTTTTAGAGTAAGAATACGTGGAGGCAAACCACTTAATTCCAAGGAATTCAAGAATTCTGCCGGAAATTGAAGTAGCTGGCTTTCATCTTCAGTAATTAATCTGTTAACGCTGGTGCATGTTTTTGAACTACCGGGTATAAGTTCAATGACTTTCAAATTAATTTCATTTCAGTGTTCATTTTTTGGTGTTAGAATGCATACTTTCGAGAAATTGATTATATCTTTCGTAAAAATGAATGTTTCGCCGTAAATCTCAGTCACGATGTCATCATGCGCTAAAATTCTGGGTGGTAGTTCAATAACATTTGATTCCTCACCATCTACAGAGGGGTAGTCACCGTTATCAATTTGTAACAAAAAATCAGATAATTCAATTTCTTCTGGTTTCAACCGCATGTTTTATGTAAGCAGCGTATTTTGAAGAAGGGCCAGAGAAGCATTTTAATACAGTATTTAATACAGTTTCGAATAATTCAGTGGCGGCCGGTGGTATATAAAGCTGGGTGTTGCACCAACATTTCTGATGTCGCAATTTTATATGGGAAATTTACACATGTAACAAAAATCAATTAACGTTAGATGAACTACATTTCTATAAAAACTGAAATACATGGGTTTTCCAAACTAACTGTACGTTCGACAAATAGACAAATTTTAATGGCTCTTTTGGGCTCCTTCCTATAAGAATTCATAAAAAATCATATGTATGTATTTACGCCCTATGCCTGAGTTAATTGGAAGAATTTAAAACACAGCAGGTTGTCTAAGGTTGGGTCTCTATCTCCAGGATAATAAACATTCTCAACATAAAAACATGGCAACCGAAAAGTTTGTACGTTACGAAAAATGATATTACTAACAAAGACGGGCACATATTCTGCATAAGGATAGGATTTTTTTACTATAGCTTGAACCCCATCAGAGGAACCAGCCATGAAGTGCGCTCTGTCATACGTCTGCGCAATTCATTTTTGAGGAGTTTCATTCAGTTTCTGCTTCTTTAATTAATCCAGTAAACACGCTGCTAATGTGTGTGCATCATGTTTTGTTTGCCTCTTACTACGTAACTTATCGGTACACAACAGCCATCTGAAATATGTTTGAAATATCACTAGTTTCATCTGCTATAATGGCTAAAATTTCCGATTCCTTTATTTGCTTTGATACTTCTTCTTGGCAAACCACCAACATAATCTGTAAAATTTAATTTTGAATTATTTTGGACGTTCCTTTGAAAACAGTTGCCCTTACTAAAATGACCTTTAACACAGCATCCAACTCAACGCTAAATTTAATTAGTTCTCTCAAAACACCTGGATTTGTTGATGTTACACTTTCATCATGATCACGCAAGGCCAGTTCGAAAGAGCCACAGAAACGAATACAGTTTATTACAATATTTAACACATACCTATTGTGCCTAACTTCTTCGTTATATTCCGCAATTTACCTTCTATAGACACTGTCCAATTGTGCAGCTTCGTTAACAGTTCCAAAAAGTTTCTACTTTTGGCGCCAAAGGCCACCGTAAACGACTACTAGTTCAAAACTTGGTTACTACACGCCACCGCAGTCGGCTCCTGGCGACGAACGTTGGAACCTAAGAGCGTTGTTCAAATTTTTAACCTATAATTTAGCTTCACACAGGTGTAATTAGTGGAAGATTCTTTAACATGCCATAAATCTATGACATGGAACCGCCGGCTTTACTTCCCCTCCGAAGGAATGCATACTGAGGGATTTTTAACGCTCTTAAAAATCCGACGACTTCGGCCGGGTTTGAACCCGCGATCTTGGACATAGAGGCTCAGCATGCTACCAACTACGGCACTAAAGCCACTCAGCTGAAGATTCATGTTTCTTTATTTTAGGGATTAATTTCCGTAACTCCTATTTTGGTCCACGCGGATTCTCCACCAACAAACATGGAAAACAGAATAAAGCGTTTTTAATGTCGCATTCACATAACCAATTATTATTGCCTTAAATATATCCTTTAAACGCCCTCGTAGCCTATACTTATATTTTGGACAATACTTATCTGGTAATGGTCAACCGAGTGTTTTTACTGTGAGTTTATCGTCATCAGGGAGCTGGGAAAGCTGTCTAACTAGTAAATTACTTGCTCTATTAATTTTCACTTACACTCCACAATACAATTAATGTTTCAAACTAAACATTCCGTTTAAATAAAATACTAACTTACAAGATGCACAGATGATACATCTGGGTGCTATATCGGAAAGTGGCGCGAAAGGCGAACTAACAAAACACTGAATTTTGCTAGCCTGAAATTTCGTAGTGAATGCATTGTAGTGAATCAACCAAACAATAATAATAATAATAATGCACGGTTATGTATCTGCCTGGAACCAAAATACTCAATCAACTAAATACAGAACTAATCGCAACCCAAATCCCGCAAGAACAAGAGTGGTAAAAGCAAACATAAACCGCTACAGTACACCAACAATACGTCGCAAAATAGTTCAGTCACTTATCTACTGTACTTATAGCATAGTGGCGTTCTTAGGCTCGCTTCACAGAATAATTGACAAAAATATTAAATGAAGTTATGATGAGAAAACATCTAAAAATAATTGGGTGTGAACCAATGTCTCCCTATGAAATTCCGATATTTGTACTGTTGCGGGTGGTGTAGCATTCCCTAGTGGTGTGGGAAAGAAACTACCCTTCAGGGGCGGATGACCTCGTAGTTCCGCCCCTTAAAACAACAGTAACTAACTAACTAACTAAACTACCCTTCGCGGGGTAAGAGAAATCGAGGGTGTTGTCATTTCCAAAGAGTGGTGTAGTCTAACGGTGCCATTTGGAACTGAGTGTTGCCAGGGGGCTGGCAGCTCGTCTGCAACTCCCTACTACCCATGCTGGCCAGCAAGCATGTACAAGCTTGGCCTCGTTCCTGCCGGCCGATTGTCTACTTGGGAGTCGCAACAAGAGAGCTAACCCCCTGGAGTTTGATTTGAAGGCGGCAGCTTTTATAGGTACAGTGTGAAGCATTACGATAAATAATAACAAAATATCGATGATTTAAACACATTTTTGAGTGCATTAGATCTATAAAACTAAAACATTAAAGGAAAAAAAAACGACGAATTAGTTGTAAAATTATTGGAAATTGTGCAACGCTGCAACAATATCACCAGCCGCCCTTGGAATAATTGTTTGTCGAGAAGCATGCGGCACAACAGGCAAAACCTGCCTAAAGTCTCCTCCAAGAACAGTAATTTTCCCACCAAATGGAATGTCATTACCCATAATATCTTTTAGAAGACGATTCCCACACATTAATGAATTAATATTTGCCATTGGGGCTTCATCCCATATTATGAGCCGTGCTAATCGAATATCGTCAGCTGCTTTGGAATTTAATTTTAATCCAGACACTGAACTCTCATTTAAATTTAGAGGAATTTTGAATGTACTGTGTACTGTTCGACCGTTGGGTAGCAAAACAGCGGCTATTCCGGTCCATGCTACTGATATAATATGAAGCCCTGAACTGCAGAACTTTTGTATTAAGCATCGGTAAATAAATGTTTTTCCTGTGCCCCCAGCACCGTCAATAAAGAATGCGTTCGTGACAGTTGTGTTGTTATTTTGAAGAACGCTAGTGATTTCATTAATTATTGAAAGTTGTTCCTGGTTTGCTAAGGACATCAGGTCAGCCAAATCAAAAGGGAACACTGGCTCATTAGTAGTTTGATCGTTTGAGTGTGTGTCAGTACCAACAGGCAAGTTAAATGTTGGGAGAGAAAAACCATGCAATTGCAGAGTTTTATTAATATCTCTGAGAGATAGTTGATAAGCTGTATTTTCGTCTTCAGACTTTAAATAATCTTCACAGAGAGAGTTTTTGTGCATGTCCCATAAGTGACTGACATTGCAAGGTTGATGAAATATGCATATGTAGGCGAATAACTGTCTCAGTTGGAAGGGCATTTGGAAAACCGATGCTTCCATCAAACAGCGTTGCCATTCTGAATCATCGATAAGCAAACCAAGCTTAATTGCCATATCCTTATATGTTGGGCAGGTAACACTTAGGTATGTTCGGAGATCCTCAAAGCTTGTGGCACCTACTATATGAAGTAAAAGTAAGCGCAGATGGTATCTTTCTGATTCAGATGGAGAAACATTGTACATCCGACCTATTACCTTTTCGAATCTAAGTCGTTTTCTCCAAATGCATTTGCATTTATCCCATACATAATGAACGGGTGTTTCAGGATAAATATATGCACTGCTAGTTGTTGGATTTTGGTTCAGCTGAAACCATGCAGTGAGTTGTGTACTTTTTAACTGAGCCCGTATTAATGCTTTGGGAGCATCATCGGCATGAAACAATACATCTTGTTGGTCTGGTAAATGGACAGGTAACCGGGCAACAATGTGGGACTGTTCGTGCATGTTGTAACCAAAAATCCTGTATGCAGCCTCACTTGACCCAACATATCTAGCATTCAAATACGTAGAAACTTCGTCATGATGTAGCATTCCATCGTTTGCCGTGATTTTCAAGTTAGCGCAATCATGCCCCTTATAAACATATTTATGTATGTATTTGATGCTGTGTACACTTGCACAGATTTCGACGTTAATATGGGCCTGAAAGTACATCAATAGATATCGATTGTGTGGAACAATGAAGCGATTGTCGATTTCAACATTGGTGCCTTGTACTCGTTTAGTATATGATCTTCCATTCTGTCGCCTACGGTGAAGTGGATAGCCGTTCACATTCTCTTTAGTTTCTGGCACAAAGTCTTTTGGAAAACCCTTCTTACATCTTCCATCCTTCATGCAAATTGAATTGGGATTCAGAAGGCCGCAAGGTCCATGTACCATGTGTGTCTTTACTAAGTTGTAGAATGTTGTATTGGAAGGATCTGGTATTTCTGCAGAAACTGTCATATCAATATCAGATATTTCTTGTAATTTACAACTGTCTCGAAGAAAAACCAGTAAGTGTATATGAGGTAAACCTCGCTTCTGGAACTCAACCGTGTATAAGAAAGTTTGTACCTCGCCAAAAATTTGCTTTTGATTTATTAATCGCAAGAGTTCCTTCACTTTCGCATGAAAAACGCAAATAATGACATCAGGTCTATTGTTTGCATTTTTATAAGGTTGGAGGCTAGTAGTAATTTCAGGCCATGATGGGTTGCAAGTGAAAGTTATGAAGAGGTCTGGCTTGCCAAATATTCTCACAATTGCCATTGCATCCGGTTAATTTTGCAACATATTTCGGGGACTACCAATAAAAGTAGAAGGCAAAATAACTATGCGACCAGCTCTTAAACTTTCACTTTCAGCTCTAAAGTGTAAAGCATCAGCAAGACCAACGTAGGTATCGACACGCAATTTCGTTTGTTGATTGCGAATATATTTTAGTATATCTCCTTCTTTTCAACAATAATAGTCAACTATTAATTGTTTTGTACGTTTACCTGCATTAAGTAAAGGGTTGAAACTTTCTGCGGGAGGACAACCTCGAATCGACAGCCTATACAAAATATATTCACGCATTGTCATATTTTGCCTAACGTTCGTCTTACGTTTCCCTCCTTTTGGCAGTGAAATATGCCACCTTGTTTCTCCGCAAGGCCAGATTAAAACGTAAGTTAATGGATCACAATGCGTAGCCTACTGTCAACATCAATTTTCTTGAAAACTCCCTGATTGGAAAATACGGCTATGTGGCGGTGTGAAGCCGGAGCACCGTCTGGTGTTCCAAAAATAGCTGCAATCTCTGAGGAGGCTGGGTAACGTCTAGGATCTTCTTGAGGTTCATGGTAAAAGCGCATGACCAAATCTAACGGTTGACGTTTTTCTCTTAAAGCCAGTTCATTTTCTTTGCATATTTTTGAATGCATTGTCTTATACAGTTGAATGTAAGGGTTATTCTCTTGCAAAATATTATTTAGAATATGAAATGTACCCTCCCTGATGCAAGAATTCGCTCGATTTGCTAGTCTGATTTGATTAGCTTCTGAGCAGTCTAATATATACAACTGGCCGTAACAACTGTCGCTTATATTTTTGGAATATATGGAAGAAATGCGATGATGTACAATTCCTGAAATTTTAAAACAATATGGACCGTGTTTATGTGGTACGGTAACATTGGCACCAAAGGAAACGAAGGGCATAGAATTGTTGTACAGCCGGATATTATTTCCGAAGTTCCTTAAGGTATCATCATTTCCAGTGAAAAATGGTTTAAGCCTGTCAAGTATTTTATATTCCGGCAGATCAATTTTACCATTGCAACAGCAAAGGCCAAAGTAACCAAGCGTAGTTTTTTTTCGCAAGAGAAGATCAATGCAGAACAATGTTTACATTCGTTCGTCAAGGACCCAACGCTGTATGGCATAATATCTGGCATTGTTTCTGAAATTGCAGATTTATATTGTATATTAAAAGTGATTTCGCCTTTTCTCCGATTTCTCATTGTTTTGCGTCTATTTGTAGTTTCCACACGACCGGTTAATGTTCTTTTTCGTCGAATGCGTCTATTTACAGTAGGATTTATCCCCAAATTAATGTCGTATTCGATCACACTATAGTGTCCTGCATCAACGAAGTCGCTAAACAATAAATAAATAAATAAATTGTTATGCACTCTAAACAAATACCGTAACCATTAAACAATTGGCTTATACAATGTAGTTCAACATGACCAGCGTATTCACCGTTCAGGGACATAAATTTTCATACTCAAGTTGGTTGTTGAGGGGAAGGCGATAAGACTCATCGCCAATAATAAAATCCTTATAAATATTCCAGTCAGCAACAATTTTTGTAACAGTTTGCAAACGCAACTCACTATGACGTTCTTCGTTTCGATATAAACAGTACGAAACTGCTCTAAATAAGCAATTTCCGTCAATTTCTGATGCAATTCTTCGGATATCCATGACAGTAAATTATGAAGAGGAGCATAGTACCACTTCGCCAGTCACCTTAATAATGGAGTCAGTTTTATAATTATATTTCCTGTGCGTGTCAAAGGTCGTATTTACACAGGGAAGCCCACTCTTAAAGCTGGCAATGAATTATTGAGACAAACCGGCCCAGTAATTCTGCGTAGTCACTTTCTAGTATGCCATAGTTGAAAATGAAAATCCACAGCCTGCTTACAGTCTCCGACCGGGTCAGGAATGGAATGAATGAAGCCCCCAGCGGCGAGGATATGAACTATGCTGGCTGCCGAGGCCTGACGCACTCCTCTGGGGCGGTGATTAAATGAATGACAGATGAAATGAAATGATAGTGGAGAGTGTTGCTGGAATGAAATTTTGACAGGGAAAACCGGAGTACCCGGAGAAAAACCTGTCTACCTCCGGTTTGTCCTGCACAGATCTCACATGGAGTGACCGGGATTTGAACCACGGACCCAGCGGTGAGAGGCCGGCGTGCTGCCGCCTAAGCCACGGAGGCGTCTATGCCATAGTTATGGTATATAAAATGAAAGGTTTAACAATTCGTAGAAGCAGCGATATGTGTTCTCGACAGACAACGACTGACCTGGACTGACCACCAAAGACTATATAACAGAAAGATCGGAAACACAATACAAATGGCGGTTCCAATATTCGACTGCAGCGGCATCTGCTACTGAAACATAGAAGTTAATTTTGAAAACAACGGAATCAAAAATAGGCCTACATTTGTAATATCAGAATTTCAACGTAGGCCTACTGTATATTATGGCCGTATAACTGGTAAAGGTACAGTTCATTAGTGGAATTTCATGTAACAACATTTTGGACATGCTTTGTATGTTTATAAGGCAAAGAAAGAACTCAGAAAAACAAATGAGTACCGTAGCACATGGCGCGATTTGAAGACACTCGGAAGTAAGTCGCTCAGGCGTGTGGATTCTAATGTGTTGCAATTCGTACAATCCTTGTTTCACGGCTTAACAGTTATCCCATGTGCAACAATATGCCAAAACTTCTGTAGCAATAAAGATAAATAGCCTACCGGTATTGCAAATGTAATCTGTCGAATGTTGGAACTTATAAAGCGTTTTAATGAAATTACCATAGCGTTTTAAATTGAGATGGGAACGCAGAATTCCTTAGTTTACGGGAATGCCAAAAGTTAAATATGTTTTGACAATATAATAGCAATTGCATGAAAGGAAAATACGGAAATAAATAAAAATAAAAAAACATGCCGGAGGTGGGATTCGAACCCCTCACATTGGGCGATGCATAAATTAAGAGTTAACGGCGCTGCACCTGACCTACCGAACCACTGGTAATTGGCACGCAATATTAAGTTAGTTAAACATCATGCACTCTCAAAATTTGATGTCAGTTTACGTTTTTCAACATTTTCTGTCTGGTATAATTATATTCCAGGTATATTATGGAAACGTCATAAACAACGTTCCCTTCCATTATAATTCTTATACATAACTATGGAATTAAAACGCGGTGGACTTGTAACCGCCATGACTGTCATCAGGCAAGGCGATTGTGCGCATGCGTGATAGGCAAGATTTCTGAATTTTTGTTTATTAATTTAAAAATATTCTGTAACATATGTTTATTTTAAAGACACTCTGCAAATCTACAGGCCAATAGCTCTCGTTAGAATGCATGACGAAGTCAATCGGTTAAGACGTTATCTCATTCTCGATGTAACAAAAATCGCCTTAGTGTTTTAAATATATAGTCTAGATGATGATTTGCTAACACGCTATACCGAAGTCAGTTAAAAACACTTTTTGTTAGGGACGTGTTTGGATCTGGGTTAGAGCGTTAGTCTCTCACGCGGTTGTCTGGAGTTCAAAACCTAAGAAGTTAATTTTTGCTTTTTTACCTGAATTCCTTTACAAATGACGTGGACGAGTTCTCTCCACAGTTACTAAATAAAATGCTATTTTAGTTCAATGGAGAGGCTAATGTATACACTCAATTATTAACCCAGGAGTGGTGACGTGGGGTCTTTTGTGACCGGGCACAAATTTATTTTGTTTGAGTGTGCTTCTTTCTAAACTTGGACTCCTTGGCTACCACATACCTCTCCCCACAAGCCTTGCCGTTAGTCTGAGGTCAGTAACATTGTAGTGAAAGGTGTTCATTCTTAGAAAGAGGTATTATTGTCCAGCGGTGCGTGTGAGAGAACTTCTTAGTTGATTTATTGAAAGCCTGCTTTTTCGAAAGTTTTATAAATATTGGTTGGATGGTTCCTTGGGGTTTCATTTAGCTACTGGGTACATCGTAATAATTAGCTGCGTGAACTCATTGGGCGTATAACATTTGTTTCATAACCTGTGCTAGTGTGGTATCTATGGATTCATGTATATTGTTTGGTAACCTATTCTGTGAAGCTAATATGCAATTATTTTCAATAAAATATCATGCATTTCTGTTAATAAACCCAACACATCAATGTATGAGGAACTAACTCACAAGGAGAGGTCGCCAAGTGGTTTTCTAGAAAAGTGTTCAAATTTGGAGGGTTTGCTCTTTATAAGAAAATATTTTGGCCATGTTCGAGCGTTTTTGTCAATGGGCCTTAGTGTGTTCAAAATTGAACGTTTAAAATCAATCCTCAAACTTTTGTTGTCCTATTCCCGCTCACTTTCCCGGCACGTTTCCGTGGCGTAGTCGCTAGTGCATTGACGTGGGGAAGTAAAGGTTTCGAGTTCGAGTCACACCTTCGTCAGGTTTTTTTTACAGTTCTTCTTCTTCTTCTTCTTCTTCTACTTTCGATTCGGCCATCTAAGGACCACGTCATTTCAACTGCTTCTTGTTGCATCGAGCTTTAACATCCTCCCAGTACTTTCGCATTAGTTCTCGATGCTGTTGTTTCCGTTCCCCAGTCCACTTCTTGCCAGTTGGAAGCTTTGGCTTTTCTTGGAAACATCGGTGTGCTGTCAGTTTTTGTTTAAGTGTGGCACGTTCCCAAATATCGTTGCCTGTAATTCCCACTTCTTGTAAATCTTTGTCCACCTCAGTGAACCAAGCTCCCTTGGTTTTCTTTTTACTGTTATTATTGTCTTTTGCGTCGCCTCCGTAGCGTAGCGGTCAGCATGGTTAGCTGCCGCCTCGGAGGTCCTGGGTTCGATTCCCGATTTCGTGGCAGAGCCGGGAATCGAACCCAGGACCTCCGGGGCGGCAGCTAACCATGCTGACCGCTACGCTACGGAGGCGACACCATAATTATCGTCAGTAATTATCGGATATATCTAAGGCTGAACTGTGCTCATGGGAAATTAGTTGATGACCTGCTGGGTAACACTAGGAGATTAGTCAGTAATAACATCTCCAGCACATTGATGTCTCTCTATAACACTCACCTGCCTTCAGTGGTCCCATCGTACCATTGAGACGTACTGGATCGAACGTTTATGGGTCGATTAGTGGCTCCGACAAGAAATTAATCGGTCGGAGCTGACAATTTTGAAGTCAGTTTTCACTACTTTTCTGGAGACAGATAAAACGTCATTGACAGAACAGAACTTAACAAACACACTATATTAGTCATCTATGTTGTGAAGCAACTATTCTGGTTATATTTGTGTTAGCGGAATAGCAATTTTAATTTAATAAACATATTTTTCTAATCAATGTTGCAAACGTGACTTAATGCCTTTCAGCTCCGTGGTCAGTTTAGTGTGACATAAAGCCATCCAGAATAAATATTTCACATGATATTTTACCATAAAATGGATTTGTAACATAGAAACCATCTAAACCCTGTACAAATGTAATTTACAATAGCACAGTAACACGCGGGAATCTTGCAGTGTGGCCAACATTAAGTACTGAATACGGCACTGAAAGGCAGCTTAATGCTTTTCTCCTCTGATCGTACTACATGTAGCAGTATAGAGAAGGCTGACTTAATTCTTTCCCAAGCCATTCCGAGGCCCTAGGGTCAATACTTCAAAATACTAAATCTTTAAAAATGTACCATTTCTGACTTAAAACTTTTCAGCTCCGACCGATTCAATTGCATTTCTGTTTCCAATATTGGAACGGGGAATGCTCAGCCTTGATAGTCAAAAGTGTGAAGATTCGATTCTCACCTCAGTCATCCTAGAGTGCTATCCCACTTCTACTCCAGACAAATGCTAGGCCATGACCGCCTCCTTCTAACCCCCAGCCTTAATTTAATGGGCACACGGTACTAAAAAGGAAGCTTTTAATTTTACTTGACCGTTAATCTCATGATTATGATACATCCAACACAATAACACAGGTTATCATACAGATTCTACTTACACCTAAGTAGACGGGTCTACATGATCATGATTTTGCAAAGCCCATAAATTAAATAATAATTAAATCCCTGTGTGGATGCGGATATCCGCAACATTTTTCGTGAAACGGATATAGTTTGCATGGGTGTGTGGATGCGGGGTGGATGTGGATAACAGTCGTGTGGATGCGGGGTGGATGTGGATAACAGTCGTGTGGATGCGGGGTGGATGTGGATAACAGTCGTGTGGATGCGGGGTGGATGTGGATAACAGTTGTGTGGATGCGGGGTGGATGTGGATAACAGTCGTGTGGATGCGGGGTGGATGTGGATAACAGTCGTGTGGATGCGGGGCGGATGAGGATAACAGTCGTGTGGATGCGGGGTGGATGTGGATAACAGTTGTGTGGATGCGGGGTGGATGTGGATAACAGTCGTGTGGATGCGGGGCGGATGTGGATAACAGTCGTGTGGATGCGGGGTGGATGTGGATAACAGTCGTGTGGATGCGGGGCGGATGTGGATAACAGTCGTGTGGATGCGGGGTGGATGTGGATAACAGTCGTGTGGATGCGGGGCGGATGTGGATAACAGTCATGTGGATGCGGGGCGGATGTGGATAACAGTTGTGTGGATGCGGGGCGGATGCGGATAACAGTTGTGTGGATGCGGGGCGGATGTGGATAACAGTCGTGTGGATGCGGGGCGGATGTGGATAACAGTCGTGTGGATGCGGGGCGGATGTGGATAACAGTCGTGTGGATGCGGGGCGGATGCGGATAACAGTCATATGGATGCGGGGTGGATGCGGATAACAGTCGTGTGGATGCGGGGCGGATGTGGATAACAGTCATGTGGATGCGGGGCGGATGCGGATAACAGTCGTGTGGATGCGGGGCGGATGTGGATAACAGTTGTGTGGATGCGGGGCGGATGCGGATAACAGTTGTGTGGATGCGGGGCGGATGTGGATAACAGTCGTGTGGATGCGGGGCGGATGTGGATAACAGTCGTGTGGATGCGGGGCGGATGTGGATAACAGTCATGTGGATGCGGGGCGGATGTGGTTAACAGTCATGTGGATGCGGGGCGGATGCGGATAACAGTCGTGCGGATGCGGGGCGGATGTGGATAACAGTCGTGCGGATGCGGGGCGGATGTGGATAACAGTCGTGCGGATGCGGGGCGGATGTGGATAACAGTTGTGTGGATGCGGGGCGGATGTGGATAACAGTCGTGTGGATGCGGGGTGGATGTGGATAACAGTCGTGTGGATGCGGGGCGGATGTGGATAACAGTCGTGTGGATGCGGGGTGGATGTGGATAACAGTCGTGTGGATGCGGGGCGGATGTGGATAACAGTCATGTGGATGCGGGGCGGATGTGGATAACAGTTGTGTGGATGCGGGGCGGATGCGGATAACAGTTGTGTGGATGCGGGGCGGATGTGGATAACAGTCGTGTGGATGCGGGGCGGATGTGGATAACAGTCGTGTGGATGCGGGGCGGATGTGGATAACAGTCGTGTGGATGCGGGGCGGATGCGGATAACAGTCATATGGATGCGGGGTGGATGCGGATAACAGTCGTGTGGATGCGGGGCGGATGTGGATAACAGTCATGTGGATGCGGGGCGGATGCGGATAACAGTCGTGTGGATGCGGGGCGGATGTGGATAACAGTTGTGTGGATGCGGGGCGGATGCGGATAACAGTTGTGTGGATGCGGGGCGGATGTGGATAACAGTCGTGTGGATGCGGGGCGGATGTGGATAACAGTCGTGTGGATGCGGGGCGGATGTGGATAACAGTCGTGTGGATGCGGGGCGGATGTGGATAACAGTCGTGTGGATGCGGGGCGGATATGGATAACAGTCGTGTGGATGCGGGGCGGATGTGGATAACAGTCGTGTGGATGCGGGGCGGATGTGGATAACAGTCGTGTGGATGCGGGGCGGATGTGGATAACAGTCGTGCGGATGTGGGGCGGATGTGGATAACAGTCGTGTGGATGCGGGGCGGATGTGGATAACAGTCGTGTGGATGCGGGGCGGATGTGGATAACAGTCGTGCGGATGCGGGGCGGATGAGGATAACAGTCGTGCGGATGCGGTTAACGTTTCGTTTATCCGCACAGGGCTCTAACAATAACCACAACACTCACTCTCTTGAAGTAAAACTCAGTAAAGAGACGGGTTCAATTTCCAATTCAGTTGTCCTAAAAGTGGATTTCCGTTGTTCCCGACTTCTAGTACAGACAAATGCTGCGATGGCACAGAGGTAATTAGACTCATAAAAAAAAATTAAATCAGTTGCAATTTTTTAAAATTAAAAATCATTTTATTTTATTTTTATTAATGTTTTGTTCGCTATGGACTTACAACGTTTCCCATAAGGAACTGCACATGTAAACTATGGAAAATGGAGATTCTGAGGGATACCTGAGCTGGTTCTATTTCCTCTTTCTTCATCGACTTTGGAATGTACCCTCTAAATCAGGGGATTTCAATCCATGCTCCATGAATCCTATAATAGTTCCTGAACGGACGATCAGTAATAAAAGGCTTCCAATCGCTCTTCACTAAATACACGCGAAATCTAGAATAAAGTAATCAATACAAAATCGTGTGGAATTGCGCATTAATAGGACTCCTCTTTCAGTGAAAATTCTAAAACATAATTTGACTGTACTGTGAATACTCGTTTGTAAAGTTCTCAAAATGATAGGGGTCGCTTGGTGTTACGCACACAACAAAAGTAATAAAAGGACTGACTGTTGTTCTTACTTGAACTTGCTCAAATCTTCAGCAACATACAAGCAATCCCCCACATTGAAGTGTAATTTGTAACTTTCTTCAATTGCTGAAATGCCATATATTTGTACTTATCTTAAAATATTCAATATTCAAAATATTACTTATTTCTTTATTTATCTCACTTATCACATCCACAACTCTTCTTCTCATTCTGTTTCGTTTGAAACATAACAACCAAAGTATTCCTTCGTTCACCATCTACAAACATAACATCATCTCAGTATCAATACTATTCTAGTATCAAAGCCCAGTTAACATTGTTTGTTACCCACATGGTGGACTGTAACCACTCGATACTATGTATTGCCCAGGTGAAATGTGGCCATTTTGTACCCTCAATTAACCGTACAAAGGAAAAACCCGAGGATGAGCTATGCAACTGAATAATATCGATTACAGTACGTTTCTTAACGGAAAATATAATTACATGTATTGGTTAAACAGTTTTAATAGTTTTAAGAGGCCTCGCAACCATTTTCACTGTACTAAATCATAAGAAAAGTAATAAGGAAATGATGAAAAACTGATATCGAGTTTAATAATTTGCATACTTCTATAGCCCTAAATATAAATTCACACTATGATAGTGTTCACAATAACACAGATTATCGGACAGATGCTACACTCACCCAAGTACACAAGGTTAAATGTCACGAACACCTATACTTGGAATACATAAATACTTGGTTGACACATACTACTGTAAGACACTCAGGAATAGCAAGATTAGTAATGGAAGGAAGGGTCGAGGACAAGAACTGTAGGGGTAGACCAAGGTTAGAATATGTTAAACAGATTGCCTCGGATGTAGGGTGTGGTAGCTATGTGAGATGAAACGATTAGCTCAGAACAGGGAGACATGGAAGTGCTGTATCAAACCAGTCAAAAGATTGAAGACTCAATCAACAACAACAGTACCTTCTGACAGGCCACGGCCGCTTCCTTCCACATTCTTGCCCAGTTTCATTCATCTTCATCCATTCCATCTCTCATCCCGACGCGAAGGTCGAACACAGGCGTCGACTAGAAAGACCTGCACTCGGCCTCTCAGGAGGCTACACGACAAAAGAAATAAAAAATCATAAGAATTACTTTAACAAGTCTCTCTTAAGTTAACAGCCCTGGGCCTGATGTGCAGCAACTCGCCAATCTTCTCTATTCTCCGCCACCCTCTTCAATTCACGATGTGATTTTGTGTTCGTGTCTGTCATTATCTGTGAGATGTATGCAAGTGGTGTCTTTCTCTTGACTCTTGCTAGCAGGCTATTATGTCCGGGAATATGTTTCAACATATTTGCTTGTCTTGTTTTCAGACTCTTCAAAAAGATTCTACTTTCTCCTGCTCTCCTGAATACCTCTTCATTTCTCATATGTTGTATCCAACTGACCTTAAGCATTCTTCTCCAGCACCAAGCCCTAAAAGCCATCAACTTCTTCTCTTCTGACTTCCCTATTGTCCAGGTCTGACTACCATACAAGGCCACACTCCACACGTATGTCTTCAACAGTCTTTTCCTTATTTTTAGGTCTATACTTCTGGATGTGAAGAGATTCTTCTTCCTATAAAAGGCGTTCTTTGTCTGAATAATTCTACTCCAAATTTCTAGTTTGCTGGTTCCGTCATACGTTATCAAGCTTCCTAGATACTTATATTCCTTCACTTGTTGCATTCTATCATTCTCGATATAAATTGCTGGTGCTCTTCTATGATCTTCCTGGTTCCGTCAAGTATTTTTGTTTAATTTTTATTCATCTTCATGTTAAATTCGTTTTTAAGGATATTATTCATTGCATGAAATATCTGTTGAAGATCATCTTCATTATCTGTTGTTAAAGCAATGTCATCTGCGAATCGGATCATGTCAATCTTTTCCCCATGTATATTTACTCCAACTTGAATCTCTTCTCTTATCCTACAACAAGAACACCTCAAAATATCCAGTGAGACAGGACTTATCATCCCTGGTTGAAGCGTGTTTCTTGGCAGTCGTAAAGTGCGGAATACATCGTGAAGGGATAATGGAGTATTTAGCTGAATGATCGGAAAGTTCATCTCTTAAGGCAAGCTCTTTAGAAGTGAGGCAGGGGGTATTACATTGTTAATAATTAAAGGGGGAAAGATTCAATATTAGGATACAAGCTACATTAAGTTCCCTTCGAGCGCGCTCCGTTAAACAGCTTACAGCAGACTTTAAACGCTGCTTTACCTCACGGCAAAAGGGACCTTCTTATTACTTAGCGGCGCGTGAAATAAGCTGGCATTAAGGTTTATACATTCATAATATGAAACTGCGGAAATACAATCCACGGGGAGAGTTCATAAATCTCCCGAGCTCTTAAGGGAAGTTAATTATCCAGCACATGCGTTGTAAAGTGACTCTCTTTGGAAGTCACTACAACTTGGTAAATATAAACAAGAAATATAACTCCAGATTTATGTGAAATTTACTTCCCTCTCCACTTGGAGTAAGTTAACTTTATTCTCAATTGCACAGGCTCTCAAGATTGTTACTGAACGTGCGCAAATACTTGACTGGTTTCCAGCTTGAAGACCAGCCGCTACATGTTAACTGAACGGTAAGGCTACCTTTAAGCAAACAGACTTCTTGTCTTAAGGCTTTCACGTCCCGGAATACTTCATGCTTTTGGGATATTGCCATGTGAACAATTTCCATACGAGAGTCTTAATTACCATTATAGGCGAGTTGCATACGACTGTTTATGTTCGACGATAATTATTATAACTATGTTATGTCCGAACATGAATATTCATAAATATCTGTCGAGATTTCGCCAGTTTTATGTACTAAAGAGAGCGCATGGGACGCAGAGAATACCTTGTATTTGACCATGGCCTCCTCGATTACCCCCACTATGACACTAAGCCAAACAGTGAAATTTAAATTAGAAGGCCTTGGAACTCAGCGCAGGTGCGATGCTATCCTTACCTAATTGGTCAAATAACTGTTTCTTGAGCTCTGATTGGTGGGAGAAACTGTCCCGTAGTGAAAACTTGTAATATAATGAGCCTCATTATAAAACAGTTTTCTGACATATAATATTTACATTTCCACATCCTCGAGGTTAAAACTCGAAACGTTTCGAAGGAATCTTGCCTCCTTTTTCAATAGAATTAAAACAATGTGTCCAAAGAAAGTGTGTCAATGAGTTTACAAAAACTAGAGAAATTCCCCTGTTCGTCACCAGAGAGCAGCCAGGACCTTGGTAGAAAAACGCGCCATATTAATAAGAACAGCGGACAGAGTAGTAAGTAAGGAGAAGGTAAAGGTGGGTGGGGGGGGGGGGGATATTTTGAGACTCCTTGAAGAATGTGGATGTCCAAATAATGACGAAAATGCCATGATTTGATCTCCTTTGTTCGTTACTGGAGGTGTTTACATGTGTTTTTTCGCCGAGGCCTATATGACGTTGGGTATCGTACAGATACACTTCTCTTATGTTTGTGTTTCCTTATATCCATCCATCCCTATCTCCCCCACCCTTTCTCCTTATTTGGACATCCTCATTCTTCAAGGAGTCTCAATTTCCCCCCCCCCCCCCCCTGCCCCCTCTTTACCTTCTCCTTACTTACTACTCTGTCCGCCGTTCTAATTAATATGGCGCGTTTTTCTACCAATGTCCATAGAGTATTTTCTGGCGGCTGCTCTCTGGTGATGAACAGGGGAATTTCTCTAGTTTTTGTAAACTCATTGACGTACATTATTTGGCCGCATTGTCTTAATTCTATTGAAAAAGGAGGCAAGGTTCATTCGAAACGTTTAGAGTTTTAATAGTACATTATGCAACGAGCCTATAATGGCAATAATTAAGACACGAGTATGTTTATGCGAGTTGCATACGACTGTTTATGTTCGACGATAATTATAACTTTATTATATGTCTTAACATAAATATTCATAAATATCTGTGGGATTCAGTTACTTCAGTTAGTGAACAGAGTGCGCTGGCTTTGGTGACTGAACAGAGCGCATGCGTGGGTCAAGGCACTCCGAAAGCAGAGACCATTCACTTTGCTTGCCAACACAGAAATATGTTGGATTTTGAGCGCATGAGTGAAGGTATCCTTACATAATTGGTCACACAACTGTTTCTTGAGCTCTGATTGGTGGGAGAAACTGTTTCATAATGAAAAATAGTGTTCTAATGAGCCTCATTATGATACAGTTTTCTGACACATATTGTTTACATTTCGTCATCGTAGAACATAAATTTCATTTTCACAGAGCAATATCCCAAACGCATGAACAATGTTCACAGACTTCTTGTCTGCCAGTTTTGTACTGCATATGGCAGCATGGTACAACAATCAGCGTTAACATGGAAGGTCGCAGAGTCAGGCTATCTCGTGATCCGGACTAGGAGAGGGTTTAAACTATGTTTGGTTAATACAGTAATAATATAATAATTTGAAATTAATCGAAAAGGATTAAGCGATTTATCAAATGACTGTTCAATCGATTATTTGACTAACCGAATTATACAGGGTTATGCAAATTATTAGGTTCCATATCAGATTTTCATCATTTCTTTAATATTTTTTAGCCTACTTTTCACATTTTGCAAAAATTAGGAAAAAGTAGACTTATGAGATCGATCCGGGAAAATGTGGGTCTGTCTGTCTGTGTGTGTGTCCCCCTCTATCAACTCCTAAACGGCTGCAGCAATCAAAACCAAATTTAGTATGAGTAAAGATGTGCACCGGAATAGCTCACGTCCATATTTGAAAATGATGTCAGTGCTACCAACTGCTGAAAAAACGCACTAGAAATTTGAGCTCCATGTTGGATATCATGCAAGGTATGCATGGGAGCTATTCCAAAATTGGCACACATGTAGATAATACTATTTCAGTTTAATTTGCAGGAGGCCAACCATGACAGTGTTGCCAAAATAATTTAAACCTTCTGATAGGTCCAATGTTTAAATGCATATAACTTCTACACTATCAATTGGATTTCAACCAAATTTTGTATGTAATATCTGTACATAAACAGATATGACTGAGCGTATTCTTAACAGCCACCAGAGCTGCCAACTGTTAATAATTGCTCTATATATTTTTTTAAATCCAAATATCAATATATCAGAAAGTATGCAAGCCAACAGCTTTAAACTATGCACACGTATATTCTGACATTTTAGATTAATTTGGAGTAACTTATATACGTCAGTTCTACCAACATGATTATAAGCCTGCTGATAGTACCAATTTTTAAATACATGTAACTTCTATACTATCAGTTGGATTTCAACCAAATTTCGTATGTGCTATGTGTACCATACCAGATATGACTATAAGTACTGTTAAGAGCAATCAGGGCTGCCAACTGTTAATAAATGCTGTCTATAGTCTTTTTACCCTAATATCAATATATCAGAAAGTATGCAAGCCAACAGCTCTATACTTTGCACACGTATAGCACCTGACATTCTAGATTGATTTGGAGTAATTAATACAAGGCAGTGCTGCCAACATGATTCTATGCCTGCTGATATGTCCAATTTTAAAATACATGTAACTTCTATACTAACAAATGGATTTCATCCAAAATTGGCACAACAAGATATCATAATAATTCAGATTATTTCTGATCAGCACACGCATGGTATTGTTGGCAACATGCTTTTATGCGTGCTGATAGATCCAGTGTCTAACTGCATGTAACGTCCATTGGGCTTCAACCAAATTTTGTATTCTGTACCTTAAGAGGTGGAACTAAGAATATATTCAGTCACCAGGGCTGCCAACTGTAGTGCTCTATCAGGCTACATTATACCAGGTATATTTTGAACTAATTAGATATTTCGATATTACCAACTTAATTTCGTCATTATTCTAGATAGGTTCATATACTGTAGAATAATCATTGCCATGAAAAGTAGGCTGTATAGTTCTTCGAACTTCTTGTTTATGATTTAATACAGTGAAAATGGTTGCAAGGCCTCTGAAATTATAAAAAATGTTCAACCAATAGTTGTAATTATATTTTCCTTTAAGAAACGTACATTCAAATTATGTTTGATAATTTTTGGGGCAATTTTTCAGTGTCGCGTTACTAACAAAATTAAAAATACATTTCAAAATCTGTGTGACTGCTTTGATGCAGCTCCTCATGCCTCCCTGTCGTGAGCTTATCGTTTTATCTCTAAATAGCTAGTACACCTTACATCTGAGGAAACCAGGCTGACGTATTCTAACCCACCCTTACAGTTCTTGTCCTCTATAACTATGTTTGCTGTTACTGTCTGCTTTAGTATGTGTCCTACCAACCTATCTCTTTTCTTCATTAGTAGTCACCAAAAATATCTCTCCTCTCCCACTCGTCTTAATACCTCTTCATGTGTTAACCTATCTGCCCATCTGATCTTCATCATTCTCCTGTAACACCACATTTCAAACGCTGCAATTCTCCTCTCTGCTGCTGCACCAATAGTCCAAGTTTCACTTCCATAGAGCGACGCTCCAGACAAAGGCTTTCAAACTGACTTTCTAATACCTAAATCTATATTCGATGCCAACAGATTTCTTTTCTGTAGAAATGCTTTACTTCCCTGAGTCAACCTACTCTTAATAACCTCTTTGCTTTGTCCAATATGAAATTATCTTATTTTACTGTTTCTTTTACCGGTTCCTCAACAAAGGAATTTGAATTTGGCGTTTGTGAAATCCCATCCCACCTAATTCGTTCTAAAAATTCAGCTCACCAGTTGACGGCTAAGAAAATAAAATTATTAATCTTTTCTTGGTGTTGGAAGGTTGGTATTACTGATATTTTATGGTGTAGCACGTGGCGGGCTACGATCCACTGCCCCAACACCATGCATGACTCGTGTGGGTTCGAATGAGGAGATATGGACTAATAACTAACAAGTAGGGTGCATGTTAAACAGGCTGAGCATATGTTTGCTCTATGAGGCTCGTAGTTTGATCTCCTTTCCACCTGTGTTTGTCATGTACTCTGTCTATGTTCGATTGTAGTTCAAACACGGAACATAAACCCGGATATAATGATGAACACAGAGAGAACTCAAAAGAAGATGATGATGATGATGATGATGATGATGATAATTTTTGTTTTAAGGGGCCTAACATCTGGGTTATCGGCCCCTAATAGTTCCGGTGATAGTGAAAGATGAGATGAGAATGAAAACTATAACTAATACTAACTACAGACTTACATACTAGAAGAAGAAATGGTAAACAAATAAAGGATAAGGTAAATAAAGGACACGAAGAAATGAAATGCCCTCAACCCTTGAAGAATCGGGATTGAGGGACTTGGAAGGAAGGAGAGCCATGAAAGGCAGATAGGAAAGGGAAAGAGGAGAGGGCCCGCCCCCAAGTTAGAGGAAAAATGGGATAAAACGGACCCAGTTCAGGAATCCCTCGGGGTCACCAACTCCCAATCTCACCAGCCGTGAGCCCTTGAGAGTGTGCAATATCCAGAGTGCACCAGAAGTGGTGGGGCTACATACACCCAGCCTCCATGAGGGCCTTGAGCAGAAGGCAGGAGATAACATGAAAAAAAATAAGGCTGACACCCCGGAGAATGAGGGTATCAGGAAAGATGAGACAAGGGCCAATTAAGGCTGGAAAGTGAAAGACTCCCTAGGCCTCAGATACCCTAATACCGTCGGGGTCGGAAGGGAACAAGAGTTGACCTAGAGAGGTCGACAGGAAAGAAGGCGGGAGGAGCCCGGCACAAGTAAGTGGAAGCAATGCTGGACTCAGCTGGGGTCCCGTGGTCGTCAACCCACGTCCTACTACATGTGAGCTCCTGGGGAGAAACTCAAAGGATATTTGGAGTACGTTATCAACATTTCTCTCATATATCAATTTGCCGCTCCCATTACATAGGCCTACCTACCAATCCACTATTGGATAATTTTTCAGAAGCCTCAAACATTTACTTCTATTCAAAACGCAATTGCACAGAACTAACTTAAAGTTGCGTTCGCACCAGCGGCACACAAGGTTACGATATCAAATCCTCTTGCTGTCACTTGGCTTTTAAGGGTTCTTGAACATCAGATTTACATGTACGTAAATACATGTTCCAATACTGCGAAGTTCCTAAAAGTTTGGTTGGCTGGTTCCTCAGTCTAGGGGCCGCGGCAACTTGGTCATGTAGCCCCCGTGTACTTTGTGTGTGTGTAGAATCTGTGTGATAACCGGTATTAATTGTGGTGGCTGTATTAGTGTGTGTTATCTCTACTTCTGGCAAGGACTACAGACGATCAAATTTAACTATTTCCTACATTCTACATTCTACCGTCAACGGAACCGAGCTGTGAACTTGGGTACTAGATGCCACCACAACTGGCACCGGGCGAACGTAGGAACTTAAGAGCATTAATCAAACCTAATCTACACATTTTGCTTCACACACGTTTAGTTAGTCGAAGGTTCTTCTACATGCCAAAAATCCATGACATGGGCCCGCCATCTTTAGTTCCGCTTCGAAGGAAGGCATACTGAGGGATTTTCATGCTCCTAAAAATCAGGCAACTTTGGCCGGGTTTGAACCCTCGACATTAGGCGGGAAAACAGGGATTTACGAACTTACGCAATCTAAACATTGTATGTTGTAATTCATAAACATCGTATATTTATTAAGCCTAAGTGAGCAGGTTCTGAAGAAAGACGATCGAAAAATGTCATCCAATTAAGTTACTCCCCCGCTTTTTCGTTCATTTATGAAACAATTAGTCCGTGAAGAACTATACAGCCTATTTTCATATATCCTACTCATGTTTACTGAATGTATCAACATATAAAATTTCAGTTTGATTGCTGTAATATATTCGTAGATATTGAGATCCGAATACATATTGCGGATGGTCGCCATGTTTGATTTTTATATATGTAGGTCCTAGAGTTATGTACTGTTACATGAAGATTATTGTGTACGTGTAGCATTCAAACTTCAATCGCATGATTAGCACACAAGAAGTAACAAGTGGATTTAAAATTTTTGCACAGCTGCCATCTTGTGGTTATGGAAACAATTGAAATAAATTAGATGCCAGTGGATTAACATTCGTATAAGGATTTACTGTACCAAGTTTCAAAGCACTCGGATGGTTAAATTGCGAGGAACGTCCATGATAATATTTAGACTTCGCGTCGCCGCCATTTTGGATTTGTGATCACCAGGTTATTTAAAGTACTATAGGTGAACTTAAGTTCATAGCCCCTATGAACATAAACATTTCAGTTTGATTGCTATAATAGATTCGTAGATATTCAGAGCCGTCTAGATATTTCGGATGGTCGCCATGTTGGATTGTTAAATGTATAGGCCACAGAGTCATGTACCATTAAAGGAAAATTATTGCGTAGGTTCATTATTCAAACTTTCACTTCGATGGCATGATTACGGCACATGAAATAAAAACTTAATTTTAAAATTTGCAAAACCGCAATGTTGAGGTTATGTAAACAATTGAACTAAATTAGATACCAGTGCATTACAATGTGTATAAACATTTCCTGTACCAGACTTCATTGCGTTTCGAACATTAAATCGCGAGAAAGTTCTATTAAAAATTTTCAAATTCGCTTGGCCGACATGTTCGTTTTGTAGTTAACCGGTTTTTGAAAGTCATGTAGACGAACTTCCAGTAGTGCCCTTTATCTCCGTACAAAATTTCAGGGTGATACCGCTAATAGTTTCAAAGATATAGAACGCCGGTGAAATATTTCGCACATCCGCCATCTTTTGGTTATGTCAACAATTGAACGAAGTTAGATGTCGTCACATTACAATGTGTATAAACATATACTGTACCAAGTTTTATTGCGTTTGGTTCGTTAAATCGCGAGAAACGTCTATTTAAATGTCGCAAATTCGCGTGGCCGCCATGTTGGTTTTGTAGTTACCAGTTCTTCAAACGTCACATAGGTGATCTTCTAGTAGTTCCCTTTATCACTGCAAAAAATTCCAGGGTGATATCGGGAATAGTTTCGGAGATATTGAATGCTGGTGAAATATTTCGCACAACCGCCATGTTGGATTGGTGAGACGTAACAACATTTGAAGGGCACGGTATGGGTCGCCCGGAATAGTGCTATGAACTTACTGAGTTTCATTGAAATCGCTCCAGCCGTTAAGAAGTTATTAGGGACACACATACACACACACGCACACACACACACGGACAAAAGGTGATCTCATAAGCCTATTTTTTTTTTCAAAATTGAAAATAGGCTAAAAATAGGCTTATGAGATCACCTTTTGTCCGTGTGTGTGTCCTCTCTCCCCGCCTCTAATGAAATCTAAACGGCTGGAGCGATTTCAATGAAACTCGGTAAGGTTATAGCACTATTTTGACCGATCCCGACCGTACCCTTAAAATTTTATAACGTCTCACCAGTCCAACATGCCGGATGTGCGAATTATTTCACCGGAATTCTATATCTCCAAAACTATAACTGATATCTCCCTGAAATGTTGTGTGGTGATAAATGGCAGTGCTAGAAATTTTCCTATGTGACTTTTAGAACCGAGGTAACTACGAACATGGTGGCCAAGCAAAGTTAGGTTGGTTCCTTAGTTTAGGGGCTGCGATAACGCGGTCATGTAGCCCCGTGTACTTTGGGTGTGTGTAGAATCTGTCTGATAACCGGTGTTAATTGTGATGACTGTATTAGTGTGTGTATCTGTTTTTTAAATTCAAGTAAGGACTGCAACTTAGAATTTTTCAAATAGTTCCTACTTTTGACGCCAAACGCTACCGTCAACGACTACTAGGCCTAGTTCAGAACTTAGCTACTAGACGCCACCGCAGTCGGCTCTTGGCAACGAACGTAGCAACCTAACAGCGTTGTTTACATTTTAACCTATACAATTTAGTTTCACGCAGGCCGATCTCTGTGGACAAACTAGAAAGCTTTCTTTAATAATCAGAAGCTTCGATTCTAAATTACTTGCACTATTTGCAATTCACGACTACTTCATTTCTGAAAGCTGCCTTTTCATTCATTCATTCATTCATTCATCTTCATTTCCCCTTTTCCAGCTGACACCGGGTGGGGGCAAATTTCGTTCCTCTCCACTTTGTTGTGTCGTTCCACCATTCCTCCTCCGCCACGGTGTTCCAATGCAGGTTCCGTTTTCTAATACTATACTTGACCGAGTCCATCCAGTGCATTCTTGCTCTTCCTCAATCTCTCTTCCCTGTCATCCATCGTTCCAGTGCTCGTCTTGGTAGCCTTTCTTCATTCATCATGCAAGCTACCTTCTGGGTGTCAAATTACAAAGTTTGCACCCGGCACCCGAGGCCATACGATATTATTATTATCCGTTTGACATGTCCAAACCATCTCAATCTGTTTTGCTCCAGTTTGTCATTTAGTTTCTGTACTCCCAGTTCTTTCCATATATCTTCATTTCTCACTCTATCTCTCCTCGTTTTCTGGTGCATACTTCTCAGGAATCTCATCTCAACTCCTTGTACAATGCTCTCATCCCTCTTAGTCATTGTCCAAGTTTCTGCTGCATATGTCATTATAGGAACATAATATGCTTCCTACATAAGTTCTCTCGTCTTAATTGGTATATCCTTGTTCCATACTAGTCCCCGTACCTGTTGGTAGAAAGCACTCCCGAGTTGTATTCTTCTGTTAACTTCCATTTTCAGTCAGTTCACTTCCCAAGTACTTAAAGTGTTTCACCATTTTCAATTCCTTATCTCCGACTTTGATTAGTCCTTTTCCTGCTTTCTTAGCTCTACTCATCACCACTGTTTTACTCTTGTGCCTTTTATCACGTTTTATCACTTTTAAAAATAGATTTACGATGTGGAATGCATTGGAGGCCAGTGCCCCTCATATCAGCCAATGGGGAGCGACAAAAACTCATCTGGTTTCAGTAATCATTAAAAAAATCCATCGAGGATATTTGTAACAAAATACCATCGTTGCCAGTATCAACCTGAGGTGGCTTATAAAGTTGTATGCCAGTGATTACTGCGGCTATGAATACACCCCGGATACACGATGTGTAATTGGGGGATTACTCCCTAAAAGTATTAAAATGGAATACACCCACGCGCTCAGTTGGTTTAATACAAGGATTACACAGGCATTGCCTACCTACAGGAAAATTTAATGGAGAAAAATAGAATTTCTCATGCTCAAATACTCGCGACCGAAATCAATAACTGATATTTTACTGTATCGTAATATGAGCTGGCAGCTATGGTGGCACAGTTGGTAGTATGAGCTGACAGCTATGGTGGCACAGTTGGTAGTATGAGCTGGCAGCTATGGTGGCACAGTTGGTAGTATGAGCTGACAGCTATGGTGGCACAGTTGGTAGTATGAGCTGACAGCTATGGTGGCACAGTTGGTAGTATGAGCTGGCAGCTATGTTGGCACAGTTGGTAGTATGAGCTGACAGCTATGGTGGCACAGTTGGTAATATGAGCTGGCAGCTATGGTGGCACAGTTGGTAGTATGAGCTGGCAGCTATGTTGGCACAGTTGGTAGTATGAGCTGGCTGCTATGGTGGCACAGTTGGTAGTATGAGCTGACAGCTTTGGTGGCACAGTTGGTAATATGAGCTGGCAGCTTTGGTGGCACAGTTGGTAGTATGAGCTGGCAGCTATGGTGGCACAGTTGGTAATATGAGCTGACAGCTTTGGTGGCACAGTTGGTAGTATGAGCTGGCAGCTATGGTGGCACAGTTGGTAGTATGAGCTGACAGCTATGGTGGCACAGTTGGTAGTATGAGCTGGCAGCTATGGTGGCACAGTTGGTAATATGAGCTGACAGCTATGGTGGCACAGTTGGTAGTATGAGCTGGCAGCTATGGTGGCACAGTTGGTAGTATGAGCTGGCAGCTTTGGTGGCACAGTTGGTAGTATGAGCTGACAGCTATGGTGGCACAGTTGGTAATATGAGCTGGCAGCTATGGTGGCACAGTTGGTAGTATGAGCTGACAGCTATGGTGGCACAGTTGGTAGTATGAGCTGGCAGCTTTGGTGGCACAGTTGGTAGTATGAGCTGGCAGCTATGGTGGCACAGTTGGTAGTATGAGCTGGCAGCTTTGGTGGCACAGTTGGTAGTATGAGCTGACAGCTTTGGTGGCACAGTTGGTAGTATGAGCTGGCAGCTATGGTGGCACAGTTGGTAGTATGAGCTGACATCTATGGTGGCACAGTTGGTAGTATGAGCTGGCAGCTATGGTGGCACAGTTGGTAGTATGAGCTGGCGGCTATGGTGGCACAGTTGGTAGTATGAGCTGACAGCTATGGTGGCACAGTTGGTAGTATGAGCTGGCAGCTTTGGTGGCACAGTTGGTAGTATGAGCTGGCACCTATGGTGGCACAGTTGGTAGTATGAGCTGACAGCTATGGTGGCACAGTTGGTAGTATGAGCTGGCAGCTATGGTGGCACAGTTGGTAGTATGAGCTGGCAGCTATGGTGGCACAGTTGGTAGTATGAGCTGACAGCTATGGTGGCACAGTTGGTAGTATGAGCTGGCAGCTATGGTGGCACAGTTGGTAGTATGAGCTGGCAGCTTTGGTGGCACAGTTGGTAGTATGAGCTGACAGCTATGGTGGCACAGTTGGTAGTATGAGCTGACAGCTATGGTGGCACAGTTGGTAGTATGACCTGACAGCTATGGTGGCACAGTTGGTAGTATGAGCTGACAGCTATGGTGGCACAGTTGGTAGTATGAGCTGACAGCTTTGGTGGCACAGTTGGTAGTATGAGCTGACAGCTTTGGTGGCACAGTTGGTAGTATGAGCTGACAGCTATGGTGGCACAGTTGGTAATATGAGCTGGCAGCTTTGGTGGCACAGTTGGTAGTATGAGCTGACAGCTTTGGTGGCACAGTTGGTAATATGAGCTGGCAGCTATGGTGGCACAGTTGGTAGTATGAGCTGGCAACTTTGGTGGCACAGTTGGTAGTATGAGCTGACAGCTATGGTGGCAGAATTGGTAATATGAGCTGGCAGCTATGGTGGCACAGTTGGTAATATGAGCTGGCAGCTATGGTGGCACAGTTGGTAGTATGAGCTGACAGCTATGGTGGCACAGTTGGTAGTATGAGCTGACAGCTTTGGTGGCACAGTTGGTAGTATGAGCTGGCAGCTATGGTGGCACAGTTGGTAATATGAGCTGGAAGCTATGGTGGCACAGTTGGTAATATGAGCTGGCAGCTATGGTGGCACAGTTGGTAGTATGAGCTGACAGCTATGGTGGCACAGTTGGTAGTATGAGCTGGCAGCTATGGTGGCACAGTTGGTAGTATGAGCTGGCAGCTATGGTGGCACAGTTGGTAGTATGAGCTGACAGCTATGGTGGCACAGTTGGTAGTATGAGCTGACAGCTTTGGTGGCACAGTTGGTAGTATGAGCTGGCAGCTTTGGTGGCACAGTTGGTAGTATGAGCTGACAGCTATGGTGGCACAGTTGGTAATAGGAGCTGGCAGCTATGGTGGCACAGTTGGTAATATGAGCTGGCAGCTATGGTGGCACAGTTGGTAGTATGAGCTGACAGCTATGGTGGCACAGTTGGTAGTATGAGCTGACAGCTTTGGTGGCACAGTTGGTAGTATGAGCTGGCAGCTATGGTGGCACAGTTGGTAATATGAGCTGGCAGCTATGGTGGCACAGTTGGTAATATGAGCTGGCAGCTATGGTGGCACAGTTGGTAGTATGAGCTGGCAGCTATGGTGGCACAGTTGGTAGTATGAGCTGACAGCTTTGGTGGCACAGTTGGTAGTATGAGCTGACAGCTATGGTGGCACAGTTGGTAGTATGAGCTGGCAGCTATGGTGGCACAGTTGGTAGTATGAGCTGACAGCTATGGTGGCACAGTTGGTAGTATGAGCTGACAGCTATGGTGGCACAGTTGGTAGTATGAGCTGGCAGCTATGGTGGCACAGTTGGTAATATGAACTGGCAGCTATGGTGGAACAGTTGGTAGTATGAGCTGACAGCTATGGTGGCACAGTTGGTAGTATGAGCTGACAGCTATGGTGGCACAGTTGGTAGTATGAGCTGGCAGCTTTGGTGGCACAGTTGGTAGTATGAGCTGACAGCTATGGTGGCACAGTTGGTAGTATGAGCTGACAGCTATGGTGGCACAGTTGGTAGTATGAGCTGACAGCTATGGTGGCACAGTTGGTAATATGAGCTGACAGCTATGGTGGCACAGTTGGTAATATGAGCTGGCAGCTATGGTGGCACAGTTGGTAGTATGAGCTAACAGCTATGGTGGCACAGTTGGTAGTATGAGCTGGCAGCTTTGGTGGCACAGTTGGTAGTATGAGCTGGCAGCTTTGGTGGCACAGTTGGTAGTATGAGCTGGCAGCTTTGGTGGCACAGTTGGTAGTATGAGCTGACAGCTATGGTGGCACAGTTTGTAGTATGAGCTGACAGCTTTGGTGTCACAGTTGGTAGTATGAGCTGGCAGCTTTGGTGGCACAGTAGGTAGTATGAGCTGACAGCTATGGTGGCACAGTTGGTAGTATGAGCTGACAGCTATGGTGGCACAGTTGGTAGTATGAGCTGGCAGCTATGGTGGCACAGTTGGTAATATGAGCTGGCAGCTATGGTGGCACAGTTGGTAATATGAGCTGGCAGCTATGGTGGCACAGTTGGTAGTATGAGCTGACAGCTTTGGTGGCACAGTTGGTAGTATGAGCTGGCAGCTTTGGTGGCACAGTTGGTAGTATGAGCTGACAGCTATGGTGGCACAGTTGGTAGTATGAGCTGGCAGCTATGGTGGCACAGTTGGTAGTATGAGCTGGCAGCTTTGGTGGCACAGTTGGTAGTATGAGCTGGCAGCTATGGTGGAACAGTTGGTAATATGAGCTGACAGCTTTGGTGGCACAGTTGGTAGTATGAGCTGACAGCTATGGTGGCACAGTTGGTAGTATGAGCTGACAGCTTTGGTGGCACAGTTGGTAGTATGAGCTGACAGCTATGGTGGCACAGTTGGTAGTATGAGATGACAGCTATGGTGGCACAGTTGGTAGTATGAGCTGACAGCTATGGTGGCACAGTTGGTAGTATGAGCTGACAGCTAAGGTGGCACAGTTGGTAGTATGAGCTGGCAGCTTTGGTGGCACAGTTGGTAGTATGAGCTGGCAGCTTTGGTGGCACAGTTGGTAGTATGAGCTGGCAGCTTTGGTGGCACAGTTGGTAGTATGAGCTGACAGCTATGGTGGCACAGTTGGTAATATGAGCTGGCAGCTTTGGTGGCACAGTTGGTAATATGAGCTGACAGCTATGGTGGCACAGTTGGTAGTATGAGCTGACAGCTATGGTGGCACAGTTGGTAGTATGAGCTGACAGCTATGGTGGCACAGTTGGTAGTATGAGCTGACAGCTTTGGTGGCACAGTTGGTAGTATGAGCTGGCAGCTATGGAGGCACAGTTGGTAGTATGAGCTGACAGCTTTGGTGGCACAGTTAGTAGTATGAGCTGACAGCTATGGTGGCACAGTTGGTAATATGAGCTGGCAGCTATGGTGGCACAGTTGGTAGTATGAGCTGGCAGCTTTGGTGGCACAGTTGGTAGTATGAGCTGACAGCTATGGTGGCACAGTTGGTAGTATGAGCTGGCAGCTTTGGTGGCACATTTGGTAGTATGAGCTGGCAGCTATGGTGGCACAGTTGGTAGTATGAGCTGACAGCTATGGTGGCACAGTTGGTAGTATGAGCTGACAGCTATGGTGGCACAGTTGGTAGTATGAGCTGACAGCTTTGGTGGCACAGTTGGTAGTATGAGCTGACAGCTTTGGTGGCACAGTTGGTAGTATGAGCTGACAGCTATGGTGGCACAGTTGGTAGTATGAGCTGGCAGGTTTGGTGGCACAGTTGGTAGTATGAGCTGACAGCTATGGTGGCACAGTTGGTAGTATGAGCTGGCAGCTATGGTGGCACAGTTGGTAGTATGAGCTGGCAGCTTTGATGGCACAGTTGGTAGTATGAGCTGGCAGCTATGGTGGCACAGTTGGTAGTATGAGCTGGCAACTATGGTGGCACAGTTGGTAGTATGAGCTGACAGCTTTGGTGGCACAGTTGGTAGTATGAGCTGGCAGCTTTGGTGGCACAGTTGGTAATATGAGCTGACAGCTATGGTGGCACAGTCGGTAGTATGAGCTGGCAGCTATGGTGGCACAGTTGGTAGTATGAGCTGACAGCTATGGTGGAACAGTTGGTAGTATGAGCTGGCAGCTTTGGTGGCACAGTTGGTAGTATGAGCTGACAGCTATGGTGGCACAGTTGGTAGAATGAGCTGGCAGCTATGGTGGCACAGTTGGTAGTATGAGCTGACAGCTATGGTGGCACAGTTGGTAGTATGAGCTGACAGCTATGGTGGCACAGTTGGTAGTATGAGCTGACAGCTATGGTGGCACAGTTGGTAGTATGAGCTGACAGCTTTGGTGGCACAGTTGGTAGTATAAGCTGGCAGCTATGGTGGCACAGTTGGTAGTATGAGCTGACAGCTTTGGTGGCACAGTTGGTAGTATGAGCTGACAGCTATGGTGGCACAGTTGGTAGTATGAGCTGACAGCTATGGTGGCACAGTTGGTAGTATGAGCTGACAGCTTTGGTGGCACAGTTGGTAGTATGAGCTGGCAGCTATGGTGGCACAGTTGGTAGTATGAGCTGACAGCTATGGTGGCACAGTTGGTAGTATGAGCTGACAGCTTTGGTGGCACAGTTGGTAGTATGAGCTGGCAGCTATGGTGGCACAGTTGGTAGTATGAGCTGACAGCTATGGTGGCAAAGTTGGTAGTATGAGCTGACAGCTTTGGTGGCACAGTTGGTAGTATGAGCTGACAGCTTTGGTGGCACAGTTGGTAGTATGAGCTGGCAGCTATGGTGGCACAGTTGGTAGTATGAGCTGACAGCTATTGTGGCACAGTTGGTAGTATGAGCTGACAGCTATGGTGGCACAGTTGGTAGTATGAGCTGGCAGCTATGGTGGCACAGTTGGTAATATGAGCTGGCAGCTATGGTGGCACAGTTGGTAGTATGAGCTGGCAGCTATGGTGGCACAGTTGGTAGTATGAGCTGACAGATTTGGTGGCACAGTTGGTAGTATGAGCTGACAGCTATGGTGGCACAGTTGGTAATATGAGCTGACAGCTATGGTGGCACAGTTGGTAGTATGAGCTGGCAGCTATGGTGGCACAGTTGGTAGTATGAG
The DNA here is from genome assembly GCA_946902985.2 of Meconema thalassinum. Lineage (NCBI taxonomy): Eukaryota > Metazoa > Arthropoda > Insecta > Orthoptera > Tettigoniidae > Meconema > Meconema thalassinum. Next base: position 29,806,208 of record OX336394.1, read on the forward strand.
CTGGCAGCTATGGTGGCAGAGTTGGTAGTATGAGCTGACAGCTATGGTGGCACAGTTGGTAGTATGAGCTGGCAGCTATGGTGGCACAGTTGGTAGTATGAGCTGGCAGCTTTGGTGGCACAGTTGGTAGTATGAGCTGACAGCTATGGTGGCACAGTTGGTAGTATGAGCTGACAGCTATGGTGGCACAGTTGGTAGTATGAGCTGACAGCTATGGTGGCACAGTTGGTAGTATGAGCTGGCAGCTATGGCGGCACAGTTGGTAGTATGAGCTGGCAGCTATGGTGGCACAGTTGGTAGTATGAGCTGACAGCTATGGTGGCAAAGTTGGTAATATGAGCTGGCAGCTATGGTGGCACAGTTGGTAGTATGAGCTGGCAGCTATGGTGGCACAGTTGGTAGTATGAGCTGACAGCTTTGGTGGCACAGTTGGTAGTATGAGCTGACAGCTATGGTGGCACAGTTGGTAGTATGAGCTGGCAGCTTTGGTGGCACAGTTGGTAGTATGAGCTGGCAGCTTTGGTGGCACAGTTGGTAGTATGAGCTGACAGCTTTGGTGGCACAGTTGGTAGTATGAGCTGGCAGCTATGGTGGCACAGTTGGTAATATGAGATGACAGCTTTGGTGGCACAGTTGGTAGTATGAGCTGGCAGCTATGGTGGCACAGTTGGTAGTATGAGCTGGCAGCTATGGTGGCACAGTTGGTAGTATGAGCTGGCAGCTATGGTGGCACAGTTGGTAGTATGAGCTGTCAGCTATGGTGGCACAGTTGGTAGTATGAGCTGGCAGCTATGGTGGCACAGTTGGTAGTATGAGCTGGCAGCTTTGGTGGTACATTTGGTAGTATGAGCTGGCAGCTATGGTGGCACAGTTGGTAGTATGAGCTGACAGCTATGGTGGCACAGTTGGTAGTATGAGCTGGCAGCTTTGGTGGCACAGTTGGTAGTATGAGCTGGCAGCTTTGTTGGCACAGTTGGTAGTATGAGCTGACAGCTATGGTGGCACAGTTGGTAGTATGAGCTGACAGCTTTGGTGGCACAGTTGGTAGTGTGAGCTGGCAGCTTTGGTGGCACAGTTGGTAGTATGAGCTGACAGCTATGGTGGCACAGTTGGTAGTATGAGCTGGCAGCTTTGGTGGCACAGTTGGTAGTATGAGCTGGCAGCTATGGTGGCACAGTTGGTAATATGAGCTGGCAGCTATGGTGGCACAGTTAGTAGTATGAGCTGGCAGTTATGGTGGCACAGTTGGTAGTATGAGCTGACAGCTTTGGTGGCACAGTTGGTAGTATGAGCTGGCAGCTTTGGTGGCACAGTTGGTAGTATGAGCTGACAGCTATGGTGGCACAGTTGGTAGTATGAGCTGGCAGCTTTGGTGGCACAGTTGGTAGTATGAGCTGGCAGCTATGGTGGCACAGTTGGTAATATGAGCTGGCAGCTATGGTGGCACAGTTGGTAGTATGAGCTGGCAGCTATGGTGGCACAGTTGGTAGTATGAGCTGACAGCTATGGTGGCACAGTTGGTAATATGAGCTGGCAGCTTTGGTGGCACATTTGGTAGTATGAGCTGGCAGCTATGGTGGCACAGTTGGTAGTATGAGCTGACAGCTATGGTGGCACAGTTGGTAATATGAGCTGGCAGCTTTGGTGGCACAGTTGGTAGTATGAGCTGGCAGCTTTGGTGGCACAGTTGGTAGTATGAGCTGACAGCTATGGTGGCACAGTTGGTAATATGAGCTGGAAGCTATGGTGGCACAGTTGGTAATATGAGCTGGCAGCTATGGTGGCACAGTTGGTAATATGAGCTGGCAGCTATGGTGGCACAGTTGGTAATATGAGCTGGCAGCTATGGTGGCACAGTTGGTAATATGAGCTGGCAGCTATGGTGGCACAGTTGGTAGTATGAGCTGACAGCTATGGTGGCACAGTTGGTAGTATGAGCTGACAGCTTTGGTGGCACAGTTGGTAGTATGAGCTGACAGCTATGGTGGCACAGTTGGTAGTATGAGCTGACAGCTATGGTGGCACAGTTGGTAATATGAGCTGGCAGCTTTGGTGGCACAGTTGGTAGTATGAGCTGGCAGCTATGGTGGTACAGTTGGTAGTATGAGCTGGCAGCTTTGGTGGCACAGTTGGTAGTATGAGCTGGCAGCTATGGTGGCACAGTTGGTAGTATGAGCTGGCAGCTATGGTGGCACAGTTGGTAGTATGAGCTGGCAGCTTTGGTGGCACAGTTGGTAGTATGAGCTGGCAGCTATGGTGGCACAGTTGGTAGTATGAGCTGGCAGCTATGGTGGCACAGTTGGTAGTATGAGCTGGCAGCTATGGTGGCACAGTTGGTAGTATGAGCTGACAGCTTTGGTGGCACAGTTGGTAGTATGAGCTGACAGCTTTGGTGGCACAGTTGGTAGTATGAGCTGGCAGCTATGGTGGCACAGTTGGTAGTATGAGCTGACAGCTATGGTGGCACATTTGGTAGTATGAGCTGACAGCTATGGTGGCACAGTTGGTAGTATGAGCTGACAGCTATGGTGGCACAGTTGGTAGTATGAGCTGGCAGCTTTGGTGGCACAGTTGGTAATATGAGCTGGCAGCTTTGGTGGCACAGTTGGTAATATGAGCTGACAGCTATGGTGGCACAGTTGGTAATATGAGCTGACAGCTATGGTGGCACAGTTGGTAGTATGAGCTGACAGCTTTGGTGGCACAGTTGGTAGTATGAGCTGGCAGCTATGGTGGCACAGTTGGTAGTATGAGCTGACAGCTATGGTGGCACAGTTAGTAGTATGAGCTGACAGCTATGGTGGCACAGTTGGTAGTATGAGCTGACAGCTATGGTGGCACAGTTGGTAGTATGAGCTGACAGCTATGGTGGCACAGTTGGTAGTATGAGCTGGCAGCTATGGTGGCACAGTTGGTAGTATGAGCTGACAGCTATGGTGGCACAGTTGGTAATATGAGCTGGCAGCTATGGTGGCACAGTTGGTAGTATGAGCTGGCAGCTATGGTGGCACAGTTGGTAGTATGAGCTGACAGCTATGGTGGCACAGTTGGTAGTATAAGCTGGCAGCTTTGGTGGCACAGTTGGTAGTATGAGCTGGCAGCTATGGTGGCACAGTTGGTAGTATGAGCTGGCAGCTATGGTGGCACAGTTGGTAGTATGAGCTGGCAGCTTTGGTGGCACAGTTGGTAGTATGAGCTGGCAGCTATGGTGGCACAGTTGGTAGTATGAGCTGGCAGCTATGGTGGCACAGTTGGTAGTATGAGCTGGCAGCTTTGGTGGCACAGTTGGTAGTATGAGCTGGCAGCTATGGTGGCACAGTTGGTAGTATGAGCTGGCAGCTATGGTGGCACAGTTGGTAGTATGAGCTGGCAGCTATGGTGGCACAGTTGGTAGTATGAGCTGACAGCTTTGGTGGCACAGTTGGTAGTATGAGCTGACAGCTTTGGTGGCACAGTTGGTAGTATGAGCTGGCAGCTATAGTGGCACAGTTGGTAGTATGAGCTGACAGCTATGGTGGCACATTTGGTAGTATGAGCTGACAGCTATGGTGGCACAGTTGGTAGTATGAGCTGACAGCTATGGTGGCACAGTTGGTAGTATGAGCTGGCAGCTTTGGTGGCACAGTTGGTAATATGAGCTGGCAGCTTTGGTGGCACAGTTGGTAATATGAGCTGACAGCTATGGTGGCACAGTTGGTAATATGAGCTGACAGCTATGGTGGCACAGTTGGTAGTATGAGCTGACAGCTTTGGTGGCACAGTTGGTAGTATGAGCTGGCAGCTATGGTGGCACAGTTGGTAGTATGAAATGACAGCTATGGTGGCACAGTTAGTAGTATGAGCTGACAGCTATGGTGGCACAGTTGGTAGTATGAGCTGACAGCTATGGTGGCACAGTTGGTAGTATGAGCTGACAGCTATGGTGGCACAGTTGGTAGTATGAGCTGGCAGCTATGGTGGCACAGTTGGTAGTATGAGCTGACAGCTATGGTGGCACAGTTGGTAATATGAGCTGGCAGCTATGGTGGCACAGTTGGTAGTATGAGCTGGCAGCTATGGTGGCACAGTTGGTAGTATGAGCTGACAGCTATGGTGGCACAGTTGGTAGTATGAGCTGGCAGCTTTGGTGGCACAGTTGGTAGTATGAGCTGGCAGCTATGGTGGCACAGTTGGTAGTATGAGCTGGCAGCTATGGTGGCACAGTTGGTAATATGAGCTGGCAGCTATGGTGGCACAGTTGGTAGTATGAGCTGGCAGCTATGGTGGCACAGTTGGTAGTATGAGCTGGCAGCTATGGTGGCACAGTTGGTAGTATGAGCTGACAGCTATGGTGGCACAGTTGGTAGTATGAGCTGACAGCTATGGTGGCACAGTTGGTAGTATGAGCTGACAGCTATGGTGGCAGAGTTGGTAGTATGAGCTGGCAGCTATGGTGGCACAGTTGGTAGTATGAGCTGGCAGCTATGGTGGCACAGTTGGTAGTATGAGCTGACAGCTTTGGTGGCACAGTTGGTAGTATGAGCTGACAGCTATGGTGGCACAGTTGGTAGTATGAGCTGGCAGCTATGGTGGCACAGTTGGTAGTATGAGCTGACAGCTTTGGTGGCACAGTTGGTAGTATGAGCTGGCAGCTATGGTGGCACAGTTGGTAGTATGAGCTGGCAGCTTTGGTGGCACAGTTGGTAGTATGAGCTGACAGCTATGGTGGCACAGTTGGTAGTATGAGCTGACAGCCTTGGTGGCACAGTTGGTAGTATGAGCTGGCAGCTATGGTGGCACAGTTGGTAATATGAGCTGGCAGCTATGGTGGCACAGTTGCTAGTATGAGCTGGCAGCTATGGTGACACAGTTGGTAGTATGAGCTGACAGCTATGGTGGCACAGTTGGTAGTATGAGCTGGCAGCTTTGGTGGCACAGTTGGTAGTATGAGCTGGCAGCTATGGTGGCACAGTTGGTAATATGAGCTGGCAGCTATGGTGGCACAGTTGGTAGTTTGAGCTGGCAGCTATGGTGGCACAGTTGGTAGTATGAGCTGACAGCTATGGTGGCACAGTTGGTAGTGTGAGCTGGCAGCTTTGGTGGCACAGTTGGTAGTATGAGCTGACAGCTATGGTGGCACAGTTGGTAGTATGAGCTGGCAGCTTTGGTGGCACAGTTGGTAGTATGAGCTGACAGCTATGGTGGCACAGTTGGTAGTATGAGCTGGCAGCTATGGTGGCACAGTTGGTAATATGAGCTGACAGCTATGGTGGCACAGTTTGTAGTATGAGCTGGCAGCTTTGGTGGCACAGTTGGTAATATGAGCTGGCAGCTATGGTGGCACAGTTGGTAGTATGAGCTGGCAGCTTTGGTGGCACAGTTGGTAGTATGAGCTGGCAGCTTTGGCGGCACAGTTGGTAGTATGAGCTGACAGCTTTGGTGGCACAGTTGGTAGTATAAGCTGGCAGCTATGGTGGCACAGTTGTTGGTATGAGCTGACAGCTATGGTGGCACAGTTGGTAATATGAGCTGGCAGCTATGGTGGCACAGTTGGTAGTATGAGCTGACAGCTTTGGTGGCACAGTTGGTAGTATGAGCTGGCAGCTATGGTGGTACAGTTGGTAGTATGAGCTGGCAGCTATGGTGGCACAGTTGGTAGTATGATCTGGCAGCTTTGGTGGCACAGTTGGTAATATGAGCTGACAGCTATGGTGGCACAGTTGGTAATATGAGCTGGCAGCTATGGTGGCACAGTTGGTAGTATGAGCTGGCAGCTATGGTGGCACAGTTGGTAGTATGAGCTGACAGCTATGGTGGCACAGTTGGTAGTATGAGCTGGCAGCTTTGGTGGCACAGTTGGTAGTATGAGCTGACAGCTTTGGTGGCACAGTTGGTAGTATGAGCTGGCAGCTATGGTGGCACAGTTGGTAGTATGAGCTGGCAGCTATGGTGGCACAGTTGGTAGTATGAGCTGACAGCTTTGGTGGCACAGTTGGTAGTATGAGCTGACAGCTATGGTGGCACAGTTGGTAGTATGAGCTGACAGCTATGGTGGCACAGTTGGTAATATGAGCTGACAGCTATGGTGGCACAGTTGGTAATATGAGCTGGCAGCTATGGTGGCACAGTTGGTAGTATGAGCTGGCAGCTATGGTGGCACAGTTGGTAGTATGAGCTGACAGCTATGGTGGCACAGTTGGTAGTATGAGCTGGCAGCTTTGGTGGCACAGTTGGTAGTATGAGCTGACAGCTTTGGTGGCACAGTTGGTAGTATGAGCTGGCAGCTATGGTGGCACAGTTGGTAGTATGAGCTGACAGCTATGGTGGCACAGTTGGTAGTATGAGCTGACAGCTTTGGTGGCACAGTTGGTAGTATGAGCTGACAGCTATGGTGGCACAGTTGGTAGTATGAGCTGGCAGCTATGGTGGCACAGTTGGTAGTATGAGCCGACAGCTATGGTGGCACAGTTGGTAGTATGAGCTGACAGCTATGGTGGCACAGTTGGTAATATGAGCTGACAGCTATGGTGGCACAGTTGGTAATATGAGCTGGCAGCTATGGTGGCACAGTTGGTAGTATGAGCTGGCAGCTTTGGTGGCACAGTTGGTAGTATGAGCTGGCAGCTATGGTGGCACAGTTGGTAATATGAGCTGGCAGCTATGGTGGCACAGTTGGTAGTATGAGCTGGCAGCTTTGGTGGCACAGTTGGTAGTATGAGCTGCCAGCTATGGTGGCACAGTTGGTAATATGAGCTGGCAGCTATGGTGGCACAGTTGGTAGTATGAGCTGACAGCTATGGTGGCACAGTTGGTAGTATGAGCTGACAGCTTTGGTGGCACAGTTGGTAGTATGAGCTGACAGCTATGGTGGCACAGTTGGTAGTATGAGCTGACAGCTATGGTGGCACAGTTGGTAGTATGAGCTGGCAGCTATGGTGGCACAGTTGGTAATATGAGCTGACAGCTATGGTGGCACAGTTGGTAGTATGAGCTGACAGCTATGGTGGCACAGTTGGTAATATGAGCTGGCAGCTATGGTGGCACAGTTGGTAGTATGAGCTGACAGCTATGGTGGCACAGTTGGTAGTATGAGCTGACAGCTATGGTGGCACAGTTGGTAGTATGAGCTGACAGCTATGGTGGCACATTTGGTAGTATGAGCTGACAGCTATGGTGGCACAGTTGGTAATATGAGCTGGCAGCTTTGGTGGCACAGTTGGTAGTATGAGCTGACAGCTATGGTGGCACAGTTGGTAGTATGAGCTGGCAGCTATGGTGGCACAGTTTGTAGTATGAGCTGACAGCTATGGTGGCACAGTTGGTAGTATGAGCTGGCAGCTATGGTGGCACAGTTGGTAGTATGAGCTGACAGCTATGGTGGCACAGTTGGTAGTATGAGCTGGCAGCTATGGTGGCACAGTTGGTAGTATGAGCTGGCAGCTATGGTGGCACAGTTGGTAGTATGAGCTGGCAGCTATGGTGGCACAGTTGGTAGTATGAGCTGACAGCTATGGTGGCACAGTTGGTAGTGTGAGCTGGCAGCTATGGTGGCACAGTTGGTAGTATGAGCTGACAGCTATGGTGGCACAGTTGGTAGTATGAGCTGGCAGCTATGGTGGCACAGTTGGTAGTATGAGCTGACAGCTATGGTGGCACAGTTGGTAGTATGAGCTGACAGCTATGGTGGCACAGTTGGTAGTATGAGCTGGCAGCTATGGTGGCACAGTTGGTAGTATGAGCTGACAGCTTTGGTGGCACAGTTGGTAGTATGAGCTGACAGCTATGGTGGCACAGTTGGTAGTATGAGCTGGCAGCTATGGTGGCACAGTTGGTAGTATGAGCTGACAGCTATGGTGGCACAGTTGGTAGTATGAGCTCGCAGCTATGGTGGCACAGTTGGTAGTATGAGCTGACAGCTATGGTGGCACAGTTGGTAGTATGAGCTGGCAGCTATGGTGGCACAGTTGGTAGTATAAGCTGGCAGCTATGGTGGCACAGTTGGTAGTATGAGCTGACAGCTATGGTGGCACAGTTGGTAATATGAGCTGGCAGCTATGGTGGCACAGTTGGTAGTATGAGCTGATAGCTATGGTGTCACAGTTGGTAGTATGAGCTGGCAGCTATGGTGGCACAGTTGGTAGTATGAGCTGGCAGCTATGGTGGCACAGTTGGTAGTATGAGCTGACAGCTTTGGTGGCACAGTTGGTAGTATGAGCTGACAGCTATGGTGGCACAGTTGGTAATATGAGCTGGCAGCTTTGGTGGCACAGTTGGTAGTATGAGCTGACAGCTATGGTGGCACAGTTGGTAGTATGAGCTGACAGCTATGGTGGCACAGTTGGTAGTATGAGCTGACAGCTATGGTGGCACAGTTGGTAGTATGAGCTGACAGCTATGGTGGCACAGTTGGTAGTATGAGCTGGCAGCTTTGGTGGCACAGTTGGTAGTATGAGCTGACAGCTTTGGTGGCACAGTTGGTAGTATGAGCTGGCAGCTATGGTGGCACAGTTGGTAATATGAGCTGGCAGCTATGGTGGCATAGTTGGTAGTATGAGCTGGCAGCTTTGGTGGCACAGTTGGTAGTATGAGCTGGCAGCTTTGGTGGCGCAGTTGGTAGTATGAGCTGGCAGCTATGGTGGCACAGTTGGTAGTATGAGCTGGCAGCTATGGTGGCACAGTTGGTAGTATGAGCTGGCAGCTTTGGTGGCACAGTTGGTAGTATGAGCTGACAGCTATGGTGGCACAGTTGGTAATATGAGCTGGCAGCTATGGTGGCACAGTTGGTAGTATGAGCTGGCAGCTATGGTGGCACAGTTGGTAGTATGAGCTGGCAGCTATGGTGGCACAGTTGGTAGTATGAGCTGACAGCTATGGTGGCACAGTTGGTAGTATGAGCTGGCAGCTATGGTGGCACAGTTGGTAGTATGAGCTGGCAGCTATGGTGGCACAGTTGGTAGTATGAGCTGACAGCTATGGTGGCACAGTTGGTAATATGAGCTGGCAGCTATGGTGGCACAGTTGGTAGTATGAGCTGACAGCTATGGTGGCACAGTTGGTAATATGAGCTGGCAGCTATGGTGGCACAGTTGGTAGTATGAGCTGGCAGCTATGGTGGCACAGTTGGTAGTATGAGCTGGCAGCTATGGTGGCACAGTTGGTAGTATGAGCTGACAGCTATGGTGGCACAGTTGGTAGTATGAGCTGACAGCTTTGGTGGCACAGTTGGTAGTATGAGCTGGCAGCTTCGGTGGCGTACTTGGTAGTATGCTGAGCTTCTAAGCCCAAGGTCGCGGGTTCAAATCCGGCCAAATTCATCGGATTTTTAAGAGCGTTAAAATCCCTCAGTATGCCTTCCTTCGGAGGGGAAGTAAAGATTTATGGCATAAAAATTAACCTTCCACTAACTACATTTGTGTAAAGCCAAAATTTGTAGGTTAGAATTGATAACACTCTACTAGTTCCAACGTTCGCGATGTCTTCTAGTACCCAAAGTCTGCAAGCATTTGGCAGAAAAAGTAGGAATTACTTGAGATTATAGTCTGCAGTCCTTCCCTGAATTAAAACAGATAACATGTTTCCGGCACCTGCTAATGCAGAGAAGAGATAGGTTGGTAGGACACAAACTAAGACACCCAGGAATAGCAAGCTTAGTTATGGAAGGAAGGGTCGAGGACAAGAACTGTAGGGGTAGACCAAGGTTAGAATATATTAAACAGATTGTCTCGGATGTAGGGTGTCGTAGGTATGCAGAGATGAAACCATTACCTCAGGACAGGGAGGCCTGGAGATTTACATCAAACCAGTCAAAAGACTGAAGACTCAAACAACAATTAACACCGGTTTTCAGACAGATTTACACACACCCAACGTACACGGGGCTCCATGACCGCGTTGTTGCAGCCCCTAAACTAAGGAACCAACCAATATCAGAGCATGCATATCCTGTCTGTGAATAATTACACCAATTGGCGGGGGGAAAATAGACAAAAATTAAAAGTAAGAGTAAAGATTCAATGAGGAATAATCTCAACCAGGGCGAGTAAAGTAATGAGTGGTGGAACTTCCATATGACTCAATGGTTAAGATGAAGTAATTCTAAATTTCTACACCACGCGCCGCGCCGAGCGTTTGGTCTCATCAGGATGGTGGTCGGGCAGTGATGCATTACCGCGCGCAAATTGTACTTACAATACAAGTACGTTTTAACTGCAATATTAAATCAAGACCCTTCAGACAGGTATTTTGGACTTGAACGAGGTTTAATCATCCTACTTCTAGCGACTTCTTTCGCCTCCATTTGCTTCAGTCTTTACACTGTACATAGGCCTATCAGTGAAAGAGGTCTTTCCATCTCAAGTTAATTATGTGGATGTTACTGACAATAAGCTTTCTTCCTTTAATGAATACGGTCAATGGCGAGAAATGAAATTCATGCGAGCAGAGAGGTGAAGGATAACAACATTGTCAGCAAATTAAATGAACTATTACAGTGACAGAAATTGAACCCTATTATCCTGTCAGTTAATTATGACAGTTCTGAGAGAGCAGACGATAACGTTGTTTATTATTTGCGTGCATACTTGTTTCACACAGCAGCAAAGAAGATTGTGAAATGTACTTCCCGCATTAGGTCATTGGAAAGTGATTCCGAAACATTTAATGCTGTTTGTGGTGTATGTATCCTCATCATGCTGAGAGACTTGGACGGTAGTGAATCTAAATTTAGGGGCAGATTACCTCATAGTTCCGCCCCTTAAAACAACAATAACTAACTAACTAATCTAAATTTATCAAAAACCCGTCTTTATCTTTATTTCACGTGATGAAACTTTTAGATGCAGTAGTGGATGCAAAGTTGGAGCAAGAAGGCGCATTGTAGGGCGATATCTTTTCAGATTGTGTGGATATGATCTGTGAACTTCCTGTGTTCCGAAAATATGTGTGCTGCACAGAGGAGCACCTGTTATTATATTTCCCTAGGTTAATGTTTCATTACATTAAATGTCGGCTCATTTTCCGGGTGAAAGAAATATCCAGGGAACTGAGATCCAGATTGTCTTCAAAATCAGCGAGACAAATAAAGATCTCTTCTGGTTAGAGGTAAGCTCTACTCTTCTTAGAAATGTATTTTATTGTGTTCTGGATAGTATTTTAATATGTTCGTATTTCCTTGAAGAATTGTTCCTGTTATTCACAACTTGGTTCGTATTTAGTGCAATACTTCTTCTATTTATTTTATTTATCGTATGGTATCGTTCACACTTACAGTACATCTTAATGAAATATTGAAGAGGAGGAAGAAGAAGAAGAAGAAGAAGAAGAAGAAAAAGAGAACAGATAGTCTCAAAATTTAATATCTAAATTCAAAATATAGTCCAGTGTTGCAGGAGTCTATGTTACCACCATAAGCTCCTAGAGGACAGTCCTTAATGATGTGCTTCACCGTTTGTCTATCGACTCCACAGTCACACTGTAACCTGTTCCACTTGAACGAAGAGTCCGCACAAACACCATAATTGGTCCTGATCCGGATTAATTTCGACCATATGTGACGAGGAAGATCAAAGCCAGGTACTTTAGAAGTGACAGATGGCATGTGGAGCAAAAATCTTCCAATCATGAGACCACTCCTGGACTATGTCAAAGCTCTCATTGTTAAGTCTCGTAGTTGTCTTCACAGGGGGCTGCCTTGAGCGAAGTCTGGGTAGACAAGCAGCAGGTATATCAGCATGAAGAGGGAGATCCTGATTTTGAAGTATCTTGTGGTATGTTTTGACCACGATATTACACCTGCGGAGATGGGGTGGAGGAATGGAGCTCAGAACAGGAAGCCATTGAATGGGGGTGCATTTAATTGTACCAGATATCAATCGCATGGTCTTCTTGATTTCAACATCGATCTTCCCTATGTGGGGGCTGTTTAACCACACAGGGGCACAATATTCAGCTACTGATCGAACGAGGCTAATTGCAGAAGATCGAAAAGTTGAAGCATTAGATACCCATGTTGTTCCACATTGTTTCTGGATGACGTTGTTGCGTGATCTCAGCTTAGCAGCAGTCTTCAAAAGGTGTTATTTGAAGGATAAGGTTCTGTGTGGCAGAAGGACGTTATCAAAGTACACCCTGAGATCCATGTTAGCCATGCGATTATTCAAGTGGAAGGCACACACTTCTGTCTTGGTCATACTAGGCTGTAGTCTAATACTTCTTCTAATAAACAACGAGCCAAACTGACCGTCCACCGACACGTCCAGGATAAGTAACGCTAGTACCATCTAGCGGCGGAAATGGTCAACTATCGGAGATCCACCACTTATTACTCTATTCGCCCTGTCTCGACGGTGAGATTTGCTGATAGCAGTGTCGTCTTAGCCCATTTGAATGAGTTCTTAAATGGTATGGACTCCATCTTGAGGAAAATATTCATTACGAAAATCAATAAATATAAAACAAAAACAATCGAATGCAACTGGACGAAATCAGAAACCTCAATTCATGTAAAATTAACAGGCGAAAAGCTAAAGGTAATTGGAGACTTCTCCTACTTAGGAACAAAATAACCAGTGATAGAAGAAGCAAAGAGGATATAAAAAGTAGGTTGGCTCATGTAAGGAAAGCATTTTGAAGTGAAACTTGGACTGTTGGTGAAGCAGAAAATAGAAGAATCGAACTGTTTGAAATGTGGTGTTACACGAGAATGATGATGATCAGATGGGTAGATAAAGTAACAAATGAAGAGGTATTAAACGAGTGAGCGAGGGGATATGATACTGGCGACTGCTATTGAACAACAATAAACAGTAATAATAACAATGCTGGGACACCCTCTCTCCAGGGGTCATAAATATGGAGGGCCCAGCTCGGGGTTATGGTGGAAGACCACAACGGTGCCTGCAGTGGAGAAGGAGTCCTTCGGTACAGTGCAGTTGGCGGAAGTGGCATCCCAGTGCTCGGGAATTGAGTAAAAGGTATCGCTCTCACTTCAGAGACAGATATCAACCGTAGCGTCTGACCCGGAGCGGGCGGCTACAAACAGCGTCTGTTTCCCATGTGAGGGGCGGCTGATTTACTACCTGGCCGTAGGTATAAAAGGCTTGGCGTCAGCAAGGGCATGCGGCCGGATAACTATGCCAAAACCAATATGACAGCGAATCTTAGTTTAGCCTCGGAAAATGCTAGGGCGTACCCTAGAAGCGACGTGCAGGGATTTCGCCCGACTCCTGTGAGAAATGGGCTAGGGCTACTGGGTCACGAGCGAACCCGGCCAAAGAGGCTAGCTCAAAAATATGGTGAGTTACGAAGAATAGGCACACTGAATGTAGGAACAATGACTGGGAAAGGAAGGGAGTTAGTGGATCTCATGGAAAGGAGGAAGGTGAAAATATTGTGTGTACAAGAGACTAGATGGAAGGGAAATAGGGCTAGAGAGTTGGGTAGTGGCTATAAGCTACTATACAGTGGAGCAGACTAGGATGGGAGGAATGGAGTGGGAATAATCCTCTCCCGAGACATAAAGGAGACCATAGTCCAAGTTAAGAGAAGGAGTGACATGATAATGAGCATCAAATTGTGTCTTGATGGACAATTGGTAAACATTGTGTGTGTTTATGCTCCGTGCCTTAGGCGACAGCACGCCGGCCCCTCACCGCTGAGTCCGTGGTTCAAATCCCGGTCACTCCATGTGAGATCTGTGCTGGACAGAACGGAGGCAGACAGGTTTTTCTCCGGGTACTCCGGTTTTCCCTGTCAAAATTTCATTCCAGCAACACTCTCCACTATCATTTCATTTCATCTGTCATTCATTTAATCATTGCCCCAGAGGAGTGCGTCAGGCCTCGGCAGCCGGCACAGTTCATATCCTCGCCGCTAGATAGGGGCTTCATTCATTCCATTCCTGACCCGGTCGGAGACTGGAAGCAGGCTGTGGATTTTTTTTTGTGTGTTTATGCTCCGCAAGTGGGTTGCGATGAGGAAGAGAAAATATCCTTCTGGGAAGATATGGATCGTGAGCTTGGAGATATACCAGCGAATGAAAGATTGATAGTGGGTGGTGACTTAAATGGACATGTCGGAAGGAGTCGAGATACAATCGAAAGAGTACATGGAGGCTGGGGAGTAGGAGTGAGGAATGATGAAGGACATAGAATCGTGGATTGTGCGATGGCATATGATTTGGCGATTGTGAATACATGGTTCGAGAAAATCACAGGTCAATATATGAATTACAAGAGTGGAACCAGAGAAAGCCAGATTGACTTCTTAATGTGTCAAAGGTCTCAATTAAGGGAAATACAAAACTGTAAAGTTTTTAATGGTGAAGCAGTGGCAGCACAGCTTAGGACGGTAGTCATGGACTGGAAAATGAAGATTAGGAAGAAAGGCAGACCTGTGCGAGTCTTAACAAAAATTAAGTGGTGGAGATTAAATGAAGAGGCGTTGAAGGGCCAGTTTAAGGAGATAGTACTCAATGGAGTGGTTCTTTGCAATGATGTGCAGGAGTGGTGGGCGCACAACAGCAGTTTGATAAGGAGGGTAGGAACTGAAGTGCTTGGGAGAACTTCTGGCAAGAAACCACTAGCTGACAAAGAAACATGGTGGTGGAATGAGGAGGTACAGAAGATCGTGAAAGCCAAAAGTGATGCAAAGAAGTTATGGGATATGTCAGGTAGACAAGAGGATAAAGAGAACTACACGAGATGTAATAAGGAAGCAAAGAAGGTAGTAGCACAGTCAAAGGCACAAATGATGGATCGGCTGTACGAAGAGTTGGAAACTACAGAAGGTGAAAGAAAAATTTTCAGAATAGCGCAGGCGAGGGATAAAGACAAGAAGGACTACACCCAAATAAAGCAGATCAAAGATTAAAATAATCTAGTATTAACGGACCATTCCGACATCAAGTGCAGATGGAGAAACTACTATGGAAAACTTCTCAATGAAGAGAACCCAAGGATATATTTAGGAGAAGGAGAAAAACACCAGGGTCTGACAATGGATATTGGAAAAGAAGAAGTAACATTAGCACTTAGGAAAATGAAAAACGGAAAGGCAACAGGACCCGATGAAATACCAGTTGAAGTGTGGAAGTATCTGGAGAAAGATGGGATCGACACTTTGCTGGATTTAATGCAAAAAATGTACTCTCAGGAAACAATACCTGATGTGTACAGAGAAAGTATTTTAGTGCCTATATATAAAGAGAAGGGGGATATTCAGGACTGTGCTAACTACAGGGGCATAAGTTAATGTCCCATACCATGAAAATCTGGGAAAGAGTGATAGACAAGAGGATCCGGGAGGAGACTAGCATTGGCGAGCAACAATTCGGCTTCATGCCAGGAAAAGGGACCACAGACGCAGTGTTTGCCCTGAGACAAGTAATGGAAAAGTATCGTGAAAGACAGAAGGGATTACACTTCGCATTCATGGATATAGAGAAAGCATATGAGCGGGTGCCCCGAGGAGAAGTCTGGAGATGTTTACGAGCGAAGGGAGTCCCAGAGAAGTACGTGCAGTTGGTTCAGGAAATGTACAAAGACGCAAGAACACAGGTTAGAAGCAGCGTTGGACTCACAGATTGGATTCCGGTTCGAGTAGGTTTACACCAAGGTTCGGCTTTAAGTCCATATCTGTTTGACCTAATTCTGGACGAAATGTCTTGTGGATTACGAGACCAAGCCCCCTGGTGCATGATGTTTGCGGACGATATTGTGTTGTGTAGTACCACCAAAGATGTCATAGAAGAAAAACTGGAACAGTGGAGGGCAGCCTTGGAAGACAGAGGACTCAGGATTAGCAGAAGAAGACAGAGTATATGAGGTTCAATACAGACCAAGACTGTGAGATCAGAATGCAAGGGGAAACGTTAAATAGAGTGGATGAGTTCAAATACCTGGGTTCGGTGGTGACTGGAGATGGAAATCTGGATCTGGAAGTGTCACACAGGATTCAGGTAGGATGGATGAACTGGAGGAAAATGTCAGGAGTGCTCTGTGACCGCAGGATTAAGCCTAAGGTTAAGGGGAAAATATATAAAACTGTCGTAAGACCTGCATTGCTGTATGGCTCTGAAACATGGCCTGGACGCAAAACGCACACACACAGGCTTGACGTCACGGAAATGAAAATGCTCAGGTGGATGAGTGGAGTGACTAAGCGTGATAGAGTGGAAAATGTCAAAATAAGAGGAACATTGAAGGTTGTGGAAATATCTAAGAAGATACAAGAAAAGCGACTTCAATGGTACGGGCATGTGAGAAGAAGGGAGGAATCCTACGTGGGGAGGAAGATGCTAGACATGCAAATACAGGGAGTGAGAATGCGAGGCAGACCTAAACGAAGATGGATGGATTGTGTACAGGAGGACCTCAGAGAAAAACAGTTGTCAGAAGAGGATGTGCATGACCGGACTAAATGGAGGAGAGCTGTTAGAAACATCGACCCCACATAGGAGTGGGAATGATGTAAAGAGAAAGAAGAAGAAGAATAACAATGATAATAAATAAAAATTACAACAGATTAGCAAAAAGATTTCAAATATCCTAGAGAGAAGAAATAAATACCAGTCTGGATTTGCTGAGTTAAGAAAGATTTATAAAGAAATACACGAACGAGAAGCATTGGAAACAAATATATTTTATAAAGAAGTTGTTAAATATGGAAGGATTACAAGGAAGAATGGAAAAGTAAACAGGTCGAAAGTGGCCCGAGGAGTGAAGAACGAAATAGAATGAATTGATGAAGAAGAATTGGAAAGGTAGGAGAAAGAAACAACAAAGGATCAAAAATTGATGTTGTTACGTGGTCCCAAGGTAGCAGAAATGAAAATAATATAATATAATATAATATTAGAGGACGGAGCAGAGTAGCTGGGATACCAATTACCGCAGGGAAGGCCCTCAACGAGGATTACTCAGGGCGTGTGTGATAGCTTCCGGACACCGCGCATTAATCTTGCACAACCAGGTCAGCCCGAGCTAGGACACTGCACAAGTAAGTTAAGATAAAACTTGGATGTTTTATGAGAACAGTGACCTGGGGAGGGTTCACATTCTATAAATCGTATTATATGTTCTTTATTTTCCATTCTAGTGACCTTATTTGGTGTTGTGCCGGGAGCCTTCATATCACAACAATGATGCTTATCCCTTTATGGGATAGTGGTCGCTATATTAACCACCTCTCATAAGGACAGTTTAGGCTTTCAAAGATGCTGATAGTTGAATCTTTAAGCCAAATTTCAGAGAATTTTCATGCCGAAGTGCTAGTATTTCTAGCAATCAAATATTATATACGTATCTACTTGACGTAATGTGTTGGATAAAATTAAAAAGAATTTAAAAACTAAACACATTAACAATTTATGTGTAAAAATAAAATATAACTAAGAAATAACAAGAAGTTCCGTGAAGAACTATACAGCCTACTTTTCATGCCAATGATTATTCTACAGTATATGAACCTATCTAGAATAATGACGAAATTAAGTTGGTAATATCGAAATATCTAATTAGTTCAAAATATACCTGGTATAATGTAGCCTAATAGAGCACTACAGTTGGCAGCTCTGGTGACTGAATATATTCTTAGTTCCATTTCTTAAGGTACAGAATACAAAATTTGGTTGAAGTCCAATGGACGTTACATGCAGTTAGACACTGGATCTATCAGCACGCGTAAACGCATGTTGCCAACAATACCATGCGTGTGCTGGTCAGAAATAATCTGAAATATTATGATATCTTGTTGTGCCAATTTTGGATGAAATCCATTTGTTAGTATAGAAGTCACATGTATTTAAAAATTGGTCTTATCAGCAGGCATAGAATCATGTTGGCAGCACTGACTTATATTAATTACTCCAAATTAATCTAGAATGTCAGGTGCTATACGTGTGCAAAGTATAGAGCTGTTGGCTTGCATACTTTCTAATATATTGATATTAGGGTAAAAATAATATAGACAGCATTTATTAACAGTTGGTAGCCCTGATTGCTCTTAACAATACTTATAGTCATATCTGTTATGGTACACATAGCACATACGAAATTTGGTTGAAATACAACTGATAGTATAGAAGTTAGATGTATTTAAAAAAAATCCTCTCGGCACGCCGGAAGGCGGAGGTAGATTTCACCGGGCAAACTAGGGGATAGGCTATAATAGGCAAAATATGCAGGTTTTCGTAGGAGGATCAGACCTCATTTATTGCGAGAAAGTATTTTACAATTGGAGGTTAGTTAACATTTTTTCGTCTTTCTATGCATACTTTTAACATTTAACTGTCTTATGGGGATGGTAACCTTCTTGTCATTTGGGGTTAATTTTTATACTTGTGATCACACTGTCCTTATACAAGGTTTGGAACTAATGTGTAACTATCTAACAGTCTGTTACTTCTTCACGCAAAATTTTATCTCCCGCAGAGATGTTGGTTGGTTCCTCAGTTTAGGGGCTGCGACAAGGTGGTCATGTAACCCCGTGCACATTGAGTGTGTGTAGAATCTGCCTGATAAACGGTGTTATTTGTGATGACTGTATTAGTCTGTAATTCAGGTAAGGTCTGCAGACGGTCAATTTTAAGTAGTAGTACCTAATTTTGTACCAAATACTAACGTCAACGACACCTAGCTGTGAACTTGGCTGCTAGATGCCACCGCAACCAGCAACTTGCAACGAACGTTGTAACTTCCCTCCGAAGGAAAGCATGCTGACGGATTTTTAGAGCTCTTAGAAAATCCGGCGACTTTGGCCGGCTTTGAACCAGCACCTTGGGCATAGAAGTTCAGCATGCTACCAGTTAGCCGCTTCCCTCATAGTCAGATGGAACAAGAAGTTTCGTGACGAACTAAAGAGCCTACTTTTCTTAAAATTAAGATTCATGCCATAGATTAATCTACAGTATATGAACCTACCTAGAATAATGACGAAATTAAGTGGGTAATATCGAAATGTCTTAATTAGTTCGAAATAAGGTATACTAGGCATAATGTAGCCTAATAGAGCAATACAGTTGGCAGCTCTGGTGACTGAATATATTCTTACTTCCATCTCCTAAGGTACAGAATACAAAATGTGGTTGAAGTCCAACGGACGTTACATGGATTTAGACATTGGATCTTTTAGTACACGTAAAAGCATGTTGGCAACAATGTCATGCGAGTACTGGTCAGAAATAATCTGAAATATTATATATTTTTGTGCCAATTTTGAATGAAATCCATTTGTTGGTATAGAAGTTACATGTATTTAAAAATTGGTCCTCTCAGCAGGCTTAGAATCATGTTGGTAGAACTGACGTATACAAGTTACTCCAAATTAATGTAAAATGTCGGGTAATTTACGTGTGCATAGTTTAAAGCTGTCGGCTTGCATACTTTCTGATATATTTGGATACAAAATAGAGAGCAATTATTAACAGTTGGCAGCCCTGGTGGCTCTTAAGAATACACTCAGTCATATATGTTTATGTACACATATTACATACAAAATTTGGTTGAAATCCAATTGATAGTGTAGAAGTTATATGCATTTAAAAATTGGACTTATCAGAAGGCTTAAAATTATTTTGGCAATGCTGTCATGTATGGCCACCTGGAAATTAAACTGAAATGGTATTATCTACATATGTGCCAATTTTAGAATAGCTCCCATGTATACCTTCCAAGATATCCAACATGGAGCTCAAATTTCTAGTGCGTTTTTTTAGCAGTTGGTAGCACTGGCATCTTTTTCAAATATGGGCCTGAGATATTCCGGTATACATCTTTACTCATACTAAATTTGGTTTCGATTGCTGCAGCCGTTTAGGAGTTGATAGGGGACACACACGCACACACTGCCAGACAGACAGAAGGACAGACAGACAGACAGAAGGACAGACACATTTTCCCGGATATATCTTATAAGTCTACTTTTACCTCACTTTTGACAAGTGTGAAAAGTAGGCTAAAAATGAATGTGATCTCGTCAATGGCGTTGTGTTGGCAACCTCTGATAGATCATCCCTTATTAATTTAAAAGCGTTGTTATGGTAACCTCTGATGGCACTTGGCATTTTTTAAAATTCCGAAATCATTTTTCTCATCCCTTGGCGAAATGGTGGGTCATATCAAAAATTCTTTCAGAGAAAAGTTTTAGGTAATTATTAGGGGAATATTTTCCATTTTGTACGGTTTTGATATTGTGCCTATTAAGAGAGATATGATTAATGTTTTCCGAAAAACCCACTTTTTTCCACCCCTCTGGTCAATGGTTGGTGCTATCAAAAAACTTATTTGACATACATTTTTGGCACTTATCCGACACATATTATGAACTTTGAATGGATTCGATATTTCACGTATTAAGAGAGTTATAGCGAAATTTCACTTTTTCGAAAAAAGCCCCCCATTTTCACCCCCTTCGACCGATTTTGTCCATTAACTAACTCGACCGAGATTTTATAGGGATACATATTATGTAAAAAATTCAAAGTGATAGGTGCAAAATTACGGCAGTTATCGTGTCCACAAGAAACTGATATATATATATATATATAGATACATATATACATAAATTATATATAAACTTTTGAACTGACGGTGGTTTTGGGGTCTGGAGGATGTGAAACGCGAAGATATGTCGAAATTTTCCGGAAGTCGAAACATGGTACCCATTGCAATAGTTAGCTTTCTAATGAAATCTACCTAAAATTGGTACTATCTGCAGGCTTATAATCATGTTGGTAGAACTGACGTACATAAGTTACTCCAAATTAATCTAAAATGTCAGAATATACGTGTGCATAGTTTAAAGCTGTTGGCTTGCATACTTTCTGATATATTGGTATTTGGATAAAATAAATACATAGAGAGAGAGAGAGCAATTATTAACTGTTGGCAGCCCTGGTGGCTCTTAAGAATACGCGCAGTCATATCTGTTTATGTACAGATATTACATACAAAATTTGGTTGAAATCCAATTGATAGTGTAGAAGTTATATGCATTTAAACATTGGACCTATCAGAAGGCTTAAAATTATTTTGGCAACACTGTCATGGTTGGACTCCTGGAAATTAAACTGAAATAGTCTTATCTACATGTGTGCCAATTTTGGAATAGCTCCCATGCATACCTCGCAAGATATCCAACAAGGAGCTCAAATTTCTAGTGCGTTTTTTCAGCAGTTGGTAGCACTGACATCATTTTCAAATATGGACGTGAGATATTCCGGTGCATATCTTTACTCTTACTAAATTTGGTTTTGATTGCTGCAGCCGTTTAGGAGTTGGTAGGGGGAGACACACACACAGCCAGACAGACAGACAGACAGACACACATGTTCCCGGATCGATCTCATAAGTCTACTATTTCCTCATTTTTGCAAAATGTGAAAAGTAGACTAAGAATAATTGTAAAAACAATTCGAAAATATAACTTCCTTAAAAATATCAAAATTAAATCTATTAGAGCATAAATTGAACATTAAACATAAATATACACACATTAAAATTAGAAAAGACAAAAAATAACATTATTCATAATTATAATAATGAAAATAAATTAAAATGTAGAAACACATAAAACGTATACATGGCTAAATAGCCCAAGTACAACATTTTGAAAATGTTGAAGGACTTGAACATTCCGGAGCCCATTATAGGTTAACTGTGTGACAGATTACTAAGGCAATACTAAACAAGCAGTTCCGTGAAGAACTAAATACCCTATCTTCATACACAGGTATCCTACTTATGTTAATTATCTCTATCAACATACAAAATTTCAGTTTGATTGCCGTAATAGATTCGTAGATATTGAGAGCCATTTAAATATTTCGGATGGTCGCCATGTTGGATTATTAAACAGGATCATTGAAAAAGGTGGCCTTAATCAGGGGAACTAACTACTTGGACATGTTAGAACTCTTTGTCTTTCCACAAATAGACGATATTCAAAGGTAAAAGGGAATAAATGTTACTTCCCAGCAGGATGGAGCACCTCCTCACTACAGTCTCATTGAACGTGAAGATCTCAACAGAAATCAGTGGATTGGTAGAGCTGTCCTCTTGCGTGTTCGCCAAGGAGCCCTGACTTCACTCCTTTAAAATTGTTCTTTTGGGGCTACATAAAAAAAACATGATTTACGCTCAAAATACCCAGTGCCTGCAACACCTAAAGGAACGAATCACCGATGCGATAGCAACTGTGACTCCTGACATGATTCGGCGACCTGGACGAAGGTGGACTATCGCTTGGATGTGTGTCGTGCCAGAGGTGGACCTCACCTCGAAACCTACTAAATTGGTAAACAAAACTTTAGGATTTTCTCTAACTTTTGGTGTAAAAACAGGAAGTTCCGTGACGAACTAAAGAGCCTACTTTTCTCGAAATGTAAGATTCATTCCAGTGATTAATCTATATGGAACTAATTCGAATAATGACGAAATTGAGTTGGTAATATCGAAATTTCTAATTAGTTCGAAATATAACTAGCATAATGTGGCCTAATAGAACACTACAGTTGGCAGCCCTGGTAACTGAATATATTCATAGTTCCATCTCTTAAGGTACTGAATACAAAATTTGGTTGAAGTCCAATGGAAAGCATGGACGTTGCATGTAGTTAGACATTGGACCTATCAGCGTGCGTAAAATCATGTAGGCAACAATGCCATGCATGTGTTGGTCAGAAATAATCTGAACTATTATGATCTATTGTTGTGCCAATTTTGGACGAATTCCATTTATTTTGTATAGAAGTTACATGTAGTTTAAAATTGAACCAATCAGCAGGCTTAGAATCATGTTGGAAGCACTGACGTATATTAGTTACTCCAGATTAATCTAGAACGTAAGGTACTACACGTGTGCAAAGTTTAGAGCTGTTGGTTTGAATACTTTCTGATATATTGATATTAGGGTAAAAATAGAGACAGCATTTATTAACAGTTGGCAGCCCTGGTTGCTCTTAAGAATACGCATAGTCATATCTGTTATAATACACATAGCACATACGAAATTTGGTTGAAATCTAATTGATATTATAGAAGTTACATGTATTTACAATTGGTCCTATCTGCATGCTTAGAATCATGTTGGTAATACTGAGGTCCATTAGTTACTCCAAATTAATCTAGATTGTCAGGTACTATACGTGTGCATAGTTTAAAGCTGTCGGCTTGCATACTTTCTGATATATTGGCATTTGGATAAAAACAATAGAGAGAGCAATTATTAACAGTTGGCAGCCCTGGTGGCTCTTAAGAATAGGATCATCATATCTGTTTATGTACAGATATTACATACAAAATTTGGTTGAAATCCAATTGATAGTGTAGAAGTTATATGCATTTAAAAATTGGACTTATTGGCAGGCTTATATTCATTTTGGCAACACTGTCATGTATGGCCTCTTGGAAATTAAACTGAAATATTATTATCTATATGTGTGCCAATTTTGGTATAGCTCCCATGCATATCTTCCAAGATATACATCATGGAGCTCAAATTTCAATTGCGATATTTCAGCAGTTAGTAGCTCTGACATTATTTTTAAATACGGCATTGAGATATTCAGATAGAGATCTTTACTCATAACAAATTTGGGTTCGATTGCTACAGCCATTTAGGAGTTGATAGGGGGGGACCCACACACAGCCAGACTGACAGAAGGACAGACAGACATTTTCCCGGATCGATCTCAAAAGTCTACTTTTTCTCATTTTTACAAAATGCGAAACGTAGGCTAATAATTAAATTATCAAACCCGCCAACCTGGGCCCAACCTTTGGGAAGCCAGGCTCTGCCTGTCACAAGCCAGCACTAAGGGTGAGTTGTAGAGGAGTAACACCTCTTTAAAAAACCTTGGTCCAGCTGGCCCGGCTGGTAGTACCTTGTATGGGTCCCTGCCGGGGTTACAGGCGAAGATAGACAACGGTTTAGAAGGCGGAAGAGGACCTCGCGTCCCAATGGCGGATAAAGCGGAGGAACTATCTTCAAGCTCCGGGGCTTACAACCTTGGTTCTACTAACGGGAAAGAGCAATCCGACCCACATATTTCTTAACAATCAAGCATCATGGAAAGTCGTCAAAAGGAAGACACTACCCCAGGTGGTACCTGTTTAAGGGAATCCACCGCTCCTAGGAGTGCACGCAAGCCTTTGGATTCTGGGGAGCTTGCAAGTAGATGCTTAGAGAATACTAAATTGAAGACGAAACAGAAATATTATTTTGGAACGTTAAATGTCAACTCATTACACAAAGTTGGTAAACACAAGGAACTGACAAATATGATGGACGAACATAACATCTCAATCATGGCCTTGCAGGAAACACGGTATCAGGAGGAAGATGTAATGGACATTGAGGGCTATAGGGTCTATAAAGGACAGAGAGCAGTGAAGATAGGCAAGAATATGCCAATGTTTGGAACAGCTTTTGCTGTAAATAAGAAAGTTATCAGTGCAGTTGTAGACTTCTCTAGCCCATCAGAAAGACTATCACTCCTTACTCTACGCTGTGGTAACCCTGATCAATGCACATGCGCCAATTAATGAAGACAACAGGCGTAATACCGAGAAAGTTGAACAATTCTGGGACCTTATAGAGGAGGAGATGGAGAAAATACCTATAAAGAACATCAAGGTTTTATTGGGCGACTTCAACGCTCAACTGGGAATAGAAGCAAGATATACCAGGTGGCCCACCAGCGCCGTGCAATCTACTTATAAATGTCCCGCATGTACTAGTGTTGAACGGGAGGTCTAACAACTGACTTGCTAAGGGGTAACCTTGCATACAAGCAGGTTACGTCAGAATGCCAAGAGATAACAACCAGACGGCCGAACACTGCATGTTCCTCAGTGCTCCCGTCTAATGCGCCCCAAAGCGGTACGAAGCCTCGCTGGCGAGCGCAGAATAGTAGCTTTGTACGTGGCACAGCAGTATTAAAGTTGCTATCAACACATCGACAATGGCTGAGGTATTCACCAAAAACGAGCGCGCACACACATAATTCTAATCTATGGAGAATCTGGTCACAATCCCACCAAAACTCGCACATTAATGCACAGGAGATTCCAAATAGACGCCTGCCTTTTGTATACGAATTTCCCCGAACAGAGCTGTAATTAAGTGCTAATGGATTGAAGCACATACCAGCATGGCTGGGCTAGACCCGTCTGCAACAATTCTGATGTTGTGCAGACTGTACATCAGTATTGTAATCGAAGCCTTCACACGGTACGTTGAATTTCACCGTACTGAAATAATGAACTGTTGAATTTCAGGGGCTTTACAACACAGTGAGCATGTAGCCCCGTGTACTTGAGTGTGTGAAGAATTTGTCTGATAACCTGTGTCTAGTGCAGACATCATAGTGACAATAGTAGTAATAATAATAACAATAGTTTAGTGCTTTTCAGTCGGTCAAAAAAAAAAAAAAAAAAAAAAAAAAAAAAAATCCTCAAACGAGAGGGCGATAGCAATAACATTCAAAACAACAAACAAATCAAAGAAATAAAGTCGTTGAAACAAAAAATAAAAGAACATGACTTAATCATCACAAAAGCAGATAAGGGAAACACTACAGTAATTTTGAACAAAACAGAATACATTGAAAAAACAGTCGAATTCCTAAACAACAACGAAATCAAGGAATTAACAAAAGACCCCACCAACAAATTCCAAAAACAAATAAAAAGTGCGCTAAAAGAAACAGAATACATACTGACCAAAGCTGAAAAATCAAAACTAATAAACATGAACCCGAAAATACCGTCATTGAGGGGACAACCAAAAATACACAAAAAGGAATGCCCAATGAGACCAATAGTCAATTGTAGGAATGCCCCTAATTACAAAATCAGCAAAGAGTTACTAAAAATCTTAAAAAGCCGTCTTTCCAACGACAAAAACAACTCGGTAAAGAACACAACAGAACTAGTAACAGCATTGAACACCCTACAAATGAAACCGAGCTTCAGGCTAGTATCCTTCGACGTAACTAACATGTACACCAATATTCCGATTATTGAAGCAATCAACACTATCGAAAACAACTTAAAATCCAACAATTCGGTAAAAGAAATTGAAGAGATTGTGAGATTACTGAGGGTCGTTCTCACCCAAAACGTGTTTCAATTCGACAATAAAATATACACACAGAGAGAAGGCCTAGCAATGGGATCGCCACTAAGTGGGTTAATCGCTGACATCTTCATCAATGCACTAGAAAATGCGTTCTTAGAAAAGACTTCAACAAAGGGAATAGTAATATGGAAAAGATACGTAGATGATGTAATTTGCATCTACGATACTGAACTAACAAGCGAAGAAACAATTCTCCAATCCATTAATAGCCTTCACCATTCTATCAAATTCACTAAGGAATCCGAAATAGACCGGAAAATAAATTATCTCGATATAACTATTGAACGTAAAGACAACGACCTTTCATATTCCATATTCCGGAAAGCAACACAAACCTCGCATGCAATCGACAATCAGTCTAATCACCCCAGTACGCACAAACTAGCGGGTTTCAATTCAATGGTGCACAGGGCTTTAAACATACCCATGTCAAAAGACAACTATAATAAGGAAATAAGAACTATTATGCAAATAGCAAAGGAAAACAACTTCTCGCCAAGCAAAATAAATCAAATTATAGCCAAACATAAAAATAAAGATAAAACGATTCCCAAACCGGACAGTAATGAGAAAAAATTTGCGCGTTTCAACTATGTGAATGCGAATACATATAAAATCACTAACCTATTCAAAAAGCAAGGCATAAAGATAGCTTTCACGACGAAAAACACAACCGCTAGGCACCTCCTAAATAGTAATCTAAATAAACGTGACCCGTATTCAAGGTCAGGGGTATATTCTATAACGTGCCAAGACACCGATTGTCAAGCTAATTACATCGGGCAGAGTGGAAGGCGAGTAGACACACGTTATAATGAACATAGGAATGCGATAAGATACGGAACACATTCAGCCGTGTGCGAACATATGTGTGACGCAGGGCATAGCTTTACCAACATAGAGTCGGACCTTAAAATAATCCATCACGAATCGAAAGGCAGAGCTCTTGACATAAAGGAAGCAATCGAGATACACCTAGCCAAACGAAACAATCCCAACAATCTAAATGAACACACGTTCATGGAGAGCTCACCCCTCTTCACGCTACTAAAAAACACACCCTGTCGGAAACAAAACACAATTTAGCGACACAGCCAAGCTAGATAAAAAAGGGGGGGAAATTAGGGGGTTTTTAATAGGTAAATGTTATCTGGATCAGGTGTACGATGTACTTTTCTTCTGCAATAAACCAAGGCCCATATTAGAGGCAGTATTAAAGGTGCCGGGACGTCCTCATAAGACCGTCAACGCTTAGTTCGAATGGGTTATGCTCCACGCGTGGCGAGGACTAATCCACGGTCTTTAATAGTTGTAGATCCACCTCATTCAATAACATACATCTTATCTAGGTTGGCAACACCTCACATAAACACATCGCGATCACTCCCCACAGCACGTAGGGACAGGGGGGGAAGGCAGGGAAAAACCAGTCGTTAAGATAACCACCGCAGTCGACCGCACAGCGAGTTCAAGTGAACACGGAAACTGCGAATAGCTGTAGTACGGAAGACAATCAGATAAGTAGTTAGCCTAAAATTTTATAGTTTAACCATAGTTTACAACCATATAATCTCTCTAAAGTACAATCTCCGGATAGCCATCACCATTTAGCATTTCACCTAACATATATACTGCATTTAGCATACACTGACAGTTGCAGTACCAATACTGCAACTAAATAATTGTACATATTGTAAATATTTTCACCTGTATTTCAAACATAGATTTTATAGCCTAAGTGTATTGGATCTGATGATGATCGCTTGACGATCGAAACTGGTCATCCTAGTGTTTTATTAATCTCATGTAATTTATTTCAGGATTAGGGCATAACCCATCTCTTTTGGGTACATTCGTGTTGACCGACTGAAAAGCACTAAACTCTTGTTTACTAAGGCAACACTGAAAATATGGCTTCAAACACCACAATGTTCACGGCTAGTCAGGCAAATCGTGAAGCCAAGAAATTCAAATCACTCAGGCTTAAACTCATGAATTTAGACAAGTCAATTTGGTTCAACAAAAAATGTATAGAACTAAACCTCACCCCTAAATACGTACCAATTAAAACCGTACCGAACACACCAGCCTCGATCATTTCAACTAAACAAGCCAAAGCGCGTTGGATAAAAAACGAATTAAGATTTGCATACATAAGAAAGCAAAAAATTAACCAACAATTATACGACATTCAATTGCAACTAAGTAATTTCTGGCACGCAGCCCAATGGGACAGCTTCACCGAACACCTACATGACACCATCAAAATCAGAGCAACGAGGAAGCATGAAACGCTAGAAAATAAATTAAGAAAACTAGGAGAAACACAGAACCATCAATCTAACGAACAACACACGAATAACAATGAATTCAATTTCCACAGCAGAGTAAACAACAGAACGAACGTAACCTTTTCTCAAGGTGAAATGAATATGTTAGACAAAGGTTTGAAATACAACTGCACAGACGCACACACGAACCACAATATAAAACAGTTAATCACAGATATTGAGATAGCCAGTCACAAGCTCCCAGCAGAAGACAGGGAATTAACCAAAAATCTCGCCACCAACGAAGCCAAAAAAATCCTCAAACGAGAGGGCGATAGCAATAACATTCAAAACAACAAACAAATCAAAGAAATAAAGTCGTTGAAACAAAAAATAAAAGAACATGACTTAATCATCACAAAAGCAGATAAGGGAAACACTACAGTAATTTTGAACAAAACAGAATACATTGAAAAAACAGTCGAATTCCTAAACAACAACGAAATCAAGGAATTAACAAAAGACCCCACCAAAAAATTCCAAAAACAAATAAAAAGTGCGCTAAAAGAAACAGAATACATACTGACCAAAGCTGAAAAATCAAAACTAATAAACATGAACCCGAAAATACCGTCATTGAGGGGACAACCAAAAATACACAAAAAGGAATGCCCAATGAGACCAATAGTCAATTGTAGGAATGCCCCTAATTACAAAATCAGCAAAGAGTTACTAAAAATCTTAAAAAGCCGTCTTTCCAACGACAAAAACAACTCGGTAAAGAACACAACAGAACTAGTAACAGCATTGAACACCCTACAAATGAAACCGAGCTTCAGGCTAGTATCCTTCGACGTAACTAACATGTACACCAATATTCCGATTATTGAAGCAATCAACACTATCGAAAACAACTTAAAATCCAACAATTCGGTAAAAGAAATTGAAGAGATTGTGAGATTACTGAGGGTCGTTCTCACCCAAAACGTGTTTCAATTCGACAATAAAATATACACACAGAGAGAAGGCCTAGCAATGGGATCGCCACTAAGTGGGTTAATCGCTGACATCTTCATCAATGCACTAGAAAATGCGTTCTTAGAAAAGACTTCAACAAAGGGAATAGTAATATGGAAAAGATACGTAGATGATGTAATTTGCATCTACGATACTGAACTAACAAGCGAAGAAACAATTCTCCAATCCATTAATAGCCTTCACCATTCTATCAAATTCACTAAGGAATCCGAAATAGACCGGAAAATAAATTATCTCGATATAACTATTGAACGTAAAGACAACGACCTTTCATATTCCATATTCCGGAAAGCAACACAAACCTCGCATGCAATCGACAATCAGTCTAATCACCCCAGTACGCACAAACTAGCGGGTTTCAATTCAATGGTGCACAGGGCTTTAAACATACCCATGTCAAAAGACAACTATAATAAGGAAATAAGAACTATTATGCAAATAGCAAAGGAAAACAACTTCTCGCCAAGCAAAATAAATCAAATTATAGCCAAACATAAAAATAAAGATAAAACGATTCCCAAACCGGACAGTAATGAGAAAAAATTTGCGCGTTTCAACTATGTGAATGCGAATACATATAAAATCACTAACCTATTCAAAAAGCAAGGCATAAAGATAGCTTTCACGACGAAAAACACAACCGCTAGGCACCTCCTAAATAGTAATCTAAATAAACGTGACCCGTATTCAAGGTCAGGGGTATATTCTATAACGTGCCAAGACACCGATTGTCAAGCTAATTACATCGGGCAGAGTGGAAGGCGAGTAGACACACGTTATAATGAACATAGGAATGCGATAAGATACGGAACACATTCAGCCGTGTGCGAACATATGTGTGACGCAGGGCATAGCTTTACCAACATAGAGTCGGACCTTAAAATAATCCATCACGAATCGAAAGGCAGAGCTCTTGACATAAAGGAAGCAATCGAGATACACCTAGCCAAACGAAACAATCCCAACAATCTAAATGAACACACGTTCATGGAGAGCTCACCCCTCTTCACGCTACTAAAAAACACACCCTGTCGGAAACAAAACACAATTTAGCGACACAGCCAAGCTAGATAAAAAAGGGGGGGAAATTAGGGGTTTTTTAATAGGTAAATGTTATCTGGATCAGGTGTACGATGTACTTTTCTTCTGCAATAAACCAAGGCCCATATTAGAGGCAGTATTAAAGGTGCCGGGACGTCCTCATAAGACCGTCAACGCTTAGTTCGAATGGGTTATGCTCCACGCGTGGCGAGGACTAATCCACGGTCTTTAATAGTTGTAGATCCACCTCATTCAATAACATACATCTTATCTAGGTTGGCAACACCTCACATAAACACATCGCGATCACTCCCCACAGCACGTAGGGACAGGGGGGGAAGGCAGGGAAAAACCAGTCGTTAAGATAACCACCGCAGTCGACCGCACAGCGAGTTCAAGTGAACACGGAAACTGCGAATAGCTGTAGTACGGAAGACAATCAGATAAGTAGTTAGCCTAAAATTTTATAGTTTAACCATAGTTTACAACCATATAATCTCTCTAAAGTACAATCTCCGGATAGCCATCACCATTTAGCATTTCACCTAACATATATACTGCATTTAGCATACACTGACAGTTGCAGTACCAATACTGCAACTAAATAATTGTACATATTGTAAATATTTTCACCTGTATTTCAAACATAGATTTTATAGCCTAAGTGTATTGGATCTGATGATGATCGCTTGACGATCGAAACTGGTCATCCTAGTGTTTTATTAATCTCATGTAATTTATTTCAGGATTAGGGCATAACCCATCTCTTTTGGGTACATTCGTGTTGACCGACTGAAAAGCACTAAACTCTTGTTTACTAAGGCAACACTGAAAATATGGCTTCAAACACCACAATGTTCACGGCTAGTCAGGCAAATCGTGAAGCCAAGAAATTCAAATCACTCAGGCTTAAACTCATGAATTTAGACAAGTCAATTTGGTTCAACAAAAAATGTATAGAACTAAACCTCACCCCTAAATACGTACCAATTAAAACCGTACCGAACACACCAGCCTCGATCATTTCAACTAAACAAGCCAAAGCGCTTTGGATAAAAAACGAATTAAGATTTGCATACATAAGAAAGCAAAAAATTAACCAACAATTATACGACATTCAATTGCAACTAAGTAATTTCTGGCACGCAGCCCAATGGGACAGCTTCACCGAACACCTACATGACACCATCAAAATCAGAGCAACGAGGAAGCATGAAACGCTAGAAAATAAATTAAGAAAACTAGGAGAAACACAGAACCATCAATCTAACGAACAACACACGAATAACAATGAATTCAATTTCCACAGCAGAGTAAACAACAGAACGAACGTAACCTTTTCTCAAGGTGAAATGAATATGTTAGACAAAGGTTTGAAATACAACTGCACAGACGCACACACGAACCACAATATAAAACAGTTAATCACAGATATTGAGATAGCCAGTCACAAGCTCCCAGCAGAAGACAGGGAATTAACCAAAAATCTCGCCACCAACGAAGCCAAAAAAAATCCTCAAACGAGAGGGCGATAGCAATAACATTCAAAACAACAAACAAATCAAAGAAATAAAGTCGTTGAAACAAAAAATAAAAGAACATGACTTAATCATCACAAAAGCAGATAAGGGAAACACTACAGTAATTTTGAACAAAACAGAATACATTGAAAAAACAGTCGAATTCCTAAACAACAACGAAATCAAGGAATTAACAAAAGACCCCACCAACAAATTCCAAAAACAAATAAAAAGTGCGCTAAAAGAAACAGAATACATACTGACCAAAGCTGAAAAATCAAAACTAATAAACATGAACCCGAAAATACCGTCATTGAGGGGACAACCAAAAATACACAAAAAGGAATGCCCAATGAGACCAATAGTCAATTGTAGGAATGCCCCTAATTACAAAATCAGCAAAGAGTTACTAAAAATCTTAAAAAGCCGTCTTTCCAACGACAAAAACAACTCGGTAAAGAACACAACAGAACTAGTAACAGCATTGAACACCCTACAAATGAAACCGAGCTTCAGGCTAGTATCCTTCGACGTAACTAACATGTACACCAATATTCCGATTATTGAAGCAATCAACACTATCGAAAACAACTTAAAATCCAACAATTCGGTAAAAGAAATTGAAGAGATTGTGAGATTACTGAGGGTCGTTCTCACCCAAAACGTGTTTCAATTCGACAATAAAATATACACACAGAGAGAAGGCCTAGCAATGGGATCGCCACTAAGTGGGTTAATCGCTGACATCTTCATCAATGCACTAGAAAATGCGTTCTTAGAAAAGACTTCAACAAAGGGAATAGTAATATGGAAAAGATACGTAGATGATGTAATTTGCATCTACGATACTGAACTAACAAGCGAAGAAACAATTCTCCAATCCATTAATAGCCTTCACCATTCTATCAAATT
This sequence comes from Meconema thalassinum, assembly GCA_946902985.2. NCBI lineage: Eukaryota > Metazoa > Arthropoda > Insecta > Orthoptera > Tettigoniidae > Meconema > Meconema thalassinum. The sequence continues at coordinate 29,839,104 of OX336394.1, forward strand.
CACTAAGGAATCCGAAATAGACCGGAAAATAAATTATCTCGATATAACTATTGAACGTAAAGACAACGACCTTTCATATTCCATATTCCGGAAAGCAACACAAACCTCGCATGCAATCGACAATCAGTCTAATCACCCCAGTACGCACAAACTAGCGGGTTTCAATTCAATGGTGCACAGGGCTTTAAACATACCCATGTCAAAAGACAACTATAATAAGGAAATAAGAACTATTATGCAAATAGCAAAGGAAAACAACTTCTCGCCAAGCAAAATAAATCAAATTATAGCCAAACATAAAAATAAAGATAAAACGATTCCCAAACCGGACAGTAATGAGAAAAAATTTGCGCGTTTCAACTATGTGAATGCGAATACATATAAAATCACTAACCTATTCAAAAAGCAAGGCATAAAGATAGCTTTCACGACGAAAAACACAACCGCTAGGCACCTCCTAAATAGTAATCTAAATAAACGTGACCCGTATTCAAGGTCAGGGGTATATTCTATAACGTGCCAAGACACCGATTGTCAAGCTAATTACATCGGGCAGAGTGGAAGGCGAGTAGACACACGTTATAATGAACATAGGAATGCGATAAGATACGGAACACATTCAGCCGTGTGCGAACATATGTGTGACGCAGGGCATAGCTTTACCAACATAGAGTCGGACCTTAAAATAATCCATCACGAATCGAAAGGCAGAGCTCTTGACATAAAGGAAGCAATCGAGATACACCTAGCCAAACGAAACAATCCCAACAATCTAAATGAACACACGTTCATGGAGAGCTCACCCCTCTTCACGCTACTAAAAAACACACCCTGTCGGAAACAAAACACAATTTAGCGACACAGCCAAGCTAGATAAAAAAGGGGGGGAAATTAGGGGTTTTTTAATAGGTAAATGTTATCTGGATCAGGTGTACGATGTACTTTTCTTCTGCAATAAACCAAGGCCCATATTAGAGGCAGTATTAAAGGTGCCGGGACGTCCTCATAAGACCGTCAACGCTTAGTTCGAATGGGTTATGCTCCACGCGTGGCGAGGACTAATCCACGGTCTTTAATAGTTGTAGATCCACCTCATTCAATAACATACATCTTATCTAGGTTGGCAACACCTCACATAAACACATCGCGATCACTCCCCACAGCACGTAGGGACAGGGGGGGAAGGCAGGGAAAAACCAGTCGTTAAGATAACCACCGCAGTCGACCGCACAGCGAGTTCAAGTGAACACGGAAACTGCGAATAGCTGTAGTACGGAAGACAATCAGATAAGTAGTTAGCCTAAAATTTTATAGTTTAACCATAGTTTAACAACCATATAATCTCTCTAAAGTACAATCTCCGGATAGCCATCACCATTTAGCATTTCACCTAACATATATACTGCATTTAGCATACACTGACAGTTGCAGTACCAATACTGCAACTAAATAATTGTACATATTGTAAATATTTTCACCTGTATTTCAAACATAGATTTTATAGCCTAAGTGTATTGGATCTGATGATGATCGCTTGACGATCGAAACTGGTCATCCTAGTGTTTTATTAATCTCATGTAATTTATTTCAGGATTAGGGGCATAACCCATCTCTTTTGGGTACATTCGTGTTGACCGACTGAAAAGCACTAAACTCTTGTTTACTAAGGCAACACTGAAAATATGGCTCAAACACCCACAATGTTCACCGGCTAGTCAGGCAAATCGTGAAGCCAAGAAATTCAAATCACTCAGGCTTAAACTCATGAATTTAGACAAGTCAATTTGGTTCAAACAAAAAATGTATAGAACTAAACCTCACCCCTAAATACGTACCAATTAAAACCGTACCGAACACACCAGCCTCGATCATTTCAACTAAACAAGCCAAAGCGCTTTGGATAAAAAACGAATTAAGATTTGCATACATAAGAAAAGCAAAAAATTAACCAACAATTATACGACATTCAATTGCAACTAAGTAATTTCTGGCACGCAGCCCAATGGGACAGCTTCACCGAACACCTACATGACACCATCAAAATCAGAGCAACGAGGAAGCATGAAACGCTAGAAAATAAATTAAGAAAACTAGGAGAAACACAGAACCATCAATCTAACGAACAACACACGAATAACAATGAATTCAATTTCCACAGCAGAGTAAACAACAGAACGAACGTAACCTTTTCTCAAGGTGAAATGAATATGTTAGACAAAGGTTTGAAATACAACTGCACAGACGCACACACGAACCACAATATAAAACAGTTAATCACAGATATTGAGATAGCCAGTCACAAGCTCCCAGCAGAAGACAGGGAATTAACCAAAAATCTCGCCACCAACGAAGCCAAAAAAATCCTCAAACGAGAGGGCGATAGCAATAACATCAAAACAACAAACAAATCAAAGAAATAAAGTCGTTGAAACAAAAAATAAAAGAACATGACTTAATCATCACAAAAGCAGATAAGGGAAACACTACAGTAATTTTGAACAAAACAGAATACATTGAAAAAACAGTCGAATTCCTAAACAACAACGAAATCAAGGAATTAACAAAAAGACCCCACCAACAAATTCCAAAAACAAATAAAAAGTGCGCTAAAAGAAACAGAATACATACTGACCAAAGCTGAAAAATCAAAACTAATAAACATGAACCCGAAAATACCGTCATTGAGGGGGACAACCAAAATACACAAAAAGGAATGCCCAATGAGACCAATAGTCAATTGTAGGAATGCCCCTAATTACAAAATCAGCAAAGAGTTACTAAAAATCTTAAAAAGCCGTCTTTCCAACGACAAAAACAACTCGGTAAAGAACACAACAGAACTAGTAACAGCATTGAACACCCTACAAATGAAAACCGAGCTTCAGGCTAGTATCCTTCGACGTAACTAACATGTACACCAATATTCCGATTATTGAAGCAATCAACACTATCGAAAACAACTTAAAATCCAACAATTCGGTAAAAGAAATTGAAGAGATTGTGAGATTACTGAGGGTCGTTCTCACCCAAAACGTGTTTCAATTCGACAATAAAATATACACACAGAGAGAAGGCCTAGCAATGGGATCGCCACTAAGTGGGTTAATCGCTGACATCTTCATCAATGCACTAGAAAATGCGTTCTTAGAAAAGACTTCAACAAAGGGAATAGTAATATGGAAAAGATACGTAGATGATGTAATTTGCATCTACGATACTGAACTAACAAGCGAAGAAACAATTCTCCAATCCATTAATAGCCTTCACCATTCTATCAAATTCACTAAGGAATCCGAAATAGACCGGAAAATAAATTATCTCGATATAACTATTGAACGTAAAGACAACGACCTTTCATATTCCATATTCCGGAAAGCAACACAAACCTCGCATGCAATCGACAATCAGTCTAATCACCCCAGTACGCACAAACTAGCGGGTTTCAATTCAATGGTGCACAGGGCTTTAAACATACCCATGTCAAAAGACAACTATAATAAGGAAATAAGAACTATTATGCAAATAGCAAAGGAAAACAACTTCTCGCCAAGCAAAATAAATCAAATTATAGCCAAACATAAAAATAAAGATAAAACGATTCCCCAAACCGGACAGTAATGAGAAAAAATTTGCGCGTTTCAACTATGTGAATGCGAATACATATAAAATCACTAACCTATTCAAAAAGCAAGGCATAAAGATAGCTTTCACGACGAAAAACACAACCGCTAGGCACCTCCCTAAATAGTAATCTAAATAAACGTGACCCGTATTCAAGGTCAGGGGTATATTCTATAACGTGCCAAGACACCGATTGTCAAGCTAATTACATCGGGCAGAAGTGGAAGGCGAGTAGACACACGTATAATGAACATAGGAATGCGATAAGATACGGAACACATTCAGCCGTGTGCGAACATATGTGTGACGCAGGGCATAGCTTTACCAACATAGAGTCGGACCTTAAAATAATCCATCACGAATCGAAAGGCAGAGCTCTTGACATAAAGGAAGCAATCGAGATACACCTAGCCAAACGAAACAATCCCAACAATCTAAATGAACACACGTTCATGGAGAGCTCACCCCTCTTCACGCTACTAAAAAACACACCCCTGTCGGAAACAAAACACAATTTAGCGACACAGCCAAGCTAGATAAAAAAGGGGGGGAAATTAGGGGTTTTTTAATAGGTAAATGTTATCTGGATCAGGTGTACGATGTACTTTTCTTCTGCAATAAACCAAGGCCCATATTAGAGGCAGTATTAAAGGTGCCGGGACGTCCTCATAAGACCGTCAACGCTTAGTTCGAATGGGTTATGCTCCACGCGTGGCGAGGACTAATCCACGGTCTTTAATAGTTGTAGATCCACCTCATTCAATAACATACATCTTATCTAGGTTGGCAACACCTCACATAAACACATCGCGATCACTCCCCCACAGCACGTAGGGACAGGGGGGGAAGGCAGGGAAAAACCAGTCGTTAAGATAACCACCGCAGTCGACCGCACAGCGAGTTCAAGTGAACACGGAAACTGCGAATAGCTGTAGTACGGAAGACAATCAGATAAGTAGTTAGCCTAAAATTTTATAGTTTAACCATAGTTTACAACCATATAATCTCTCTAAAGTACAATCTCCGGATAGCCATCACCATTTAGCATTTCACCTAACATATATACTGCATTTAGCATACACTGACAGTTGCAGTACCAATACTGCAACTAAATAATTGTACATATTGTAAATATTTTCACCTGTATTTCAAACATAGATTTTATAGCCTAAGTGTATTGGATCTGATGATGATCGCTTGACGATCGAAACTGGTCATCCTAGTGTTTTATTAATCTCATGTAATTTATTTCAGGATTAGGGGCATAACTTGGGTACATTCGTGTTGACCGACTGAAAAGCACTAAACTCTTGTTTACTAAGGCAACACTGAAAATATGGCTTCAAACACCACAATGTTCACGGCTAGTCAGGCAAATCGTGAAGCCAAGAAATTCAAATCACTCAGGCTTAAACTCATGAATTTAGACAAGTCAATTTGGTTCAACAAAAAATGTATAGAACTAAACCTCACCCCTAAATACGTACCAATTAAAACCGTACCGAACACACCAGCCTCGATCATTTCAACTAAACAAGCCAAAGCGCTTTGGATAAAAAACGAATTAAGATTTGCATACATAAGAAAGCAAAAAATTAACCAACAATTATACGACATTCAATTGCAACTAAGTAATTTCTGGCACGCAGCCCAATGGGACAGCTTCACCGAACACCTACATGACACCATCAAAATCAGAGCAACGAGGAAGCATGAAACGCTAGAAAATAAATTAAGAAAACTAGGAGAAACACAGAACCATCAATCTAACGAACAACACACGAATAACAATGAATTCAATTTCCACAGCAGAGTAAACAACAGAACGAACGTAACCTTTTCTCAAGGTGAAATGAATATGTTAGACAAAGGTTTGAAATACAACTGCACAGACGCACACACGAACCACAATATAAAACAGTTAATCACAGATATTGAGATAGCCAGTCACAAGCTCCCAGCAGAAGACAGGGAATTAACCAAAAATCTCGCCACCAACGAAGCCAAAAAAATCCTCAAACGAGAGGGCGATAGCAATAACATTCAAAACAACAAACAAATCAAAGAAATAAAGTCGTTGAAACAAAAAATAAAAGAACATGACTTAATCATCACAAAAGCAGATAAGGGAAACACTACAGTAATTTTGAACAAAACAGAATACATTGAAAAAACAGTCGAATTCCTAAACAACAACGAAATCAAGGAATTAACAAAAGACCCCACCAACAAATTCCAAAAACAAATAAAAAGTGCGCTAAAAGAAACAGAATACATACTGACCAAAGCTGAAAAATCAAAACTAATAAACATGAACCCGAAAATACCGTCATTGAGGGGACAACCAAAAATACACAAAAAGGAATGCCCAATGAGACCAATAGTCAATTGTAGGAATGCCCCTAATTACAAAATCAGCAAAGAGTTACTAAAAATCTTAAAAAGCCGTCTTTCCAACGACAAAAACAACTCGGTAAAGAACACAACAGAACTAGTAACAGCATTGAACACCCTACAAATGAAACCGAGCTTCAGGCTAGTATCCTTCGACGTAACTAACATGTACACCAATATTCCGATTATTGAAGCAATCAACACTATCGAAAACAACTTAAAATCCAACAATTCGGTAAAAGAAATTGAAGAGATTGTGAGATTACTGAGGGTCGTTCTCACCCAAAACGTGTTTCAATTCGACAATAAAATATACACACAGAGAGAAGGCCTAGCAATGGGATCGCCACTAAGTGGGTTAATCGCTGACATCTTCATCAATGCACTAGAAAATGCGTTCTTAGAAAAGACTTCAACAAAGGGAATAGTAATATGGAAAAGATACGTAGATGATGTAATTTGCATCTACGATACTGAACTAACAAGCGAAGAAACAATTCTCCAATCCATTAATAGCCTTCACCATTCTATCAAATTCACTAAGGAATCCGAAATAGACCGGAAAATAAATTATCTCGATATAACTATTGAACGTAAAGACAACGACCTTTCATATTCCATATTCCGGAAAGCAACACAAACCTCGCATGCAATCGACAATCAGTCTAATCACCCCAGTACGCACAAACTAGCGGGTTTCAATTCAATGGTGCACAGGGCTTTAAACATACCCATGTCAAAAGACAACTATAATAAGGAAATAAGAACTATTATGCAAATAGCAAAGGAAAACAACTTCTCGCCAAGCAAAATAAATCAAATTATAGCCAAACATAAAAATAAAGATAAAACGATTCCCAAACCGGACAGTAATGAGAAAAAATTTGCGCGTTTCAACTATGTGAATGCGAATACATATAAAATCACTAACCTATTCAAAAAGCAAGGCATAAAGATAGCTTTCACGACGAAAAACACAACCGCTAGGCACCTCCTAAATAGTAATCTAAATAAACGTGACCCGTATTCAAGGTCAGGGGTATATTCTATAACGTGCCAAGACACCGATTGTCAAGCTAATTACATCGGGCAGAGTGGAAGGCGAGTAGACACACGTTATAATGAACATAGGAATGCGATAAGATACGGAACACATTCAGCCGTGTGCGAACATATGTGTGACGCAGGGCATAGCTTTACCAACATAGAGTCGGACCTTAAAATAATCCATCACGAATCGAAAGGCAGAGCTCTTGACATAAAGGAAGCAATCGAGATACACCTAGCCAAACGAAACAATCCCAACAATCTAAATGAACACACGTTCATGGAGAGCTCACCCCTCTTCACGCTACTAAAAAACACACCCTGTCGGAAACAAAACACAATTTAGCGACACAGCCAAGCTAGATAAAAAAGGGGGGGAAATTAGGGGGTTTTTAATAGGTAAATGTTATCTGGATCAGGTGTACGATGTACTTTTCTTCTGCAATAAACCAAGGCCCATATTAGAGGCAGTATTAAAGGTGCCGGGACGTCCTCATAAGACCGTCAACGCTTAGTTCGAATGGGTTATGCTCCACGCGTGGCGAGGACTAATCCACGGTCTTTAATAGTTGTAGATCCACCTCATTCAATAACATACATCTTATCTAGGTTGGCAACACCTCACATAAACACATCGCGATCACTCCCCACAGCACGTAGGGACAGGGGGGGAAGGCAGGGAAAAACCAGTCGTTAAGATAACCACCGCAGTCGACCGCACAGCGAGTTCAAGTGAACACGGAAACTGCGAATAGCTGTAGTACGGAAGACAATCAGATAAGTAGTTAGCCTAAATTTTTTTATAGTTTAACCATAGTTTACAACCATATAATCTCTCTAAAGTACAATCTCCGGATAGCCATCACCATTTAGCATTTCACCTAACATATATACTGCATTTAGCATACACTGACAGTTGCAGTACCAATACTGCAACTAAATAATTGTACATATTGTAAATATTTTCACCTGTATTTCAAACATAGATTTTATAGCCTAAGTGTATTGGATCTGATGATGATCGCTTGACGATCGAAACTGGTCATCCTAGTGTTTTATTAATCTCATGTAATTTATTTCAGGATTAGGGCATAACCCATCTCTTTTGGGTACATTCGTGTTGACCGACTGAAAAGCACTAAACTCTTGTTTACTAAGGCAACACTGAAAATATGGCTTCAAACACCACAATAATAACAATAATGATAGGAATCCTGTTACAGTACTTGCGTAGTAAAACTACTGCTAAATAGTTGCACAACATGCAACATATTGTATACCACGTTGTAACGCTCCTTTGCAAACAGCGATTTCTGTAATAAACAGGGTTCGTTTGTAAATACGCCAAAGATGCAGAAAGTTAAATAACACATTAATTTGTACATGTAGGCTACAGAAATTCCACTCTACAATAGCATTGCTTGCTAATTGGACAAAAACTCACATATTATTGCATCAAAGCTTAGAAAATAAAATAAATTACAATGTCACACTTGGACAGCTATTCATAATGAATATGCTCCAAGACATGTCCCTGGTGGCGAATACAATGTTGAACACGTCTCGCAGTGTCTGCATGGACACGTCGTAACATTTCAGGTGTCACTGCAGCACAGGCTTCACCAATACGTTGTTTTAATTGATCGACATTTTCTGGCGCCGTTTCGTAGACTTTTGATTTTATATAGCCCCACAGAAAGAAGTCCAGAGGGGTTAGATCAGGCGATCGTGCTGGCCACTGCCATGGGCCTCCAAGACCTATCCACCGTTCAGGGTATCGTGCATTTAGATATTCCGTAACGGCTCGGAAGGTGTGAGGTGGAGCACCATCATGCTGGTACCAATGCTGTAATACAACCTGGAGTGGAATATCTTCTAGAAGGTTTTCCGGAGTCAAGTCGGTTTGTAAAAATTCAAGATAATTCCTACCTGTGAGTCTGGGGGCTATAAAAACAGGCCAATTATGTAGTCTCCCAGAATACCACACCACACGTTAACTCCCCAGTGGATCTGAACGTGCTGTGCTCGAACCCAGTGGGGGTTCACTGGAGCCCAGTAATGCAGATTGTGAGTATTGACGTTGACATCATTGGCAAAATAGCATTCATCACTCCACAGAATATTCCTGGCAAAATGTGGATCTTGTTGTAATGCAGCGGCCATTCTTCGGCAATATGCTACCCTGCGATCGAAATAATTTCCATACAGTTGTTGGTGTAGGTGCGGCTTATAAGGATGCCATTTTCGCTCCTTCAGGATCCTCTGTATTGAAGTTCGTGGCACTCCTAGGTCCCTTGCAGCTTCTCTTTGCCCTAAGCAACAATAAATATGTGCACATTGTAACATAGATGGTTCGTATTATTATTATTATTATTATTACTACTACTATTATTATTATTATTATTATTATTATTATTATTATTATTATTATTATGGTTTCAAGAGACTAAATTATCTTGCACCAGCACTATTTAACGAACTACTACCTCGATTGTCCAACATGAACAGCAAACAACTAGCTATACGTCGCATAAAAATCATTACCTAAATAAACATTAATTTATAACATAAACGTATTATTGTATGCACTCTGGTATTGGAATACAAACCGTATAATGCTGTGAAGTCGCCTCCGTAGCGTAGCGGTCAGCATGCTTAGCTGCCGCCCCGGAGGTCCTGGGTTCGATTCCCTGCTCTGCCACGAACTTTGAAAAGTGGTATGAGGACTGGTACGGGGTCTACTCAGCCTCGGGTGGTCCAAATGAGTAGAGGGGGTTCGATTCTCACCTCAGCCATCCTCGAAGTGGTTTTCCGTGGTTTCCCACTTCGTCTTCGGGAAAATGCCGGGATGGTACCTACTGTAAGGCCACGGCCGCCTCCTTCCCTCTTCCTAGTCTATCCATCCCAATCTTCCATCCCTTCCCCTCCCTCATGAGGCCCCTTTTCGCTTTGCAGGTGAGGCCTCCTGGGCGAAGTGCTGATCACATCTCCCCAGTTGTATCAATCCCAACCAGATGTTCCAAGCTCCAGGACACTGCCCATAGAGGCGGTAGTGGTGAGTTCCCTCGCTGAGTCCGTGGGAACCACCAACCTAGAGGGTAAATCGACTAAAAATAAAAAAATAAAAAAAATAATGCTGTGAAAAATAATTAATGTCTCACAGGTAATCTCTACTGATTCCGCCGTCAGATTCTGAGACATATCACAAATGTATTATCAATAGTAATTAATAAATAAATTCTAATACAAAATTCAAATTATTATTATTATTATTATTATTATTATTATTATTATTATTATTATTATTATTACTATTATCAGCAGTAGCTCAGTAAGGTGAAGTGTAACTGACCGTGTGTAGGATTCCGTTCGAAGTACTCTTGTACATTCCGTACAACTTCAGCATTACCGCCGACGGGTCTAGTCCTGCTGGTATGTGCCTGGAACATTCCATTCGTTCGCAATTGCAGCTCTGTTCGGCGAAATACTTGTCGCGACGGTAGACGTCTATCTGGAAACACCAGTGCATATCGTCTATGAGCTTCAACGGCATTACGACCAGCTTCTCCATATATTAGTATAATGTCCGTGTACTCATCGATGCTGAATACACAAGCCATTGTCAATATGTTGCCAGCAACTGTCGTGTCGTTCTACCACATTTTATGAGTCTATTGCGCTCTCAAATGCGAGGGTCGAAAATGCATTGGGGTGCATTAGACGGGTAGCGCTGAGGAACATGCAGCTAGCGGCTGTCCTGTTGTTATTCCTTCGTATTCTGACGTAATCGGCCAGCATGCACTGTGACCCCCGTGGAAATCAGTTATTAGGCATCCCATACAGCAGTAGTGTATGCGAGACATCTAAAACTAGATTGCACGGGGGAAACGGGCCACCTGGTAGATCGACAGTAGGAAAATATCCTGCTCACAGAATGACCAAACAAAAATGGAACAAGGTTTGTCGAACTATGTAGAACTTTTGATCTTCAGATAATGTCAACTTTCTATAAACACAAACCAAGTAAAGAGAAGACATGGCGTTCACCTGGCAATTTGAACGGAGAGAAGCAAATTGATCACGTGGCAATATCCAGGACAGCAATGAAGGAGATTATGAATGTTAAAGTACAGAGAGGGGCCAAATTTGATTCAGATCATTATCTCTCCAAGATTAAAATGAATTTCATTCCTTTTTGAAAGGCTCCGAAAGCTGGAAATAAACTTCACAGATATGATGTGACAAAACTTAAGGTTGATCAAGAAGTATTGGAGCAATACCACCAGCAATTAACATTTAAATCCAAGAATTGGACTGACATTGCCTCCAAAATCCAACAAGCAGCCAATGTTTCAATCTTGACAGCACAGAAGCGTAAACACAGATGGTGGAACGAGACCTGTGATAGTGCATGTGTACAAAGAACAGATGCCTGGAAGAAATGGAACTCAACGAAGAGACAAGAAGATTATAACTCGTTTTGTGGCAGTCGGAAAGATGCAGCCCGGGTTTTTCGAATTGCAAGGCGATCATATGAAAAACAACAGATGGAACAGATTGACCAGGATTTCAGGAAGAATAATGTCAGGGACTTCTATCAAACTTTCAAGTCTAATCTGAAAGGGTATCAAGCACCGAGCTTGTGCTTCAGAGATGAAAATGGAAAGTTAGGTCTGAACAACAAGGAGAACTGTCGTATCTTGGCTGAGTACTTTAAGAAATTACTCAATTATGATGAACCAAAACATAGGCTACTCATAGGCCGTCCTACTCAAGTAATGGCCAACTCGCATCCACCTTCTAAGACAGAAATTAAAACGATTATCGATGGTCTAAAGAATAATAAAGCAGCGGGAGAGGATTCCATTGTGGCAGAGCTTCTAAAACTGGCAAATGCGGATACTCTGAACATATTAGCTGAGCTCTTGGCGGAGATATGGAGAACTGGTAGGATACCCACAGAGTGGCATTCTGCATTAATTCACCCTCTCCACAAAAAGGGGGATAATAAGGACGTTAATAATTACAGGGGTATATCAATTGTATCTGTTCCCTACAAGATCCTATCCAAAGCACTCCTGAACAGAATTGAAGAACATCTTGATAATCAGATTGGTGAGTACCAGGCCGGTTTCAGAAAGGGTCGTTCTTGTCCGGAACAGATTTTTAACCTGAAAAACATCATTAGGTATAAGACGATAGGCAGGTATGACTATGTGGTCGTATTCATTGATTTTAAGAAATCGTATGACTCAATTGACCGTGAGTCGCTACTGAATATTCTGGAAGAATTTGGAGTGGATGACACGTCTCGAAATCTGATTAAACAGACTTTGACCGACACAGTGTCAAAAGTAAAATTCATTGGCGAGATCTAAGATCCCTTTGTAATCAAAACTGGTGTCAGACAAGGTGATGGATTATCTCCAATCCTTTTCAACTGTGTATTAGAAAAGGTCATTCGTGAATGGAGGAAGACACTGAGTCGGGAAGAAGGGAATGAAGAACGATTCAGGCTAGGGCCCAAACTGAAAGGGGTGCACGTTGATTGTTTGGCTTTTGCAGATGACCTAGCTATTTTTGCCAACAATATTAAATCAGCCATTGTAAAGATTAATCGGTTGTCAGAGATGGCTGAGAAAGTAGGTTTACAGATTTCCTTTGAGAAGACGAAGTATATGACAAACATCAGTTATGGACCAGAATGGATGAAAACAAACCTAGGAAAGATTACACGTGTAAAGAAATTTAAATACCTGGGTGAGGTAATCCAACAAAATGGCCTAGAACAGGAAGCAATTAATCTTAGAATCTGGAAATTAGACCGAGCCCATCACCTGAAGAAAAATCTCTATAATAAAAAGTCGCTGAACATTGGAGCCAAATTAAGACACTACAGGACGGTTGTCAAACCTGAAGCATTATATGCTTCGGAGATTTTGACTATGAACAGGCGGGGAGTAGTCGACCAGTTGGTCAAAAGAGAACGCAGGGTATTGAGAAAAATTTTAGGCAACAGATGGGTTGACGGGCACATACGTTTGAAGTCGAACGAAGAGTTATATAGAAATATAGAACCAGTCACGTCAACAATAAAAAGGAAAAGGTTGTTGTTCTATGGACACATTTTCAGAATGTCCAACGATCGTCTAACAAAGAAAATTTGGAATTTCGTGAAACCAAAGAAGAAAAAATTGGCATGGTTTGAAGAATGTAACAAAGTCCTTCTAGAAATTGGTATTCCGGACTGCAAAATTATGAACAGGTGTGAATTCAGACACCTAATCAAAAATTACCAGGGATTTAAGGTAGGGGCAGAACCCAAAAGACGGAGGGGACCTCTTTCAGAAGATCGGAAGAAGGCGCTGAGTGATGGGCTCAAGAGATACTGGCAGGACATCAAAGCTGGCAGACGATCTAGAACGAAACATTGATTTTGATTGTTACTCCGTAGTCCATAGTGGCTCAATTCGAATGTAAAAAAATATAAATTACCTTTATTACAGCCTGAGCTATAACAAGTCAAAATCAAAGCCACATTTTTCGATGTCACTGTATATGTAGGCCTTAGAGTTACGTACCATTACATAAAGATTATTGTGCAGGTGTATTATTCAAAGTTCAATCGCATGAATAGGACACAAGAAATGAAAACAAGATTTTAAAATTTCGCACAGTCGCCATCTTGCGGTTATGAAAAGAATTGAAATAAATTAGATGTCAGTGGATAAAAAAATTGTACAAGCATTTGCCGTACCAAGTTTCACTGTACTCGGATGATTAAATCGCAAACAATGTCCATTTAAATATTATTTACATATCGCGTCACCGTCATGTTGGATTTGTGCTCACCAGTTCAATAGGTGAGGGGCAGATGACCTCGTAGTTCCTCCCGTTAAAACAACAATAACTAACTAACTATCTAGTCCCATAGGTGAACTTATGTTCATAGCCTTCATCAACTAACACAATTACAATTTGATTGCTGGCATAGATTAATAGCGGGTCCGGGCGGGGACACCAAGAGCCCGCTGATACAGCGAGTTGGTCGACCCTATCATGTAGAGCAGGTAAAGACCATACCTATAATTGTCTCAAGTACAGGCGTGATCCCAAGTACCTTGCTCCAAGGCCTTAAAAATCTGGGTCCGGATACTCGGCTGTACAAACTAATGCAGAAGGCAGTAGTTCCATCAAAAACCCGAATCGTCAGGAAGTTTATGGGTAGCGACATTCCAGCTTAAGAGTTGTTGTTTCAATAACTATACTTTGGTTCCCTGAAGCCCGTATAGTTATGCTGTAATGTACCAGCAATGCGTTACATGTACTGAATAAAATAATAATAATAATAATAATAATAATAATAATAATAATAATAATAATAATAATAGAGCATATTACCAGCAGCTGCAAGAATCTAGTGCCAACATCTTACACTGAGAGGCATAACGATGTTGCCAAAGTAATTCATCAAGAACTCGCCCTAACCCGATCTCTCATACACGACAGGACGCCTTATTACAAATACTCTCCAGAAAGTGTGCTGGAAAATGAAGATTACAAGCTGTATTGGGATCGCACTTTTCAAACTGACAAAACAACTCCTCATAATAGACCAGACATAACTTTAACTGATAAGAAGAACCATCACACTTACTTGATTGACATATCTGTTCCGAATGACCATAATATCCACCATAAATACAGAGACAAGATTGATAAATATACTTCTCTAAATATGGAGGTGGCTAGAATCTGGAGACAAAAAAATGTGACGATCCTTCCTTTCCTCCTTTCTCCCACTGGCCTGACACCTAAATCATTTTCAGTAAATTTAGCCACACTAAATCTTCCCATATACACCCACACTATTGCACAAAAGGCTGCAATTCTGAAAACCTGAAGCATCGTTAGAGGGTTTTTGAATACACATTAGGATTTTTCTTTGGACCATCTTGTGAAAAAGAGACGTGGAAAATAAGAAGAGAAAAGAAAATTAACTGTCAAACGTCTATGTTTTACCGTATAGTTCGGAAATGTATGCTATAGGCTTAAGTGTTACTTGACTCATTTTCTTGTACGTAATGTACCGATATGAGTCATGTTACTAACTGTAAGTTGAGTAAATAAAGAAGATAATAATAATAATAATAATAGAAATACAGAATGTGAAGGTTCTAAGAAATGCCAATCTAGATTCGGATCACTATCTATCCAAAATCAAAGTTAACCTGATTCCGAGAAACACCAGAAAGGCCGTCTTAAAAAAAGATCAATCGATTTGATACTGAAAAACTACGATTGAGCCCTGAATTTACTCAAAAACTAGAATCTTGGAATCCTGAAAACTGGGATGAACTACAACAGGCCTTGGTCACAACAGCACAGGAGACAGTTCCACTGACGAAGTCAGAGAAACATGCGTGGTGGAATAATGCATGTGATTCAGTGGTAAAGCAAAGACAACTTGCCTAGCAGAAATGGAACTCGGTAAAGAACCAAGATAATTGGGAAAACTTCGGGAACGAGAGACAATGCGCAGCAAAAATCATCCGCAATGTAAAACGTGCCTACAACAAGAGCCAACTAACTCAAATTGAGCTAGACTTTCAGAGGAACAACACAAGGGACTTCTACAGAACCTTCAAACGCAATCTAAGCAAATACAATCCACCGAGTCTACATTTCAAAGACTCAAATGGGAGACTAGCTTACAGTGAGAGAAAAAATTGCCAGATTCTAGCTAAATACTTTGAATCCCTCCTTATATGTGAGACTCCAAACTCCATTTTCTCATTTGAAGACAACATACAAGTCCACCCAGATTCATCCCCTCCAACGAAAGAAGAAATCAAACAGATTATCCAGTCACTTAAGAACAACAAGGCACCAGGTGAGGACTCGAATTGTGGAAGTATGCTGGTGAAAAGATGATTGATAAATTGACTGACATTATCAAGGAGATTTGGGAAACTGAGAAACTTCCACGTGACTGGACTTCTGCCTTGATTCATCCCCTGCATAAGAAAGGTGACAAAACGGACGTTAACAACTACCTCGGCATTTCCATCCTACTGATAACTTTCAAAATTATTTCATAAGCTCTGCAGATTAGTGCAGAACAACAACTTGATCCACAATTAGGAGAGTACCAAGGAGGGCTCAGGAAAGAGCGCTCATGTGCCGAACAAATTATGAATCTGAAATCCATCTTTTTCTATCTGAAGCAAAGGAACAAGAAATTTGTGGTAACCTTCGTCGACTTCAAGAAGGCCTATGATTCGATTGATAGAATAGCTCTTATTCAAATTCTAAAGGAATTTGGATTGGATAATAAAACCAGGGCAATCATTCAACATACCTTAGCTAACACAACCTCCAGAGTCAAGTTCAGAGGAGAAATTTCAGACTCTTTCGAAATTAAGACAGGAGTTAGGCAGGGAGATGGGCTTTCAACCCTGCTCTTCAACTGTGCACTTGAAAAAGTCTTCCGCGAGTGGCGCAAAGAAATGAACGATGGGGTCCATAATGGAGTACGACTGGGTTACAAGGACATGAAACTTTTTATTGATTGCCTAGCTTTTGCAGATGATGTTGCAAATTTTTCCGACTCTTTAGACATGGCCACAAAACAAATTAACCAGCTGCAGGTACAGGAAACAAAAGTTGGTCTTCAGATTTCTGTGGAGAAAACACACTTCATAACTAACATCAAGCCAGCACCAAGGGAGCTAAAAGTAAACCAGAGGAAAATCAAACGGACAGATAAGTTTAAATATCTTGGCGAGTGGGTAGAACCCAACGTATGTGAGAAAGAAACCTTCATTTCGCACATGAACAAAATGGAAATGGTGTACCAACTCACCAAGGACGTTTACAACAAAAGTCAATATCCCTGAACGCAAAACTTAGGCATTATTGCACTGTCATACGACCAGAGGCTCTGTACGCAGCGGAATGCCTCACCATGAACAAGAAAGGCCTGGTAAAAAAAAATGGAGCTCAAGGAAAGAAAGATCTTGAGGAAAATTCTTGGCCCGATTAAAGACAACGGTGAATATAGGCGACGGCATAACTATGAGCTGTATATTCATGTCCAGAAGATCTCTGATGTAATGAGGAAAAGGGGGATTGCATTTTATGGCCACTTGCTTAGAATGAAACTCACACGATTGACGAACCGGATCTTTAACTATTTTAAAAATAAGAAGACCAAGCCAGCCTGGTTCGAAGAGGTGGAAAGTGACCTGCAAGAGATGGAAATTACCTGTGGGGATATTCAAGAACGCAATCCCCTCAGGAAGAAACTATACGACCACCAGGGTTTTCAAGAAAAACCGAAGTTGAAGACAGGAAGGATGTGGACGGAAGAAAGAAAAGAGCAACACCGGCAACGTATGAAGGAATACTGGGCAAAGATCAAAGCCCAGAGAAGCCAGTTGAAATAACGTGGTCCTTAGTTGGCCGATCCGATTAAAGAATAATAATAATAATAATAATAATAATAATAATAATAATAATAATAATAATAATAATAATAATAATAATAATAATTTAATTTAATTTTAATTTATTTATTAAACACTATTTATGTTACATTATTGTGATATGTCTCACGAATCTGATGACAGTACAGATTATCTGTGAGACATATTAATTATTATTTACAACATATATATAGATTATATTTCAGTACAAGAGTGCATGCATTTTTTTGTAATGTTAAATAATTAAAGATACAAAAAATTACACTATGGTAGTTATATTAATAAAATTATGTTATGAGTTAATGTTTGGTTAAGTAATATTTTTTAATGCGACTTATAGCTAGTTGTTTGCTGTTAATGTTTGTCAGTCCAGGTGGTAGTTCATTAAGTAGTGATGGTATAATATAATTTAGTCTCTTGAAACCATAGCTATTTATACATAAAGGTTTAACATGTTTAGTACTTGTTATGGCTCTTGTTTGTATGTTGTGAGAGACCGTATGCCTGAATCTTGGATCATGGTAGTAGAGATTCAGTACAGTAATTTGAAACAACTCTTTAATATTAAAATAAGCGTTATCAGTGAAATATTTAAAGAACCTGTTTTGGCTATCTTGAAGATTATTAATTAAAGTTGTGTTTTGATTTCCCCAAGCTGCTATAGCATATCTTAATTTGCTTTCAATCAGAGCACTGTAAATTGTTTTGTAAGTTTTCCTATCTACATAAAATCGGAGATTGTAGAAGTTGTAGAGGTTTGCTCTTAGTTTTTTTTATTATGTTTACTGTGTGTGTGTTCATTTTAAAGTGTTCATCAAGGGTAATTCCTAGGTATTTTTGTGTCGAAGTACTATTTATGAAGGTGTTACATTTGCAACCTGCCAGGATGTTTTGGTGTATGCATGATAAGCTGTGGTGCGTTAGTTTGTATTTTTCTTGTGTGAAGTGATCAACTCTGATGTGCATTATTTTAGATTTGGTTGTATTTATATACAAATTATTGTCATGACACCATCTTGTGATGTTATTGAAGTCTTCTTGAAGTCTCTCAAAAGCTGTTTTAGAGTCTTTATGTATGGTATATATAGTGGTGTCATCAGCATAAATAAATATTTTACTGTGTTTAATGGCTTCATTCATGTCGTTTACGAACAGGTTATATAGTGTAGGTGAAATAATGCTGCCTTGAGGGATACCTTGTGTTCCTTCTACTGCGTCACTGATAGTGTTATTGACCATAACTGCCATTTCCCTGTTTTTCAGATAGCTTTCAAATAGTTTGTAAGTCGTGCCTCTTATTCCAATATCGTGTAATTTAGCAAGTAGTTTATTGTGATTTATTGTGTCAAATGCTTTAGAAAAGTCAAGAAAAAGTACCATTATGTGATTGTTCTTATTTAAGGCATTATTTATTACATTGGCAAATTCAGCCAGGAGTAGTTCAGTACTTTTCCCCTTCCTAAAACCGTATAGGTGTCCCTTTAAAATATCATATTTATTTAGGAAATTCTTCAATTTCTTATCCAAGCATTTTTCCATTATTTTGTGGAGGATTGATAAAATGCATATTGGTCTGTAGTTGCCAAAGTCTAAGTGATAGGCCATTCTTATATATTGGTTTAATAATTGTGTATTTCAGATATTTTGGTATTATGCCTGATTCGAATATCTTGTTTATGAGATGTGTTATGATTGGTATAGTTTTTTTGGATGTTGCCTTTATGTCTTTCAAGCGTATATTGTCTACCCCAGGCGATTTGTCTGTTTTTAATTCCTTAATTATGTTTTCTATTTCATATTCGTCAGTTTCAAGTAATGTAAAGGAATTCATTAATGTGTTTCTATTTGATTGCCATATGTTGATACTACAGTTATGTGCTAGGCTGTTTATTTTTTCACTAAAGGTATTGATGAATTTATTGACTATCACTTCGTTAGTATAATGTAATATTAAATGTTTGTTTATGACTTCATTGACAGTTTGTGTTTTCCGACCTGTTATATCATTAATGACTTTCCACATTCCTTTATTATCGTTTTTGGAACTATTTATCTTATTTTTAAAATATTGATGTTTTGTTTTGTTTATTAGCTTATTTAATTTGTTTCTGAAAGCTTTGTATTCATTTTTTATTGTAATATTATCCTTGTTTCTGAGCATTGTTTTGTAAAGTCTGTCTCTTTCCTTACATTGTATTTTTAGGTCATAAGTGAACCATTGTTTGCTTTTCCTGTGTTTACGAGTTGTTATGTAAGATGCTTTTTGGTAGATTTCCTTAAATTTGGTTGTTATATTGTTATATATGTCATTAGGATTTTTTAATTTAAGGCAATCTGTCCAGTCTGTGTTGTTAAGGCTTGTGTGTATTATAGTATCATTCATTAGTGTAATGTACGATTCACTATCTTGTAATTGTGTCTTATCATTTTTTGGCCAAATACCTGCATATGTTATGTAGTGGTCAGAGATATCTGATTGTATGACTCCAGAAGTATATTGATCTAGTCTGCTACGATAGTTTATGTGATCAATACATGTTCTCGAGTCTAAATTTGGATCATAACGAGTACATTGAGTGATAAGTGGTAGGAAACCATGAGTTGCCATAATATTTGTATATTTGATAGCTGATAGACTGATGTCATTAGATAAAGTATCAATGTTGATATCTCCTAAAATGGCGTATTCGCTGTACTTACTAGTGTGTTGTGTTATATGTGTCTCCAGTTCATCAAGAAAGGCATTTATGTTAGTGCTAGGTGGTCTGTAAATGCATGTTAGTCCAATCTTTTTGTTCATGTGAAGTATTTCTATTACTATTGATTCATGAGTATTGGAAATGTATGAATTGTGTGTTCTAATAGCCATGTTGTTCTTTACATATATGGCTATGCCTCCTCCTTTACGATTTGTTCTATTACAAAATACAACTTTAAAATTATCCAAAGTAAATAGGTAATTATTAGATTCAAGTATGTTAATTTCTGTTAAGCAAATAATATCCAGATCATTAATTTTCTTGCCTAAGGTTATGGTTAAATAATCCCAGTTTTTTGATATAGATTGAATATTTAGAGAGAGGATATTGATTTCAGCATTATTTCTAGTCTTATTACCATTTTCGACGAAATCGGGTATATTGAGAAATGTGAGTTCATTTTGTATTCCAGAAACATTTATATTGCTATCCCAACTGTTCATAATATCAATTAATATAATAATTCAATAAGTATTTTGCCATTTTTTACCCAAATGAATTTCCAGTTATTTTCTCTGGCCTGATTATTAGTTTTCCATAGTAGCTCCCTGTAAAATGACGTTAGACTTTCGTTAATGAAAAACCTAGATTTAGTGTTCCCATGAGTGAGGAAATATTGTCCTTTTCTTTTCTGTAAAAATTCATTCTTTTTGGATATGGAGTTAAATTTTACCACTATTGGGGGGATTTTGTTCTTTCTTTGCAGTGGGGGTCTGTAAACTTCCTCTACATCAAACATGTTTAGATCTACTTCTAGAGTCTCAGCAATTTTGTGGACGATTTCATCCAGGCATTCGTCTTTCGCGCGTGGCACTTCACACATTTCAATGTATTGTTGCCTACCGTTCTGTTCCATTGTGTGCACTTTCTCGTTTAGATCTGATATTATTTTGTCTTGTAGATTCTTTTCGTCTTTTAGGGTTTTTATTTCTGCTGTAAGTGATTTCAGAAGAGTTGCATTTGACTTAGTTTCCTTAATCAACTCATCATATTTCTGCGCAATAAAGTCGGCACTTTTAACACTTTCACTCACTTGGTTTTTCAGTTCACTAATCTGCTTCTTTAATTCTAAAAACATACCTTTGATATCCGATGCGTGTATTATCTCCGTGTCCGGTGTTGAAGGTGGAGTCGCTGTGTAATCAGTGTTGGCAGCAGCTGGTAGGGTCATCGTTCCACCGCTTGCGACAACAGATGCTGACGTTGTCTTTTTGAATAATAATAATCGCTCCTTACAAGAGCCAGTAGACACTGTGAGGGATTGTTAAACTCTCTCCATGGAGGATTTACGTGTTCAAACTCTTAAAGTAATATTTTGTGAAGAAAGTTGTTAGTTCGGTATTCTATCTCCAGGATGCAGGTCAGTGGCAGAGCAGGAAGCAAGCTAATGGCTTCAAGAGCTAGAGCAAGCTCGCCACAATCCAGACCGCCTTGTGCACTGCACAGTACAGTGTAATCGGATTTCACTGTGCCTTAACGACATGTAGCCGAGCCTTTGAATCAGACCGCGCGGCGCGGTCCATGGAGATTGTTGTCGGTGAGGCAGACATCAAGCAAGCAGAGAGAGAAGACAGACTGGTCTGAGGTATTCCTGAGTCGGAGATTACTTGCAGTAGGCTAGTGCAACAAGCTCCTCCAGACTCAGCGAGCTCTTGCTGGTTTCAGGTACCGTAATGATATTAAACCTCAGCAATTTTACTAGTTTTATGCCTGGGAACATCAAGTTGGCTCATCAGTGAGCTCTTCGTGTTCCTAGGTTAAACCCCACACAAGACATGGCATAAACCTAGAAGAGTTGCTGAGTTTTAATTCATGGGCCGTGAAAGCCAAACGTCTCTTTGGAACGGTTTGTCTAACCAATTAGCGACCAATGGTTTCTTTCAGACCAAAGTTTCGTCCAGACAGTCCTCTAACCAATGCCCTCGGAAAAATTCTGCCACCACTAAGATGGGTAGCCTACGTCTGGAGAGTCTCCTGAAGTGTTTCCTTTTTTGGAAGGCGTTGCCGCCAAACCTTACCTTCAATTCTCGAAAAAGGTGAAAATCATTCACGACCGCACTGTGCCATCGTTACGATAGACATCTTCAAAGAATTCAAGTGTGAGGTTTTGGACCATCTGCCGCTTAGTCCAAACCAGCACTTTTTTTTTGAGAATAGAAGGTAAGGTTGGGCGGCAACGCCTCGCCAAAAAGGAAACACTTCAGGAGACTCTCCAGACGTACCCAACTCAGTGGCGGCAGAATATTTCCGAGGGCATTGGAAAGCTGGTGTAACGATACGACAAATGTCTCAATCGTTTTGGCGATTATGTTGAGACATAAAAATAAAACAAGCAAACATTTAGTAGTAGAATCTGCTTGTTATGTCAATCTGTTATTCTTATACAGTCCATCGGAACCTGAAAAAAAGAAAATAGCCATTGTATTTCTCACCGTTGATTTTGAAATATTATTATACAGTATACTGTAGAGCCTCCGTGGCTTAGGCGGCAGCACGCCGGCCTCTCACCGCTGGGTCCGTGGTTCAAATCCCGGGCACTCCATGTGAGATCTGTGCTGGACAAAACGGAGGCAGACAGGTTTTTCTCCGGGTACTCCGGTTTTCCCTGTCAAAATTTCATTCCAGCAACACTCTCCACTATCATTTCATTTCATCCGTCATGCATTTAATCATTGCCCCAGAGGAGTGCGTCAGGCCTCGGCAGCCGGCACAGTTAATATCCTCGCCGCTAGATGGGGGCTTCATTCATTCCATTCCTGACCCGGTCGGAGACTGGAAGCAGGCTGTGGATTTTCATTATACAGTATACTGTAATTAAATCATTGATTCCTTCCATCATTTTGCGCCGTGCACAGTGTTTGGATAATGCGGAGAATCAAAGACATTTCTTCATGTAAAGCTGCAGTTGGTAATGCTCCGATGGATGAAGGAAGAATTAATAATAATAATAATAGTTTGAGTTATTTGAACAAATGTGCAGTTACCCTGCCTGATCAGATTAGGCAAAAGCATATTGGAAATTATAAAATTACAGTTTTAACACCTTTGTGGGGAATGAAGGATTGTCTGTCTTAACAAGAGAGTTAAGAATTCTGTAGATTGAAAGCTGGCTGAAAAATAATGGAAAGCAGTTCCTTAATATTTGAGTGCTGAATCGATTCATTTCAACCAGTCGCTGATGCCATTGCATTTCCATTTCGTCCGCTTCTTCGCACTAAGCCCTTCTTACATAATTAACTCTAGCGTGTAAAATGAGTTCTTAATGCTCGAGAGGGTTTCTGGATATAAGGGATCCTTCCCTTTTTTGTTTTATCTCGTTTTACCATTTCTGTGACGGCTTCTGTCAGGGAGATAATTTAATAAATAAAATCGCAAACCGAAGCGACCAGGAATTCCTCTGTTAATTGTACCCATTACACCCTGAGTGACAAGCAGCAAGCAAGCGAGATTCAAGTCAGCACACAGGGGTGGAAAAAATGCTGTCCATTCATTAAACAGATGTAAATAATCCTGTCTTCCGCTCGTGTCTAATTCGCTGACAATATGATGAAATTAGTCCGGTCACGATTTCTCAGAGCACATCAGATAAAGTGTAACTATCTCTTAAGTTAGGGACATATGACCTTGCTGATCTGTCCCTTAATACAACAAGAAGTTCCGTGACGAACTAAAGAGCCTACTTTTCTTAAAATTAAGATTCATGCCAATGATTAATCTACAGTATATGAACCTATCTAGAATAATGACGAAATTAAGTTGGTAGTATCGAAATGTTTAATTAGTTAGAAATATACCTGGTATAATGTAGCCTTATAGAGCACTACAGTTGGCAGCGCTGATGACTGAATATATTCTTAGTTCCATCTCTTAAGGTACAGAATACAGAATTTGGTTGAGGTCCAATGGACGTTACATGCAGTTAGACATTGGATCTATCATCACGTGTAAAAGCATGTTGGCAACAATGTCATGCGTGTGCTGGTCAGAAATAATCTGAAATATTATATCTTATTGTGCCAATTTTGGATGAAATCCATTTGTTAGTAGAGAAGTTACATGTGTTTTAAAATTGGACCCATCAGCAGGTATAGAATAATGTTGGCAGCACTGACTTATATTAATGACTCCAAATTAATCTAGAATGTCAGGTGCTATACGTGTGCAAAGTATAGAGCTGTTGGCCTGCATACTTTCTGATATATTGATATTAGGGTAAAACAAATATGGGCAGCATTTATTAACAGTTGGCAGCCTTGGTGCCTCTCAAGAATGCGCTCAGTCATATGTGTTTATGTACACATTACATACAAAATTTGGTTGAAATCCAATTGATAGTGTAGAAGTTATATGCATTTAAAAATTGGACCTATCAGACGGCTTAAAACTATTTTGGAAACACTGTCATGAATGGTCTCCGGGAAATTAAACTGAAATAGTATTATCTACAGACAGACAAACATTTTCCCGGATCGATCTCATAAGTCTACTTTTTCCTCATTTTTGCAAAATGTGAAAAGTAGGCTAAAAATATCTCCCATAATAAGCCAAGATCACACGCTCATTGAGGATGATGATGATGATGATAATTGTTGTTTAAAGGGGCCTAACATCTAGGTTATCGGCTCCGAATGGTTTGGTAGATGGTGAAAATGAAAGATAATCAAATGCAATTTACAACTAAGACTAACTACTCTCTTACAAACTGGGAAACAAAAAAGAGATGATTGTCAATGAAAGGCAGGAGGAAAGGTGATGCCCTCAACCCTCGAAGAATGAGAATTGAAGGACTTGGTGGAGAACAATAGTTGATCAAGAGAGGTCGACAGGAAAGAAGACGGAAGTCCGGAACAAGTAAGTGGAATCAATGCCGGACTCAGCTGGGGTCCCGTGGTCTCCAACCCACGTCCCACAAGGTGTGAGCCCCTGGGTGATCTCATTGTGTAATACGACTGTTTGAATATCTCTCAACATGAGCAAATATCACACGTTCATTGTAGAGCACGAGCAGGGGCAGATCCAAGGGGGGATAGGGGGGTTGTATCCCCCCCTCTGAAAATGTGGAAACTATTAAGGACGTAACTAAAGAAGAAAGTATTCACATTAATTCACAAATATATTCCTAGACCTGAGCGTTTTCTACGTCATTTTTTAGCCTATTTTCAATTTTGAAAAAAATAGGCTTATGAGATCACCTTTTGTCCGTGTGTGTGTGCGTGCGTGTGTGTGTGTGTGTGTGTGTGTGATTCGTGTGTGTGTCCCCCCCTAATAAAATCTAAACGGCTGGAGTGATTTCAATGAAACTCGGAAAGTTCATAGCACTATTCCCGGCGACCTCGACCGTGCCCTTCAAATTTTGTTACGACTCACCAATCCAACATGGCAGCTGTGCGAAATATTTCACCAGCATTCAATATCTCCGAAACTATTACCGATATTACCCTGACATTTTCTATGGTGATAGAGGGAACTACTGTAAGTTCACTTATGTGACTTTTGAAAACCTGGTAACTACAAAACCAACATGGCGGCCAAGAGAATTTGCGACTTTTAAATAGACGTTTCTCGCGATTTGACCAACCAAACGCAATGAAACTTGGTACAGTATATGTTTATATACATTGTAATGCACCGACATCTAACTTCGTTCAATTGTTTACATAATCACAAGATGGCGGATGTGCGAAATATTTCACCGGCATTCTATATCTCTGAAACTATTAGCGGTATCTCCCTAAAAGTTTGTACCGAGATAAAGGGCACTACTGGAAGTCCATCTATAAGATTTTCAAAAACCGGTTAACTACAAAACGAACATGGCGGCCAAGCGAATTTGAACATTTTAAATAGACCTTTCTCGCGATTTAATGTTCCAAGCGCACTGAAACCTGGTACAGGAAATATTTATACACATTGTAATTCACTGGTACCTAATTTAGTTCAATTGTTTACATAACCTCAAGATGGCGGCAGTGCGAATTTTAAAATTAAGTTTTCATATCTTGTGATGTAGTCATGCGATCGAAGTGAAAGTTTGAATAATGAACCTACGCAATAATTTTCCTTTAATGGTACATGACTCTATGGCCTATACATTTAACAATCCAACATGGCGACCATCCGAAATATTTAGACGATACTGAATATCTACGAATCTATTTTAGCAATCAAACTGCATTTTTTAATGTTCATAGGGGCTATGAACTTAAGTTCACCTATAGGACTTTAAATAACCTGGTGATCACAAATCCAACATGGCGGTGACTCGAATTATAAATATTCACATGGACGTTTCTCGCAATTTAACCATCCGCGTGCAGTGAAACTTGGTACAGTAAATCTTTATCCGAATGTTAATCCACTGGCATCTAATTTATTTAAATTGTTTCCATAACCTCAAGATGGCAGCTGTGAAAAATTTTTAAATCTCCTTGTGTCCTAATTATGCGATTGAAGTTTCAATACTACTCGTTCACAATAATCTGCATTTAACAGTACATAACTCTAGGACCTACATATATAAAATCCAACATGGCGACCATCCGAAATATTTAGTCGGTTCTCAATATCTACGAATCTATTACAGCAATCAAACTGAAATTGTGTATGTTGATAGTGGCAATTAACATAAGTAGGATATTTGAAAATAGGCTGTATAGTTCTTCACGGAACTACTTGTTTTCTTTAAAATACTAAATGTACATTAAATGACATATCTAAAGATATTAGAATTATGCTAACGGTCTAGCCGTGTTGAAACACCGGATCCCATGAGAACTCCGGAGTTAAGCAACATTGGGCGCAGTCGGAACATGGATGATATGCTGGTTTTAGGCACTGCGCGCTGTTGGCCAACATAAGAAGGAGCGGAAAGGCTCGGGCCACCCTACCGCAAGTAAACTCCGGCTGGGGGTAGCCACTTCGGAGGCTCGGACCTGCCTTCGGGCAGAATACCAATTACATTATAGTAATGTCCAGCCATCGTAATTCAGAGATTTAGAGCGGATAACGATAAAATATGCTTCCCATAATGTCATTACAAATCGTATGAACATCTACGGCATAGCGTTAACACAAATCGCTCTGCAGTGTCAGGAAACTCCTAGATTGCTTCGGTAGTAACAATAGAGGGGCTGCCGTTACCCCTACTCCTATTAACCTTACAAACATTGCTGCCCAAAAACATTGTGCAAGCCTCAGATGAACATCTGCAAAAGCAGTTGATGCCATAGCAAACCAATGGCCGGATATATAGATGCATCACCAGAGCCATTCTTCGGTGAGCTTAAAATGTGGAGGAACAGAATGATCATGAATTCCCTAAGGATTTTATATCATCTTTGAATCGGTGTAATGAAATTATTTTCCTCTTCATACACAAGGCGTTCAAGATTTTCTGTACTTAACCGGTAACTACAGTAAGACCAGAACGTTCGTTCTCAACATTAAGGTATCTGAAGACCTATTTGGGGAGCATCATGGGAGCAGACAGATCGATTGGACTAGCATTAATGTACAGTATATACTGCACATAAAAATGTGGAAATTACAACTCAAGAAGTACCGGCACTGGATAAAATCTGCAAATAGTCTCGTCGGCTTCTTCTGTAAATGTGTATAACACTGCAAGACAATTATATGATACAGTATATCTTTATGCATTCGATGACATTTGAAAGATTTTCTAATTGTAACACCTCATCAGATCCCCCGAAGACAAATCCTGCGTCCGCCCCTGAGCACGAGTGTCTGCATATCTCTCAAAATGAGCCAAGATTACCCGCTCACTGTGGAGCAGTAAGAAGGCGACTGTGTCCTCCGGGCTCTGAGGAAATAAGGTTAGTTGAGTGATTATGCTGATTACCACATCAGCCACCCTCTGCCTCCTTCTTTCCAACAAAGTTCTACTTAAAGGATAAATATGGCGAGTTTTCTTCCCCCCTTCTGCCTGATTTTAATCACATCTGTCCGTTCCCAGATTCCGCAGGGCCGAAGGGAGAACTTTGCCAGACTTGAGCGAGTTGAACGAAGCTCCATATGCTGCTGTCTCTCACCGTCTTAAAGGGTTCACTTTACAGAGCAAATTTAATAGTAATAATGATGATAAAGACTCTGGCGATTTAGGCTAAGAAGATGGGAAACACACTACTTACTAGTGGTGAAGGTCAGCGTCATATACGTCACCTCGTCAAGAACGATACAGGTGCAGAAAATAAAATATCAGTAACCAGAAAAATGATAAATTAAGTAAGAAACTCAGCAATTCTTCTAGGTTTGTGCCGTGTCTTGTGTGGGGTTTCGCCTAGGACACCAAGCTGGCACATCAGAGAGCTCTTGGTGTCCACGCCCGGACCCCCACTGGCCGTGAAAGCCAATATGCCATCATTCTTCTTAGCTTTGCTGTTAACTATGTCTGTAATATACGTATTGACATAATATGTTATGTGTGCACAATTATGCAGAATACATTATGAGCTAGCAGCTCGCCGTCTGCTCTCAGAATGTGTTTCTTCTCTGCGCTTAACAGGTCTATCAATAATATATCTCCCATTAGTTAGTTATTGTTGCTTTAAGCTAGGTCATCTACCCCTACAAGTATTTTAGGGCGCTACTAATTAAACTTGCATAAAAATATCAATATTTCTGAATATCACTGAGTTTGGTCAATAATTAATTATTGTTAATTAGTTACTTAATATTTCTTATCCAGTATAACAGTTATTACAACTTGAGGACAATCGTTTGAACATTAAAGAATTTAAACTTCATGAAATGCGAGTTGAGGGAGAATAGCATTGAGGGATTGGGACAATGTGCAGAGAGGCTACCCCGACGGTTCAAGGCATAAGGGAATTGAAGTAGAAAATAAGAAGAAGACAAAGACTAAGGAGAAAAAGAAGGCTAAGGAAAAGGAGAAGGAAAAGAAGAAGAAAAAAAGAAGCAAACAGAGAAGAAAAAGGAAAAGGTGAATGAAATTGAGCAGGAAATGGAAAAGAAGAAGGAAAAGGAAGACGAAATTGAGAAGGAAATGGAGAAGAAGAAGGAAAAGGAAGACGAAATTCAGAAGGAAATGGAGAAGAAGAAGGAAAAGGAAGACGAAATGGAGAAGGAAATGGAGAAGGAAAAGGAAAAGGAAGACGAAATTGAGAAGGAAATGGAGAAGGAAAAGGAAAAGGAAGACGAAATTGAGAAGGAAATGGAGAAGGAAAAGGAAAAGGAAGACGAAATTGAGAAGGAAATGGAGAAGAAGAAGGAAAAGGAAGACGAAATTGAGAAGGAAATGGAGAAGAAGAAGGAAAAGGAAGGCGAAATGGAGAAGGAAATGGAGAAGGAAATGGAGTAGAAGAAGGAAATTGAGAAGGAAAAGGAAGAGGAAATTGAGAAGGAAATGGAGAAGAAGAAGGAAAAGGAGAAGGAAAAGAAGAAGAAAAAAAGAAGCAAACAGAGAAGAAAAAGGAAAAGGTGAATGAAATTGAGCAGGAAATGGAAAAGAAGAAGGAAAAGGAAGACGAAATGGAGAAGGAAATGGAGAAGGAAAAGGAAAAGGAAGACGAAATTGAGAAGGAAATGGAGAAGGAAAAGGAAAAGGAAGACGAAATTGAGAAGGAAATGGAGAAGAAGAAGGAAAAGGAAGACGAAATTGAGAAGGAAATGGAGAAGAAGAAGGAAAAGGAAGGCGAAATGGAGAAGGAAATGGAGAAGAAGAAGGAAAAGGAGAAGGAAATGGAGAAGAAGAAGGAAAAGGAGAAGGAAAAGGAAGAGGAAATTGAGAAGGAAATGGAGAAGGAAAAGGAAAAGGAAGACGAAATTGAGAAGGAAATGGAGAAGGAAAAGGAAAAGGAAGACAAAATTGAGAAGGAAATGGAGAAGAAGAAGGAAAAGGAAGACGAAATTGAGAAGGAAATGGAGAAGAAGAAGGAAAAGGAAGGCGAAATGGAGAAGGAAATGGAGAAGGAAATGGAGTAGAAGAAGGAAATTGAGAAGGAAAAGGAAGAGGAAATTGAGAAGGAAATGGAGAAGAAGAAGGAAAAGGAGAAGGAAATGGAGAAGAAGAAGGAAAAGGAGAAGGAAAAGGAAGAGGAAATTGAGAAGAAGAAGGAGAAGGAAATGGAGAAGAAGAAGGAAAAGGAGAAGGAAATTATGAAGGAAAGGGAGAAGGAGAAGGATAACGATAAGGGTAAGGATCAGGAAAAGGAAAATGAGAAGGAGATGTTTTTGGTTATACTCGTATAACAAAAAGGAAGCATTTAGTTTTAAGTGCACGTTAATCAATTCATCATGGCCCACGGGACCTCCTTTTTATGTGGAATCCGAACCACAGAACGTCGCATTCCACTTCGAAAAATTGCACATGTACTGACCGGGAAACGAACTCGTATAACGACCTTAGCAACATGTGTACACAATTTCAGTGGAATCACAATGATTTTTTACGCAATAGCCTATGGAACTGATGACTGAGGTTTCCTCAGCCCCTGAATAAACCAATAGTAGCCACAACAGGTTCTCATCTAGTTTCCATTTTCCAAATGGATTGGTCTGAAAATATTGAACTGTTTGGGGACGCTGAGAATTGTAGTGTGATCCTGCGAATGATAGATACCGCTGTACAGCCTTGTTTGATCACAATGGAACACTGGCTGTGGAGTTCATTTACACGTGAACATGACCTCCGTTTAGAAAATACGACTTTTATCAATCAGAACGCAGCGGCACGCTGAGATTTGTTTGTGTTCGTGGATGACGACCTCATTTCAAGGGCTTTACGTTCTAATAGGCTATACTTACTTTTTCCAGAGTGCTCGCACATCATTCATAACTTAGTTATCTTCTGTTTACGCTATTTGGTTGCAAGGAAAATAATGTCACATAATCAATTTCCTCACAACTTACAATATCAGCATTGAATAATCTTGCAGGACAGCAGAATCTCGAAGATTTCCTGGGCAATCGACGATACAAGAAAGCGTCAAAAGAAACAGATCTAAGTATATCGTTAATTATGAAACTTAAAAAGAAAGAATTGATAATTCGTCATAAAAGTACAAAATATCAGGCATCATCATTTCTTCTCGTCTGATCTCTGTGCAGTTAAACGATTATTGCAAGACTGGATGCCGTCTGATTCAAGCCACTAGGTTGGGTACGCAGATATGGAAATCAGCTCTCACACAGAGCACACCAGATGAAATAAATAAATAAATAAATAAATAAATAAATACATAAATAAATAAATAAATAAATAAATAAATAAATAAATAAAAGCAATTACAATTAATTAATAGAAACAAGTAAGTAAATAAGTTAGTAAATGAATAAATAAATAAATAAAAATAATAATTATAAAATCAGTAATTAAATAAATAAGTAAATAAAGAAATAAATATATAAATAAATAAATAAGCAAATAAATAAAATTAATAATTAAAAACAAATAAATAAGTTAGTAAATGAATAAATGAATAAATAAGACACTCAGAAAATCAATAATTAAATTAATAAGTAGATAAATAAATAGACTACATAAATAAATAAATATATTTAAAAACCAATAATTAAATAATTAAATGAAAGAATTAATAAATTAATAAGTTAGTACTGTATATCAATAAATAAATTAGTTAGGAAATAAATAAATAAACAAATATTTGATTTAAAATTAATTTGTTTCCTGTAATTTCCCAGAAATCACAGGATGGGGTCTCTTTCGAATAACCCATCATCTACTTACTTTGCACTAAGTATAGGAGGAAATGAAAGCGCTGTCTTACCTGCATGTACCCCATGTGGCAGGTGGTGGCGTTGATGAGGGTCCCCACTTTGAACTTCTTGAAGCGGATACGAAGGATCCAGTCCCGCGGCGTACCGCGAAATGATCGGAAACGATACCAACACGTCATTGGTTTCCCGATATTCTCTGGCGACACATCGGGACTGGATACGTCCTCGTAAATATCCACTGTCTTATTGCAGTGGTCCCGCTTCACCTCGGCTGCAACACACAGAGGGAATCATGGGTCATATAAGGTCCCAAAAATAACACAGGATCGACTCTCCTAAAATCTGGAAATACATTCACATATCTAGGATTGACAATGCAAACAACAGCCAGCACGTTTGTACTTCTCTGGTAGTCCTGTTATTACACCTCTCTCTGAGCACTTTATATACAGGGAGATCCTTTTGCTGGGGTGGGGCCAGTGACCGGCTGCCGGTCGCGTGCGCCTTCCACCAGCCAACCGAGCTCGCGCCGTGGATAGCGCACAGGCGAGATAACCAGGGTCTTTTTTTTAGTGTATGGTTTTTAGTGCCTGGAGTGTTCGAGGACATGTTTAGCTCGCCAGTTTTGTAGCTGCTTCGAGGCGGACACCCAATGGGTGAGCTACACGTACCGTCGCGTGTGGAGTGTTGTCTAGGGAGGCAAGTTTGAATGTAAGGACAAGGAGTTGGAAGGTAGCGGCTGTGGCCTATAATTAGGGACCAACCCCGGCATTTGCCTGGAAGGAAGATGGGAAACCACAGAAGACCATCTTCAAGGTCGCCAGTGGGGGAACTCGAACCTCCGCGCCTCCCGGATGTGAGCGACTGCCAGCAGTCATGCCGTAACGACCACAGCTAACTCACCCGGTACCAGGGTAATTAAAGTCATTAAGTCACTAAACTTTTATCAACGAGGGTGTGAAGTGTCAGCGCACAGATAAGAAGGTAACATAAACAACAGCTTCTTGCAAGATTTAATTAAAGAAGTACAGATTGTTATTTTTGGAATTTCTTGGGAATCTGGATGACCTCACGTCACCAGTTAAAGGTTAGAACTTACCTTTTCACAGAAGATGCTGAAAATGCTCTCCTTCAGCTGACAGACAGTCATCGTTACATTATGTAGCTACTCCTGTTCCCCCCTGCGTGTTTACTGTAATTAATCGAAGCACAGACCTAGGCCCGTTTGATGTTCAATTGTGGAGTAATTTAAAATACAAAGTGTACGGATCAATTACCCTCACACTAGTGGAGCTAGAGAACAATATACGGCAGCAGATATCCCTCACAACAGATGGGAAATACAACGTGTAAACGATAATTTATTTACACTGTACAACGCCTGTCTGTCAGCTAAGGAGAACATTTTCAGCATCTTCTGTGAAAAGGTAAGTTCATTAATCATGATTTGCTGGTGAATTTACCATTAATTAAAATACTTTGTTATGGTTTCCATATGTGCGCTATCCGCGGCCCAAGCTCGTTTGGCTGGCGGAAGGTGCGCGCGCCCGGCAGCCGGTCACCAGCCCCGCTCCAGCAAAAGGATCTCCCTGTATATATAGAAGTCTTTCCATTCCCACCCATGAAGGGTTGGCGGGCCCCTATAGATGGCCGCACCACCTCTTGGGCCAGGAGAAGTGAAAGAGTTGGAGAAGGGAGTTGTATTGAAGGTGGAGGTGTTGAATTGTGGAATTGGGAGTAGAGAGAATAGGATGGAAATCTTGGCTAAGATTCAAGTTTTAGAAATTTTGTTATCTTTGAAATTTTGAAATTGAAATTTTTGAAACTTTGAAATTTTTGAAATTTGGTTATCTTTGAATTTATGGTGTTTTGGAATTGTTTAAAATATTTTATCTTTGAAATTTAGAAATTGTAATTATTGAAATTTTTGAAATTTGGTTATCTTTGAATTTGTGGAGTTTTTGAATTTTTTGAAATTTTGAAAATGTTGAAATATTGTTATCTTTGAAGTTTCGGAGTTTCTTGTTGTGTGTTCTGAGAGTGAGTATCTGCTTTGGGCTGAGTGGGACGGGAGGAATGGATGATAGCTGTGAGAGGTGAGGAGCCGAGATCAATGCAATTTTTTTATTTTTTTATTTTTTTGATATGTAGTGGAATAGATGGAACTCGTGTGTGTCCGTTGTTTGCCGCCATTAAAACCCGAAAATGTTTCTATAGAAATGGCCAATGTTACTAATATAAAGGAGTTGAATATTTTACCGCTAGAGGGTATTATTGCATTTTTTCAGTAGTGCCAACATTATCAGTTGGTGCTGGTTTTACCGCCAGTTGTCTGACCTCAAACACCAAACAATATTACATTAAAATAAATCAAATAAAATAAATTAATAAATAAAATAAATGAATAAATTAAATAAATAAAATACAATAAAATAAATTAATAAATAGAAAAATAAAATAAAATAAATGAAGTAAATTAAATAAATTTATACAGTAAATAAATAAACAAAGAAATGCGCTAAATGAAATACCTAACCTAACCTAACCTAACCTGACCTAACCTATTGCAATCAGTAATTTCGTCCAGACAGTCATAGTGCAATTTTCGTCTAGTTGCCAAACCTCGCAACAGGGGATTTTCGTGAAGTGAAGTTGGCAGCATTGGTTGATCCAACATGGCGTCCAGTCTTTTGGTAGTTTATTACTTGAAAGTTAATATTCACAGTTTCCTTATTTTGAAAGTGTAAACGTGGTGTTTGATAATGGCAGTTGGCTTCAGTAAGTTCAAACCATTTTCAGAACGATACTAAGAAAAATAATGCACTTTTGAAACGGGCAACGGACAATACACGAGAGCCGAATAGATGGATGATATCTAATTTATGGAATGGGATGGGTTGTTGCGTTGTGATGGAAAAGATGAATTATAACGATTTGGTGAAAGCACTTGTTTTCTTGTTATGGACCTTATTGTACACTATTCTTCTTTGAATAGGGCTGTTTCTATGATGAAATACCACAAAACCTGATACCACTTGATATCCTTGGGCAGAATCATGAAGTTGTAACGGATAGGAGATCAACCGGAGTCTTTGGATATTTGCAGTTCTCGGTTGCGCTCGCGATCGCTCATCAACGCAGGCGGACTAGAAATCATCTGGGAGAAGCTGACCCAGAAGGACCTCAGGACGCTAGAACCAGTAAAGTGGTGCTTCCTGAAAGCTACCCTAAGAATACCGAAATACACAAAATCTAGATTAGCGTATAAACTTGCCAAAGAGACCTTCTTCATTGAGAAACAGCGGGTGAAAAGAGTGCCGAGTGGATATCTGGCATGTTTTGCCATCTGTTGGCATAATGTAGAACTACTTCAGTTTGGATTTCTGCTTCCGGAAGTCCCGTAACTAACAAAGCATTATGTGGACGTGCAAACGCGCTAGCTCGTGCCTCGCTGGCATGGGGTTAAAATCCTACCTCGGCCATCCTGAAAATGGTTTTCGTTGTTTCGCATTTTCCCCACCAGGCAAATGCTGGGACTGTTCCTTTCAACATGTCCTCGGCCAACTTCCTTGACCCTTCAACTTAAGTCGAATAATAATTCTACTCCGAGCGCTCCCGTATTGAGTATATTCCGCGGTCTCAGATGTTATTAGCTGCTTGATGCCACGTTCGAGTATTACTGCTCTGTAGTGACTGCTGCCTAGTGGTAACACCAAAAGATTCAGAATGTTAAAAATATTTTTGAATATATTTTGCCATGTAGTTCCACATAATGTCAGCTTTTATGGAACGAATATTCCTTAAAACTGATTTAGTAACAGTACGTTATGGAACGAGCCTATAATGGCAACACTTAAGCCACGAGTATGTTTATAAAACGAGCGTATGCGAGTTTTATAATTTCCATACGAGTGTCTTAATTACTATTATAGGCGAGTTGCATACGACTGTTTATGTTCGACGATAATTATTATAACTATTTTATGTTCGAACATAAATATTCATAAATATCTGTCGAAATTTCGCCAGTTTTATGTACTGAACAGAGCACAGGGGACGCACAGAATACCTTGTATTTGACCATGGCCTCCCCGATTGCCCCATTATGACACTAGGCCATGCAGTGAAATTTAAATTAGAAGGCCTTGGAACTTGGCGCAGATGCGTTGTTATCCTCACCTAATTGGTCAAACAACTGTTTCTTGAGCTGTGATTGGTGGGAGAAACAGTTTCATAATGAAAAATAGTGTTATAATGACCACCATTATGATACAGTTTTCTGACATATAATAGTCAGGGTCGAACATAAATAATCATTTACAATTAGTTTTGAAAGAATCTTATACATGTTCATTTTTATTGGTTGTTGCAATATATCTATACGCCAAATAAATATTTATCTCATAACGTTACCTTTGGGTCAGATTACTTTTCTATTTTCCCCCTTAAAACAACAATGATCATTACTTTTCAGTGGTCTAGTGTATGTATTATTCAGAAAATCAATTGAGTAGAAAATAAAAAGATTATAATTTTCAGTGTTTTTTCCTTCAAACTTTTGAGTATTAAGTTAAAAATGTAAATCGGCAGCATAGGGGTTAATTAGACCAAACCTAGCGGTCTCCTGGGCGACGGCCTGTCATCATCCCCAGTTGTATCTGCTGGTAAAGTGTGTTCAGCGCCCAAACACCGTCCTTGCGCCAGAAGAGGATTGATTCCTTGCAGAGTCCGTGGCTGCAGCCGAGCTGGGAGGATAAGGGCAGTGGGGTACGCAGGATTTCCTTCTGGGGGGTTTCATTAATAGAATAGGGTAATTGTGTACATTACCGGTATTACACGGACAGATGACCTTGCTGTTCCGCCCCTTAACACGACAGTCATTATCATAATTAAAATGATACTTTGATTAATATTCATAAAAAACAACAATTAAATAACCGCTCTCTTTGCATGACAAATATTTTAGGTCTCATTTTTTCGACACAATAAAAAATGAAAAGAAATTCTAAAAAATATGGACAACAGTAACTAAATATTGAGACTGAAACGATGCAGTGGTATCATCATGACCATAGTGACGTGGTTGCTTAAAATATTGATATTATGTGAGAGAAAAATAATGTTTTGCTCTCCGTGTTCCTACTGCAATTGCTATTGGCTCTCAAAATCTGCCTATCTTGATTATTTTATCTGTATCATTAATTGGAATAAATTGAAGAAACTCCTCTTTTACTGAATTATCTATAAGGAAACGGGCACACACAATTAAAGCAACCCGAAGCGACGTGAAGAGACTTACCGATCGCACACTTCAACAGCAAAACTGATCCAAGGGTAGCTCCAACACTGCGAGTAGAGTGCAGGGTATTTTTAAGTGACGAACGTGACCACACCTAAGGTGTATGCGGGAGTTAAGACGCCTAACGAGCGATGCCGTAAAACAGGTGATAGATGGGACAATATATAGATTCAAGTAAAGGAATATCTCTTGAAACCCCCCTGTCGGTACGCCACTGGATGAAAATCGACAGCCTGCTTCCAGTCTCCGACCGGGTCAGGAATGGAATGAATGAAGCCCCTATCTAGCGGCGAGGATATGAACTGTGCCGGCTGCCGAGGCCTGACGCACTCCTCTGGGGCAATGATTAATTGAATGACAGATGAAATGAAATGATAGTGGAGGGTGTTGCTGGAATGAAATTTTGACAGGGAAAACCGGAGTACCCGGAGAAAAACCTGTCTGCCTCCGTTTTGTCGAGCACAGATCTCACATGGAGTGACCGGGATTTGAACCACGGACCCAGCGGTGAGAGGCCGGCGTGCTGCCGCCTAAGCCACGGAGGCTTCCGGTACGCCACTGGATAAGGGATTATTTTTTTTACAATAGGGAAGAAGGAAGATGGGAAAGGAGGGAAAAAGAGGACTTATACCAACGTTTTGGAAAGCTGATGTGGGCAGAATCATCAGAGGAAGACGACTCCAGTGGATGACACATATCGTAAGAGCTGTGGAATCTATCCCTAACAGAGTGATCAATGCTCAGCTGTTTGGCAAACGTCCAAGAGGCCTTCCAAGGACGAAATGGAAGGCTAGGGTGATGAGAATGTCGCAGCAGTTGGAAACAACATCAGTACTGGATGGTGCAATGGATAGAGAAAAATGGAACGCCATTTGTAACAAATGCTTGAGATTGTGATCGGGATAATGCCTCCTGTGTGATTGATTAGGATAGTGTTTTGTAATATTCAATATTTGATGTGTTTGTTATGTTTCTTTGTTTACTCTCATGGGCCTTAATGGCCTGATATGTACAATAAATGATGATGAAGCCGATTTTAGGGATTTGGGATATCTTGGTCATTAGCCCCTAACCATTAGTATACAGACAGACAAACTTACATTATAGGCTACTCCGACTACGATCAGTCATGTTACTTCTCATCATGGATAAACATAAAATTTCAGTCGGAAATTGTAAATTCTCGGACAGAGAGCGGTGGTTGGTTGCTTCTTTAGTTTAGGGGCTGCCACAACTTGGTTACGTAGCCTTTGGGTGTGTGCACAATCTGTCTGGTAACCGGTGTTAGGCGGCTTCGGTGGCGTAGTCGGTAGCATGCTGAGCTTCTATGCCCAAGATAGCGGGTTCAAACCCGTCCGAAGCCGTCGGATTTGTTAAGAGCGTTAAAAATCCCTCAGTACGCCTTCCTTCGGAGGGGAAGTAGAGCCGGCGGTCCCATGTCATAGCCATGTCCCATGGCCTAGTAGTCGTTGACGGTGGCATTTGGCGGCAAAAGTAGGAACTATTTGAAAAATTCAAAGTTGCAGTCTTTACTTGAATTAAAACAGACAACACACACTAATACAGCCATCACAATTAACACCGACTATCAGACAGATTCTACACACACCCAAAGTACACGTGGCTACATGATCGCGTTGTCACAGCCCCTAAACTGAGGAACCAGCCAACCATCCGGTGTTAATTGTGATGGCTGTATTAGTGTGTGCTATCTGTCTTAATTCAAGTAAGGACTGCCGACGATAATTTCAAGTAGTTCCTACTTTCGATACCAAATGTTACCGTCCACGACACTTAGCTGTGAACTTGGCTACTACTAGATGCCATCGCAACCATCACCTGGTGACGAACGTTGGAACTTAAGAGCATTTATCAAACCTAACCTAAAATTTTGCTTCACACAAGTTTAGTTAGTGAAATGTTCTTTTACATGCCATCAATCTATGACATGGGCCAGCCAGTTTTACTTCCCCTCCGAAGGAAGGCAT
Organism: Meconema thalassinum; assembly: GCA_946902985.2. Lineage (NCBI taxonomy): Eukaryota > Metazoa > Arthropoda > Insecta > Orthoptera > Tettigoniidae > Meconema > Meconema thalassinum. Next base: position 29,878,417 of record OX336394.1, read on the forward strand.
ACTGAGGGAATTTTGACGTTCTTAAAAAATCCGAAGACCTCTGCCGGGTTTGAACCCGTGACCTTGGGCATAGAAGCTCAGCATGCTACCAACTACGCCACCGAAGCCGCCAAACAGAGAGCGTACTTTAATCATAGCGATTTAGCTTATGACGTCATTAATGCAAAATGTGAATAAAACTTACAACAAGAAGTTCCGTGACGAACTAATGAGCCTACTTTTCTTAAAATTTAAGATTCGTGCCAATGATTAATCTACATGGATCGATCTAGAATAATGACGGTAATATCGAAATTTCTAATTAGTTCAAAATATTGTAGCTTATAACTGGCTTAATGTAGCCTAATAGAGCACTACAGTTGGCAGCCTTGGTGACTGAATATATTCTTAGTTCCATCTCTTAAGGTACAGAATACAGAATTTGGTTGAAGTCCAATGGATAGCATGGACATTACTTGCAGTTAAACATTGGATCTAACAGAGCGCGCGTAAAATCATGGTGGCAACAATGTCATGCATGGGTTGGTCAGAAATAATCTGAAATAATATGATCTATTGTTGTGCCAATTTTGAATGAAATCCATTAGTTAGTATAGAAGTTACTTGCAATTTAAAAATGGACCTATCAGCAGACTTAGAATCATGTTGGCAGCACTGGCGTATATTAGTTCCTCCAAATTAATCTAGAATGCCAGATACTATACGTGTGCGAAGTTTAGAGCTATTGCCCTGCTTACTTTCTGATATATTGATATTAGGGTAACAAAAATAGAGACAGCATTTATCAACAGTTGGCATCCCTGGTTGCTCTTAAGAATACGCATAGTCATATCGGTTATGGTACACATAGCACATACGAAATTTTGTTGAAATCCATATGATAGTATAGAAGTTACATGTATTTAAAATTGGGCCTCTCAGCAGGCTTAGAATCATGTTGCTAGCACTGACGTATGTAAGTTACTAGAATGTCAGGTACAAAGTTTAAAGCTGTCGGCTTGCCACGCAGGCCTTTAACTATGTGTTTACTTTTCCACTTAGTCCCCGAGAGACTGAAAACATTTATCGGAACGGGCAACCATTTTTTTGATTCCGGATACGTAGAAATCACCTTCAGCGCTATGTAAACACCTGGATGCAGCTGCTGTCACCTCCTCATCGTCCACCACATTACCCCCGAAACAAACAGAACATCGATGGAACGGGTGCACCACAACGAATGAAGGTCAAGGTCCAACCTTCAGCAAGAAAGGTGATAGCGACAGTGTTCTTTGACATGGATGATGTGGTGCAAGTGCAACTTATGTCGAAAGGCACGACAATCAACTCTGCCTCGCATTGTCAAACGTTGAATCTGTGAAAGCAGCTGCATGCAGGTGATGGAGGTGATTTCTACGCATCCGGAGACGAAAAGCTTGTTGCTGTGGTGTAATAATAGTTCATTATGCAACGAGCCTATAATGGCAATAATTAAGATAAGAGTATGCTTATAAAACAAGCGAAGCTAGTTTTACAATTTCCATACGAGTGTCTTAATTACCATCATAGGCGAGTTGCATACGACTGTTTATTTTCGACGATAATTATAACTATTTTATGTTCAAACATAAATATTCATAATATCTGACGAGATTTCGCCAGTTTTATGTAGTGAAAAGAGCGCATGGGACGCAGAGAATACCTTGTATTTCTTCATCTTCAAATACCCCACTATGACACTAGCCACGCAGTGAAATTTAAAATAGGAGGCCGTGGAAGTCAGCGCAGGTGCGATGCTATCCTTACCTAATTGGTCACACAACTGTTTCTTGAGCTCTGATTGGAGGGAGAAATTGTTTCATAATGAAACATAGTTTTATAATGACCCTCATTATGATACAGTTTTCTAACATATAATATTTACATTTCGACATCGACGAACATAAAGGGCCATAACTGGGAAGTGTCACTTACTTTTTTTTTCGCCCTAGTATAAGTGTTGACTTGGCTAAAAATTAAATTGTATTTCTTGCGAGTAAATTTTTATTTATTCATTTATTTATTTATTTATTTATTATTATTCCTTCGAAAGAGTCTTTTGGAGGGTTTCCAAAGTTCATTTTCTTCTAGAGTCCAATTACTTCCAGTTGTTAGTTTCTTTCCCTCCTGAAATTCCGCTTTTTTGGTCACTTCTCTAAAAGAGTTCTGTGTTATATTGCATCTTTTTTAATACCAGCGTTTTTCATACCTTTTTCAATTTCAGTGAACCATGTTGGTTAGTCTATTCTATTTATTCCTTACGGCCAAGTATGGGTAACGATTGACTGTTTCTATATTATTCTTTATCTTCACTCTCTACCAATGTCTATTCATCCTCTATCCCACTTCCTTCTTCTGTTCCTCCCTATACGATCTTCCTTTCCTCACTGACAACTCCCCTTTCTCCTGGAAACCTGAAAACTCCTTAACTAATCTTCTAAATTGCTCTCTTTCCATTAAGTCTTCTTCTTTAACCTCCATCCGATCCAAGTCCAATCTCACTTCCCGAAACCATTTCGGCTCCGTCTTCCTCTTCATGAAGAATTCTTCTTCTTTCCTAGCGTTTATACCTGTACGGGGTCCGCTGCTCTACTACATATCCACTTTTTCCTGTCGTTGACATCTGCTGGTTGTAAGTCAACATCGTGGATATCTGTCTTAACGTTGTCGACCCTACGCTTCGCAGGTCGTCCGCGTGGTCGTATTCCACCTGGGTCCAGTTCGAAGGCTACTTTGGCGACAGAGTCGTCCGGCATTCTCATAACTTTGCCATACCGACGAAGACAAGTTTCCCTCGCTTTCTCCGTAATTGGTGTGACACTTAATTGTTGTCGGACATCTGCATTTTTGACAAGGTCTTATCCAGTCAGTCCAGTGTCTAACGGAGCATCTTCATCTCCATGGTGTGCAGAGCCTGTTCATGTTTAGTCGTCATTGGGCGGGATTCTGCCCCATAAATTGCTGCCGGACGTACAACTGTCTTGAAAACATTTGCCTTTAGGTATTTAGGCATCTTTTTTGTTTGTTTTGTTTTTGTCGCAGAGGACAGCTGTGACCTGTTTCCATTTGAGCCAGTCCGCATTTAACCTCGTCCGAGTATCTAAAGTGACATCACCATTTGACGTGATAACCGAACCTAGATATTTAAAGTTATTTGTCTTGGGCAGATCTTGATCGCTAATTTGGACAGTGCCGTCGGTTTGTGGGCCATATTCAAGACATTCTGTCTTCTGGACAAATAATTCAAAAATCAAAAAATATTTATTCGGTAAATGTCTCCAATGTAGTCTTCTTTTCCTCATTAAAACAGATAGCCTTTCAACTTTCAAATATATATCGCTCCTTGTTCGATTTTAATTTATATTTTGCGTTATTAATAATTTTATGTCACAGTCTCATTTTCAGTAAATCTGCCCGCAGACAGGTTTCAACTGGACGTCCTCCATTTCTCTCTGTTCTGAGCAACTTCATTCATTTGTTTCTAACTTCTTCCCCACTTCACATCTTTTAACATTCCAAACCATCTTCTTCCTGTCCCTCTTTTTCCTCCACTATGTTTCTTAAAATATTCTTGTTTCATTTATTTCTCTATTTTCAAGACCCCCAATGCTTGCCAATTTAATACTGAAACCCTACACTTGGGCACTGGGTGCCCCAGAGTATTTTGGTTTTGCTCTGGGTTTGTGTTGGCAGCCCTTTAACCTGCAGCCGCCGTGACATTTCTTTGTCCTTGACAGTTTTTCTGTTGCCGTATTACTCACAGTTGTAACGCATCGCTTCTTTGCTATAGATCGGTTTTGGGGCAGTGAGTACCCTAGTGTAGGGTTAGTGTCACGTTTCTTGTTGTGTAGCCTACTTTCCGCGAACCCAGGATACCAAAACCACTATGAAGTGTGCAGAGTGTAAGATGTTTGTATGCAAAAGTCATATCGTATCTAATTGTGTCAATTGTAGAGATTTTATTTATTTAGCTTATGGTTAGAGATACAGGAGAATTTATACACGTTTATCCATATTCTGAATATGGATACCATTTGTTGTTGAGTCTCTTCTGCCACTCAACCAAAGTTTGGTAGTTGCTGTTCCTCAAGTTCATGACATCTCTTGTTGATGGTTTTCTGGAACGCAAGCGACCAGTATTTGCATCGCTGATGTCATCATGTATCGGCAGTCCTGGATTGTTCGTTATTTTATAGAATTATCTTACGAGAACACCTTTACGTCTGAGATCTGGAGGGGGAATTTGACTTAGCACTGGTATCCAATGTGTGGGAGTAGATTTGATTGTGCCAGTGATGAGACGCATTGTCATGTTCAGTTGGGTGTCTACAATATTTGTGTGAGCACTATTGAGCCAGACAGGAGCACAGTATTCGGTAGTCGAGTACACCAAACCTAGAGCTGAGCATCGCAGAGTTGCAGCTGAGGATCCCCAAGTTGTTCCACATAGCGTATGAATTATGTTGCTGTGGGTTCCTATTTTTTCAGCAACATTCTGGAGATGTCATTCAGTAAAACACTCTAAAATATGAGGAGTTGCAACATGTTGTAAACAAGTGTGAGTTATTTAATATTATTTAAATTTTAGTATAGAATGTAAAATTATCATCATCATCATCATCATCATCTTCATCATCATGAACCGGCTCCAGTTTCCCGGGTGCGGTGAATGAGCGCTCTCCATTTCGTTCTCTCCAAGAATGTTTCCTTCTCCATGATCCTCAGCACATCCAGACCTCTCCCTGCAAGATCATTTCTAACCTGGTCGATCCATCTCTTCCTCGGTCGACCTCTTGGTCTCTTGCCTTTCAGTTCTCTCTCAAACCACACTCTAGCTGTTCTTTGTGTGACCATTCTCTTGAGATGACCGAACCATTTCAGCCTGGCTTCTACACAGATCTCAATAAGAGATTGTTCTACTTGAACAAGATGGCGTATCTTATCATTTTTTATTTTGTCCCTCCTTGTCTTCTGAATCAGAGTTCTTAAAAACTTCATCTCCACCGCCTGTAGTTTGCTGGTATTTCTCTTGGATTGGGTACAGGTTTCTAAGCTATATGCAGTAACAGGTACAAATAAGTTCTTGTAGAGTATTAGTTTTGATCTTAAAGGAACTTGCTTATCCCAAAGAAGCCCTCTCACGAGATGATAAAGTTTTGCTCCATGTTGAACTCTACTAGTGATTTCTGCAGATGGTTGATTATCTGTGGACACTACACTGTCAAGGTAACAGAACTGATGTACTTGTTCTAATTTTGTACCATTCAGAGTGATGTTAGTACAGATGTTTTGTCGAAAAACGGGCATCACAACCGTTTTGGACTTGCTTATATTCAGACCAAATTGATTGAATACAGCATTCCAATCATTCAGCTTCTGTTGTACTTCAGCCTCATTTTCACCCCATACTACAACATCATCTGAAAACGCTGAAGCGTTTAATTCAGAGGTCTTATTGAGTCTCTTAACTCTCTTCATTATTTCATCCATTACAGCAATGAATAAATGTTAAAGTGTAATATAAACTAACTTTTCTGTGAGTCTAATCAAACCAAACTAACTGTTGTTATACTACATTCAATAAATATTGGTATGTAATGTGTAAATCAGGCTTATTATTCTTGGGGCACCGAGTTCCCCGGTGTAGGATTAGTGCTTGTAATAAACAAGTGCAGGGTTCCAGGGTTCAGCGTTTTCGCTGCATATAAGATTTCGGGCTGGATCACTGTTTGACAATTTGGCCATTAACAATGGATCCAGTACTCGCATCTAACTTGGTTACCATGATGTCAATATATTGTGGAACTGCTTACGAGCGCAAGGAATAGGTAGAAGGAACCATGATAGCTCCACTGCAGTAAATTACAAGACACTTATTACGCTAATGAGCAATTCACAGAACAGTTAATGAGTTATGGGGCCCATTTAGTGTTCATCAAATTACGTAATTAAGACTTAATTCACAGAATTGGTGTGGCTAATTAACTTTCGTAATTACCTTCGTACAGCCAATTAATATACACAACAACAGCGTGGCTACCAGTCCAGGGTAAAAGAAGAGGATGCAAGGAATATAATATTCTTCTACTTCAGTACCGTGCAATGCCAGGACAACTTAAAGAAACCGGGAAGTGTGAATCGATAGACAAATGTCGCTTCCGATGTTTAGTTACATATCATAGAAACTACAAAATACGAAGGCCGTTCTTTAAGTAAGGGCAATTTTTTTAAGCCCGTAGTTAGTGCTCACGCCGCAACAAGCGCGCGCGCTACATCCCGGCATCCTTTGCGAACAAGCAGGCGTCAGCTGCAACTGTGTAGCTAACCTGTACGCTGAACTGTGCATCTTTACAATGTTCAAGATTATTGATTCGCCCGCCGCGTGTGAGGTACGATCTGTGATAAGTATTTTGAGTGCAAGAAACAAGTCAGCTTTGTGAGGTGTATGGTGATAATGCAATGAATATTTTCACGGCCACTTTTGAACTCGCGTGCCCATTTTCGCCCTTTACCGTCACAGCGCAAGTTCATGGCAAGACCTCACACTGCTGCCCGGACTCGGGAACTGATTGACTCTTTTGGGTGGGAAGTTTTGGATCACCCATCGTATAGCCCTTCGTCATCTTGGTGGGAAGCGCATCGCTGGCGATGAAGATAAGAGAGAGAACTCCCCTGTAAGATATGCTGCCATTTGGCCACCACTGTCAGCCAAATTGTGTATGTGGTCAGGAGAACTCCTAAACATACGAAGTTCTCCTGGTAAGCACGCAATTTGCCTGACAGTGGTGGCCAAATGGCAGCATATCTTACAGGGGAGTTCTCTGTTTTATCTACGAGTCAGCGGGACTCGCGATCTGCGGTGCGATTTCAAAAGCTTGTCAACACACCCACACATGGGCGACTGTTGCCGTAATGGCGTCTCAGCCTTGCCAATACATGCAGGTACACAGCGCACCTTCACGGAATGCCGACCGCAGCGCTGCAACGGCGTAATATCAAACGGGTATTACTTAAAAAATGAGCCTCGTTATTTTACATTTTTAGGTTTATTGTGGGTTTTAGCATTTAATACTGTGTGTATGATTTTAAACGCTGAATCAGCATTTATAACATTGGTATTTTATATGTGAAATTGGGTTAAGTAAAGGGCTATGTGCCTTAATTCCATGAAAAATAAAACGACAACAACAAAGAACATTAATACCATTAAAATAAATGCTACCAAAATAAGACTGCGTAAAGTAAATTGCGGTTTTCCCACCGCACGCGTGTTCTCGTGTAACAGTACTCCATGTGTGTTCTGGAGGGTTAAGACGGTCGCTATAGCAACCTGTTTAAAGGTGTTAACATTTTTATACAATATTTATCTCCAATTTTACCACATACTAACCAATGAGACGTTTTACATATAAACTACCTCATGTGTAGAGTAAAAAAATGAAAGTAGACTTATGAGATCTACACAGGGTCAAAAAATTGTGTGTCTGTCTGTGTGTGTGTGTGTGTGAGTATATGCCTGTTCCTTCCTATGAATTGAAGCACGATCGAACCGAATTGAACAACATTTGGTACAAAGGTAGCACTAGGAAAGGGCACCACAGTGTCATGTTTAATATTGGCGCCATTTTAAAAATCAAAACTTAATGTCAAAACTTAACATTAAATTATGACCAAACTAATCATTGGATCTTTACGAAATTTGGTAAAAGCATACCTTCATATGAGTCGCGTCCTAAGCCCAAACTACAAGGTAATCAGCTGTACCATGTAAAGATGGCAGCCGTGTGAATTATGCAACCATTATAATCAATAGCTTAGGATACACCAATTCCGATTATGGAGCCGAGGGTGGTTTAAGCTATCCTATAGGACGTGACCCGTTATTTATCATAATATTATATTATAATATTGCACTTTATGGGGGAATTAAAAGAGCTGAGCCGACTCTGTCACATGACAAGATGGCAGCTGACCTCTTGTGCCTGTCCTATATTTCAGTAGTTCGAGTATATTGCAGGCGATATAGCCTACTGATAGAAATAATATAAACATTGTATGAAATGACTTATAATGAAATTGTACGGCAGTGAAGAAATCGTTTATTTCAAGACATTTGCTAACACGTTGTATCTACAGCAAGTCGGTTTATAACACTGAGATTTTATGGACATGTTTGAAAGCTCGACAGATGCAGTCAAATGAAAACGAGACAGATGGACAAAAAGTAAGTACACTGTGTCTTCTTCTTCATTTCCCGTTTCCTGATCCCTGGGTCGGGTTGCGAATGAGGACCTCCACCATTCATTTCCTTCTTTCAATACTTCTTCTTTTTCTCTTACTCATCTTTTCTCTATGCTTTCCTTCACCGTATCTATCCACCTCTTTCTGGGCTTTCCTCGTGGTCTTCTTCCTGGTATTTTCTCCATAATTATTCTTTTTGGTACTCTATATTCTTCCATTCTCATCATGTCCGTACCACTTCAGCTTACTGGTCTCTGTCTGGTCTTGCAGTTTTGGGAACCCAGTTCTCTCCCTATTGTCCACATTTCTGATTTTATCCTTCCGTGTCTTCCCAATTATTCCTCTAAGGAACTTCATCTCGGCTCCTTGGATTCGGCTTTCATCGCGTTTTGTTGTGGACCAAGTACCTGCTGCATATGTCGAAATTGGTGTGTATTACATTGAGATTTACATTGCATTTCTCCGGGATTTCCTGGTGCCACACTAAACCTCTCACACACTGGTAAAACCCTTTAGCTTGTTGGATTCTCTTTCCAATTTCTTCGTTTATTGTACCATCTTCTGTGAGTATGCTCCCCAAATACTTAAAGCTTTTTACCATTTTCAATGGATTACCATTGACTTTAATATTCTGTCTTCCTTCTCTCTTGTTCTTGTCATCACTACAGTCTTACTCTTCTCCATACTTTTTCATTCCTCCTAGTACACACCGATATAGTGTCCAGTACACTGTGTGTTGCTAAAATAATACTCCCCATAACTATTAATACAATTATCCCACTGTGGGACAAGATGGTCTTGGAAAAATGTTTGTGGTTGCTTTCGGAACCATAATTGTACGCAGGCGTGCATCTCTGCATCCGAAGCAAATCAACGGCCACGAATGTCTTTCTTCAGGGTGCGTCAGATATTCGGGCATGGATTTCACTTCGTGACACTCTACTCCTTCCGCAGTGACAACCTGCGCTACACCTCACTGTTCCTCATAGTGATGTCGGCTGCACAAACGACTCACTGTCCTCACATCGGGGGCTTCGGTGGCATAGTTGGTAGCATGCTGAGCTTCTATGCCGAAGGTCGTGGGTTCAAACCCGGCCGAAGTCGTTGGATTCTCAAGAGCGTAAATAATAATAGTAATAATTTCGTATGGCCTCGGGTGCCGAGTGCAAGCTTTGTAATTTGCACCCAGAGGGTAGCTTGCATTTCGAATATTGTTGTTCCTTGAAGCACTATGAAAGTCAAGGAGGTTAGATATCTAAGCTCCTTGAACAGTATAGCGCTTTCTAATAGAGAAATGAGGAACTTTGTGTTGACGGAAACTCCGGAGATTAATTTTGCCATTATGAACACGGCCTACTGAATTCAAATGGGTTCTGTGACATGCTAACATCTTATGACATGCGTGTCGTATTTTTGCCGCCTTAAAAAAAATCACTTACCACGGCCAGGAGCGAACCTGCAATCTTGGGGTTAGTGGACCGACACGATATCCACTCACCCTCCGTGGCAAGCTTTTAAGAGCGTTAAAATCCCTCAGTATGCTTTCCTTCGGAGGGGAAGTAAAGCCGATGGTCTCATGTCATAGATTTATGGCATGGAAAAGAACCTCCCACTAACTACACTTGTGTGACGCCAAAATTTGTAGGTTAGAATTGATAACGCTCTATTAGTTCAAACGTTCGCCGCCAGGAGCTTACTGCGATGACATTTAGTAGCCAAGTCCGCAAGCTAGGTGTCGTGGACGGTAGCATTTGGCCACAATAGTAGGAACTACTTGAAATTACTGTCTGCAATCTTTACTTGAATTAAAACAAATAACACACACTAATACAGTCATCACAATTAACACAGGTTATCAGACAGGTTCTACACAGACAAAAAGTACACGGGGCTACATGACTGCGTAGTCGTAGCCCCTAAACTAAGAAACCATGACTTCACATCGAGCACGTCTAACATACAAATCGGACAGCGGTGAACGTTCGGGTGGTTCCTTCCTGATTCCCAATGGAGGGCACTACTATACACACACCTACAGGAACTTTCACTCAAAGTGCGGCCAGCAGCGCGGCGCGTAGAGGCAGCTCGCTGAGCTTAGGGTCGCGAGTTCAAAGCATCAATCCAACAGCACTTCCTTCCTTATCTTAATTATGACATATGCTGTGACAGCAGCGCGCTGCGATATGCTCCTCTGGCCTTTATAGTTGCACGTTCTACCTAGTGCGCTGAGCCGGCCGCACTTTGAGTGAAAGACACTGTACCTGCGCACCATGGTCGTTATAACGCTTGTCTCGTTTTCATTTCACTACCCCTTATAGTTGGGCGCTACGCTGCTGCTAGTACCAGTGCTCTGATTGACAGGCTTCTAGCCACAATTCCTCATCCGTCACATGGCGCATCCGAGGCTCCGTTCTATAGGGATGGATCTCAATGTAGTAATTGTCTGTGGTTCCCCATTTTTACTTCAGAAAAGTAGGCCTAGTTCCGTGAAGAAATATACAGCCTATTATCATATATCCTACTCATGTTAATTGCCACTATCAACATACAAAATTTCAGTTTGATTCCTGTCATGGGTTAATAGATATTGAGAACCGTCTGAATATTTCATATGGTCGCCATGCTGGATTTTAATATATGTAGGCCATAGAGTTATGTACCATTAGATGACGATCATTGCATAGGTTCATTATTCAAACGCCACTTCGATCGCAAGATTAATATGCAAGAAATAAAAACTTAATTCTAAAATTTCGCACAGCCACCATGTTGAGGTTGTGTAAACAATTGAATTCAATTAGATGGCAGTACATTAAAATGTGTATAAACATTTACTGTACTATATTTCACTGCACTCAGATGGTTAAATCACGAGAAACGTTCATTAAAATGTTACAAATTTGCTTGACCGCCATGTTCGTTTTGTACTTATAGGTTTTTGAAAGTTACATAGTTGAACTATTAGCAGTGCCCTTTAACACGGTATAACATTTCAGTGTGATAATGGCGATTGTTTCGGAGATGTAAAATACCGGTGAAATATTTCGCAAAGCCGCCATCTTGAGGTTATGTAAACAATTGAATTAAAGTGCATTACAATGTGTATAAGCATTTGCTGTACCAAGTTTCAATGCGAATGGATGGTTAAGTCGTGAGAATAGTCTATTTAAAAGTTTCAACTTCGCTTGGCCGCCATGTTGGTTTTGTAGTTAACGAGTTTTTCAAAGTCTCATAGGTGAACATCTAGTACCGGTAGTATTCTTTATTAACGAGGGTGATATAAGTAATGGTTTCGGAAATATAGAATGCCGGTGAAAAACTTCGCACAGTCGCCATGTTGGATTAGTGAGACGTAATACAATTTGAAAGGCGCGGTCGGGGTCAGCCGAAATACTACCAAGACCTTACCGAGCTTCATTGAAATAGGTCCAGCTGTTTACAAGTTATTAGGGGTACACACACACACACACACACTCACACCCGTGCGGAGAAACGGTGATCTCATTAGCCTATTTTTTATAAATAGGCTAATAATGCCAGGATCACAACCCGGCCCGTCTGCTACCTAAATCCTATCCCCAGAAATACACTAGTACAGAAATCACAGTGACACAGGTTATCAGACAAATTCCACACGCACCCAAGTACACCATATTGCAAAGGCCCTAAAACGCGTTATATTCAAGTGCTTGGGATCCGCCTTCAGAAAATCCACCTGTTACGAAGTCTTGTGGGATTAACTCACAACACAATTATTGTTAATTACGGACCATTCGCTGTTTAGCGTCCAACGACATAATATGCGAGGTTATCGTCTTTCTATGTTCAACCACATACATCTAGCCTCGACTGGAAGCCATATCCCAGTTATGAGTAGGAGGGTGATTACTGAAATTAATTGGCCTCACTAATTCAGAGAATTAAGCCATAATTATGTAATTTGATAGGCTCTAAATGGCCCTCTAACTCATTTACAATATCCTCCCAATATACCAGGTGGCAGCCTAACGCCTAATTTTAATGAACAGTATAGCTGCAGTACGCTCGTGTAACAAATGTTGCCTACGCAATGCAAGGTAGAGGATCTAACTCAGAGCGGCATTTACGTGAATTTTACGTGAAACTTTCTTTGACGTAAACCTTGATCACACTGATAAGATATGTTGTTGTTGTTTCATTAGATGGTTTTGGACATTGTGCTCTCTTAATCACGTGTATTTGTGTGTGTGTAGAATGTGAGTGATAACCTTTTGATAACGTTGATTGGACTAAATTGTTTGACATTTTGAAATCTATTGGAATAAAGTACAGGGATAGGAGGGTGATATACAATCTATACAAAAATCAGACAGCAGTCTTTCGAGCTGAAGGACATGAGAGAGAAGCTGGTATTCAGAAAGGTGTAAGGCAAGGCTGCAAATTATCACCCATACTTTTCAATCTTTACATTGAACAAGCAATGAAGGAAATTGTAGAAAAAATTAAAGTGTGAGAGAAGATTTAAGGAAAAATAATTTCAACTATGAGAATTGCCGATGACATAGTCATCTTGGCCGACACTCCTGAGGATTTGAATGAGTTTTTGAATGGTATGGACTCGGTCTTACGGAAAGAATTCATGATGAAAATTAATAATATTGTAAAACAAAAATACTAGAATGCAGCCGAAATAAATCAGAAACCTCTATGGACATCAAATTGGCAGGTGAAAAACTGAAGGATGTAGGAGACTTCTGTTGCTTAGGAAGCAAAATAACCAGTGATGGACGAAGCAAAGAGGATATAAAAAGTAGGTTGGCTCAGGCAAGGAAAGCATTTCTACAAAAAAGGATTCTGTTGACATCGAATATAGATTTAGGTATTATGAAGTCATTTTTGAAAGCATTTGTCTGGAGCGAGGCGCTCTATGGAAGTGATACTTGGACTAATGGTGCAGCAGAAAAGAGTAGAATTGAAGCATTTGAAATGTGGTGTTACAGGAGAATGATGAAGATCAGATGGGTAGGAAGGCTTAAAAACGAAGAGGTATTAAGACGAGTGGTCGAGGAGGGATGTTTCTGGCGACTACTATTGAAGAGAAGACATAGGTTGGTAGGACACATACTAAGACACCCAGGATAGCAAGCTTAGTTATGGAAGGAAGGGTTGAGGACAAGAAGTGTAGGGGTAGACCAAGGTTAGAATATGTTAAACAGATTGCCTCGGATGTAGGGTGTGGTAGCTAAGTAGAGATGAAACAATTAGCTCAGGACAGGGAGACATGGAAAGCTGCATTAAACCAGTCAAAAGACTGAAGACTCAAACAGCAACAACAACAACAACAACAACAACTTGCGTTATTAGTGTGTGTACTTGTAATCAAGGTCTTAAGTAAGGAAATATCCCGGCATTTGCCTGGAGTAGAAGTGGGAAACCACAAAAATACACTTCTTAGATGGCTGAGGTGGGGAAGGTAGCATGCTGAGCTTCTCTGCCCAAAGTCACGAGGTCAAACCTGGGCGAAGTAGTCGGATTTCTTAAGAGCGATAAAATCCCTCAGGATGCCTTCTTTCGGAGGAGAAGTAAAGCCGGCGGTCCCATGTCCTAGATTTATGGCATGTAAGAGAACCTTCCATTAATTACACTTGTGTGAAGCTTAATTATATGTTAGATTCGACTAACGCTCTTAACTTCCAAGATTCGTCACCTGGATGCGACTGCGGTGGCATCTAGTAACCGAGTTCACAACTATTTGTCGTTGAAGGTAGCATTTGGTAGCAAAAGTAGGAACTACTTGAAAATTGAATGTCCTCAGTCCTCACCTGAATTAGAAACAGATAACACACACTAATACAGTCATCACAATTAACACCAGTTATCAGACAGTTTCTACACACACACAAAGTACACGGGGCTACATGACTGGGTTGACACAGCCCCTAAACTGAGCAACCAGCCAACCAACCAACCAACTGAGGTGGGAATCGATTCCCCCCTATTCTCAGTTTTACCTCACGTGGCTGATTGTATCCCCCTCCAGACCTCAGACAAGAACTAAATTTCTTGACAAAGCCGGGAATCGAACCCGGGCCTATGAAGATGAATTACAGCCGCTAAACCACGTCGTGGACCTATTAAGATAATATTCATGTTAACTGGGAGCATTGCTTCCATGTTGGCTTGTAAAATACATAATTAAATGAATAAATGACCATATAAATAAATGAAATAATCTCTTCTTAGTATAAAACAAAGTCTCTGATTCTTGGATGTCACGGGTAATCTCGAGAACCACTGAATGGATTTTGATGCGGTTATCACCATTCTGCAAAGGATATCTCGAGGAAGGCTTCTGTAGAAAATAATTTATTTACGATCAAAGGAAGCCACGCAGTAACGATTTCAGTGAAAAAGTCGAAAATAAGAATTACCTGGTGTCGGTGCGCTTCTTAAGCTTAAGCTGGTAAAACCGTTAAAAATATCAATATACCATGAGTGTAAGAATTGTACAGCATGAAAAGTTCTACAAAAATGTCCACGAGAGCATATCCCTATCTTCAATACATCGCCCACTACAAGGTTTTTACGTTTCCATGTCTTCCAACAATCTCCATTCAATTACTAAGGCGACAGTTTACGAGCTAGCTAGGGGTGAGCCTATCACCCCAGTTACAGCCTAGCTAGCGGGCAAGCCTATTATGTCAGATACAGCCAGCAGCAAACTGTCGTGTTGAGTTCAGAGAAGAGTGGTTGTGTTTGGAGTTTCCCTGGAAGTACAACTCGGCTTTTCTTCATTTCGCTCCGAAAAATTCACAGTCAAGTTAAGTTTGGACGGAAGGGGGATTTGTGTTTCATGCACCTCGCCATTCTTAAATTACGTCTGACAAGAATTCGTTGCATATGCACCTCCATGATACTATAATTAATAGTCCAGTCAGTGATTTTAACCCATCATGCCGAGACGTAAAACGGATATAGGTCGTAGTTCATTGACATCAAAAAGAAAGCTATTATCACGTAATGCATTCATAACTGTTCCCGGGCGAAGCTGGGTCGGGTTGTTAGTAATGAAATAAATAAACATTCAAAAGGAGCTTCACCAACACTATAGCAATTGTAAAGTTAACCTGAAAACCCGTGCTGCTCAACGGTGTATTGCATCCCTCCGTTGATATAGACGAAGAAAGGACTTCACATAATACATATTATTATTTCCGATTATTCCCCTTCAGCCATTCACTGCCTCACTTCCTTTTCCTCTCTTCTTTTCTTCCCAAAACCTCTTCATTAGTTCACTGTGCTTTTTCTTCCTTTCCTCTGTCCATTTTTTCCCTGATGTGTCTTTCCTTGAAACTTGTATTTCTGATTTTATTTCTAAATTGTTCTCTGTCCTTAATGTCGTCTTCAGAGATTTTAAGTAATTCCATGTCTTCATGTACTTCTTTTATCCAACTGGTCTTTAATTTACTTGCATTCACGATATTGAAAATCTTCTTAGTGAGTCTGTTCTCATCCATCGTATATATGTGTCCATAGAACCTGTAACCTCTAGAGAGCGCGTCCCCAGGTGGCGTATAGGGGGCCCCTACACTTTGTAGGGTTGGTTCAAATACCCCCCAATAGAACCCGCGGACCAACAGGTAGCCTAACTCCTGGGGGCTTTATAATGCTGGGACACCCTCTCTCCAGAGGTTAAAAATATGGAGGGCCCAAGCTCAGGGTTAGTAGTGAAGACCTCAACGGCGAATACGGTGGAGAAGATGGACTTCAGTACAGCGTATGAGGCGGAGGAGGCACCCCAGTGCTCGGGGTTGATAAGAGTAAAAGGTAATTTATATGGATGTCCATATATTCAACTCACTAGTGTCTGTTCTGGCATCCAGCGGCTAATGAGCAGCGTCTGTTCACCTAGTTGGTGCGGCTGTTCGAAGTACGGCTTAATCTCAACAATTAAGTCTTAAAATCTTCAACTTGAAGCAACCGTGGCAGAACGACAGGAAAAGATTCCACTACCCCAGGCTCCAGTCAATAGATTGGATCCCTGTTCTGGTCATAGGATTCTGGGGGACCAGACATGTCATGTAGAGAAGGGTCGGAGCTTCTCAAAACCTCTTCGACTAAACGAAAGTGTTTCATAGGTACACTTAATTTGAACATTTTGTTTAAACCTGGGAAACTCAAACATAACACATATATATATATTTTTTTTTACCTATGGAAAATTTGGTAAAGGATGATTCATATAATCACACCGAAAAAATCATAGTGTTGTATCAATAATTAGTGAGATAAGGCAGTTTGAGTACACTGTTCATTAGCACTTCTTGGATTCAAGATGTCCCAATGTCCTGCTCTAGAATCTGGACTCAAAGTTTTCCAATATTTCTGCTATGGTTTGTAGTACAATGTGAGAATATCTAAGTCATAATCGTGGTCAGTGTTGTTCTCCCTAGCATCAGTTAGACGTATTTATGGCGAGAGTTTTATTAGTTCCCTGAAAGTTTTATCGCTCATGCCCATTAAATAGTCTATAACAAAGTAATATTGCCAGCCAACGAAGGATCGATAACCACTTGGAAATGGTAAGTGGACTCGCAATTTATGTGGCAGTGGGAATTAACTGTCTGCAAATGATAAAAGTTCTGTGCAAAGTGCGATTATAATTTCAGAGGTCTGTAAACAAAACAGGGGATAGATTACGAGGATTGGGGAATGAAAACTACTGGAATAAAACACTCAAGAGTACTATAATCAAAACCTCGATCAGGTTGCTCAGATCCCCCCAGGGGCTCACATCTAGTGGGACGTGGGTTGGCGACCACGGGACCCCAGCTGAGTCCGGCATTGCTTCCAATTACTTGTGCCGGGCTCCTCTCCATCCTCTTTCCTGTCGACCTCTCTTGGTCAACTCTTGTTCTCTTCCGACCCCGATGGTATTAGGCTATCCGAAGCCTAGGGAGTCTTTCAATTTCCCGCCTTAATTGGTCCTTATCTCAACTTTCCTGATACCCTCATCCTTCGAGGGGTCATCCTTCTGTTTCTTTTCATGTTATCTCCTGCCTTCTGCTCAAGGCCCTCAAGGAGGCAGGGTGTATGTAGCCCCACTACTTCTGGTGCACCCTAGATAGTGCTGCACCCTCTAGGGCTCACGGCTAGTGAATTTGGGATTTGGTGACCCCGAGGGATTCCTTAACTGGATCCGTTTTGTCCCCTTTTTCCCCTGACCTTGGGGCGGGCCCTCTCCCATTTCCCTTTCCTATCTGCCTTTCATGGCTCCCCTACCCTCCAAGTCTCTCAATCCTCACTCTTCGAGGGTTGAGGGCTTTTCCTTCTGTCCTTTATTTGCCTTATCCTTTATTTGTTTACCATTTCTTCTTCTAGTTTGTAAGTTTATGGTTAGTATAAGATATAGTTTTTATTTTCATCTCATCTTTCACATTCACCCAAACCATTAGGGGCCGATAACCTAGATGTTAGGCCCCTTAAAACAACAATATTATCATTATCATCATCCGGTTGCTCAGGCTCGTGCAAGTTAAGGCTGTGATTGGATACAGTAGTTCTGCTCTGCATCATCTCGATCGACCGGTCGATTAGAGCATTACATTTGATCTCGGGAGCTGTTCACTTGCTAGATCGTGTCGAATTCCTAACGTCACGGCAATGATGATTAAGATAGTAAATAAAGGTTGAATACATACGCAAAGAGGATATAACAAGTAAGTTGGCTCAGGCAAGGAAAGCATATCTACAGAGAAGAAATATGTGGCCATCAAATATAGATTTAGATAATTTTTAAAAGCCTTTGTCTGGAGATTGTCACTCAATGGCACAGCACAAAAGAGAACAGAAACGTTTGAAATGTGGTGTTACAGGAGAATGATGGAAATCAGATGAGTAGATAGAGATAGAGACGAAGATGTATTAAGGCAAATGGGAGAGGAGAGATGTTTCTGGCGATTGCTAATGAAGAGATGAGATATGTTGGCAGGACACATATTAAGGCATCTAGGAATTGCTCACTTAGTTACGTAAGGAAAGAACGAGGGCAAGAACTGTAGAGAGAATATGTTAAAGAGATTGCCTAGGATTTAAGGTGTGGTAGCTATGCAGAGATGAAACGATTAGCTCAGAACAAGGAGACATGGAGTGCTGCATCAAACCAGTCAAAAGACTGAGGACTCAATGAACATTATAAAACAAGATTTTAATTTTAAATACATCTTAAAGCCATACATAATATGATTTGTAAAATAATGTCTTTCCTTCTGATCTGTGATATTTTATGTGAGCTTTCCCATATAAAAATGTTTAAAAAACAGTGTTCAAGAAACAAATGAAAACTCTAATAGGTACAAAGCTATAATTTAAGGTGTTGTAATGCTGAATGAGTGAAGCTAGTATTCAGGAATTTGTGTTGTTGTTCCTAATAAATTTTAAAAGCTTGGGACATCTTCATCTTCAGCTCCGTATGATTGGGTTGTATTGATTATGTCTAATAGCCTGCGTTTCGGTAGTGACTATAGTAGTGTGTAATGCGATAAATGTACCCCAATCCTAGAATTAACGTCCTACCCTGGCATTTGCCTGGAGGAAGTGTGGAAAACCACGGAAACAATAACATAGTCAAGACAGCTGCTGACAGCGCCAGGATTCAAAACCTAAGATATCCGGGCTAGCTAGGTCTGAAGTCCTGTCCTTTGGTGCTCTGAACCATATCCACATCGTGACGAAGAAGTTTGGCACATCGAAAATCTTCCATAAAAATACTTTTACACACTATTTTTTAAAGAGCGCCTTATCCACAAGATGATGATGATGATAATTGTTCTTTTAAGGTGCCTAACACCTAGGTTATCGGCCCCTAGTACTTTGGGTGATAGTGAAGGTGAAAATGAAATGTGAACTATAACTAAAATTAACTACTAACTTATATACTGGAAGAAGAAATGGAAAACATCAGGAGAATAAGGCAAATAAAGGACAGATGGAAAATAAATGCCCTCAACCCTCGAAGAATGTGGATTGAGGGACTTGGAAGGAATGAGAGCCATGAAATGCAGATAGGAAAGTGAAAGAGGAGAGAGTCCGCCCCAGAGGTAATGGATAAAAGGGGGAAAACCGGACCCAGCTCAGGAATTCCTCGGGGTCGCCAACTGCCGAACTCACCAGCGGTGAGCCCCTGAGGGTGTAGCAATATCCAAGGTGCACCAGAAGTGGTGGGGCTACATACACCCTGCCTCCTTGAGGGCCTTGAGCAGAAGGCAGGAGATTACATGAAAAGAAAAAGAAGGCTGACCCCTCGCAGAAGGGGTATCAGAAAAGATGAGACAAGGGCCAATTAGAACGGGAAAGGAAGAGACTTCCTAGGCCTCGGATACCCTAATACCATCGGGGTTGGAAAAGAACAAGAGTTGACCAAGGGAGGTTGACAGGAAAGAAGACGCAGAGGAGCCCGTCGCAAGTAAGTAGAAGAAATGCCGGACTCAGCTGGGGTCCCGTGGTCTCCAACCCACGTCCCATTAGATGTGAGGCCTTGGGGGAACCATGGTGGCGTTCAACATCTTGAAATGCATGGACTGTGTGGCCGGTATCAATTGCAAGACCGTAACTTTGATCATATGAATAACAATAATAATGATATAACACGATAACAGGAATTCATGTAGAGACCGGCTGAGAGCAATTACGTGATTGTAATTAAACGGTAGCTGCTCGGTTTTAGTTTTGTAACTAATTTGTATCAGTTTACTGGCTGGGATGAGCGAAGATGAAATGTTAGGCCTGGAGTTGAGAGGACTTGTCGTGTGTTGCAGACCGCGGGAATCGATCTGTGACCCCAAGCAACGTCGTGATTTGAATAAACCGAGCTGGCGCGTGCCTCCCCATTCCACTCCACCCCTGCTGGCTGGCAGCCAGCACTCCAGCCAAGGAAGAGGGGTGGTCTACCTTGCCAAGTATTGAGGAGGCGGGAGCCTAATAATGAAATAGAACGACAGCGAAAGGCCAATGGAGGATTTCAATAGTCCATACGTCTTCAGTCCCTTAATGAGCTTCCATTTTAAACACGGTGAAGTGCATTAACATTAATTTATTGTATAGAAGACAAAATGTACTGTTCGTTAAACGTTCTTCAGTCTGGCTCTGCGATAGGAGGGACAAGATTATCACTTATTGCATGCTTGTGCATTACATATGTAATTCATTCATTCTTCATTCGTTTATTTGCAATTGGGGGTTTGTCCCCCGGTGGCAAATTAGATATACATAACAAATAAATAATTGTACATAACAATTCACTAACAATTAAACTAGAGTATTTACACAAATAGTCAGTCTTTTCATAAACACACCTATATGTTTGGGAAAAGGCTCTAAAACTGCGGCAGGTAGAGAGTTCCAGTTATCAATGGCACGGTTTACGAAAGAATATTTACCATAATTTGTTCGCTGTGGTCGGCCCTTAACTTTGAAAGGATGATCGCTCCTACCCATGTAAGTAGGCGTTTCTATACGTTTGCTAAGATCACCCCATGCTGGTTGATTTGTATACGTGTTATACATAGCGCAGATTCTAGATTTCATCCTCCTAGCCTCCAGTGATTCCCATCCAAGTTTCTTTAACATACGGCTCACACTGCTCCTGGGATTAAAGTCACTGAGCACAAATCTAGCGGCCTTTCTCTGTACCATTTCCAACTCATTGATGAGCCCTACTTGATATGGATCCAAAACCGCCGAGGCGTATTCCAGAATAGGTCTTACAAGTGACAAATATCCTAATTCTCTATCAGAGGTAATTGTAAAATATTGCACATCATTAGCGTCAAGTTAAGGTGAACAGGTACTCCACAGCGTGCGCCGAGCACTACGACTTCAACGTGTAATCATAATTGCTGTATGAAAGGGAGGAACACCTCGGTCAACAGCACTTATTGCTATGCGTAGAGACCACAAATTTTCGCAGTAGCAATAAAAGCTATAAATTGTTTATTGAATATAAAATAGCTTTTTTTATGAATAGGAATGAATGAGGAGTGCTAGTGTAAGTCAATGAAACTCAACCATTTCTAGTCGATTATTATAGGGGTTTTCCTTTTTTTTTGCCACTACGAGCTCTAGTGTGAGTCAATACAAAGTTTCACTTATGCTCTTATAACAACTTCCGGTGTGAAGAATTAAAAAAAAACAGGCCTGAGGGTATTAAAACAATAAATAATCATGTGAATAAATTAATTTAGCTAGGATTTGATTAAAAATGAAAACGAGTAAAGAAACAGGTGATTTTGGGCTGTTTTTCCTGAACTGCTTTTAAGACGAAAGCGATTTTCGAAATTTGATTTTTTAGTTTGATAGAGCTCTCCAATATTCCCAATTGGAAACCTTTCTGGGCTTTTAGGCTTTCAACGTTTGGCACAATTGTGGAAAGTGCTTAATTTTACGTTTTTGCTAAGTTGGCGACCCTAATTTGTCTCCTAAGAAATTTATTTAACATTATAATGCAGGGAATAGTAATGTTGGTGAGATTTAATAAGCCGACTGATGAGCCGACTGGGGCAAACCACTGGCAACTAAATGAGAAGCTAACGCTATTCATAAGAATAGTGCAATAATCTAATTGGACGAATATGGGATATAGTTTTTTATGCAATCATGGAGCATTCATATTTCCTTAACCCTTTATAGGGCAGACTATTTTTTTTCTAATTTTTACTTAAATTCTTTTTTTTTAATTTAAAATTCAGCTCTATTTTTATTTTGATTTTAAATATTCAATATTTTTTAAAATACATTTTTAAAATACGAGTATTTATTCATCTTTAATTTTCACTTTTTGGTTTTTTAATCTTAATTTTATTTGAATTGTCAGTGTGTTCTATTTTGGTTTTTGGTTTACTTCATGTGTTTAGCGTGTTTGATATTAATGTGTATATTTATGTTTCATTTTATTGTTTGATTTTAATATTTTTGATTGTATTTACTAGTTGAGATTTTATCCAGCACAATAAGACTAGACTGATATAATCTTTGCTTATCAGAAATATTACATCTACAAGGAATTTTGTTGTAATTAGGCTGAAAGTTTCAACTATTAGCACCTTTGATAACAAACGTACAAACTCTTTCTCTATTAGGTGGTTAATATAGACCACTATTCTATAAAGAGTTAAGTGCTGTGCCAATTGTAAATCTTCTACCCCGTCCTCTATCTGCTTGTAGGCCTAACGACCACACGGGTCAAGCCTGCGTCGCGTCACAGCGCTACAAGAAGTCGAGCGAGCACGTTCACTGCTGATAAGACAGAGCTCGTGTCTTGCCTGAGGCGTGACCTAAATCACACGATTACCACTGCAATCTGCATAGAGCAACTTTGCCCTTGTTTTTATCTACGAATGTGTTCTCTTGCTGCTTGAGGATATAGTGTCCTTCAAATCTCTATAACATATCTGAAATATTACAGGTACAAGCTACGTGGCTCATTATGGAAGCCATCAGTGTCTAATTGAGACCTGATCGAAACATGCTACGTGATGTGTTGCTTCGAATTGGCAATACGTATGTGCAGGTGGGGTTCATTGTAAGACTCATGTGATATATTAGGATGATTGCGCTTTGCTTTGTTTATAGACACGTGACTCTACTCCAAGATGGTTGGCGGGATTCACAACCCGTTCTATCAACGATCAGCAATGGCAGAGGGTTGAAAGTCAGTGAAGATTCATTGTAGAATGGTTGTTGTGTACGGTGAAAAGTGCTTGTCAGAGACAACTGTAATGTATTGGTATAGAATATTCCGGTATGGCTGTGGGGAATGATGGATTTGCCTCGTCCTGGTCAGTCACATAAATTTGTGCTAGAGACTCAAGACTCATCACTGAGATCAAGATGGAAGATTTACGTAGCATTCGTGCCTTGAAAAGAGAGTACAACAACGTTTCAGTCGGTACAGTACACAGCATTGTCTCCTCGCCATTGTCCTATGTTAAACAGTTTATGGGATAGTGGTCTCTATATTAACCACCTGTCATAAGGACAGTTTATGGGATAGTGGTCTCTATATTAACCACCTGTCATACGGACAGTTTATGGGACAGTGGTCTCTATATTAACCACTTGTCATAAGGACAGTTTATGGGATAGTGGTGTCTATATTAACCACCTGTCATAAGGACAGTTTATGGGATAGTGGTCTCTATATTAACTAACTGTCACAAGGACAGTTTATGGGATAGTGGTCTCTATATTAACCACCTGCCATAAGGACAGTTAATGGGATAGTGGTCTCTATATTAACTACCTGTCACAAGGACAGTTTATGGGATAGTGGTCTCTATATTAACCACCTGCCATAAGGACAGTTAATGGGATAGTAGTCTCTATATTAACTACCTGTCACAAGGACAGTTTATGGGATAGTGGTCTCTATATTAACCACCTGTCATAAGGACAGTTTATGGGATAGTGGTCTCTATATTAACCACCTGTCATAAGGACAGTTTATGGGATAGTGGTCTCTATATTAACCACCTGCCATAAGGACAGTTAATGGGATAGTGGTCTCTATATTAACCACCTGTCATAAGGACAGTTTATGGGAGAGTGGTCTCTATATTAACCACCTGTCATAAGGACAGTTTATGGGAGAGTGGTCTCTATATTAACCACCTGCCATAAGGACAGTTTATGGGAGAGTGGTCTCTATATTAACCACCTGTCATAAGGACAGTTTATGCGAGAGTGGTCTCTATATTAACCACCTGTCATAAGGACAGTTTATGCGAGAGAGGCCTCTATATTAACCAACTGTCATAAGGACAGTTTATGGGATAGTGGTCTCTATATTAACCACCTGTCATAAGGACAGTTTATGGGATAGTGGTCTCTATATTAACCACCTGTCATAAGGACAGTTTATGGGATAGTGGTCTCTATATTAACCACCTGTCAAAAGGACAGTTTATGGGAGAGTGGTCTCTATATTAACCACCTATCATAAGGACAGTTTATGGGAGAGTGGTCTCTATATTAACCACCTGTCATAAGGACAGTTTATGGGATATTGGTCTCTATATTAACCACCTGTCATAAGGACAGTTTATGGGATAGAGGTCTCTACATTAACCACCTGTCATAAGGACAGTTTATGGGATACTGGTCTCTATATTAACCACCTGTCCTAACGACAGTTTATGGGATAGTGGTCTCTATATTAACCACAAGCCATAAGGACAGTTTATGGGATAGAGGTCTCTATATTAACCACCTGTCGTAAGGACAGTTTATGGGATAGTGGTGTCTATATTAACCACCTGTCATGACGACAGTTTATAGGATAGTGGTCTCTATATTAACCACTTGTCATAAGGACAGTTTATGGGACAGTGGTCTCTGTATTAACCACCTGTCATTAGGACAGTTTATGGGATAGTGGTCTCTATATTAACCACCTGTCATAAGGACAGTTAATGGGATAGTGGTCTCTATATTAACCACCTGTCATAAGGACAGTTTATGGGATAGTGGTCTCTATATTAACCACTTGTCATAAGGACAGTTTATGGGGCAGTGGTCTCTATATTAACCACCTGTCATAAGGACAGTTTATGGGATAGTGGGCTCTATATTAACCATCTGTCATAAGGACAGTTTATGGGATAGTGGTCTCTATATTAACCACCTGTCATAAGGACAGTTTATGTGAGAGTGGTCTCTATTTTAACCACCTGTCATAAGGACAGTTTGTGGGATAATGGTCTCTACATTAACCACCTGTCATAAGGACAGTTTATGGGATAGTGGTCTCTATATTAACCACCTGTAATAGGGACAGTTTATGGGCTAGTGGTCTCTATACTAACCACCTGTCGTAAGGACGCTTTGTGAGATAGTGGTCTCTATATTAACCACCTGTCATAAGCACAGTTTATGGGATAATGGTCTCTATATTAACCACCTGTCCTAAGGACACTTTATGAGATAGTGGTCTCGATGTTAACCACCTGTCATAAGCACAGTTTATGGGATAATTGTCTCTATATTAACCACCTGTTTTAAGGATAGTTTATGGGATAGTTGTCTCTATGTTAACCACCTGTCATAAGGACAGTTTATGGGATACTGGTCTCTATATTAACCACCTGTCATAAGCACAGTTTATGGGATAGTGGTCTCTATATTAACCACTTGTCATAAGGACAGTTAATGGGATAGTGGTCTCTATTTTAACCACCTGTCATAAGGACAGTTTATGGGATACTGGTCTCTATATTAACCACCTGTCATAAGCACAGTTTATGGGATAGTGGTCTCTATATTAACCACCTGTCATAAGGACAGTTAATGGGCTAGTGGTCTCTATATTAACCACCTGTCATAAGGACACTTTATGAGATAGTGGTCTCTATGTTAACCACCTGTCATAAGGACAGTTAATAGGATAATGGTCTGTATATTAACCACCTGTCATAAGGACAGTTTATGGGATAGTGGTCTCTATATTAACCACCTGTCATAAGGACACTTTATGAGATAGTGGTCTCTATGTTAACCACCTGTCATAAGGACAGTTAATGGGATAGTGAACTGTATATTAACCACATGTCATAAGAACAGTTTATGGGATAGTGGTCTCTATGTTAACCACCTGTCATAAGGACAGTTAATGGGATAGTGGTCTCTATGTTAACCACCTGTCATAAGGATAGTTAATGGGATAGTGGTCTCTATATTAACCACCTGTCATAAGGACACTTTATGAGATAGTGGTCTCTATGTTAACCACCTGTCATAAGGACAGTTAATGGGAGAGTGGTCTCTATATTAACCACCTGTCATAAGGACACTTTATGAGATAGTGGTCTCTATATTAACCACCTGTAATAAGGACAGTTTATGGGATATTGGTCTCTATATTAACCACCTGTCATAAGAACAGTTTATGGGATAATGGTCTCTATATTAACCACCTGTCCTAAGGACAGTTAATGGGCTAGTGGTCTCTATATTAACCACCTGTCATACGGACACTTTATGAGATAGTGGTCTCTATATTAACCACCTGTCATAAGGACAGTTAATGAGATAGTGGTCTCTACATTAACCACCTGTCATAAGGACAGTTAATGAGATAATGGTCTCTATATTAACCACCTGTTATAAGGACAGTTTATGGGATAATGGTCTCTTTATTAACCACCTGTCATAAGGACACTTTATGAGATAGTGGTCTCGATGTTAACCACCTGTCATAAGCACAGTTTATGGGATAATTGTCTCTATATTAACCACCTGTCATAAGGACAGATTATGGGCTAGTGGTCTCTATATTAACCACCTGTCATAAGGACACTTTATGAGATAGTGGTCTCTATGTTAACCACCTGTCATAAGGACAGTTAATGGGATAGTGGTCTGTATATTAACCACCTGTCATAAGGACAGTTTATGGGATAGTGGTCTCTATATTAACCACCTGTCATAAGGACAGTTAATGGGATAGTGGTCTGTATATTAACCACCTGTCATAAGGACAGTTTATGGGATAGTGGTCTCTATATTAACCACCTGTCATAAGGACAGTTTATAGGATAGTGGTCTCTATATTAACCACCTGTCATAAGGACAGTTTATGGGATAGTGGTCTCTATATTAACCACCAGTCATAAGGACAGTTTGTGGGATAGTGGTCTCTATATTAACCACCTGTCATAAGGACAGTTTATGGGATAGTGGTCTCTATATTAACCACCTGTCATAAGGACACTTTATGGGATAGTGGTCCCTATATTAATCACCTGTCATAAGGACAGTTAATGGGATAGTGGTCTGTATATTAACCACCTGTCATAAGGACAGTTTATGGGATAGTGGTCTCTATATTAACCACCTGTCATAAGGACACTTTATGGGATAGTGGTCCCTATATTAATCACCTGTTATAAGGACAGTTTAACGGATAGTGGTCTCTATATTAACCACCTGTCATAAGGACATTTTATGAGATAGTGGTCTCTATATTAACCACCTGTCATAAGGACAGTTTATGGGATAGTGGTGTCTATATCAACCACCTATCATAAGCACAGTTTATGGGATAGTGGTGTCTTTATTGACCACCTATCATAAGGACAGTTTATGGGATAGTGGCCTCTATATTAACCACCTATCATAAGGACAGTTTATGGGAGAGTGGTGTCTATATTAACCACCTATCATAAGGACAGTTTATGGGAGAGTGGTCTCTATATTAACCACCTATCATAAGGACTGTTTATGGGAGAGTGGTCCCTATATTAACCACCTGTCATAAGGACAGTTTATGGGATAATGGTCTCTACATTAACCACCTGTCATAAGGACAGTTTATGGGATAGTGGTGTCTATATTAACCACCTGTCATAAGGACAGTTTATGGGATATTGGTCTCTATATTAGCCACCTGTCATAAGGACAGTTTATGGGATAGAGGTCTCTACATTAACCACCTGTCATAAGGACAGTTTATGGGATACTGGTCTCTATATTAGCCACCTGTCCTAACGACAGTTGATGGGATAGTGGTCTCTATATTAACCACCTGCCATAAGGACAGTTTATGGGATAGAGGTCTCTATATTAACCACCTGTCATAAGGACAGTTTATGGGATAGTGGTGTCTACATTAACCACCTGTCATGACGACAGTTTATAGGATAGTGGTCTCTATATTAACCACTTGTCATAAGGACAGTTTATGGGACAGTGGTCTCTGTATTAACCACCTGTCATTAGGACAGTTTATGGGATAGTGGTCTCTATATTAACCACCTGTCATAAGGACAGTTAATGGGATAGTGGTCTCTATATTAACCACCTGTCATAAGGACAGTTTATGGGATAGTGGTCTCTATATTAACCACTTGTCATAAGGACAGTTTATGGGGCAGTGGTCTCTATATTAACCACCTGTCATAAGGACAGTTTATGGGATAGTGGGCTCTATATTAACCATCTGTCATAAGGACAGTTTATGGGATAGTGGTCTCTATATTAACCACCTGTCATAAGGACAGTTTATGGGATATTGGTCTCTATATTAACCACCTGTCATAAGGACAGTTTATGGGATAGAGGTCTCTACATTAACCACCTGTCATAAGGACAGTTTATGGGATACAGGTCTCTATATTAACCACCTGTCCTAACGACAGTTTATGGGATAGTGGTCTCTATATTAACCACCTGCCATAAGGACAGTTTATGGGATATTGGTCTCTATATTAACCACCTGTCATAAGGACAGTTTATGGGATAGTGGTCTCTATATTAACCACCTGTCATAAGGACAGTTTATGGGATAGTGGTCTCTATATTAACCACCTGTCAAAAGGACAGTTTATGGGAGAGTGGTCTCTATATTAACCACCTATCATACGGACAGTTTATGGGAGAGTGGTCTCTATATTAACCACCTGTCATAAGGACAGTTTATGGGATATTGGTCTCTATATTAACCACCTGTCATAAGGACAGTTTATGGGATAGAGGTCTCTACATTAACCACCTGTCATAAGGACAGTTTATGGGATACTGGTCTCTATATTAACCACCTGTCCTAACGACAGTTTATGGGATAGTGGTCTCTATATTAACCACCTGCCATAAGGACAGTTTATGGGATAGAGGTCTCTATATTAACCACCTGTCGTAAGGACAGTTTATGGGATAGTGGTGTCTATATTAACCACCTGTCATGACGACAGTTTATAGGATAGTGGTCTCTATATTAACCACTTGTCATAAGGACAGTTTATGGGACAGTGGTCTCTGTATTAACCACCTGTCATTAGGACAGTTTATGGGATAGTGGTCTCTATATTAACCACCTGTCATAAGGACAGTTAATGGGATAGTGGTCTCTATATTAACCACCTGTCATAAGGACAGTTTATGGGATAGTGGTCTCTATATTAACCACTTGTCATAAGGACAGTTTATGGGGCAGTGGTCTCTATATTAACCACCTGTCATAAGGACAGTTTATGGGATAGTGGGCTCTATATTAACCATCTGTCATAAGGACAGTTTATGGGATAGTGGTCTCTATATTAACCACCTGTCATAAGGACAGTTTATGTGAGAGTGGTCTCTATTTTAACCACCTGTCATAAGGACAGTTTGTGGGATAATGGTCTCTACATTAACCACCTGTCATAAGGACAGTTTATGGGATAGTGGTCTCTATATTAACCACCTGTAATAGGGACAGTTTATGGGCTAGTGGTCTCTATACTAACCACCTGTCGTAAGGACGCTTTGTGAGATAGTGGTCTCTATATTAACCACCTGTCATAAGCACAGTTTATGGGATAATGGTCTCTATATTAACCACCTGTCATAAGGACACTTTATGAGATAGTGGTCTCGATGTTAACCACCTGTCATAAGCACAGTTTATGGGATAATTGTCTCTATATTAACCACCTGTTTTAAGGATAGTTTATGGGATAGTTGTCTCTATGTTAACCACCTGTCATAAGGACAGTTTATGGGATACTGGTCTCTATATTAACCACCTGTCATAAGCACAGTTTATGGGATAGTGGTCTCTATATTAACCACTTGTCATAAGGACAGTTAATGGGATAGTGGTCTCTATTTTAACCACCTGTCATAAGGACAGTTTATGGGATACTGGTCTCTATATTAACCACCTGTCATAAGCACAGTTTATGGGATAGTGGTCTCTATATTAACCACCTGTCATAAGGACAGTTAATGGGCTAGTGGTCTCTATATTAACCACCTGTCATAAGGACACTTTATGAGATAGTGGTCTCTATGTTAACCACCTGTCATAAGGACAGTTAATAGGATAATGGTCTGTATATTAACCACCTGTCATAAGGACAGTTTATGGGATAGTGGTCTCTATATTAACCACCTGTCATAAGGACACTTTATGAGATAGTGGTCTCTATGTTAACCACCTGTCATAAGGACAGTTAATGGGATAGTGAACTGTATATTAACCACATGTCATAAGAACAGTTTATGGGATAGTGGTCTCTATGTTAACCACCTGTCATAAGGACAGTTAATGGGATAGTGGTCTCTATGTTAACCACCTGTCATAAGGATAGTTAATGGGATAGTGGTCTCTATATTAACCACCTGTCATAAGGACACTTTATGAGATAGTGGTCTCTATGTTAACCACCTGTCATAAGGACAGTTAATGGGAGAGTGGTCTCTATATTAACCACCTGTCATAAGGACACTTTATGAGATAGTGGTCTCTATATTAACCACCTGTAATAAGGACAGTTTATGGGATATTGGTCTCTATATTAACCACCTGTCATAAGAACAGTTTATGGGATAATGGTCTCTATATTAACCACCTGTCCTAAGGACAGTTAATGGGCTAGTGGTCTCTATATTAACCACCTGTCATACGGACACTTTATGAGATAGTGGTCTCTATATTAACCACCTGTCATAAGGACAGTTAATGAGATAGTGGTCTCTATATTAACCACCTGTCATAAGGACAGTTAATGAGATAATGGTCTCTATATTAACCACCTGTTATAAGGACAGTTTATGGGATAATGGTCTCTTTATTAACCACCTGTCATAAGGACACTTTATGAGATAGTGGTCTCGATGTTAACCACCTGTCATAAGCACAGTTTATGGGATAATTGTCTCTATATTAACCACCTGTCATAAGGACAGATTATGGGCTAGTGGTCTCTATATTAACCACCTGTCATAAGGACACTTTATGAGATAGTGGTCTCTATGTTAACCACCTGTCATAAGGACAGTTAATGGGATAGTGGTCTGTATATTAACCACCTGTCATAAGGACAGTTTATGGGATAGTGGTCTCTATATTAACCACCTGTCATAAGGACAGTTAATGGGATAGTGGTCTGTATATTAACCACCTGTCATAAGGACAGTTTATGGGATAGTGGTCTCAATATTAACCACCTGTCATAAGGACAGTTTATAGGATAGTGGTCTCTATATTAACCACCTGTCATAAGGACAGTTTATGGGATAGTGGTCTCTATATTAACCACCAGTCATAAGGACAGTTTGTGGGATAGTGGTCTCTATATTAACCACCTGTCATAAGGACAGTTTATGGGATAGTGGTCTCTATATTAACCACCTGTCATAAGGACACTTTATGGGATAGTGGTCCCTATATTAATCACCTGTCATAAGGACAGTTAATGGGATAGTGGTCTGTATATTAACCACCTGTCATAAGGACAGTTTATGGGATAGTGGTCTCTATATTAACCACCTGTCATAAGGACACTTTATGGGATAGTGGTCCCTATATTAATCACCTGTTATAAGGACAGTTTAACGGATAGTGGTCTCTATATTAACCACCTGTCATAAGGACATTTTATGAGATAGTGGTCTCTATATTAACCACCTGTCATAAGGACAGTTTATGGGATAGTGGTGTCTATATCAACCACCTATCATAAGCACAGTTTATGGGATAGTGGTGTCTTTATTAACCACCTATCATAAGGACAGTTTATGGGATAGTGGCCTCTATATTAACCACCTATCATAAGGACAGTTTATGGGAGAGTGGTGTCTATATTAACCACCTATCATAAGGACAGTTTATGGGAGAGTGGTCTCTATATTAACCACCTATCATAAGGACTGTTTATGGGAGAGTGGTCCCTATATTAACCACCTGTCATAAGGACAGTTTATGGGATAATGGTCTCTACATTAACCACCTGTCATAAGGACAGTTTATGGGATAGTGGTGTCTATATTAACCACCTGTCATAAGGACAGTTTATGGGATATTGGTCTCTATATTAGCCACCTGTCATAAGGACAGTTTATGGGATAGAGGTCTCTACATTAACCACCTGTCATAAGGACAGTTTATGGGATACTGGTCTCTATATTAGCCACCTGTCCTAACGACAGTTGATGGGATAGTGGTCTCTATATTAACCACCTGCCATAAGGACAGTTTATGGGATAGAGGTCTCTATATTAACCACCTGTCATAAGGACAGTTTATGGGATAGTGGTGTCTACATTAACCACCTGTCATGACGACAGTTTATAGGATAGTGGTCTCTATATTAACCACTTGTCATAAGGACAGTTTATGGGACAGTGGTCTCTGTATTAACCACCTGTCATTAGGACAGTTTATGGGATAGTGGTCTCTATATTAACCACCTGTCATAAGGACAGTTAATGGGATAGTGGTCTCTATATTAACCACCTGTCATAAGGACAGTTTATGGGATAGTGGTCTCTATATTAACCACTTGTCATAAGGACAGTTTATGGGGCAGTGGTCTCTATATTAACCACCTGTCATAAGGACAGTTTATGGGATAGTGGGCTCTATATTAACCATCTGTCATAAGGACAGTTTATGGGATAGTGGTCTCTATATTAACCACCTGTCATAAGGACAGTTTATGTGAAAGTGGTCTCTATTTTAACCACCTGTCATAAGGACAGTTTGTTTGATAATGGTCTCTACATTTACCACCTGTCATAAGGACAGTTTATGGGATAGTGGTCTCTATATTAACCACCTGTCATAGGGACAGTTTATGGGCCAGTGGTCTCTATACTAACCACCTGTCGTAAGGACGCTTTATGAGATAGTGGTCTCTATATTAACCCCCTGTCATAAGCACAGTTTATGGGATAATGGTCTCTATATTAACCACCTGTCATAAGGACACTTTATGAGATAGTGGTCTCGATGTTAACCACCTGTCATAAGCACAGTTTATGGGATAATTGTCTCTATATTAACCACCTGTTTTAAGGATAGTTTATGGGATAGTGGTCTCTATGTTAACCACCTGTCATAAGGACAGTTTATGGGATACTGGTCTCTATATTAACCACCTGTCATAATCACAGTTTATGGGATAGTGGTCTCTATATTAACCACTTGTCATAAGGGCAGTTAATGGGATAGTGGTCTCTATTTTAACCACCTGTCATAAGGACAGTTTATGGGAGAGTGGTCTCTATATTAACCACCTGCCATAAGGACAGTTTATGGGAGAGTGGTCTCTATATTAACCACCTGTCATAAGGACAGTTTATGCGAGAGTGGTCTCTATATTAACCACCTGTCATAAGGACAGTTTATGCGAGAGTGGCCTCTATATTAACCACCTGTCATAAGGACAGTTTATGGGATAGTGGTCTCTATATTAACCACCTGTCATAAGGACAGTTTATGGGATAGTGGTCTCTATATTAACCACCTGTCATAAGGACAGTTTATGGGATAGTGGTCTCTATATTAACCACCTGTCAAAAGGACAGTTTATGGGAGAGTGGTCTCTATATTAACCACCTATCATAAGGACAGTTTATGGGAGAGTGGTCTCTATATTAACCACCTGTCATAAGGACAGTTTATGGGATATTGGTCTCTATATAAACCACCTGTCATAAGGACAGTTTATGGGATAGAGGTCTCTACATTAACCACCTGTCATAAGGACAGTTTATGGGATACTGGTCTCTATATTAACCACCTGTCCTAACGACAGTTTATGGGATAGTGGTCTCTATATTAACCACCTGCCATAAGGACAGTTTATGGGATAGAGGTCTCTATATTAACCACCTGTCGTAAGGACAGTTTATGGGATAGTGGTGTCTATATTAACCACCTGTCATGACGACAGTTTATAGGATAGTGGTCTCTATATTAACCACTTGTCATAAGGACAGTTTATGGGACAGTGGTCTCTGTATTAACCACCTGTCATTAGGACAGTTTATGGGATAGTGGTCTCTATATTAACCACCTGTCATAAGGACAGTTAATGGGATAGTGGTCTCTATATTAACCACCTGTCATAGGGACAGTTTATGGGATAGTGGTCTCTATATTAACCACTTGTCATAAGGACAGTTTATGGGGCAGTGGTCTCTATATTAACCACCTGTCATAAGGACAGTTTATGGGATAGTGGGCTCTATATTAACCATCTGTCATAAGGACAGTTTATGGGATAGTGGTCTCTATATTAACCACCTGTCATAAGGACAGTTTATGTGAGAGTGGTCTCTATTTTAACCACCTGTCATAAGGACAGTTTGTGGGATAATGGTCTCTACATTAACCACCTGTCATAAGGACAGTTTATGGGATAGTGGTCTCTATATTAACCACCTGTAATAGGGACAGTTTATGGGCTAGTGGTCTCTATACTAACCACCTGTCGTAAGGACGCTTTATGAGATAGTGGTCTCTATATTAACCACCTGTCATAAGCACAGTTTATGGGATAATGGTCTCTATATTAACCACCTGTCATAAGGACACTTTATGAGATAGTGGTCTCGATGTTAACCACCTGTCATAAGCACAGTTTATGGGATAATTGTCTCTATATTAACCACCTGTTTTAAGGATAGTTTATGGGATAGTTGTCTCTATGTTAACCACCTGTCATAAGGACAGTTTATGGGATACTGGTCTCTATATTAACCACCCGTCATAAGCACAGTTTATGGGATAGTGGTCTCTATATTAACCACTTGTCATAAGGACAGTTAATGGGATAGTGGTCTCTATTTTAACCACCTGTCATAAGGACAGTTTATGGGATACTGGTCTCTATATTAACCACCTGTCATAAGCACAGTTTATGGGATAGTGGTCTCTATATTAACCACCTGTCATAAGGACAGTTAATGGGCTAGTGGTCTCTATATTAACCACCTGTCATAAGGACACTTTATGAGATAGTGGTCTCTATGTTAACCACCTGTCATAAGGACAGTTAATAGGATAATGGTCTGTATATTAACCACCTGTCATAAGGACAGTTTATGGGATAGTGGTCTCTATATTAACCACCTGTCATAAGGACACTTTATGAGATAGTGGTCTCTATGTTAACCACCTGTCATATGGACAGTTAATGGGATAGTGAACTGTATATTAACCACATGTCATAAGAACAGTTTATGGGATAGTGGTCTCTATGTTAACCACCTGTCATAAGGACAGTTAATGGGATAGTGGTCTCTATGTTAACCACCTGTCATAAGGATAGTTAATGGGATAGTGGTCTCTATATTAACCACCTGTCATAAGGACACTTTATGAGATAGTGGTCTCTATGTTAACCACCTGTCATAAGGACAGTTAATGGGAGAGTGGTCTCTATATTAACCACCTGTCATAAGGACACTTTATGAGATAGTGGTCTCTATATTAACCACCTGTAATAAGGACAGTTTATGGGATATTGGTCTCTATATTAACCACCTGTCATAAGAACAGTTTATGGGATAATGGTCTCTATATTAACCACCTGTCCTAAGGACAGTTAATGGGCTAGTGGTCTCTATATTAACCACCTGTCATACGGACACTTTATGAGATAGTGGTCTCTATATTAACCACCTGTCATAAGGACAGTTAATGAGATAGTGGTCTCTACATTAACCACCTGTCATAAGGACAGTTAATGAGATAATGGTCTCTATATTAACCACCTGTTATAAGGACAGTTTATGGGATAATGGTCTCTTTATTAACCACCTGTCATATGGACACTTTATGAGATAGTGGTCTCGATGTTAACCACCTGTCATAAGCACAGTTTATGGGATAATTGTCTCTATATTAACCACCTGTCATAAGGACAGATTATGGGCTAGTGGTCTCTATATTAACCACCTGTCATAAGGACACTTTATGAGATAGTGGTCTCTATGTTAACCACCTGTCATAAGGACAGTTAATGGGATAGTGGTCTGTATATTAACCACCTGTCATAAGGACAGTTTATGGGATAGTGGTCTCTATATTAACCACCTGTCATAAGGACAGTTAATGGGATAGTGGTCTGTATATTAACCACCTGTCATAAGGACAGTTTATGGGATAGTGGTCTCTATATTAACCACCTGTCATAAGGACAGTTTATAGGATAGTGGTCTCTATATTAACCACCTGTCATAAGGACAGTTTATGGGATAGTGGTCTCTATATTAACCACCAGTCATAAGGACAGTTTGTGGGATAGTGGTCTCTATATTAACCACCTGTCATAAGGACAGTTTATGGGATAGTGGTCTCTATATTAACCACCTGTCATAAGGACACTTTATGGGATAGTGGTCCCTATATTAATCACCTGTCATAAGGACAGTTAATGGGATAGTGGTCTGTATATTAACCACCTGTCATAAGGACAGTTTATGGGATAGTGGTCTCTATATTAACCACCTGTCATAAGGACACTTTATGGGATAGTGGTCCCTATATTAATCACCTGTTATAAGGACAGTTTAACGGATAGTGGTCTCTATATTAACCACCTGTCATAAGGACATTTTATGAGATAGTGGTCTCTATATTAACCACCTGTCATAAGGACAGTTTATGGGATAGTGGTGTCTATATCAACCACCTATCATAAGCACAGTTTATGGGATAGTGGTGTCTTTATTAACCACCTATCATAAGGACAGTTTATGGGATAGTGGCCTCTATATTAACCACCTATCATAAGGACAGTTTATGGGAGAGTGGTGTCTATATTAACCACCTATCATAAGGACAGTTTATGGGAGAGTGGTCTCTATATTAACCACCTATCATAAGGACTGTTTATGGGAGAGTGGTCCCTATATTAACCACCTGTCATAAGGACAGTTTATGGGATAATGGTCTCTACATTAACCACCTGTCATAAGGACAGTTTATGGGATAGTGGTGTCTATATTAACCACCTGTCATAAGGACAGTTTATGGGATATTGGTCTCTATATTAGCCACCTGTCATAAGGACAGTTTATGGGATAGAGGTCTCTACATTAACCACCTGTCATAAGGACAGTTTATGGGATACTGGTCTCTATATTAGCCACCTGTCCTAACGACAGTTGATGGGATAGTGGTCTCTATATTAACCACCTGCCATAAGGACAGTTTATGGGATAGAGGTCTCTATATTAACCACCTGTCATAAGGACAGTTTATGGGATAGTGGTGTCTACATTAACCACCTGTCATGACGACAGTTTATAGGATAGTGGTCTCTATATTAACCACTTGTCATAAGGACAGTTTATGGGACAGTGGTCTCTGTATTAACCACCTGTCATTAGGACAGTTTATGGGATAGTGGTCTCTATATTAACCACCTGTCATAAGGACAGTTAATGGGATAGTGGTCTCTATATTAACCACCTGTCATAAGGACAGTTTATGGGATAGTGGTCTCTATATTAACCACTTGTCATAAGGACAGTTTATGGGGCAGTGGTCTCTATATTAACCACCTGTCATAAGGACAGTT
The DNA here is from genome assembly GCA_946902985.2 of Meconema thalassinum. Taxonomy (NCBI): domain Eukaryota; kingdom Metazoa; phylum Arthropoda; class Insecta; order Orthoptera; family Tettigoniidae; genus Meconema; species Meconema thalassinum. The sequence continues at coordinate 29,916,000 of OX336394.1, forward strand.
TATGGGATAGTGGGCTCTATATTAACCATCTGTCATAAGGACAGTTTATGGGATAGTGGTCTCTATATTAACCACCTGTCATAAGGACAGTTTATGTGAAAGTGGTCTCTATTTTAACCACCTGTCATAAGGACAGTTTGTTTGATAATGGTCTCTATATTTACCACCTGTCATAAGGACAGTTTATGGGATAGTGGTCTCTATATTAACCACCTGTCATAGGGACAGTTTATGGGCCAGTGGTCTCTATACTAACCACCTGTCGTAAGGACGCTTTATGAGATAGTGGTCTCTATATTAACCACCTGTCATAAGCACAGTTTATGGGATAATGGTCTCTATATTAACCACCTGTCATAAGGACACTTTATGAGATAGTGGTCTCGATGTTAACCACCTGTCATAAGCACAGTTTATGGGATAATTGTCTCTATATTAACCACCTGTTTTAAGGATAGTTTATGGGATAGTGGTCTCTATGTTAACCACCTGTCATAAGGACAGTTTATGGGATACTGGTCTCTATATTAACCACCTGTCATAAGCACAGTTTATGGGATAGTGGTCTCTATATTAACCACTTGTCATAAGGGCAGTTAATGGGATAGTGGTCTCTATTTTAACCACCTGTCATAAGGACAGTTTATGGGAGAGTGGTCTCTATATTAACCACCTGCCATAAGGACAGTTTATGGGAGAGTGGTCTCTATATTAACCACCTGTCATAAGGACAGTTTATGCGAGAGTGGTCTCTATATTAACCACCTGTCATAAGGACAGTTTATGCGAGAGTGGCCTCTATATTAACCACCTGTCATAAGGACAGTTTATGGGATAGTGGTCTCTATATTAACCACCTGTCATAAGGACAGTTTATGGGATAGTGGTCTCTATATTAACCACCTGTCATAAGGACAGTTTATGGGATAGTGGTCTCTATATTAACCACCTGTCAAAAGGACAGTTTATGGGAGAGTGGTCTCTATATTAACCACCTATCATAAGGACAGTTTATGGGAGAGTGGTCTCTATATTAACCACCTGTCATAAGGACAGTTTATGGGATATTGGTCTCTATATTAACCACCTGTCATAAGGACAGTTTATGGGATAGAGGTCTCTACATTAACCACCTGTCATAAGGACAGTTTATGGGATACTGGTCTCTATATTAACCACCTGTCCTAACGACAGTTTATGGGATAGTGGTCTCTATATTAACCACCTGCCATAAGGACAGTTTATGGGATAGAGGTCTCTATATTAACCACCTGTCGTAAGGACAGTTTATGGGATAGTGGTGTCTATATTAACCACCTGTCATGACGACAGTTTATAGGATAGTGGTCTCTATATTAACCACTTGTCATAAGGACAGTTTATGGGACAGTGGTCTCTGTATTAACCACCTGTCATTAGGACAGTTTATGGGATAGTGGTCTCTATATTAACCACCTGTCATAAGGACAGTTAATGGGATAGTGGTCTCTATATTAACCACCTGTCATAAGGACAGTTTATGGGATAGTGGTCTCTATATTAACCACTTGTCATAAGGACAGTTTATGGGGCAGTGGTCTCTATATTAACCACCTGTCATAAGGACAGTTTATGGGATAGTGGGCTCTATATTAACCATCTGTCATAAGGACAGTTTATGGGATAGTGGTCTCTATATTAACCACCTGTCATAAGGACAGTTTATGTGAGAGTGGTCTCTATTTTAACCACCTGTCATAAGGACAGTTTGTGGGATAATGGTCTCTACATTAACCACCTGTCATAAGGACAGTTTATGGGATAGTGGTCTCTATATTAACCACCTGTAATAGGGACAGTTTATGGGCTAGTGGTCTCTATACTAACCACCTGTCGTAAGGACGCTTTATGAGATAGTGGTCTCTATATTAACCACCTGTCATAAGCACAGTTTATGGGATAATGGTCTCTATATTAACTACCTGTCATAAGGACACTTTATGAGATAGTGGTCTCGATGTTAACCACCTGTCATAAGCACAGTTTATGGGATAATTGTCTCTATATTAACCACCTGTCATAAGGACAGATTATGGGCTAGTGGTCTCTATATTAACCACCTGTCATAAGGACACTTTATGAGATAGTGGTCTCTATGTTAACCACCTGTCATAAGGACAGTTAATGGGATAGTGGTCTGTATATTAACCCCCTGTCATAAGGACAGTTTATGGGATAGTGGTCTCTATATTAACCACCTGTCATAAGGACAGTTAATGGGATAGTGGTCTGTATATTAACCACCTGTCATAAGGACAGTTTATGGGATAGTGGTCTCTATATTAACCACCTGTCATAAGGACAGTTTATAGGATAGTGGTCTCTATATTAACCACCTATCATAAGGACAGTTTATGGGATAGTGGTCTCTATATTAACCACCAGTCATAAGGACAGTTTGTGGGATAGTGGTCTCTATATTAACCACCTGTCATAAGGACAGTTTATGGGATAGTGGTCTCTATATTAACCACCTGTCATAAGGACACTTTATGGGATAGTGGTCCCTATATTAATCACCTGTCATAAGGACAGTTAATGGGATAGTGGTCTGTATATTAACCACCTGTCATAAGGACAGTTTATGGGATAGTGGTCTCTATATTAACCACCTGTCATAAGGACACTTTATGGGATAGTGGTCCCTATATTAATCACCTGTTATAAGGACAGTTTAACGGATAGTGGTCTCTATATTAACCACCTGTCATAAGGACATTTTATGAGATAGTGGTCTCTATATTAACCACCTGTCATAAGGACAGTTTATGGGATAGTGGTGTCTATATCAACCACCTATCATAAGCACAGTTTATGGGATAGTGGTGTCTTTATTAACCACCTATCATAAGGACAGTTTATGGGATAGTGGCCTCTATATTAACCACCTATCATAAGGACAGTTTATGGGAGAGTGGTGTCTATATTAACCACCTATCATAAGGACAGTTTATGGGAGAGTGGTCTCTATATTAACCACCTATCATAAGGACTGTTTATGGGAGAGTGGTCCCTATATTAACCACCTGTCATAAGGACAGTTTATGGGATAATGGTCTCTACATTAACCACCTGTCATAAGGACAGTTTATGGGATGGTGGTGTCTATATTAACCACCTGTCATAAGGACAGTTTATGGGATATTGGTCTCTATATTAGCCACCTGTCATAAGGACAGTTTATGGGATAGAGGTCTCTACATTAACCACCTGTCATAAGGACAGTTTATGGGATACTGGTCTCTATATTAGCCACCTGTCCTATCGACAGTTGATGGGATAGTGGTCTCTATATTAACCACCTGCCATAAGGACAGTTTATGGGATAGAGGTCTCTATATTAACCACCTGTCATAAGGACAGTTTATGGGATAGTGGTGTCTACATTAACCACCTGTCATGACGACAGTTTATAGGATAGTGGTCTCTATATTAACCACTTGTCATAAGGACAGTTTATGGGACAGTGGTCTCTGTATTAACCACCTGTCATTAGGACAGTTTATGGGATAGTGGTCTCTATATTAACCACCTGTCATAAGGACAGTTAATGGGATAGTGGTCTCTATATTAACCACCTGTCATAAGGACAGTTTATGGGATAGTGGTCTCTATATTAACCACTTGTCATAAGGACAGTTTATGGGGCAGTGGTCTCTATATTAACCACCTGTCATAAGGACAGTTTATGGGATAGTGGGCTCTATATTAACCATCTGTCATAAGGACAGTTTATGGGATAGTGGTCTCTATATTAACCACCTGTCATAAGGACAGTTTATGTGAAAGTGGTCTCTATTTTAACCACCTGTCATAAGGACAGTTTGTTTGATAATGGTCTCTACATTTACCACCTGTCATAAGGACAGTTTATGGGATAGTGGTCTCTATATTAACCACCTGTCATAGGGACAGTTTATGGGCCAGTGGTCTCTATACTAACCACCTGTCGTAAGGACGCTTTATGAGATAGTGGTCTCTATATTAACCACCTGTCATAAGCACAGTTTATGGGATAATGGTCTCTATATTAACCACCTGTCATAAGGACACTTTATGAGATAGTGGTCTCGATGTTAACCACCTGTCATAAGCACAGTTTATGGGATAATTGTCTCTATATTAACCACCTGTTTTAAGGATAGTTTATGGGATAGTGGTCTCTATGTTAACCACCTGTCATAAGGACAGTTTATGGGATACTGGTCTCTATATTAACCACCTGTCATAAGCACAGTTTATGGGATAGTGGTCTCTATATTAACCACTTGTCATAAGGGCAGTTAATGGGATAGTGGTCTCTATTTTAACCACCTGTCATAAGGACAGTTTATGGGAGAGTGGTCTCTATATTAACCACCTGCCATAAGGACAGTTTATGGGAGAGTGGTCTCTATATTAACCACCTGTCATAAGGACAGTTTATGCGAGAGTGGTCTCTATATTAACCACCTGTCATAAGGACAGTTTATGCGAGAGTGGCCTCTATATTAACCACCTGTCATAAGGACAGTTTATGGGATAGTGGTCTCTATATTAACCACCTGTCATAAGGACAGTTTATGGGATAGTGGTCTCTATATTAACCACCTGTCATAAGGACAGTTTATGGGATAGTGGTCTCTATATTAACCACCTGTCAAAAGGACAGTTTATGGGAGAGTGGTCTCTATATTAACCACCTATCATAAGGACAGTTTATGGGAGAGTGGTCTCTATATTAACCACCTGTCATAAGGACAGTTTATGGGATATTGGTCTCTATATTAACCACCTGTCATAAGGACAGTTTATGGGATAGAGGTCTCTACATTAACCACCTGTCATAAGGACAGTTTATGGGATACTGGTCTCTATATTAACCACCTGTCCTAACGACAGTTTATGGGATAGTGGTCTCTATATTAACCACCTGCCATAAGGACAGTTTATGGGATAGAGGTCTCTATATTATCCACCTGTCGTAAGGACAGTTTATGGGATAGTGGTGTCTATATTAACCACCTGTCATGACGACAGTTTATAGGATAGTGGTCTCTATATTAACCACTTGTCATAAGGACAGTTTATGGGACAGTGGTCTCTGTATTAACCACCTGTCATTAGGACAGTTTATGGGATAGTGGTCTCTATATTAACCACCTGTCATAAGGACAGTTAATGGGATAGTGGTCTCTATATTAACCACCTGTCATAAGGACAGTTTATGGGATAGTGGTCTCTATATTAACCACTTGTCATAAGGACAGTTTATGGGGCAGTGGTCTCTATATTAACCACCTGTCATAAGGACAGTTTATGGGATAGTGGGCTCTATATTAACCATCTGTCATAAGGACAGTTTATGGGATAGTGGTCTCTATATTAACCACCTGTCATAAGGACAGTTTATGTGAGAGTGGTCTCTATTTTAACCACCTGTCATAAGGACAGTTTGTGGGATAATGGTCTCTACATTAACCACCTGTCATAAGGACAGTTTATGGGATAGTGGTCTCTATATTAACCACCTGTAATAGGGACAGTTTATGGGCTAGTGGTCTCTATACTAACCACCTGTCGTAAGGACGCTTTATGAGATAGTGGTCTCTATATTAACCACCTGTCATAAGCACAGTTTATGGGATAATGGTCTCTATATTAACCACCTGTCATAAGGACACTTTATGAGATAGTGGTCTCGATGTTAACCACCTGTCATAAGCACAGTTTATGGGATAATTGTCTCTATATTAACCACCTGTTTTAAGGATAGTTTATGGGATAGTTGTCTCTATGTTAACCACCTGTCATAAGGACAGTTTATGGGATACTGGTCTCTATATTAACCACCTGTCATAAGCACAGTTTATGGGATAGTGGTCTCTATATTAACCACTTGTCATAAGGACAGTTAATGGGATAGTGGTCTCTATTTTAACCACCTGTCATAAGGACAGTTTATGGGATACTGGTCTCTATATTAACCACCTGTCATAAGCACAGTTTATGGGATAGTGGTCTCTATATTAACCACCTGTCATAAGGACAGTTAATGGGCTAGTGGTCTCTATATTAACCACCTGTCATAAGGACACTTTATGAGATAGTGGTCTCTATGTTAACCACCTGTCATAAGGACAGTTAATAGGATAATGGTCTGTATATTAACCACCTGTCATAAGGACAGTTTATGGGATAGTGGTCTCTATATTAACCACCTGTCATAAGGACACTTTATGAGATAGTGGTCTCTATGTTAACCACCTGTCATAAGGACAGTTAATGGGATAGTGAACTGTATATTAACCACATGTCATAAGAACAGTTTATGGGATAGTGGTCTCTATGTTAACCACCTGTCATAAGGACAGTTAATGGGATAGTGGTCTCTATGTTAACCACCTGTCATAAGGATAGTTAATGGGATAGTGGTCTCTATATTAACCACCTGTCATAAGGACACTTTATGAGATAGTGGTCTCTATGTTAACCACCTGTCATAAGGACAGTTAATGGGATAGTGGTCTCTATATTAACCACCTGTCATAAGGACACTTTATGAGATAGTGGTCTCTATATTAACCACCTGTAATAAGGACAGTTTATGGGATATTGGTCTCTATATTAACCACCTGTCATAAGAACAGTTTATGGGATAATGGTCTCTATATTAACCACCTGTCCTAAGGACAGTTAATGGGCTAGTGGTCTCTATATTAACCACCTGTCATACGGACACTTTATGAGATAGTGGTCTCTATATCAACCACCTGTCATAAGGACAGTTAATGAGATAGTGGTCTCTACATTAACCACCTGTCATAAGGACAGTTAATGAGATAATGGTCTCTATATTAACCACCTGTTTAAGGACAGTTTATGGGATAATGGTCTCTTTATTAACCACCTGTCATAAGGACACTTTATGAGATAGTGGTCTCGATGTTAACCACCTGTCATAAGCACAGTTTATGGGATAATTGTCTCTATATTAACCACCTGTCATAAGGACAGATTATGGGCTAGTGGTCTCTATATTAACCACCTGTCATAAGGACACTTTATGAGATAGTGGTCTCTATGTTTACCACCTGTCATAAGGACAGTTAATGGGATAGTGGTCTGTATATTAACCACCTGTCATAAGGACAGTTTATGCGATAGTGGTCTCTATATTAACCACCTGTCATAAGGACAGTTAATGGGATAGTGGTCTGTATATTAACCACCTGTCATAAGGACAGTTTATGGGATAGTGGTCTCTATATTAACCACCTGTCATAAGGACAGTTTATAGGATAGTGGTCTCTATATTAACCACCTGTCATAAGGACAGTTTATGGGATAGTGGTCTCTATATTAACCACCAGTCATAAGGACAGTTTGTGGGATAGTGGTCTCTATATTAACCACCTGTCATAAGGACAGTTTATGGGATAGTGGTCTCTATATTAACCACCTGTCATAAGGACACTTTATGGGATAGTGGTCCCTATATTAATCACCTGTCATAAGGACAGTTAATGGGATAGTGGTCTGTATATTAACCACCTGTCATAAGGACAGTTTATGGGATAGTGGTCTCTATATTAACCACCTGTCATAAGGACACTTTATGGGATAGTGGTCCCTATATTAATCACCTGTTATAAGGACAGTTTAAGGGATAGTGGTCTCTATATTAACCACCTGTCATAAGGACATTTTATGAGATAGTGGTCTCTATATTAACCACCTGTCATAAGGACAGTTTATGGGATAGTGGTGTCTATATCAACCACCTATCATAAGCACAGTTTATGGGATAGTGGTGTCTTTATTAACCACCTATCATAAGGACAGTTTATGGGATAGTGGCCTCTATATTAACCACCTATCATAAGGACAGTTTATGGGAGAGTGGTGTCTATATTAACCACCTATCATAAGGACAGTTTATGGGAGAGTGGTCTCTATATTAACCACCTATCATAAGGACTGTTTATGGGAGAGTGGTCCCTATATTAACCACCTGTCATAAGGACAGTTTATGGGATAGTGGTCTCTATTTTAACCACCTGTCATAAGGACAGTTTATGGGAGAGTGGTCTCTATATTAACCACCTGCCATAAGGACAGTTTATGGGAGAGTGGTCTCTATATTAACCACCTGTCATAAGGACAGTTTATGCGAGAGTGGTCTCTATATTAACCACCTGTCATAAGGACAGTTTATGCGAGAGTGGCCTCTATATTAACCACCTGTCATAAGGACAGTTTATGGGATAGTGGTCTCTATATTAACCACCTGTCATAAGGACAGTTTATGGGATAGTGGTCTCTATATTAACCACCTGTCATAAGGACACTTTATGAGATAGTGGTCTCGATGTTAACCACCTGTCATAAGCACAGTTTATGGGATAATTGTCTCTATATTAACCACCTGTTTTAAGGATAGTTTATGGGATAGTGGTCTCTATGTTAACCACCTGTCATAAGGACAGTTTATGGGATACTGGTCTCTATATTAACCACCTGTCATAAGCACAGTTTATGGGATAGTGGTCTCTATATTAACCACTTGTCATAAGGGCAGTTAATGGGATAGTGGTCTCTATTTTAACCACCTGTCATAAGGACAGTTTATGGGAGAGTGGTCTCTATATTAACCACCTGCCATAAGGACAGTTTATGGGAGAGTGGTCTCTATATTAACCACCTGTCATAAGGACAGTTTATGCGAGAGTGGTCTCTATATTAACCACCTGTCATAAGGACAGTTTATGCGAGAGTGGCCTCTATATTAACCACCTGTCATAAGGACAGTTTATGGGATAGTGGTCTCTATATTAACCACCTGTCATAAGGACAGTTTATGGGATAGTGGTCTCTATATTAACCACCTGTCATAAGGACAGTTTATGGGATAGTGGTCTCTATATTAACCACCTGTCAAAAGGACAGTTTATGGGAGAGTGGTCTCTATATTAACCACCTATCATAAGGACAGTTTATGGGAGAGTGGTCTCTATATTAACCACCTGTCATAAGGACAGTTTATGGGATATTGGTCTCTATATTAACCACCTGTCATAAGGACAGTTTATGGGATAGAGGTCTGTACATTAACCACCTGTCATAAGGACAGTTTATGGGATACTGGTCTCTATATTAACCACCTGTCCTAACGACAGTTTATGGGATAGTGGTCTCTATATTAACCACCTGCCATAAGGACAGTTTATGGGATAGAGGTCTCTATATTATCCACCTGTCGTAAGGACAGTTTATGGGATAGTGGTGTCTATATTAACCACCTGTCATGACGACAGTTTATAGGATAGTGGTCTCTATATTAACCACTTGTCATAAGGACAGTTTATGGGACAGTGGTCTCTGTATTAACCACCTGTCATTAGGACAGTTTATGGGATAGTGGTCTCTATATTAACCACCTGTCATAAGGACAGTTAATGGGATAGTGGTCTCTATATTAACCACCTGTCATAAGGACAGTTTATGGGATAGTGGTCTCTATATTAACCACTTGTCATAAGGACAGTTTATGGGGCAGTGGTCTCTATATTAACCACCTGTCATAAGGACAGTTTATGGGATAGTGGGCTCTATATTAACCATCTGTCATAAGGACAGTTTATGGGATAGTGGTCTCTATATTAACCACCTGTCATAAGGACAGTTTATGTGAGAGTGGTCTCTATTTTAACCACCTGTCATAAGGACAGTTTGTGGGATAATGGTCTCTACATTAACCACCTGTCATAAGGACAGTTTATGGGATAGTGGTCTCTATATTAACCACCTGTAATAGGGACAGTTTATGGGCTAGTGGTCTCTATACTAACCACCTGTCGTAAGGACGCTTTATGAGATAGTGGTCTCTATATTAACCACCTGTCATAAGCACAGTTTATGGGATAATGGTCTCTATATTAACCACCTGTCATAAGGACACTTTATGAGATAGTGGTCTCGATGTTAACCACCTGTCATAAGCACAGTTTATGGGATAATTGTCTCTATATTAACCACCTGTTTTAAGGATAGTTTATGGGATAGTTGTCTCTATGTTAACCACCTGTCATAAGGACAGTTTATGGGATACTGGTCTCTATATTAACCACCTGTCATAAGCACAGTTTATGGGATAGTGGTCTCTATATTAACCACTTGTCATAAGGACAGTTAATGGGATAGTGGTCTCTATTTTAACCACCTGTCATAAGGACAGTTTATGGGATACTGGTCTCTATATTAACCACCTGTCATAAGCACAGTTTATGGGATAGTGGTCTCTATATTAACCACCTGTCATAAGGACAGTTAATGGGCTAGTGGTCTCTATATTAACCACCTGTCATAAGGACACTTTATGAGATAGTGGTCTCTATGTTAACCACCTGTCATAAGGACAGTTAATAGGATAATGGTCTGTATATTAACCACCTGTCATAAGGACAGTTTATGGGATAGTGGTCTCTATATTAACCACCTGTCATAAGGACACTTTATGAGATAGTGGTCTCTATGTTAACCACCTGTCATAAGGACAGTTAATGGGATAGTGAACTGTATATTAACCACATGTCATAAGAACAGTTTATGGGATAGTGGTCTCTATGTTAACCACCTGTCATAAGGACAGTTAATGGGATAGTGGTCTCTATGTTAACCACCTGTCATAAGGATAGTTAATGGGATAGTGGTCTCTATATTAACCACCTGTCATAAGGACACTTTATGAGATAGTGGTCTCTATGTTAACCACCTGTCATAAGGACAGTTAATGGGATAGTGGTCTCTATATTAACCACCTGTCATAAGGACACTTTATGAGATAGTGGTCTCTATATTAACCACCTGTAATAAGGACAGTTTATGGGATATTGGTCTCTATATTAACCACCTGTCATAAGAACAGTTTATGGGATAATGGTCTCTATATTAACCACCTGTCCTAAGGACAGTTAATGGGCTAGTGGTCTCTATATTAACCACCTGTCATACGGACACTTTATGAGATAGTGGTCTCTATATCAACCACCTGTCATAAGGACAGTTAATGAGATAGTGGTCTCTACATTAACCACCTGTCATAAGGACAGTTAATGAGATAATGGTCTCTATATTAACCACCTGTTATAAGGACAGTTTATGGGATAATGGTCTCTTTATTAACCACCTGTCATAAGGACACTTTATGAGATAGTGGTCTCGATGTTAACCACCTGTCATAAGCACAGTTTATGGGATAATTGTCTCTATATTAACCACCTGTCATAAGGACAGATTATGGGCTAGTGGTCTCTATATTAACCACCTGTCATAAGGACACTTTATGAGATAGTGGTCTCTATGTTTACCACCTGTCATAAGGACAGTTAATGGGATAGTGGTCTGTATATTAACCACCTGTCATAAGGACAGTTTATGCGATAGTGGTCTCTATATTAACCACCTGTCATAAGGACAGTTAATGGGATAGTGGTCTGTATATTAACCACCTGTCATAAGGACAGTTTATGGGATAGTGGTCTCTATATTAACCACCTGTCATAAGGACAGTTTATAGGATAGTGGTCTCTATATTAACCACCTGTCATAAGGACAGTTTATGGGATAGTGGTCTCTATATTAACCACCAGTCATAAGGACAGTTTGTGGGATAGTGGTCTCTATATTAACCACCTGTCATAAGGACAGTTTATGGGATAGTGGTCTCTATATTAACCACCTGTCATAAGGACACTTTATGGGATAGTGGTCCCTATATTAATCACCTGTCATAAGGACAGTTAATGGGATAGTGGTCTGTATATTAACCACCTGTCATAAGGACAGTTTATGGGATAGTGGTCTCTATATTAACCACCTGTCATAAGGACACTTTATGGGATAGTGGTCCCTATATTAATCACCTGTTATAAGGACAGTTTAAGGGATAGTGGTCTCTATATTAACCACCTGTCATAAGGACATTTTATGAGATAGTGGTCTCTATATTAACCACCTGTCATAAGGACAGTTTATGGGATAGTGGTGTCTATATCAACCACCTATCATAAGCACAGTTTATGGGATAGTGGTGTCTTTATTAACCACCTATCATAAGGACAGTTTATGGGATAGTGGCCTCTATATTAACCACCTATCATAAGGACAGTTTATGGGAGAGTGGTGTCTATATTAACCACCTATCATAAGGACAGTTTATGGGAGAGTGGTCTCTATATTAACCACCTATCATAAGGACTGTTTATGGGAGAGTGGTCCCTATATTAACCACCTGTCATAAGGACAGTTTATGGGATAATGGTCTCTACATTAACCACCTGTCATAAGGACAGTTTATGGGATAGTGGTGTCTATATTAACCACCTGTCATAAGGACAGTTTATGGGATATTGGTCTCTATATTAGCCACCTGTCATAAGGACAGTTTATGGGATAGAGGTCTCTACATTAACCACCAGTCATAAGGACAGTTTATGGGATACTGGTCTCTATATTAGCCACCTGTCCTAACGACAGTTGATGGGATAGTGGTCTCTATATTAACCACCTGCCATAAGGACAGTTTATGGGATAGAGGTCTCTATATTAACCACCTGTCATAAGGACAGTTTATGGGATAGTGGTGTCTACATTAACCACCTGTCATGACGACAGTTTATAGGATAGTGGTCTCTATATTAACCACTTGTCATAAGGACAGTTTATGGGACAGTGGTCTCTGTATTAACCACCTGTCATTAGGACAGTTTATGGGATAGTGGTCTCTATATTAACCACCTGTCATAAGGACAGTTAATGGGATAGTGGTCTCTATATTAACCACCTGTCATAAGGACAGTTTATGGGATAGTGGTCTCTATATTAACCACTTGTCATAAGGACAGTTTACGGGGCAGTGGTCTCTATATTAACCACCTGTCATAAGGACAGTTTATGGGATAGTGGGCTCTATATTAACCATCTGTCATAAGGACAGTTTATGGGATAGTGGTCTCTATATTAACCACCTGTCATAAGGACAGTTTATGTGAAAGTGGTCTCTATTTTAACCACCAGTCATAAGGACAGTTTCTTTGATAATGGTCTCTACATTTACCACCTGTCATAAGGACAGTTTATGGGATAGTGGTCTCTATATTAACCACCTGTCATAGGGACAGTTTATGGGCCAGTGGTCTCTATACTAACCACCTGTCGTAAGGACGTTTTATGAGATAGTGGTCTCTATATTAACCACCTGTCATAAGCACAGTTTATGGGATAATGGTCTCTATATTAACCACCTGTCATAAGGACACTTTATGAGATAGTGGTCTCGATGTTAACCACCTGTCATAAGCACAGTTTATGGGATAATTGTCTCTATATTAACCACCTGTTTTAAGGATAGTTTATGGGATAGTGGTCTCTATGTTAACCACCTGTCATAAGGACAGTTTATGGGATACTGGTCTCTATATTAACCACCTGTCATAAGAACAGTTTATGGGATAGTGGTCTCTATATTAACCACTTGTCATAAGGGCAGTTAATGGGATAGTGGTCTCTATTTTAACCACCTGTCATAAGGACAGTTTATGGGATACTGGTCTCTATATTAACCACCTGTCATAAGCACAGTTTATGGGATAGTGGTCTCTATATTAACCACCTGTCATAAGGACAGTTAATGGGCAAGTGGTCTCTATATTAACCACCTGTCATAAGGACATTTTATGAGATAGTGGTCTCTATGTTAACCACCTGTCATAAGGACAGTTAATGGGATAATGGTCTGTATTTTAACCACCTGTCATAAGGACAGTTTATGGGATAGTGGTCTCTATATTAACCACCTGTCATAAGGACAGTTTGTTTGATAATGGTCTCTACATTAACCACCTGTCATAAAGACAGTTTATGGGATAGTGGTCTCTATATTAACCACCTGTCATAGGGACTGTTTATGGGCTAGTGGTCTCTATACTAACCACCTGTCGTAAGGACGCTTTATGAGATAGTGGTCTCTATATTAACCACCTGTCATAGGGACAGTTTATGGGCTAGTGGTCTCTATATTAACCACCTGTCATAAGGACAGTTTATGTGAAAGTGGTCTCTATTTTAACCACCTGTCATAAGGACAGTTTGTTTGATAATGGTCTCTACATTAACCACCTGTCATAAGGACAGTTTATGGGATAGTGGTCTCTATATTAACCACCTGTCATAGGGACAGTTTATGGGCTAGTGGTCTCTATACTAACCACCTGTCGTAAGGACGCTTTATGAGATAGTGGTCTCTATATTAACCACCTGTCATAAGCACAGTTTATGGGATAACGGTCTCTATATTAACCACCTGTCATAAGGACACTTTATGAGATAGTGGTCTCGATGTTAACCACCTGTCATAAGCACAGTTTATGGGATAATTGTCTCTATATTAACCATCTGTTTTAAGGATAGTTTATGGGATAGTGGTCTCTGTGTTAACCACCTGTCATACGGACAGTTTATGGGATACTGGTCTCTATATTAACCACCTGTCATAAGCACAGTTTATGGGATAGTGGTCTCTATATTAACCACTTGTCATAAGGACAGTTAATGGGATAGTGGTCTCTATTTTAACCTCCTGTCATAAGGACAGATTATGGGATACTGGTCTCTATATTAACCACCTGTCATAAGCACAGTTTATGGGATAGTGGTCTCTATATTAACCACCTGTCATAAGGACAGTTAATGGGCTAGTGGTCTCTATATTAACCACCTGTCATAAGGACACTTTATGAGATAGTGGTCTCTATGTTAACCACCTGTCATAAGGACAGTTAATGGTATAATGGTCTGTATATTAACCACCTGTCATAAGGACAGTTTACGGGATAGTGGTCTCTATATTAACCACCTGTCATAAGGACACTTTATGAGATAGTGGTCTCTATGTTAACCACCTGTCATAAGGACAGTTAATGGGATAGTGAACTGTATATTAACCACATGTCATAAGAACAGTTTATGGGATAGTGGTCTCTATGTTAACCACCTGTCATAAGGACAGTTAATGGGATAGTGGTCTCTATGTTAACCACCTGTCATAAGGATAGTTAATGGGATAGTGGTCTCTATATTAACCACCTGTCATAAGGACACTTTATGAGATAGTGGTCTCTATGTGAACCACCTGTCATAAGGACAGTTAATGGGATAGTGGTCTCTATATTAACCACCTGTCATAAGGACACTTTATGAGATAGTGGTCTCTATATTAACCACCTGTAATAAGGACAGTTTATGGGATATTGGTCTCTATATTAACCACCTGTCATAAGAACAGTTTATGAGATAATGGTCTCTATATTAACCACCTGTCCTAAGGACAGTTAATGGGCTAGTGGTCTCTATATTAACCACCTGTCATAAGGACACTTTATGAGATAGTGGTCTCTATATTAACCACCTGTCATAAGGACAGTTAATGAGATAGTGGTCTCTACATTAACCACCTGTCATAAGGACAGTTAATGAGATAATGGTCTCTATATTAACCACCTGTTATAAGGACAGTTTATGGGATAATGGTCTCTATATTAACCACCTGTCATAAGGACACTTTATGAGATAGTGGTCTCGATGTTAACCACCTGTCATAAGCACAGTTTATGGGATAATTGTCTCTATATTAACCACCTGTCATAAGGACAGTTTATGGGATAGTGGTCTCTATGTTAACCACCTGTCATAAGTACAGTTAATGGGATAGTGGTCTGTATATTAACCACCTGTCATAAAGACAGTTTATGGGATAGGGGTCTCTATATTAACCATCTGTCATAAGGACAGTTTATAGGATAGTGGTCTGTATATTAACCACCTGTCATAAGGACAGATTATGGGCTAGTGTCTCTATATTAACCACCTGTCATAAGGACACTTTATGAGATAGTGGTCTCTATGTTAACCACCTGTCATAAGGACAGTTAATGGGATAGTGATCTGTATATTAACCACCTGTCATAAGGACAGTTTATGGGATAGTGGTCTCTATATTAACCACCTGTCATAAGGACAGTTAATGGGATAGTGGTCTGTATATTAACCACCTGTCATAAGGACAGTTTATGGGATAGTGGTCTCTATATTAACCACCTGTCATAAGGACAGTTTATAGGATAGTGGTCTCTATATTAACCACCTGTCATAAGGACAGTTTATGGGATAGTGGTCTCTATATTAACCAACTGTCATAAGGACAGTTTATGGGATATTGGTCTCTATATTAACCACCTGTCATAAGGACAGTTAATGGGATAGTGGTCTGTATATTAACCACCTGTCATAAGGACAGTTTATGGGATAGTGGTCTCTATATTAACCACCTGTCATAAGGACACTTTATGGGATAGTGGTCCCTATATTAATCACCTGTTATAAGGACAGTTTATGGGATAGTGGTTTCTATATTAACCACCTGTCATAAGGACATTTTATGAGATAGTGGTCTCTATGTTAACCACCTGTCATAAGGACAGTTAATGGGATAGTGGTCTGTATATTAACCGCCTGTCATAAGGACAGTTTTTGGGATAGTGGTCTCTATATTAACCACTTGTCATAAGGACAGTTTATGGGATAGTGGTCTCTATATTAACCACCTGCCTAAAGGACAGTTTATGGGATACTGGTCTCTATATTAACCACCTGTCATAAGAACAGTTTATGGGATAATGGACTCTATATTAACCACCTGTCATAAGGACAGTTAATGGGCTAGTGGTCTCTATATTCACCACCTGTCATAAGGACACATAATGAGATAGTGGTCTCTATATTAACCACCTGTCATAAGGACAGTTAATGAGATAGCTGTCTCTACATTAACCACCTGTCATAAGGACAGTTAATGAGATAATGGTCTCTACACTAACCACCTGTTATAAGGACAGTTTATGGGATAGTGGTCTCTATATTAACCACCTGTCATAAGGACACTTTATGAGATAGTTGTCTCTATGTTAACCACCTGTCATAAGGACAGTTTATGGGATAGTGGTCTCTACATTAACCACCTGTCATAAGGACAGTTTATGGGATAATGGTCTCTATATTAACCACCTGTCATAAGGACAGTTTATGGGATAGTGGTCTCTATATTAACCACCTGTCATAAGGACACTTTATGAGATAGTGGTCTCTATGTTAACCACCTGTCATAAGGACAGTTTATGGGATAGTGGTCTCTACATTAACCACCTGTCATAAGGAGAGTTTATGGGATAATGGTCTCTATATTAACCACCTGTCATAAGGACAGTTAATGAGATAGTGGTCTCTACATTAACCACCTGTCATAAGGATAGTTAGTGAGATAGTGGTCTCTACATTAACCACCTGTCATAAGGACAGTTAATGAGATAATGGTCTCTATATTAACCACCTGACATAAGGACAGTTAATGGGATAGTGGTCTCTACATTAACCACCTGTCATAAGGACAGTTTATGGGATAGTGGTCTCTTTATTAACCACCTGTCATAAGGACAGTTAATGAGATAGTGGTCTCTATATTAACCACCTGTCATATGGACAGTTTATGTTTTCATATATGCTGATAGTTGAACCTTTAAGCCAAATTTCGGAGAATTTTCAGGCCTATTTCTAAAAATCAAATAATATATACGTATCTACTTGACGTAATGTGTTGGATAAAATTTAAAACCAAATTAGAACTAAAAACATTAACAATTAAAGTGTAAAAATAAAACAAGAAGTTCCGTGAAGAACTATACAGCCTACTTTTCATGCCAATGATTATTCTACATTATATGAACCTATCTAGAATAATTACGAAATTATTTGGTAATATTGAAATGTCCAATTATTTCGAAATATTTCTGGTGTAATGTAGCCTAATAGAGCCCTACAGTTGGCAGGCCTGGTGACTGAATATATTCTTAGTTCCATCTCTTAAGGTACAGAATACAAAATTTGGTTGAAGTCCAATGGACGTTACATTCAGTTAGACACTGGATCTATCAGCACGCGTAAAAGCATGTTGCCAACAATACTATGCGTGTGCTGTTCAGAAATAATCAGAAATATTATGATATCTTGTTGTGCCAATTTTGGATGAAATACATTTGTTAGTATAGAAGTTACATGCATTTTAAAATTGGTCATATCAGCAGGCATAGAATCATGTTGGCAGCACTGCCTTGTATTAATTACTCCAAATTAATCTAGAATGTCAGGTGCTATACGTGTGCAAAGTATAGAGCTGTTGGCTTGCATACTTTCTGATATATCGATATTAGGGTAAAAAATATAGACAGCATTTATTAACAGTTGGCGGCCCTGATTGCTCTTAACAATACTTATAGTCATATCTGTTATGGTACGCATAGCACATACGAAACTTGGTTGAAATCCAACTGATAGTATAGAAGTTACAAGTATTTAAAAATTGGTACTATCAGCAGGCTTATAATCATGTTGGTAGAACTGACGTATATAAGTTACTCCAAATTAATCAAAAATGTCAGAATATACGTGTGCATAGTTTAAAGCTGTTGGCTTGCATACTTTGTGATATATTGGTATTTAGATTTAAAAAAAATAGAGAGAGGAATTATTAACAGTTGGCAGCCCTGGTGGCTCTTAAGAATACGCTCAGTCATATCTGTTTACGTACATATATTACATACAAAATATGGTTGAAATCCAATTGATAGTGTAGAAGTTATATGCATTTAAACATTGGACCTATCAGAAGGCTTAAAATTATTTTGGCAACACTGTCATGGTTGGCCTCCTGGAAATTAAACTGAAATAGTATTATCTACATGTGTGCCAATTTTGGAATAGCTCCCATGCATACCTTGCTTGATATCCAACATGGAGCTCAAATTTCTAGTGTTTTTTTCAGCAGTTGGTAGCACTGACATCATTTTCAAATATGGACGTGAGATATTCCGGTGCACATCTTTACTCATACTAAATTTGGTTTTGATTGCTGCAGCCGTTTAGGAGTTGATAGGGGGGGGGGCACACACACACAGCCAGACAGACAGACACACATTTTCCCGGATCGATCTCATAAGTCTACTTTTTCCTCATTTTTGCAAACTGTGAAAAGTAGGCTAAAAATAACTATACAACAATTATGAAAAGAATTGTCAAATCAATTCGAAATTGGTTAATTGATTAATTCAAGAGACAAATATCAAAATTAAATCTATAAGAACATTAATTGAAAATTAATAATAAATATATATACAATAACATTAAAATTCTGAGAAAAGGAGAGCACAAGCATCTAAAAAGTGATTGATCTGACGTACCCCAAAGTGGGTGATTCGAGAAGAAGAAGAAGAAGAAGAAGAAGAAGTAGATTAAGAATAACAAGAAAATTAGAGTAACAATAAATAGCATTATTAATAATTATAATAAATAAAATAAATTAAAATGTAAAAACACACGAAGATAAAAATTAGTTTTGCCCGATGAAGATTTAAAACGTTAATGCAATTTCTAAAGGGACAAACAATTCCCTCCAATGGAGAGGTACAAGATGCACCTTTGGATTGTTTCATTAGCAACTCTTCACGCACTGCATTCGCCGCCAAACTAAACATTGAGATGCCTGCCTCAACGCCATGGGTGGCTAGTTTTGAACACATACAATAATGTCTAGACGTGATGACTCCCGTTTCCTGCCACTCCAGTGTCTTGCAAATTCGTTCGGGTTGTATTTGAATACCCCTCGTATTTTTGCAGTACACGCACCATGGCCGAGTTATCTTCGAATAGGTTGTTGAGAGTAAAGCCAAGGTTTGGATATTTATTTTTTTTGTAGTCAGTTTACCCTCCAGGTAGGCTTTTCTCACGGACTCAGAGAGGGATCCCACCTTTACCGCCTCTACAGGCAGTGTCCTGGAGCTTGACATCGAGTCGAGGGATACAACTGGGAAGGCGGGACTAGCACCTTGCCCAGGCAGCCTCACCTGCAAAGCGAACAGGGGGCCTCATGAGGGATGGGAAGAATGAGAGGGATAGACAAGGAAGAGGGAAGGAGGCGTCCGTGGCCTGACGGGAGGTCGGCCCGAAGACGGTTTGGGGAACCACGGAAACCCACTTCGACGATGGCTGAGCTGGGAATCGAACCCCCTCTACTCATTTGGACTACCCGAGGCTCAGTACACCCCGTTCCAGTCCTCATACCACTTTTCACATTTCGTGCCATAGCCGGCAGCTAAGAACGGAGGTGACAGCATGGATAATGCTACAGAATATCCTTGGCAAAGGGAGAATTAAGTGGATTAACAGGAAATGAATTGCGGAATGTCGGCTTTCATGAAAACGTACTTGACGTACAATAAACCTAGAATATTGCCATGTATTTTGTGTCTATAGAGTTATTCTCATTGTTGCAATGTTATGAGACCTCTTATTTTGTTTACTATAGCTTTCAAACAGACTGTTAGCAAGGGGATGAGTCAGTTATTTCCGTAAAGTTTGTAGGAATCACAGTCCAATATTAATGCGACCGTGCCCCTTCTGGTGAGCGATCCGCTCAGTCGCGAGTAACAGTGGGAGTAATATTTCTGGCATTGTTTTGAATAAAATTTTGTCTTATTGTTGTGTTTATTGTGAAGAGAAAAATAGTAAAATAGTAAAATAATATTGAACCCTTATTAATCTATCGATGAATAAGTATTCATGATTTTATTATTATTATTACTGATGCCCAGGCAGTACATGTTGAAATTGACAAAGGGGGAGCCAGAGTAGTGCGTTGCAATGATTACAACAGAAGCAAGCTTGGTAGTTATTCCTGAAGACGACCGGTTAAGCCGAGTTCAAGGACAAATTTTGTAACAGCGCGCACCTAAATTGAAGTCATTGAGGGAGTGTCATGAGTAAAGTTTCAACCGACCCAGGATTGAATCACCCAATCAGAAGAGACCAAGCCAAAGCCACGCAGCAAGTTGCGTACCCTGGAAAAACGCTCGAAAACGTATATCTAAAGAACCGCCGATCCGAATTAATTCCGCAATAATGCACTGAGAAGTTTGGATAAAATGATGAAGATTGATACTAGTCCCAAGTTTGTGAGGTGAAAACTCCAGATCATTTTTTCAAATTCTCCCCACTCTACCTCATTCTGTCAGTTTCCAATAAATTGATCGGTGAGAAGCTGTTTCGAGGACAACTTTATTGAGCTCTGGTGAGCATGGTTCACGTCACTCTGCGTCACGATTTTCAAGCGCTAATGAGCGTACTTTACTAACATTTTACTTTGTGCTCAAGGGAGCAATGTTCACATATAGCAGTGGAGATCTCTAGGCGAGATAAGGACTGCAAGGTAGACATGTTTATGACTTGTTTTCAAGCCAGTGGCGATGAGTTTGAAGTGTGTAATTTTATGTAAATTTGTGTTTTATATTTTTAGAGTGATATTTGTGCGTGTGTTAAGCAAATGCTAAGATAGGGCAAGTTTACGATCAGTAATCGCATTAGGACATATTCGTGAGTGAAAGTAGTAGCTCACAGCGATTATAGCTATGCAATATGATTAACATTGAACATTTCTGTCCAAGAAACTTCGCCAAGATGTCCGACGTCTGGTCATGTGATGGATTGATGTGCATCGCTTCTACAACGACGTCGACGATGGAGGGCTATTTTTCCCATAGGGAAATGCACCGGGACGGAGGTTAAGTGTTCTGCAAGCTGAAGCGGTGATGTACAAAATTGATTTACTCAATATGTAGTTAGATAAGGCGCGGGAACATTGTAAATAGTTCATTCATTCTTTTTCTTGTGTTTAGATTTTTTTGTGCTGACACTATCATCTTTAAATGTACGTTGGCGCGTGGCCAAATTTGTTTGTTGTATATTTTTCTTTGGAGTCATATTTAGTGTACACGGCGCGTGTATTTGATTTTATCCATGCGAATGCGAAACTCGTTACATTCGATAAGTGGCGCTTTATTAAAGTTCATTTTGTTATAGGAAAGGGAGGTAAATATTGTAAGATGTTTTTATGAACAGGTTATTACTCATACTAGGGTTGCCGTGCGCAACAAATTAAGATGTAACTGTAGAACACTTTAGTTCTAATTTTTTAGCATTTTTTGGAGTCCTTTTCAGGTTCGTTAGTCACGGACTAGAACGGAAGCGCAAGCTGGTGGAAAAATATTTATGTCATTTATTTCAGGTTTCTGTCAAACCCATACGTGTGATTCTGTGTGTGTTCATGTGTCAGGTGTGTGTATTGATTCTTCGCGATGAGGGGTAGGTGGTGCTACCGCCCTCATATTGTTGTTGTTGTGGTATTTTTTTTTATGGAAAGGCAGAGCGCTCCTCTGAGGCTACTGTACCTTGTCCAGTGCTGATTCTTGGATTTCCTAGGGGAAATGCTGAGATATTTTATTCTGACACACACGTATATTGTGCTTTGGGAGCACGCTTCTTCGACACTCAACCCGTGCCACTGGAGGTCGAGGTTATTGACACGTGGGTTGACAGATGTGCAGATTTCCACTTAGCGCCCGTCTAGGTTTGGTGACTCATTGTTAGGCAGTCCAGTTGACCGACTGACCCCTATAAGCTATCATTAGCAAACCTGTTCTTTTGTGATGGTCATTGGACCGTAATTAATTGGGGAGTTCGCCATGTCTGTTACGAATTATCGCATATCGTATGAATGGAATATTGTTTTAATGATGTAAATGTTGGCTTTGAGCCTAGTGATTTTCTATGACTCAGGTCATGTTAGATTGTCTGTTGTGACACCCGTGTGGTGTAGTTGTATTTACTTGTAAAATGACAGGCGGTCATATATGTATTTCTTTTGTTGGTCACGTGTTAATTTACTTGTGTTGTTTTTGAAAAGTCCTAATTTTAGGCATTAATGTTTTTGCTACGGCAGTTCTTGATTCCAATTTCAAGCGGAAATTATTTGTTGTTTATTTAGTGTAGGAAGTGCCGGTTTAATTTATGTAGTGTATAGTTGGTTCCCCGCGTCTGTCTAGCTCTAAACAATGCAGATTCGTCCTCTGAAGGGTTACCGGATGGTGACGAATCTCGCATTTATTTGTACTCATCGTTAAGCAAGTAGAACAGCCGCACACGTACACAATGTCATTGAAGTGTTTGGGACATTTGGTCCAATTTATAATCTCTCCTGAGATTAAGCGTAGTTATGGCAAGTAAATTATTCAGTTGGGAATCATTTGGGAGATTTGTTTTGTTTATTTTTTTGCTTGTAAATAGTTGATCTGTTATTAAATTCATTTGTTATAACCCTGGTATTCACTTCTTCCTGCATGTTATTTTGTTATGTGTTACCCTGCATGTTAATGAAGCGCTTTAACAACAACTTACGAAATGGACTGTTACACCCCCCGAAACTGGGTCTCATAAGCTTCTTTGCAAGGGTTCAATATGTTCCTGGAGAATTTTACAAGTTTTGATGGCATTCGTTAATATGATACTGAGGAAGTGGACTATTTTATTTACTTATTTATTTATTTATTTAATTATTTATTTAGCTTATAGCTTTTAGTGGCGTTGAAGTTGCGATCAATTTCAAGTAGTTCCAACTTTCGCTACTAGAGTTCACTGACACCTAGTGGTGAACGTTGGAACTTTGATAGAGCGTTTCAATGAAATCTAACCTAGAAATTTACCTTCACACAAGTTTTAGTTAGTGGAAGGATCTTTTACGTGCCATTAATCTATTACATGGGACCGCCACGGCCGGCTTTACTTCCCCTCCGAAGGAAGGCACAGGCTACTGAAGGATTCTTTAACGCTCTTAAAAAATCTGCCGACTTCGGCCGGGTTTGAATCCTCGATCATGGGCACAGCAGTTTAGTATGCTACTAACTACGCCACCGAAGCAGATTTAGGAAGTTGCCTTGGACAATGGGAGTAATTGCAATAATGCAGATGAGGTTTACGAAGGCGATCATATTATTCTGAAATAGAATCTTCTGTATGTTATAAGAAAGAGAGGTAGTTCCATTGATTGATTGAAAATACACGTAGCTTCAAAAGATGACCAAGATCTGGATTCGAATCCAGCTGTTATGTTCGGTTGTTGTTGTTCACCCCTCAGAACACTCCATCATGGCAGAGGTGAGACTTCTTACTTACTGGTCGGCGCTTAGTCCCTGAGGAACCTTGGTCTCCTTCATCACCTGCCTCCATTAATCTCTATCTTCCACCTTCCTTCTCATTATACTTTTCCTTTACCGGTTCGTCATCGGGTGATCAGCATTCCAAGGTATCCATAAAATTTAAAATATTTACAGGGTACGTTGTTAACCCAACGCCCAACCACCAACCTGGAGGACCAGTGTATCCCTCTTAGTCTTGCCCATCACCTTTAATGATGATGATGATGATTGTAGTTTTAAGGGGGCTAACATCTAGGTTATCGGCCCCTAATGGTTTGGGTGATGGTGAACATGAAACATGATCAAATGAAACTTACAACTAAAGCTAACTACTCTCATACAAACTAGAAGAGGGAATAGGAAACAGAAAGGAGAAGGTAAATAAAAGACAGGAGGAAAGGAAATGCTCTCATCCCCCCAAGAATGAGAGTTGAGGGGTTTGGAAGGAAGGAGAGCGAAGAAAGGCAGAGAGGAAAGAGGAGAGGGCCCGCCCCAAAAGCAATGGAAGAAGGAGAAAAACCGGACCCAGCTGACGATGCCCTCGGGGTCACCAACTCGCGAACTCACCAGACGTGAGCCCTTGAGGGTGTAGCACTATCCAGGGTGCACCAGAAGTGATGGGGCTTCATACACCCTGCCTCCTTGAAGGCCTTGAGCAGAAGGCAGGAGATACTGTGAGCCCTTGAGGGTGTAGCACTATCCAGGGTGCACCAGAAGTGGTGGGGCTACATACACCCTGCCTCCTTGAGGGCCATGTGCAGAAGGCAGGAGATACTGTGAGCCCTTGAGGGTGTAGCACTATCCAGGGTGCACCAGAAGTGATGGGGCTACACACACCCTGCCTACTTGAGGGCCTTGAGCAGAAGGCAGGAGATACTGTGAGCCCTTGAGGGTGTAGCACTATCCAGGGTGCACCGGAAGTGATGGGGCTACATACACCCTGCCTCCTTGAGGGCCTTGTGCAGAAGGCAGGAGATACAAGAACAATAACACAAGAGGTCTGACCCTTCGAAGAAGGAGGGATCAGGAAAGATGAGACAAGGGTCAATTAAGGCGGGAAAGTGAAAGACTCCTTAGGTATCAGATTCCCTAATACCGTCGGGGTCGGAAAAGAACAAGAGTTGACCAAGAGAGGTCGACAGGAAAGACAACAGAGAGGAGCCCGACAGAAGTAAGTGGAAGCAATATCGGACTCAGCTGGGGTCCCGTGGTTGCCGTCCCACAAGTTGTGAGCCCCTGGGAGTCAGCACCTTTAACCTGTCCGGCATGGGAGGTCCTACCAGGAGCTTACGCTCCCGCCGGCATAGCTCGCAGGATCATTTGGACCCGTCAAGATGAGGATACCATCGTGAGTGAGGTAAGACTTCAGGCTTCACAAAGTGATCAATGATTCATGCTACATAAGCTCATCATAAGCATCCCGTGAATTGTTTTGCTGCAGTTTGTTTTAAACGCGTAGTTACGAGACCAACCGTGATCGTAAACAGTTAATGGCACACTGCAGCACCTGTGTCACCTGCATCGTAACTCTTTATATCAGCGGCTGCTCGTTTATCATGAGATAGAATTCTGCAGAAGGAGCACGTCTCGATTATCTCTAGAGAGAAGGAATCTGGAGCCTTGTTTGCTGCAAGCCTGTCCACTCCGTTGCGTAGTGGCTAGCATTCTTGGCTGTCACCGAGAAGGACAAATCATTTAATTATTGTGCTCTGGTGACTGGAACGGGGCACACTCAGCCTCGTGGGGAAAACTGAGACGATGCGTTTTCTATTCTCCCCTCAGCTATCCTAAAAAAATATAATAATAACAACCCCTGTCCCTACAACCAATGATTTATTGTAGGAATATCTTTAAAAGGGCCTCAAAACCTTGAAGTGAACCGTATGCGATATACATTCCACATACCCCCACATGTCCGACATGCGCGAACCGGTCAGGATTTATCATTGGAGTCTTACAAGTAGTTATTTCAATGACCAACAGAGTTCACTGTTAACAAGGGATTTGCGCTCCCGGCAGACACATAGTAGGATAACATGTCACATGTTACACATCATATGCGACTACTGGAAGGCTCTGAATAGTTTCACACCAAAGAACGACAACTTGAAGATTATTTATTGTAGGAATATAAACCGTATGCGATAAACATTCCACATAGGGCTGTATGTTAGCCGACAGTACCTCGAATGCTTACATTAAATAAGAATACAGCAAAAGTATGTAAATTTAATAAATCATAATTGTTTTCAGCAAATATGATATAATGAATATTTTCACATCAAAGAACGACATCTTTTAGATGATTTATTGCAGGAATATATTTAATGAGGCCTCCAAACATTGAAGTAAACCGTATGCGATATACATTGAACATAGCCACATGGCCGACGTTAAGTCGTGGTACCAATCTCCGCCATCGCGTGAGCTCATTGCTTCCATCCCATTTCCGTCCCATTTCAGTCCCTTGTCCAAAATAACTCGCATAAAAATATCCATCTACCGAGTAGAAAGATGTTACACATTAAATTACACATTAATACACTAAATTAAATTAAATTAAATTAAATAAATAAATAAATAAGTATAAATATTGTTGTTTGAGTCTTCAGTCTTTCAACTGGTTTGATGCAGCTCTCCACGCTTCCCTGTCCTGAGGTAATCGTTTCATCTCTACATAGCTACCACACCCTACATCCGAGGCAATCTGTTTAACATATTCTAACCTTGGTCTACCCCTACACTTCTTATCCTCAACCCATCCTTCTGTAACTAAGTTTGCTATTTCTGGGTGTCTAAGTATATGTCCTACCAATCTATCTCTTCTCTTCATTAGCAGTCGCCAGAAACATCTCTCCTCTCCCACTAGTCTTAATACCTCTTCATTCTTAACCCTATCTACCCATCTGATCATTATTCTCCTGTAATACCACATTTCAAACGCATCAATTCTTCTCTATTATGCGGCTCCAACAGTAAAAGTTTCACTTTCATACAGCGCCACGCTCCAGACTTCAAAAATGACTTCATAATACCTAAATCATTTATAAATATGTAAATGAAATAATTATTAAATAAATTGGTAAAAGGATATTTTTTCAACGTCAACTCGGCAAAATATGCTTAACTTTCGTGATGGGTGTTGGAAGTGTTGCCTAATTAACAGGCCATTGCTATATTCTCACTTTGTTAACTCGTACAGTATTTGTGCCCTATGAGATCGGAAGAGCAAATTAGCCCTACCTGAAAAACATTACATGAGATTAGCCATATTTTGGGCTTTACTTCTGGCTACCCTGAGTTCTATCCTAGCTCTCGGAATATCACTTCATAATCCTAGCTCCAGTGACTAATGGCCACACAATATTGACAAGGGTATCATCATGCACAGTGATATATGATGCATGTAACCAAATTCCCCCTCAGCAATATCCCATAGCTCACATGAGCGAGTGACAATTACCTCCTCCAGCACATAGATGTAATATTAGCTCTCTGTCACTGCGAAGGAATTCATCTCCTGAAAATATTCTAGGATTAGCCTGTGCCATGTCTGTTGCGGGTTTAGTTTAGGTGTAACAAGTTAGGATCACCATCAGGTACACCCTACCCAGCACTTGCTGGTACGTTCCTTTTAAGTCAAGCACATCTTTCTTCTTGGCTGCCGGAACTGAGAGATTCCTCAAAAAGTATCTCCTACCTATAGCCTTATCAATAGGTGGAGATTTCTGCTGGCCCGCCATGAAAAGAAGATCATTCTAAATTTTACTCCTAAAAGTTGGATCCCTTCTTGATTTAAAATTTGCTGCTTTTCTAAAGACGGAATACTTAAGATAATTTCTGAGATAACCGCAAACAATTTCCCTCAACGGCAGTGTGGAGAAACCTGTATCTGGCTGCTCATAAATAAATACATTAAAGAAAGTGCTTTACTCTGAATAATTGATCGTTGGTTGGTTGGTTCCTTAGTTTAGGGGCTGCGACAAAGTGGTCATGTAGCCCCGTGTACTTTGGATGTGTGTAGAATCTGTCTGATAACCGGTGTTAATTGTGATGACTGTATTAGAGTGTGTATCTGTTTTTTAATTCAAGGAAGGACTGCATACTTTGAATTTATCAAATAGTTCCTACTTTTGCCGCCAAACGCCACCGTCAACGACTACTAGGCCTAGTTCAGAACTTAGTTACTAGACGCCACCGCAGTCGTCTCTTGGCAACGAACGTAGGGACCTAAGAGCGTTGTTTACATTCTTAACCTATACAATTTAGCTTCACACAGGTGCAATTAGTGAAAGGGTCTTTAACATGCCATAAATCTATTACATGGTACCGCCGGCTTTACTTCCCCTCCGAAGGAAGGCATACTGAGGGATTTTTAACGCTCTTAAAAATCCGACGTCTTCGGCCGGGTTTGAACCCGCTATCTTGGGCATAGAAGCTTAGCATGCTACCAACTACGTAATTGATCGTGAACGATTCGATTGTCGCTTGGCTACTGCATAGATCGATAGTTCATGGATACTAACTGTTAAGGATCAGAGTATTGAAGTGGGTCTTGGATCGGTAAGGCCACAATTGCGAAGAGCTTTGAAGTTGCTGTGCTAGTAATATAGTGCCGTTTAGTATTTTGTGTTGTTGAGGAGCAAACGCTACTAGTACAATAATGTCCGGCAGAACACACAGGGCAGTGGTCACATAAATCCGCCAGTTTAAGAAAGAGGTGACAGGACAGTTTTGTTTTTCTGGTTACCAAACACTGTATTTAATTTTGTAAACAGCTGCTTCGGTGGCGTAGTTGGTAGCATGCTGAGATTCTATGCCCAAGATCATGGGTTCAAACCCGGCCGAAGTCGTCGGATTATTAAGAGCGTTAAAAATCCCTCAGTATGCTTTCCTTCGGAGTGAAAGAAAAGCTGGTGGTCCCATGTCATAAATTTATGGCATGAAAAAGTACCTTCCACTAACTACCTAGGTACACTTTTGGAACATAACATTTGTAGGTTAGTTTGATAACGCTATATGAGTTCCAATTTTCACCGCCAGGTGCTGACTGCGATGGTATTTTGTAGGCACGTCCGCAGCTAGGTGTCATGGACGGTAGCATTTGGTAGCAAAAGTAGGAACTACTTGAAAAAATTAATCGTCTACAGTCCTTCTACCTGAATCACAGATAATACACACTAATACAACCATCACAATTAACACCGGTAATGAGACAAACTACACACACCCAAAGTACACGGGGATACATGACCACGTTGTCGCAGCCCCTTAACTGAGGAACCAACCAACCAATTTTGTAAATAGTGCTTCCTGGCTCTCAAAACATAACCCAACTGTACTTTGCTATTGCGACTTCGGTTAGATATTTAACCTAAAGTATGTATTCTTTTTTCATTTCTGACCCACCGAGTACCTTCAATAATCGTGAAATTAATCTAGGTGGTCCTCGGGAAACATTAATTGAGAAGGCGAGCTATAGAGGTTGGCCTAACGAAAGCAGTTGGGTATTGCAGTTATTCGTATTTAATACAATGAGATACTGCGCAGCAAAAGAGTCCGACTCCGTCTCTAATTGGTTAGCATGCTAGGCTTTGGCCCGTAGGGTCGCGGGTACGTTTCCAGGATGCATCGAGGGGAATTTCATTTCCTTCAGTTAATTCCCCTGGATTGGGGACTGTGTGTTTGTGATGTCTTCAGAAACTAAAGACAGGAAATAAAATAACCTGGTAAAATAAAACGTAAAAAAAGTAGTTCCGTGCCGAACTAAAGAGCCTACTTTTCTTAAAATTTAAGATTATAGACCTATCTAGTATAATGACGAAATCAAGTTGGTAATACTAACATTTTTAATTTCTGAAGTTTGAAATACACCTGAAACAGTGTAGCCTAATTGAGTAACTTACTAGAGTTGGCAGCCCTGGTGACTCTGAAAATATTCATAGTTCCATCTCTTAAGGTATGGAATGCACATACAAAATTTGGTTGAAGTCTAATGGATAATGGACGTTACATGCTGTTTGATATTGGATTTATCAGTGCGCATAAAATCATATTGGAAACAATGTCTTGTATGTGTTGCTCAGAATTAACCTGAAATATTATAGTGCCAGTTTTGGATAAAATCCATTTGGTTAGTATAGAAGTTACATGTAATTAAAAATTGAAACAATCAGAAATCTTTGAATCATGTTGGCAGCTCTGAGAAACATTAGTTACTCCAAATTAATCTAGAATGTCAGGTACTATATGTGCGCAAAGTTTAGAGCTGATGGCTTGCATATTTTCTGATATATTGATATTAGGATTAAACAAATTGAGAGACAATTTATTAACAGTTGGCTGCCCTGCTGGTTCTTACGAATACGCATAGTCATAACTGTTGTGGTACAAAAGGCACATACGAAATGTAGTTGAAATCCATTTGTTAGTGTAGAAGTTATATGCATTTAGAAATTGGACCTATCAGCAGGCATAGAATTATGTTGGCAGCACTGATGTATGTACGTTACACCAACCTGAGGTATAATGTCAGGTACTATACGTGTGAAAAGTTTAGAGCCGTTGGCTTGCATACTTTCTGATATATTGATATTAGGGTTAAGACATAGAGAGAGCATTTATTAACAGTTGGCAGCCCTGGTGGTTCTTAAGCATACGCACAGTCATATCTGCTGTAGTACACATAGTACATACGAAAGTTGGTAGAAATCCAATTGATAGTATAGAAGTTAACTTACATATATTTAGAAATTGGACTTATCGGAAGGCCTAGAATCATGTTGGCAACACTGGCATATAAGGATTTCCGAAAATTTATCTGGAATATTATTATCTGACAAGTTTTGGAATAGTTCGCACGCATACATTCTGTGATATCCAACATAGAGCTCAAATTTCAATTACAATTTTTCAGCAGTTGGTAGCACTGACGTTAATTTCAAATAAGGTCGTGAGATATTCAGGTATAGATCTATTCTTACCGAATTTGGTTTCGATAGCTGAAGCCGTTTAGGAGTTGATAGGGGGGACAATCACTCAGACAGACAGACAGACAGACAGACAGACAGAAGGACAGACAGACAGACATACATTTTCCCGGATCGATCTCATAAGTCTACTTTATCCTCATTTTTGCAAAATGAGAAAAGTAAGGCTAAAAACACAGTTAAAACAAGTTAAGGAAAAGGTGGGAACGTACGTAACATCAAATGAGCCAATAAGACGGAACTATGACGAGCCCGCAGTGCAGAACTCCGGAAACAAAAGCAAATACACCATATGTTTGCAGGACATGTTTTGCTTGTTGTGAGGACCTCTATCGAATCCCCGGAACTTTCCCGCATATTTGGTTACACCCTGTATAGTATAAGAATTGTTCATATGAAACGCAGATTGATGTCAGAAATGACAGCTCGAGTGAGTCCACTGATATTCACCTCAAATCACCGTCCTGGCAACTTGTCCATCGCTGTCCATGTTTCCCTAAACCCTGCATGATGAAGGACGCCGGTTTCTGGTTTATCCACTCTTTCATAACCACGAACCGTTTGATCATTGGTAAAACGCTTACCATTCAGGAACGTCTTTAATGGAACACACAAGTGACTGTCAATTCGATAGCGTCAAATGGATCGTCCGTGTCGATAACCAGTTGAGTCGTCGTTGCTCTGATCAAGATGAGTTATGGTAACCAATTTACTGGTCGAGCAGTCAAATGTCGGTACCTGGACCGGGGTTTCAGTCCAAGGAATATATATATTATATATATAATATAATATCATATCGTATGGCCTCGTGTGCCTGGTGCAAGCTTTGTTAATTGACACCCAGAGGGTAGCTTGCATGTCAAATTTCGTAGTTCCTTTGAACGCTATGAAAGTCAAGGAGGTTAGATATCTAAACTCCTTGACACTATAGCGCTTTCAAGTAGAGAATGGAGGAACTTTGTGTTGGCGGAAAATCCCGAGATTAATTTTGCCATTGAACACGGCCTACTGAATGCAAATGGGTTCTTTAACATGCCAACAACGTATGACATGAGTATCATGATTTTGTCGCCTTCAAAAATCACTTACCATGGCCAGGGGCGAACCTGCAATCTTGCGGTTGGTAGTCCGACACTATAACCACTTTATTTTCTCGTATAACAGTATTTATTTATTTATTTATTTAGTGTGTGACATACAAATAGATACATTATTACAAATGAACAATAATTATCCTTGAACTAAACGGCAAACAAACATCTAGACCTTGTATGAAAATATTCGCCCATCGTGGGGCACGAACCCATGACTCCGAGATTAATAGTCTCGTGCTCTACCGATTTTTTTATTAGCTCTCTACAGAATTACAGAATTTTCAGATATGATAAATACCATACTATTACATCACAAGAAAATCCAGATAGTGTCCATATTTATCGTACAATTGTCCACTTTCACTAAGCTTCCAACGCTCTTTCTGCAGGTAATACATGAGATCCAGGAACGAGAAATGTTGATCATTGTCCATCACGAAGTGTACATATTGGCCCATTATCCACACGATGGCAGTCTGTTTAATTTGGGGGAAAGCGGTCACCGCCAAACGAATCAACTTCCTGTCATCAAGGTCACCCGTGGGCACATTTAATAGTTGACATACTTTCCCCTTACACCACAGACACGTGGAGGCAAATCGCGTGCATGATATGAAGCGGTGTATTGCCGTATCAGTTTGAACACATATAGTACACCATGGGTAAACTTCAGGACGGATGGTATATCGCCGTAGAGCCGTTGGGATGAGATCGTTGAGGAAGATAAAAACCTGGGAGTCTACAGCAGAAGAAATGATCATAGCCCCAAAGTTTTTCCAAACAGTGGGCCAATGGACGTGGCCTCGATTCGCGGGTTGGAGTGTACCACTTGCCGCAACATGTTATAAATACTTTTCGTCGTTGGAACAGTCCCTGAAGGCATTTGGCGAACAGTTTCCAGAAGGTGCTGTTGATGGTCCCTAAATATCTTCGGCAAAGATCTATCACAACCACGGGCTGTGTTTAGAAGATCTTTGTATAGCGCTTTCGTAAAAGTGTCATGTTGGGAAAGGATGGCGATATCGTTCTTGCAGAGGAGTGCACGGCATTTCATGCCATGAGCTGTTAGCCCTAGCCCACCTTGCCGGGATGGGAGATAAAACTGTTCCCGTTGTACTCGAAACAAAAATCCTTGCCATATAAACCAACCTGTATATTTTGACAATTGGCTCTCAAACATTTTGGGAAGTGGGAAAAGTTGTGCGACATACCATATTTTAGAGAGCGCAAACACGTTGAGGACCATGACCCGTTGCACTATATTGAGGTATCTTTGACCAAATTGGATCAGCACTCCCCTAACTTTGGCAATGACCTTAGTCCAGTTTGCTTGCACTGTGTCCAGAAGCGATTGCTTCCAGGTAATGCCAAGAATTTTCACCTCATTTACTATCCGGAACCAGGGCTGCTGGGTAATCACTGAGTTAGTATTGAGCGGAAGCAAAGCAGTTTTCTGGGGGTTCGATTGTGCTCCAGAGGCGATATGGTAGAGCTGAAGGACGCTATCGATGTGGGAGATGTCTTCATTATTGCGGATCAATATTGATACGTCATCAGCATAGGCACACATGCCGAAAACATGTGTGGACAGTTTGTAACCCTGTAGTTTCACCTGGGTAGTCCGAATGAACGGTTCAAGGCCAATGACAAAAAGTAGCATGGCAAGGGGACATCCTTGCCTAACTGATCGTTGTATTGGAATCAGAGGGGAAAGAAAACCGTTGACGAGCACTCGAGACGTAGCATTACAATTTATCATACGAATGTAGTCAATAAGGATTGCAGGAAATTCAAAGTGCTGCAGGAACATGTACAAGTATTCATGACTGATGCGGTCGAAAGCTTTATCAAGATCTAAGGTGAGAAAACTCATTGGCTCAGTGGGGAGCACTTCAGCTTTTAGGTGTAGGTCCCGTAGTATCGCTAAGTTTGTTAACAGAGTTCTTCCAGGAATACTGCAACATTGTTCATCACCAATGATATCATGTATAACAGTCTTCAATCGGCATGCAAGTACTTTGGTAAGGACTTTATAATCACTGCAGAGCAGAGTAACTGGTCAGAAGTCACCAACTGCCATGGGAGAGGATGTTTTTGGTATGAGGACTATGGTACCCTCGTAATGTGATTGACAAAGAGCACGACGTTGGAGAATGGTACGCAAGACGTGACAAAATTCTTTGCCAATGAGAGGCCAGAAGTGTTTATTCATTTCATATGGCAGTAAATCAACGCCCGGTGAGCGGTTATTTGGGAGGTGCTTAACCACAGAGTAAATCTCTTCATCCGTAATATCCGCGCTGAGCAGAGTTTTGTTGTCAGGAGATAGTTGCGTACTGCAAGATGAAAGCAATAGGGTCACCTGCTGTGGATCAATTGGAGCCTTAGCATAGAACCGTTGTTAAAACAATGATATTTCACTACGTATAGCGCCAGGGGAGGTGACGACACTTCCAGTACTGGTGCGGAGGCGGTGGTTATATTTACGTTGCCGCTCACGTTGTCCTTTGGCGATATGGTATACACTTGCACTTTCGTCCGGGAGCACTGTACGATCTTTTAAAGCCACGTTTATATGAGCGAGCGTTCGTTGCTGTACAGACAGGAGCTTGGTTTTAACTTCCCGAATCTGGTCATACATACGCTCCCCAGCATCATATCTTTGCTGGAGCTGGCGAAGAACTCGATAGTAAAATTCAACAGTATCCCGTCTTTCCCGACCTCTTTGGTAGGATATGTTCTTAAAGACGCGGCGGATCCCTGGTTTAACTAAAATATCCCACCAGTCTGCACAGTCGCGAAAGTTGCATTTTTGTTAAAACCATCGATTCCAGTGTTGTCTGAAAATATCTTGGCATTCCTCCTCCAGTAACAGGGAGCAATTTAATTTCCAATAACCTCTTCCTATGTGAAAAATGGGATGGGGGTAAGAGATTGTACATACGACTGCATGATGGTTAGTGAAACTGGCAGGTATCACTTCATATCGTCTAGGCTGGATAAGTTCCTGGGAAAAGTAGATGCGGTCAATTCGTGACGGGGAGTTGTGACTTATACAGGTGTAATGGGGCAGGGGCAACCTTAAACTATCCACAGCATCACTGAGGTGTAGGGAAGTAAGGAGGGTCCTGAGAGCCGGGTTGACACCTTGGTGTGGACTAGTGGAATCCTCTGGGCGTTGAATACAATTGAAATATCCTGCAAGAATAAGTTTTTCCTTAACGTCGTGCAGATGAGGCAGTATACTCTGTTGAAAGAACATTTTCCGTTTCACACGTTTGTTGGACCCGGATGGGGCATATACATTTATCAGGGTGGTATTGTTTTTGTGTCCAGATATTATGCGTCCTGATGAATGACATAGCACACCTTCGAGTGGGATATCATGTCTTATGAGGAATCCATTCCCTCTATTAGTAGTACCGGCATTGATGTATTGTTCGTAGAAGGCAGATATGGGAAGACAGGGTATAGCAACTTCTTGAATGAAAGCAATGTCAATGTCTGCATCTCGAAGGAATCTCTCCAACAGTTGAAATTTCAGGGGGCATTCTATTACATTGATATTCACAGTGGTCACAGTGAGAAATTGCGCCATTAAGAGAAGTATAAAAGCTGTGCTAGACATACTGGAAGGTGGACTCGAGAAAAAGCAGAAAGATTAAAAAAAGACACGGGTGAGAAATATACTGGTGCACTATGTCAAATTAGGGTGAGAGTTCCTTATGAGTGCCATTCATAGGCCGGCTGTCAGCGTTTGAGAGCATTCGTGGGTCCCTAGATGACGTGGAATGAAGATTTTGTTTCTTTTTCACGGCTGCGGGAACATTTGTAGAACCGGTTTGATTCTTCGGGGCTGGTACAGCAATCGATGCATTTGTTTTAATCTTCTTAGATACGTTCTCAGATCCCCGATCAACCTGCTTATGTGAGTCGGTAGGTACCCGAGAAGGTGGGGAGTAGTGTGTTTTGAGGGGTTCTACACCCACCGCCACCGCCACCGCTGGAATACTAAAATGGCAATATCTCGCGAACCAATCAGGCTAGAGACTTGTACGAGGTGTCATTGAACTCGGGCTGACACCCCCTTTCCATTGGACAACATATTTCAACCCCAAAAATAAAACCTACCCCTACTAGAGGGTGAAATTGAATTTTTTAGAGAATCTCTGTTACCAATTGCAACATGTGAGAGTTTGAATGCCGATATGGATTTAAACGTTGTTCCATATAAAGTGCATATGTTCGGTGGAAAGCCACTATGAATTAGCATGCCCACTCATGGCTTTTGTAAGAGGGTGGGGGAGTGGATCCCTATGGATGGGTTATTGTTGACGGGTCATTGTTGGCGGGGTCATTGTTGTCGAGTCCTTGTGGACGAGTCCTTGTGGACAAGTCCTTGTGGACAGGTCCTTGTGGACAGGTCATTGTGGACGAGTCTGTGTGGACGAGTCCTTGTGGACAAGTCCTTGTGGTCGAGTCCCTGTTGACAGGTCCTTGTGGACGGGTCATTGTTGGCGGGATCATTGTTGTCGAGTCCTTGTGGACGAGTCCTTGTCGACAAGTCGTTGTGGACGAGTCCTTGTGGACAAGTCCTTGTGGTCGAGTCCTTGTTGACAGGTCCTTGTGGACGAGTCCTTGTGGATGAGTCCCTTTGGACTGGTCCCTATGGACTAGCCCATGCATTTATTTAAATTATGTCAAAGGGCCTAACTACATTTGTGTGTGTGTTGAACTGACGTTGTTCACTAATCCCCCACTACTATAATGGAATAACGATATGAAAGGAAAGTGATGAAATACATGTGAACACGTGTGAGATGTCATTATTAGCATTCTCCTTGTGAAATAAGTCACATTCTGTTTTGATTCATACGTGAGAAAATGCGAGTTCATGTGTAATATGATCTAACACACAGGTGTTCACATGTGCACGTGCACGATAAGAGCTAACAAGTCACAACCTGTTTTGGCACTGGTGGGAATAAGGCTAGAGACATGTACGAGTAGTCAAATTACTCCGGCAGACAACCCCTTTCCTATGGATAGCTTATTTCCACTCAAAAATAAAATCTACCCCTACTAGGGGGTGAAATAATAATTTTTAGGTAAAAGTCGCTTTCCATGTGCAATATGTGGGAGTTTGTATGCCAATATGAAATTAAACTCGTTCCACATAAAGTGCATGCATACAACTGAATGCCGCTATGATTTATTATTTTTGTTTTTTGTTTTTACGAATGCGCAATTGGGGTTTTTGTAAGAGGGCGGGCTTTTTGAATAATGATTTATAGATAGGTTTTTTTTTACAAATTAACCAAAGATCCAAAAACTAATAGGTCATCGGCTTTTTAATATCTTATGAACTAAGAAAGCTAGGAACTTGTATGAGGGGTCGATGAACTAAGAAAGCTAGGAACTTGTATGAGGGGTCGTTGGACTTGTGGTGACGCCCTGTTTTTGAATGTATTATTCATTTTTTGTCAAAAGGGCCTAACTGCACTTTCGTTAATATCTCGCTAACTAATAATCAGAGAGGGACAAGTGAGGTGTCACAAGACTCAGGATGGCCAACCCTTTTCCATGACCAACGAATTTACCCAAAATACCCAAAACAGCAAGGTCATTGACCTAAGATTTTATAAACTTATCAGTAGAGAGGGTCAAGTGAGGTGTCATAGGACTACGAATGGTTAACCCTTTCCCATGACCAATGAATTTACCTCAAAAATTCAAAACAGCAAGGTCATTGACCTGAGAATTTATAAACTAATAATCGGATATCAACATGTGAGGTGTCATAGGACTTAGAATGGTCAACCCTTTCCCATGGCTAATGAATTTACCCAAAAATACCCAATACATCAAGGTCATCGACCTGAGATTTTATAAACTTATAATCGGATATGGACATGTGAAATGTTTACAGTGAGTGATGAAACATAGCTAGGTAGTGAAAGAATTATTGTAGGCTACATGTATGGTGACTGACAAATCTTTCACCATTGGAACTTGTTTTCAGATCAAACTGCAGTACAGAGAGGGTATAGGTTGTAGGTATGGGATAATAAATGACAAATGGTGTATACAAAATCTGATTAATCGATTCAAGAAATAAGAGTAGTCAATCTTTAATTGATTGGTTAAATAGGATAGCTAAAATCCAAAATGGTGACTACATTGAACTAAACTGAACCAAGCTGAATCAAATCCAACCAAACCGAACCAAACTTAATCAAAAACAAGCCAATGGTTTAAGTGTAAAACTTGTGGTTGAATGTAGGCATTGGTAATGTCAGAAAGGAAAGGGATAACGCTCTACCTATAGAGGGTAGGTAAAGCTAGTGCATGATGCTAATGCACACACACAAGTACATGAAACACACACAACTAACCTATACTGTTTTTATGGGTTGACTGTTAAAACTTGCTCAGTGGTTACTGGGACAAGATGGTCGCTACACACAACAAGCGTTAAATACTTGAGGCTAAAAATCTACACACACACACACAAACACACACTTGTTCTAAACTAAACTGTCTTGCTGACAGTGCTCACACTGTAGGCAGATGACAGAAATGCTTGGCTAACAGAAATACAATCATTTCCGGTTGTCTAATGTTACCAGCTAACCATTTTGTGCTGCAGTGGCGAGCACATGTGCCACTTACACTAGAGATTTTAACTCGATTTCAAGCTCTAAGTCCTAGAACGAATCAAACTAAGAAAAAAGGACATGGTGGCGCAGTGGTTAAGCTGTTAGCCTTTCACTAAAGTGGACTAGGGTTTGAATTCAGGTGAATACGCATGTCATAAACATATAAAAAATCAGAGATAATGTTTTAAACCGATTACACTCGTCTCTTTTC
The DNA here is from genome assembly GCA_946902985.2 of Meconema thalassinum. Classification (NCBI taxonomy): domain Eukaryota; kingdom Metazoa; phylum Arthropoda; class Insecta; order Orthoptera; family Tettigoniidae; genus Meconema; species Meconema thalassinum. The sequence goes on from OX336394.1 coordinate 29,955,162, forward strand.
AAATTATTACTTGGATTACAAATACAAAGGTGGACTGGGTGTGATATACAGTTAATGCTGCCTATCGCACACTAGCTGTAAGGAAGCCATATGTAGAGAACTACCTAGCGATTTCATGAACTGGTATAGCTATGTCACATAAACGGTGCCGGATACAATCCAGCAACTATAATTCGTATCTTGCGGAACAGAGAAAATGCACTTTTGCCTTGATGGATAACAAATGTGTGCAGACGAATGACCTACGCATTAGCCTAGCAAGGGGTTATAACCACGAGGAGGAGGTGTAATTTCTATATTTTATTGTTTAGAGACATGGCTTTTGTAACCAGTAGATTTAATTGATTTAGTATTTTGTAAATATTTATTTTTGTAATTGTAAATAGTTAATTTTTTGTAAATAGTGGAAACCATTTATTTTTGTAATGGTAAATGTTAAATGTATAATTAAAGTTCTTTGGGATGAGTGTGCATGTCAATGATGTTTTTAGGGATAAATAGAGTGGTTGTGTGTTTGTTCTCAAAGACAGGTAAGGTTGTGTGAATGTATGACTACACAGAAAGAGAGAGAGAGAGAGAGAGAGAGTAGAAACAGCCTTACCTGCAGTAGTAATAGTAGACCTCTATGTTTTGCATACACATAGACAGACTGTACGATCGCAATGGCCAAGCACTCACATTAACACCATTTACAAAATCTTAAAATGAAAAAATCATGTTTCGCAAATATGAACTTTTGACATAAACAAAATAAAAATAAAATGTGTAAACAACAAATTGGAAAATCCATGTTTCCATATCATGAAATTCAAAAACTTTAAACTGACATTTAAAAGAAATGCAAATGGAAAATTGACAAATTGTAATGTGTGAAATGTGAAAATGAACAAATGGCTATCATTATTAAAAAAATAAAATAAAAAAATGGTGCTGTATGGTTGAGGTGTGAATCAAACCCTACTTATTTTGGACCACCCGAGACTGAGTATACTTGTTTTAGTCCTCATACCACTTTTAAAATTTTGTGTTAAAGCTAGGAATTGAACCCAAGAGCTTGTAGGGGGAGACAAAGGTTAGAATATGTTAAACAGATAGCCTTGAATGTAGGATGTGGTAGCTATATAGAGATGAAACGATTAGCTCGGGACAGATAGGCACTGAGATCTGCATCAAACCAGTCAAAGGACTAAAGACTCAAACAACAACATGTACGTTCACCAAAATAATGTTGTGTAACGCTAAATGTTAGTCAACGAACAGTAATGCATTACTAAATCCCATAACACGATACCTAAGAGCTTTTCTAAAATGATTTTAAAATGCCTTTAACCCTATATTGAACACCCAGTTCACAAGACTCATAACTGCAATGTTATGGTAAAACAAAACAAAATCTATATTTCAAAACAAGCAAGTGGTTTAGCCAATGTATACTGGAAAAAGTTTTGTAAACACTCAAGTCCTCAAGACCAATTAAATTAGTAACTGTCAGGTTGGCCGAGTGGTTAAGGTGTTTGACTTAAGATCAAATTTCTGTATAAGGAAGCAAGGGTTCGAATCCCTTACCTGACATAACTATTGCCTTAACATGGCTTGGCCGCACTGTATTATTATGATACTCGGTACACAAACCATAGATATAGTGTATTGTTTAAGGCCACTCTCTTTCTGAACATAGTCAGAGACTGTTGATGGTTAACAATTGTATTAATAGTGGGACATGGGGATAGCAATTAAGAAAAAAAAGAGCCAATACCCATACAATATTTTTATTCATTTAGTTTTTTTTACAATAGTTACACACTGAATACAACTTTTTATCTCTTTACCATTGTTTGATATAGATTTTAAACACAACGCTTGTTGTAGATCCTTTTACAACTTTCTCCAGGTACTCTTGTTCTTAAAAACTGGGGAAGCCGCAATGGTTTTATAGACATTAAACCCTCATCCTCTTCTTTTTCATTATCATCATTATCATTATCATCATCATCATCATTATAAATATTATCTTTATAATTATTATAGTCATTGTCACCATCATTATCATCATCATCATCATCATCATCCTCAACATCACTAGAACTATCCAATTCCTTTTTTTCCTTTTCAAAAGGGACCTCTTGAAGAGTCTGTGTTGCTTTTGATAGTGTTACGGTTTTATTGAACGTTGACAACTGTCCTAACATGACTTTTTGAGGAGATAAATGTTTTTTCACAAGGAAGTCACTATGTTGAGTAACACTATGTTTTTGTTGGGCTTGCTTTTTCTTGTTCTTTTGATCATGTTTTGTTAACACTAACGGTGTTTCATTTGGTATACCACATTGATGAGTACCCACACTTAAGACCTCACCATGTTTACTTCTTAGATGACCTAGACATTTTGTTGTTCTTTGTTTTGAGCACTGCCAAAATATGATGCCATTCGCATTTTCTCGCTTATAGTTATAAGAGTACCCATGATACAGAGCACGTGGTTTACCTTTATTGGTTATAGTATATTCCATAGTAGCCACTGACTTGTATAATCGATCCGCCTACTACAAAGTTCTGAACACTTGTGGTGAAAGAATGATGTTGTGTTGACGTTTTATGTTGGATGATGTTGTTGGTTTATGGTGGTGGCTTATGTTGATGACATATGTTGGTGACTTATGTTGGCGGCTTATGTTGGTGGCTTATGGTGGTGGCTTATGATGGTGGCTTATGTTGGCGGCTTATGGTGGCGGCTTATGATGGTGGTTTATGATGGTGGCTCATGTTGGTGGCTTATGTTGGTGGCTTATGATGGTGGCTTATGGTGGTGGCATATGATGGTGGGTTATGGTGGTGGTTTATGGTGGCTTATGGTTGTGGCTTGTGGTGGCTTATGATGGTGGTTTATGATGGTGGCTTATGTTGGTGGCTTATGTTGGTGGCTTATGATGGTGGCTTATGGTGGTGGCATATGATGGTGGGTTATGGTGGTGGTTTATGGTGGCTTATGGTTGTGGCTTGTGGTGGCTTATGATGGTGGCTTGTGGTGATGGCTTATGGTGGTGACTTATAGTGGTGGCCTATGTTGGTGGCTTATTTTTGGTGGTTTACGTTAATACCTTATTTGTAATGGCTTATTTGACAAGTTATTGTTGTCAATGTATTTAGAGGATTTTTCTCTTGATCTTGGAAAGTATTTCAACCCTTTTTTTATGGTAACATAATGCTTACCGCCATGTTTGTAAGCAACAACAACACACTAAAATTCCAAGAATCCAAAGTACTCTAAGGTTAATGATTGTCTCTCAACTCCATTCAACGTCTAGTCAAAAACATTATATATATTTTTTCACATTTTTCAAAAAAGGTAAATTGGGAAAGTAGGCTATATGTTTAAACTAAAAATCATATCAAATCATATGCTAACTCCAACACCTACGTCTATCCCACCCTCAGTCAAAAAATATAATATTCTTCAAATTTCTCTAAAACAGTATTTGGAAAGTAGGCCATATTTTGAAAACTAATCATCCTATAAAGTCATATATAGACTCAAACCAATGGCTTTTATATCCTTAATCGTAAGAACAAAATATGGAATTTTTGACATTTTTTTCCCAAAAATGTTCATTTTGTGTGTTTTAGATGGTTCTAGCACCTCCTCCTCACCCTCCTCCAAGATGGCGGCCGTAGCTTAACTTAACCTAGCCTAACCTAACAAGATGGCGGCCGTAGCTTAACTTAACCTAGCCTAACCTAAAGAGATGGCGGTTGTAGCCTAACTTAACCTAGCCTAACCTAACCTCACCTACGAGGTGTGATCAAAAAGTTCCAAAAATGTGGCTGCAACTTAACCAAACCTAGCCTAGCCTAACCTAACCTAACCTACAAGGTGTGATCAAAAAGTTCCAAAATGGTGGCCGTAGGTTTACTTAACCTTACCTAACTTAACCTAAACCTACGAGGTGTGATCAAAAGTTTTTCAAGATAGTGGTCATAGCTTAACTGAACCTTGCCTAACCTAACCTAACCTAAACCTACGAAGTGTGGTCATATAGTGCCAAGATGGAGGTCGTAGCTTAACTCAACCTAACCTAACCCTACGAGGTGTGATCAAAAAGTTCCAAAAATGGCTGCCGTAGCTTAACTTAACCTTTGAGTCATTTTTTAACGGGTCCCGGAGGACGGGTCCTTGTTGACGGGTCCCTGTGGCGGGTCCTTTGGACTAATCCCTATGGACTGGCCCTTGCATTTTTTCCAAATTATGTCAAAGGGACCCGCCACAGGGACCCGTCAACAAGGACCAGTCCTCCGGGACCCGTTAAAAAATGACTCAAAGGTTAAGTTAAGCTACGGCAGCCATTTTTGGAACTTTTTGATCACACCTCGTAGGGTTAGGTTAGGTTGAGTTAAGCTACGACCTCCTTCTTGGAACTATATGACCACACTTCGTAGGTTTAGGTTAGGTTAGGTTAGGCAAGGTTCAGTTAAGCTATGACCACTATCTTGAAAAACTTTTGATCACACCTCGTAGGTTTAGGTTAAGTTAGGTAAGGTTAAGTAAAGCTACGGCCGCCATTTTGGAACTTTTTGATCACACCTTGTAGGTTAGGTTAGGTTAGGCTAGGCTAGGTTTGGTTAAGTTGCAGCCACATTTTTGGAACCTTTTGATCACACCTCGTAGGTGAGGTTAGGTTAGGCTAGGTTAAGTTAGGCTACAACCGCCATCTCTTTAGGTTAGGCTAGGTTAAGTTAAGCTACGGCCGCCATCTTGTTAGGTTAGGCTAGGTTAAGTTAAGCTACGGCCGCCATCTTGGAGGAGGGTGAGGAGGAGGAGGTGCTAGAACCATCTAAAACACACAAAATGAACATTTTTGGAAAAAATGTCAAAAATTCCATATTTTGTTCTTACAATTAAGGATATAAAAGCCATTGGTTTGAGTCTATATATGACTTTATAGGATGATTAGTTTTCAAAATATGGCCTACTTTCCAAATACTGTTTTAGAGAAATTTGAAGAATATTATATTTTTTGACTGAGGGTGGGATAGACGTAGGTGTTGGAGTTAGCATATGATTTGATATGATTTTTAGTTTAAACATATAGCCTACTTTCCCAATTTACCTTTTTTGAAAAATGTGATAAAATATATATAATGTTTTTGACTAGACGTTGAATGGAGTTGAGAGACAATCATTAACCTTAGAGTACTTTGGATTCTTGGAATTTTAGTGTGTTGTTGTTGCTTACAAACATGGCGGTAAGCATTATGTTACCATAAAAAAAAGGGTTGAAATACTTTCCAAGATCAAGAGAAAAATCCTCTAAATACATTGACAACATTAACTTGTCAAATAAGCCATTACAAATAAGGTATTAACGTAAACCACCAAAAATAAGCCACCAACATAGGCCACCACTATAAGTCACCACCATAAGCCATCACCACAAGCCACCAGCATAAGCCACCACAAGCCACAACCATAAGCCACCATAAACCACCACCATAACCCACCATCATATGCCACCACCATAAGCCACCATCATAAGCCACCAACATAAGCCACCAACATAAGCCACCATCATAAACCACCATCATAAGCCACCACAAGCCACAACCATAAGCCACCATAAACCACCACCATAACCCACCATCATATGCCACCACCATAAGCCACCATCATAAGCCACCAACATAAGCCACCAACATGAGCCACCATCATAAACCACCATCATAAGCCGCCACCATAAGCCACCAACATAAGCCACCATCATAAGCCACCACCATAAGCCACCAACATAAGCCACCAACATAAGTCACCAACATATGTCATCAACATAAGCCACCACCATAAACCAACAACATCATCCAACATAAAACGTCAACACAACATCATTCTTTCACCACAAGTGTTCAGAACTTTGTAGTAGGCGGATCGATTATACAAGTCAGTGGCTACTATGGAATATACTATAACCAATAAAGGTAAACCACGTGCTCGGTATCATGGGTACTCTTATAACTATAAGCGAGAAAATGCGAATGGCATCATATTTTGGCAGTGCTCAAAACAAAGAACAACAAAATGTCTAGGTCATCTAAGAAGTAAACATGGTGAGGTCTTAAGTGTGGGTACTCATCAATGTGGTGTACCAAATGAAACACCGTTAGTGTTAACAAAACATGATCAAAAGAACAAGAAAAAGCAAGCCCAACAAAAACATAGTGTTACTCAACATAGTGACTTCCTTGTGAAAAAACATTTATCTCCTCAAAAAGTCATGTTAGGACAGTTGTCAACGTTCAATAAAACCGTAACACTATCAAAAGCAACACAGACTCTTCAAGAGGTCCCTTTTGAAAAGGAAAAAAAGGAATTGGATAGTTCTAGTGAGGTTGAGGATGATGATGATGATGATGATAATGATGGTGACAATGACTATAATAATTATAAAGATAATATTTATAATGATTATGATGATGATAATGATAATGATGATAATGAAAAAGAAGAGGATGAGGGTTTAATGTCTATAAAACCATTGCGGCTTCCCCAGTTTTTAAGAACAAGAGTACCTGGAGAAAGTTGTAAAAGGATCTACAACAAGCGTTGTGTTTAAAATCTATATCAAACAATGGTAAAGAGATAAAAAGTTGTATTCAGTGTGTAACTATTGTAAAAAAAACTAAATGAATAAAAATATTGTATGGGTATTGGCTCTTTTTTTTCTTAATTGCTATCCCCATGTCCCACTATTAATACAATTGTTAACCATCAACAGTCTCTGACTATGTTCAGAAAGAGAGTGGCCTTAAACAATACACTATATCTATGGTTTGTGTACCGAGTATCATAATAATACAGTGCGGCCAAGCCATGTTAAGGCAATAGTTATGTCAGGTAAGGGATTCGAACCCTTGCTTCCTTATACAGAAATTTGATCTTAAGTCAAACACCTTAACCACTCGGCCAACCTGACAGTTACTAATTTAATTGGTCTTGAGGACTTGAGTGTTTACAAAACTTTTTCCAGTATACATTGGCTAAACCACTTGCTTGTTTTGAAATATAGATTTTGTTTTGTTTTACCATAACATTGCAGTTATGAGTCTTGTGAACTGGGTGTTCAATATAGGGTTAAAGGCATTTTAAAATCATTTTAGAAAAGCTCTTAGGTATCGTGTTATGGGATTTAGTAATGCATTACTGTTCGTTGACTAACATTTAGCGTTACACAACATTATTTTGGTGAACGTACATGTTGTTGTTTGAGTCTTTAGTCCTTTGACTGGTTTGATGCAGATCTCAGTGCCTATCTGTCCCGAGCTAATCGTTTCATCTCTATATAGCTACCACATCCTACATTCAAGGCTATCTGTTTAACATATTCTAACCTTTGTCTCCCCCTACAAGCTCTTGGGTTCAATTCCTAGCTTTAACACAAAATTTTAAAAGTGGTATGAGGACTAAAACAAGTATACTCAGTCTCGGGTGGTCCAAAATAAGTAGGGTTTGATTCACACCTCAACCATACAGCACCATTTTTTTATTTTATTTTTTTAATAATGATAGCCATTTGTTCATTTTCACATTTCACACATTACAATTTGTCAATTTTCCATTTGCATTTCTTTTAAATGTCAGTTTAAAGTTTTTGAATTTCATGATATGGAAACATGGATTTTCCAATTTGTTGTTTACACATTTTATTTTTATTTTGTTTATGTCAAAAGTTCATATTTGCGAAACATGATTTTTTCATTTTAAGATTTTGTAAATGGTGTTAATGTGAGTGCTTGGCCATTGCGATCGTACAGTCTGTCTATGTGTATGCAAAACATAGAGGTCTACTATTACTACTGCAGGTAAGGCTGTTTCTACTCTCTCTCTCTCTCTCTCTCTCTCTTTCTGTGTAGTCATACATTCACACAACCTTACCTGTCTTTGAGAACAAACACACAACCACTCTATTTATCCCTAAAAACATCATTGACATGCACACTCATCCCAAAGAACTTTAATTATACATTTAACATTTACCATTACAAAAATAAATGGTTTCCACTATTTACAAAAAATTAACTATTTACAATTACAAAAATAAATATTTACAAAATACTAAATCAATTAAATCTACTGGTTACAAAAGCCATGTCTCTAAACAATAAAATATAGAAATCACACCTCCTCCTCGTGGTTATAACCCCTTGCTAGGCTAATGCGTAGGTCATTCGTCTGCACACATTTGTTATCCATCAAGGCAAAAGTGCATTTTCTCTGTTCCGCAAGATACGAATTATAGTTGCTGGATTGTATCCGGCACCGTTTATGTGACATAGCTATACCAGTTCATGAAATCGCTAGGTAGTTCTCTACATATGGCTTCCTTACAGCTAGTGTGCGATAGGCAGCATTAACTGTATATCACACCCAGTCCACCTTTGTATTTGTAATCCAAGTAATAATTTGAAAAGAGACGAGTGTAATCGGTTTAAAACATTATCTCTGCTTTTTTTATATGTTTATGACATGCGTATTCACCTGAATTCAAACCCTAGTCCACTTTAGTGAAAGGCTAACAGCTTAACCACTGCGCCACCATGTCCTTTTTTCTTAGTTTGATTCGTTCTAGGACTTAGAGCTTGAAATCGAGTTAAAATCTCTAGTGTAAGTGGCACATGTGCTCGCCACTGCAGCACAAAATGGTTAGCTGGTAACATTAGACAACCGGAAATGATTGTATTTCTGTTAGCCAAGCATTTCTGTCATCTGCCTACAGTGTGAGCACTGTCAGCAAGACAGTTTAGTTTAGAACAAGTGTGTGTTTGTGTGTGTGTGTGTGTGTAGATTTTTAGCCTCAAGTATTTAACGCTTGTTGTGTGTAGCGACCATCTTGTCCCAGTAACCACTGAGCAAGTTTTAACAGTCAACCCATAAAAACAGTATAGGTTAGTTGTGTGTGTTTCATGTACTTGTGTGTGTGCATTAGCATCATGCACTAGCTTTACCTACCCTCTATAGGTAGAGCGTTATCCCTTTCCTTTCTGACATTACCAATGCCTACATTCAACCACAAGTTTTACACTTAAACCATTGGCTTGTTTTTGATTAAGTTTGGTTCGGTTTGGTTGGATTTGATTCAGCTTGGTTCAGTTTAGTTCAATGTAGTCACCATTTTGGATTTTAGCTATCCTATTTAACCAATCAATTAAAGATTGACTACTCTTATTTCTTGAATCGATTAATCAGATTTTGTATACACCATTTGTCATTTATTATCCCATACCTACAACCTATACCCTCTCTGTACTGCAGTTTGATCTGAAAACAAGTTCCAATGGTGAAAGATTTGTCAGTCACCATACATGTAGCCTACAATAATTCTTTCACTACCTAGCTATGTTTCATCACTCACTGTAAACATTTCACATGTCCATATCCGATTATAAGTTTATAAAATCTCAGGTCGATGACCTTGATGTATTGGGTATTTTTGGGTAAATTCATTAGCCATGGGAAAGGGTTGACCATTCTAAGTCCTATGACACCTCACATGTTGATATCCGATTATTAGTTTATAAATTCTCAGGTCAATGACCTTGCTGTTTTGAATTTTTGAGGTAAATTCATTGGTCATGGGAAAGGGTTAACCATTCGTAGTCCTATGACACCTCACTTGACCCTCTCTACTGATAAGTTTATAAAATCTTAGGTCAATGACCTTGCTGTTTTGGGTATTTTGGGTAAATTCGTTGGTCATGGAAAAGGGTTGGCCATCCTGAGTCTTGTGACACCTCACTTGTCCCTCTCTGATTATTAGTTAGCGAGATATTAACGAAAGTGCAGTTAGGCCCTTTTGACAAAAAATGAATAATACATTCAAAAACAGGGCGTCACCACAAGTCCAACGACCCCTCATACAAGTTCCTAGCTTTCTTAGTTCATCGACCCCTCATACAAGTTCCTAGCTTTCTTAGTTCATAAGATATTAAAAAGCCGATGACCTATTAGTTTTTGGATCTTTGGTTAATTTGTAAAAAAAAACGTATCTATAAATCATTATTCAAAAAGCCCGCCCTCTTACAAAAACCCCAATTGCGCATTCGTAAAAACAAAAAACAAAAATAATAAATCATAGCGGCATTCAGTTGTATGCATGCACTTTATGTGGAACGAGTTTAATTTCATATTGGCATACAAACTCCCACATATTGCACATGGAAAGCGACTTTTACCTAAAAATTATTATTTCACCCCCTAGTAGGGGTAGATTTTATTTTTGAGTGGAAATAAGCTATCCATAGGAAAGGGGTTGTCTGCCGGAGTAATTTGACTACTCGTACATGTCTCTAGCCTTATTCCCACCACTGCCAAAACAGGTTGTGACTTGTTAGCTCTTATCGTGCACGTGCACATGTGAACACCTGTGTGTTAGATCATATTACACATGAACTCGCATTTTCTCACGTATGAATCAAAACAGAATGTGACTTATTTCACAAGGAGAATGCTAATAATGACATCTCACACGTGTTCACATGTATTTCATCACTTTCCTTTCATATCGTTATTCCATTATAGTAGTGGGGGATTAGTGAACAACGTCAGTTCAACACACACACAAATGTAGTTAGGCCCTTTGACATAATTTAAATAAATGCATGGGCTAGTCCATAGGGACCAGTCCAAAGGGACTCATCCACAAGGACTCGTCCACAAGGACCTGTCAACAAGGACTCGACCACAAGGACTTGTCCACAAGGACTCGTCCACAAGGACTTGTCGACAAGGACTCGTCCACAAAGACTCGACAACAATGATCCCGCCAACAATGACCCGTCCACAAGGACCTGTCAACAAGGACTCGACCACAAGGACTTGTCCACAAGGACTCGTCCACACAGACTCGTCCACAATGACCTGTCCACAAGGACCTGTCCACAAGGACTTGTCCACAAGGACTCGTCCACAAGGACTCGACAACAATGACCCCGCCAACAATGACCCGTCAACAATAACCAATCCATAGGGATCCACTCCCCCACCCTCTTACAAAAGCCATGAGTGGGCATTCTAATTCATAGTGGCTTTCCACCGAACATATGCACTTTATATGGAACAACGTTTAAATCCATATCGGCATTCAAACTCTCACATGTTGCAATTGGTAACAGAGATTCTCTAAAAAATTCAATTTCACCCTCTAGTAGGGGTAGGTTTTATTTTTGGGGTTGAAATATGTTGTCCAATGGAAAGGGGGTGTCAGCCCGAGTTCAATGACACCTCGTACAAGTCTCTAGCCTGATTGGTTCGCGAGATATTGCCATTTTAGTATTCCAGCGGTGGCGGTGGCGGTGGGTGTAGAACCCCTCAAAACACACTACTGTGGGGGCAGTGAAGACAAAATTTCTGTGGCAGCCTGTAGTGACGGCAGAGTTGGCCCTAAGGCTGCCATACAGGTGGCCGATGGGACAGGGGCACTGTGTAGCTCGCTGATCTGGTCAGTGCAAGTTACGTGTTCTGCGTCATGTGTGTCAAAGGCCACTTCTGCTGGTGTCCCAGCTGACTGATCAATAAGCATGTTTTCATGTGACGTTTGCTGTGTCACAACATCCGAGTATTGGACACGTCGTTGTTGTGTAGGAGTTATACCGAGGGGAATCATTTCCTTTGGGCAGTTGATACGTAGATGTGTGTTAGCATTGCAAATTAAACAGGTCTGTTTCTTTCCATTATATGATATGTAGCCAGAATGGCCACCACACGTTTCAGTGGAGGGGATATCTTGTTTGATTTCCATAGTGACTGCACGTATTCCATCATACACCGGGAACTGATAAGCAGAAGACCATTGTTCTTTCCTGACGTCACTCACAGTGCCATATTTCGACAGGACGGATTTGAAAATTTCAGGGGGAACTTCGAGTGGGACATTAAATATACGCACTGTGGTAAAATTTGAATCTGCTGTGGAGAGCTTAACATTAGTCACTTCGCCTGAGTCATACTGAAATTTAATAAATAATAATAATGTTATTGGTTTTACGTCCCTTTTAACTACACTGGCTTTTAGAGACGCCGGGGTGCCGGAATTTTGCCCCGAAGGGGATCTTTAACGTGTCAGTAAATCTACTGACACGGCTCCCTCGCATTTGCGCACCCTCAAATGCCAGCTGACTGCGCCAGGTTTCGAACCTGCAACCTTGGGCTCAGCAATACTGAAATTTAATTGGAGCTTCAAAAGTATTTAGCAATTTTTGATAAGTAGATATGCTGATTACCTTGACGTACATGGTTCTTTCTTGCGCATTTAACTGGATGACTTCTACTTGGTCGACAGTCAACCGGAGGGTATCGCTAATCCAGCGCTGAATTTCTCCTGGTGTGGGGCGAGAACTCTGCCTGTCCCATTGACAGCGTACGGTGTTTTTCCTCTGGTATCCGGACATGATTTTCAGCGGGGTTTTCTGGGTTCCTGGATTTGTTGTCCTATCTGGAACACTACTTGAAAAAGTATTGTCCGAATGACACACGGATGGTCAGTACAACCGTGGAACTACCGGAAGCACCGGTATTAGGAAACGTACACTCTTCCAATGCGGTCACACAGCGCGCACACACGCACCTCACTCGGCCACGACTAGTGACCAACTACTGGCCTCGCACCCACCGTGGCAAGCAAGGAACTCAATGATCACCGCCTTTGTTCATTGCCCATAAATACAGCTCATTTAATTACTAGAGCAATCCATTGAGTACTTGGCTTTGTGATGCTCTTGTGTCGTATTTCTCTACCTTCTGATATCCTAAAACCTTCAATATCCTATTATTTTCTTGGTATATCTCACTGCCACACTATCCCGAGTGATTCAGTAGCCCCTTCCAATATCGTTTGCTACAACCCAACTAGCACGTGTTGTCAGAAAGGTCGATATCTCTCTGCTCACATCCCGTATGGTACTAATGCACTGCAATCATGTCTCGCAAGCGATACTAAACCCTATTATTTTACCCTCGATGTGACTACAGACTAATCTATGAACACCCCTTATCAATCCCCTTAACAACATGGTCGGGGATGATATGCGATGAAATTCCACGTGTCTGGTGGTCTCTACGGCCGGATGCCCATCCTGATGCCAACCTCACGAGAGGAGTTAATGAGAGATAATGATGATAATAATAATATCGTATGGCCTCGAGTGCCGGGTGCAGTCTTTGTTATTTGACACCCAAAGGGTAGCTTGCATGTCGAATTTCGTTGTCCTTGAAGCACTATGAAAGTCAAGGAGGTTAGATATCTAAGCTCCTTGAACTCTATAGCGCCTTCTAGTAGAGAAATTTTTCCGTTATGAACACGGCCTACTGAATTCAAATGGGTTCTTTGACATGTCAACATCGTATGACATGGTGTCGTAATTTTTTCCGCCTTTCAAAAATCACTTACCACGGCCAGGAGCGAACCTGCAAGCTTAGGGTTAGTAGACCGACACGTTAACCACTCACCCACCGTGGCAAGTTAATGAGAGATGAAATTAATGAAGATGAATGGAAGTTAAATTTCATGTAGTTCCAACTTTGGCTACCAGATGGCACTGTCAACACCCAGCGTTGAACGTTGGAACTTGGTAGAGCGTTTCTGACCAAATCGTCGTCGACCGATACTCGTATCTGAGTTTACGTTTTTCGCCTGCAGTTCCATAATCCTTAGTCCAGACGATGGAGGCTGGAGGACGTGGTAGTGTTTGACGTATCTTCTCCCTCTGTCGAATTTCCTCTTCCTGTCTACGACGTCCCTGCTCAAACTGTGCAACTGCGGCTGAGATGGTAGCATGCCAGCGAGTGCGATCCAGTGCAAGAGTATGCCAAGTATCTGGGGTTATCTCTACTCTTCTCTTACTATGCTTAAGTTGGTCTTTATATAGTTTTAAAAGAGCACCACACGGACTCTTGCCAGTGTTGATTTCACCATACTGAATTTGCCGAGGGAGTCTGTTGTTACTCATACGATGGATATGGCCTGCCCATCAAAGCCGATGACCTAAAATGGTGGCTTCAATACTGTTTAGCATTGCTCTCAAGGACTGCTATATTAGTTATATAGTCATCCCCTTTGATGTTCAGGATGGATCTAATTTTCTGTTGATGAAAGCATTCCAGGTTCTTGATGTCCCGGCGATATAGGGTCCAGGTTTTACATCCGTAGAGTAACGTAGAAATAACAACAGCTTGGTACACCAAATAACCTACAAATTCAGCTACACACAACCAATGTTAATGGTAGGTTCATTTACATGCCATAAATCTATGACATGGGCCCACCGGCTTTACTACCCCTCCGAAGGAATACTGAAGGATTTTATCACTCTTAAAAATTCGACGACTTTGACCGGGTTTGAACCTGTGACTTTGGGCATAGCAGTTCACCATGCTACCGACTACACCTCTGAAGCCGCTTGTGATTACAGACTAACACGAGGGGAACATAATAGTGTTCAGTATCGTTTTCGAGATATTCTTGCAGAGCATTAGTACCATATGAGATGCAAGCAGAGAAATATCGACCTTCCTGACAACACGCGTTAGTTGGGTCCCAGCAAATGATCATAGAAGGGGCTGCTGAATCATCCTGTATAGTGTGTTTGTGGAATTAGTGGCTTATTTCTCTCGATAAAAGATTGGTTTTTTGAAAATTTAATAAAACAGACGCCCTTCCAAAATTAGTAATTGCGTAATTTCCCCATCACAGTGGAGATGATACCGAAGGTAAAAGTATATAGGCCTATATATAACAAGTAGTTCCGTGGAGAACTATACAGCCTATTTTCATATATCCTACTTACGTAAATTGCCTCTATCAACATACCAAATTTCAGTTTGATTGCTGTAATAGATTCGTAGATATTGAGAACTGACTAAATATTGCGGAAGGTCGCCATGTTGGATTTTTATATATTTAGGTCTTGGATAATGTACTGTTAAATGAAGATTATTGTGTACGTGTAGTATTCAAACTTCAATCGCATGATTTGGACACAAGAAGTAAAAACGAGATTTTAAAATTTCGCACAGCTGCCATCTTGTGGATATGGAAACAATTGATCTAAATTAGATGCCACTGCATTACAATGTGTATAAAATTATGCTGTACCAAATTTCATTGCGTTTGGATCATTAAATCGCAAGAAAGGTCTATTTAAAATTTTCAAATTCGCTTGACCACCATATTCGTTTTGTAGTTTACCGGTTTTTGAAAGTCTCATAGATGAACTTGCAGTGGTGCCCTTTATCTCAGTACAAAAGTCCAGGGTGATACCGCTAATAGTTTTAGAGATATAGAATGCCGGTGAAATATTTCGCACAGCCGCCATCTTGAAGTTATGTAAACAATTGAACGAAGTTTGATGTCGGTGCATTACAATGTGTATAAACATACAGTATAATGTACCAAGTTTTATTGCGTTTGATTGGTTAAATCGCGAGAAACGTCTATTTCAAAGTCGCAAATTCGCTTGGCCACCATGTTGATTTTGTAGTTACCAGGTTTTCAAAAGTCACATAAGTGAACTTCTAGTAATTCCTTTTATCACCGTAAAATATTCCAGGGTGGTAACGATAATAGTTTCGGAGATATTGTATGCTGGTGAAATATTTCGCACAGCCGCCATGTTGGATTGGTGAGTCGTAACAAAATTTGAATGGACGGTCGGGGTCGTCCGGAATAGTGCTATTAACTTACCAAGTTTCAGTGAAATCGCTCCTGCCGTTTAAAATTATTAGGGGGGAAACACACCATCACACACGGACACACAGACAAACACACGGATGAGAGGTGATCTCATCAGCCTACTTTTTCAAAAATGAAAATAGGCTAAAAACAATGTGTAACCAAAAGCACTCCCAGAAACAAAATTACAACGCCAACACTTTCTTTGATTGAAAAAGCAATGCATGCCGGGTACAGCTTGCAATTAATCAGTTTTCGTGTTATCTATGGAAAAGGTAAAACAAAAGTTGGAAATGGGCATGGGTAATATAGGAGTCACTTAGTTGGGCATATTCCTGTGTTGACCAACTGAAGAGTGATTCTCTCATTAGATGGTTCAAAATGGATATTAGTAACGTGCAAAGAATTCAGTCCACAGTTCATTTTGTGGAAGTACCTCATTAACAGCTCGCAATCCCCACGTACGGCAACTAAGTAAAGCGCGTGGTATGTTCACCAAAAGAAGCTAACGACGCGTTAGTATAAAATGTTCGCCATTATCAGGGCGTGGCGGGTACATAACTGCACACATCCAGTATGATCTCAGAGTTAATGGTGTCTCTAAACTGGGATTTACCGAGCGATTATTGCACTCCCAGAGATTGTGTGTGGGGCATTACCTTGATAGCCTTCCCCATGTAATCTCAGCACTTGAACTTAATACACTTTTATTGCGCTATCTGAAAAAACACATTAAGTGACGTATAGTTCCAATATTACCTCCTCTTACTGTTAACACAGGATACGGAATGAAACGAGGAAACACGGTTAAACAGAACTGGAATCTGTCTAATTATCCCAGTGGGTTTATGAAAACATTGACAGTTATTACGAGGAAATAAGACGAACAAATATTGATTACATTCAGCCCATCAACACGAATGCATGCCTAACTAGTTCGTCGTACCGCCATTGCGTTCTAAGGAGAGTGGCAACAGGGGTTAGCTTAGTTGTTGTTAGTGCCTCTCAATTATTTTTAGGCTAGATTGTCATTCTTTTTCCTTCATGCATTTTGCTAACTGCTTGATACTAGCCTTGTCTTTATTAAAAAAACGAAAAACAAACATCTAAAAGATGAGATCCACGCCGTGTTTTATTTAATACACTTCAGTTGCCCAGCATCATGGGTATATTAAACATTTTTGGTCCTTCTGCGGTCAGGATGTTCATTTCATATGAGAAATAGAGACTCATTTCATCATATGCGTAACCAACACGACAACAGTAGTCTGATGTGCAACTGGTTACGCCTTCAAAACAGGGCAACATTAATATGGTGCATAGGAGCCAAGGCTTCTTATCACATCATTAGTTTACATCATTCTGAACACGAAGGATTCAGGAAAATCTGTAAGCAGTACTATACACGTCAGAATTTTTTCCCTATACATTATTTAACCTTAAAATGGATGAAATTTCGAAGCTAGTTAAACAAAGAGCAGTGATAAAGGACAGAATCACAGGAAGAAGTAATGTCGTAGAATCATTCAATAGTGAGCATTCAATACATGAAATCAGAGTTCGTTATGACACATTGTTAGAGTTACAAAAGTAAATATGACACAGTTCAATCTCAGTTGGAATTAGAGGATGAAATCATAGATTAACAAGGGACAGAGAAAAGTTAGAGTTGAAAACATTCAGTTTAAAGCAGTGGTTCTGAACCCGTAGAAGTCTGCGGACTACTCGGCATGAAATTGAATCATGTACGGACACATCCCCCCTCCCCCCAATACAACATATCAGTTGTAACCCTTTCTCAATAACACTTATTTTAAAGATATTTCAATTCAAAACCTGATAGTCATCGACACGGATACATTCGGACGATTCTCGTTCAACGCACATCGTTTTCTAAATCCCTATTCATTGGCCACTTTTTTATACGTGCTGGTGGACCTTTTCCTCCCGCGGACCACTCCCGAGGCACTAGCGGACCACCGGTTAAGAACCATTGGTTTAAAGGCTAGGATGCAAAAATCATATGTTATCCATCACAAGGTGACGTCAAAAGTGAACCCAATAGCATTTCTTATTTATGTGAAATATTGTGTGACATTAGCACGCACCCCAGAATTTAACATTAGTAGGAAGAAGTAGCGGAGCAGAGAAGACGTCACGACTTTGCAGTCACATGCATGAGAAAAATGAATATATGCTAAGTAATGCCATCAATACATTTTTGATAACATAGTAAAAGGGATAAATCAAGAGGGGAATTTAATGAAGAAATTGGGAAAAGGATGAAAATGTCGTACGTCAACATGTCAAGAAATTGGTATCTAATTTTACTATGTAGTGTGACTACAATGCTATTAGAGCGCTCCGTCATCTGAGAGCGAGGCGTAATGGCAAGGTCGTTGAAAGAGAGGTGTTCACTTCTTATTGACCATCGATGGGAACAGCAAGTTTCTTTCACCGAAAGGAAACTTCAATCCCTGTCTCTTCTTCCTCTTTAACTCATTAGCGAAGTTTGTTTTTAGCCAACGAGTGTATAACTTCTAAGTTTATTGCTGTTCACGGCCTGCTTGATTAAACCAAAGAATATACAAATACCGCCTCAATGATTATCTTGCAATGAGTGTTGTACAGCCCTTAAACATAACGATTCGTTTG
Source organism: Meconema thalassinum (assembly GCA_946902985.2). Taxonomy (NCBI): domain Eukaryota; kingdom Metazoa; phylum Arthropoda; class Insecta; order Orthoptera; family Tettigoniidae; genus Meconema; species Meconema thalassinum. The sequence continues at coordinate 29,973,527 of OX336394.1, forward strand.
CTAATGCCAATCGGCGAATGTGCTGGTGAAACTCCAACGGGTGATAATTAACGAGGCATTTACTGACGGTCTGTTAACGCTGTGTTGGTGAACCCGGCCCACTTATCTATATGTGAATAAGTTATTATTTGAACAGCGGGATGATGTTTCGTTCGTATGTGAACATCATCAGGTCCATTCCAATGAAACGAATCATATGGTATAGGCTACATGACAGCACACTTGCTCTACCAAACACTAGCATTTTATTAGCCTATGGGAATTCATGGTGACCAACTGAAACTCATTAATCCATTCGTAATATGACAACGACGAAAATGACTTCAAAACTTCTTTTGTTTAGTTATTTAATGATTTAATGATTTTCGATCGGTCAACAAAATAGTACCCAATTGTAATAGGAGTTTCCTAATCCTGAAAAAAGTTACATGATATAAAATAATAAATATGGATGATCAGTTTCGATTATCAGTCTAACACACAGCTCAAGGAGCCAATAAAATAATGATTTTATTGTTATAACCGTGGCTGTCTGAAACGTTTTACAACAATTATATACATTTCCAAGCAAGCATACACATTTTTCTATTATTATAGGAATGAATGAACGTTTCATTTGTTGAACTAGGTGTCAAACATTCAGATACAAAATAAATCTCACTCGACCCCTTTGCGCCTTTAATTATTCTTAAAAATAAAGTTAAATATTTTTTGAGTCTTCTCAAAATACAAAATGTTTTCTTTTTCTTTGTCGTGTGACCTCCTGAGAGTCCGATTGCAGGTTTTTCTAGTCGTCGCCCGTGGCCGACCTGCGCGTCCGGATGAGAGATGGAATGGATGAAGATGACTGTAACTGGGCAAGGATGTGGAAGGAAGCGGCCGTGGACTGTCAGATGGTACCGTCACAGCATTTGCTTGGTCTTGAAAATGGGGAAACCACGGAAACCCATTTCAAGGACAGCCGACGGTGGGGCTCAAACCCAGGCGTCTACCAAGTCAGCAGAGAGCTTGGCCCCATGACCAAACGCTGTGCTTTAGCCAACGTAACCACTGCTGTCGGTAAAATGAAATAATAAGGCATAATTAACTAATTATGTGGATGTAGCTGGGAAATGACGCCTAGCATTTTATGGACACGTCTACAGGATGCATCCCACCAGATTGCATCGGTCACTGGCAAAAGCGGAAGACCAAGTAACCATCGTTGTAGGAAGTGAGCAAAGATCTGCAAGAACTTGGACGGATCGAAAGAGACTTAAAAGACTAGACATCTCTCAGGAAGATGCTTCAGCAAATGAGGTTCCAGAGCAAACCACCATGAAAGAAGACAGGTGCCCTCTGGACCCAGGAGAGGAGGGAACAACACAGCCAGGTGATGTTGTAATCTTTCAATTCTAGCCACAAGATGGCTTCACCCAGAGAAGCCATTTGTAACTTTGAAGATACAAAAATTAAATAAAAATGAATATTCTGCCTCATAAATGGCCTTTCTTTAAAATTTAAACAAACTGACATAATTAGTACTGTAATTGAACAAATCCACCTTATCGAAACTCTTCTCATCTCCGGGCGTGTGCAGATATTCTGAAAGGACTGGCTCGTACATAGGCCTTACCAAAACCTCCCATAAATTAATAAAGATGAAGGAAGGTTTACATGCATCTAACTAAAAAGAAACTATCCAATTTAAATTTACTTTGTATTCTGAAGCTGCATCATGCAAGAAATTGATTAATATAAGAAAAAGAGTGACACACAAAAATGCAATTAAAACTATATAATATAATAATATAATAATAATAATAATAATAATAATATTTAGGCCTTTAAAGATTTATTATTTGTTTTCACATTACCGGTAATGCCGTCGTCTGCCGTATATTTCTAGTTTCGTCACCACTTTGAAGCTGGTCAGCCATGCCATTATGGTTTACCGCCATGAAGGTCTTCTTCAACTTAGCACAGTTATTAGGCCTACTGTCATTGTGGCATAACAGCCAGAACCCAATCACCTGGTGCCCTCCATACTAAAACAAATCGGAGTCTTCAAGCTTTTTTCTTTCCGTATAAACACGAAGCACTCAGCTCACGACAGACACGCACCAGTCATCTCAATGTCCAGAGAGACAATCCCTTCCGCAGTGCATCCAGTAGCTTGCTACCACACGTCTGAAACCCACAGCTCCTTCTAGGAAGTCTTATTGTCATACGCCTGCTTGTCCATTCCACTCCTAGCAAGGCCCCCTGGCTGCTTCCTCCTCACCCTCCCCGGGGTAAGCGAGCATACCTGCTCGAGACAATAGTGTCCATAAATGCTGCCTCCTGTACGTGTGACCAAAACATGAACCTGACTCCTGGTTCAGTGGTCCGAACAATATTAATAAACTTTCTTAGACAACATATGATTAGAGCTAGCTTCAGAATCTCGTCAAAAGTGACCTAGAATACATTGAATAATTAATAATAAAAAGTATTCGTATATGATAATAGTAATAATAATAATAATAATAATGACACTGCGTCTACTGCAGACGTGTCCAATGCAATTGAACACGTTGCCAACACGATAACATGATATAAAGAAATAATAAACCCACTAGCCTACATTAAAACTGTCATGGGGGACTCATAAAATATAGGTTACAGAACGCCCCCTTGCTTTTCATTCATTTGGTCCTATACCATAGAATAAAAAGCAATCCTTTTAGGCATGACTTCCCTTCCAAAATCCTAACTCCTTCCTCCCACAAATATATACACAATCAACAGGGCTACTAGGATATGTACATCCTCAGATTGGAAATATTGTAAATCCCTAGCACCCTGCCGTCCTTTGTAAGGAGCTCGTACGCACAGGCCCCTAATTTCCGTGCAATTTCATACGGTCCTTCATACAAATGAAAAAATTTACTCAGCAATTTCTGGTCTGCGGACGAGACATGAGGCACCCTCAAAAGCACAAGGTCACCTACATCTAACTTATCTCCTGCCCGCTTCCCTTGCTGCTTCTGCCGTTTCTTACTGGCCTTACATAAATGTTCCCCAGCTAACCTGATACTTAAATCTCTAGGTACGGCCTCCCCTGTCCTCAAACCCAAAATCATGGCAAGTTCGCTGACAGGCTTCCTGCCCAGCTGGACTTCTATGGGAGTGCGACCCGTGCTCTCGTGTTTAGTTACATTGAGCCAACGCTCAACGTCCTCAAGCATCGAAAACCAGGCATTATGTCGCTCACTCACATAGGTCCTAAACATGCGCCCTAGTTCTCTCATTACTCTCTCAGACATGTTTCCTTGGGGATACCTAATATAGGAATACGTACACTGTATTCCCAGTTCACTCAACTTGGACCTCCATATCTTCGAGGTGAACTGAGAACCGTGGTCTGAGAGTATTCGGAGTGGCTTACCAAACTCCGGAACATATTTCCCCAGTATGCAATTTACACAACCCCTCCCCGTGGCCTGTCTTAGAGGGTAGAGCTTAACATACTTAGAAAAGGAATCACCCAGAAAAGAGCGAAGTTGTTTGACGTTACGTGGTGTCCGAGTGTTGATTATGTTGTCTAATTTCGACCCTTCTGGCGTAACCCCCTGTGGTGTAATAGTGTGGCCTAAAAACGTGATCTGTTGTGCACAAAAGGTCGCCTTCTTAAGTTTCACTGTGAACCCGGCCCGATGCAACTTTCCCAAAACGATTCTAAGGTGTTCCATGTGTTCCCCAAATGTACGTGATGCGATGACTAAGTCATCGATGTAACTGGCTGTGAAATCCCCTGTGTCGTGTCCCAGAGCGATGTTAAGTGCGCGAATGAGCCCAGCTGACGATGTTTTCATACCAAAAGGAATCCGTGTAAATTGTAACAGCTGGTTTTTGTAACAAAAAGCCGTGAATTGCCTATCCTCCTTCCGTAGGGGTACCTGCCAAAAACTAGCACTCAAATCTAATGTGGACAGCCATTCTTTACCCCCAAATCTCTGAACTAAATCCTCAGTAGTTTCCGGTCGCTGATGATCAGGCGCAATGCGTTTATTAGCTTGTCTTGCATCCAAACATAGCCTAACTGACCCATCCTTCTTAATCACTACTACCAACGGATTGACATACTGGCTCCTACTGAATTCGATCACCTCATCGTTTAGCATCTGCGAAATGACATCATCTACTGCTTTGACATGGGCGTGTGGTATCGGGTATCTAACACCATTAAAACTAGACCTATCGGTGATCTCGAAACTATGCTCGTACTCATGTGTCCTACCAGGTTTGTCAGAGAACACCTCACTGTGCTCTCTCAAGACTTCTAACAACTGAGCCTTCTGCTCTACCTCCAACATGGTATCTTCCACAACACTTGAAAATTCGCCTTCACGATCCTCTTCCACTACCATACTACAACTTTGAATATCCTCTGATACCATGTCGCTACTAACCTCACTGACTTCTTCCTCTTCATTTAAAACCTGGACACACACTGATATACTCACAAAAGTTCCCGAGTCCACCTGATAACTCAGACTAATCGTATCAAAATTCTCACCCCACTTGAATCTCACCTTAGATTCGCCGTAATCAAGCTTACACATCTGACTGCTTAACCAATCCGCACCCAATATGATAGGATACACTAAATTCGCGACCACTAGAAAACTCTGACGACCACATTTCTCATCAATGTACATAGGTGCGACAACCTGTCTACGCACTCTCTGTGACTTAGTCCCAACAGCAGACAATATAAATATATTGGACACAGGAATCTCCTCTATGACTTCTCCTTTACTCTTAACCTCATCATAAAAGCCTGCCTTAATGCAAGAACACATGCTCCCTGAGTCCAATAAGGCATCGACGACTTGACCCCATATCTTCACCTTAATCACAGGACTGATCAACGTAGGCTCACATCTCTCCTGCATAACCTCAACCTGGTCATCTAACAATTCCTTTCTAACATCAAGGTCGTATTCTATCTTCTTCAACACATGAACTGGAATACTGGGATGGGACCCTCTATCTGACCGTCTTAAAGAGCCCTGTTCCCGTTTAAATTACTCGGCTGTGCTGGCTGTCTCTCTTCTTCACGCCCCCTATTCTCTAACTGCCTTTGTTCCCCAGGTCCCCGATTTTCTGCCTGCCTCTGTTCTCCGCGCCCCCTATTCCGAAAATTCCCTTGGTCACCCCTATCCCTATTTACAAAATTTCCTCTATCATTCCTCACAGAGTTACCTGGCCTATCAATATTCCTACGCTCATAATGCCTATTCCCTTCCTCCTGATACCCCTGATCGTAATTTCCTTCCCTTCCCTGTTCTTGCCGTTTGCCTCCCATTCTACCCAAAGTATCAAACCTTTCTAACACACGTTCCATGTCCTTAATCGTATTTACATCCTGCATGACTACGGACATCTTCACCTCATCAGAAAAATGACGGGCCATACGCCTAACAATATCACCTTCAGAAGAACTAGTGTCTAAATTCTGACTGATAAGGACATGTGTGAGGAAATACTCCGTCATGCTCACCCCCTGATTCGACTGATACCTCCCAAAAGAAATCTTGTCTCTTTCTCTTCCTTTAGTCTGTTCGTTCCAGAACTTTCCCTCAAACTTCTGCTTAAAATCTTCCAATCCCTGAAAACCTCCCCTAAAAACTTGATACCAAGATTTAGCCTCCCCCACAAAAGCTAATGATATGATTTCCTCAACAATATCCCAGTCTAAAGTGCCATCTTCTAACCCTTTCGAAAACCTCTTCTGAACAACTTTAACAAACTCCATAGGGTTAAACTGCCTTCCACTAAATTTAGGTAAGTCAGATTCCCGATAGAAGTTACTATGTCCTACAGAGTGATTACAATTTTCCTTATTTGACTTGGCCTGATTCAGCTCTCTTCTTAATTTCAAATTTTCGCTCTCATTAAAGGATTTCAGTTCACTAATCTCCGTTTTTACACTCTTATCTACCATCGTTACTCTGGCTGAAGAAACCGCTAGCTCCTGTTCGAAAAACACCTGCTTATTTCTAATCTCAGTTATATCCTTCATTTCTTCCTCTACAACTATCAACTTCTCACTAACTTCTTTCTTGACAATGGCTACCTCATTACTCACCTCGCCTATCTGCTTATCAACAGTATCCATAATGCCCTGCCTCTGTAAGCTCATCTTCTCCTCAACTTGATCGAATCTTTTATCTACCATCTCAATTCTACTAGCAATTTCCTGACGAATTTCCTTATAGCCTTTACTCATACTCTCTACAATCTTATTAATTTTGCTCTCTAAATCCGTACTTTGAATGTCTATCTTAGTACTAAATTCACTGCTTTGATTATTAATTTGAGTACTTAAATCACTACTCTGAGTATCCATTTTATTACTTAAATCACTTAGTTTACTACTGAATTTAGACATCATCTGCTCCATTAACTTGATCATCTGTGAGTTTTCCCCCAGCCCTACATTTTCCTCCTCACTATTCTCTCCCATTCCTAACTCCTTGCTAGTTGCAACATCATCTTTCTCGGCCCCCTCACGTCCCTCCAACGTACCAGAAATCACATCCTTATCTGCCATTTTACTAAGAACTACTCTCGAATTTGTGGAATCTGACCGCTTATTGGTCTGCCTGTTTGACTGACTCCTGCCTCTTCTAGAATGACCAAGAGTGCTTCTGTCAACACTTCTAGATCTCAACTTTAATAAATCAGGCTCACTCTTATTATTTAGCATACCCTCCAAAATCACTGAACATATATATACCCTTCCTAAAATACCCGATCAGATTTCACAAATTACCTGTGCGTACTGCCATACTATGCACCAGCCAGCCTTATTCACACTCCATAGTTGGGCGCCATTTGTAATCTTTCAATTCTAGCCACAAGATGGCTTCACCCAGAGAAGCCATTCGTAACTTTGAAGATACAAAAATTAAATAAAAATGAATATTCTGCCTCATAAATGGCCTTTCTTTAAAATTTAAACAAACTGACATAATTAGTACTGTAATTGAACAAATCCACCTTATCGAAACTCTTCTCATCTCCGGGCGTGTGCAGATATTCTGAAAGGACTGGCTCGTACATAGGCCTTACCAAAACCTCCTATAAATTAATAAAGATGAAGGAAGGTTTACATGCATCTAACTAAAAAGAAACTATCCAATTTAAATTTACTTTGTATTCTGAAGCTGCATCATGCAAGAAATTGATTAATATAAGAAAAAGAGTGACACACAAAAATGCAATTAAAACTATATAATATAATAATATAATAATAATAATAATAATAATAATATTTAGGCCTTTAAAGATTTATTATTTGTTTTCACATTACCGGTAATGCCGTCGTCTGCCGTATATTTCTAGTTTCGTCACCACTTTGAAGCTGGTCAGCCATGCCATTATGGTTTACCGCCATGAAGGTCTTCTTCAACTTAGCACAGTTATTAGGCCTACTGTCATTGTGGCATAACAGCCAGAACCCAATCACCTGGTGCCCTCCATACTAAAACAAATCGGAGTCTTCAAGCTTTTTTCTTTCCGTATAAACACGAAGCACTCAGCTCACGACAGACACGCACCAGTCATCTCAATGTCCAGAGAGACAATCCCTTCCGCAGTGCATCCAGTAGCTTGCTACCACACGTCTGAAACCCACAGCTCCTTCTAGGAAGTCTTATTGTCATACGCCTGCTTGTCCATTCCACTCCTAGCAAGGCCCCCTGGCTGCTTCCTCCTCACCCTCCCCGGGGTAAGCGAGCATACCTGCTCGAGACAATAGTGTCCATAAATGCTGCCTCCTGTACGTGTGACCAAAACATGAACCTGACTCCTGGTTCAGTGGTCCGAACAATATTAATAAACTTTCTTAGACAACATATGATTAGAGCTAGCTTCAGAATCTCGTCAAAAGTGACCTAGAATACATTGAATAATTAATAATAAAAAGTATTCGTATATGATAATAGTAATAATAATAATAATAATAATGACACTGCGTCTACTGCAGACGTGTCCAATGCAATTGAACACGTTGCCAACACGATAACATGATATAAAGAAATAATAAACCCACTAGCCTACATTAAAACTGTCATGGGGGACTCATAAAATATAGGTTACAATGTATAACTACTGGGCAATCATCAAAGCTCAGAGCAAATGTAAGAGTTGCATGTCATGGTCCTTAGATGGCCTATACGAAACAAGAAGAAGAATGTGGAGAGTCAGATTCGTTTTATAGATGAAGGTTTAACACACATATTAAAACATTAAAAGTCAAAAAATTCCTATCAACATGGGAAACGATGAATATCAGCTCAAAGCAAGAACCAAACTTGAACACATGGATAAAAATCGTTACGATTTAAATTTTGAAAATTTTCAACACAGCTTCTAATAGCAAAATGTGTGTTTCCTTGGAAATAAAAAACGTAGCTTGTAGTTTAACATGATCGTTAATCTTGAGATCATGAGCCACGGGACCTCCTTTTTACGTGGAATCCGAACCACAGGACATGGCATTTCACTTCGAAAATATCACATGCATTGCCCGGCAATCGAACCCGGTCCACCTTGGTGAGAGGCCAACAGCTTGACCACGCCCTTGGAAATATTTATAATTGTTGCGCAAGAATTATGGCATGCTCAATCACAATATTAAAACCACTATTGTTTCGGCTGCTTTACATGTAGAGCGATTCAACGCGGAACTGTAGAATGGGTTGCCTACCCACCTGCAATCGGCTTGAAATCTGTTCGCAGCGCGCTAGCGACGGGCTTGAGTTCGATTTCACTGATTGCCGCCTTCTTATGCAGCATTGCAAAGTATTTTGCTCCTTCAAAATGTACTTACACAGGCTTCGCAATAAGTTTTTACGATTTCTGTTTCAGAACTTGTTATTTTACGCTTCTGTTAATGACTTTTGCAGAGCATTTCTCGACCTGACGTATCCCCAAATGAAGAAATCCAGGACGGCCAGATCCGATGAACGAGGTGGGAATTCTATAAAGCCGCCAATTCCTATCCACCGGCCAGGAAACAACAGTTTAAAACTTCTCTCGCCAGTCTGGAGGAGCGCGCTGGATGACCATCTTGTTGAAAGAGCATGTTGTTCAACTCCGCCGTTGTAAAATCATCCAAGATGTCCTGGAGTATGAAGTGAGACTAAACTGCCTGTGTTCGTCGTTCTATCATTTTACATTGTTACAGGTAAATAGTTCTGAAATAGAAATCATTGAAACTTATTCTTAATTAAACTCTATTTTGTAACAAATCATTTCGAAATTGTACTCGAATCTCTTTTTGTGGTATTGGGTTAAAACGCAATAAATTGTGTGGTAAATAATATAAAACACAAAAATGCATTGTGTTGTAGTAAACTATGTTGTAAAATAAAATTTCATTTCATAGAAATGCTCTGCAAAAGCCATTAACAGAAGCGTAAAATAACTTGTTCTGAAATAGAAATAATTCAAACTTATTGTGAATCCTGTGTGAATATATTTTGAAAGAGCAAAATACTTTGCAATGCTGCATAAGAAGGCTGCAATCAGTGAAATCGAACTCAGCCCCATCGTTAGCGCGCTGCGAGCAGATTTCAAGCCAATTGCGGGTGGATAGGCAACCCATATGGCAGTTCCGTGTTGAATCGGAACAGGCTGTACATGTTTCCCCTTAATTCTATGTCTACAAGTATGTTGGATGGTATTTACAATATTAGTTGCAGCAGCAGTTGAACTAACACAACTTATCTAGATTTGTTAGTTATATCTGATGTTTGCTTGTTTGTTAAGATGTAATTAGTGGAGTAGAGTTCGCTTCCTTGGTGTGTGATATTAATTGGTCAGGTTAAAGTGCATTGTGAACTTAGCTGACTGTTCGAGCGATGTGTGATCCACTCTCGTGCAGCCACTGACGCCTGCACAGTGAAACTAAATAAGTGTTTATATTGTATATGCAATTACCTATATTTGTAGACATAGCCTAGATCAGGGGTCACAGGATGTGTCTTGGGGGGGGGGGGGGGGGGTTGGCGAGATACGGAGAAAAAGTTAAAAAAATTAGTTATTGCTGTAGATCTATTTATTAAAAAAGAACACACTCACATTGTATTTGACTTTTACGTTTTTTATTCTATTAATGAGAAATTTGAGCGTGTTTAGAATTAACTAATTTTGGAATGATTTTTGTAACACACAAAACAATGTCATTTTCCAGTGTCAAACGATTTCTTGATTTGGTTTTTAAATTTACCATTACGGAGAATCCTTGTTCACAGTTGTAAGATGTAGAAAATGGTATCACAGTTTTTAACGCTGTTATGGACAGTTCTGGTTGATCCTTTTTAATCTAAAATTTGTCGGCAGGAGCATTGTTAAAAGGATCGTTTCACTGACTGATCACTTGAAATCTCTAATGTTAAAACTTGGGGGGTTGGTAAAATACTCAGCCTAAAGAGGAGGTCTCAGTGTCTAAAAGGTTGAGACCCCTCGCCTAGATTAAATAGTGTAAGTGTAAAGGATTTGATGATGATCGCTTGACGATCGAAACTGGTCTTCCAAGTGCATTTATTAATGTCATGTTATTTTTTCAGACTTAGGAAACACCCATTGCAATTGAGTACAAGCGCATTGACCGACTGCAAATCATTAAATTTCGATTACCAAGGCAATTTATTATGTCAATTCTTAAGTATAACTGAGATACAATTTCAATAGCCATTGAATTTTTAACAAGGAGTTCCGTAAAGAACTCAAGACTATTTTCATATATCCTACTTATGTTAATTGCCACTTTGAACACAAAAATTCAGTTTGATTCCTGTAATAGATTCGTAGATATTGTGAACCGTCTAAATATTTCGGATAGTCGCCATGTTGGATTTTTATATTATGTATGTCTTAGAGTTATGTACTGTTACATGAAGATTATTGTGTAGGTATGGTATTGAAAGTTCAATCACATGACTAGGACACAAGACGATTTTCATAAATGAAAATAATATTACACTATTTATTTAATGAATGCTGAATAAATATAGTTGATATTAACTTGCAAAAAGGTACTATGAATGAAAATAATGTCTGGTATTATTTTGTGATAGACTCTCGGAGTCCGAATCGAGATATACGACTTTAAGAACGTGAAGTAACAAAAAGCGCTTCAAAACAGAATATACGCCCTTCTCAAGCAGAGATGTGCATTTAAACAGGCAAAGGATAAAATAAGATGTATTGCGCTAAAATAACCAAAATATGCCTAAATATGCAAAAATTCCTCACTTTGTAGTGTTACCGCGATGTGGTATTGGTTAATTTCCCGTCAAGTAGCACTGAGCTGCCGATGCTGCAGCTCAATTAAGTCCAGGTCCACTCTCTGATAGACGGCACGGATATGCAAGGAATGTTAGCAATGCGCCTCTCACGGGATGTGAACCAAGACTTGCTATTGATCGGCCGTGCCTAAGGCAGCCTGGCACTCCTCGCCGTACCACCTCGTGACCAGCTGCACGCAAACACGCGAGCTCACCTGTAGAGTGGGCTGCATCTTACGGTTCCCAAGGGGACTACGATGTTTGTAGCCAGGGGCCCCAATAACTCTCCGTTAGCCGCGGTGGCTACTGTACCTTGTATCAGCAACAATTGTGAATCGCTCACTGTTATCCGTTATGGGTGTTTCTCTTCGTTTCTAACAAACCATCGTAAATATTACTTAGGCTATATGTATACGGTACTATTAACGATTGGGGATCGAGAGATTGGCTAAGAAAATTCTCAATCTTCAGGAGAAATGCAAGGTGCAACCTCCATGGCTTCAGGAAGTCCATCAGGACTTAAATAGCGCAAACAATGGACCGGCCGAAGTCTGGAACAGGACAGGATTCAGATAAAAAAATGCAGGTGTGAAGGGGGTCCCCCCCCCCCCCAAAGAAAGCCCACGCTTTCAGCCGAAGAACGATTGAGAAGGAGCCAGAGGCTGAAAGATCTTTGGCAGGAAGCTGACTGACATCTTAAAGAAGAAAACCTGAACTGTTGTGTATTTGTAGTCCATAGCTGGCTGTATCAAATAATCATAATAATAACAAACTTAAATAATATTTTAATTGATTGATTTATAAACAATAAAATACCTACTTGAGCATTTTGTTATTGTTTCAGTCTTGGGTTGTTTTTTGACTGCTTTGATGCAGTCTCCATGCCTACCTGCCCCGAGCTAATCGTTTCATCTCTACATAGCTAGCTGGCTGTGTTGCTCAGATATAAAGTTCCCGTCTGATGTGCCCAAGGTTGCAGGATCGAAACCTGGCGCAGTCAGCTGGCACGTTAAAGATCCTATTCGGGGTAAAATTCCGGCACCCCGGCGTCTCTAAAAGCCGCAGTAGTTAATAGGGACGTAAAACCAATAACATTATTACTATTCATAATACAATCTTGAGACTATTAGGCAGATTAGTATTTTGAAAACCGACGTTTCCAGACAATTGCTTGTCCCTTTATCAGGGTTTGTCAAGAAAGAAAGAAAGAAAGAAAGAAAGAAAGAAAGAAAGGGAGAAAGAAAGAGTAAACAATACCATAGCCCCAATAGATAAATGGTATAAGATAGGAAGCTCTACTCCATGACCTCCTGAGACCAAGAAGATGTTGGTAATGAAACTACAGAGGGCAGCCATGATTTACTCAAGGGTAACCATCACCTCTATTGAAGTTGTGTGGATGTTTGCTTATTGCAATCGCTTCCCGAATCATACAAGTTGTGAAATGTTTCTCCATACAAATGACAGAAGTTTCATCAAACATAATTCGATGGTCATTCTGTATGGCGAGTTCAACGTGTCTACTACAGAACTGATCCATTACCATTTACTTCACAGTAACGTCTACAAACCACAATGTAGAGTATGTGATTTTCAAATTTATTGTAGTCACCGCATATTTTCAGAAGAAAAGGACCATATAACTATTACCCAAATGGAGAATGCCCAATACAGTGATCTACAAGATAAAGTGACATTTTAGAGTTTAATCATATTGTGTTTAGATGTTCAAATTTCAACTATTTCTTTCTTTCTTTCTTTCTTTCTTTCTTTCTTCCTTTCTTCCTTCCTTCCTTCCTTTCTTTCTTTCTTTCTTTCTTTCTTTCTTTCTTTCTTGCTTTTTTTCTTTCTTTCTTTCTTTCTTTCTTTCTTTCTTTCTTTCTTCCTTCCTTCCTTCCTTTCTTTCTTTCTTTCTTTCTTTCTTTCTTCCTTCCTTCCTTCCTTTCTTCCTTCCTTTCTTTCTTTCTTTCTTTCTTTCATTCTTTCTTTCATCCTTCCTTCCTTCCTTCCTTCCTTCCTTTCTTCCTTCCTTTCTTTCTTTCTTTCTTTCTTTATTTCTTTCTTTCTTTCTTTCTTTCTTTCTTTCTTTCTTTACATTCATTCACTTATTATGTTATTGTAATTTTAGGTTAAACATCTACCATGTTAGCTTATGGTGCACCACAATAGGTTTATTGATAAGAAAGTGTTTTAGTATTAAGCTTTCAAACCACCTGTTTTCTTTGATGTTTTTTATCTATATCGGCTGATGAAGGGGCCAAAGCAATTAGGCTTCGAGACATGTCCCCAATGACCACCAAGTGATCATTTATTAAAATAAAATATAGACTATTGATTAGGCGGAACTTTTGCCACAATTATTACTGCAAGCATTTCCCATAAATGGTACTCAACACAATTATTCTTCCCTCGTATTTGTCTGTAGTCACATCGAAAGAAAATGATAGTGTTCAGTATCGTTTGCAGTGCATTAAGGGGGCACCTACACCTTTAAGGATCCGAAAATCATGTATATTTCAGTTTTGTTATTCCTTAGCAACAGAAAGTACTAAAGAATTATAATTTGTTCTGCCAATCACACAATGCTTTGCAAATATGATCGTGTATTTACAAGTCATATGGCGAATACATTTCCGCAAAGTAGGCATTTAAAATGGCGGCTGCATATTGTGCACTGATCCACCGTTTCCCTAATATTTTACACAAATATCATTGTTTTTCATAAATTCTTTTTTCATTGTATTTAATAATACCGTAGCTAGAGATTGACCTAGAATCACTGGAATCTATAATGAAAACAGATTTTTTTAAAGCTTATATTAAAGTGTTACTTTTTTGCAATTTTTTTCACTGAATTATTTCTTAACGGAAACTATGACATGTACAACAACAGTTCTAGGTCATATTGTTCTTCCCTATAAGATACACTTGTATACTAAATTTCACTTCATTATCTTGAAAACTCTGGCAGTTACTAAGGAAACGGGTTTGAAAACCCAAGTTTCGGGAAACGAGCAACAGAGTTACCAATGTGTAGGTAAACTTCCTAAACTCCCCTGCACGTTTTTGGTCATAACTTCAAAAGTATTATACATATCAAAGAAATTGTTGCAGTGATTTGAAGAGGAAGAATCAATAAAAGTATAAAAAGAAAATTGAAAAATGACAAATTTTGATTCTTAAAGGTGTAGGTCCCCCCTTAATACCATACGGGATGCATGTAGAGAAATAGCAACCTTCCTGACAACAACGCTAGTTGGGTTGCATCAATATAGTTAGGGACAGCTGATTCACCTGGTATACGGTATTATTACTTCTTTGGATTTTACGTCTCTTTTAACTACTGCGGCTGTTAGAGTCGCCAGGATTCTGGAATGTTGTACTGTGTTCCGAAGGGGATCTTAAACAATCTGTCATTTAAGCTTCCTCAAATGCCAACTTACTGCGCCAAACTTCGATCACGCAACTTTGAACACAGCAGGGGAGAACGTTGCTGCAGTGCTGCACTTCCAGTCTTAAGAACATTTTATTTCCTTCCTTAATTCCCCTTCTACCATTTGAAGCAAGATGCGAAATCGTGGAGGGGCGCGGTAAAGCTTCCTCCACACCAAATACTTCAACACAAAAGTTTTTCGCAACCACAATTTCTCAGGGGAGATTCCACAGGAACAAACACATGTTACTGAAAATAATGTAATAAGCTGTGTGTAAATAACGGCAATAACTCACGCCATAATAAGTAATGATGGAATCAGATTGTTTATGATTATCCAGCAGAAGGAGCTCATGTTCAGTTTGGTGGAGATTCTCGGTATTTAAGGGTTACTGTGCAAGGGGGTAGTTATCATTGGGGAAGTCCCATACAGGGGACAATTAAGAAGGGGACATAAAGCATAAGGAGACCAAACAATAACGGTTGTAATATTATAACTGTGCCTGTCATAAATCTTGTTCACCAATTATATACTTTACCAAGGAAACACACACATCTTGTTAATAGAAGCAAAGTTCTAAAATTTTGAAAATTGAAATCGTAACTATTTTGTATTCATTTTTCAAAATGTGGTTCTTTTTTGTAATGATCTTCACCGTTTCCCTCTTTTCTTGCAACTTTAAGGGAGTTTTTGAACTTTTTGTATTTTTACGGTGGGTGTTCTCAATATCTACGAATCTATTACAGCAACCAAACTGAAAATTTGTATGTTGATAGAGGCAGTTAATATATAAGTAGGATATATGAAAATAGGCTATTTAGTTCTTCACGGAACTACTTGTTAAATCTTTAATGTTATAAGCCAGTATTTTATATTTTTGGATACTATTGTTGTTAAAATAGTTTCAATTTTAACAACTTTTAAAATTGATCCTTGTATTTTATTTCTGTATAAATCCATTTAAATATATTTGTTATCATTCGGAGTGAAGCACACTAGTTACTTGTAGCTCAGACAATATTAAGCTAACACTTATTTCTCTGCGTGTGACCATTTTTAGCCTATTTTCAATTTTGAAAAATAGGCTTATGAGATCACATTTTGTCCGTGTGTGTGTGTGCGTGTGTGTGTGTGTGTGATTCGTGTGTGTGTCCCCCCCTAATAAAATCTAAACGGCAGGAGCGATTTCAATGAAACTCGGAAAGTTCATAGCACTATTCCCGGCGACCTCGACCGTGCCCTTCGAATTTTGTTACGACTCACCAATGCAACATGGCGGCTGTGCGAAATATTTCACCAGCATTCAATATCTCCGAAACTATTACCGATATTACCCTGACATTTTCTATGGTGATAGAGGGAACTACTATAAGTTCACTTATGTGACTTTTGAAAACCTGGTAACTACAAAACCAACATGGCGGCCAAGCGAATTTGCGACTTTTAAATAGACGTTTCTCGCGATTTGACCAACCAAACGCAATGAAACTTGGTACAGTATATGTTTATATACATTGTAATGCACCGACATCTAACTTCGTTCAATTGTTTACATAATCACAAGATGGCGGATGTGCGAAATATTTCACCGGCATTCTATATCTCTAAAACTATTAGCGGTAACTCCCTAAAATTTTGTACGGAGATAAAGGGCACTACTGGAAGTCCATCTATAAGATTTTCAAAAACCGGTTAACTACAAAACGAACATGGCGGCCAAGCGAATTTGAACATTTTAAATAGACCTTTCTCGCGATTTCATGTTCCAAGGGCACTGAAACCTGGTACAGGAAATATTTATACACATTGTAATCCACTGGTATCTAATTTTGTTCAATTGTTTACATAACCTCAAGATGGCGGCAGTGCGAATTTTAAAATTATTTTTTTATTTCTTGTGATGTAGTCATGCGATCGAAGTGAAAGTTTGAATAATGAACCTACGCAATAATTTTCCTTTAATGGTACATGACTCTATGGCCTATACATTTAACAATCCAACATGGCGACCATCCGAAATATTTACGACGATACTGAATATCTACGAATCTATTTTAGCAATCAAACTAAATTTTTTAATGTTCATAGGGGCTATGAACTTAAGTTCACCTATAGGACTCTAAATAACCTGGTGATCACAAATCCAACATGGCGGTGACGCGAATTATAAATATTCACATGGACGTTTCTCGCAATTTAACCATCCGCGTGCAGTGAAACTTGGTACAGTAAATCTTTATCCGAATGTTAATCAACTGGCATCTAATTTATTTCAATTGCTTCCATAACCTCAAGATGGCAGCTGTGAATTTTTTTTAAAACTCCTTGTTTTTTCTTGTGTCCTAATTATGCGATTGAAGTTTGAATACTACACGTTCACAATAATCTGCATGTAACAGTACATAACTCTAGGACCTACATATATAAAATCCAACATGGCGACCATCCGAAATATTTAGTCGGTTCTCAATATCTACGAATCTATTACAGCAATCAAACTGAAATTGTGTATGTTGATAGTGGCAATTAACATAAGTAGGATATATGAAAATAGGCTGTATAGTTCTTCACGGAACTACTTGTTATTACAATGTAAACAACTTGCATTACCCGTCGTGGCTTCGGCCGTGAATATTCTAGTTGTAAAGAGTACACTTAGCAAAATCTCAATCATGAATGCTATGACTGATTTATCCTTGGTATAAATAATCAGAAAATTCAATGGATCGGCCCAAGAATTACATAGTGCCTCTACGGAAACAGTGGACTGGCTGAAAAGTCTGGACATTAAGTTTTGAATGTGTATCATTGATCTGTAAATAATGTATATAAAATTGGAAGATATATGTATTTATAATGTATCCTTGTTTTCCCATACGAAATAAATAAATAAATCAGACTTTATCAATTCAGCTACTGGTGTAGTGGTTAGGGGTTTGTCATTCCTTCCTAGGTATATCAGAGCAAAGTTAGTTTTCTGGGAATATCACAGACACTGTTAATTTAAGGGCCTTTAAAAGTGGGTTCGGAAACCCTTTATAGACGGGTGAAAAAGACCTTTCGTACCACACTCACACGTGAAAATTGCGTAAAAAAATCTAGAGTGCCCCTTGACCCCCTTAAGCACATTATACTGTATGTATTGATGAATTTTACAGCTTAATTTGGTTCAGTGATAACCTTATAACCGTCTGGAAACTTTCACAGTAATGTAATAATTGGAATTGCATTGCGTCTTACAGAAATAGATGGACCTGTGAGATTCTGTTACCATGGTTACCGTGTTGCATTCTTCCATTATTTCATTGTAAATATACATGTTTTAAGGTATTTATTTAATTGTGAGGCATTTAAAGAGTAAGTGAGTGCGTTTTGATTACGCATTGGGTTACGCTGAACCTGTAGGTACCCCATATGTGTAAGTTGGTGTTAATGGGACGTTATTTTCGGTACAAAACTGGAATGGGACCTTTGCAGAATAATATCGGGAGGGATCTATTTATTAAACTGGCAGCTATACAAAGCAAATGTGAACTTGAAGTTTGACAAAGTAAGACACACATATTTCACTGTTTAATAAATCAACTGCAAATAAGGTTTCTTTCAAGTGAAGTAATGCAGTGGTTTTGTACCTATAGTGTAATTGAATTCGTCCCCAAATTACGTACACCTATTAAGAGTCCAGTGTTCGAGTCGTCTTCTTCTTCTTCTTCTTCTTCTTCTTCCTCTTCTCCAGCATGATTAATCCCACTTATGTGGGGTCGCAGATGCGGATATTCCTCCTCCACGTTGTTCTATCCCGGACCATTTCCTCCACAAGCCCCCGCTGTTTCATGCTTTCTTGAATGCTGTCCATCCATCGCCTATTTGGTCGTCCTCGACTCCGTTTCCCTGGTGGAAGCATTTCCATCATCCTATTACCCACATAATCTTGATCTCTTCTCTTAACATGGCCATACCATCTGAGGCCAGCTTCTCTGACTTTCTCAGAAACTTGCACCACGCTAAGGCGTCTCCAAATCACTTCATTTCTCACTTTGTCCAACCTTGTATGTCCACTTGCCCATCTCAGCATACGAGTCATGTTGATCCTCTCATATTGTAGGAGTACTGTGTGGCTTCGGTGTCGTAGTCGGTAGCATGCTGAGCTTTTGTGCCTATGATCGCGGGTTAAAACCCAGCCGAAGTCGGCGGATTTTTAAGAGCGTTAAAATCCTTCAGTATGCCTTTCTTCAGAGGGGAGGTAAAACCGGCGGTCCCATGTCATGGATTTATAGGATATAAAAGAACCTTCCACTAATTAAACTTGTGTGAAGCTAAATTTGCAGGTTTGATTACGCTGAAACTCTCTATAAATATTCCGACGTTCACCACTAGATGCCAGTGACATCTGGTAGCGAAAGTTGGAACTACTTGAAATTGAACGTAACTTGTAGCTCACCCCATGGGTGTCTGCATTGAAGCAGCTACAGCTTCTGGCGAGCCGAACATGTCCTGGGAAACTCCTGACACTAAAGGCCATATTATAATAATAATAAACCCTGGCCCTACAGCCCGTGAAGGGCCCAGGCCTACCAAGCGACCGCAGACCAGCCATTTGGCCTGCAGATATTGGGGTGACGCGTGGTTAGCGCGTCGGGTCCCCTCGGCCGTTAATCTTGGTTTTCGTGACCGGGGCGGTGGCTCACTGTCAGACAGACACTCAATTGTCCTCACGAGGCTGAGTGCACCTCGTTCCATCCCTCACGTCAGTTTCTAAAACGGAGCCGGGAATCGAACTCGGGGCCTCCGGGTGAGAGGCAGGCGCACTACCCCAACACCACGGGACTGAAAGTTGATGATGACGATAATTGTTGTTTTAAGGGGCCTAACATCTAGGTTATCGGCCCCTAATGGTTTGGGTGATAGTGAAGATGATAATGAAATGTAAACTATAACTAAAACTGACTACCAACTTATATACTAGAAGAAGAAATGGAAAACAAAAGGAGAATAAGGCAAATAAAGGACAGGAGGAAAAGAAATGCCCTCAACCCTCGAAGATTGCGGTTTGAGGGACTTGGAAGGAAGGAGAGCCATAAAAGGCAGATAGGAAAGTGAAAGAGGAGAGGGTCCGCCCCACAGGTAATGCAGAAAAGGGGGAAACCGGACCCAGCTCAGGAATCCCTCGGGGTCGCCAACTCCCGAACTCACCAGCCGTGAGCCCCTTAGGGTGTAGCAATATCTAGGGGGCACCGGAAGTGGTGGGGCTACATACACCAGGCCTTCTTGAGGGCGTTGAGCAGAAGGCAGGCGAAAAACAGGAAAAGAAAAGAAGAAGAAGGCAGACCCCTCGCAGACGGAGGGTATCAGAAAAGATGAGACAAGGGCCAATT
Organism: Meconema thalassinum; assembly: GCA_946902985.2. Taxonomy (NCBI): domain Eukaryota; kingdom Metazoa; phylum Arthropoda; class Insecta; order Orthoptera; family Tettigoniidae; genus Meconema; species Meconema thalassinum. The sequence goes on from OX336394.1 coordinate 29,993,660, forward strand.
AAGGCGGGAAAGGAAGAGACTCCCTAGGCCTCGGATACCCTAATACCGTCGGGGTCGGACGTGAACACGAGTTGACCAAGTGAGGTCGACAGGAAAGAAGACGAAGAGGAGCCCGGCACAAGTAGGTGGAAGCAATGCCGAACTCAGCTGGGGCCCCATGGTCACCAACCCACGTCCCACTAGATGTGAGCCCCTGGGGGTGGGACTAAATGCCATTCGCTAAATAAATGAAGTATGAATACCGTTGTTTTCATTTTATTTCGTGACGAGGTGGTCACAAGTGGGAAATTGCATTAACCTCAGCCATTTCAGTAGACTCTTAAAACAGGAGACTCAGTAGGCAACTTGTCCCTCACTCTGTTGCTGTGTGAGGAGGGTTGCTCTGCTTTATGGGGCAGTTGAAGTGAGTAATCCTCTAGATGTAGTGCAGGAAGCAAGGTAACTAATTCCTTGTCACAATGTGTTGGGGCGGAACTCAATCTCTGACTGGGCCACTCGTGAGTAGATCTTCTCTTCACAGTGAACTGTACACGATAATTCAATAGTATTAAACATGTTTTATTGAGAATTAAACCATACATTTACAATGGGCATATAGGTCCGCGAAGATATTCTTGATGGTCCACCGTGAATTGTTAATCACGGAAACGTTATGAAAATTCAATGAAATAAATGAATGGTGGGAGATAAGATCTGAAAACAGTGTATTTCTGACATACCTACGGTAAAGATACGTCGCTTGAAATCCTCAACTCATTATTTCGGGAGAGATTAAGGAAGCTTTGAGCATTCTTTAATATCATATGTATTTCGTGAGATTGTTAACTCCCACCATAGATACAGTTTTTCAGCTTTAAAGTGCAAACCGAGCTCTGATTATAAACAAGTGGACTAACTAAAGCATCTAAAGCAACGCTACACAAAAGTAATCAGGGATAGACTTAGATATCCTATTAAACTAAAGCAGGAAAACAACACGTGAAAATGAGTGAATGTGTTAAAGTTAGTCTGTTGTTGATTCTTAAGGGTCCCTGCAGCATGGTGGTCGTCCATCCCCGTGTACCTGGGTGTGTGTACAATTTTTCTGCTAACCTGTGTCTCTGTGGTGTCTGTACAGGTGTGTGTAATTGTAATTGAGGTAGCATTTGGTTAGGAACCGGCCGTGGCCTTAAGTTAGGCATAATCTCGGCATTTCCCTGGATTGGAAGCGGGAAATCACGGAAACTACTTCAGGAGGAAGAAATAAAACCCGTATCTTCTGAGATTTGTCTCACGAGGTTGAGTGTACCCCGTTCCAGCCCTCAAACCAGAATTATATTTCTTGGCAGAGCCGGGCCTCCACAGTGACAGCCGAGAATACTAGCACTACGCAACAAGGCGGATAGCCTAGTTATATCCTTCCTACTATTTTCAATAGCTTTGAAGCAAACACTAAACTATACAGCATATTGTTCTGAAGTAATTTGGGTATTTTAATTTCACAATGGGTCAAGACGTATTTGTGCCCAATCACATTTGGCGGGAAACTCAAAACTCTCCCTCAGTAAATATTTGGACAGATTACAAGGAAGGGGAGGAATTTCGCAGCAGTAGTAGCTGCATCTTCACGGATTACTGGTGGAGCACCAAGATTGGGTCTTTGTGGTGCTTGGTAGTGCTAGCGTGTGCAAGCTTTGTAATGGTCTATGCGACAGATACCACGTGAGGAAGTGCAAGTGCAGAGAGATGTCTCTGACGAAATTTTGTGGAAATTAGACTTGAGTTCTGTGATTTGCTTCTGCACTGTGTGCGCAAGTCAAATTACATACATAGAAATCCACCCCATTTCTACCTTCGGCCGTGAACTTGTATGGGAACATTTGCCTAGGTAGACGCCACAGGATAAGGAGACTGAAAATAAGTGGCTGAACTTCCAAAATACGCGTTGTCATGTACGGCATAATGAGCTAATTAGAGAACCGTTTCTCATAGAGGAACTGCGACTGACGATGTTTCTATCTTCTACGACAAGCTACGTTCTAGACCTGCAAGAACTGCAGCAGAAGAAAACAGAAATTCGGATATACTTCACGGATGACATCACCTTGAGTATTTCGAAGCAGGTTATGAATTGAGCTATCTGGTCATCCTGCTGGCAGCGCACAGGCTATGCGGGAAGAAGACAATACCGGCAGTCCAGGCAGTTCGTGCGATCTCTGTGACATGTTTTCTGAAATATACCATGTGTCAAATGTTAAAAAGAAAATGTATATACCTACTGTTCATCTTGGCCATTGGCTGCACTCATTAAATTATTATAGTTTAATGTACCTTTTCCTTAATTATTTAAAATTAATTAATTTTAATGATGGTATTATCCATATAACATTTGATTGCCGCTGAGCATGGCTTCTCCAGTGTTCGTTGATTATTGCAGCAAGAGCTCCGCGCGGTACAGCGGAGGACACAGTGATGAAAGAATGAGGTCTGCACATAAGTCAAGCAGCATTGCGTCAGATAAGCGTCACAGGAGCTCATGTCACCACGGACAGTTGTTAAACGTTGACCAGGGTAGTCGATCTGAGTCATATCCTACTCGCGCAACTGTACCTGTCAACGAGGCAGGCAGACGTGTGACACACGTAAATAAAGAATAGTTCCCATCTCAACCGCCGGCAATCAATTCGTGAAAGGCTAATAACAGTGCTTTTATAGTAACAACTATTTTATCTTATAAAGGGAGTAACACTTAACATGTTGAAAAACTTTCAGAAGAATTCATTCATAATTCATGCTTGTATGAGCATATTAGGGAAAATCCTGAGGATGAAATATGTGTACAAGGCGAATGGAGAATAAGACATAACAACGAATTAATATATTTTCAACTGAAAAATCACGTGGTGTCAGGAAGGGCATCCGGCCTTAAATGCCCAGCCAAAACCAAAATGAGCCTGGTTGGCTCCGGTGACACCAATTAATTGTGAAAAGCCGAAGAAAGTTTTTTCTTAAATATATTTTGTATATTAAGAAGCACCCCTTTCACATGTCATTCGTGTTAAGAGACTTAACTGGGCAGGTCATTTAATTAGGATGGTAGAACATCGAGTTCCAAAGAAGGTTTTCACGAGAGATTTTGGGGGAGGAAGGCCACGTGATGGATGGGAGCAGGACGCTGCGCATATCTTCAAGATCCAGAGTTGGGAAGGTGCAGCACAAGATCGACAAGGTTGGAGGAGAGCGACTGGTGAGGCCATGACCCCAAGACGAGGCGACGGACGTTTGAAAATGGCAAAATATAAAAAGATTAACTAAAATAATTCACATCGTCAGTTTTAAAAATCTGTCAAAGTATTATAAGGGAGGCAGTTGAAATTCGTAAAAAACAAGAAGTTCCGTGAAGAACTATACAGTCTACTTTTCATGGCAATGATTATTCTACCTATCTAGAATAATGACAAAATTAAGTTGGTAATATCGAAATATCAAATTAGTACAAAATATACCTGGTATAATGTAGCCTAATACAGCACTACAGTTGGCAGCCCTGGTGACTGAATATATTCTTAGTTCCATCTCTTAAGGTACAGAATACAAAATTAGGTGTAAGTCCAATGGACGTTACATGCAGTTAGACACTGGATCTATCAGCACGCGTAAAAGAATGTTGCCAACAATACCATGCGTGTGCTGGTCAGAAATAATCTGAAATATTATGATATCTTGTTGTGCCAATTTTGGATGAAATCCATTTGTTAGTATAGAAGTTACATGTATTTTAAAATTGGACATATCAGCAGGCATAGACTCATGTTGGCAGCACTGCCTTGTTTTAATTACTCCAAATTAATCTACAATGTCAGGTGCTATACGTGTGCAAAGTATAGAGCTGTTGGCTTGCATACTTTCTGATATATTGATATTAGGGTAAAAAATATAGACAGCATTTATTAACAGTTGGCAGCCCTGATTGCTCTTAACAATACTTACAGTCATTCTGTTATGGTACACATAGCTCATACGAAATTTAGTTGAAATCCAACTGATAGTATAGAAGTTACATGTATGTAAAAATTGGTACTATCAGCAGGCTTATAATCATGTTAGCTTGCCACGGTGGGTGAGTGGATAGCGTGTCGGTCTACTAACCCCAAGATTGCAGGTTCGCCCCTGACCGTGGTAAGTGATTTTTGAAAGGCGGCAAAAATACGATACGCGTGTCATACGATGTTGGCATGTCAAAGAACCCATTTGAATTCAGTAGGCCGAGTTCATAATGGCAAAATTAATCTCGGGAGTTTCCGCCAGCACAAAGTTCCTCATTTCTCTACTAGAAAGCGCTATTGTGTTCAAGGAGGTTAGATATCTAACATCTAACCTCCTTGACATTCATAGTCAAGGAACTACGAAATTCGACATGCAAGCTACCCTCTGGGTGTCAAATAGCAAAGCTTACACCAGGCACCCGAGGCCATACGATATTATTATTATTATTATTATTATAATCATGTTGGTAGAACTGACGTATATAAGTTACTCAAAATTAATCTAAAATGTCAGAATATACGTGTGCATAGTTTAAAGCTGTTGGCTTGCATACTTTCTGATATATTGGTATTTGGATTTGAAAAAATAGAGAGAGCAATTATTAACAGTTGGCAACCCTGGTGGCTCTTAATCATATCTGTTTATGTACAGATATTACATACAAAATTTGGTTGAAATACAATTGATAGTGTAGAAGTTATATGCATTTAAACATTGGACATATCAGAAGGCTTAAAATTAATTTGGCAACACTGTCATTGTTGGCTTCCTGGAAATTTAACTGAAATAGTATTATCTACATGTGTACCAATTTTGGAATAATAGCTCCCAAGCATACCTTGCGAGATATCCAACATGGAGCTCAAATTTCTAGTGCGTTTTTTCAGCAATTGGTAGCACTGACATAATTTTCAAATATGGTCGTGAGATATTCCGGTTCACATTTTTCCTCATACTAAATTTGGTTTTGATTGCTGCAGCCATTTAGGAGTTGATACGGGGGAGGGGCACACACACAGCCAGCCAAACAGACAGACAGACACACATTTTCCCGGATCGATCTCATAAGTCTACTTTTTCCTCACTTTTGCAAAATGTGAAAAGTAGGCTAAAAGCAATAACTTTAACAGAGACACTGGATATCAGCTAAGTGACACTTGGCTACCTGTTATTAGAGATATGGGCAGATAGTTCCTCTCTTTTTCTCTATTTCTTCACTTATTTCAAATTGTACGGTTTCCTCTATGGCTACACGGCCATGATTTGATCTCCTTTGTTGGTCACTGGAGGAGTTTCCATCTGTATTTTCGCCGTTGTTGTTCAGTGCATATGCACCGAGTCTGAGTTTACTCCTGGGCCATGGCGTTAAGCGATACGGACGCGGAGAGCGTATGACGTCATTATGTTGTTCAGTGCATATGCACCGAGTCTGAGTTTACTCCTGGGCTATGGAGTTAAGCGATATGGAGACGAAGAGCGCGTGACGTCATGCAGCAGATTAATCTCATTGATACACTTTCTTTGGCCCCGTTGTTTTAATCCCATTGAAAAAGGAGGCAAGGTTCCTTCGAAACGTCTGGTATTTAATTTTATATTCACACAGCAATAGCCTATTTGTAATAGTAGTCTGGGCCGTGAAAGCTTTAATCTACATAAACCGACAAACTGCTATGAAATGTCCAACATGATTAGCGTCTGAGTGATAGCCTACCTGTTAGCTTGCAATGTGGTCGAGAGGCTGTTTTAGTTACCTTATCTTTGTATAATAATAATAACCCCTGGCACTACAGCCCATGAAGGGCCTAGACCTACCAAGCGACCGCTGTCCAGCCATTTGGCCTGCAGATAATGGAGTGGCGCGTGATCAGCGCATGGGGTCTCCTCGGCCGTTAATCTTGGTTTTAGTGATCGGGGCGCTCCCTCACTGTCAGACAGCTACTCAATTGTCCTCACGAGGTTGAGTGCACCCCGTTCCAACCCTAACGTCAGTTTTAAAATCACTGACGGAGCCGGAAATCGAGCCCGGGGCGTCCGGGTGAGAGGCAGGCGCGCTACCCCAACACCACGGGACCGGCCTAGGTGAGTGTTATGATGATTTGGATGAAATAAAAGATACAGTCAGTCTGAGAGACGCATGCTACAAATGCTACACATGTTAGAAAGGCTCAGGAGGGCTTGTCGCTTCGCTCGAAGCCCCAGGACTCTTTCAACAGACTCCATTACCCATTAACTTAGGCTTCCCGTGCACTCTGCTGAATGACGTCACGCACTCGCCGTCTCCGTTCACATAACGCCAGATCCCAGAAGTAAACTCATACTCAACAGACTCAATTACACTTTAACTTAGGCTTCCCGCGCCTGGGCTGCATGACGTCACGCACTCGCCGTCTCCGTTCGCATAACGCCAGACCCCAGGAGTAAACTCAGACTCAACAGACTCCATTATCCTTTAACTTAGGCTTCGCGTGCGGGGGCTGCATGACGTCACGCACTCGCCGTATCCGTTCACATAACGCCAGACCCCAGGAGTAAACTCAGACTCAACAGACTCCATTACCCTTTAACTTAGGCTTCGCGCGCGGGGGCTGCATGACGTCACGCACTCGCCGTCTCCGTTCCATAACGCCAGACCCCAGGAGTAAACTCAGACTCAACAGACTCCATTACCCATTAACTTAGGCTTCCCGTGCACTCTGCTGCATGACGTCACGCACTCGCCGTCTCCGTTCGCATAACGCCAGACCCCAGAAGTAAACTCATACTCAACAGAATCAATTACCCTTTAACTTAGGCTTCCCGCGCCTGGGCTGCATGACGCCACGCACTCGCCGTATCCGTTCACATAACGCCAGACCCCAGGAGTAAACTCAGACTCAACAGACTCCATTACCCTTTAACTTAGGCTTCCCGTGCACTCTGCTGCATGACGTCACGCACTCGCCGTATCCGTTCGCATAACGCCAGACCCCAAGAGTAAACTCAGACTCAACAGACTCCATTACCCTTTAACTTAGGCTTCACGCGCGGGGGCTGCATGACGTCTCATAACGCCAGACCCCAGCAGTAAACTCCGACTCGGTGCATATGCATAATGACGTCATACACGCCGTAACCATGACGCATAACGTTGGACCCAAGCATAACGATGAAGTCGACAAGATCATTGGAAATGATAAAAACATAAGAACCTTTCTCCTTAAGTCTATTGCGGAAAGTGTGGTTTATGAACACGCGACATTTCTCGCGCGGGTCCGCTACTATTTTGTAATTGTCGAAATATAACGCTAATATGTTAGGCAAAATAGGGTTCTTTTTATGTTTTGGAAACTCCATAAATAAATAAGTCGCTTCAATGCTTTCTATACTTTTTATTTTGTTCAGACGATTTAGATGTTTTAATCAAAGCACTTATTATAAATATCCTGCCAGTCTCAAACACATGGATAAGTCAATACTGACATGTAATGTCGAATGTGTAAGGTGGCGAGGGTCGCGATGAACATGGTACGGCGAGGGTGTCATTGTTGAGGTAACAATGGCAATAGTCAGTCTCTAAGCCTATAATTAGCCCCGGCAGCATTTAAAGGGGAACTGATTACTCAGAGGAACACAGGGGCTGCTGTTCAAAGGTAATTGTGCGCCGCGCCTTCTTTATGGGCCACCAGCTCTACACAATTACAAGCACGGTATTTACATTAATTGCAATACAATAATCTAAAACAAGAAGTTCCGTGAAGAACTATACAGCCTACTTTTCATGCCAATGATTATTCTACAGTATATGAACCTATCTAGAATAATGACGAAATTAAGTTGGTAATATCGAAATATCTAATTAGTTCAAAATATACCTGGTATAATGTAGCCTAATAGAGCACTACAGTTGGCAGCCCTGGTGACTGAATATATTCTTAGTTCCACCTCTTAAGCTACAGAATACAAAATTTGGTTGAAGTCCAATGGACGTGACATGCAGTTAGACATTGGATCTATCAGCACGCGTAAAAGCATGTTGCCAACAATACCATGCGTGTGCTGGTCAGAAATAATATGAAATATTATGATATCTTGTTGTGCCAATTTTGGATGAAATCCATTTGTTAGTATAGAAGTTACATGTATTTTAAAATTGGACATATCAGCAGGCATAGAATCATGTTGGCAGCACTGCCTTGTATTAATTACTCCAAATTAATCTAGAATGTCAGGTGCTATATGTGTGCAAAGTATAGAGCTGTTGGCTTGCATACTTTCTGATATATTGATATTAGGGTAAAAAATATAGACAGCATTTATTAACAGTTGGCAGCCCTGATTGCTCTTAACAATACTAATAGTAATATCTGTTATGGTACACATAGCACATACGAAATTTGGTTGAAATCCAACTGATAGTATAGAAGTTACATGTATTTAAAAATTGGTACTATCAGCAGGATTATAATCATGTTGGTAGAACTGACGTTTATAAGTTACTCCAAATTATTCTAAAATGTCAGAATATACGTGTGCATAGTTTAAAGCTGTTGGCTTGCATACTTCCTGATATATAGGTATTTGGATGAAAGAGAATAGAGAGAGCAATTATTAACAGTTGGCAGCCCTGGTGGCTCTTAAGAATACGCTCGGTCATATCTGTTTATGTACAGATATTACATACAAAATTTGGTAGAAATCCAATTGATAGTGTAGAAGTTATATGCATTTAAACATTGGACCTATCAGAAGGCTTCAAATTATTTTGGCAACACTGTCATTGTTGGCCTCCTGGAAATTTAACTGAAATAGTCTTATCTACATGTGTGCCAATTTTGGAATAGCTCCCATGCATACCTTGCAAGATATCCAACATGGAGCTCAAATTTCGAGTGCGTTTTTTCAGCAGTTGGTAGCACTGACATCATTTTCAAATATGGACGTGAGATATTCTGGTGCACATCTTTACTCATACTAAATTTGGTTTTGATTGCTGCAGCCGTTTAGGAGTTGATAGGGGGGGACACACACACAGCCAGAAGGACAGACAGACAGACACACATTTTCCCGGATCGATCTCATAAGTCTACTTTTTCCTCATTTTTGCAAAATGTGAAAAGTAGGTTAATGACTTGACCAAGTTAGCATTCACGTGGGTGAATGATGAAACTGATCTAACGCAACACTCACCAACAGTGTCGCTTTCTCTTCCTTTTAGTGTTTGTTTATTATGTTCAGTGTGTAGGATATCACAGATGCCGGCCTTGTGGTGTAGAGGCCTAGACGAGGAGGAACGTCCTGTCCCAATTTGAATATGAGACAGCATGCAGAATAGCTAATACAGTAGGGTCTTGATTTTATTTATCTATTTAGCGTATGGCTTTACATATACAATATGTACACAGATGATAAATAGTTTAGGAAAGGAAGACAAACTATATAATTATATCTAAATTGTTTATGTAAGTAATTGTCTCAGATGATCCATGAGCGAAATCAGTGACCCTGCCACTGTACTTCCCTCTAGGACACTTGGTGATGATATGCTGGATGGTCTGCTTAGGGTCACCACAATCACAGTTAGGTTAAGACGTTTTTTCTTTGAAGTTTATGAGTAAGTGATTTTTTAATGTGGAGGAGGTACCGGCCCTTCGCACAAAAATCTATGAATTTATAAAAGATCAAAATGTTTGTTGGGTTTGTTTTCTTACATTCTAACCCAATAATTATTAAATAACAGTGATTACTAGTCTGACATTATCCATTCCCAGTTTGTGAACAAAATTTGGAAGTATTTGTCGGTAAACAACTGAGGAATGTCTACCTGAAATAATCAATTTATTTTCTTTCTGACAATTTCTATGTCAAAATTCGTACTCATTTCACACATGCAATTAAAGCAAAGTAGAATATCATGGCCATAATCAGCTCACAATATACTGCTTTTTACATGTTACAAGAATAATAAACCATAAACCCAGAAAATGCATAGTACAGGGTGATTCTTTATGTAGTTTACAAATTCAATAATGTGTATTTATTTATTGGAACCATATACAGACTTAGTTTATATGGCATTACATAGCAAAACACTTCAAGTTTTGTTGACAAATCCATTACGGCTCAATGTGTGCACCATTTGTCATCCTGGACACATCCCAACGGAAGTTGATTTCCCGCCACGTATGAACCAGCATTTCCAGGGTAACAGATGCGATGCTGTTGTGATGCGATGTCTCAGTTCATCAAGATTTGCAGGTAGGGGAGGGATGTACACTCTATCTTTCACAAAGCCCCACAGAAAGAAGTCCAGTGGTGTGTAATCTGGGGTCCGTGGCGGCCAGGTAATTGTTTCACCACGACCTATCCACTTACCTGGGAAACGTTGATCAAGGAATTCCCTCACGTCTGAGAGTTAGTGTGGCGGGGCACCATCTTGTTGCCAACACAGTCACCCATCGTGGTCATCTTCATCCAACTGTGGAATAAGGAAGTTGTGTAGCAAATACAGATAAAAGATGCCGGTGATGATTCTCGTAGAAAACGTTCTCTTTGGGGCTGTCACAAACCAACTGCACGTGGTGCCCATGCGGTTTTTTCGTGCCCCAAATACGACAATTGTGTCGACTCGGCCAGAAAGGTGGAACGTTGATTCATCGCTGAAGACCACATTGTTCAAGAATGACCCATCACGGCTGATGCGATCCAACATTTCAACACAGAATTCGTGTCGGGTATGTTTATCCGCTTCACTTAGTGCTTGAACCAAGGGCAATCGGTATGCCTTCGTGGCCAATCGACGCAACACCCACTAAACAGTGGCCTGAGGGATACCAGTTTCGATTTTTCCGGACTGCGGACGAACCTCTCCCTAACTGTTTCCACCACATCGCCAGTCACAGGTGCGCGGCCTGGTGCCTTTGTGTGTAGCACAGAACAACCTGTTTCGGTAAATGTCTGGTGCCATTTGTACACTGTTGGTCTGCTGGGTGGGTCTTTGCAGAATTCTGTGTGAAACCTTCGCTGTACACTTGTTGATGACTTGGCTTCTTCAAACCAGAACACGCTCTTCGCTCTTTCCGTTCCAGTGAAAGACGCAATTTCCAACAAGTGACAGGTGGTGCACGTGGCGGTCAACTGTGCAACTACAAACTACGTGAGTCCAAACTTTAAGTGCTTTGCAATATAATAACATATAAACCAAGTCTGTAAATGGTCCCAAAAATTATTACACATTATTGAAGTTGTAAACTACATAGAGAATCATCCTGTATAATGATGCCAACTAATGTGCACAATTCGTATGTTCAAGAGTACGTGGTGTCCTTAAGAGTTACGTTTTGAAAGTTGCAATAAACTATGTTCTGTCTCCAATGCATTGCTATCCTAGTTGAGGGAATGTGAATACTCGAATTATAATTCAAAACTTCCAAGCTCTGATATTAACCCTAAATTGTTTTAAAAATGCGTATACAATTCTGCGAGCAATATCTACTTACCGAAAGAGCTGACGAACACAAAGCAAGTAAACAAGCCCGACAATAGCTTTTCAAGTTGGGGGATGTTTTCCATTCTAGCGACCATAAAAGCACAAACGCAGCCATTCCTGAATAAATCCCATTTCTAAATGCAATACAAAAAGCGAGAGGAGAAACATTTCTTTTTGTCAGAAATATCTTCACAGTGTAATTCTTAGGATTTGTTGCGGGTCTTTGTCGCAAGGAGCGCTTCGAGCGGAGGTAATGGAATATCGAACAGAGAATTACTGCAGTGTTTCAGCAAGAAACAGCTTTCATAAATCAAGTGGACATTTTTCTTGAAGAAAGAGGAAATACCGAGATATGGATACAGGAAAGAAAATGCATTACACAAATAAAGATAAAGTACTAAGAGTGTTCCCCAGTGAAGAAAGAGGGAATAGGGAAGAAGGCCGATAAAGGAGGGAAGTAGTTCCACTTGGATGGAGCTGACTGCCAGAGGATTTTCAAGATGTGATTTACATTCAAAATAAGGATTTATAAGAAATCTCCTTCACTCTGACTTAATATACAAGACGTTGTAAAATTATCTCCCCCTTCCTAAGGGATGTGAAAGGGAGGGTGGTACCATTGTATGGATCATTGCCTCAGGCATATGTTTATGTCGGACGGAGGGATGGCTTCGTAAAGTGGTATCATAATTACCTCTGCCTGATTTCACAAAATGCTCACAATATATCTTGGGCAATACACATTCTATCAACGACCTAAACATTCGTGTTTTCCCGGAGGCTGGTTGATATTAAAGAAACCACATTATTGAAATATAATAACCAAACTGAATGCGACAATTTTAGAGACGACTCGTTTCCGGGATATATTCATAAGAGAAGGAATTAACTGCTGGAAAATATAGTGTATCACTTCCCTCAAACATTCCTATAGAAATACGAGGGCTGCTTTTTTTCAAGTTCCGATGGACTGTTTAGAAATAACAGAGTGACATAGCAAACTGATTTTACTACTAAATGTTTGCTGGTTTATTCTTATGTCTCAACATAATCGCCAAAACGATTGAAACATTTGTCGTATTGTTACACCAGCTTTCCAATGCGCTCGGCAAAAATTTCTGCCGCCACTGATGTGGGTAAGTCCTTTGGCTGGTGGAAGTGGATAAGGACTTAATAAAGTTTGAAATTTCTGAATCAGATACCTTGCTCAGAACCCCATTGAAACAAAACCAGGTTTATCAAGAGGAAGTGAAACCCAGCAAGTGATATGTTTACTCGGATGAATGGAAGAAATCCCATTCAGAAAGGATGAAGACGTGGTGGGCAAACAAGAAGAAAAACAGTTGAGATCTCGCGGTCCCTAGTGGCCACAACGATAAAAGTAAAATAAGTAAGTAAGTAATAATAATAATAATAATAATAATAACAGTAATAATAATAACCCTGAAAGATCAGACTGTTATAGATGACGAGTGCAATACCGGCCCAGAAACCATAGAGCATATCACAAGCAGCTGCCGAATTCTAGGTTCAATATCTTACGCTGATAGGCATAACGATGTTGCCCTAACCCGGTCTCTCATAAACGACAGGACGCCTTATTACAAATACTCTCCAGAAAGTGTGCTGGAAAACGAAGATTACAAGCTGTATTGGGATCGCACTATCCAAACAGACAAAACAACTCCTCATAACAGACCAGACATAACTTTAACTGATAAGAAGAACCAACACACGTGCGTTATTGGCATAGCTGTCTCGAATGACCATAATATCCTCCATAAATACAGAGAGAAGATTGATAAATATACTCCTCTAGCTATGGAGGTGGCTAGAATCTGGAGGCAAAAAAGAAAAAAAAAATTGACGATCCTTCCTTTCCTGCTGACACCTAAATCCTTTTCAGTAAATCTAGTGACAGTGAATCTTCCCATATACACCCACACTATTGTACAATAAGCGGCAATTCTGAAGACTTGCAGCATCCTTAGAGGATTTTTGAATACACACTAGGGTTTTCTTTTGAAAAGGAGATGTGGAAGATAACATTACTGAAAAAAGCAACTGTCAAAGATCATAAGGAAAATCTTGGGTCCAATAAAGGAAGGGGCGGATGATCTCGTAGTTCCGCCCCTTAAAACAACAATAACTAACTAACTAACTAACTAACTAACTAAAGGAAAATGATGAATAGAGGAGGCGGCACAACCACGAGCTCTACGCACGTGTGGATAAATAACAACGATAAAAGTAAAATAAGTTAAATATGTCAGCCGGTGATCAATACAATTATTTTGAACAAAACAATGTGATGGATTTAAGTTCTAACAATATTCACGCCTCTGTAATCTATGATATGGATCGACCTCGACTGCTGAGCGCTGCGAGTGAGCTGTCGGAAGAAATACGGCGCTGATCCTGGCAAAAGGAGGATGCGCCGGTAGATACAGTCTTTATGAGGCTCTGTCAACATCGCCAAGGTGCGGAGTATAATATCGAGCTGGATAGAGACGTTCTCTGAGCCAGCACGCCACATCAAGAGACAACAGTCGCAGTCCTCATATCCTGAAGTGCGGGCTTCTTCTCAGAGCTGCACAGTATTGCTGGAGTAGTTCCACTGTGTTTACGGTCCTCTACATACACAGTAAACCCTTTGTGTTACTCGTATTCGTAATTCACAATATCCTCCAAGTATAGTTAGTGCCCTGCGCGGATAATCAAAACATTATCCACATTCGCCCCAAATCCACTCGACTTTTATCCACATCCGCACGACTGTTATCCGCATTCGCCCCGCATCCACTCGACTTTTATCAGGATCCACTCCGCATCTGCACGATTTTTATCCGCATCCACCCCGCATCCACTCGACTTTTATCCACATCCGCACGACTGTTATTTGCATACGCACCGCATCCACTCGACTTTTAGTCACATCCGCACGACTGTTATCTGAATCCAACCAGCATCCTCACCACTGTTATCCGCATCCGCCCCGCATCCGCATGACTTTTAACCACATACGCACGACTGTTATCCGCATTCGCCCCGCATCCACTCGACTTTTTTCAGCATCCACTCCGCATCCGCTTAACGTTTACCCACATCCGCCCCACATACGCACGACTTTTACCCGCATCCACCCCACATACACACTTTGTTATCCGAATCCGCCGATATTACAATGCAGTAATACTTTTAATTTATTAGATAAAGCGTAAAGTACTAAAGCAACACCTTTAGACATTTGAGGATAAATTCGTTCCCCTAGGCTTTGTGTGAATCGCAAGACAATGTTGACTGAGTTTTGTCCCACTGAGCAAAGGCATGTTAAACGGCGAATGGCTATTTATAACACTTACTTAGTCGTCGGATATTTCCACGCAGGCAAGCACAGGTATGACGGATTTTCTTATTTGGCAAAAGTCGACAATAATTCAGGATATTTCCATGACTAGCTTCTCTCACTTCTCTATTATTCTCATACAATTCACGCGAAAGCAATTAGGGAAATAGCAAGAAACGTGAATGACGCACATCTTTGCAAAAACTAAAATTATTAAAAAAAAACCACTTCAACATTGCATCTAAAAACTATCCGCACATTTACTCTACACATTATCCGCAGCTTACCCGCTGTCTTCACAGCCTTGCAAACTATATCCGCTATCCTCACAGCCTTGCAAACTATACCCGCTATCCTCACAGCCTTGCAAACTATATCCGCTATCCTCACAGCCTTGCAAACTATATCCGCTATCCTCACAGCCTTGCAAACTATACCCGCTATCCTCACAGCCTTGCAAACTATATCCACAATCTTCACAGCCTTGCAAACTATACCCGCTATCCTCACAGCCTTGCAAACTATACCCGCTATCCTCACAGCCTTGCAAACTATATCCGCTATCCTCACAGCCTTGCAAACTATATCCACAATCTTCACAGCCTTGCAAACTATACCCGCTATCCTCACAGCCTTGCAAACTATACCCGCTATCCTCACAGCCTTGCAAACTATATCCGCTATCCTCACAGCCTTGCAAACTATATCCGCATGACGAAAACTTTATCTATAGTATGTTGGGGGTGTGTTGGCGCAGCGGTCAAGCTGTTTGCCCCTCACTAATGTAGAC
Organism: Meconema thalassinum; assembly: GCA_946902985.2. Taxonomy (NCBI): domain Eukaryota; kingdom Metazoa; phylum Arthropoda; class Insecta; order Orthoptera; family Tettigoniidae; genus Meconema; species Meconema thalassinum. The sequence goes on from OX336394.1 coordinate 30,009,287, forward strand.
CGGGTGAGAATTTCGAAGTGAAATGCTTTCTTCCAAGTCCTAAGGTTCTGATTCCACGTAAAAAGGAGGTCTCGTGGCTCATGATCGCGAGATTAACGGTCACGTAAAACTACAGGCTTCCTTCCTTTATATAATAGGCTATTGTGAGGTTTGAACCCATTTTTCAGGGATGCCTAAGTAAACAGAAGTTTGGTGCTTTTCAGTCGGTCAACACGAATGTACCCAAATAGAGCTGGGTTATGCCCTAATGTTTACGCATTTTAGAAGGAAGATGGTAAATCACAGCAGACCATCTTCAAGGTTTCTGAAATAAATTACATGAGATTAATAAATACACTAGGATGACCAGTTTCGATCGTCAAGCGATCATCATCAGATCCATTACACTTAGGCTATAACATCTATGTTTGAGAATACAGATGAAAAATATATACAATATGTGCAATTATTTAGTTGCAGTGTTGGTAATGCAACTGTCGGTGTATGCTAAATGTAGTACATCTAATGTTAGGTGAACTTCTAAAATGGTGATAAAAATCCGGAATTTGTCTGTTTGGGGTAATTACAGGTTATACAAAATCTACTATGTTTATAGTGTAATAATACAGGCTGATACTTATCCGGTTGTCTCCCTAACTGGAACTTCAAGGAGTTTCGTGTTCACTCTGGCACCAGTTATGGTCGACTAACCCGGGTGTTAACTGGGCGGAACTGGTTTTTCCCTTTCTCCCCATTTTGTTCCGACTTTCTTTCTGAGGTCAGTGCCATGTTTATCTGTGTAACGTTGCCAAATCTAGATAAGAATGTATGTTAATGAACACAGGAAGATCTACAAATATTAAAGACCCTGGAACTATCTTCGCCACGCGTGGACTAAAATGCCATTCAAATGAGCGGTACACGTCTATTGAAGACGTCCCGGCACCTTTAATACTGCCGCGCATACCGGCCTAGGTTTATTGCAGAAAAAAGTACATAGTACACCTGATCCAAATAATATTTACCTATAACCACCGATATTTTCCCCCTTTTTTGTCTAGCTTGGCTGTATCGCTAAGTTGTGTCTTGTTTTCGACAAGGTGTGTTTTTTAGTAGAGTGAAAAGGGGTGAACTCTCCTTAAAAGTGTGTTCATTTAGATTGTTGGGATTGTTTTGTTTGGCTAGGTGAATCTCGATTGCTTCCTTTATGTCGAGAGCTCTGCCTTTCGATTCGTGATGAATTATTGTTAGGTCAGTCTCGATTTTAGTAAAGCTGTGCCCCGTGTCACACATATGTTCGCATACGGCTGAATGTATTCCGTATCTTATCGCATTCCTATGTTCATTATAACGTGTATCTACTCGTCTTCCGCTCTGTCCAATGTAATTAGCTTGAGAACCAGTGTCTTGGCATGTAATAGAATATACCCCTGACTTTGAATACGGGTCATGGTTATTTAGATTACCTTTTTGCAGGTGCCTCCCGGTCGTATTGTTCGTTGTGAATGCTATTTTTATGCCTTGCTTTTTGAATAGATTACTGATTTTACATGTGTTCGCATTCACATAGTTGAAGCGTGCGAACTTTTTCTCATTAATATCCGGTTTCGGAATCATTTAATTTTTATTTTTGTCTTTGGCTACAATTTGGTCTATTTTTCTTGGCAGGAAATTGTTTTCCTTTGCTATTTGTTTAATGGTTCTTATTTCCTTATTATAATTGTATTTTGACATGGGTTTGTTTAAAGCCCTGTGCACCATTGAATTGAACCCCGCTAATTTATGCGTACTGGGGTTATTAGACTGATTGTCGATTGCATGCGAGGTTTGTGTGGCTTTTCGGAATATGGAATATGAAAGCTCGTTGTCTTTACGTTCAATAGTTATGTCGAGATTATTTATTTTTCGATCTGTTTCGGATTCTTTAGTGAATTTGATTGAGTGGTGTTGGCTATTGATGGATTGGAGAATTGTTTCATCGCTTGTTAATTCAGTATCGTAGATGAAAATTACATCATTTACGTATCTTTTCCATATTACTATTCCCTTTGTTGAAGTCTTTTCTAAGAACTCATTTTCTAGTGCATTAATGAAGATGTCAGCGATTAGTCCCCTTAGTGGTGATCCCATCGCTAAGGCTTCTGTTTGTGTAATAAGCTATCATATACAACCACTACTTCCCGTAGATCGAACAATACCCCAGTTTAAAATTGTATGATCGCACTGGCAGAAGCGAATTCGACTGTAGTTTCTCTATGGGTCTCCTTATCGTCACATATTATTTCCTAGGATCGGGTGAGTTACCCGTAGTTTTTACGGCGTGGCTGCAGGCAGTCGCTCACATCTGGGAGGCGAGGGGGTTCGAATCCCTCCGTCGGCAACCTTGAAGATGGTCTGCTGTGATTTACCATCTTCCTTCTAAAATGCGTAAACATTGACCATTATGGCAATGGTAATAATTAATATCCGTGTTGACTGATAGTACTATACCTCCTTGTCAAACACTAAAGAATGTGGTTTAATTACTGCTTATTCATACATGTTTCGATGTTCAATGACACCTTCGTTTACAAAGATAAAAGAGAAAATGGATATCCTTACAAAACACTAGGCTATAAGACATTTAAATAAAAAGAAAGCTCACAAAAAGAATTAATAAACATATGAATGGTTCGATTACAGTGAATCAGACATCGCTGCTATATGATGTATCTTCCAGTTATATCAAGATATACTTCAGTGTGGTTTAATATTATCAACCTTAATGGATACGGCTGTCTGTATCACATTGATTTGGTCTAACGTTAACATTTTCAGAAGAAACTGAGGCCTACTTGACAGTTATGTTGTTGCTATGATGTTGTTAATATATAGGTGAAAGTTGTAAAATGTTGATGGTATAAAATTATCTAACCTTGAAATAAACCAGAAGACTCTTACTAGTTGGATCGTTCTGTTGAAGTTAGCTGCCCAACTTGGTAATACAGTACATAATCTTAATCCAAACTGACCTAGTATTGTACATGTGCAAGACGTATGAAACAATTTGGATATTGCCAAACCAAAATATAATGTATGGATATGTTGAGATATAAAATAACCAACATTCATTTAACAGTGGGCAACAAATTGGAATAGACAAATGTAAATTTTGACAATAACAAGTATGCAAAGAGAATACTGGAAGCGATTGGAAGAACGATCTAAGATGCCGAGAGGAAGCAAAAGTTATAAAGATAAAACCGTATGTTTTAGTTGTCATGGTAATCGTTGTCGCGCTGTTACAAGTCGTAAATCGCCAGTTGTATAAGAAAACGACACGCTTTGTAACATCGTGCGTTTTCTGGGGTTAGGAGACCATTCCAACCCCAGGTTCCCTATCTCAAATTGATCGTATACCCATCCCCTACACGCCCCTTAAGAGTACTCAAGTACATAAATGACACCCTGTATAGCATGTTGAATTTAGGTTACAAACGCGGGTTTAATGAGATGGACTAATAATAAGTATTTGAGGTAAGGTGAGTGTAATGGGGTTAAAAATATAAATAACATGTGTAATAATCGTAAAATTAAGCAGCAAGGAAACGGAAATTAAAAACTATAAAAGGTGTTATAATATTAATTGGTAAAACGTTTCACGGGAATATCATAGTAGTTTTATATTATGTTTAAATAGGGGTAGGTAAATTGAAAAAAGAAGACTTAGACAGAATAAGGTATTTAAATGGTACTTTACGGGGGATGGTGTCTTGTCGGTCTGTGATGGGCAAAATTAAATATCATTGATAAAGGGGGTTATTGTCATTCAAATTACGACAAGCATCTAGCTTCTAGTTGATGTATATTTCTATTCTTTCAGCATGTCTACTATTCTTCCTTTATATTTTAAATGAAGTATCGTTATATCGGTATCCATTGAAGAAAAGGAAAGGAGTGATTCGTTGATATGTTCACCCATACTAGAATGTTTTCTATAATTAATTGCGTTTACATGTTCACGATATCGTTGTTGAAATGTACGCCCAGTTTGGCCTATGTACGTAGATTGACAATCGTTGCATGTTAGTTTATAAACTCCTGATTTATTAATCCTAGCCTATTATCTTTATTCAAAGTATTAAAATTATATAATAAGTTGGATGTAGTGTAATTTGTTTTGAAGGCTATTCTGAAATTTATAGCCTATTTTCAATTTTGAAAAAAAATAGGCTTATGAGATCACCTTTTGTCCGTGTGTGCGTGCGTGTGTGTGTGTGTCCCCTAATAACTTCTAAACGGCTGGAGCGATTTCAATGAAACTCGGTAAGTTCATAGCACTATTCCGGACGATCCCGAATGTGCCCTTCAAATTTTGTTACGTCTTACCAATCCAACATGGCGGCTGTGCGAAATATTTCACTAGCATTCAATATTTCCAAAACTATTCCCGATATCACCCTGGAATTTTTACGGTGATAGAGGGAATTACTAGAAGTTCACCTATGTGTATTTTGAAAAATTGGTAACTACAAAACCAACATGGCGGCCACGCGAATTTGCGACATTTAAATAGAAGTTTCTCGAGATTTAACCAACCAAACGCAATAAAACTTGGTACAGTATATGTTTATACACATTGTAATGCACCAACATCTAACTTGGTTCAATTGTTTACAAAACCACAAGATGTTGGATGTGCGAAATATTTCACCGGCATTCTATATCACTGAAACTATTAGCGGTAACAGCCTGAAATTTTGTCCGGAGATAAAGAGCACTACTGGAAGTTCATCTATAAGACTTTCAAAATCCGGTTAACTACAAAACGAACATGGCGGCCAAGCGAATTTGAAAATTTTAAATTGACCTTTCTCGCGATTTCGTGTTCCAAACGCAATGAAATCTGGTACAAGAAATGTTTATACACATTTTAATGCACTGGTATCTATTTTAGTTCAATTGTTTACATAACCTCAAGATGGCGGCTGTGCGAATTTTAAAATTAAGTTTTAATTTCTTGTGTCGTAATCATGCGATCGAAGTGAAAGTTTGAATAATGAACCTACGCAATAATTTTCCTTTAGTGGTACATGACTCTATGGCCTATACATTTTACAATCCAACATGGCGACCATCTGAAATATTTAGATGGTTCTGAATATTTACGAATCTATTATAGCATACAAACTGAATTTTTTTATGTTCATAGGGGCTATAAACATATGTTCACCTATAGGACTTTCAATAACCTGGTGATCACAAATCCAACATGGCGGTGACGCGAAGTATACTTATTCACATGGACGTTTCTCGCAATATAACCATCCGAGTGCAGTGAAACTTGGTACAGTAAATCCTTATACGAATGTTAATCCAATGGCATCTAATTTATTTCAATTGTTTCCATAACCACAAGATTGCAGCTGTGCGAAATTTTAAAATCTCCTTGTTACTTCTTGTGACCTAATCATGTGATTGAAGTTTGAATGCTACACGTACACAATAATCTTCATGTAACAGTACATAACTCTAGGACCTACATATATAAAATCCAACATGGCGATCATCCGAAATATTTAGTCGGTTCTCAATATCTACGAATCTATTACAGCAATCAAACTGAAATTTTGTATGTAGATAGAGGCAATTAACATAAGTAGGTTATATGAAAATAGGCTGCAGTTCTTCACGGAACTACTTGTTTTTTCAATATATAATTGTTATTCCAACTATCTTATTTGATATAAAAGTAAAACTTATTATATCTCTATCTTTTGATTCTCGTTGAAATGTCGAAAATGGTTTATTCTTAATTCTACTTAAAATGTTATTTACGAAACTCCTATTGTATTCATTGAGCTCAGAGATAGCATAAATTATGTTAATTTCATGAACACATTCTTCAGTGTTTTGGCAAAGCAGTTTAGAATCAGATAGTATCTTCCTTCCAGGCAAATGCTGGGGTTGGTCCCTAACTATAGGCCACAGCCGCTATCTTCCAACTCCTCGTCCTTACATTCACACTTTCCTCCCCAGACAACAGTCCACACACGACGGTACTTGTAGCTTACCTCATGGGTGTCCGCATAGTAGCAGCTACAAACTCTGGCGAGCCGATCAAGTCCTCGGACACTCTTGGCACTAAAATCCATGCGATAAAAAACCTGGGGATTTAGCCTAAATAATATTCAACTGTAGCAAGAGATGACCGTCAGTCGTATAGGCCTATACAGGCAGTAGCAATAACACGTATCTCAGTAATTTGGACTGCCTAAAGTAATAGGAGCTCGGTAAGGCAAGTGTGTAGGTAAACTGTCTGTTGTACCGGCAACTTCACTGTTTTAGGTGTGCAGCGGGGTGATCGATTCCAAAGGCGAAATTTTCAGTGACTGAATCTGGAGCATTTGGCTACAGACATAAGGCAGAGGATTGTCGACACATCAGACTGCAGATCTGCTATTTCGAATCCCCTATTACGGTAGGTGGCCTAACGTACTGAATCGAAATGTAATGCTTTTCAGTCGGTCAACACGGTTGTAATTGTAATTGTAATGGGTGGTTCCCTAAGCCTGAAAAGTTTATACGGGATTAATAAATACTTAGATACAAGTGTATTTCTTCTTCTGTCGTTTAGGCCGACTGTGGGCCACGTTAATTTGATTTCAGCTTCTGGATCTTTATTTTTTCCCAATCCTCCTTCATTCTATCACTCAGCATTCCCCTCCTTTCTTCAGTCCATGGTGCCTGGATCCGTGTTGTAGGATGACTTTTAAAACCCGTGACATTCTTAATGTTGGCTTTGTATGCTTCCTGTTCCTGATTTCAGCTTCAGATATTGCCATTTCTTATAGGCCCTTTTTCACCTCCTGTTATCAGCGAGCTGTGGTTTTCCTGGTCGCAAATACTTTCATTATCCGGTTGGTTAATCTACCTAGGTCCATTCTGCTTATATGTCCAAAGAACATGGCCCTTCTTTTCCGGATGGTGTCTGAGATTTTATCCAATCTGAGTTATAATTCTTGGTTCCCTTTTTTCTATACGACGTCTTCCTAAGAATCTTTCTCTCTCTTAGCTCCAACTTTTTTTATCATTCCTTTCTATGTCCGGCACAAACATTCAGCTGCATGTATGGCTCCCGGACGAATCACTGTCAGGTAGTGTCTCAGTTTTGTGTAAGTGTTCCAGGTTAATGTGTATGCCATGTTTAACTTGTTTAATTAATAAATTGATTTTTTTCAGGATTAGGGAACCACCCATTACAATTGGATACAACCGTGTTGACTGACAGAAAGGCATTAAAGTTTGTGTCAGTGTGGAGGTCTATAAGTGAGCATCGCTGTGAGGAGAACAATACCAAGTTAAGTGTACATTATGTGTTTTCTAGTGCATGCTAAAATTTGTTATTTGATTTATTACTATTATTATTATTATTATTATTATTATTACAGTGTGATATTCTAAATTGTATACATGTGCATATACACCATTACTCTCGTAATTCACAAAACCTTGTAACACAAATCAAACATTATACTATAATCATCTATCAACGTGCTATAGAACCTCAGTAGTGAAGTTACAACAGTGAAAATTTAACACTAACACGGTGATCAGGATCTGATGATGACCATATAAGTGTGATAACTGTAATTTTTCCAGGAGTGTGTTTACATATTTATTACTTGTATCCCGCCCAATTCGTTGGGCACAATCGTGTTGTCCGACTGAAAAGTAGCAAGAGACAATTTGTACATTCATCACTGAAAAGGAATGAGTTCAAATCTCCACATTAATAGAACAAGTCGTTGGAAAACGTCTCGAAAACTGTACTTCATGCGGGCTTGAAAACCAGTTTCCTTGTCGACGAATATACAAGGGTACCAAGTTTCATCGAGATCGATAGTTCACATTCATGGTATTCCCAATGGTAAATAACCACTGCCCATTATTCCACCTGCTGTTCTATCTTGGATAACCGTCTCTTCATTATCACTACTCAGTCGAAATAAATCATAACCGACGAAACGAAATAGCTTTTAAAAATAAAATGCATAGCTAAAATAAATAAATAAATAAATACATCAATAAAAATAATTAAAAATAAATAAATCAATTAATTAATTAATTAATGGTCTAAAATAAATTAATATATAAACAAATAAATAAGTAAATTAAATAAATAAATAAATAATATAAAAATATAAAAAGATAAAAATTAATGAAATAAATAAATAAATACAAAAAATAAATAACTAAAATAAATTAAATAAGCAAATAAATAAATAAAATAAGTAATTAAATAAATTAGTAATTAGAATAAATAAATGAACTAAATAAATAAAGAAATAAATTAAATTAATTAATTAATAAAATGCATAAATAAATGAATAAAAACATTAACAAATAAAATAAATAATTAAATAAATAAATGAAATAAATAAATTAATGGTCTAAAATAAATTCATAAATCAACAAATAAATAAGTAAATTAAATCAATAAATATATAAAAGATATAATAAAAAATAATGAAAAATAAATAACTGAATAAATAAATAAATAAATAATTAAATAAGATGAATAAACAGGCCTAAATAAATACAAATCAGCAAATAAATAAATAAATTAATTAATTAATATATATAAAATGGTATAAATAAATAAAAAATAAAAAATAGATGTAGCCTATTATGTTCTACAGTTTAAATCAATGCAGTGTGGTTTGGACTGCAACATCTACTGTATGTTGCTGGGGGAGTTTTGAATGGCCTGCCTGCACTGTACTAATGAGTGTTTACTGCTCGCATGCATTTACAAGCTTTTCATTTGAGCAGTGTGGCGCTCTTTTGGCTGCATCACGAACTCAGTAAACAAAACACTAACGAACGGTGAAACGTTGCTTAACGAAGCGACCGAACCACGGAGAAACGAGTACCCTTGTTTTTTGCAGTTCAAGCCTCTTACCCTAGCCTGGCCCTGATATCTTTTGATGAGAATAAACTTCATTTGTATCCCTAACCAAGTTACATCGGTCGGACCATGGCGCTCATTTGTTCCCCCGGCGTGGCGTGTGTGTTGAACCTGAAGTAAGGTTACAGGGGCCCAATATCGTTTAGGGGACCGACGTTCCATCTCACACAAGTCTGATGTGGTTTACGACAAGCCGAATTTGTTTGCTACATGCTAATGTCCACAGTAAAATCCACAGACAGTACTGAATGATTGCTAATCAGCGGAAAGGAGGGCTGGTATATTAATCAGTGGGGAGTTCCAATGGCCTATCTTCTTAATGTTAATTTATGTTCGACCCTGGCTATTATGTGTCTGAAAACTGTATCATAATGATGGTCATTATAACACTATTATTCATTATGAAACAGTTTCTCCCACCAATCACAGCTCAAGAAACACATTTTTTGACCAATTAGATAAGGATACCTTCGCGCATGCTCTCAAAATCCAACATGTCTATATAAATTACCGAAAGTGCACCGTCCAAATGTTCGCGTAAATAAACTGGTGAATATGAGACAAGAAATAGCACTGTACCTTAATATACCTAAATCCAATTTCTACTCGGCGCGTTGATTTCAAACGACTACGGTGACAGTTTTGCTGAATACTGGTTCACGATCTGCACATCTGGCATTGAATCACACAGAGCGCATGCGTCGGCCGGCCAGAGAGCTTGGAACAGGGAGATGTGCTACCTAGCGCACCACCCGATCACAAAATTCTAGTTACTGAACAGATATTTATGAATATTTATGGTAAAACATGTAATAAAGTTATAATTATCGTCGAACATAAACAGTCGTATGCAACTCGCCTATAATGGTAATTAAGACACTCGTATGGAAATTATAAAACTCGCTAAAGCTCGTTTTATAAAGACACTCGTGTCTTAATTATAGCCATTATAGGCTCGTTGCATAATGTACTATTATAACAACTTCATGTTCCTTTTTCGTAGAAACTACTGGGTAGATTAAGGTGAAATTTTATTTCCATACTTAATGATCATTTCTTAGTACTTTAACACGGGCGTTCAATGTTTCTACTATTGTGACCGTAATAATATTATTTTTATTTAATCTCGAATTTTTGGTATAAAAAAGTATAAATATATCATTTTTTTTCGAAATGTATTTCAGCTAGAAAAACAATCACGTGTTAATATCTCTTGTACAAGCAGAGCTAAAGATGGTAAGAATTGGAGACCTCTGTGATAAGTGACAACTGAAAAAAAAAGAACATTTATGTGCAAAATAACAAGTTCTGAGAAAATGCCATTTAAAGTTCAGTACCAGGAGAAGTACCTCTTCTGGTATAGCTAGTGTAACCCTGGACCATATGTGGGGCTATCTGGATCCTGCTCTTCCTCAAACTATCTGGATCCTCTTAAAGAGTTTGGGAGATATTGTGAAAAGGTAGAATATATTGTATGGGCGCCATGTTGGTTTTCTGCTCACCATGTTCATGAAAGTCCCATAAGTAATCTTATGCTTTAGCCTCTATCAACATACAACATTTCAGTATGATTGCTTTAAAAGATTCGTAAATATTGAGAACCGTCTACACATTTTGGATGGTCGCCATGATGGATTGTTCTAGATGTATGACCATAGAGTTATGCACCATTAGATGACGATTATTGCGTAATTTTATTATTCAAACTTTCATTTCGATTGCATGATTAGGCCACATGAAATAGAATACTACTTCTTAAAAATTCGCACAGCCACTATCTTCAGTTTATAAATACAATTGAATTAAATTAGATGCCAGTAGATTGAATAGTTTATAAACATTTACCGTCCCAAGTTTCACTGCGCTGGGATGATAAAAGCGCGCGGAAATTATATTTAAATATGTTAAATTCGTTTGGCCGCCATGTTGGTTTTGTACTTAACAGGTTTCATAAAACACATACGTGAACTTTTAGTAATACTCATTATCACCGTACAAGATAATTTTCCTTCATAGAAAACCAAATTCATAGAGGAGACTTGTATGTTCTAATTTTCAGTGTTTTCTAATGTGCACTGCATTGTTTGAATAAATATTACACATGTTTTGCAAATAACATATATTAAGTATTATACATCATTTTAAACGCCAAAGTCATATCAAAATCTGAAAATTGATATTTTTTCATATTTTATCCATTACAAACCCTTAGTTCTCAAATAGTCGATTAATCAAAGCAGAAAGCAGAAAACCACAAATAACGATTAATTGACAGAAGCAAAACATACATTCAATTAATATACAGTACAGTATATTGTGTCATATATTTAACCAATTTTCATTTATGAAACAAGAAGTTCCGTGACGAACTAAAGAGCCTACTTTTCATGCCAATGATTATTCTACAGTATATGAACCTATCTAGAATAATGACGAAATTAAGTAGGTAATATCGAAATGTCTAATTAGTTCGAAATATTCCTGGTATAATGTAGCCTAATAGAGCACTACAGTTGTCAGCCCTGGTGACTGAATATATTTTTAGTTCCATCTCTTAAGGTACAGAATACAAAATTTGGTTGTCGTCCAATGGACGTTACATGCAGTTAGACATTGGATCTATCAAATAAATAAATAAACACGCTTAAAAGCATGTTGGCAACAATGTCATGCGTGTGCTGGTTAGTAATAATCGGAAATATCATGATATCTTGTTATGCCGATTTTGGATTAAATCCATTTGTTAGTATAGAAGTTACATGTATTTTAAAATTGGACCTATCAGCAAGCATAGAATCATGTTGACTGCACTGAATTTTATTAATTACTCCAAATTAATCTAGAGTGTCTGGTGCTATACGTGTGCAAAGTATAGAGCTGTAGGCTTGCATACTTTCTGATATATTGATATTAGGGTAAAAAATATAGACAGCATTTACTAACAGTTGGCAGCCCTGATTGCTCTTAAGAATACTTATAGTCATATCTGTTATGTTACACATAGCACATACGAAATTTGGTTGGAATCCAACTGATAGTATAGAAGTTACATGTATTAAAAAATTGGTCCTATCATCAGGCTTAGAATCATGTTGGTAGAACTGAAGTATATAAGTTACTCCAAATTAATCTAAAATGCCAGGGTCTATACGTGTGCATAGTTTAAAGCTGTCGACTTGCATACTTTCAGATATATTGGTATTAGGATGAAGAAAATAGAGAGAGCAATTATTAAGAGTTGGCAGCCTGGTGCTTCTTAAGAATACACTCAGTCATATCTGTTTATGTACACATATTACATACAAAATTTGTTTGAAATCCAATTAATAGTGTAGAAGTTATATGCATTTAAAAATTGAACCTATTAGAAGGCTTAAAATTATCTTGGCAACACTGTCATGTATGACCTGGAAATTAAACTGAAATATTATTATCTACATGTGTGCCAATTTTGGAATAGCTCCAATGCATACCTTCCAATATATCCAACATGGAGCTCAAATTTTATTGCGCTTTTTCTGCAATTGGTAGCACTGACATCATTTTCAAATATGGTCTTGAGATATTCCGGTATACATCTTTACTCATACTAAATTTGGTTTCGATTGCTGCAGCCGTTTAGGAGTTGATAGGGGGGGGGGGGGCACACAAGCAGCCAGACTGCCAGACAGAAGGACAGCCAGACAGACAGACAGGAAGACAGACATACAGGCAGACAGACATACAGAAGGACAGACAGACAGACACACATTTTCCCGGATCGATCTCATAAGTCTACTTTTTCCTCATTTTAGCAAAATGTTAAAAATAGACTAAAAATAGTCTTATGAGATCACCTTTTGTTCATGTGTGTTTTACGTCCGTTCGTATGTCCCCCTAATAAAAGCTAAACGGCTGGAGCGATTTCTATGAAACTCGGTAAGGTCATAGTACTATTTTGGCTAACCACAACCATGCCTTTTCAATTTTCAATTACGTCTCACAAATCCAACGTGGCAGCTGTGCGAAATATTTCTGAACAGGTTCCTATCCCAAACCAGAGCTTGATTGATTCGAGCTTCTGTTAGGTCCTTTATAACTTGCATCGACCATTTACAATAGGAATTTTTTTTAGAGATTGATGAGTGTATTCGAGTCATATGGAATAGAATGAATATGGGATAAGCTTTTGAGTAGCGATTTCAAACGATTAGAAAGTGTTAAAGCACGATATCTGAAGAGTCCTTTGGGAGTTGGGATTTATGCACCCTCAAGGATTGTATACGAATTAGCAAGGGAAAGCTTCTTCTTAGAAGACCTGAGACTGCAATTCACGCTGCCATCTACCGGCCCTTACCAAGCGCAACTCGAACTGCGGCGGAGGAAGAGAAATGACATCGACCCTGATTTTATTGCACTAGCGCAATGATGGATCGACAATGGACTGAGGCAAGACAGGATCTAAGACATGTGGTAACGAGACTTGCAACTCATGGTTTTCACCAGCCAGGTGATGATTGTGTGTGTTCGTTGTGTAACAAGAGGTGTGACCGTTATCACTCAAATAAGTGTGCAAAAATAACTAAATCCATCAGAGACTACAGTGAAAGCTAAATAGCACTGTAAGATCAAATTGTATTTAGAATTATATTTTCGTGTATTATGTAGTTAAAGGCTCTTTCGAGTGCATCTTATTAAATTATTATTAGTCATGCGACAATAATCTTCATGTAAGAGTACATAACTCTAACACGTACGTATATAATAATCCAACATGGCGACCAACCGAAATATTAGATGGTTCTCAATATCTACGAATCTATTACAGCAATCAAACTGAAATATTGTATGTTGATAGAGGCAATTAACATAAGTAGGATATATGAAAATAGGCTTTAGTTCTTCACGGAACTACTTGTTGTAGTTACAATACTGAACGTTTAGATGTGTGTCTCTTGTAGAAAATGTCCTTGCAAGTAGCTAAGTTGCCGACAAGTTTCATAAGCGCTCATTACTCACTGAGCTGCATGTATCTGTACTGCAAAATCACAAGATGTAAGTAAATTGATAATTTTAACTTTTCTAATGTTATGACTTATTCCTAAGTTTCCTGATAAACATTCTCTTTCTTAGACACCATCACCAAGTTGAGGTTTTACCTAACAAATATTCGAGGCGCATTACCTTGGCCTGAAATGAGTCTAATGCATTTCCATTTAGTTTAACAGCCCGGAAACTGGTGGCGCTACGCTTTTAATGGTGAGTTATTGCCAAGTGAGTCGCTCAAAATGAAATACGCTAGCGGGAAGCCAGTTCCTCACCGCTCACTTACGTTAAGTACTCAGGTGATTCGTATGCATGTTGTAAACAGTACATCGCTTTAGCAAGGGATAGCGGCATCTCAGATAAAAATCCTGTACAGCGGAGAAACTACCCGAGGCAAGCACACTGCAAAAACAAGACGTTCAGTAAAGAACATATTTCTCTGAAGCTCTATCTCTTTTATCTAATAATTTATTTCAGGCACGCAGAAGTAGGAGCATGTTTAAAGGGTTTGGTGCAAGATGGGGGTAAGTCCAAAATCGTGGATAACTGTTTATTGCACCTAACTATGCATTAAAATTAGTTGCATCCTTGCTGCAAGAATGAGGCCGATGCGATAGAAACTGAATGTAAAGCTGCGGTTTCCTAGCTCCGCATTTTGTGCGCAATGCGCAGTCCACAGTGCGGAGCCTACTTAACAGCACGGAATCAGACGGCATCGCTTTCCTACACCCCTCCGTGGTGCGCAGTGCGCTCTGCGCAACTGGACGACTCCTTTGAGAGTAGTCAAGTGCGGACCACGCTACGCAACAGACGAGTATTAAGGCAGTTTTCTCTCGTGTATTGATATCGGTTTTCTAATCTGTTGCAGGACTCGCTTGCAAGATCATTTTCTACCAAACTAAGCAAGTATTCAAACTGACACCTAGTAACTCTGAAGTAAGATTTGAACTTCACTTCGTCGTCGAGCAATTGTCTGTGGATTAAAAGTTTCAACACTCCTTCTTGCTCTCTAGATTATTGTTATTAGCGTATGGTACAACACAAAACAAACAACGTAAACAATATACATACATACAATAGGTAACACATTACAACTGTAACAATCATGCAAGGGGAATGGTGTTCAATTTTCTAGCCATCTTATAGCTTCAGAAGGAAAGAAGGAAGCTTGTAGTTTAATTTGACCATCAATCATGAGATCATGAGCCACGGGACCTCCTTCTCCTTTTTACGTGGAATCCGAACCACAGGACATGGCATTTCACTCCGAAAATCTCACATGCAATGACCGGGAAACTTATGGCTTCAGTAGAGGCTATTACAAAGCCCTGGGTTGATCCAGTGAATGCCCTACTAATACACTCAGTGACAATATGGTTCACAGTCTGTCTAACTGCACCACAAGCACAGGTTGGGGAAGATCGCATACCCCATTTAAACATCATTGATCCGCATCTCCCTCTGTTGAGGGTTATCCATGTCTTGCGGGGCAAATCAAATCTAGCTGGCAGATTTTGAATGTTGAACAATGCCTGCCATTGCATAGGAGCTGTGCTCTTCCACTCTTTTTGCCAATCGGCTTTTGGATCATAAACCTTCATAACCAGTTCCTGTGCTGTTTGAATAGGTGGAGATCTTGATTTGAGTCGGCTATATCTGGTGCTAGCATATTCATGAATGGGCAGTTCAGGATTGGCCAATATCTTGTTGTATTCCCTGACCAAGTTGTTCAGTCTTCTAATTCTAGGCGGTTCTATGTGACTAAGCACAGGCGACCAGAAAAGAGGGGTAGATTTTATTGTGCCACTAATAATACGCATTGTCTCATTCAGGACTGTGTCCACCTTTTTAACATGAGAGCTGTTGACCCAAACTGAGGAACAGTACTCAGCTGTTGAAAGTACCAGTGCCATCGCCGAAGTACGCAATGTAGTTGCAAACGCTCCCCATGTGGAGCCAGCAAGTTTGTGGATGATGTTGTTTCGTGTCCTTAATTTGGCTGCTAGGTTGGTGAGATGCTTCCTGTACGGTAACGTTCGGTCAAGAGGAACTCCAAGATATTTGGGGTTGGCATTATGAGGGAGAGGGCCTCCATTAAGAGACACTTTCAGGGTAGAGTTCGCTTGCCGATTGTTTAAATGGAAGAAGCAGGTTTCCGTTTTACTAGAGCTGATTCCTGCTCGTGGTGCCCCTGCATAAGTACTAGGATTCGATTTTCCAGTACTGAACTGAGCGCCAGCATTCGGTGGCCAGACTATCACTTGTGGTCTCCTGGCTAATGATACACAAGCTCTCTAGATGTGTACATGGAACTGACAGATTTCCGCACTTTATAAAGACGACCAACAATAATAATATCAATAACGCTATATTTTCTTGCTCAGAGGACGAGAGCTTATGTTGACTCACTTCTCAAAGAAACGAAAACTTGAAATAGACGCAGCACATTGCTGAGCTAGGAAAACGCATTGGGATGTGCGGAGAGAGGTCCGCAGTGCGCAGCTAGGAAAACAATCCTTTATACATGTGATTATATATTTACTTCCTCTTGCATTTGGGGCAATATAGAGGCAGCTCCAGGATGCAGCTGTTATTAAAACCCGCAAAAATAAAAGTCATGATGACATTGGTGGCGTGTGAAGCCCTAAAGGGTATCTCCCTAGCAGAAGATGAAGACAAATCTTAAATTATATATTCAACTTACATATTCTTCTTCTTCTTTTCCTTCGTCTTTTCCCACTCAAGTGGGGTCGACGTTCCTGGCAAGTCTTCTCCATTTCCCTCGGTCCCATTCGTCCTCTTTCCTTAGATGTTTTCCCTCTAGTCATCTCGTATACAGTCCCTCCATCTTCCACTTCCTCTGACCCCTTCCACTACCATTACTGTCATTCTCTTGCCAACATAAGTGTGGTCCCTTCTTATGACATGTCCATACCACTGCAGTCTTCTCTCATGAACCTTCTTTGATATCTCCTTCAATTAACACTGCCTCTTAGTCTCTCATTTCTAATCCTATCGGCTCTGGTGACGCCATAAATTCTTCTTAACATTTTCATTTCAGCCACATCCTTTGCCTTACAATGTGCCTTAGTTGGTGCCCATCTTTCTGTCCATAAATCATTGCAGATCTCACTACTGACTTATACACCGTTCCTTTAGTCATCGGGTTTATCCTTCTCTCACACAATACACCTGACGTCTGTTTCTAGTTCATCCATCCTACCTGCACTCTGCGGGCTGTTGCCATGTCTGAATTACCATCACCGGACACTGTTGAAGCTAAGTACTTAAAACTATCTACTTTATTCAAGTCTTGCGCAACCAATCGGATTATTTATTCTCCTTGAACTCCTAGGCACTTGTACTCCGTTTTCTTCCTATTGATTTTCATCCCCCTGTCTTCCAAAGCTTTTCTCCAAATCTCCAGTCTTATTTCCAGCTCATCCATTTTGGTGCTACATAACACTATGTCGTCTGCGAACAACAGACATGAAGGAGCTTTCCCTATAACCTTTTTTGATAAAACTTACTACGGTGATATTATTGTTTAATGATGTTTGTTTTATAAAAGCAAAGTCTGGCGGCTTCAGTGGCGTAGTCGGTAGCATGCTGAGCTTCTATGCCCAAGATAGCGGGTTCAAACCCGGCTGAAGCCGTCCGATTTTTTAAGAGCAATAAAAATCCCTCAGTATGCCTTCCTTCTGAGGGGAAGTAAGACCGGCGGTCCCATGTCATGAAAAGAACCTTCCACTAATTGCCCCTGTGTGAAGCTAAATTGGATAGGTTAAGAATGTAAACAACGCTCTTAGGTTTCTACGTTCGTTGCCAAAAGCCGACTGCGGTGGCGTCTAGTAGCTAAGTTCTGAACTTGGCCTAATAGTCGTTTACGGTGGCGCTTGGCGGCAAAAGTAGGAACTATTTAAAAAATTCTAAGTTGCAGTACTTAAATTAAAAAACAGATAACACACACTAATACAGTCATCACAATTAACACCGGTTTTCAGACAGATTCTACACACACCCAAAGTACACGGCGCTACATGACCGCGTTGTCGCAGCCCCTAAACTTAAGAACCAACCAACCAACCAACCAACACGTTACTGTTTTAAATGAAGAGACATTCTCAGATATTTTGAATTATGTTTAATATTTTGGTGCAAGAGAGTTGTAACTTCATTTAAAATTTATATTAATATTTAATGGCACAATAAGTGGGTCTGAGGACCAATCAAGAGAAAACGGAGTGTAAGGTAGTGCAAGGGAGAATAAAGAAGAAGCGATGGGGGCACTAGAGATAGGAAGCTTGCTGTTTAAGAAGACTGGATCCTTCAAATATCTAGGCAGCATCGCAAATTGGAATAATAACACGGAGGAAGAGATAATGAACTGTATAAAATCTGCAGAGAAGTGCATGTTTGCAATGAATAAACTATTCAGCAGTAAACTGTTATCAAGGACATCAAAACTCCGTGTTATAAGACAACTAGCAGAAGTACCCGTTCTTCAAAGTTCTACGGTACTAATAACCAGACGTTATCAATTGAGCTACTGATGCCATGGTTAGGGGCTTGTCATTCCTGCATACGTTTATCTGAGCGAAGTTAGTTTTCTGAGAATATCACAGACACTGTTAAATTAAGGGCCTTAAAATGTGGTTTTCGGAGACTCTTTATAGACTCCCGAATATTGTGTCTCACATTGAGAAGCGCAACATATGCTTTGGATGTCCTTCTAGGCTAATTTTTGTAATTCTCCTATTTTAGCTTGTATTTTGAAAAGTTTTTTTCCTATACCCACCCTTCTATGGGCAGTACGGTGAGGAGTTTTATAAATGATTGGTGTATTGACTCTCATGGATACCAAAGTTTACGATGCTCCAAACATTCGAACACGAGTTATAGGCGTACATAAAAATACACAGAAAGGCCAAAACTCCCTCAGTATTCCTTCGGAGGGGAAGTAAATGCCGGCGGGCCCATGTCGTAGATTTATGGCATGTAAAAGAACCTTTCACTAACTGAAATTGTGTGAAGCTAAATTTGTAGGTTAGATATGATGAACGCTCTATTAGTTCCAAACTTTGCCGCAGGTTGCGGTAGCATCTAGTAGCCAAGTCACAGCTAGGTGTCGTTGACGGTAGCATTTGGTAGCAAAAGTAGGAACTACTTGAAATTGATTGTCTGCAGTCCTTACCGGAATTACAGATAACACACACTAATACAGCCATCACAATTAACACCGGTTATCAGACATTTTCTACACACACTCAAAGTACACGCGGCTACATGACCGCGTTGTCGCAGCCCCTAATCTGAGGAACCAACCAACCAACCTACAACATATCACCCAGATGACCAATTATGGATATATCAACCACACAGTATCAAACAAAATCATCCTTACGATGAACCCGTTTGTCGAAAAAAAAAAGTTAGAATGTTGTTTTAGATCCCTTATTTGGGGGTGGATCTAAAAGGGAGAGTTGCTGTACTAATTTATGAGTTTGTGCCTAAAGAAGGGTAGCTCCCCTTGACAGGGCAAGCTGACCAGTGTAGTGTGTTGTGGTGTGCTAGGAACTAGGGGGCGCTCCTATAAAGACTGTAAATGTGGTTTAAGGGATGTAGCCTTAGCACGCGGGTCGATGTACTAGTCGCCCAGCCGGCTACTTATTATATAATCACCTTGCTAGTGTCAGCGGTTCGGCACGCACTTCACTTGAGCACGCGAGCCGCTGTGAGGAATACAAGGACGTCTGAGTTGGCGTTATTACTACGGTGTGTCACGTCCGACTGTGACGGGAGTAAGGAAGGACGTGGGGACGTGAAGAAGAGTGTAGATCAGTAATGCAAGTGTAAGAGACTGACCAAGTGTTTATTGGTCAGCAATGAGTAACTGTTAGTCCCTTTTAAGGGATCTTGTGATGTTATAATGTGAGTACAAACTGTGGGTGTTAGGTTACAAAAGTAGGATTCTGAACACTGACTGACTGACTCACCTCGGTTGACACTGTCGTTAGCCTCCGGCTGTCTCGTCGAAGCACTGGTGATGGAGAGATTCTCGTGACCCACTTAAGGCACCTTTTATACCTTTAGCCTCTGTTCTGTCAGCGCGTTGTGGCATAGTTGAACCAGTTTGTAGTATGTCGCTGTGTGTCATAATTACGCAAGGGTTGAGCTGCTTTATGGAGTAGCCAGCTGCCCTTATAGTATTGATGGATATTGGGTAGGCTTTTAAAGGGTTGCCTTTTATGAGATTTAGACAGATGATGGGGGGGATGATCTCTAAGGGGTGCATACCCCTTGGGTATTGTACAAGCCTCTTCCTCCATTTGGTCGCGTCCTCGCGACCGGGAAGGGCACTTGGGGTTGGGATGTTGTCGTAGTAGTTTTTGAATCCCCCTCGTCTCTTCTGGTGGTGGCGTCGTAAGCGTCGTCGTATGGAACGGGTGTCGTCGTGCAGAAGTGTAGGTGTGCGGTCAGCCCGTGTTCAGAGGGGAGGGTTATGGGGTGTACATAGATATATATGTATATAAATTTTACATTGCATGGTGAAATGTGCATTAACATTGTTGAATAAAGAAAATAATTGCTATTGAGGCACAATCGCCATTGCCGTTGTCGGCATAAAAAAGAAAAAAAAACATGGTTATACATGGTTACATAGTTGTGCAGGGAGGAAAAACCCAGGGCCGAACGGATGATTGCGTCGTCCGCCCTATCTTGGGGAAAAAGTGCTCCCCGCAATAAAGAAGATAGGAGAGAATAGAAAAAAATGGGTGTTCCAGGGTATAATTTAAAGGAAATATTTAAAATGTATTTATTGGTGTGGGATAAAACGGAACACCCTGACAAATGGGGAAGTTAGAAGAGAGAAAAATGAAAGAAAACAATTCACAGACATTGGTTACGTGTTACCTTAGCAAACGAAACAAAACAAAACAAAAATATAGACATCGTGTACACGTGAACTTGATAAACAGACAAAAATATTATGTTGCGATGCTGACATTTAGGAATTTCCATTGGAATAATTGCCCGTGGGCGCATGAATATGTATGTAGTTTACTCTTTAAAATTATGAACTACAATGACCTTATGTCTACTTAAGCGCGCTAAACCCTTATAATTCTAGTTTTTATTTGGATCCTCGCGTGCACGCTACCTGTTTGTACGTACGCTTGCCGTATCACGGCTGATCCTATACGGCCACCTCTTGGCACGGTTTGAGTGGTCGTACCGCTTGCAGTGTATTCTTAATACCTAGTCTGTGAAGCATCCTCTGTGGGTGAATGCTTGCACACTTGGCCATGAGGGTCGCCGCCACATGCCGGTTGCGCCCTCATCGCCGTAAGCTGCGTCGCATTTTGACGCTTCAAGTGTTTTTGTTTTATGTAGATCTGCCAGCAAGCTTGATGCCCCACAGGCATCATTCCCGCTGTGCAGATTATTGACGTGTAGTTGTAAAAAAAAAAAAATGTAGTGAGTGTGTAAGTGAGAATGAATGTTAAATGGAGGTTAGTATGCACAGGTATAATACTACAATAAGGGGGCATTAAATAGCATGTTGCTGCTATCTGGCAGCAAAATCATAATTACACGTGTCATATTCTAGGTGACAATGCCTGCAAAAAAAAAATGGAGAGGTTAACAAAACATTGAAATTCCCTATTCCATATGCCGCTTCCTGTGGCAGCGTTGCCACAGTCTGAAGCCCCTTTTTACCTGTGAAAAGAATGGCATGGTTATTATTACTCGATATATGGCCGGGCTTACCCTATATGGTGCCGTGACGTCATTTCCTAATGTGTTGTAGGATTGGGCTTACCCTGGCAACGAATTTGGGCCGCCAGGCGCCGAAATTTTACCTCAAGATATGGATTAAAAAAAAAATTGTCTTAAATGTAAGACTATGCTACATTATAATAACTTATCATGAGTTATCGGACTTACCCTGATGACGGATTTGTGGGTCATCAGGCGCCGAACGGCGTTCTCTTATACTACTTATTCTACTTATGGTATATATAAAAAAAACTACATCTAAGCCGAGAGGGTTGCCTTAATCTATTGCCGAAAGATTCTGTGCTGAATTGCAACAGTGTTCATTAAATTTGCTTAATCCTAGGTTGCGTGTCAAATGCAACCGTCTATAACTAAATTTGGCCTAGGACGATCGCCTGGGGCAATTAAATCCCCAGATCACCACCCGCACGAGCCCCAGAAACACCGGTTGTCTCTAGGGTCGCTAGATTCCGTCCCCTTAAGTCTAGTGTCGACGTCTATTACTAGGATTAATCTATCCGCGGGCGGCTTACGGTGCCACTAAGCTAATCGTTCCGCCCGCTGTAACTTTCGTGTTCATAACCGGGTGCTGTTCCTATTCGACGTAGGTGAGCCGCCCACTTGGCTCCTGTGAGGGGCGCGCAATGCCCCATCTCTTAATGCCCTCTGACTGCCCGATGCGTCGTCATTTATGTGGGCATTGGACAGTGTGGTCCAATGGCATAATATTGTCTTCGCCTTAATCGGCCGTCGCAACCTGCTTTCGCAGTGATACTTGCCTCTATGGGCCGCCGTAGTATGCATTTTCGCATTGATATATAAAGTTGCCTCTATGGGCCGCCGTAGTATGCATTTTCGCATTGATATATAAAGTTGCCTCTATGGGCCGCCGTAGTATGCATTTTCGCATTGATATATAAAGTTGCCTCTATGGGCCGCCGTAGTATGCATTTTCGCATTGATATATAAAGTTGCCTCTATGGGCCGCCGTAGTGTGTTTTGCTCCAACGCACAGGAGTTTTGCTTCCCGCTATGGAAGCCGTGCCTACTTAAATTTAAACTTAACTAGCAGTCTAGTCATAATGGGGTCGTCTCTAGGGATAGTTCCCGAGGCCGGCGCGGAGTGAGCTATTTCTCCCGCCATTCTCAGAAAGTCTCCCTGCAGGTCTTGGCTTCGACGACCGTGGCTCAAAGGGGGTTTAGCATCCCTTCCTCCCAGGGGCGGTTTATGCGCACCTAGGATTCCAGAGCTTGCCCGACCAGGCCGCGAATGCTTTGACCTTACGTGGTTCGTCTATTTGGTCTAGTCGTCAGTAATTTGATGAGCCGACTGGGGTAAGGGTCCACATCGCCTTCCCCAGCTCTGCTCCTAGTGTTGTGCTTTTGACCTTTGGCTAACGCCGGTATCATCAGCCAGGGTGTTTCAGATTCCCTTTTTTTTTTTAAATATAGGTGTAACCTGTGTAAAAAGTGTCAAATGTAAAATACTTCCAGTGTGGTGGGCTGGTAAAACCTCTACATACGTAGACTACTTTAGGCTACCTGTGCTATATCAGCTTCTCCAGCGATAATGCTCTTTTTTAACCTTGATGGAGGTGTTAGTAGGGTCTGTGGCGTCAGGTACCCTGTTATTGTGATCTGGGGGTAGTTATCTGTAGAGTGGGTTAAAGCAGGGTAGGAGGAGGTTGCGCACTTCCGAATTCCGCGTTAGTGGCGGCCTGGAACCGGTTTTTGTGCTGGGATGCTCCTACAGTGAGTGGAACGGGGCAGGTAATTCCCGGGGTTGCAAAAAATAAAATAAAAATCCATGCCGGTCTGATATCAATATCCCCTGGTGAATGGATGGGATATACATGCATGCGTCTGGATATGAGGCGCTTGCACCCATGTATGGATAGGTGTAGGTTGAGGCATAATACTAATATATTTCCCTCTCATGCGGGATGATTTAAATTTAAAAAAAAAATGGTTAGTATTTATTACTTATGGCCTCATCTCTCATATGGAGATGTGCATTACGCTTAGTTGTTGTTGGCCGATGCACCCCTCTCATTCAGGTGATAGCGGTGGGGCTCAAGGCGTAGCATGCCCTTTCTGTAAACACATGAAGTTTACCAACCCTTATGTATACTTTGTAGTGTAGTGTAGCTGTTTATGGTCGTGTAGATGTGTTTGCGTTGTTTATGTTGGGCGTGAGAAGGTTATGGGAAGGGAGTAGAGTGGGACGCTGTTAGCATGTTCTCTTGTCATCCTCCCTTGGTCCATGTTGGTTTTCTATCCGCGCTTTGGGATAGCGAAGCTTCACGACCTACTCTGGTCCGTTATAGGGCTAAGTCCTAGTCGCCTGGAATGATTTGTTTCGGGACTAGGGTCGCAAAAAGAAGTTGTTAAGGGGAGGTCCCGTGTCCTCAAAGTCCCTATGTTCGCCCCTGATTGGTGAGCGCGTTTGTGTGTGTGTGTGTGACTACGCTCCGCTACACCACGCGGACGCCTGGTCTGCTGTAGGGCTAAGTCCTACTGTGTATATTGTGTATGGGTAGGAAGCGCCCGTGGCCTGCCAACGTCTTTACGAACGTGCTACTCTGGGCCTGCGACAAGTTTTGGTCTGTGACGTCTGCTTGTTGATAAATGCTTTCGCAGTGTTGAAAAATGTATAGTGTTATGATTGTTCTGCATTTGTTTATTCATGGTCACTGCCACTACACAATCGCGTTTTGTCATCGACAGTGTTGCAAAGTGGCTAAGTCTGCAAGTCATCAGTTTGTGTGTGTAACTTCAGGCCGGGATTTTATGTAGGTTAACCACTGTTGCGTGTTTTTCTGCACGTATGCCAGTGTGGTCATTGTGTTAAATTCCTGGCGGCCCGATGTGGTAATCCGCCCTGCTACTATTGCCGTTGTGTGGCCATTATTCCGTAAGACCGTTGTCTTACGAAATTTATATGTCTCTGTCTGGAAAGTCCATTTTCCCTGTCAAGTGTATTTCTGGAATTTTATGCCTGTCATTTGGCCGCAGGAATGTAGTATTATCTGTCTAAGCCGTTATATGGGCCAATTTTGGTGTGATTGGAAGGCCGTCTGCTTGTTTTTCCCTGGCGTGCAATTTTCTCTGGGGTTCGAACCCGTGTTCTATGTAATCCTCTGTGTTATATGTCTGCGTTGTCCATGTTCTGCGGGCATTCTGTCTGTATTTTGTTTGTGTTTCTCGTACCGAAAATACCGTTGTTTAGTTAGTTTTCGGTACGAGGTTTTTGTGTGTGGACATGGGTTCGAAGCCGGTTGTCTGTAAAGATTTGGTGGCCATTTCTGTGCCGCCTA
This sequence comes from Meconema thalassinum, assembly GCA_946902985.2. Lineage (NCBI taxonomy): Eukaryota > Metazoa > Arthropoda > Insecta > Orthoptera > Tettigoniidae > Meconema > Meconema thalassinum. The sequence continues at coordinate 30,034,340 of OX336394.1, forward strand.
CACTATGGCAAATGGGCTGTGTGTTTTTCTATGCGCAACCCCTAGTATACCTTCCTGCGAGGAGTTTGCTTATTTTTGCCCTCTCCTCGTAGTGTAAATTTTGAAGATATAGGGTTCTTAGGTTGGCTATGAATGATTCCGTGCAGTGTGCTTTGGGAACTGTCGTCTGTAAGGCTCGCAGTTTATACTGCTGAGTATGAGGGTGTCGGGTTGCAATGTCTTGCGCGCTCGCTTGTTTATTTGTTCCGATAACGCTGTGTATCCGAACATGTGTTCTTAATCAGCCTGCTTTTCTGTTAGTGCTCTTCGCATTATAAAAAGGCAAGAGGGGAATTTTGTGGTTTAACGTGACCATTTCTGGAGATCGTGTGCCACGGGATTTCCGTTTTACTTGGAATCCAAACCACAGGCCATGGCATTTCACTTCGGAAATCTCATATGCATTGGCCGTCTGCAAAAGAACCTCCCATTGACTACACTTGTGTCCCCGAGTGTTGTGTTATGTATACCTATGTGTAAAATATATATATAGTTTATTTGGCCATTTTTCTTTCTTGGGCTAAATGTGTGAAACAAAAAAAAAAAATATTTATGCCCCGCTCTGCATTAAGAGAGCACATTGAAAGAAAATAATAGTAGGTGGCGTTAGTCTCTAAAAATTATGTCGTGAGCACTATGTGTTTGAAAAAAAATGGTGATTGGGACCTGAGTGTAGTATTTACCAATTTGGTAACGTGAGTACTACCGTAATCTGGTTACGTCTCAGGGGAATCTACCGACACTGTCTAGTACACCTTAGGAAGGCCATTGCCAGACGTAACTGATACCCTTGTATCCACGTCACGAGCAAAGCCAGTGCACTGTGGGAGTCAAACCTGCCTATCAAAGTAATTGTAACTCACCAAAATGACAGTGTCTCATCCCGGTGTGCAATTGGGCTTTTTAGTTGGTTAAAGCACACCTCCCAAAATTTTTTTTTTGAAACTAGTTTGAGATTCTTAATTCTTGCCACACTTACGGCTTTCGCCCGCAACAGGAGAATCTATCAAACTGTGGAACCCTAACATAGAACGTTTAGTCATTTCTACTTAGAAAGACTCACTTAAGCTTTATGCTGTGATTTTATGCCTAAGTTGTGTTCAAAATATCTCTTTCCGGCCTGAAGCCTGCTTGGCTTCCACTTGGCTTAGCATATTAGAGACTTTACGTTATGGCGTTAATCACTTCGCCCAATAACCATTGATGGCCTGAGAGGAAAATGCCATGGTTGAAAAAAAAGAAAAAAAAAAAAAACCGGAAGGATTTAGAATTGTTCCCTCTAATTTGGCTATATTGCACTGTATATACATAAAATAAGAAAGAAAAATATGCGATCTCATGTTGATTATGTACTTGTTGGACCATTTTCCTATCGCCCCCGTGTGAAAGAACTTATGTGGCCTATAATTTTGGTGTTAGCGATGTTAGTTTATTTCTCTGGCCTTGGTGAAAGTCGTTATCGTCTTTCGAGTTTCAGTGCTCAGAAAGGTGAAGGGTTTTGCCCTGTTACGATATTATAGGCCTCTGAAATCCATTGAGGTGTTTCTTTGCTGTTTTCCGGCGGAATTTCTAGCAAAGTAAGCCTTGCCCTACTTCCACCGTAGCGCGTGTTTCTAGGTCTAAGTGTACCTGTATTTAAGGGCGTTATTGCGCTTGGCGCTATCTTAGCAGATTTTGCGGGAGTGTATGTATGTTTGACTGCGAGGTTTTGTGGGGTGGGTAATAATACCTTTCCTAATCCCCGTGTATTGTATGGTAATGCCTGTTTAATCTGTATGTGCGTGTACCGTGCATCCTGAGGGACTAATGCCGGTGTTCGCCTCCGTTCTGGCAAATTTGCCCTTTGAACTGGCGGTGAGGGCCACTTAAGTGCCTGTTTTTGTCCTGCCAATGTGGTGTCGTGTAGCCTGTCCGCTTTCTGGCCCGTGGCCACGGCAGCCTCCTGCCACTGTGTTAGCCTATCTGTGTGAGTGTATGTAGGCTTTATATGTGGTAGGTCAGGCTCTACGTCGTCAGCCCATGACGAGGTTACCTCCTGTTGTCCCTCTGTCGTATTATGTGTGATTGAAGGTCCTGGCTTCAACTCCCTCTCGTTCATCCGGTCCGAGGGGATTGTTCTAGGCTCTTCCCCTCGGCTTGGCAAAATTGCCTTCCGATCCGGAGCTGAAGGACGTGTGTTTGTGTTAGGTTTATTTTGTAGTAAGTTGGAGCCTAACCTGGCCGTCTTCTTGACTGTGGCCACGGCGAACTCCTTCCATTCTGTGGCAGTACGTGGCGAGAGGGACATCCTCGCAAATTGTCGAGTTAGCGTATCTACGCTTATGTCCTCTCTCGGCTGGGCTGGTGGCCCTACCATGAACTCAAAAATGGCCTTGTTGGTTTGGAGTTCACGGTATTCGTCCCAAATTTGGGTGTACTGCCTATTGAGGCATATGGCCTGTTTGCAAGTGCTTATGTGCGCATCTTAATCGCGCTGTCCTACCCTCTGACGGAGTGTATGGCTGTTTGCCCTGTATTGTCCCGATTTTCTGTTTTGAGTGTCCGTATTTGTGTTTGCCTGATCTGTATGTGCCTTTGGCATCTAACCAATAATGCTACTAATATTGGCATACCCCTATTACCTTCATGGCTTGCAATCTCTTCATGAGGTGCCATTCTGCCTGAAGTGTATGGGCCTAAAGTAACAATAGAGAGAAAAAAAAAATCTGTGCGTGTTTGCCAGTGTATTCCTATATCTCTCTGGTTCTGTATGGGGCTAGGGGGTTGGTTTATCAAGCCTTTCCCTTGTGTAGCTAGTTTAGAGCACCAAAAAAAAATATGGTGCTTTCTGTCTGGGGGAAAAATTTTCTCACTAATTTGCTTGGCTTTTTGCGGTACGGAAGGGGTCGTTTTACCTACGAGGGCTCGTTGGTTGAGTCCCTTTTCTCTATGCGTAGGACCCCGCCTCCACCAGTGTTTTAGATCCCTTATTTGGGGGTGGATCTAAAAGGGAGAGTTGCTGTACTAATTTATGAGTTTGTGCCTAAAGAAGGGTAGCTCCCCTTGACAGGGCAAGCTGACCAGTGTAGTGTGTTGTGGTGTGCTAGGAACTAGGGGGCGCTCCTATAAAGACTGTAAATGTGGTTTAAGGGATGTAGCCTTAGCACGCGGGTCGATGTACTAGTCGCCCAGCCGGCTACTTATTATATAATCACCTTGCTAGTGTCAGCGGTTCGGCACGCACTTCACTTGAGCACGCGAGCCGCTGTGAGGAATACAAGGACGTCTGAGTTGGCGTTATTACTACGGTGTGTCACGTCCGACTGTGACGGGAGTAAGGAAGGACGTGGGGACGTGAAGAAGAGTGTAGATCAGTAATGCAAGTGTAAGAGACTGACCAAGTGTTTATTGGTCAGCAATGAGTAACTGTTAGTCCCTTTTAAGGGATCTTGTGATGTTATAATGTGAGTACAAACTGTGGGTGTTAGGTTACAAAAGTAGGATTCTGAACACTGACTGACTGACTCACCTCGGTTGACACTGTCGTTAGCCTCCGGCTGTCTCGTCGAAGCACTGGTGATGGAGAGATTCTCGTGACCCACTTAAGGCACCTTTTATACCTTTAGCCTCTGTTCTGTCAGCGCGTTGTGGCATAGTTGAACCAGTTTGTAGTATGTCGCTGTGTGTCATAATTACGCAAGGGTTGAGCTGCTTTATGGAGTAGCCAGCTGCCCTTATAGTATTGATGGATATTGGGTAGGCTTTTAAAGGGTTGCCTTTTATGAGATTTAGACAGATGATGGGGGGGATGATCTCTAAGGGGTGCATACCCCTTGGGTATTGTACAATGTGCTCAATCTAAATTCACCTAACGTGTACTTCCTGACGTGAAAATACAGTAAGATTGAAAACCTCGTAGACGAATCTCAATACACCTCACATAAAGACTGACCCTCACCGTTGTGTAAAATCCCCATCCGCAGGAAGACCCCTTTAATAAATCATAAAGGCATGTGGTGCATAAATATTCAGGTTTATTAGCCTGCAATGGCCCAAATTCCTAATAGCCACAAAAATACTATTTCAATTCAGGAATTTTTGAAAATAATGTTGCTGTTTGGAAATATAATTCTGTACGACATATATCACGTGTAAATCACGTGCATACATTCTAGGGTACCCCTTGACTCCCTTAAGCGCATTGATGAATTTTACAGTCTAAGTTGGTTCCATGAGACCCTTATAGCCATTTGCAAACTTGCACAGAACTGTAATAAGTGGAGTGGCATTGCTTCATACAGAAAGAGATGGAAAGTTGGATGTCTTCTCTTGACAACCTGCTGTCATTGTTACCGGCTTGCATTCCTTCATTAGTTTATTAAATGCAATTAGTTTTCTGGGATTATCTCAGAAACTGTTGGTTTTAGAGCCTTTAAATGTACTTTTCGCGAACCCTCGAGTTTCGTTTCTCACATTGAGAGGCTGAAAATGAGCTTTGTCTCGTCCTTCTACGCCTATTTCAGCATGTATTTTAAGGAATAGGCCCCCTTTTATGGAGAAGAGTTACATCAATGATTAGTGTGGAGCCTCTGATGGATATCTGTATCAAATATTACGTTGATCCACCCAGCCGTTCTTCAGTTATAAGGACACAAAATTGTCCACAGACAGACAAACAAACAGATTAATAATATAAAAGAATACAATATAGGGATACGGATATAAAATACCTTCCATACCATACCCGCACGTGAAAATCGCGTGAAAGAATTCTAGTGTACCCCTTGACCCCCTTAAGCGCTTTATACGTATTGATGAATTTTACAGTTTATTTTTATTCAATTGAAGTGAGTGGATGGTTCTTTTACATGCCATAAATCTATGATGTGGGTCCGCCGGCTTTACTTCCCCTCCGAAGGAAGGCATACTGAGGGATTTTTAGTGCTCTTAAAATAATCCCAAGACTTTGCCCGGGTTTAAACCCACGACCTTGGGCATTGAAGCTCAGCATGCTACCAACAGTAGCCACCGAAGGCGCCACCTCATTAAAGCGTGTGCGATACTTATAATACTTAGACGAATAAAACATTCATGTTTCTATGTTTTGAATATTTTTTTCAGCTCTTCGTTATGGCACAGTCTGAGTTTCAATTGAACAACCGTCCTATGTATCTAGTGGTTTGACAGCGCTGCCTGGGGTGACCCTGCACATTGATGTGACCATGCGATCTCTGTGAGTGGCGGTCCACTTGACGACAAGTGTGTGTAACCGAGACCAAGTGATCACCACTTCCGGCCGATCATTAAATTGACACGCTCCCTCGCTCGGGTCGTTTACTGCTGTGCCCACAGTAGCACTTCTCATAATCTACACTACCAAACCAACCAATTACCATCAATATTTATTAATGTATTTATTAGACTATTATTTATTTATTTATTTATTTATTTATTTAAGACAAAATTCCCCTACAGGAGAGCGATTAAACTTGATAACATGATGTTATTTGGAGGCGTGTCTCCTCCGCTCCTCCCAAAATCTCGTCATTCTCGCTGAATGCTCCCTCTTCCTCTCATCTGTCCAATTTTTCCCTGGTTGACGTAATGATCTTGGTTCGAACTTAACTTTCGCGATTTTCGTCTGGCACTCAGTTTGGTCTTCGAAATTTTTATACTGATTACTAACTTGTAAGTCTCTCTGTACCTCTTTAAGCCATTCTGAGCCGCATTTACTCTGTGTTATGATACCAAGTAGTTACTTTGGCAATCTGGAGGTGGCCATCCTGTGGATGTGAGAAAAAAATTGGCTCTGCGTTTTCTAATTTCGTCTGTTATCGTATTGGTCTTTTGATCGAGTTCAGTGCTAGGTCTCTTCATACAAATGCCGTTTCTGTTGAATACTCCGTAGATCTTCCGGAGAATTTTTCGTTCCTGCTTTTCCATTTCCTTAATCTTGGAATGACCATCGACTACTATTGTTTCAGCGGCATATGTCGCTCTTGGAAGAATAATTGTTTTATATTGTCGTAATTTGGCATTCGTCGAAGTTCATTTCTTATGGTAATGGGCCCACGTTAGCCTGTAGGCCTTCTGGAGCTTAGTGATTCTGTCTTCATTGGCGATTCGATTAAGTCCTGAGGGCTGTATAATTTCGTCAAGGTATTTGAAAGTGCAGACTTGGGCGATGTTACCGTATTTGGTGTATTATTATTATTACTACGGGCTGAGGTATCCGTTTTTCGAACGCCCTTTGGTACTTCATAAATTACCTACCGTTACCAAAATAAACGTTAATTAAGGTTAATATTTATTTATCGTATGGATATATTACAACAATGAACGAAGGGCGTACTTGTTGTTCTACACTGCATTTCTTTCAACCCAAATGAAGTACATTACACATCAGTTGTTACGTCCACTTTCTCAACATAATCTCCTTGTAACTTCATGCACTTTTGCCATTGATGTCAGTATCTCCAGACAAGATCCAGCGGACTTCATGCCTAGGCTGAGAAATAGCTCCATTACCATGAGCCACAGACGAAACAACAATCGATGCAATGGAAGCATTGGGGCAGTCCACCGCTAAAGAAATGCCGAACAGTGCCATCAGTTGGCAAGCGAATAGCGACAGTGTTCTGGGAAACAAAGAGCATCATCCTCATTGATTGGCTGGAATTGGGGGCCACGATTAACAGTGCAGCATATGTGGCAACCCTTAAGCGCTTACGTCATGCCATTGAAACTAAGCGGCCAGGAAAATGGGCTAAAGGTGTGCTTCTGCAACATGACAATGCCCACCCCCACACTAGCCGAGATACCACCGCTGCCATTGATCAAACGGGCAATTTCAATAATTTGTTAGTTACACGCTGCCAGAAATGTTATTGGTGAACTGCGAAAAATTCAAATTTTTGGATGTCATAGTACCCTAAGAATTAAAATTTATTAAGCATTTGCATTGTTGGCTTCTTTAACCTACAAGGCTCCCTTAATTTGAACTTCACCTTAGTAAAGTAATATTATTTTTAATGATAATAGTAATATAAAGCTGCAAAGGCGGGCCTCCTGGTTTCTTTCGAGAAAACAGAATTTATTACTTACATCAAAACGGCTCCAAAACATATAGAAGTGAATCATGGGAAAATCAAGCGGGTTGTGAAATTTAAGTATCTTGGTGAATGGATAGACCCTACAATGTCCGAAAACGAGGATGTTGCGTCACGCTTGAATAAAATTGAAATGGTTTACCATCTAACTAAGAATGTGTACAACAAAATATCTATATCCCTGAATGCAAATCTGAATCACTACTGCACGGTCATCCGGCCAGAAGCTTTGTATGCAGCGGAATGTCTCTCCATGAATAGAAAAGGCATAATGGAAAAACTGGAAACCAAGGAAAGGAAGATATTGAGGAAAATTCGGGGTCCAGTCAAAGAACACGGCGAGTTCCGAAGACGCCACAACCAAGAGTTGTACACACACGTAGAGAAAATAACTAACGTTATGAGAAAAAGGAGGATTTCTTTTTATGGACATATAACCTGAATGAAATCATCACGCCTGTCCAACATAATTTTAGCTTTTCTCCATGTGAAAAAGACAAAGGGGGCCTGGTTCAGTGAAGTAGAGAAAGATCTGTTAGAGACTGGGATAACATGTGAAGATATCCAGGAGCGTGGCCCACTTAGGGAAAAATTTCAGAAACATAGGAGTTTTCAACTTAAGCCGAAACTAAAAACCGGGAAGGCGTGGACGACAGAGAGAAAGGTGCAACATCGATTGCGAATGAAAGAGTACTGGGCCAACATTAAAATGCAGAAGAAACAGTTGACATGACGTTGTCCTTAGTTGGCCGTAACGAAGGAAGAAGAAGAAGAAGAAGAATAGTAATAGAATTATAATCATCATCCTAATACATAAGTGTGTAGCCAAGTGATTGCTATTTGTTTCACAACTTCCAACACAGTACGTTGCACTGCTCCTCTGAAGAGAGCGATTATGCATCCCGTTCATCAATCGTGCATGCGGGACACATACACGTAGAAAGTACGGCGCATGAGGGCCACTTGGTGTAATGCCCTTAAGGGGACTAATATCTAGGTCATCGGTGTGTACCTAGGAAGTACTCAGAGAAGGGAGTAACTACTGCGCACGCACGGTAAATTGCTATTGGGAACTGATGAGTAGACAGCGGAAGTTCAGGCTCTAAAAGTAATGTTATAAGCGCCTAAAATAGGCTTCTTAACTTCTATATTTAGGTGCTAAAATGAATAATAGGCAGATATATATAACTGAGCAGATATCAAAAACAGTAAAACAGTGACGTAAATTACCTTAACTCAATTTAATGCGCAATGTTGGTGTTAAATGAAACCAAATACATTTCACAATCGGCAGATATAATTCACAATTACAGACTGAGGTTAATCACCATGTCCGTAGTTGCCTTCACAGTAATTAACTAACATATTTTATTTTCGGCATTACATTTCCTTCAAGTGAACACGTCGAGCTCTAAAGGTCAACAGTACACACGTACCGGATGTGCAACTGTTGTTCTAGGAAAAAATGAAATTCCAATATTTGACAAGGTTATAAGGTTATAAGTTGGGAAGGAAGAAGGGGTTGCTGTCTGTCCTTGCAGTGTTTAACGGTACAGACTCATAAGAATCGTAGTGTACTTTTAAGTTAGAGGCTCTTTAAAAGGAATGACACAGCAGACTATTATTATGAATAGTGTATAATATGAAAGAACAAAGAACGACAACTTGAAGACGATTTATTGTAGGAATATCTTTAATGGGGCCTCCAAACCTTAAAGTTAACCGTAGGCGATATACATTCCACATCTTACTATGTTTCTGCCGGAAGCGCAAATCCCTTGTTAACAGTGAACTCTGTTGGTCATTGAAATAACTACTTATAAAACTCCAGTGCCAAATCCTTTCAGCGAATATGATATAATACAAATTTTCACGCCAAAGAACGACAACTTGAAGATGATTTAATGTAGGAATATCTTTAATGGAGCCTCCAAACCTTGAAGTAAATGGTATGCGATATACATTCCACATAGTGCTGTATTTTGGCCGACATTCTATTTCTAGTTATATTTTGGCTTACATTAAATAAGAATACAGCAAAAGTATGAAGATTTAATAAATCATAATTGTTTTCATCAAATATGATATAATGAATATTTTCACACCAAAGAACGACAATTTGAAGATGATTTATTTTAGGAATATCTTTAATGGGGCCTCCAAACCTTGAAGTGAAACCGTATGCGATATACATTTCACATAGACACCGGGCGATAGTACGTCGTTGTACCAATCTCCGCCACCGCGCACGCTCATTGTTTCCGTCCCTTTTTCAAAATCACATCCAAAAAAAATAAACAGCAACCGAGTGGAAAGATGTTACACATCAATCGGCATTTGTCTAAAATCCGCTGTCTACTGATGAGGTAGCCACTGCTTTTTCATCATGCAACTAAGCTGTGTCGGCCGGGAGTCGTACTCTTAAGGGGGGCGGGATGTGTGCGTCAGTGAGTGCAGTCAGAAGGTAGGATTTAGAGGAGAAAAATATCATCGCTACTCCCTGTTATCGGGGAGACAGCAACCAAACTGTAGCACGGTAGTTCCGCGGCGAACCAGTGAAATACAGCGTGGCATGGCGAGCGGAAACAGCCGTCACAGGAATTCCAAACTCGGTACATAACGCTACAACCGGATCAGCTCTGACTTCCGTGGAGAGAGGCGATTGCTTGTAGCAGACAAATAGGCGTGGAGAAACAACTTGTGTTCAACATATCTCATCGCAGAGCTGGAATTAGCTCTAAAACTTTTGAAATGCGATACGAAATTTTATTTTAGACTATTCTGCGTACCGGTCGTTCATAGACTCATACTGAACGATAACAGTCGATCAATGTTCTCTCTTCAAACCTGAACGATCCCGAGAATAGCATGGCTAGGCTGTCGGACTTAGCTGACCTTGTTTGGATATATTCAGTGTAACTTTATAGTTTCTGTCTCGTACATAGACCACCGTAACTCCGCCATAGCTGGTCCCAAGCCCGATTAAGAAAGGAGGAGGGAGTTTAGTTACACCCTGTAGAGATCTAAATTGACAACAGAAGCAAAGGGAGTAGCGACGAACATCAAATCGTGAAGTAACCAGAAGGTGGGCACAGATTTGTTAGATCAATTACAGAACGTACCTGGCTGTTTATTTAATTGAATTGCAGAGTACGATTATTCTACCACATTGTTAGCTAAAGAGTGGGGGATAAAGTGTTTAGCAAGTTGTATATGACATTCAGTTATACTTAAGTTGTCGTCTTCTTTATTTCTCTCACGGCGATATACCTGGGACGTTTGAGCCTATATAGAGCATATCTGATGGATATACCTCAACCATGTGCTATTCCTATCATATTTACATCGACGCATGCGAGCTACGAGTTTCCCATGTGGTTTGCGCTGTCATGTAGGGCACGGCTGGACCTTGCATCATGATTTTGCCTTCATGTCTCCGTTGCCATCTACAGTTGTTTAGCTGTATCTTATCTATGGTTCATCTGAGACTGATTTGCTCTGTGGATACTGTTGAAGTACTTGATGTTGGATTATGAAGATATTTATTTATTATTTATTAATAGGTACTGTTACAGTTAGGCAAAACCTGGTGGTAACAACATATTTACACGTTGCTTGTAACTCAATTTCTCTCCATAATGTCTCTGGGTTCCCTGAATGCAACATTTAATTTCTTCTTGAAAGCTTTTAAACTGTTAGGAAAAGGTTCTAAGACTTCTTCAGGTAACTCATTCCATGTTTGAATACCCCTGTTTATAAAATAATACTTAGCTAATTTTGTTTTTTGAATGTTGGGCCTAATTTTGTATTCGTGATCTCTCCTACCCATATAATCTGGATCATGCATTCTGTTTCGCAACTCATTCCAGGCCGGCTCCCCTGTGTATGCTTTGTACATCTCCTGGAGTCTTCTTTTATGTCTTCTGCTGTGTAGGGATTCCCAACCCAATGACTTTAACATGTCAGAGACACTATCAGTTTGGGAGAATTTGCCAAGTACGAATCTTGCAGCTTTCCTTTGCACCATCTCCAATTTGTTCGTTAGAGTTGATTGGTAGGGCTCCCACACACTCGTGGCGTATTCCAAAATTGGTCTCACTAGACATTTGTAAGCCAATTCTTTGGCCTGAATACTGCTACCCTTCATGTTTCTCATAACAAAGTATAATGACTTTTGTGCCTTATTAGCAACGCTCTCAACGTGCTCACCCCAGTGTAACCTTTTATTTAAGGCAATCCCGAGATAGCTGCATGACTCCACTCGAGGAATAATTTTGTTTCCTAATTTATAATCAGCTATTGTCCCTTTTCTGCTGTTAGTAAAAGACAAGCATTTACTTTTTTCTGCTCTTATCCTCATGTTATTTCGGATAACCCAGCATTCTATACGTTCCAAGTCTTGTTGGAGGAGCGCAGTGTCAACTTGATTTTCGATTTTTCTATATATTACACAGTCGTCAGCAAATAGTCTGACGTCCGATTTAACATATTCTGCCAGGTCGTTTATATATAGAAGAAACAACAATGGCCCAACTACACTTCCTTGTGGAATTCCAGAGGTAACTTCTGTCTCTTTCGAAAATACTCCCCCATTTTTGACTGTTTGGGTTCTGTTTTGGAGAAAGTCCCGGATCCAGAATACCACTCTTTCATCAAGACCCAAATTTGCATGCTGTTTCGCATAAAGCAAGATTCTTGTCGTCTAAAGGCCATCTGAATTTCTTTTTGAAAGGATTGCGCACAAGGAGCTTATTTGGAAATAGTCAGGTGCATTGTGGCATGACTTGGAACTGGAAATATTGTATGGGATGGCCAACTACGCATGTAATGAGAACCAGGTTTGAACTACATGATTGCTCAGGCAATAAATACTAATACCATTCAATATTGAAGAGGTATTTTGACTTTCATAATACAAATTATACTCATGCACACGACTTGCTATAATTCTTTTTCTTTTTTTTGTAACTTCACTCACTCTGTGGTATTGCTGCCATATATCAGAATATAATTTTACTTTCATCCAGCATTCCTTTACTGTTTCACTTTCATTTATTAACAAATTAATTTCATACAGTATGTTTAAAAATTATAATATGATATCGATGTAATGCAGAAATGCCCCATCCCCCTTAGTTTAAGAATCGTGTATTCTACTTCTTTCATTGATGAACATCAAGAAATAAGAGCAAGTCACAACGCTAAGGGGCTAGCCCTCCCCCCCCCCCCCTCCCGACTTTGAGCCAATAACCCGCTTCACCGAGCAAACATTATTACTGAAACTGCAACAGAGAAAAACCAGATGGGTAAAAGACGACGATCTTTAGCATTAAAAAGGTTACGAAGATTGGATATTGAAGGTGACCTGGTAAAGAAGCGTGAAGGAAGAGATGAGGGAAGAAGGCAAATCCTGGGCGGATCTACAACAGATTGCCAGGAGAAGAGACCAATGGAGGATCTTCGTTGCAGCCCTTTGCTCCGACAGGACATAAGTCAAGTAAGTCAGTCACACAGACCATCATAGAATTGAGTGGAATTAGGGGGACACAACTGAATATAAAACACATATTGAATTGGTGTGACGTATTATTATTAGATGGGCATGGTTGTGGTTGGACAAAATAGTACTATGTTTTACTGAGTTATGTTGAAATCACTCGAGCCGTTTAGATTTTATTAGGAAGGGGACACACATACACACACATAAGGTGATCTCATAAGTAGGGCTCGGATTTTTAGGTAAATATATTTTTTTAAATGTAAATACATATTTTAAGCGTTCTTTTCTATAAATACATAAATTCCTGCTTTTTACTTATTAGCACATAAAAATACATAATATTTATATTTTTTAAAATCAATGTGCTAGATCTTTCAGTTAATTGCATTTTTGTTCCGTGTTACTTTAACGGGGAATAACCTGTGAGCTAACTAATCTTCATGCAGAGCGTATTTCAGCTTTCAACTGTGTTATTCTTAACTTGTCACCCCATGCCACTCACTGTGAAAGCCGAGGATTTCCTTGTCCATAGCCATATTGCACCACGTGCTAGAACTTCCCCCATAGCTACCTGGAACCAGTGTTACTCACATGCAGTTCATTTCTGGCACTGTAAAGTGTACGGCAGTTCCACGATGCCTAAAGTAAAAGTTACTACAAGTTAATGTCTGCAACAGTATGTTGCAGAAATTTTACATCGGATGGGGGCGTTCTGTTCTGCCAACCATGTGGGAAAGCAATCAAGGCTGAACAGCGATCTCAGGTTACACAACACCTTGAAGGCAAGAAACATATTGCCGCAGTTTCGCGCCTTCAGAAGATGTGTTTCGCGATAATCGTCGGTCATTTGTGATGGACAACCTGAAGCTGTATCTCGTTGTGTATTGTAATGCTTCAGCCGTCAGTGAGACATTGCATTCGTGAGTGCTGCATATTGTTTATATTCACATTAATAAACTAAATTATAATTAAATATTTTTACTTTTTTGTCACATATTTCAGGTATTTTTATTACATCAAAAATAAATACTTTCCTGAGCCCTACTCATAAGCCTATTTTACTCATCAATAACAAGTAGTTCCGTGAAGAACTATACAGCCTATTTTCATATATCCTACTTATGTTAATTGCCTCTATAAAAATACAAAATTTCAGTTTGATTGCTGTAATAGATTCGTAGATATTGAGAACCGACTAAATATTGCGGATGGTCGCCATGTTAGATTTTATATATGTAGGTCCTAGAGTTATGTATTGTTACATGAAGATTATTGTGTACGTGTAGCATTCAAACTTCAATCGCATGATTAGGACACAAGAAGTAACAAGGAGATTTTAACATTTCGCACAGCTGCCATCTTGTGGTTATGCAAACAATTGAAATAAATTAGATGCCAGTGGATTAACATTCAAATAAGGATTTACTGTACCAAGTTTCACTGCACTCGGATGGCTAAATTGCGAGAAACGTCCATGTGAATATTTATACTTCGCGTCGCCGCCATGTTGGATTTGTTATCACCAGGTTATTTAAAGTCCTATAGGTGTACTTAAGTTTATAGCCCCTATGAGGATAAAAAAAATCATTTTGATTGCTATAATAGATTCGTAGATAATCAGAGCCGTCTAAATATTTCGGATAGTCGCCATGTTGGATTGTTAAATGTATAGGCCATAGAGTCATGTACCATTAAAGGAAAATTATTGCGTAGGTTCATTATTCAAACTTTCACTACGATCGCATGATTACGGCACAAGAAATAAAAACTTAATGTTAAAATTCGCACAGTCGCCATTTTGAGGTTATGTAAACAATTGAAATAAATTAGATACCAGTGCATTAAAATGTGAATAAACATTTTCTGTACCAGATTTCATTGCGATTGGAACTTTAAATCGCGACAAAGGTCTATTTAAAATTTTCAAATTCGCTTGGCTGCCATGTTGGTTTTATAGTTACTGGTTTTTCAAAAGTCACATAGGTAAACTTCTAGTAGTTTCCTTTATCACCGTACAAAATTCCAGGGTGATATCGGGAATAGTTTCCGAGATATTGAATGCTGGTGAAATATTTCGTACAGCCGCCATGTTGGATTGGTGAGACGTAACAAAATTTGAAGGGCGCGGTCGAGGTCGCCCGCGATAGTACTATGAGCTGTCTGAGTTTCATTGAAATCGCTCCAGCCGTTCAAAAGTTATTAGGGACACACACACACACACCTCTCACACACACACACGCACGCACACACACACACACGGACAAAAGGTGATCTCATAAGCCTATTTTTTCAAAATTGAAAATAGGCTAAAAATAGGCTAAAATTGAGTTTTAAATTCATTGCACTGAAAAAAGTAGGAATCGAACCCACCTCTTGTCAGTATTGGCTCTCGAGGCTGAGTGTAGAATGTTCCAAACCCCGGACCAGATTTACATTTCTTGACAGAGTCGCGAAAACAACCCGGGCCTCCCTGGTGACAGTCAGGAATGCTAACTACTACGCAACGAAGCGGATTGATCAGATAAGTCCAAAAAATACTGCTTTCTTCAGCAGATGGAAAATAAGTAGCCTACATGAATAAACAGATATTTCTGAAGAAGTAGCAATAAATAAAGCAGAGTACAGGCAAGTGAAATGAAATTCCTACGAGGTAGGATAGGACTAACAAGAAGAGACAGGGTGAGAAATGACAAGGTCAGGGAAATAGTGAAAGAGGAATCCTTGCAGGGTAGGATTGAGACATTAAGACTGAGGTGGTACGGACACTTGAAGAGGATGGAAGACAAGGGATTCCCAAGAGGACGCATGAAATGCAGATGCAGAAGAAACGACAAAGGGGATGGCCGTGGTAAGTGATTTTTCAGAGGCAACAAAAATCACGATACACATGTCATACGATGTTGGCATGTTAAAGAACCCATGTGAATTCAGTAGGCCGTGTTCATAATGGCAAAATTAATCCCGGGATTTTCTGCCAAAACAACGTTCCTCATTTGGTTAGTTGGTTGGATCCTCAGTTTAGTGGCTGCGACAACGTGGTCATGTAGCCCCGTGCACTTTGGGTGTGTGTAGAATCTGTCTGATAACCGGCGTTAATTGTGATGGCTGTATTAGTGTGTGTATCTGTATTTTAATTCAAGTAAGGACAGCAGAATTATGAATTTTTCAAATAGTTACTACTTTTGCCGCCAAAGGCCACCGTCGACGACTACTAGTTCAGAACTTAGCTACCAGACGCCATCGCAGTCGGCTCTTGGCAACGAACGTAGGAACATAAGAGCGTTGTTTACATTCTTAAACTATACAATTTAGCTTCACACAGGTGTAATTAGTGGAAGGTTCTTTAACACGCCATAAATCTATGAAAAGGGACCGCCGGCTTTACTTCCCCTCCGTAGGAAGGCATACTGAGGGATTCTTAAAGCTCTTAAAAAGTCCGACGACTTCGGCCGGATTTGAACCCGCGATCTTCGGCATAGAAGCTCAGCATGCTACCGACTACGCCACCGGGCTGGAAACTGTTTATGATGATGATGGCGATGAACAATAACAAAATTTAAAATTTCATTTTCATTAAAATGGAAAGCGGATAATGTGAATGTTCATTCTGGGACAAATGGCCGTGCCAGTTGGGATCAATTTAATGGCCTAGATCGTTCATTAACGTAGTCAATTAATTTGAGTGGAGGAATGTTGCAATATCAAGTTAATTGTGTCAAAGAGATTCTCAGAATACGGCAGACAACTTCACATTTAATAGCTTTACTTGTAATACAGTAGCCTATGGGAGGGAATGTTGTGTAAGTGTGCCGACATCGGGCCGTAACATCAATTTGTTGTAATTCCTTTTACCGAAGGGGTCTGATGTAGAAGATGGAAATTAGAGAGAGGAGAATTCTCCGGAATCCTTGGGACTGTAAAGTTTGATAAAGAATTTCGTAGGCAACATAACTCGAGATCTACGAACATATAGAGAAAGAAGAAAATAGCCTTATGGCCATATCGCGAGATTACCTTCCACAAGATTGACCAATCGTTTGCTCAGTTCCTGGCACAATTAGAAGGTTCGTACCACAAGGTTGACGGGAACTCAGAAGGATATTAACGAACTGGAAATATCAGATCTGCATAACAGACAGGCTGTGAGGCGTGCTCTGAAGGTAGTCCATGGTTTTCAGGAGAAACACGGAGGAAAAGTACCCCCTGGAGTTCTGAAAGAGAGGAGTTACTCCCGCAGAAAATGTGTCAATACTGGCGAAGATCAAGATCCTTCAGTTGAATGAACGTGGTCCTAAGTAGGCCAATTAGAGAGAAGAAGGAGAAAACATCAATAACATCGACTTTCATTGCAGATAAATTATCGACAGTAGTCTATCATCCATAACCTTCTGGGCCAATGACAGTCCGTCCCGTACCAATTCACTAGCTATGTGAGGACAACTGCCAAAAAATGCCTGCAATTTACGAGGCGCATGCAGAAAGGAAGTTTTCCTATAAAAAACAAGATGTTCAGTAAATAACATATAGCCTACATTCTCCTAACTGCATGGGCATTGTTATAACTCTTTGTCCTTTTCAAGGAGTTGTAGTAGCTTGTTGAAATACAACGTCTTATACGGATATTAAACATGAATATGAGGTGCCCTTTGCTAGTGCTACCTCTGTACAAAATTTCATTCATTTCGGTTTCACCGTGTTTGAATTGATATGGTGAATCGATTTGCACACATACATGGCCGCCATATGCAAACTATTGGACTGACGACCTTGTAGCTAGGTCACAGAACGCCTCTAGCATACAGGTATGCTGTTGAAAACTTTGGTAGAGATCAGATGATTAGGTTGGTCGTAATTTGATTTAAGCTTTTAACATTTGCGTGGCCGCCATTACGTTTCCAGCAAGATGCCGACGAAATAAAACATTACATTGAGTTGCCTTTTGCAACTGCGACCTCACCAATTTTCGTTCAATTCGGGTTCACCGTGTTTGAATTGATAATGTTATTGGTTTTACGTCCCTTTTAACTACCCTGGCTTTTAGAGACGCCGGGGTGCCGGAATTTTGCCCCGAAGGGGACCTTTAACGTGCCAGTAAGTAGATATAATAGGCCGAAGCTGGCGCAGGGGCTAATGTGCAAGATGGCCGCCGCGCGTAACTCTCATATGTTATTTTTATGGGAGGGAGAGTCATAGCTGGCGCAGTGGCAAATGTGCAAGATGGCCGCCACGCCCTGAGACCGTGGATGACGTCACAGAGAGACGTTGACAGTGTTACGTTGCTAACTGGAATATTTATTATTATTATTATTATTATTATTATTATTATTATTATTATTATTATTATTATTTTCATTATTATTAGGTAATTATTGATTGATTATGTACAATCAAGACCAGCCTTATATTGTCCCCCTCGTGGTGTAGCGGCTAGCATTCTTGGCTGTTATTGCAGAGACCCGAGTTCGATTCCTGGCTCTGCCAAGAAAATTAATTTTAGGTTTCAGAACTGGAACGGGGTACACTCAGCCTTGTCAGACAAAACTGACAGGCGCTGGGTTTGATTCCTAACTCAGCCATTTTGGAAGTGTTTTTTTTATGGTTTCACACTTTACTCCAGGCAAATGCTGAGATATATCTTAACTGAAGGCCTTGACTGCCTCCTTCCCAGGCCTTATCTGAATTACAAATACACACACTAATACAACCATCACAATAACACAGGTTATCAGACAACTTTTACGTACACCCCAAGTTCACAGGGCTACATGACGACGATGTCACTAACCCCAATCAAATGAAACAACAACAACTATTTGTCCACCTTGAGGTGTAGTGGTTAGCATTCTTGGCTGTCACCGCTTAGGTCTCGATTTCATTCCTGGCTCTGCTAAGAAATTTAATTTCTGGTTTGAGGGCTGGAATGGGGGTACACTCAGCCTTGTGAGGCAAAAGTGTGAAAAAGCGGGTTTGATTCCTACCTTAACCATTCTGGAAGTGTTTCTTTTTTTTTGTGTGTGATTTCCCACTTTTGCTCTAGGAAAATGCTGTGATTTTTCTTAACTTAAGGCCACGGCCACCTCCTTTCCAATCCTCACCTGAATTATAAATACACACACTAATACAGCCATTACAACAGCGCAGGTTAGCAGACAATATTCAGCACTCACCAAAGTACACGGGGCTAAATGACCATGATGTCCAAGTCTCTCAAATGAAACAAAAGAAAAACAAACAGCTTCCTACCCAAATCCTTCCTCGTTTAAAAGTACTCACACACAAACATCACAGTGACACAGGTTGTCAGGCAACTTGTACACACATCTAAGTACACAGGGGCGATGATAATACTGTAAACTATAACATAAGAGCACCAACAACAATAAGGTTGAGAATTCTAAGGGATACCTGAGCTGTTTTATTTTCGTAGACTTTGAAATGTATACTTTAAATCAGGTAATTTCAATGCATTGCATACGCATTTTTGAATAGTTCAAGAGTGTACAATCAATAATAAAAAGATTTACAGTTTTTCTGACTGTTTTCAGAAACTTAGTAACACAGTAGCCTGCAGGTAAGACTCCTACAAATAAAGCCTATCTACCACTGCTTTCAAAACTATTATTAAGACTATTGAATAAACATTTGAAATAATTTTAGTGTGTTGCAAAACATTTCTACTGTATTAAGTCTCAAAACGTATAAAGTAAATATTAGAAAACTATCATCAATTCTAATAATTTACGCACCTCTTTAAACTTAGTATAGTGTGTTCAGTAACCATACAATATTTGAGGTTGACAGTAGGGTTATAATCCTACCACTGCATTCAGTAGGTGTCCATTAAATATAATGAGGCTGGAGACATCGTACCAGACCATACCATTGCTTTTATTGCTTGACAGAGTAATGACCATTGGCATGTGTAGCTATACCATCAGAATCAATTACTCTTTTATCATCACGAGTACACAAATAAAAGATGCTAGTACGTTCTCTCTATATATGGAACCAAGAGAAGAGATAGGTTGGTAGGACACATAGTAAGGTAAGACATCTAGGAATAGCAAGCTTAGTTATGGAAGGAAGGGTCGAGGACAAGAACTGAAGGGGTAGACCAAGGTTAGAATATGTTAAACAGATTGCCTTGAATGTAAGTTGTGGTAGCTATGTAGAGATGAAACTATTAGCTCAGGACAGTGAGGCCAAGTGCACACACTCTTACAACCATCACAATAGCACAGGTTATTAAGGTGTTTTAGCATATTCTAACAGAACACAAGAGATAGGTTGGTAGAACACATACTAAGACACCCATGAATAGCAAGCTTAGTTATGGAAGGAAGTGTTGAACACAAGAACTGTAGGGGTTGACCAAGGTTAGAATATGTTAAACTGATTGCATCGGATGTAGGTGTGGTAGCTATGTAGAGGTGAAACGATTAGCTCAGGACAGGGGAGGCTTGGAGGCTACATTAGACCAGTCAAAGACTGAATTGGTATTACTTACCTGTACAGATTTTCTGTTATGTGTCGATCTCTCTTGGTCAACTCTTGTTCTTTTTAACCTGATGGTATTAGGGTATCTGAGGCCTAGGATATCAACTCTATGACAGCATTTTAGCCTTTTAACCCAATATAATATAACGGTAGATGTTAGTTAACCAGCGCTGGCAACATGCACACCCAAATATACAGGGCAAATAGCTAAGTACTATACACACAACTGATGCACACTATACTATACTGGGCTAATGACTGAGATGATTTTTCAAAACCACAACACACATAAGTTACATGCAATAACGCGTGATTGATGATTGAATTTTGTTACAAGTTCAAAGAATTCACTTGCGAGCGAACACTATATGAGTTGAAAGGAGACTGCTCTTTCTAGCGTGCTGTGAGAGCTACAGTAGAAAGATGCAAGTTCGCAGATATTTGATAGCCTACACTACATTGTGTGTTATCACTGAGGCAGAAGGCTTGGTTCTTGGCTGCTGGAGGTACTTTTATATGCATTTTGATGTCAGAATTCAACCTTGGTTGTCTTAAAAAATTGTTTTTGTGGTTTCCCACTTCTGCTCCAGGCAAAGGTCAGAATGGTTCCTAAATTAAGGCCATGGCCGCCTCCTTCCCAATCCTTACCTGAATAACTAATGCATACACTCTTACAGACACCACAATAACACAGATTATCGCATACATTTTACATACACCCAAGTAAAAGGGTATAAAAGACCACGATGTCTAAGCCCTTCAAACAACAACAGCAACAACAACGTAAAATAAGACCGTAGGAGATAGACTTTCAGAAGAGTCAACCTCGTTGTGTAGTGGCTAGCATTCTTGGTTGTCACCGTGGAGGCCTGGATTTTGATTTTCGGCTTTGCCAAGGAATTTAATTCTGGTCTGAGAGCTGGAACGGGGTACACTCAGCTTCGTGAGGCAAAACTGAGAAGAAGTGGGTTTGATTCCTACCTCAGACATCCTGGAAGGGGTTTTCCATGGTTTTCCGCTTGTACTTCAGGTGAATACAGGGATGAATCCTAATTTAAGTGTACACCTGCATCCTTCCCAGTACGCATTTAATTACAAATACACACACTACTGCAGTTATCACAATAACACAGGCTACCACACAAATCCTATACACCACGATGTCTAAACCCCTCAAATGAAATGCATATGTACTTCGAATTGGCAGGTGAAAACCTAAAGGAAGTAGGAGACTTTTTGCTAGTTAGGAAACAAAATAACTAGTGATGGACGAAGCAAAGAGGATAGATTATGAATTGCAGCCAATGGCCATAGCTGGGCATTTTGGATTCAACAACGTAGGGCTCCCAACAAGTTCAATTTCAAGTAGGTGCAACTATGGTTACCAAATGTCACTAACTCTTAGTGGCAAACGTTGGAACTTGATAGAGCGTTCCGACAAAAATATAACTTACAAATTTTGCTACACCCTACCGATTGCAGTGGTAGGTTCTTTTACGTGGAAACAAATGTATGACATGAAGCCACCGGCTTGACTTTTCCTCTGAAGGAAGGCGTACTGAAGGATTTAACGCTCTTAAAAATCCGACGACTTGACTGGGTTTGAACCTGCGATCTTGTGCATAGCAGTTCAGCATGCTACTGACTAAGCCACTGAAGCTGAAGAGGATATGAAACGTAGATTGGTTCAGGCAAGGAAAGCATTTCTACAGAAAAGAAATCTGTTGACATTCAATATAGATTTAGGAATTAGGAAATCAGTATTTAAAGCCTTTGTCTGGAGTGTGGCTCTCTATGGAAGTGAAACTTAGACTATTGTTGTAGCAGAAAAGAGGAGAATAGGAGCATTTGAAATGTGGTGTTACAGGGGAAGTGATGAAAATCGGATAGATAGAGTAACAAGTGAAGAGGTATTAAGCAGAGTGGGAGAGGAGAGATGTTTCTGGCGACTGCTAATGAAGAGAAGGGATAGATAGCTTGGTAGGACACATACTAAGACACCCAGGATTAGCAAGCTTAGTTATGAAATAAAGGGTTAAAGACAAGAACTGTAGGGGTAGACCACGGTAAGAATATTTTAAACAGATTGCCTTGAATGTACTGTAGGTTGTGGTAGCTATGTAGATATAGAACGATTAGCTCAGGACAGAGATAGATAAACAATTGTTTTAAACCAGACAAAAAAAGAGAAAAAATAAGAACACAACAAAAATTGCAAACTCAGTAAAAATACATCATTAGTTTACCTTTTATTATCTCCAACAGTCACTCACTGGTCAAATCGCTTGGAATATCACTCTTTCACATAGTCCATGCAATTTAGAAAAAAAAAAAAAAAAAATTTATCAAAATCCTCGTAAAACGTATAAAATTTACAACTCACACACTCAAGCACACGGGACTGATGACCGAAAATGCGATAAAAATACACTCTGGTTAATAATATTGTAATGTTCGCTAGCAACTAGCTCCACTGACCAGCCAGACTGAGAGAGCTGTGTCAGTTGAAATGTTACGCGGTATGATAAGGCACACATGTTAAAGACTGCTCTTGTAGGAGCCAACTGCATTATGCAAATATTTCAATTACTTTGAATGTAATAACTTATTCATTTTCTTGTCGTTTGCTGTATTGTTGCAAAAATTCTGGTTTTGATTCCCAACTGTGAGGACTAAAACAGAGCACTCTAAGAAATAGGGAGCATGATGGCGTAGTGGTTAAGCAGTTTTACTTTTACTGTGATGACCAGGGTTCGATCCCCGACTCTGCTAAGAAATGTAATTCTGGCATGAGGACTGAAACAGGATACATTTAGTTTAAAGGCAAAACCGGGAAGATGTTGATTTGATCCTTACCACCACCATTTCAAAAGAGGTATTGTATAATTTCTACTTTTTACGCCAAGACAATGCTGGGATGGTATCTAACTTAAGACAATATTTGTTTTCTTTTTACATTTTTGCCTAGATGTATTTATTTTTTATCCAAACTTAAGATAGCCCCACAGGCGTTTACTAGAAAGACCTGCACTCAGCCTCTTAGGAGGTTACATGACAACACTTTTTGTTTTGTTTTTGCTGTAAGGAAGAGCATTCAGTCATAGAAACCATACACCATATTACATACTAGCAATCCGCCTCAGCGTTTGTCTGGGAACAGTTATTTTAGTAATTGAATGGTGATTGTTGGAAGAAATGAAAATGTAAAATCGCTTAACTTATAGTGGGCGATGTATAAAAGATAGAGATATGCTCTAGCGGACTTTTATTGTAGAACTTTTCATGCTGAACAATTCTTACACTTATAGTGTGTATATATTTTTAACTGTTTGCTCAGCGTAAGCTTAAAAAGCTAACGGACGCCAGGCTTTTTGACTTTTTTTTTACTGAAATCGTTACTGCTTGGCTTTCTTTGATGACAAATAAATAATTTTCAACAGAAACCTTGCTTGAGATATCCTTTCCAGAATGGTGAAAACCTAATCCAAATCCATTCAGTGGTTCTCCAGATTACTTGTAGCATTCAAGAATCGGGGGACTTTGTTTTATACTAAGTAGAGATTACACCCCAAACCCGGTGGACAACCACCTTACAGTGGTGCACTAAACATGATGATGTAACACACTTAAGTACATGAGGGTAATAGCTATGATATCTAAATATCATGACGGTTATAACGACTTTGATATTGCAAAACCCTATAATATGATTTATACACACTCAAATACACGGGGCTAATAATTGAGATGTCTCTAAACCTTGACACAATAGTTTACCATGAAGCTATTGGGCCTCATGTTATACATTTATGACATGTAAAAGAACCTACCACTACAATTGGTAGTGTGTAATCAAATTCGTCAGTTATATTTGATTGGTTACAAATACTTTTTGCCATTGATACTTTCGTATTAACTGTGAAACATAAACTAATTTTTAGTAAAGTTAACACGGTGAAAATGAAAATCCACAGCCTGCTTCCAGTCTCCGACCGGGTCAGGAATGGAATGAATGAAGCCCCCATCTAGCGGCGAGGATATGGACTGTGCCGGCTGCCGAGGCCTGACGCACTCCTCTGGGGCAATGATTAAATGAATGACAGATGAAATCAAATGATAGTGGAGAGTGTTGCTGGAATGAAATTTTGACAGGGAAAACCGGAGTACCCGGAGAAAAACCTGTCTGCCTCCGTTTTGTCCAGCACAGATCTCACATCGAGTGACCGGGATTTGAACCATGGACCCAGCGGTGAGAGGCCGGCGTGCTGCCGCCTAAGCCACGGAGGCTTCAGTAAAGTTAACACGGTAATAAGAATAAAGTGGAAAGTGGAAGTTTAAAGTGGAATGAAATATGGGAGAAAAAAAAAAGAATCAAACCCAAGTGGTATACAGCCTTTTCTTTCTATAAAATGCTCTGTTTTAGCTGTTACAGCTGGTAATCCAGTTAAGAACTCAAGTGCAGCAACCTATCAACGTTTGCAACGTGTTGATGTACCTATAAATCTTTTGGATCATGTTTGCAAAGAACAAGACATTTCTTATTACCATAGTGAACCTTAATTAAGGCGTGTTGCTAATAAAGTATTAATTTAAGAGCTAAACAACGTTTGACAGCCTGTGATGCGTTGGTAGGGAAATGTTGGCTTCTCTGATTTTGATTAGTGGTATAAAAGTAAAGTTAATGATGAATATACATGGACATTTTAAAAAAAGATACACATAAAATATTTTTATTACCGGTAATTACATTTTTACATTAGGTACACACACAGAATACAGCTTTTTGTTTTGTTTATGATTGTTTGTTATAGTTTTTAAACATATCACTTGACGTTGACCAATTACACAATAATACCAGCATTACGAAGTTCATTTTCTATATTTAATAGCTCTTTCTCATAACCAACATGACCAACCTGTTTACAGGCATGCAAGAGCTGTAGACGTTCGACTAATATATTAGGATCGTTCCATTTGCTATTTTTTATGAATGGTTTCAGAATCTCGGGAAGCAGTTCATCATTATCACCATCATTATGATTATCATCCTCATTATTATAATCATTTTCATAATGATGATCATTGTCATCGTTATCATTACCATCATAATTTCCACCTGTGTCCACAGTCTGTTCAATGGTTTGAGTTGCCTTTGATAGTGTTGAAAGCTTCTTTTTAGATGTGCTAGAATGCTTTAACATTGTTATGTTATTATTACCACTATTACCTTTCCCCACTAACTTTTTGATGGGGTATATTGTCTCTGATAGGGTTGAGGGCTTTTGAGATGTGGGTGCATGTCTGAACATGGGTTTCACAGGAGGTGTTAAAGGTTTCTCATTAAACAACTCGCTAACAGCATGAGGGCGTTGTAGTGTATTAAACTTGAGGTTAATATTATCTTGAGCAGTACTATCTTTCTCTTGGACTTGGTTTCTTGCTTTGGTTTGGGTTTCCCTTACATTTAGACTAGCGTGATTATTAAGTTTACATTCATGATTGTTTGAAGAAAGTACGTCCAATTCTTTTGTTTTAAGCATTCCTCGACACTGTTTCGATCGTTGCTTTGAACAGCGCCAAATAACAGTTCCATTTTTATTGCTTCGTTTCACAATATATGAATATCCTTTATAGTACGCATAAGGCTTACCATACCTAGTCACTGATACTTC
This sequence comes from Meconema thalassinum, assembly GCA_946902985.2. NCBI lineage: Eukaryota > Metazoa > Arthropoda > Insecta > Orthoptera > Tettigoniidae > Meconema > Meconema thalassinum. The sequence continues at coordinate 30,060,136 of OX336394.1, forward strand.
CATATCAACTGTCAAGCACAAACTAATCTCTAGTAAAGACAACTTGGTAATAACAACAATAGTTTAATGTGGGAGCATATATACATGCAAAAAGTGGGAGCAAAGGTGGGGGGTAAAAAGGGGGAGCAAAAGTGGTAGCAAATGTGGGAGAAAAAAATAACTGTGAGCAAAAAGTGGGAGCAAATATGGGATCAAATGTGGGAGCAAAGCAAATATAAAAAAAAGTGGGAGCAAATATGCTAACAAATATGTCAACAAATATACCAGCAAAAGTAAATACACAAGTCAAGATAGATTAAAGTGCAAAGAAAATATGGAAGCAAATATGAGAGCAAAAATGGTGTTTTTTCTAAAACAACTAGACATAACAAACTTAGTCATAACCTAACCTCACCTAACCTCACCTAACCTAACCTCACCTAACTTCACCTAACCTAACCTAACCTAACTTAACTTCACCTAATCTAACTTGACTGAACTTTACCTAACCTAACCCATCATAACTTCGCCTAACCTAACTTTACCTAATCTAACTTCACCTAACCTAACTTTCAACTCACAGATCAAAATTAAATTCTAGGCATAGTTGAGTTGGAACCCAGGGATAACACACAAGTATACTAGCCACTAGACCGCAAAATGGGCAAATTATCATGCAACACAACATAAAGTAAAAGTTTCCTGTAGTGTAACTCATTGGCTGTCAAGCATAGTATGGGAATTCAAACCCAAGACCTCAGGACTTTTGTTTTGAACATTATCAGAAATATTATTTCATTTACATTTTGCTGCTGCTGCTTATAGTTATAAGAGTTGGCATTAATATGGAAAACAAAAAAAAATGTGGGAGCAAAAAGTGGGAGGAAAACGTGTAAGCAGAAGTGGGAGCAAATATGGGAGCAGAAAGTGGGAGCAAATGTGAAAGCAAAAGTGGGAGCAAAAAGAGCGAGCAAAAGTGAGTGCACAAAGTATGAGCAAAATGTGTGAGTAAAAAGTGGGGGGCAAATGTGGTGTTTTACTAAAACAATCTCCCCTAACCTAACCTAAACTAACTTCACCCAACCTAATTTCACCTAACCTAACTTCACCTAACCTAACCTTCCAACTCTCAGATCAAAAATTAAATTCTGGCCATAGTCGAGTTGGAACCCAAAACCTCTGGGATAACACCCAAGTATACTAGCCACTACATCGCGAAATGGGCAAATTATCATGCAACACAACACAAAAATAAAAAGTTTTCTGTAGTGTAACTCATTGGCTGACAATCATAGTTGAGAATTCAAACCCAAGACCTCAGAACTTTTGTTTTGAACATTATCAGAAATATTATTCCATTTACATTTTGCTGTTGCTTATAGTTATAAGAGTTGGCATTAATATGGGAGCAAAAGTAAAAGCAAAAAGTGGGTGCAAGCATGGCTGGTTGTAGAGACTTTCATATCAACAAATACACATAAATTAAATTTTAGTAAAGTGACTTGGCTAATAATAATAATAATATTAACAGTTTAAAAAAAAGTCAAGGGGATTGATGTTTTTCAGGATGTAATTTCCAAAGTACTGTCAAGAATAATAATTACATGAACAGATTCCAAGAACTCTAGAGTGCTTTTAAGGTTAATGATTGGCTAGGAGTGAGATAGAGCTAGCTAACCTAAGTTAACCTCAGCTCAGTAAACCTAACCTTGTCACATGGCATGTTCTACAAGTATAGACTTGCTTTGAGACTGGCTATGACGTCACAGATGAATGGCGATGGGAGGCTGGACGTGACTTTTTATTACCCAAAAACATTTTCCTTTTTGCCAGCTGGCATATTTGCTCCCACTTTTTTTTATATTTGCTTTGCTCCCACATTTGATCCCATATTTGCTCCCACTTTTTGCTCACAGTTAGGTGAAGTTAGGTTAGGTGAAATTAGGTTGGGTGAAGTTAGTTTAGGTTAGGTTAGGGGAGATTGTTTTAGTAAAACACCACATTTGCCCCCCACTTTTTACTCACACATTTTGCTCATACTTTGTGCACTCACTTTTGCTCGCTCTTTTTGCTCCCACTTTTGCTTTCACATTTGCTCCCACTTTCTGCTCCCATATTTGCTCCCACTTCTGCTTACACGTTTTCCTCCCACTTTTTGCTCCCACATTTTTTTTTGCTTTCCATATTAATGCCAACTCTTATAACTATAAGCAGCAGCAGCAAAATGTAAATGAAATAATATTTCTGATAATGTTCAAAACAAAAGTCCTGAGGTCTTGGGTTTGAATTCCCAAACTATGCTTGACAGCCAATGAGTTACACTACAGGAAACTTTTACTTTATGTTGTGTTGCATGATAATTTGCCCATTTTGCGGTGTAGTGGCTAGTATACTTGTGTGTTATCCCTGGGTTCCAACTCAACTATGCCTAGAATTTAATTTTGATCTGTGAGTTGAAAGTTAGGTTAGGTGAAGTTAGATTAGGTAAAGTTAGGTTAGGCGAAGTTATGATGGGTTAGGTTAGGTAATGTTCAGTCAAGTTAGATTAGGTGAAGTTAAGTTAGGTTAGGTTAGGTTAGGTGAAGTTAGGTGAGGTTAGGTTAGGTGAGGTTAGGTGAGGTTAGGTTATGACTAAGTTTGTTATGTCTAGTTGTTTTAGAAAAAACACCATTTTTGCTCTCATATTTGCTTCCATATTTTCTTTGCACTTTAATCTATCTTGACTTGTGTATTTACTTTTGTTGGTATATTTGTTGACATATTTGTTAGCATATTTGCTCCCACTTTTTTTTATATTTGCTTTGCTCCCACATTTGATCCCATATTTGCTCCCACTTTTTGCTCACAGTTATTTTTTTCTCCCACATTTGCTACCACTTTTGCTCCCACTTTTTACCCCCCACCTTTGCTCCCACTTTTTGCATGTATATATGCTCCCACATTAAACTATTGTTGTTATTACCAAGTTGTCTTTACTAGAGATTAGTTTGTGCTTGACAGTTGATATGGAAGTATCAGTGACTAGGTATGGTAAGCCTTATGCATACTATAAAGGATATTCATATATTGTGAAACGAAGCAATAAAAATGGAACTGTTATTTGGCGCTGTTCAAAGCAACGATCGAAACAGTGTCGAGGAATGCTTAAAACAAAAGAATTGGACGTACTTTCTTCAAACAATCATGAATGTAAACTTAATAATCACGCTAGTCTAAATGTAAGGAAAACCCAAACCAAAGCAAGAAACCAAGTCCAAGAGAAAGATAGTACTGCTCAAGATAATATTAACCTCAAGTTTAATACACTACAACGCCCTCATGCTGTTAGCGAGTTGTTTAATGAGAAACCTTTAACACCTCCTGTGAAACCCATGTTCAGACATGCACCCACATCTCAAAAGCCCTCAACCCTATCAGAGACAATATACCCCATCAAAAAGTTAGTGGGGAAAGGTAATAGTGGTAATAATAACATAACAATGTTAAAGCATTCTAGCACATCTAAAAAGAAGCTTTCAACACTATCAAAGGCAACTCAAACCATTGAACAGACTGTGGACACAGGTGGAAATTATGATGGTAATGATAACGATGACAATGATCATCATTATGAAAATGATTATAATAATGAGGATGATAATCATAATGATGGTGATAATGATGAACTGCTTCCCGAGATTCTGAAACCATTCATAAAAAATAGCAAATGGAACGATCCTAATATATTAGTCGAACGTCTACAGCTCTTGCATGCCTGTAAACAGGTTGGTCATGTTGGTTATGAGAAAGAGCTATTAAATATAGAAAATGAACTTCGTAATGCTGGTATTATTGTGTAATGGGTCAACGTCAAGTGATATGTTTAAAAACTATAATAAACAATCATAAACAAAACAAAAAGCTGTATTCTGTGTGTGTACCTAATGTAAAAATGTAATTACCGGTAATAAAAATATTTTATGTGTATCTTTTTTTAAAATGTCCATGTATATTCATCATTAACTTTCCTTTTATATCACTAATCAAAATCAGAGAAGCCAACATTTCCCTAACAACGCATCACAGGCTGTCAAACGTTGTTTAGCTCTTAAATTAATACTTTATTAGCAACACGCCTTAATTAAGGTTCACTATGGTAATAAGAAATGTCTTGTTCTTTGCAAACATGATCCAAAAGATTTATAGGTACATCAACACGTTGCAAACGTTGATAGGTTGCTGCACTTGAGTTCTTAACTGGATTACCAGCTGTAACAGCTAAAACAGAGCATTTTATAGAAAGAAAAGGCTGTATACCACTTGGGTTTGATTCTTTTTTTTTTCTCCCATATTTCATTCCACTTTAAACTTCCACTTTCCACTTTATTCTTATTACCGTGTTAACTTTACTGAAGCCTCCGTGGCTTAGGCGGCAGCACGCCGGCCTCTCACCGCTGGGTCCATGGTTCAAATCCCGGTCACTCGATGTGAGATCTGTGCTGGACAAAACGGAGGCAGACAGGTTTTTCTCCGGGTACTCCGGTTTTCCCTGTCAAAATTTCATTCCAGCAACACTCTCCACTATCATTTGATTTCATCTGTCATTCATTTAATCATTGCCCCAGAGGAGTGCGTCAGGCCTCGGCAGCCGGCACAGTCCATATCCTCGCCGCTAGATGGGGGCTTCATTCATTCCATTCCTGACCCGGTCGGAGACTGGAAGCAGGCTGTGGATTTTCATTTTCACCGTGTTAACTTTACTAAAAATTAGTTTATGTTTCACAGTTAATACGAAAGTATCAATGGCAAAAAGTATTTGTAACCAATCAAATATAACTGACGAATTTGATTACACACTACCAATTGTAGTGGTAGGTTCTTTTACATGTCATAAATGTATAACATAAGGCCCAATAGCTTCATGGTAAACTATTGTGTCAAGGTTTAGAGACATCTCAATTATTAGCCCCGTGTATTTGAGTGTGTATAAATCATATTATAGGGTTTTGCAATATCAAAGTCGTTATAACCGTCATGATATTTAGATATCATAGCTATTACCCTCATGTACTTAAGTGTGTTACATCATCATGTTTAGTGCACCACTGTAAGGTGGTTGTCAACCGGGTTTGGGGTGTAATCTCTACTTAGTATAAAACAAAGTCCCCCGATTCTTGAATGCTACAAGTAATCTGGAGAACCACTGAATGGATTTGGATTAGGTTTTCACCATTCTGGAAAGGATATCTCAAGCAAGGTTTCTGTTGAAAATTATTTATTTGTCATCAAAGAAAGCCAAGCAGTAACGATTTCAGTAAAAAAAAAAGTCAAAAAGCCTGGCGTCCGTTAGCTTTTTAAGCTTACGCTGAGCAAACAGTTAAAAATATATACACACTATAAGTGTAAGAATTGTTCAGCATGAAAAGTTCTACAATAAAAGTCCGCTAGAGCATATCTCTATCTTTTATACATCGCCCACTATAAGTTAAGCGATTTTACATTTTCATTTCTTCCAACAATCACCATTCAATTACTAAAATAACTGTTCCCAGACAAACGCTGAGGCGGATTGCTAGTATGTAATATGGTGTATGGTTTCTATGACTGAATGCTCTTCCTTACAGCAAAAACAAAACAAAAAGTGTTGTCATGTAACCTCCTAAGAGGCTGAGTGCAGGTCTTTCTAGTAAACGCCTGTGGGGCTATCTTAAGTTTGGATAAAAAATAAATACATCTAGGCAAAAATGTAAAAAGAAAACAAATATTGTCTTAAGTTAGATACCATCCCAGCATTGTCTTGGCGTAAAAAGTAGAAATTATACAATACCTCTTTTGAAATGGTGGTGGTAAGGATCAAATCAACATCTTCCCGGTTTTGCCTTTAAACTAAATGTATCCTGTTTCAGTCCTCATGCCAGAATTACATTTCTTAGCAGAGTCGGGGATCGAACCCTGGTCATCACAGTAAAAGTAAAACTGCTTAACCACTACGCCATCATGCTCCCTATTTCTTAGAGTGCTCTGTTTTAGTCCTCACAGTTGGGAATCAAAACCAGAATTTTTGCAACAATACAGCAAACGACAAGAAAATGAATAAGTTATTACATTCAAAGTAATTGAAATATTTGCATAATGCAGTTGGCTCCTACAAGAGCAGTCTTTAACATGTGTGCCTTATCATACCGCGTAACATTTCAACTGACACAGCTCTCTCAGTCTGGCTGGTCAGTGGAGCTAGTTGCTAGCGAACATTACAATATTATTAACCAGAGTGTATTTTTATCGCATTTTCGGTCATCAGTCCCGTGTGCTTGAGTGTGTGAGTTGTAAATTTTATACGTTTTACGAGGATTTTGATAAATTAATTTTTTTTTTTCTAAATTGCAAGGACTATGTGAAAGAGTGATATTCCAAGCGATTTGACCAGTGAGTGACTGTTGGAGATAATAAAAGGTAAACTAATGATGTATTTTTACTGAGTTTGCAATTTTTGTTGTGTTCTTATTTTTTCTCTTTTTTTGTCTGGTTTAAAACAATTGTTTATCTATCTCTGTCCTGAGCTAATCGTTCTATATCTACATAGCTACCACAACCTACAGTACATTCAAGGCAATCTGTTTAAAATATTCTTACCGTGGTCTACCCCTACAGTTCTTGTCTTTAACCCTTTATTTCATAACTAAGCTTGCTAATCCTGGGTGTCTTAGTATGTGTCCTACCAAGCTATCTATCCCTTCTCTTCATTAGCAGTCGCCAGAAACATCTCTCCTCTCCCACTCTGCTTAATACCTCTTCACTTGTTACTCTATCTATCCTATTTTCATCACTTCCCCTGTAACACCACATTTCAAATGCTCCTATTCTCCTCTTTTCTGCTACAACAATAGTCTAAGTTTCACTTCCATAGAGAGCCACACTCCAGACAAAGGCTTTAAATACTGATTTCCTAATTCCTAAATCTATATTGAATGTCAACAGATTTCTTTTCTGTAGAAATGCTTTCCTTGCCTGAACCAATCTACGTTTCATATCCTCTTCAGCTTCAGTGGCTTAGTCAGTAGCATGCTGAACTGCTATGCACAAGATCGCAGGTTCAAACCCAGTCAAGTCGTCGGATTTTTAAGAGCGTTAAATCCTTCAGTACGCCTTCCTTCAGAGGAAAAGTCAAGCCGGTGGCTTCATGTCATACATTTGTTTCCACGTAAAAGAACCTACCACTGCAATCGGTAGGGTGTAGCAAAATTTGTAAGTTATATTTTTGTCGGAACGCTCTATCAAGTTCCAACGTTTGCCACTAAGAGTTAGTGACATTTGGTAACCATAGTTGCACCTACTTGAAATTGAACTTGTTGGGAGCCCTACGTTGTTGAATCCAAAATGCCCAGCTATGGCCATTGGCTGCAATTCATAATCTATCCTCTTTGCTTCGTCCATCACTAGTTATTTTGTTTCCTAACTAGCAAAAAGTCTCCTACTTCCTTTAGGTTTTCACCTGCCAATTCGAAGTACATATGCATTTCATTTGAGGGGTTTAGACATCGTGGTGTATAGGATTTGTGTGGTAGCCTGTGTTATTGTGATAACTGCAGTAGTGTGTGTATTTGTAATTAAATGCGTACTGGGAAGGATGCAGGTGTACACTTAAATTAGGATTCATCCCTGTATTCACCTGAAGTACAAGCGGAAAACCATGGAAAACCCCTTCCAGGATGTCTGAGGTAGGAATCAAACCCACTTCTTCTCAGTTTTGCCTCACGAAGCTGAGTGTACCCCGTTCCAGCTCTCAGACCAGAATTAAATTCCTTGGCAAAGCCGAAAATCAAAATCCAGGCCTCCACGGTGACAACCAAGAATGCTAGCCACTACACAACGAGGTTGACTCTTCTGAAAGTCTATCTCCTACGGTCTTATTTTACGTTGTTGTTGCTGTTGTTGTTTGAAGGGCTTAGACATCGTGGTCTTTTATACCCTTTTACTTGGGTGTATGTAAAATGTATGCGATAATCTGTGTTATTGTGGTGTCTGTAAGAGTGTATGCATTAGTTATTCAGGTAAGGATTGGGAAGGAGGCGGCCATGGCCTTAATTTAGGAACCATTCTGACCTTTGCCTGGAGCAGAAGTGGGAAACCACAAAAACAATTTTTTAAGACAACCAAGGTTGAATTCTGACATCAAAATGCATATAAAAGTACCTCCAGCAGCCAAGAACCAAGCCTTCTGCCTCAGTGATAACACACAATGTAGTGTAGGCTATCAAATATCTGCGAACTTGCATCTTTCTACTGTAGCTCTCACAGCACGCTAGAAAGAGCAGTCTCCTTTCAACTCATATAGTGTTCGCTCGCAAGTGAATTCTTTGAACTTGTAACAAAATTCAATCATCAATCACGCGTTATTGCATGTAACTTATGTGTGTTGTGGTTTTGAAAAATCATCTCAGTCATTAGCCCAGTATAGTATAGTGTGCATCAGTTGTGTGTATAGTACTTAGCTATTTGCCCTGTATATTTGGGTGTGCATGTTGCCAGCGCTGGTTAACTAACATCTACCGTTATATTATATTGGGTTAAAAGGCTAAAATGCTGTCATAGAGTTGATATCCTAGGCCTCAGATACCCTAATACCATCAGGTTAAAAAGAACAAGAGTTGACCAAGAGAGATCGACACATAACAGAAAATCTGTACAGGTAAGTAATACCAATTCAGTCTTTGACTGGTCTAATGTAGCCTCCAAGCCTCCCCTGTCCTGAGCTAATCGTTTCACCTCTACATAGCTACCACACCTACATCCGATGCAATCAGTTTAACATATTCTAACCTTGGTCAACCCCTACAGTTCTTGTGTTCAACACTTCCTTCCATAACTAAGCTTGCTATTCATGGGTGTCTTAGTATGTGTTCTACCAACCTATCTCTTGTGTTCTGTTAGAATATGCTAAAACACCTTAATAACCTGTGCTATTGTGATGGTTGTAAGAGTGTGTGCACTTGGCCTCACTGTCCTGAGCTAATAGTTTCATCTCTACATAGCTACCACAACTTACATTCAAGGCAATCTGTTTAACATATTCTAACCTTGGTCTACCCCTTCAGTTCTTGTCCTCGACCCTTCCTTCCATAACTAAGCTTGCTATTCCTAGATGTCTTACCTTACTATGTGTCCTACCAACCTATCTCTTCTCTTGGTTCCATATATAGAGAGAACGTACTAGCATCTTTTATTTGTGTACTCGTGATGATAAAAGAGTAATTGATTCTGATGGTATAGCTACACATGCCAATGGTCATTACTCTGTCAAGCAATAAAAGCAATGGTATGGTCTGGTACGATGTCTCCAGCCTCATTATATTTAATGGACACCTACTGAATGCAGTGGTAGGATTATAACCCTACTGTCAACCTCAAATATTGTATGGTTACTGAACACACTATACTAAGTTTAAAGAGGTGCGTAAATTATTAGAATTGATGATAGTTTTCTAATATTTACTTTATACGTTTTGAGACTTAATACAGTAGAAATGTTTTGCAACACACTAAAATTATTTCAAATGTTTATTCAATAGTCTTAATAATAGTTTTGAAAGCAGTGGTAGATAGGCTTTATTTGTAGGAGTCTTACCTGCAGGCTACTGTGTTACTAAGTTTCTGAAAACAGTCAGAAAAACTGTAAATCTTTTTATTATTGATTGTACACTCTTGAACTATTCAAAAATGCGTATGCAATGCATTGAAATTACCTGATTTAAAGTATACATTTCAAAGTCTACGAAAATAAAACAGCTCAGGTATCCCTTAGAATTCTCAACCTTATTGTTGTTGGTGCTCTTATGTTATAGTTTACAGTATTATCATCGCCCCTGTGTACTTAGATGTGTGTACAAGTTGCCTGACAACCTGTGTCACTGTGATGTTTGTGTGTGAGTACTTTTAAACGAGGAAGGATTTGGGTAGGAAGCTGTTTGTTTTTCTTTTGTTTCATTTGAGAGACTTGGACATCATGGTCATTTAGCCCCGTGTACTTTGGTGAGTGCTGAATATTGTCTGCTAACCTGCGCTGTTGTAATGGCTGTATTAGTGTGTGTATTTATAATTCAGGTGAGGATTGGAAAGGAGGTGGCCGTGGCCTTAAGTTAAGAAAAATCACAGCATTTTCCTAGAGCAAAAGTGGGAAATCACACACAAAAAAAAGAAACACTTCCAGAATGGTTAAGGTAGGAATCAAACCCGCTTTTTCACACTTTTGCCTCACAAGGCTGAGTGTACCCCCATTCCAGCCCTCAAACCAGAAATTAAATTTCTTAGCAGAGCCAGGAATGAAATCGAGACCTAAGCGGTGACAGCCAAGAATGCTAACCACTACACCTCAAGGAGGACAAATAGTTGTTGTTGTTTCATTTGATTGGGGTTAGTGACATCGTCGTCATGTAGCCCTGTGAACTTGGGGTGTACGTAAAAGTTGTCTGATAACCTGTGTTATTGTGATGGTTGTATTAGTGTGTGTATTTGTAATTCAGATAAGGCCTGGGAAGGAGGCAGTCAAGGCCTTCAGTTAAGATATATCTCAGCATTTGCCTGGAGTAAAGTGTGAAACCATAAAAAAAACACTTCCAAAATGGCTGAGTTAGGAATCAAACCCAGCGCCTGTCAGTTTTGTCTGACAAGGCTGAGTGTACCCCGTTCCAGTTCTGAAACCTAAAATTAATTTTCTTGGCAGAGCCAGGAATCGAACTCGGGTCTCTGCAATAACAGCCAAGAATGCTAGCCGCTACACCACGAGGGGGACAATATAAGGCTGGTCTTGATTGTACATAATCAATCAATAATTACCTAATAATAATGAAAATAATAATAATAATAATAATAATAAATATTCCAGTTAGCAACGTAACACTGTCAATGTCTCTCTGTGACGTCATCCACGGTCTCAGGGCGTGGCGGCCATCTTGCACATTTGCCACTGCGCCAGCTATGACTCTCCCTCCCATAAAAATAACATATGAGAGTTACGCGCGGCGGCCATCTTGCACATTAGCCCCTGCGCCAGCTTCGGCCTATTATATCTACTCCAGTAAATGTACTGACACGGCTCCCTCGCATTTGCGCACCCTCAAATGCCAGCTGACTGCGCCAGGTTTCGAACCTGCAACCTTGGGCTTGTTTGAATTGATAGGGGGAATCGATTTTCACACATACATGGCCGCTATCAGCAAACTATTGGGCTGACGACCTTGTCGTTTGGTCAAAAGATGCTTAACATATAAAGGTATGTTGTTGCAAAATTCAGTAGAGATCAGATGATTAGGTTGGTCGTAATTTGATTTAAGCTTTTAACATTTGGGTGATTCTTTGATACGATGGAGTGCGAATATCTCGAGGAAATCAGGTGCGAAAGTGCGGTGTTATCCGGGGATTAAAATTGACCAGCTTGTCCAACAAGTTGAAGAAGCAAATGTAGAGGACTGTGACAAAGTTAAAGTGTTGTTGCTCCATGTTGGGACGAATGATTTGAAGAAGAGGGCTACAGCTGATTACATCATGGGGGAGCTCTACGAACTAGGCAGAAAAGCCAAAAGCAAGTTTAGAAATGCAAAAATTATGAGTGGCATTGTTCGGCGGGGAGATGTTCCGTTGAAGCGAGTTAAGACTGTAAATGACCGCATGGACTGGATTTGTGCACAACTGGGATTAGTGTACGTAGATGCTGACTGCTGGATTGGTGGCCGTGACTTCGCCCGAGACGGGCTGCATTTAAATCGACGGGGCGCTTTCAACCTAGGGAGTCTACATGACAGGGTCATCGGTTCGTGCCGGCCATTGTGAGGAGAAGCAGGTCCAGAGGTTGCCAGCCGACGGGAACAGAAGGAGCTACTTCGGGATATTTGCTGCGGAGGTAAGACTCTAAGATTACTGCAGGTTAATTGTCAGAGTTAAGGAAATAAATTAATTGAATTTTGGAATCTTGTAGAGACGTATTCTCCGGACATTGTCATTGCTACTGAATCTTGGTTTTATGAGGATATAAATAGTAATGAAATAATTCGAGGGACCTACGAAATGTACAGAAGAGATCGGGGGAAGCGAGGTGGTGGGCTATTTATTTGTGTGCGCAAAAGTATAGCTAGTTTCTTAAAGTGGGCTGATACGGATCATGAAATGTTATGTGTACAAATTTCAGATAAAGGTAATAAATTCCCTCTTCAGGTGATAGGGGCGTATAGAGCACCGAAAGATAACTTTTCTCTCCTCGAAACACTGTACGATAAAACTTGTACAGGTAATGCTATGAAAAAGAGCATAATAATTGCCAGAGATTTAAACCTCCCCAAAGTTGACTGGTCTGGTGAGTCAACTAGCTGAGGTCAAGCTCAGAACGCTGCAAACAAATTCTTAAGGGAGGGGGGATTTTCTCAAGTAGTTGACTTCCCAACTAGAGGCAATAATACCTTAGATGTTTATCTCGTAAGGCCTGTAGAGCTGTATATTAACTGTCTGAAAGTACCAGGAATTAGTGACCATTCTGGGGTTGAATTAAATATTAGATACGGTGACATTACAAAATTAGAATCTGATGTAGCAAATAAGATCATATTCCAGTATCGCAGGGCGGATCAGGGCAAATTTCAGGGGTATTTGAATGAGCTATTTGTAGGATGGGCATCGGAAGGAAATCACATTAATATCCTGTGGACAAACTTTAAAAAAAATTTAAATAGCGCTATTGATAAATTTGTTCCATTTAAATTACTGAAACAAAACCCATATCCTGAGTATTACACACGGGAAATCAGGAGTCTTAAACGGAAAATTAGGAAATTATACAATAAAAGACATGATAGTGACATGTATATGTTGAAATTTAAGTCCTTATGAAGGGAGCTCGTCTTAAAAAAGAGGGCTGCTCATGACAATCATATGCAAAGTTTACTTGGTTCGGGAGGCGATGGGTGGAAAAAAAATTACAGTTATGTTAGGAGAAGATAGGGAAATTCAAATAATTTGTCGATGATAATGTCCGGTGACGGTAAATTAATTACTGAGAAGCAGGCCATTGCTAATGAATTAAATGTCTTTTATGGTAGTGAGTTCAATAAATCCAATAGCTCTGTGCTGGACCTTAACGGTGAATCAGGGGCTGCACTTCTTCAAATAAACCAGTCAGCAATTTTAAAGCTAATACAAAAATTACGTTACAATATATCGAAGGGTCCTGTTAATATTGTTAGTGAAGTACTTAAACTAGGAGGTAGGGCCGTGGCACGATACTTAGAGGTGATGTTTTAATGTGTCCATAAACAATGCGCAGATCCCAGATGACTGGAAAAGAGCTACGGTAGTCCCAATATTTAAGGGAGGGAGCAGACTTGAATTGGGCAACTACAGGCCGGTTAGTCTTACGTCCATCGTTTGTAAACAGATGGTGGATCTCATTTGCGACTACTTGAGGGAACAGTGGGGAACATTATCATGGTTTAATGATAGGCAACATGGATTTCGGAAAGGTTACTCATGCGAGAGTCAGATGCTATCACTTTTTCAAGATATTAGCGAATCGTTAGACGATGGAGTTTCAGTCGACGCCGTAGTTCTAGATTTTGCGAAGGCATTCGATGTGTGCCGCATGACATGCTACTCGATAAATTACCTTCGACGAAGATTGATAGAAGAGTAATTTTATGGATCCAAAAATTCTTGACGGGTCGTTCCCAGAAAGTGAAAGTTTAAGGCCGATTCTCGGATGAAATTACCGTAACGTCGGGTATCCCTCAGGGCAGCGTAATCGGAACATTGTTATTTTTGGCGTTTATAAATGACTTACCAAATGGGATTCGCAGTGACTGTCGATTGTTTGCGGATGATTATGTAATATATCGAAAGATACATGACTCACAAGACAATGCAGTACTTCAAGATGACCTGAACCTGGTCTATAAGTGGGCGATTGATAATAAAATGAAAATAAACACAAGAAAATGTAGTCTAATAAAAATAGGGAAAGTGCGAAGGCAAGATTTTCAATATAACATTGGCTCGGAAATACTTGTAGAAGAAGATTCTTGCAAATATTTGGGCATTCACGTAAGAAATGATATGAAATGGAGTAGTCATATAGGATGTGTAGTTTCTAAAGCTTACAAATCCCTGAATTTTGTAATGAGGGTATTAAAAGAATGTAGTACCTCTGCTAAAGAATTAGGATATTTGTCACTTGTAAGACCTATTCTGGAATACGCCTCGGCGGTTTGGGATCCGTATCAAGTAGGGCTCACAAATGAGTTGGAAATGGTACAAAGAAATGCCGCTAGATTTGTGCTCAGTGACTTTAATCCCAGGAGCAGTGTGAGCCGTATGTTAAAGAAACTTGGGTGGGAATCACTTGAGGCTAGGAGGATGAAATCTAGACTCTGCGCTATGTACAACACGTATACAAATCAACCAGCATGGGGTGAGCTTAGCAAACGTATGTAAAAGCCTACTTACATGGGTAGGAGCGATCATCCTTTCAAAGTTAAGGGCCGACCACAGCGAACAAATTATGGCAAATATTCAATCGTAAACCGTGCCATTGATAATTGGAACTCTCTACCTGCCGCAGTCTTAGAGCCTTTTCCCAAACATATAGGTGTGTTTAAGAAAAGACTGACTATTTGTGTAAATACTCCAGTTTAACTGTTAGTGAATTGTTATGTACAATTATTTATTTGTTATGTATATCTAATTTGCCACCGGGGGACACACCCCCAATTGCAAATAAACGAATGAATGAATGAATGAATGAATGAATTACGTTTCCGTCAAGATAGTGGCGATATAATACATGACACTGAAGTGCCCTTTGCTAGTGCTACCTTTGTACCAAATTTTGTTCAATTCGTTTTCACTGTGTTTGAATAGATGGGGGGAATCGATTTGCACACATACATGGCCACCATCCGCAAATTATTAAGCTGATGACCTTATAGTTTGGTCAAACGATTCTACATACATAAAGGTATATTGTTGCAAAAATCTGTAGAGATCAGATGATTAGGTTGGTTATAATTTGATTTAAGCTTTGCACATTTGGGTGGCCGCCATTACGTTTTCGGCAAGATGGCGGCGATATAAAACATGACGCTGAGGTGCCCTTTGCTAGTGCTACCTCTGTACCAAATTTCGTTCCATTCGCTTTCACCGTGTTTGAATTAATAGGGGGAATCTATTTGAACACAAACATGGCCGTCATCCGCAAACTATTGGGCTGATTACCTTATAGATTGGTCAAACGATTCTACATACATAAAGTTATATTGTTGCAAAAATCTGTAGAGATCAGAAGATTAGGTTGGTCATAATTTGATTTAAGCTTCGCACATTTGGGTGGCCACCATTACGTTTTTGTCAAGATGGCGGCGATATAAAACATGACACTGAGGTGTCCTTTGTTAGTGCTACCTCTGTACCAAATTTCGGTCAATTCGGTTCCAGCGTGTTCGAATTGATAGGGGGGGGGGGGGACAGACATTCAGAGTACACACACACACACACACACACACACAGACAGACACACTTTTTTTCGCCATGTGTGGATCTCGTAAGTTTACTTTCATTTTTTGCAAAAATCGAAAGTAGGCTTAAAACATACGAAGGGCGTACTATATTGTCTTACACTTTATTTTATTTTACCCAAACGAAGTACATTACACAAGAGTTGTTAGTTCCACCTTATTAGCCTACTTGCGATTTTTGAAAAAATGAGAGTAGACTTGTGAGATCAACACAGGGCGAAAAATTGTGTGTCTGTCTGTGTGTGCGTGTGTGTGTGTGAGTCTGTGTGTGTGTACTCTGAATGCCGGTCCCCCCTATTAATTCGAACATGGTGAAACCGAATTGAACAAAATTTGGTACAGAGGTAGCACTAGCAAAGGGCACCTCAGTGTCATGTTTTATATCGCCACCATCTTGACAGAAACGTAATGGCGGCCACCAAAATGTTCAAACCTTAAATCAAATTACGACCAACCTGATCATCTGATCTCTATCAAATTTTGCAACATTATACTTTTATGTAGCCTCCGTGGCTTAGGCGGCAGCACGTCGGCCTCTCACCGCTGGGTCCGTGGTTCAAATCCCGGTCACTCCATGTGAGATCTGTGCTGGACAAAACGGAGGCAGACAGGTTTTTCTCCGGGTACTCCGGTTTTCCCTGTCAAAATTTCATTCCAGCAACACTCTCCACTATCATTTCATTTCATCTGTCATTCATTTAATCATTGCCCCAGAGGAGTGCGTCAGGCCTCGGCAGCCGGCACAGTTCATATCCTCGCCGCTAGATCGGGGCTTCATTCATTCCATTCCTGACCCGGTCGGAGACTGGAAGCAGGCTGTGGATTTTTCATACTTTTATGTACGAAGAATCTATTGACCGAACTACAAGGTCATCAGCCCAATAATTTGCGGGTGGCGGCCATGGATGTGTGCACATCTATTCCCCCTATCTATTCGTACACGGTGAAACCGAATCGAACGAACATTGGTACGGAGGTAGCACTAGCAACGGGCACCTTAGTGTCATGTTTTATATTGCCGCCGTCTTGATGGTAACGTAATGGCGGCCACCCAATTGTTCAAAGCTTAAATCAAATTACGACCATCCTAATCATCTCATCTCTAGCAAATTTTGCAATAACATACCATTATGTGAGCAGCGTTCTTTGACCAAGCTACAAGGTCATCAGTCGGATAGTTTGCATAAAGCGGCCATGTATGTGTGCAAATCGATTCCCCCTATCAATTCAAACACAGTAAAACCGAATTGAATGAAATTAGTTACAGAGGTAGCACTAGCAAAGGGCACCTCAGGGTCATGTTTTATATCGCCGCCATCTTGACGGAAACGAAATGGTGGCCACCCAAATGTTAAAAGCTTAAATCAAATTACGACCAACCTAATTATTTGATCTCTACCAAATTTTTCAACAACATGCCTTTTTGTGGGAGTCATCTTTTGACTGAACTAAAAGGTCATCAGCCCAATAGTTTGCAGATAGTGGCCATGTATGTGTGCAAATCGATACACTGTATCAATTCAAACACGGTGAAATCGAATTGAATGACATTTTGTACAGAGGTAGCACTAGCAAAGGGCACCTCATATTCATGTTTAATATCCGTATAACAGGTTGTATTTCAACAAGCTACTACAACCTACATTCAATTATACTCCTTGAAAAGGACAAAGAGTTATAACAATACCCATGCGTTTAGGAGAAAGTAGGCTACATGTTCTTTACTGAACATCTTGTTAGGTACTAATACAATAGCGATGAAAGGTGTTAAGAAAGTGAAACTTGATATTAATAGCAACATAATCTCTTTGTAACGTTATGCACTTTTGCCATCGATGTGTCAGTCTCTCCAGACATTCCTTGAAGGGATTATTTCGGGGTCTGCGTACCCATTCCTTGGCAGCTGTGTCCAGTTCTGCACAATCTGCAAAACGGTGACCATGCAATGGAAACATGGGGTCAGTCCATCACCAATGAAATGTCGAACAGTGCCATGGGTTGGCAAGGGAATGGCGACAGTAATCTGGGATACAGAGGTCATCATCCTCATTGACTGGCTGTAATTGGGGGCCACGATTAACAGTGGAGCATATGTTATTATTAATATTATTATTTATTAAATCGTTACAAACACACACATTTTGCAAAATTCACAATAACTGTACACATTTTATGAATTTCCTTACACTTCCTACTAACTGTTTGACCTGTGAATTTACAATTATTAAATTATATTGTTACAATATGATAAAGACAGGGTGAAATAGGATATCAAATTCATACAGAGCAGGAGGAGGTATCACATATGGCACTAAAAGGTGCAACCTTGTGCATATCATCGATTACTATTTCAAAAAATTGTATAATGGCTTAGCCGAATAACACGTTCTATGTAAATGATGTATACACTAAAAAATAATGAATAAGAAGAAACATTGAATTTGCGATTGTAAAAACTTGTAGGCTCAACTAATTATATTTTCAATTTTAATTTTGTTTTCTCTGAGAAAATATTTTCTATGCATTTTCAGGTTTGCATGATTTTATTTCAAATCTTTTAATTTAACGTCATCCCATTCAAACTGAGCGGCCAGGAAAATGGGCTAAAGGGGTGCTTCTGCAACATTACAATGCCCGCTCCCACACTAGCCAAGAGTCCAGCGCTGCCATTGATCAAATGGGATTCACGCTGCTGCCACACCACCATACTCTCCCGACTTGGCACCAAGTGATTATCACCTGTTCGGGAACATGAAGAAACCTCTGGACACAGCTGTCAAGGCGTGGATACGCAGCTCTCCGAGACAATGGTAGTTATATGTTGAACTTGATTGGTAACAGGTACAGCTATGTGTCATCTATTTGTTGACATAGGCAACAAACGAATTGAGACACTTGTCATTAGCGTGGTGTCAACTTTTATAGTCCTGTGTCATAGAAGTCTGCCGCCTGCGAATGGAACCAGCGTTTATTATTCTTTTTCAGCTGTTCGTCAGTGTGAAGATGCTCACCGGAGAGCAGACAAGGAAAGGTGGAAATCACTGCGAGCAAGATGTGGACTCTACGGTTGCTGTAAAGCACCACGTGTCACATAGAAATTCATTGTACCTCGTTTACAGAAAGGCGGTTCGGTGGCGTAGTTGGTAGTATGCTGAGCTTCTGTGCCCAAGGTTGCGGGTTCAAACCCGGCCGAAGTCATCGGATTTATTAAGAGCGTTAAAAATCCCTCAGTATGACTTCCATTGGAGAGGAAGTAAAGCCGGCGGTCCCATGTCATAGGTTTATGGAATGTAAAAGAACGTTACACTAATTAAACTTGTGTGAAAGTTTGTAGATTAGTTTTGATGAATGCTCTTAAGTTCCAACGTTCGTCATCGGGTGCTGGTAACGATGGCATCTAGTAGTAGACAAGTTCACAGCTAGGTGTCGTAGATGGTAGCATTTGGTGGCGAAAGTAGGAACTACTTGAATTTATAGTCTGCAGTCCTTACTTTAATTAAAAACAGAAACCACACACTAATAGAGCCATCACAATTAACACAGGTTATCTCAGACAGATTCTAGACACACCCAAAGTACACGGTGCTACATGACCGCGTTGTCGCAGCCCCTAAACTGAGGAACCAACCAACTAAAGTAACAGGAATAATTACGTGCAGACGTGCATTAGTAATTTTGGATGGTCTGTGATAAGACGATGGAAGATATCGAATATATAATTTGCCACCTCGTTGCCTAGTGGTTAGCATTCTTGGCTGTCACCATGGAAACTCAGGTTTGGTTCCCACTCTGCCAAAAAAAAACATTGGGTATGCGAAGATATTTGGGCGTGATAACGTATTCTCGGGCTGATTTGTTTAAACTGTCACTCTTGCGAAATTTCAGCTTCGTATATGCATTTCGCGGAACGGAAAGTTCACAGGCGAAATGAAGAAAAGCCGAGTTGCACTTCCAGAGAAACTCCAAAAACAATCAGTCTTCTCTGAAGTTTTAACTCAACACGACTCGACAGTTTCCTGCTGGCTTTATCTGGGTAAATATATTCGCTCGCTAGCTAGGCTATAACTGGGGTGTTAGACTCACCCCTAGCCAGCTCGTCAACTGTAGGTTCAGTATTTGAATGGCGATTGATGGAAGAAATGAAAAGGTAATAGTTAGTTATTGTTGTTCTAAGGGAAGGAACTTCGAGGTCATCTGCCCCTAAATGAAAAGGTAAAAACACTTATAGTGGGCGATGTGTTGAAGATAGAGATATGCTCTCATGGACTTTTTTGTAGAACTGTTCATGCTGAACAATTCTTATACTCATAGTATATAGATATTTTTAACGGTCTGTCCAGCGTGAGCTTATAAAGCGCACGGGTGCCATGTGTGTTTTTCGACATTGTCACTGAAATAGTTACTGCTCGGCTTCCTAAATTGTTTTCTACAGATATCTTCCTCAAGATATCCTTTACAGAATGGTGGAAACCGCATGAAAATCCATCCAGAGACATCCAAAAACGATAGTAGTGACACTCGAGCGCAGCAACAAAAGGGGGGGGGGGAGAGAGAGGACGTTGCAGCAGAAGAGAGATAAATCGATATCATCGCCTTTCACTGTACCACTTTTTCACGAACATCACTGCATTCCAACAATGTATTTGACTTCGTCACGTCAAAAACAAATTCTGGTCTAGAACTGAAATGAGATACATTCAGCCTTGTGAGGCAAACCTGAGAATAGGTGGGTTCAATTCCTACCTCAGCCTTCCTGGAAGTCGTTTTCCGTAATTTCCCACCTGTACTTGAGGCGAATGGGGGATGGTGCCTAACTTAACACCACTTCCTCTTCCTACCAAAATCCTACCTAGATTTCAAATACACACTAGTACTGACATGACAGTGACATTTGTTATCAACAGATTCTAATCACATCCAAGTACATGGAGCTGCATGATCGCGATGTTGCAAAGCCCTTAAGGAATCAACAACACCAAACGAGATGTCTTTCTCTCAATGGCCGCACTGACTTCCATGTCTATGGAGGGTTAATGGAGAAGGGTGTAAAAGGATTCGATCATCAGCCAATGAGAGAAAGCAGTATTGCTTCCGGAGAAACGAACTCATAACCCAAGCGATGAAACACAGACGTGACTTCAGTTACTCCATAGAACTGTTTGAACTTCTGCACAATGCTTTGTTGCAAGACTTTACGAGACTAGTTACTGTGAGAGATAAACCGAATTGATGTTCCTGACGCCAAAATCTAATTATAAAATTATTAGCTGCATTCGAGGAAGTCCAAGTGTATTTGCTCTTAGTCGATTAGGAATAGATTAACACCGACTATTATCAATAATTGAAGCTTCGTTGATCTAAACGTATCATTGGGAGAAACACATTTGATATACCTTCTGCACACCTAACTTTTAATCGCGCCTATCCTTGGCAGTGCGCTCTATCGGCAACAAGAGGACATTTCAATTATACCGTAGGCATGGGTTCACTAACAGGCCGGTATAGAGCGCAGCTTGCATCAAGTAGGCCATGGATACCTCCCGGATACTGTAGTTCAACTGGTTGCTAGTAGATATCACACCTGGAGATGCATTGAAGAACTTTGATTTAATTAAATATATATATTTTCCATTGCAAAATGCACAATATAACGCTCAATTGAATAACGCCTCAGTACTCAAAAAAAAAAAAAAAACAATCAAGCAAAAAGAACAACTCGGTTAGGATTAGAACCCCAGCCGGCCGTGTGAGAGACCAACGCTATAAGCACAGACCCAAATATTACCTCCCAAGCTCAATAGTATCAGTTCATTTATATACAACGTCTTGACTAAACGATTTCTTCACTGGAGTATATTTTAAACAAAGTTCATTTCATACAAAGTTCATATTATTTCTATCAGTAGGCTATAGTGCATGCAACATACTCTACTTAGTGAAATATAGGTCAGGACGAGAGATCAGCTGCCATCTTGTCTAGCTACCGAGACGGCTCAGCATTTTAAAGCCACTTCTGCACCACAGTATAATACTACAATATAAACTTTTAAATTCAAACGGTCCACGTCCTTTAGAACAGTTTAAATGATTCTCGGTTCGATAATCGGAACTGGTGGGTCCCATGTTACGGATTATAAAGTTTGCATAATGCACACGGCTGCCGTTCTAAAATGATACGGGTGATGACCTTATAGTTTGGGCACAAGACGTATCCCATATTAAGGTATGTTGTTACCAAATTTGGTAAAGAAACAATGATTAGTTTGGTCGTAATTTAATTTTGAGGGTTGAACATTTGAGTGGCCACCATTACGATTTGGTAAAGATGACGGCAATATAAAATATAGCTAGTGCTACCTCTGTACCAAATTTCGTTCAGTTTGGTTTCGCCGTGTTTGAATTGATAGGGAGGGGGAGGCAGACATACAGGGTACACACGCATACACACACACAGGCAGAAGCACACTTTTCGGTCCTGTGTACATTTCATAAGTCTACTTTCACTTTTTGCAAAAATCGAAAGTAGGCTAGAAAGGGTTAATGTGTACGCATTCATCTCACTGATGTTGTTAGTCCTAGGTGTTGGAGCCATATTGGTGTTGATGATGCAGATCACTGCTGGTGGAAAACGTAGCTAGTATAATCATGAAAATCAGCCATTTTTAGAGTTTTAATATGTGTTACAAATTTGTTTCAAATGATTATTTTATCGTGTTTTCATACATCATATTATGTTGATTTACATGTTCAATTTCCTATCCTTCTTTATGATGCTCCGTATAAGGTTTAAGAACAAGGGAATTTTTAGAGTTATGCTATACATTTATCTTGCGTCTTTGACATCTTATTAATTCATTCATATCGGCAGATGAACGGACCAAAAATAATTTGGACTCGAAACAAGTCCAACAGTTATTTATTTATTTATTTATTTATTGATTGATTTAATTATTTATCGTATGACTTTTAGTGCCGGGAGTGTCCGAGGACAAGTTCGGCTCACCAGCGGCTTCTATCTGACAGCCATAGAGTGAGCTACAGGTTCCGTTCAATTTCAAGTAGTTCGAACTTTCGCTACCAGATGTCGATGATACCTAGTGGTGAACGTTGGAATTTTGATAGAGTGTCGCAATGAAATCTAACCTATAAATTTAGCTTCACACAAGTTTAGTCTGTGGAAGGATCTTTTACATGCCATAAATCTATGACATGGGCCCGCCGGCTTTACTTCCTCTCCGAAAGAAGGCATACTGAGGGATTTTAACGCTCTTAAAACTCCGACGACTTCGGCCGGGTTTGAATCCGCTATCTTGGGAACAGCAGTTCAGCATGCTACCGACTACGCCACCGAAGCCGCTATGTCCCACAGTGATCATTATTTAATAAAGAAGTAGTGATTAGGCGGAACTTTTAACCTATTTATTACTTAATGTCAGATCTTGGCAGTAGAGAAAACCTACCAGCCTGAGTAAGAGTAGAGGTAGAGTTCAACACTCCAATACTTTAATTAATTGCAGTGCAGTCCTGCATGATTTAAGCGCCGATCAAAGAGTGATGTAACGAATGTCAAAGAGCCGTCAGCTTATTACACGCATTGAAGGTAAAGTTCAACATGGGAATATATTATTTAATTACAGTGCAGCCCCTGAATAATTGAGGCGCCGCGCCGATCACAGAGTATAGTACCGAGTGTCAAAGTGAGTTTGCCACCAACCATCTGTTAAAACATGCACTTATAATTACCAAAGTCCTCCATCACGGAGATAATTAAATGGTGCAATCATTTGCATACGAAACAGCTCGTGCTGGCTGGTGAATGCTGAGTGGATAAAAGGTAGAATCCACGCCCCTGTGGAGAGACGTTGCGTGGTTTGAGACGTAAAGATGTGCAGGGTATAACGGGTACACACAGATCAGTAAGTTGGGTAGCCTATAGTAATAGGAGATTTTGAAAAGTAGAGGCGCCCTTGATGTGCAGGCAACTTTACTGCTTTAGATGTGTAGCGGGACGATGGAATCTAAAGTCAGTGAAGCAGGGAGACAACAGCGCTTGATGGGGGAGTAGGTACACTGTACAGTAGTAATATAATAATAATAACCCCTGGCACTACAGCCATTGAAGGGTCTAAGCCTACCAAGTGACCGCTGCCCAGCCATTTTGCCTGAAGATATTGGGGTGATGCGTGGTGAGCGCATCGGGTCCCATCGGTCGTTAATCTTGGTTTTCGTGACCGGGGCGCTGCCTCATTGTCAGACAGCTACTCAATTGTACTAATGAGACTGAGTGCATCCCGTTCCAGTTCTCCAGTTTCTAACAACACTGACCGAGCCGGGAATGGAACCCGGGGCGTCCGGGTTGGAGGCAGGTGCCCTACCCCAACACCACGGAGCTGGTATGTACAGTAGTAGTATCCTATAATAATGGTTTGCAGAAATCAAGTACGGTATTATGTTCAATATTCACAAGATATATCCAGTAGGCTACATGACAATCATATGGGTTACTTTAATATTTCTGCAAGACATAAAATCAAATCAAACAGTAATACACATTTCTGTGTTCTTTGATGTATCATCCCTGTTTTATTTATTTATATCTGTCTGATTTTTAACAAGATGTGTCTGTTGGAACGACCTCTCCATGGCTTAAGTTGGCCTCCTATGGCTGTTTCCCGCATTCAAATCTCAGTCGAATTATGTGAACCTAGTGCGGAATAGTGCAAAGAAGGGACAAGTATTCTCCAGGATTTCCACAATCGATTGTCAATTTCATTCCAGTAACACTCCCACAGATCGCCCTGAAGGAGTGCGCCAACCGGCAAGTCCCCAGGTAGAACATTATCCCTCACCCACCATTTGATTAGAGTGGGTTCAATAGATTATTACACAAAAGAAAGTTTTGCATATTGCTGGCCAAGGGTGGTAGTGGTCTCAAACCCATTAGTCGTTCATGCGTGCGTGTATATAGCGGCTGTGTCCATGAGCATATATCTGTGTGAGTGTGGAGACGACCAATACATCCGAGGCCGATACCAGCAGGGAGGAGGTGATGCAATGATTTGGGGTGGTATCATGTATGGTCGCTGAGCCCCTTGTGTACATCCCAGGGTATATGACAGGCATACGTTACAGGGATACTATCCTGGCGCCTGTAGTGAAAGGCTATGCTGACCATTTCGGCCCCAATGTCACTGTTGTGGACGATAACGCTCGCTCACACGGGGCATTCTTCAGGAGAATGTTATTCACAGATTGGAATGGCCTGCCTATGCTCCTGATCTCAATTGTGTAGAGCAGGCGTGGACACTGCTTAAGAATTAAGTCCATCCTCACATCCATCCCCATTGTGCTTCACGGCAACATGAAAACCTTTTTTTTATGTGTGCACCTTGACAATAATAAATTGCAATGTATGAGACTAAGTACAGAGTTAATTCCATTTAAAAAATGTATGATGTAGGGAGATTAAAAGACCTTTCATTGAGACGTTTTAATTCTGATGCTCAACGTACAATAGACGAAGTTGGAGACTGAAATATTTTGTATTATACACTGAAAAGAGATTTCATTTCAGCGCTATAGACTTAGCTCTGTATATGAAAGGTATCATCTTCAAGTCCGTGCTTAGCTATTGCAAGAGCTATGTAATCTATTTTTATTTAACCTTTGACTGAACGCACCTATTAATATATAATAAGTACATGCATGGTGAATTTTGTACACAAGAGATTAATGTCACGAAATCACTAAGCCTAAACCTTTCATCTTAGTGAACACATTAAATCAACTATTCTACAAGCAGAATAGTTAAGGATATTATGTATCGTGAATATTTTACTCGATAAATTCTTCTTTGGAAGTATCTGCGTCTCATCCAACTTGTTCTTCTGATTCTGCTAGCGCTGTAGCGTCATAGATTTCCTCTTCATTAAGTTGCTTCGGATTTTTAGCTCGTATACAAACCCTAATAACACAGAACCGTACGAGTCACGGTGAGAGATTCTAACTCTATTAGAATATGATTCAAGAAAATAAGACTGAGTTAAATAACTGAATCAATATTATACTTATATAGCTACTCGCGTAGTGTACATTGTTCACCATACCTCGCAATAGCCCACTTCTTGTAAATAAACGAATTCGGCAACAATGACACTGCTTGTAGTCGTTTGGGAACATTTTAGGGATAGGTTAGATGACTCTTAGTAGCCTGCAGAAACTTTACAACCAAAACTATACCATCTTTAGTACGCCTGGTGTATTTTATACACCAGCGCGTGCACTTAAATGTTAAGGAAGAGAATGCATTGTCAAGGTAGCATCTTCAAGTACTTGTTAAAAAGAATGCTCCTAGAGTACCGCTGCAGCTATGTGATATAATATCATTGACAGGAGGGTGTATTGTCAAGGTTACATCTTCAAGTCCTAGCTACAAAGAATGTTCCTAGAGTACCACTGCAGCTATGTGATCTACTATCATTGACAGGAGGGTGTATTGTCAAGGTTGCAACTTCAAGTCCTAGCTACAAAGAATGTTCCTAGAGTACCACTGCAGCTATGTGATCTACTATCATTGACAGGAGGGTGTATTGTCAAGGTTGCATCTTCAAGTCCTTGCATGCCAACTGGTGACGCTATGTAATCTATTATTATTGAGGGGAGGGTGTATTGTCAAGGTTCTCATTACGAGAGCAATTAGGGCCTCCCCTAGTTAAGCCGCTATTGGGGAGGCAGAAACAGCCCCGTAATTAATTTCGACTCACTATTCATGCTCGTATTTAGCACGCTCATCATCTTTAGAAGGTTCGCTGCGATCGAGAGGAGGTTCATTCGGGAGATTACAGTACCTAGCTCAGTAATTTGGAATGTGCATGATTCAAGAGGCGGTTCATTCATTTACCGTTGAAACGAATGTTCATCTCCACGTGGGACCTTAAGTGATTCATATTGTACTTTCCAATTACTGGAACATGTGGAAAATAACCTGAAACAAATTAGATGTGATTAAGATCTGTATACAGGCTGTCTTTTATGAACCTTTGGAGAATGATAGGTCGTGTAGGGGACGGGTATAGAAGTAATTTGAGATAGGGAACTTGGGGTTGGAGCGGCCTCCTTAACCCCTAAAATAAGGGTTGATTCAGGCCCTCCTCCCTGTAAGTTAGGTAACCGTCCCAAGCCTTTATTACCTTTCTAAGACCTTTAACACTTGGCAAGATTCATTGCACAACGTGGCGATGGTGTAATGGATAGCGTTGAGGGGGGTGAAAGGCCGGCAGTTTTGGGCTCGATTCCGGGCTTGGGCAAATATGTTTATTTTTTATTTTTTAGTTAAGTTATTTGTCGTATTGTAGACACATGATACAGTCTGGTGCTGCGTCAGAGAAGAGAGTGCAGTCGTACAGTTTTAGAGAACAATAGTTAGGCAGTTTTCGTAAACTACTACGTTCAGTTTAATTTCGAACGATGGTTGATCCTCCGCATAAGTACAGTTTTGAGGAATACGCCGATATGCACCTGTGCTATGGTACCTCTAACAATAATGGTGAGGAAGTAAGAAGATTGTACGCTGAAAGATATCCAAATAGGGTCCTACCGGGCAATAAAGGCTTGGGTCGGTTGCCTAACTAACTAACTGAATCAACCCTTATTTTAGGGGTTAAGGAGGCCGCTCCGACCCCAAGTTCCCTATCTCAAAATACGTCTATACCCATCCCCTACACGACCTATCATTCTCCAAAGGTACATAAAAGACACCCTGTATAATGTTAAGGACTATTGAAGAAGAAAAACACTAAGGAATGACATGTTTCGCTCGTCAAGCGAGTATCATCTGATCCAAATATGTAAGGCAAATAGCTCTACAAAACACTACCAGGCCTACAGTCTCCGTCTTCCAAAAACAAAATGCAAGAAAACCCATCAGAAAACATAGCAGGTGTGGTCATTATTACTGATAAATATTGAGGCATTAGGCACTGAAAAAAGAACCACTTATTTTAGTGTTGCAAAACTTAGAAAAGACGATTCCATCAACAAGCAGGTTTCTCCAATTAAATCTAGAATGTCAGGTCCTATACGTGTGTAAAGTTTAGAGATGATGACTTGCATACTTTCTGATATATTAATATTAGGATTAAACAAATAGAGAGAGCATTTATTAACAGTTGGCAGCCCTGGTGGCTCATTAGAATACGCACAGTCATATCTGCTGTAGTACATACGAAATCTGGTTGAAATCCGATGGAGAGTATAGAAGGTATATGCATTTTGAAATTGGACCTATCGGCAGGCTTAGAATCATGTTGGCAATACTGGCATGTATGGTCTTCTGAAAATTAATCTGGAGTGCTATTGTCTATATGTGTGCCAATTTTGGAATAGTCTGCATGCGTAACTTCTGAGATATCCAACATAGAGCTCAAATTACAATTGCGATTTTTCAGCAGTTGGTAGCACTGACGTTCATTTAAAATATGGCCGTGAGATATTCAGGTAGAGATCTTTGCTCTTACCAAATTTGGTTTCGATAGCTGCAGCCGTTTAGGAGTTGGTATGGAGGACACACACACACACAGAGACATACCGACAGACAGACAGAAGGACAGATAGACGGACAGACAGACAGACACACACACATTTTCCCGGAACGATCTCATAAGTCTACTTTTTGCAAAATGAGAAACGTAGGCTAAAACCAGTCCTCCTCCCCCAATCTAATCTATGAAGGTGTAGCTACTGAGATACTCTTAAGCAGAAAGCCCTAAAACTGCAGTAAAATTGTAAACTAATATGCGCAAATAACCAACAAGAAGGCGGCTTCGGTGGCGTAGTTGGTAGCGTGCTGAGCTTCTATGCTCAAGGTCACGGGTTTAAACCCGGCCGAAGTCGTTAAAAATCCCTAAGTACTGTAAGTAGTATAATTCGCTAGACTTTGAATATTGCGTAATCCTGATGACGTCATGGGATGACGTCATGGGTCCTTAGAGCGAGCACGTGGTCCAGGAGCGAGCATGTGCAGTGCACGTGTTAGCGTGGGAAGAGGTTGACCTTTTGGCTTGTTTATGTGATGGTGATAAAAAGTTAATGGGTGTTGACGTCATGTGGTTGTTTATTAGGATGTTAACCGTCATCTGACACTCATGCGAGTGTGAGCATGTGTGCCACTATCAACAATCCACACATGTGGTGTGCAGCTGTTATTGTTTTTGCTTAGGATGCTAACCGTCATTTGACACCCGTGCAAGTTTGACCATGTGCAGCAGTGTGATTGATCTCGTCTGCTGTGTTCGCGTGAGACAGAGTTGACCTTTAACGTCATTGGCTAAGAATGTAATCTTTGACTTCTTTAAGCAATAGTGGAAAAAAAGAAATGTTTGCAGCATATGGTTTCTGGAGTGTGGGTGGGGGTGAAGGATATATAAATGGACGAGTGCATGGAAGAGTTTAACTTCTACTTTTGGGCGAAGAGTGTGTGTGTGAAAGAAATAAAGAAAGTCAACGACGAGGAACAAATAGTGTGATGGAAGCTCTAACGAAGTTCAATAACTTATCATCTTGTACTGAGTATTCTAATAAGAAACTAGCAGAACTAGTCATTGATTTACCATATGTGGTGCAAATTATTCGCCCCGTACAGACGAGGTTTGGAAGAAAAATAGTGGTGGACATTAACATTGAAGATGAAGTAACAAGTGTATTTCTACCAGCAGTATTTTCGAAATTAAGCGCATCAGATATCGATGAACTAAACTCAATGGGAGGCACACTGATGCTGGTGTATTTGGGGGTGAAGAACCGCTCACATCAAGTCATTTTGAAACAGTACTCGAGGGCAAACTGATGACGGTGTATTTTGGGTTGAAGAACCGCTCACATCGACATGTTTTGGTGAGTATTGGATTATATATTATGTATTGATTGATATAACGATTGATATATTTAGTTGCTAATTATTTCTTAATTTGTTTAATTTTTCAGATTATCTAAATAAACTAATAAAACAACCAGCATAATGAAGTGGAAAACTGTTAATTTCCTGAGTGGAACTGAACATCGATCGCACCCGCTAATAGAGTATCATCGTGTATGCTTTCAACAACCGGAAGAAGAGGAAGAAGATGATAACGAGGTGAGTCGTAATGAGAAAGAAGCTTGTTTTAACAAATGGACATCTTCGAGTGGAATTTCAACATTTTCAGTCTACGTTACCAATGTTAGCAAATCAGAGGATAGTCAGCGAGAGGTGACAGAAACAGTTCTAAGATATCTATTGAAAGAATTATGTGAAGATGAACATTTTATTTGTTTCTTCGGATACAATACATTTGATGAAGTTTTCAAAATAGAATTTTCCATGACGTGTTACGATGTAACAAAATTGAATGTGTATAGAAACAATTTGCTTGGTAAACTTCAGGATGAATTTCCTTTTGAGGCTGTTCATTGTTCATTGGAGATTACAGGCAGTAATTTATCACAATGGCTTGAATATACTTTAAAAGATTATAGGTTTATGGTAAACCGATGTTACAGCAACTGCTGGTGGTGTATTAACAATAGTGCAAATTGGACGTATGCTTAGACATCAGTGATGGTACACCAACTGTTGGTGGTGTATTAACTTTAGTGCAAATTGGACATTTGCTTAGACAACAGCAACAATGACCTCGCCTCCTAGCAAACGTAGAAAGGTTGATATTGTATTACATAATAACAGTGAAAATATAAGAAACCAATTGGACAATGCATTTGAAAGTGTTTCTAATTTTCGAAGTGAACTAAACGGTGCTATTTCAGTATCATACCAAATCGGGGAAAACACTCAAACCGAGTTGATTGAGAACAGTGATGAGTTGATTGAATGTTGGAGAGTTATTAGTGAGCACATATTGCAACAAGCTGTGAATTTCAAAGAAATTACAATTCAAATAAAGGATGAATCTTTCTTGAGCTGTGAGTTAATTGAAACGGCATTCAATTCTAGAGTGTACACACTTGCATTATCAAATGTTAAGAATGAGTTTTTGGATCCTCGCGAATTTTTAGCGAATGCTAATATTTGGTTTACAAAGTATGTTAAGAAAGCGTTAACTGTACAAGCTTTAAAGGTGAATTCAGTTTTGTGTGCACAATACGTGCTTCGCGACATATCAGAAACAAAATATTTTGCTATCAAAAATGAGGTAGTTTTCGAGTATACTGATTTAAATGAATTTTATAATAAGAATATCATTGAAGGTACATTGACAAAAATGAGCGAATTTGAAGTAAATGGTTCCGGGTGGGCTTTAGAAAAAATTCATAGTTTGAGAATTAATATAAATAAATATGTTGGATTTCGAGTAGGAATGTCCAATACTAGTAGATTGCCTGATGTAATAGTCAATAAACATGCAGTGCTAAATTTGTATGATACAAAGGAAGCTTGTTTTGCGTGGAGTGTGGTTGCTGGTTTGTATCCAAAAACTCGAAACGTGAATCATCTTTCTTCCTATCCTAATTACAGAGATGTTTTAAATTTAGATGGAATTCCAATTCCGATGGAAATGAAATATTTAAACAAGTTTGAAAACCAAAACAATATTTCTGTAAATGTGTATGGAGCACAAATGATGAAAACAATTGGGTATGTATGGGAACAAACGAAGTAAAAGGAAAAAAAACTTTTACTATTGTACCTTTGTATGTATCAGATAAAGTATATGAAAGGAGTGTAGACTTATTGATGTTGCAGATTGGAAACAGTGAAAGTTATCACTTTTGTTTAATTAGAAATCTTGCTCGCCTTGTGCGTTCAAGCGTCACTAGCACTCAGAGAAGGATTTATATATGCAGACGTTGTTTGTCATATTATTTTCTTGAGGATGAGTTAAATGTTCACTTTGC
This sequence comes from Meconema thalassinum, assembly GCA_946902985.2. Classification (NCBI taxonomy): domain Eukaryota; kingdom Metazoa; phylum Arthropoda; class Insecta; order Orthoptera; family Tettigoniidae; genus Meconema; species Meconema thalassinum. Next base: position 30,091,533 of record OX336394.1, read on the forward strand.
AGACTGTAAACAGTTTCCTGTTGCAAAAAGCATAATGCCGACTGATGAACAAAGATTTGTTAATTTTACAGAATTCCGAGTTAAAGATACAGTTCCATTTATAATATATGCAGACACTGAATGCGTCTTGTCTCCAATTTCCTCCTGTTTTCCAAATAGTGACATTCCTAACTCTACTTTAACACATAAACATATTCCTTACAGCATTTCTTTATACCTTCATTGTAATTTCGATAGTGAATTGTGCAGTTTCAAACTCTTTAGGGGAAATAATTGCATTGAATTGTTTGTAAAGGAACTTTATAGTATTGTGGATAAACTTCAAACATATTACTTATCGGTTAAGCCAATGTTAAAGATGACTGAAAATGAAGAAAGATTATTTTTGTCAAGTAAAATGTGTCACATTTGCGAGAAACCGATTGCAGTTAATGAACTCAAAGTACGCGATCATTGTCACTTAACTGGAAAATATAGAGGAAGCGCACACAATAGTTGTAATTTAAATTACAAAGTAACAAAGGTTTTGCCTATAGCATTTCATAATCTAACGGCCTATGATGGACATTTTATAATTAAAGAAATTTGTGAGAAACGTGATGGAGAGGTGTTACATAATCCTGGTAATATAAGTTTGTTGGCGGTGAATATGGAACGTTATAAAGGGTTTACAAAGTATGTACGGGTTAAGAATGGATTCATTCAGTTAAGATTTTTCGATACATATAATTTCTTGTCCTGTTCACTAGATCAATGTTCATCTTCGTTAAGTGAAGATTCAAAGCAAATAACTCGACGTTATTTTAATGATGATGATGCACAGTTTCGACTTACTGCGAGAAAAGGCGTGTTTCCCTATGAATACGTCACGAGTATGGATGTACTTAACGAAACTAAATTACCTGAAATATCCAAGTTTTATAGCAGTCTTAATGATCAAACAATATCGAATGAAGAGTATGAGTTTGCTCAATCGGTGTGGGAAACGTTTTCATGTCAAACATTAGGAGAATACGCCGATTTGTATTTAAAAGTTGACACACTTCTTTTGGCGGATGTCTTTGAAAATTTTAGATCGAATGGCATGGAAACTTATGGCATTGATGCAGCTCATTTTTACACTGCTCCATCTATGTCTTGGTGTGCTATGAAAAAGATAACCAACGTTCAACTTGAATTGCTTCAAGATATTGATATGTTACACTTTTTTGAACGATCTATTCGAGGAGGAAATGTTCAGTGTATAACACGACATGCGATTGCTAATAATAAGTATATGAAAACTTATGATGAGAAAAAGCAAGAGTCCTACATAATGTACTTTGACGTTAATAATTTATATGGATATGCGATGATGGAATATCTTCCAACGGGCGGGTTTAAATGGGTTGCAAATGTTGAAGGCTTTGATGTTTTAACTATTGATGATACTTCAGAAATTGGATATATTTTGGAAGTAGATTTGACTTATCCTCAAGAGTTACATGACAAACATTCAGATTACCCTCTATGTCCCGAAAAGTTGACAAAGCTAATGGCTACCCTAGATAATAAAGAACGTTATGTTTTGCATTATAGATTGTTAAAGCAATGTATTCAACTAGGAATGAAATTAGATCGTATTCACAGAATAATTGAATTCAATCAGAGCCAATGGCTAAAACCATATATTGATGTGAACACCGAGAAACGAAAACATGCCAAAAATGATTTTGAAAAGAATTTTTATAAATTGATGAATAATGCAATTTTTGGTCGTTCACTGATGAATGTGAGGAAGTTAAGGGACATCAAATGGGTCACCAAATGGCATGGAGCTTGTGGTGCTAGGTCTTTAATAGCTAAGGCTAATTTTAAACATAGAATTATATTCGATGAACAATGTATGGTCATCGAGATGAGTAGACTAAAGATTTTTCACAATCAACCAGTATATGTTGGTGCATCTATATTAGATTTGTCTAAATGTAAAATGAATGACTTTCATTACAATGTTATTTTAGCAAATCCTGAATCAAATGTGAGGTTGTTATACACAGACACCGATAGTTTTATGTATATATTCTATGATGATATTTATGAGTTCATGAAACAGCATTCAAATTTGTTTGATACTGGAAACTATGAAACAAACAATCCTTTTGGCATTGTGAGACAAAATAAAGGTGAAATTGGTTTAATGAAAGATGAAAATGCTGGAAGGATTGTTGAAGAATTTGTGGGGTTACGACCCAAAATGTATGCAATAAAATTGTGTGATGAAATGAATAGCTTGTGTAAGGCTAAAGGCATTAAGAAGAGTGTGAGTAAAAGTATGAATATTGATGAGTATCGAAAGTGTCTTTATAACAGAGAAAAAGTCAACAAAGTTCAAGTTTGTATAATTTCAAAATCTCATTCTGTATTTACTGTTCGGCAAAATAAGTTGGCAATTTCATCAAACGAAGATAAAAGACACATAACTGAAAACGGAATTGATACTTTACCGTTTGGTCATTTTTCTCTGAAAAAATGATTAGAAACAAATTTGAGATTAAAGCACTTCATCTCACTTACTTTATTTCTTTCACACACACACTTTTATGCTGTTAATAATAATACTAATTTTTTGTGTGTTCCTTTGCTTATGAAAAAAAAGAATAAATAATAACCCCAAATTTTGTGTGTATTATTTAAAAAAAAAACACCTCCCCCCACCATTCCCATTTTCCAGAAATATATATGTATAATTACTTTATATTACATATCATTTAGTAATGGTGCGTTGTAAGAGGAGCAACTCTACCACTCAATATAAACGAACAGGAAGTGGATCATTAATCAGTCGTGTACTTAATAAAACTATTGATAATTTACCCGTGGAATTACACATCCCGGGATATGAATATTGCGGACCAGGAACAAAATTAGAAAAGCGATTGAGCCGTGGTGATCCAGGAATAAATATATTAGATAAAGCGTGCAAAGAGCACGACATTGCTTACGCAAAGCATAAAGATTCAAACAAAAGAAGAGAGGCTGATGAAATTTTAGCTTCAAAAGCTTGGTCTCGTGTAAAATCCCGTGACGCATCATTTGGAGAGAGAGCGGCTGCACTAACAGTGGGTGGCATCATGAAAGCTAAGTCTAAGATTGGAGGAGGTAAGCGAAACTTAAATAATAAAAAAAAAAACAAGAAAAGATTAAAAAAAAGAAGAAGAAGAACATCGAAAAAGCAAGGTGGTATTTTACCCCTACTTCCGATATTTGCAGCCTTGTCGGGCTTGGGGGGTCTAGCAGGCGGAGCAGCAGGGGTGGCGTCTGCTATAAACAAGGCGAAAGCTGCTCATGAAGAACTAAAAGAAATGAAAAGACACAATCGAATGATAGAAGCAATGCGAGGAAAAGGAGGTCAAGGCATTTATTTAAATCCTCCTGCATACAAAAGATAATTAACCAAATACCAAATAAAGCATTAAGTAATTTCGATTTAGCTAAATACGCACATCAATTAAAGATTCCAAATTTTAGAGGAGTCTTTATGCGAGATACGTTACCAAGATATCCTCGAAAAAATGAAAACTGTATTGTCAACCTTGAACCGATGGATAAATCCGGTTCACATTGGGTAGCTTTCAGTAAACATGGTAAATATGTGCATTATTTTGATAGTATTGGTAATTTAAGACCACCATTTGAAATTTTAACATATCTTAAAAATTGCTATCTACAATATAATTTTCATTCATATCAATCGATTACTTCTTCGATTTGTGGACATTTATGTTTAGTCTTCTTGTATTGTATAAATAAGGGAAACACAGACCGTCTTTAAACATTTCAAAGATGGCTTTCGAAAGACGGATAACTCTTGAAGGTAAAGGCTCGAAGATTGATGTTACATTGGAGAACCCGATTCATCTTGTAGGAGCAGAGTTTTTTGAAATAGGACTTGCAGGATTGTATACATCTAATTCTATTCGAAATGTTACCAACAGAAATAATAAATTTCGCATTCATTTTACTAATTTTTTATCAATTGATTTAGTGGTACCACCGGGTATTTATGAATTTGAAGATCTAGCCTCGGCTTTTGATGATTTACTTAGTTATCACTCATTGTCGAAACTTATACCAGAACATTTAGAAAAAACAAAATTGTATGTGGAAGAGGATATAGATGGAAAAAGAGACAACCGTCTCGTTTTGTCTTCCCCGTTTAATATTGATTTCACTGTAGCCAACAGTGTAGCAGGGCCTTTAGGTATTGAAAAGAAAGTTTACCCTAAAGAGAATAAAAGAGAAATTGAAATTCATCGAAAAATAGAATCGATAATGAAGTTTGCAATTAACGAGAATAATAACATTTTGGCTATAAAGTTGAACGAAGCGGATAGAGCGATTTTAATAATACCCAATGCTAGCTATACGTTAAAACAATTAAGTGAAAAGATTGATGATTTATTAGTTGAACATTTATTAGGCGACAAAGACAAATTCCCATCATTTTATATTAATTATGATAAAGTCTTTTATCATTGTAAACTACATTCGAAAGTGTTTGCTATAGATTTTGGTGTTGCAGATTCTATTGCAGATTTGTTAGGCTTTTCTCATAGAAAGTTCAAGGCAAACACAACTCATCATTCTGAATATATGATTAAAATTAACACTGTTAATAGTATTCGAGTATGTTGCAACCTTGTGCTTGGTACGAGTTCTTATTTGAACCATAAACCAACACACTCTTTATATAATTTTAAAGCTCATGTTCCTGCTGGTTACCCGATTGTTGTACAACCAACAACGATTAATTTTTTGCCCATGAACACCAAGCTTATTCAACATGTATCTGTGCAACTTGAAGATCATCTTCAACAGCTCATTGATTTGCAAGATGAAGATTTAACTGTAGAATTAATTATTCGTCCAGCACGATATCTTGCTATATAAAGTAATGAAATACTGTTATGTTTTCATTCTACTTGAGTAAGCATACTAGAAAACAATCACAAATATGGCTATAATATATAATACTCAAAGTTTGAAAAAAAAGAAGTCGACTCTGATTCGAAAAAATAATATAAATCAATCAGCTAAAATTTGTAAAAAAAAAAACAAACAACGACATCGCACCTTGAAATCTAAGAAACAGTTATCGAGTAACAACAAACAATTCTTACAGTCTTTAGGCTATCGCGTACTTTAATTTCAATATAAATATATATGCAATTGTTAATCTTATTTAGTTTCTATCTATAGTTGAAGCTGTTAACATGTTTAACATAACAGATAAAAGAGAGGTTGACAACAGAGTTGTGCGACGAGAAGAAAGAGTTTATCAACCTTATTCAGCTAATAAATTCGAAAATAATGATGAAATTCGAATACCGATTCAAAATGAAGAAAACATAGTTTTATTATCAGAAGGTGTTCTTCACTTAGAAGGTCAAATTATTACTTCTAACATAAATCCAGCTGCTTCTACTACAGCGCATCCTGACCAAAATTTTGGGGCTAATCTTTTTAGCGAAATTCGCATCACGTTAAATGGTAAAGAAATTGATCGTACACGCCATCTAGGTATAACAAGTTCTATAAAAACCTTTGCATCATATTCAAAAAACGAATATACAGCTTTACAAAATGCCGGTTATTTTCCCTCTTTAACAACGCCAGCAAGTGAAGCAAATATTGTTGATAGTAACACAAAACGTTTTCATATAATACTTCCTTTAAGCAACCTGTTAGGAATAGCAGAGGATTACAGAAAGCCGATTTTAAACTGCAAGCATGAGGTAATACTTCTCCGATCGTCAAGTGACGCACGTGCGTTGCAATCGACAACCGAAAACGATCTTTCTAAGGTCAGGTTATTTAAAGTTTATCTAAAAATTCCCGTTTTATTATTATCGGACGAAGAACAAATTAAAAGATTAAAACTAATGCAGAAAAATATTTCCCATTCAGGTTGGTTATCGATCGTGGGATGTTCACGTCTTGCCTTCTCTTCCTAGAACAACTAAATATAGTTGGACTGTAATGACAACTTCTGAAACTCAAAAACCACGTCAATTTTTATTAGGTTTTCAAACTAGAAGAAATTTACTAAACACATGCTCTTCCTATTTCGACCATTGTAACATTAAATCTATAAGAGTTTTTTTAAATTCAATTTTTTATCCCTATGAAATGCCAACTTCTGAAATTGCCATAAATGACTACAGCGAGTTGTATGACATGTTTGTTAAATTTCGTAATGTATATTATCAGATCGATGATGTTCGTTCAGAGACTCTGGTTTCACGAGATGAATTTAAGTCTCTTTGTCCGATTATTGTAATTAATTGTCTCGAACAAGTGGAAGCAGTGAAGACATCTTCAGTCGATGTGCGAATTGAAATCGAGACAAGTGAGAATATACCTGAAGATACAACTCTTTATTGTGTTCTTATTCATGATCGTCAAATATCTTACAGACCATTAACGAATGAAGTAATTATCTAAACCAATATTTGCTAAGTTATAAGCAAGCAAGTAAACAAGTATTCTCACTTTAGTTGCAATCATGGAATTGACAACAACAAACTCTCCTTCTACTGATGCTGGCACGTGGAATAAGAAGCAACCAATAGTTGCAGACATTCGCAAGCTACCAAACGGCAGTTTGGAACTTGCTTACTGTATGTTAAATAACGGCAATATACCTTCATTCAGCCCCGTGATCACATGGGTTGCAGCATATTGTGAAAAAACTCTTTCTTCTTTTTTTGAGTCTATTAAGAATAAATATGATTATTTAGTTGTATATAATTTGCCACAGGAATTTTCTTTGTTTGCACTAAAAGCACTTTCCCCAGACTCATTATTCGATCTTAATACGATTGATGGAATGTCAGACCTAATGTTGAGGCATAGCCATCGTTTACCTACAGATTGTCCAAAACATTTACCATCTCTAGCAATGGGAAGCAATAGTTGTGCTAAATTCAACGTCAATGCTGTTCAACATTGGTTAAATTCTTCTGATGGCATCATGAAAATCGTGTGTTCGATAATAAACAAGTTTCGAAACAGTGGACTTCGAGGTTTTAATAAGTTTGATTGGAACTACTTTCCTATAAACGTGCTGACTATATATGAACCACAACGAATTCGTCTAGAGTGGGAACATCTACCAGATCATCTAAAGAGGAAATTTCAACTGTTTCATCTTCGCTGCAAATGTGACAACTGTAATCGCTATCTATAAAAGGTGAATAATTTAGATCTACTACTGTAGTTGACAGCTATACATATTTTGTTTTTAGTTCGCTTTTTAACACAGTGTATCTTTTTTTTTTGTCTACAGAAAATAATCATCTGGACAACTAAAAAGAAGAAGATCATCTCAACACAGCCACACTCATCTGGACAACTAAAAAAAAAGAATGAGATTACTTCAAGAGAAATAAAATTGTATTAATTGTAATTCTAAATGAATAAAGAAGAAAAAAAAAATGTCTTTTGTACCATTTCATATGAAAGTTCTTATTAATGATCAATTACCTCCTCACTCTACATGTAAATAAAATAATAATAATAATAATAATAATAATAATAATAATAATATTGTCAGGTGAGGGATTCGAACCCTCGCTTTCAATTTCTGAAAATTAGATCTTAAGTCTAACGCCTTAGACCGCTCGGCCAACCCAACACGTGCATATTAGCCAACGTGTTTTGTTGATTCATGTCAGTTCGCATTTAGCTTTGTGTGGTGAACATCTTTTCTTTGTGAAGTAAACCAGCATCATGAAGTATTTTAATTGTGTAAAGTATTCCAAAAAACAGTTAATGCAAATGATATTGAGTCAAAAAGAAATGAATTTAAAATCTGAAAGAGATCGGCTAAAAACATTTAAGACCTGGTCTTCAGACAGTTTTACGAACACTGCATGGTTAGCAGCCGCAGGATTTTTCTATTTTGGATATAAGGATATGGTTAGGTGTGCTTTCTGTAATCTGCAACTTAGTTATTGGGAAGAAGATGATGATCCGTTTGAAGAACATAAGAAATGGGCTTTTTCTTGCCCCTACGTAAACAATATTTCTCCTAGCATAGAATTGAAATGCGAATATGAAAGACTTAAAACTTTTCAAAATTGGCCTCTTCCCTGTCCAAACGAATTTTGTTTAGCACCAGCAGGGTTTTATTATACTGGACATGGTGATAAGGTGAAATGTATATTCTGTAAGATTGAAATTGAAAATTGGAGGGAAAACGATAATCCTTTAAATGATCATGAAAAATGGGCGCCATATTGTCCATATATAAGAGGGTTTTACGTCGGCAACGTTGATTTAAATCCTGAAAATCCTACTATTATTCCACATAATACAAGTTATGATACATGTGGAAGCAATATATGTTGATGTGATGTGATTTTTTGTGCAGTGTGCATTCTCAGACGTAAACGTAGACATGTTGAAGTTTGTTAAGCAGTCAAACACTCTACCAGTAATTTCATTTACTAATGCTGAAAACCAGAGTAAAAGTGAAAAAAGAAAGCATGGTGTTTTACTACCGAACACAATTCGATGTATCATTTGCGGTCCATCGAACTGTGGCAAAACAAACGTAATGCTAAATTTATTATGCCACAAAAATGGAGTTCGTTTTGAAAACGTTTATATTTATTCTAAATCACTTGCTCAAAGTAAATATGTTGAATTAAAAAAGTTTTTGGACTCCATAAAAGAAATAAAAAGTGATTTTTTTTCCGATAATGATGAAGTAATGCCTCCAGAAATGGCTAGAAAAAACTCTATATTTGTTTTTGATGATGTAGCCAGCAATAAACAACAACACATGAAAGATTATTTCAGTAGAGGTCGTCATCACGACGTTGACGTATTTTATCTTTGTCAAACATATTCTTGTATACCTAAACATCTAATTAGAGATAACGCTAATTTTTTAATTCTTTTTAAACAAGACGGAACAAACTTGCGTCACGTATATAACGATCATGTAAATACAGATATGAGCTATGAACAGTTCTTTGATATTTGTTCGTATTGTTGGCAAAACTCTAAGTTTGGTTTTTTGGTTATCGATAAAGATAGCGATTTACAAAATGGTCGATATCGCAATGGTTTTGATGTTTATTTTCAGTTATAAATATGACTTCAAAAAGAGGTAAATGGCCATTCGTGTTATAGCTTTTGCGTGGTTAACAACTTAACTATGACATCGTTTAACAAAACCAATAATGTGTCTATCGGACGACCGACTTCACGACATGATATTGCAACTAAATCATATGTTGATGATAAGCTAGTGCAATATGAAAATCAACTAACAACAACAACAAGCGACGGACATCTAAGTATTAACGGCAAACGGTTAAAAAATGTTGGAATGCCAATACATGTTGAAGATGCATGCAACAAAGGTTATGTAGTGAAGTTATTAAATGAGCTAAATAAAATCGAGTCTAAAGAAGACATACAACGAAACTTTAACGAGCTTAAAGGTTTAATTTTTTCAATTTGTAAAATAGAGAAAAAAGAACTTGACTTTCAAAACAAACGTCTCGCGGGCTTAGCTTTACCATCATCTGCAAATGATGCAGTAAACCTTATTGCAATGCAGCAACATACATCGAATATAAAAAAATATCTTGAGACCCGAATAACCGAAGTGTTACAACGAGTAGAATTCATTCATGGTTTAGTGCGAGAATTTTCAGAAGATCACTTTCCGTATGATCAAGATACTCTCGACTTGGGTAACAAAAGAATAAGAAATGTTAAAGATCCAATTCAAAATCAAGATGCGGTAACGTATTCTTTTCTTAAAACTCATGTAACAAATGAACTCGATGAAATTAAAAAATCTCTTTTGAATATAAACAGAGATGATGAAACTGTAGATATGTTAAATAGAAGAATAACAAACATATCTCAACCAATCGATTCGTTAGATGCAATAAACAAATATTACTTAGAAAACTTTGCTGCCTCTCGAAAAGATCTAGAAGACTTAATCGCTAAATTTAATAAACAAAACGTTTTAAACGTAGACGATGGTGGAACTTTAAATATGATGAGTGGACGAATTACTCACGTAAACAACCCCATATACGATAACGATGTTGCAAATAAGACGTTTGTTGAGCAATATGCCGCTTCCCAACGTGAATTTGATCAATTGAAACAAACTGTAAACAATCTACAACATCAAAAACAAACAAATGTTGAGTTCCCTGTTAACGACCAAGACGTGACAAATAAACGGTTTGTAGAACACTATGCTGCGTCACGAACTGAAGTTAATCAACTAAAAGAAATTTTAAGCAATTTACAAACTCGTATTGAGGGTGTTGCTAACAATCTCAATATTGTTAAAAAAGAAGATCTTGAAAGTTATGCTGCTGAATCCAAAGAAGAATATAACAAGTTAAAAACTGAACTGGGAAAAATTGAGCAAATGGTTAACAAAGAACCACTCGAAAGTTTTACTGCATCCAAAGAAGAATATGGTATATTAAAAGATGAAGTAAAGAAAAAGAACTTATCGAAATTTATTCTGAAATTCTCCAACACACCATCAATCCATTCACCAGTATACACGCTTCATAATCATAACATACAGTACCAACTTCCCTACAAAGGCGTATTAAAACCAATTTTTGTTTCACCAAGATCTCCAATTGTGTATGCAATTTTAAATATACGTCAAGAGATTGAACTGGATGGTAGTGATATTGTCGTTGAAGAGCAAGATGAAATTCAGTTTCGACTTAGAGACCCGAAAAAACATAAAACTGATGATCTTCCTCTTCAAATCGATTTTGAATATACTATAAATAAGTAAAACAACCACAATTTCCGTTTAGTCATGGAGAAGAGCTCAAAGATTAAAGCTGAAAGTCGTGTAAAGGATAAACTTTCTCGCTTAAAAAAAGATGTTAAAGACAAGTATCTTTCACTTCAAGATGATGTTAGACGAAAAGAATTAGATATAGAGACTAACTTTAAACCAGTAACAAGTTCATTAAATCAACTTGTAGCTATTGCTAATACGTCGACTCAAAATAAAGAAAATCGAAAAAGAAAAGGAAAATATAACGATTCTGAATCCACTGCTACTTCAGACGAAGAAGATGGAGATAGCATCAAAATAATTTCACTACTTAACCGCTACTTTGATCCATTCATTAAACAAAACGTGGATAGAACATTTGGTATAACGATAAGAAATGATAAACAATACTTGGGACGCGAACGAGTTTTCTTCGATAAAAAGTGGATAAAAGTTGGCGGTGAAAAATTTCCTATTACAGAAGGTCTACTTGAATTGATTCAAAGGAAAGTACCAGACCCCACTCTAATAGATAGGAGTGATTTAAGTTCATATTTGAAATTATTAAATGTTTCAAACGTGCACAAAAGAAATTATACAAGCAATGCAGCTCCAAGAGGAACGCAATCTTATAAGTATAGACATATAATTGAACCCCTTCTCACTGAAGACATAGATGGAATTATAAAAACAGCAGATGAAAATGAAGAAGCAAATACTACAATGCATACTGGATATGGTCAAAAAAAACACATCGCGCCACAAGCCATTTGGAAATTTGAAGGCGGAAACAATATTGAATTCGTTCACTGGAATGAACCAAACAAATTGGTATCAAGACTTAAAACATTAATTGCATCGAAAGCTGCAGGTCACACAGGACTAGACAGCGAAATCTTTGCAATAGAAGAAGAACTAAGAAATGCTGGATATATTGAATAAAAATTCCAACGTTTGTAAAACAATGCACAGTATGTTATAAAACATTGTTTGGAAAATAACTATGAACGAAATCAGACGAGAAATTGCAAAAGAACTTCACGCACCGCTTAGAAAAAAGTTTAAAAGACGACGTGTTATTAGCAAAGGAATCGATGACCTCCATGAAGCTGACCTTGTGGACATGTGCAAACTTGCAAAATGGAATAATGGATTTAAATATTTATTAACCATTATTGACGTTTACTCGAAATATGCATGGGCAATTCCTCTTAAAACCAAAAAAGGAAGTGAGATTGTGAACAGCTTAAAATTTGTTTATTCTCAAAGTAAAAGATTGCCCAATTATTTTCACACCGATCGAGGAACGGAATTTTATAACAGTGAATTCAAAACATGGTCTCAGAAACAAAATCTAAAGCATTATTCCACTGGCAGCTCCATTAAAGCGAGTGTGATAGAAAGATTCAATCGAACTCTTAAGGAATCGATGTGGAAAGAATTCACAACACGAGGTTCTTACCGATGGGTACATATTTTGCCTGAGTTACTAGTAAAGTATAATCACAAAATACATCGCAGCATTGGCATGAAACCTAATGATGTGAAAAGAAACAATCCACCCCGCTTGCCAACACAATATAATGAAACTTTAAGAAAACCAAAATATAAAATCGGCGATATTGTAAGGATATCAAAAATCAAGAAACACTTCAGTAAAGGGTACGAAGGTAATTGGACAACAGAATTATTTACAATTTATAAAGTTCAAAATACTAATCCACGAACATATCTTTTAAAAGATAATAAAAATACTCCAATATTTGGTGCGTTCTACGAAGCAGAGTTACAACGAACAAAACATCCTAATATTTACTTAGTCAACAAAGTACTACGTAGAAAAGGAACCCGAGCCTTCGTATCTTGGCTTGGATTCGATTCAACTCACAACTCTTGGATCCCCAACAAAAATATCTTATAATTAGAACAGTGTAAGTTTTTTTTTATTTTTTATTTTTTATTCCTCACAAAGATATTATTATTATTATTATTATTATTAATATTATTATTATTATTATTATTATTATTATTATTATTATTATTATTATTATTATTATTATTATTATTATTATTATTATTATTATTATTATTATTATTATTATTATTATTATTAATGTGTCTCTATATATATATTTTTCAGCTCGCTAAAACCAACACACGCAAGAAAGAAAAGAATGATTCTACTTACCCCGTGCACAAGACCAGCATATTCCACTCTGCAAACAACACAGCATCTTCAATTCTCTCTGCAGCTTGTTGGAAAAGGAACTACTTACCACTTTAAGAACGAAGATCATATCATTTTTCACTAATTCATATTATATAATTAATGTAAACCACAAATGATCAAATAAATATATTTAAAAAATAAAATTTACACTGCACAATATTAATCCACTGTCCACTGTCCATTGAATTTAATTTAAGATTTGAACATCATCATCATCATCATCATCATCATCATCATCATCATCATCTTCTTCTTCTTCTTCTTCTTCTTCTTCTTCTTCTTGTCGGTCTTCTTCTTCTTCTCCTTCCGCTCGATGTTCTTCTTCTTCTTCTTCCATTCGATGGTCTTCTTCTTCTTCTTCTGCTTCTTCTTGCACTTCTTCCATATGCTCTTCCATATGCTGTTCCTCTAATGGCCGTTCAAACACGGCCATTAGCTCTTCCGCCAATGTAGGTTCAAACACGTTGAAATTCATCGAGCCGATGGATCTCAACTTGTCAATAATAATATTGACAATGTGAAATGTCATGCCGTTGAAAATAATTTCACGGCAGTGGTGTTGATCCCTCATCAGCTCGAATATTTCGGCGCTTAAAACCTCCTTTTCTCCCGGTGTTAAGGTGTTATACCACACCTCCTCCTCTATTTTCGTTGCACTGACGATGAAATGCAACCCTTGATTCAGGGCACTTTCCGCAAACATCATAATGCGTTGCAATTTTACTAACTTTTCTATCAACCCCTCGCACAGACTCATGATATTGCAGATAAAGATAGCTAACTACTGCTCCATAGCAATCTCCTCTTATATATATATTAAGAAGTTAGAGCGCCAAAAAACCTCTTTAAAACATTTCACATGAAGCTCTGGGAACCGACATCCAATCTCGTTCTCGCATTAAAAATTGCAGACTTGACTAATGACATCTGTGAATCTAAAAACAAACAGATCGAAATTCATTTCACACACTCAAAGTTATACATGGCATATAAAACACTTTAACCAGATTGAGATCATGAAGCAAGCCAGAACACAAAAAATGTTAACATCATTTAAATTAAACAGACATATCATAGCGAGAAGGAGTAACACCACTCCACTCCCACGCTGTGGTAATATATGTCGTACTTAAACAGAGTGTCGCATTACAACATATGATTACTTATTTAGCTTGCGCGAGCAAAAACTTTAACGACAACCATGCACTACATACGCTAAGTGCTCTCATTGCTTGCCGCACGGCGCGAGCAAAAACGGAACAGCCGCACACCACATGTCTGGTAGCGATCCGGCTATGTCGAGCGCCTCACCGTACACTCTCATTCAAAAGTTATGACACCCAAGACTCTCTACACTTCCTTGGGAAATTACCAAAATATAATTCAATAATCAATCAATACTTAATAACCATGATACACAGGCTACCCCCCCACGGGAATTAAATAACAAAACACGGAATCGAACCAAGAAACTCCCCTGTAGGAGTGGAAGAGGAGTCTGAATTTCGAGTTACCATCCTAATAAACAACGCCCATGCCGTCAACACCCATTAACTTTTTATCACAATCACATAAACAAGCCAAAAGGTCAACCCCTTCCCACGCTAACACATGCAGTGCTAACTTTTTATCACAATCACATAAACAAGCCACAAGGTCAACCCCTTCCCACGCTAACACGTGCAGTGCACATGCCCCGCTCCTGGACCACGTGGTCAGGATTACGCAATATTCAAAGTCTAGCGAATTATACTACTACTGTATGTCTTCCTTCGGAGGGGAAGTAAAGTGGACGGTCCCATGTCTTAGATTTATGTCATGTAATAGAACCATCCTCTAATTACACTTGTGTGAAGCTAAATTATACGTTAGATTTGACTAAAGCTCTTAGGTTCCAACGTAATTCGCCAGGATCCGACTGCGGTGGTATCTAGTAAGCAAGTTCACAACTTACTGTCGTTGACGGTAACATGAGGTAGAAAAAGTAGGAACGACTTGAAAATTGAATGTCTGCAGTCCTTATCTGAATTAAAGATAACATACATTAACCCTATCAACACCAACGGGGGAGGGGGGGGGGTTATTTCGTGCCCTCTAGTTCCATTTCTTACGGTTTATTCATGGTGGTCCCTTTCTACGCTCACTGTACAGAAAGTTATTGTCTATTTTGAATCCGGTTACCTAACCACACACTTAATTTTCTTTAATGTTAATTCTTGTATAAGATATTAAACTTTTTCTTTTCGTGGGCACGGAAAACCCCTCCGTTGGTAGTACGTGTGCCTCGTCATACTGTGCACTCTGGTAAGGGGAAAAGTACAACAAAGTTAACGAAAACACCATAATTTGTTCTGGTTGCATGAGATACCCATCCGGAAAATACAGTAAAGAACAGTTGTATGTTCCTCGTGTGTTAAAGATGGCGAAGAGTATGATCAGTGAATAATTTTTGCTTCGGTGGCGTAGTTGGTAGCATGCTGAGCTGCTGTGCCCAAGAAACCGGGTTCAAACCCGGCCGCAGTCGTCGGATTTTTAAGAGCGTTAAAATCCTTCAGTATGCCTTCCTTCAGAGGGGAAGTAAAGCCAACGGGGCCATGGCATAGATTTATGGCATGTAAAAGATCCTTACACAGACTAAACTTGTGTGAAGCTAAATTGGTAGGTTAGATTTCGTCGGGACACTCTATCAAAGTTCCATCGTTCAACACTAGGTATCATTGATATCTGTTAGCGAATGTTGGAACTACTTGAAATTGAACGGGACTTGTAGCTCACCCTAATAACGGCGTCCGCTGGAAGCAGCTACAGACTCAGGCGAGCCGAACATGTCCTCGGACACTCCCGGCACTAAAAGCCATACGATAGATAGATAGATAGATAGATAGTGAGTAGTTTACTTTCTGAACTCCTTTCTTCATGATTCCTTAGCCTATTTTCAATTTTGAAAAAATAGGCTTATGACATCACCTTTTGTCCGTCTGTCTGTGTGTGCGTGTGTGTGTGTGCCCCCCCCCCAATAACTTCTAAACGGCTGAAGCGATTTCAATGAAATTCGGTAAGTTCATAGTACTATTTTGGGCGACACCGATCGTGCCCTTCAAATTTTGTTACGTCTCAGCAATCCAGCATGGCGATGGTGCGAAATATTTCACCAGCATTCAATATCTCCGAAACTATTACCGATATCACCCTGGATTTTCTTACAGTGATAAAGGGGACTACTAGAAGTTCACCTATGTGACTTTTGAAAACTGGTAACAACAAAACCAACATGTCGGCCGCGTTGTCGCAGCTCCTAAACTAAGGAATCAACCAAACTACAATTACTCTTTAGTGATGTCAAAAAGTTGGAACTACAACATCACATATTGCATTGTTTGACTATTGTTATTGTTCATACTTATCTGAAGGTGGGGGATGTCCAAACGGCTGCTCAGACAACTAGTTATGGAGTATGCTTTTGTAAAATGTTCAATAATACTCCGAGTTCTTTTGAATTTGAGTAGCTTGCATACAAGCATGTATCTCTCGAAAAGTTTTCGGTAATACCAACTGACAGTTCGTAAATTCTTTTTTTCCTTTTTGTTAATGTCACATTTATTTTGTATGCTTTGTTTTCATAGTTGTTTTATTAATTTTAATGTGTGGTAACCACCCAGCCTAACCATGTAAGCTAAGACTTGCATCACAACAACAAGGGAAATCAGAGCTCCGGAAATCGAAATTTGATATTCTAATGATCACAGCGACCTCAATTTTCAGATTAACGTTCTCGAGGGATCATTAAAATGTTTAACAGGTTGAATTATCCGTCCACCGTCTGGTCATGCTTCTTGTAAAGTTTGGCGCCGTTCCTGACTTTTTACACAGGCCTGTATATTATACATGGAGGGAAAACATTAATTCGACTTACCTACCAACCAGATGTTCAATGCTTCTAGTATTTAGAATATGTAAATATGACCTGCAGTAGAACTTTCAGCGCTGACAATCAGCCACAACTTCGAACTAGCCTATACTGCCATCGTAGTTGAACTCAGTGAATGTCTTCTATTCGTCATGTTTCAACTGTACCCATTACTCTTGACATCCACTGTACAAACTCCCAGCCATACTGCCCCATCAAGTGTACCCATTACTCTTGACATGCACTGTACAAACTCCCAGCCATACTGCCCCATCAAGTGTACCCATTACTCTTGACTTCCACTGTACAAACTCCCAGCCATACTGCCCCATCAAGTGTACCCATTACTCTTGACTTCCACTGTACAAACTCCCAGCCATACTGCCCCATCAAGTGTACCCATTACTCTTGACATGCACTGTACAAACTCCCAGCCATACTGCCCCATCAAGTGTACCCATTACTCTTGACATGCACTGTACAAACTCCCGGTCATACTGCCCCATCAAGTGTACCCATTACTCTTGACATGCACTGTACAAACTCCCAGCCATACTGCCCCATCAACTGTACCCATTACTCTTGACATGCACTGTACAAACTCCCGGTCATACTGCCCCATCAAGTGTACCCATTACTCTTGACATCCACTGTACAAACTCCCAGTCATACTGCCCCATCAAGTGTACCCATTACTCTTGACTTCCACTGTACAAACTCCCAGCCATACTGCCCCATCAAGTGTACCCATTACTCTTGACATGCACTGTACAAACTCCCAGCCATACTGCCCCATCAAGTGTACCCATTACTCTTGACATGCACTGTACAAACTCCCGGTCATACTGCCCCATCAAGTGTACCCATTACTCTTGACATGCACTGTACAAACTCCCGGTCATACTGCCCCATCAACTGTACCCATTACTCTTGACATGCACTGTACAAACTCCCGGTCATACTGCCCCATCAAGTGTACCCATTACTCTTGACATCCACTGTACAAACTCCCAGTCATACTGCCCCATCAAGTGTACCCATTACTCTTGACTTCCACTGTACAAACTCCCAGCCATACTGCCCCATCAAGTGTACCCATTACTCTTGACATGCACTGTACAAACTCCCAGCCATACTGCCCCATCAAGTGTACCCATTACTCTTGACATGCACTGTACAAACTCCCAGCCATACTGCCCCATCAAGTGTACCCATTACTCTTGACATGCACTGTACAAACTCCCAGCCATACTGCCCCATCAAGTGTACCCATTACTCTTGACATGCACTGTACAAACTCCCAGCCATACTGCCCCATCAAGTGTACCCATTACTCTTGACATGCACTGTACAAACTCCCGGTCATACTGCCCCATCAAGTGTACCCATTACTCTTGACATCCACTGTACAAACTCCCAGCCATACTGCCCCATCAAGTGTACCCATTACTCTTGACATGCACTGTACAAACTCCCAGCCATACTGCCCCATCAAGTGTACCCATTACTCTTGACATGCACTGTACAAACTCCCAGCCATACTGCCCCATCAAGTGTACCCATTACTCTTGACATGCACTGTACAAACTCCCGGTCATACTGCCCCATCAAGTGTACCCATTACTCTTGACATGCACTGTACAAACTCCCGGTCATACTGCCCCATCAAGTGTACCCATTACTCTTGACATGCACTGTACAAACTCCCAGTCATACTGCCCCATCAAGTGTACCCATTACTCTTGACATGCACTGTACAAACTCCCGGTCATACTGCCCCATCAACTGTACCCATTACTCTTGACATGCACTGTACAAACTCCCAGTCATACTGCCCCATCAAGTGTATCCATTACTCTTGACTTCCACTGTACAAACTCCCAGTCATACTGCCCCATCAAGTGTACCCATTACTCTTGACATGCACTGTACAAACTCCCAGTCATACTGCCCCATCAAGTGTACCCATTACTCTTGACATGCACTGTACAAACTCCCAGTCATACTGCCCCATCAAGTGTACCCATTACTCTTGACTTCCACTGTACAAACTCCCAGTCATACTGCCCCATCAAGTGTACCCATTACTCTTGACATGCACTGTACAAACTCCCAGTCATACTGCCCCATCAAGTGTACCCATTACTCTTGACTTCCACTGTACAAACTCCCCCATCAAGAGCTGTTCTAATTATCTCACTGCCTTATGAATCTTGTCATGTAAATAAAAATAATGAGTCTCCATCATCTTTTGTTCGCCCTCCTGAAACTGCTGTTATTGCTACCAAGCAAATGTAACCACTTGAGCGACCCAAGGTTTATTTTTTAAACTTAAATTGTAGAATTCTTTCTTTCGTTTGTTTTACAATCTTCTTGTTCTGATAGAAAATGCCCCCCTTTTCATTAAATTATAATTGACTGACGAGTGCAATCAGAAACTCACTTGATGCACGATGTTTCTGCTTTATTGATTTCCAGTGCTGTGTTCTTCCATAGACTGCACATAATTGCTTTAAAAGAAAACCTCAGTACATCTTGTTTTTCCAACTCCCGTTTGGATCTATTTAAAAATTATAATTACCTGTCAAACCGAAGTGGTATTCAAGAAAAGGGTTTGCCTGGGAGAATATTTCCCCTCTAAAACAGATTGGGGGAGGGAGTGGAGGGAATAGTCCTTTTACCCCTACCCCATCAACTCCACCTTCCCTCTTAACAAAGTTTTCTAAGCCAGCAGAGACCTAATTGCTTCGCAGAGCACCGTACCGTTTCGTAACGACAATTCACACTTTCCTTGTAAAATTCTTCCTCCAATAAAATAATTATCCGAGCAAAGCTCAGTGGAGAGAGCCAGTGGAAGGAGAGGATGGAGTTGATGGGTCGAGAAAGCGCCCTTGAGGGGAGTTAAAAACTTCTCCTCCCGAGTTAAAGCGAACCCTCCTTCTGACCCTTCCCTCTGAGAGGGGTTTACAATGGCTTGATATGAAGCAGATCATTTCCTCGCAGAGGAGGGAGAAATCTGTCTTCACAAAGTAAGTGGCTAAGATCAAGGTAGAAAATGCCACGGTAATTAAGACACAATTACGAAGGAAATACAATTAGGAGGTAAGTTTATTTCCCTTGTTCTTACCACGAAGCGACGTGCACGCTCCCAAGCGGAAGTTCACTTTAACACTGCTACCTTGTCATCATTCTACATGGGTGGTTCAATAAGTAACAAGCCGCCTTAGCCGTTACTCCTTTAGGTACAGGCACTGTTAGGGATGAGCAGTGTGGTTCATTATTATGATCATTTTAATTTAAATTATTTTTATTATACAGAAAAACCTGCTGAAACTGGACGCTTTATATACCGTAAACCTGGACAAACGGAAAACAAAATACGGAACGCAGGCATATCCTACCTAAAAAGACACTACCATCCGGAAAACTGCCTAACGTGGAATCGGAAAGATATTCCGGAACTGTGGGCGTAAATAACCTGACTGAGATGGATTATCTTATCCATTATCATGGGCTTTAACTCGAATCCGAGTATAAATTTTCTTCTTTCAGTCCAGTTAGTGGATGTGTTAATGGTGACTAAAGAGTCCAATCCTGGCATGGAACAAGCGACCACACAAGTCACATAGTATTGCTGGAGGAGGACGTGGTTGGGCTGCTCGAAGTTTCCTAGCTTGACGCTTGGCCTCTTAATGTGTGCGTCGATCTCTTTCAAACGTCTTTACAGTATCCGAGATGGTACGGCGCCAAGTTGAGCGGTCTTCAGCCAGCATGTCCCAGGTTTGTGAATCAAGACCTGTCAATTTCAGGGTCTGCTTAAATTGGTCCTTGTAGCGCCTCTTAGGACCACCATGAGGTCTGCTGCCATAGCATAACTCACCATATAGCATTTGATGAGGTAATCTCACGTCATCCATCCGATGGACATGACCAATCCATCTAAATTGGTGACCTATTATGGATGATTCTATGCTGTTGATTTGAGCCTTTTCCAGAACAGCAATATTGGTAATGCGGTCTTCCCATTTAATCCTCAGGATTGATCGAAGTTTTTGCACGTGGAAGCGCTCAAGCTTCCTAAGATCATACAAAGCTGTATACAGTACTAAATTTTGAGCGTGACTCTACTTGCACCAAACTTCTAGGAAATATTACCGACTGAACACATTCAAGTTCATCTGATATTGCTGCCGAAAACAGCAGGTGTGAAGTCATTGAACAAATGGACGGTAACGATGAAGACAACGAAAGGGAGCCAAAAATACACACTATTGGAGAAGCACTTTCTGTTGTGAGCCAACGTCAGGAATTTGCAGCTTCCAAGAATGTTCCAGAACTCCTGGAGCTACTGCAGGATGCAAAGGAGATCATACAACGTTCTCTTGTAAGGAAGTCACGACAATGCACTTTGGAAGGCATGTGGAAGCAAAGAAACAAGCAGAGAAACTGACATGTTTTATACGTAAGTTGATGATGATCATGACAATTGTTGTTTTAAGGGGCCTAACATCTAGGTTATCGGCAACTAACGGTTTGGGTGATCGTGAAGATGAAAATGAAATGCAAACTTAAAACTAAAACTAACTACTAACCTACATACTAGAAGAAGAAATGGAAAACGAAAGGAGAATAAGGCAAACAAAGGACAGGAGGAAAAGAAATGCCCTCAACCCTCGAAGACTGCGGACTGAGGGACTTGGAAGGAAGGAGAGCCATGAAAGGCAGATAAGTAAGTGAAAGAGGAGAGGGTCCTCCCCAAAGGTAAGGGACAAATGGGGGAAACCGGACCCAGCTCAGGAATCCCTCGGGGTCGCCAACTCCCGAACTCATCAGCCGTGTGCCCCTGAGGGTGTAGCATTATCTAGGGTGCACCAGAAGTGGTGGGGCTACATACACCCGGCCTCCTTGAGGGCCTTGCGCAGAAGGCAGGAGATAACATGAAAAGAAAAAGAAGGCTGACCCCTCGCAGAAGGAGGGAATCAGAAAAGATGAGACAAGGGCCAATTAAGGCGGGAAATGAAGAGACTCCCTAGGTCTCGGATACCCTAATACCGTCGGGGTCAGAAAAGAACAAGAGTTGACCAAGTGAGGTCGACAGGAAAGAAGAGAGGAGCCCGGCACAAGTAAGTGGAAGCAATGCCGGACTCAGCTGGGGTCCGCTGGTCGCCAACCCACGTCCCACTAGATGTGAGCCCCTGGGGGAAACGTAAGTTGAAAATACAGTGTAATACATGTGAAGCTATTTTCTTTTTTTCTTTACTGACCCATATTTAAAAAAAATCATTGGAATCCTAGCTTGCCACGGTGGGTGAGTGGTTATCGTGTCGGACTGCCAACCCCAAGCTTGCAGGTTCGCTCCTGGCCATGGTAAGTGATTTTTGAAAGGCGAAAAGAATCACGATACGTATGTCATACGATGTTGGCATGTTAAAGAACCCATTTGAATTTAGTAGGCCGTGTTCATAATGGCAAAATAAATTAATATCGGGATTATTTACCAACACAAAGTTCTACATTTCTCTACTAGAAAGCGCTATAGCTTAAATATATATAACCTCTTTGACTTTCATAGCGCTTCAAGGAGCGATAAATGCGACATGCAAGTTGTTCTCTGGGCCTCAATTAACAATGCTTGCACCTGGCACCCGAGGCCATACGATATTATGCTATTATTATTATTGGAATCCTATGTAATATAACAGTAATTAGCCTACTTTCGATTTTTGCAAAAAATGAAAGTAGACTTATGAGATCAACACAGGGCGAAAAAAGTGTGTCTGTCTGTGTGTGTGTATGTGTGTGTGTGAGTCTGTGTGTGTGTATGTGTGTGTGTGAGTCTGTGTGTGTGTGTGTGAGTGTGTGTACTCTGAATGTCTGTCCCCCCCTATCAATTCGAACACGGTGAATGCGAATTGAACGAAATTTGGTACAAAGGTAGCACTAGCAAAGGACACCTCAGTGTCATGTTTTATATCGCCGCCATCTTTACTAAAACTGAATGGCGGCCACTCAAACGTTCAAAACGTAAAATCAAATAACGACTAACCAAATCATCCAATCTCTACCAAATTTGGTAACAACATACCTTCGTATAGGATGCGTCTTGTGACCAAACTACAAGGTCGTCCGCCATACCATTTCAGGATGGCGGCCGTGCGAATTATGCAAACTTTATAATCCATATCATGGGAC
Organism: Meconema thalassinum; assembly: GCA_946902985.2. NCBI lineage: Eukaryota > Metazoa > Arthropoda > Insecta > Orthoptera > Tettigoniidae > Meconema > Meconema thalassinum. Next base: position 30,114,690 of record OX336394.1, read on the forward strand.
CCACCAGTTCCGATTATCGAGCCGAGAATCGTTTTAACTGTTCTAAAGGAAGAGGCACGTACGAAATTAAAAGTTTATTTTGTAATACTATAGTGCAGACGTGATTTTAAAAAGCTCAGCTGATTCATTAATAAGACAAGATGGCAGCGGATATCTTGTGCCTGACTTATATTTCACTAATTTGAGTATTGAATGCAATATAGCGTACTGATAAAAAATAAATAAACTTTGTATGAAATGCTTTATATATAAATAATATACTCCAGTGATGAAATCGTTTAGTATAAATCATTATTTGCTAACAAGTTCTATGTAAGTCATTTTAAATAGAACGATATTCGTTGACACAATTAGCTCAGTGGCTCAGTTGGTCACTAGTCGTGGCCGAGTGAGGTGCGTGTGAGCGCGCTGTGTGACCGCATTGGAAGAGTGTACATTTTCTAATACCGGTGCTTCCGATAGTTCCACGGGTGAACTGACCTTCCGTGTGTCATTCGGACAATACTTTTTCAAGTAGTGTTCCAGATAGGACAACAAAACCAGGAAACCCAGAAAACCCCGCTGAAAATCATGTCCGGATACCAGAGAAAAAATACCGTACGCTGCCAATGGGACAAGCAGAGTTCTCGCGCCACACCAGGAGAAATTCACCGCTGGATTAGCGATACTCTCCGGTTGACTGTCGACCAAGTAGAAGCCATCCAGTTAAATGCACAAGAAAAAACCATGTACATCAAGGTAATCAGCATATCTATTTATCAGAAATTGTTAAATAATTTTGCAGATCCTATTAAATTTCAGTATGCCTCAGGCGAAATGACTAATGTTAAGCTCTCCCCAGCGGATTCCAATTTTACCACAGTGCGTATATTTAATGTCCCACTTGAAGTTCCACCTGAAATTTTCAAATCCGTCCTGTCGAAATATGGCACTGTGAGTGACGTCAGGAAAGAACAATGGTCTTCTGCTTATCAGTTCCCGGAGTATAATGGAATACGCGCAGTCACAATGGAAATAAAACAAGATATCCCCTCCACTGAGACTTTTGGTGGCCATTCTGGCTATCTATCTTACAATGGACAGAAACAGACCTGTTTAATTTGCAATGCTAACACACACCTACGTATCAACTGCCCACAGAAAATGATTCCCCTCGGTATAACTCCAACACAACAACGACGTGTTCAATACTCGGAAGTCGTGACACAGCAAACGTCACATGAAAACATGTTTATTGATCAGTCAGCTGGGACAACACCAGCAGTGGCCTCTGATACACACGACGCAGAACTGGTTCCTTACACTGACCAGCTCAGCGAGTCACAGAGTGCACCTGTGCTATCGGCAACATGTATCGCAGCCTTAGAACCAATTATGCCGCCACTACAGGCTGCCACAGAAATTTTGTCTTCACTGCCCCCACCTTCTCTGGTACCTACCGACTCACCTACGCAGGTTGATCGAGGATCCGAGAACGTATCTAAAAAGATAAAAACAAATGCCTCGATTGCCGTACCAGCCCAGAAGAATCAAACTGGCTCTACAACCGTTCCCGCAGCTGTGATAAAGAAACAAAATCTTCATTCTACGTCATCTAGGGACCCACGAACGCTCTCAAACGCTGACTGCCGGCCTATGAATAGCAATCATAAGGAACTCTCTCAACCTAATTTGACATAGTGCACCAGGATAATTCTCAGCTGTGTCTTCTTTCGAGTCCACCTTCCAGTATGTCTAGCACAGCTTTTATACTTCTCTTAATGGCGCAATTTCTCACTGTGGCCACTGTGAATATCAATGTAATAGAATGCCCTCTGAAATTTCAACTGTTGGAGAGATTCCTTCGAGATGCAGACATTGACATTGCCTTCATTCAAGAAGTTGCCATACCGTGTTTACCCATATCTGCCTTCTACAAACAATACATCAATACCGGTAATACGAATAGAGGGACCGGATTCCTCATAAGACATGATATCCCACTCGAAGGTGTGCTATGTCATCCATCAGGACGCATAATATCTGGACACATAAACAATACCACCCTGATAAATGTATATGCCCCATCTGGGTCCAATAAACGTGTGGAACGGAAAATGTTCTTTGAACAGAGTATACTGCGTCATCTGCACGATGTTAAGGAAAAACTTATTCTTGCAGGGGATTTCAATTGTATTCAACGCCCAGAGGATTCCACTAGTCCATACAAAGGTGTCAACCCGGCTCTCAGGACCCTTCTTACCTCCCTACACCTCATTGATGCTGTGGATAGTTTAAAGGTGCCCCTGCCCCACTACACCTGTATAAGTCACAACTCCTCATCACGAATTGACCGCATCTATTTTTCACAGGAACTTATCCAGCCTAGACGATATGAAGTGATACCTGCCAGTTTCACTAACCATCATGCTGTCGTATGTACAATCTCTTACCCCCATCCCATATTTCACTTAGGAAGAGGTTATTGGAAACTGAATTGCTCGCTGTTACTGGAGGAGGAATGCCAAGATATTTTCAGACAACACTGGACTCGATGGGTCCAACAAAAATGCAAATTTCGCGACTGCGCAGACTGGTGGGATATTTTGGTTAAACCAGGGATCCGCCGCGTCTTTAAGAACATATCCTACCAACGAGGTCGGGAAAGACGGGATACAGTTGAATTTTACTATCGAGTTCTTCGCCAGCTCCAGCAAAGATCTGATGCTGGGGAGCGTTTATATGACCAGATTCGGGAAGTTAAAACCAAGCTCCTGTCTCTACAGCAACGAACGCTCGCTCATATAAACGTGGCTTTAAAAGATCGTACAGTGCTCCCAGACGAAAGTGCAAGTGTATACCATATCGCCAAAGGACAACGTGAGCGGCAACGTAAATATATCCACCGCCTCCGCACCAGTACTGGAAGTGTCGTCACCTCCCCTGACGCTATACGTAGTGAAATATCACTATTTTATCAACGGTTCTACGCTCCGGCTCCAATTGATCCACAGCAGGTGACCCTATTGCTTTCGTCTTGCAATACCCATCTGTCTCCGGACAACAAAACTCGGCTCAGCGCGGATATTACGGATGAAGAGATTCACTCTGTGGTTAAGCACCTCCCAAACAACCGCTCACCTGGCATTGATGGACTGCCATATGAAATGTATAAACACTTCTGGCCTCTCATTGGCAAAGAATTTTGTCATGTCCTGCGTACCATTCTCAAACGTCGTGCTCTTTGTCGATCACATCACGAGGGTACCATAGTCCTCATACCAAAAACATCCTCTCCCATGGCAGTTGGTGACTTCCGACCAGTTACTCTGCTCTGCAGTGATTATAAAGTCCTTACCAAAGTACTTGCATGCCGATTGAAGACTGTTCTACATGATATCATTGGTGATGAACAATGTTGCAGTATTCCTGGAAGAACTCTGTTAACAAACTTAGCGATACTAAGGGACCTACACCTAAAAGCCGAAATGCTCCCCACTGAGCCAATGAGTTTTCTCACCTTGGATCTTGATAAAGCTTTCGATCGCATCAGTCATGAATACTTGTACATGGTCTTGCAGCACTTTGAATTTCCTGCAATCCTTATTGACTACATTCGTATGATAAATTGTAATGCTACGTCTCGAGTGCTCGTCAACGGTTTTCTTTCCCCTCTGATTCCAATACAACGATCAGTTAGGCAAGGATGTCCCCTCTCCATGCTACTTTTTGTCATTGGCCTTGAACCGTTCATTCGGACTACCCAGGTGAAGCTACAGGTTTACAAACTGTCCACACATGTTTTTGGCATGTGCGCCTATGCTGATGACGTATCCATATTGATCCGCAATAACGAAGACATCTCCCACATCGATAGCGTCCTTCAGCTCTACCATATCGCCTCTGGAGCACAATCGAACCCCCAGAAAACTGCTTTGCTTCCGCTCAATAATAACTCAGTGATTACCCAACAGCCCTGGTTCCGGATAGTAAATGAGGTGAAAATTCTTGGCATTACCTGGAAGCAATCGATTCTGGACACGGTGCACGCAAACTGGACTAAGGTCATTGCCAAAGTTAGGGGAGTGCTGATCCAATTTGGTCAAAGAAACCTCAATATAGTGCAACGGGTCGTAGTCCTCAACGTATTTGCGCTCTCTAAAATATGGTATGTCGCACAACTTTTCCCACTGCCCAAAATGTTTGAGAGCCAATTGGCAAAATATATAGGTTGGTTTCTATGGCAAGGATTTTTGTTCCGAGTACAACGGGAACAGTTGTATCTCCCATCCCGGCAAGGCGGGCTAGGGCTAACCGCTCATGGCATGAAATGCCGTGCACTCCTCTGCAAGAACGACATCGCCATTCTTTCCCAACATGACACTTTTACGAAAGCGCTATACAAAGATATTCGGAACACAGCCCGTGGTTGTGAGAGAGCTTTGCCGAAGATATTTAGGGACCATCAACAGCACCTTCTGGAAACTGTTCGCCAAATGCCTTCAGGGACTGTTCCAACGACGAAAAGTATTTATAACATGTTGCGGCAAGTGGTACACTCCAAACCGCGAATCGAGGCCACCACCCTCTACGTCCATTGGCCCACTGTTTGGAAAAATTTTGGGGCTATGACCATTTCTTCTGCTGTACACTCCCAGGTTTTTATCTTCCTCAACGATCTCATCCCAACCGCTCTACGGCGATATACCATCCGTCTTGAAGCTTACCCATGGTGTACTATATGTGGTCAAACTGATACGGCGATACACCGCTTCACATCATGCACGCGAGTTGCCTCCACGTGGCTGTGGTGTAAGGGAAACGTATGTCAACTATTAAATGTGCCCACGGATGACCTTGATGACAGGAAGTTGATTCGCTTGTCGGTGACCGCCTTCCCCCAAATTAAACAGACTGCCATTGTGTGGATAATGGGCCAATATGTCCACTTCGTGATGGACAATGATCAACATTTCTCAATCCTGGATCTCAGGTATCACCTGCAGAAAGAGCGTTGGAAGCTTAGTGAAAGTGGACAATTGTACGAAAAATATGGACACTATCTGGACTTTCTTGTGATGTAATAGTATGGTATGTATCATATCTGAAAATTCTGTAATTCTGTAAAGAGCTAAAAAAAAAAAAAGTGGTAGAGCGATAGCCTGTCGCTCAGATTCCTATGGTTCAAACCCGATCAGAGCTAGTTTTTTTGCTTGAAATGTTATATGTTTATTGTTTTGTAATGACTCAGATGTTTTAAAATTAAGCGTTATATTGTGCAAATTATGGTGCAAAATATATATTTAATTAAAACATAATTCGCCAGCAGATTTACTCGAGACATCTAGCTGCCAAAAAGGTAACTTCCAGATTTTATTGAAAAGTTTCTTCTTCTGGCCGCTAGAATGAACTCGCTCTGTTAGGATTATATTGTTCGATATTTCACCACTAGATGTCCCGACTAGTCTACGTGGGGATCCATTGATTACTATACCATTATCATTCTATGCGCATCGAATTTGAAGAATGACAAGTTGATACTACGATACATTTTAACTTTTTATTTTAAAGGGTTTGTAACAGCCTATTTTGCGTTACTTGAAAATGTTATTAAGCGTTATATTGTCCACATTATGGTGTAAAATATATATTTAATTAAAACATAATTCGCCAGCAGATTTACTCGAGACATCTAGCTGCCAAAAAGGTAACTTCCAGATTTTATTGAAAAGTTTCTTATTCTGGCCGCTAGAATGCACTCGCTCTGTTAGGATTATATTATCGAAAATATCCACATAGTTTGTATACACACGTCTCTGTAGGGTCATGGAAAGATTTGTTAATTCAATTAGGGTTGTGAAAGCCATGCACAACCAGACGTGTAAAGACATGCCTCAACTCAAAGTTGGATGTTGCCCACGGCAGGTCGTAATAATAATAATAATAATGTTATTGGTTTTACATCCCTTTTAACTACTGCTGCTTTTAGAGACACCGGGGTGCCGGAATTTTGGCCCGAAGGGGATCTTTAACGTGCCAGTAAATGTACTGACACGGCTCCCTCGCATTTGTGCACCCTCAAATGCCAGCTGACTGCGCCAGGATACGAACCTGCAACCTAGGGCCCAGCAAGCGAGAACGTTACCGCTGAGCCACGCCGCCAGTCCGGTCGATTATGTCTCCAGATCCATAACATTCTTGATATACTTCTTATCTTTCTTTCTTTCTTTCTTCAATGATGGTAGCAGTTTTTATCTAGGTCGTGGCGTTTGGTAGAGGTAAATCGTTTCTAAGGTCTTCAACAAAGAATAGTTCTATTATACTCCTTGATAATAACAACGAGTTATAACTATACTCATACATTTAGGAGAAAGTAGGCTATATGTTCTTTACTGAACATCTTGTTTGTAGTGTGTTTTGTCTTATTAACAATGAACCCTTTATAAAACGGAAACGGCTAAAAATGAATCCGAAACTATTGCGTTCCGCTTTACACAGGTTTTAGAGTATTTTATTTTTGAAGTTAGAATTTCATCCTCTCCATCTGTAGTTGAGCGGCTTCGGTGGCGTAGTCGGTAGCACGCTGAGCTTCTATGCCCAAGATAGCGGGTTCAAACCCGGCCGAAGTCGTCGGATTTTTTAAGAACGTTAAAAATCCCTCAGTATGTCTTCCTTCGGAGGGGAGGTAAAGCCGGCGCGCACAGTGGTCTAAAATATTGAAAACGTGGCCAAAGTATAAAGAGTTGTTCAATTAGTACGAAAGGTAGTATGTAAAGGTTATCGAAGTTGCTGATTAAGAATATATCAAAAAGTCAAGATGGTGGGTAAATATTGATAAAAGTCATTTTATTCATACAAATGTATTTTTGTGGAATTATCGAGGTTGCTGATGAATATTGAGTTCAAAAATTTAAGAAAACAAAATGGTGGATTCAAGATGGCGGACAAAAATTGATAGAAGTCTCTTTATTTATATAAAAGTCAATATTTAGGGGTTGTCGTAGTTAATGGTTAAAATATAAGCTCAAAAATGAATAGCTCGAAAAAAGAACCAAATAGAGGATAGATGATAGTGTAAAATATTACAAAAAATAATTTTAATTCCATCACAATTATTCATTTAGTAAATTGTTTGTAACTCTAATTAGAAGTTGTCGTTTTCTTCTTCTTTTTCATCTTTCATCAACTTCTTTATATTATTCTGCTTCTTCATCTGAATCGTCATCATCATCTTCATCTTCAAAGACTGTTTCCTCATCATCTGACTCGGAATCATCATAATCTTCCGCCACAGGATCTAAGAGGACAACGGCTTCTGGTGACAAACTCTTCTGTCTCTTTGGTGATGATTTGCGTAGAGAAGAAATATAGGGGTCTGTGGTTGCCAACGATCTCCCGAACACGTCTTCCATAGTCTTAACTCTGGAAAACCTTCGAGAAAAACTCAGGCGATATTGCTTTATCAACTTATTGGTTGATTATTGAGTTGACCGATGGGTAAAATGGCCGAAGAAATAATCTCTGGTCCGTGGATCAACAATCTATGGACTGTTGTTGGCATGTTTTACCAGGGGTATTCTTCGACGTAGTATCTGGCAGTTGCTATGGCGTAAGCTCGAAAGTTTTCAACGTCGATTTGACGTCCGCTCGAAATTGTCTGCAAAATAATGTGAAAACGGTGGATTAGTTCTTCGGAAACTCCAGTTATCAACGCTGATGTTGGAGTGTTTTCAAAGAAACGTCGAGAGGTGTTTCCGTCCTTTTTCTACTTATTATATTCTTTACAATGCTTCTAAGCATCGATTATAAATTAAATTGTACAAATGTAGCTCATAATTAATTAATTTTATTGTCATTTTTCAACATGGCTCAATAATGACATTTTGCAAGTATCGCTTAAAACGTAGCTCAAAGCCGGAGTTGGTACTAGTTGGTGGATTTGAAGGTTAATTTATAATATGTACTAGCGGACACAGTGCAAAAGAAAGCGGAATGTCGTGGAACTCGTAACGTATCTCTATTTTTTAAGCACGTTTTAAAAATTTCTCGTGCATTTTCCGGAATTGAGTTAATTAAAAGAAAAACATGTATAATTTAATGACTTAATAATGATATAAATGGGTTTTATATAGTACATATCTTCTAGAACACCCACTATATTGAAAATATTCGCTTCACTTACGCAGAACACAAATTTTTATCTTTAAAGAAAATACTATTTTGTAGCCTGGCCGGCTGCACGCACCGCTAACAATGAATTGCCCCGATTGACGAAATGAACACCTACTCGTCCGCACAACTGGTATTCAGTAGTCCCAACATTACTGTAGCCAACCTGATAGTCCAAAATTCCCATCTAGGAACTTTTTTTTCCTTTTTGGCCACGTTTTCAAGATTCTGGCCCACTGTGCGGCGGTCCAATGTCATAGATTTATGGTATGTTAAAGCACCTTCCACTAATTACACCTGTGTGAAGCTAAATTAATATGGGTTAAACATTTGACTAACGTTCTTAGGTTCCTACGTTCGTCATCAGAAGCCGACTGCGGTGGCATCTGGTAACTAATTTCTGAACTAGTTGGTCGTTGACGGTGGCGTTTGGCGGCAAAAGTAGGAACTACTTGAAAATTTATCGTCTGCAGTCCTTACTTGAATTAAAACAGATACACACTAATACACTCATCACTATTAACACCCGTTATCAGACACACCCAAAGTACACGGGGTTACATGACCGCGTTGTCGCAGCCCCTAAACTGAGGAACCAACCAAGTAGTTGTAATGTATGGAAACCTTGACGTTCACGTAATATCTATTTAATGCTTTATTTTCAATCGGAACCTTTAAATACAAAGGGAATAGAGATCAACACAAACAACATTTCAGCTCGTTTTATTGCTCATGAGACCCACACATTGCATGTTGTACCATCATACAGCTAGACTTTCAGCATTTGTGGTCCAGATTGCAGTACACACCACTACCTCTAATACCCAGTAGCACGTCCTCTTGCATTGATGCATGCCTGTATTCGTCGTGGCATACTATCCACAAGTTCATCAAGACACTGTTGGTCCAAATTGTCCCACTCCTCAACGACAATTCGGCGTAAATCTCTCAGAGTGGTTGGTGGGTCAATACGTCCATAAACAGCCCTTTTCAACATATCCCAGGCATGTTCGATAGGGTTCATGTCTGGCGAACATGCTGGCCACTGTAGTCGAGCGATGTCGTTATCTTGAAGGAACGCATTCACAAGATGTGCACGATGAGGTCGAGAATTGTCGTCCATGAAGACAAATGCCTCTCCAATATTCTGCCGATATGGTTGCACTATGGGTCGGAGGATGTCATTCAGGTATCGTAAAGCCGTTTCGGAGCCTTCCATGACCACCAGTGGCGTACGTCGGCCCCACATAATGCCACCCCAAAACATCAGGGAACCACCACCTTGCTGCACTCGCTGGACAGTGTGTCTAAGACGTTCAGCCTGACCAGGGTGCCTCCAAACACGTCTCCGACGATTGTCTGGTTGAAGGCATATGCGACACTCATCGGTGAAGAGAACGTGATGCCAATTCCGTGGGGTCCATTCAGCATGTTGTTGGGCCCATCTGTACCGCGCTGCATGGTGTCGGGGTTGCAAAGCTGGACCTCGCCATGGACGTCGGGAGTGAAGTTGCGCATCATGCAGCCTATTGCGCACAGTTTGAGTTGAAACACGACGTCCTGTGGCTGAACGAAACGCATTATTCAACATGGTGGCATTGCTGTCAGGGTTCCTCCGAGCGGCAATCCGTAAGTAGCGGTCATCCACTACAGTAGTAGCCCTTGGGCGGCCTGAGCGAGGCCTGTCATCGACAGTTCCTGTATCTCTGTACCTCCTCCATGTCCGAACAACATCGCTTTGGTTCACTCTGAGACGCCTGGAAACTTCCCTTGTTGAGAGCCCTTCTTGACACAAAGTAACAATGCGGACGCGATCGAACTGCGGTATTGACCTTCTAGGCATGGTAGAACTACAGACAACATGAGCAGCGTACCTTCGTCCTGGTGGAATGACTGGAACTGATCGGCTGTCGTACCCCCTCCGTCTAATAGGCCCTGCTCATGCATGGTTGTTTACACCTTTGAGCAGTTTTAGTGACATCTATGAACAGTCAAAGGGACTGTATCTTGGATACAATATACCCAGTCAACGTCTATATGCCGGAGATCTGGGAACCGAGGTGATGCAAAACTTTTTTTGATGTGTGTATAATTTTTCCCAAGACACAGTTGAACAGCATCGGTGATCCCAGATCACCTTGTCTACAGCCAGTCTTGATTGCAAAGGCTTCGGACAATTCACCACGAAATTTGACCTTAGAAATGGTGTTTTCTAAGCTTGCTTTGAACAAATTAATTGATTTATTGTCTAGGCCAAACTCACGTAAGGTGTTAATTATTGTGTCTCTATGAATGCAATCATAAGCCTTTTGAAAGTCCACAAAAATCACAGCATAAGGTTTTGATCGTACCGTACAGTAGGAAATTATGGTCTTAATGTTATGAATTTGTTCAGGACAGGATCTTGATTTCCTGAACCCAGCTTGATATTCCCCTAACTGACGGTCTAATATCGGTTCTGCTCTGTTCAGAAGAGCCCTTGCAAATATTTTGTACGTTACCGATACCAGTGAAATACCTCTATAATTATTTGGGTCGGATATATCCCCTTTCTTATGTATAGGATGAATGATGGCAGAAGTCCAATCCTCCGGCAACTTTTCACTATGCCATATTTCTTCAATGGTTTTCTGGAGACAAATGATGGAGTCATTATCTGCATATTTCCATAATTCAGCCACAATACTATCCTCCCCAGAGACTTTATTATTTTTTAGCGCCTTGATGATTTGTGTTATTTCTTCGACGGAGGGTGGTGAACTGTCGTGGTATGCAACGCTAGGATAGAAAGCAAGTTGTTCAGTAGGTATGTCCGTGTTCAAAAGGGTTTCAAAATATTCTCCAAAAGCTTTAGCACAGTCTTTATTATTGAGATTAAGTTTACCATCAGAACCTCGGATGTGAAGCGTAGGGGCGACGTATTTGGACAGTTGGTGTTTAAAAGTTTGATAAAAATCCCTTGTTTTGTGTCTTTGAAAATCATCTTCAATTTGAATAATTTGAGATTTGTGGAAATTTCTTTTTGCCAATTTTAAAATTTTACAAGTTTTTTTCCTGATGCAGAGAAAGTTCTCAAGGTTCACATCGTCTTTCTGGTTATTCCACTTGATCCAAGCTTTTCTTCTTTCCTCTATTGCGTGATCACATTGACCGTTCCACCGTGGATGCTTGCGCGTTCTATCAAGAGGAATGGATTCACAAGCCGCAGTAACAATGGCGTTCCTTAAAGTAAACCATGTTCCATCTTTTGGTTTGTTGTGGAGGGTTTCCGCAAAAGTGTTATTTGACTTCAGACCACCGATGTTGTACTTTTGCGTTTTCATTCCCTTTTCATTACCTGTGTATTAATTTAATTCTTTTTTTTGTTTACTTTGTGTTAATTTGCTTTGTTTAGCTTTGTATGTCTCCCACAAATCCAACCCCTCGTCCTCGTCGTGGGAGATGGGCAACGTAATGAAGTAGGGGATTGCCTGTAGCGGTGAAGTACAGTGGGGACTTTGTGTGCCTCAAGACCGCTACGGTAGCTGTGAAGGCCCTACAGGAACCCTGAAGAAATTACGGCTAACGGGGCTCTGGTGAAGCAACTGCTGCCTTGTAGTTTGGAGTTGGTTCTTCAAAGGCTAAGGGAAGAAACCCTGACAGAAAATCAGCCTGGTGCCTCAGGCTTAAGGTGGCAGCCCCTCCAAGGCACTCTGAGGCAGTGGGTTAATCACTCGCTCCTCTTAAATAAACTGATTAAGGAAACTGAAACGAAATTACAAAACCGGACGGATAACCTGATGACGACTTTTGGCATGAAGAGGACTACGAAAATCGGTTTCTGGAATGTGAGGACCTTGATGGAGAAAACCAGACTGAAATAAGTGACACGGGAGATGAAGAACTATGGGCTGGATATCCTAGGATTGAGTGAGGTGAGGTGGCCAGGATTTGGTGAAATACAGACAACAGATGGAATTACATTTCTCTATTCTGGGGGCGATGAGGAAGAACACAGGGATGGAGTGGGGTTGCTGCTCAACAGAAATGCAAAGAGGAGCCTTATGGAGTGGAAGCCAATTTATAGCAGGCTCATGTTTGCTAGGTTCAAGACAAAGATCAGGAATGTGATCATCATCCAATGCTATGCGCCTACAGAACAATCGGAGCCAGAGAAGAAGGAAGAATTCTACCAAATGCTGCGAGATGCCACAAGACAAACAAGTAAGAAGGACATTCTCATTGTTATGGGAGACTTCAACGCGAAGGTGGGAGCAAACAATGAGGGGTTGGAGCAGATCATGGGTAAACATGGCCTTGGTGAGATGAATGACAATGGGGAGAAATTTACGGAATATTGCGCCAGTCAGGATTTGGTGATGGGTGGCACGGTGTTTCCTTATAGGTGGTGCCACAAGGTCACCTGGGTGTCTCCTGATCAAGTCACAGAAAATCAAATTGATCACATCGCGGTGAGCAGGAGGTTCAGAAGAAGCTTGGAAGATGTTAGGAACAAGAGAGGAGCGGATGTTGGTAGTGACTATCATCTTGTGGTTGCCAACTTCCGCATGAAGGTCGTCGCAGTCCGTCGAAAGTTTAACACTCGGCACAACAAGTTTGATGTGGGCAAGCTTAAGAACCAGCAGAGATTGGACCAATTTAAACTGGAGCTCAGAAATAAATTCCAGGTGTTGGACTCCGAGACAGAGAAGGACGTGGAGACTGTGTGGAGCGAGGTAAAGAATATCTTCGTGGAAACCAGTGAGATGCAGCTCGGGTACAAGAACTACCTGCGGAAAGAATGGATATTCGATCAGACCTGGGACAAGATAAATTATAGAAAGGAGATTAAGGCCAAGCTCAACACCTGCAAGACTAGGCAGCAGAAGGCTCTAACACAAGCAGAGTATTCAACAGCAAACAGGGAGGTAAAGAGGAATGTGCGGAAGGATCATAGGAGGTGGATTGATGAGCAAGCGGTGAAAGCAGAAGAAGCGGCAAAAAGGGGGGACGTTAAGGAGCTCTATGGCATCACAAAGATGCTTTCGAAGAAAGGTTTTAATGAAACTAGGCCTGTGAAGAGCAAGACGGGCGAGATCCTCACGACGTGTGAACAGCTGCTGACTAGATGGAGAGAACACATTGCGGAGGTTCTTAATAGAGATAGAGGACCAGAAAGTAAGCAGCGAGGAGAAGATGAAGAGGAAGCAGAAAGTGACCCGGACATCAGCCTTGACTCCCCAACTCGGGGAGAAATACGGACAGCGTTGAAGCAGATGAAATGCGGGAAGGCACCAGGTCTGGATAATATCCCAGCGGAAGTATTGAAAGCAGACCTGGATATCACGATCAATCTGCTGCACCCGCTGTTGGAGAAGATCTGGAAGGAGGAGAAAATACCAACCGACTGGAAGAAGGGGTTGATCGTCAAGTTACCGAAGAAAGGGGACACCACAAACTGTAACAACTGGAGGGGAATCGCCTTGCTGTCCATTCCAAGCAAAGTATTGGCGAGAGTCATCCTGAATCGTATAAAAGACTGCGTAGAAAAAAGGCTTCGGAAGGAACAGGCTGGATTTCGACAACATCGCAGCTGTGTGGATCTCATCAACAACCTCCGAATCATCCTGGAGCAGAGTGTGGAGTGGCGGAATACCCTTTACCTCACATTTGTTGACTTCGAGAAAACTTTCGACTCCGTAAATCAAAGAATCATGTGGAAGACCCTCGAGGAATATAAAATTCCAACAAAGATCATCAGAATCATGGAAGAGATGTACGAAGGGTATGAGTGTCAGGTTTTACACGAAGGCAAATTAACAGAAAAGATAAAGGTCAGTTCCGGAGTGAGACAAGGGTGTGTCCTTTACCCCACTCTGTTCCTGTTGGTTCTGGATAGTGTGATGAAGAAGGTAATGGGAGGACGGAAGAGGGGTATTCAATGGGGGTATAAATGACAGGCTTGAAGATCTGGATTTCGCGGACGACATTTGTCTTATGGCACAACGGTACCGAGACATAAAAGATAAGCTGGGGAGGTTGCAGAGAGAAGCAGAACGTGCAGGACTGATGATCAACAGCAACAAGACCAAAGAGATGAGGATAAATTCTGACGTCACGACTAGCTTGACAGTCAACGGAAAGGAAATTGAGCGAGTTGAGTCCTTCCTCCACATTGGGAGTATAGTCGCAAATGATGGGGGAGCAGAGGAAGATGTTCGAAGCCGTATCAGGAAGGCAAATGGTGCCTTTGTCCAGCTCTACCCCATCTGGAGAAATAGAAACATATCCAATAGCAACGTAAAGTCGATTCTTCTCTATGGCTGTGAAACATGGAAGGTCACAAAACCGATCAACAACCAGCTACAGGTGTTCATTAACAGATGTCTGCGTCGCATCATGAATGTGAGGTGGCCGGACATAATCTCAAATGAAGATCTTTGGACCATGACCAATCAACAACTGATTAGCATCCAGATCAAGGAGAGGAAATGGCGCTGGATTGGTCACACACTAAGGAATCCGGACGGAGCTATTGAGAGGGCGGCGCTAGACTGGAATCCTAAGGTGCCAGGAAGGGAGGTCGACCTAAGAAGACCTGGAAGAGGACGATCGAAAATGAAATTGCAGAGGTGGACAAGAACTGGAGTCAAGTGAAGAGAATGGCCAGGAATCGTACTGCGTGGAGAAATTTCGCCAAGGCCTTATGCTTCGGAAGGAGCGGCAGGAATTAAGTAAGTAAGCTTTGTAATTTTTTGTTTTGTATAGCTTCTTGTTGATTTGTTTTCCTTTGTATTGTTTTGCATTGCTTTGCATTTCATTGCATTGTTTTGTTTAGCTTTGTGTTGTTTTGTTTACCTTTGTATTATAATGTTTACCTTTGTATTGTTTCGTTTTGTTTACCTTTGTATTGTTTCGTTTTGTTTATCTTTGTAATGTTTTATTTACCTTGGTATTGTTTTATAATGTGTTGTATTGGTTTGTATTGTTTAGCTTTGTAGTGTTTTGTTTTGTATTGTTTTGTTTTGTTTTGTTTTGATTTGTTTTGTATTGTTTTGTATTGTTTAGCTTTGTTTTGTTTTGTTTTGTATTGTTTAGCTTAGCTTTGATTTGTGATATATTTCCATCTTGTCAAATGAGATAGGATAGCATCACTAAGGTAAGCATTGCATAATGTTTCCCTTCTCAAGCCTTGTTACTCATTCTTGAAGCAGGGGCCGATAACCAAGGTGTTAGACCCCTTAAAACAACAATTATCATCATCATGATTATTGAAGAGTGGTCTGCGGAAGCGCACAAGCTGTGGTCACTGTAGTTGCCATCTCCTGCGGAAGGAGCGCATAGTGCAGCTGAATATTCTGAGACTATAATGTAACAATTTAGAACAAAATATTACCAGTTCCCTCACACTCCACCCGACTGTTAAACACCCATCATCAAGGAAGTTCATTTGGCGATACAGTTAATCAGAGTGGTGTTTGGCACATGCTGTAATTAACTCAAGGTTGCTCAGGGCGTTCGCATGTCACGTGCACGCAACATTGCAATGTAGGGTAGTGAATAGTGTGGTATTTACCCCAGACTGGACTCTATTAACACAAGTCTCCGGTGTTATAGGAACAGCCTTTACTACACACATTAAAGAAAAGACAGCAGCAGCCATCAAAACAATGTATGGAATTCCTAAAGCCTACAGTCTATCAGTAGCTACAGCAATGGCACTGTTGTTGTTGTTTGAGTCTTCAGTTTTTGACTGGTTTGATGCAACTCTCCATGCCTCCCTGTCCTGAGCTAATCGTTTCATCTCTACATAGCTCCGACACCCTACATCCGAGGCAATCTGTTTAACATATTCTAACCTTGGTCTACCCCTACAGTTTTTGTCCTCGACCCTTCCTTCCATAACTAAGCTTGTTATTCCTGGGTGTCTTAGTATGTGTTCTACCAACCTCTCTCTTCTCTTCATTAACAGTCGCCAGAAACATCTCTCCTCTCCCACTCGTCTTAATACCTCTTTGTTTGTAACCTTATCTACCCATCTGATCTTCATCATTCTCCTGTAACACCACATTTCAAATGCTTCAATTCTCCTCTTTTCTGCTGCACCAATAGTCCAAGTTTCACTTCCATAGAGCGCCACGCTCCAGACAAAGGCTTTCAAAAATGATTTCCTAATACCTAAATCTATATTCGATGTCAGCAGATTCCTTTTTTGTAGAAATGCTTTCTTTGCCTGAGCCAACCTACTTTTTATATCCTCTTTGCTTCGTCCATCACTGGCACTATTTAAACATAAAGTGGCCCCTGTAGCAACATATGGTGTTCATCTCATATGGAATAATCTTTCGGTAACAAACTTAAAACGACTAGAAAATATAACGGCCAGCTTCTTACGCATTCTGCAGATATCAATGTTTTCAGAAAATCGAATAGCATCTTCTTATCAATGCAACATTCTTTCGGGAAGATATCAAATCGCTCTCTACAAGCTACCCAACACGTCGTGGAATGGAGGAAAACAAAATCACGTCAAATTCCAAGAGACTTTTTAAATACCGAAGCAATGAAGAATCACGCATGGAAAGGACCAAACTTGTTACGTCATTTCTTCACGCGGATAATGTACAATTCCGAGATTCCATGAACCGACAGAAAAGTGCATATGTCGCCTCTGGGGAGCTGTGCTCTCTGTACCATCTTGGAGACTGTGCTGAAAGATCGCAACCGATCAGCACATTTGCTGAAGACTCATGCAAATTAGTATTATCTTTTTGATGTGTAACATCTTTCCGCTCGGATGCTGGATAGTTTTGTGGGAGTGATTTTGGAAATTGGAGACGGAAGTGGATCGGGCGGAAGTGCATCTAACGGAAGTGGATCGGACGGAAGTGAAGGCGCACTGCCAGAAAAATGGGACGGAAGTGAATCGGGCGAAAGTGGATCGAACGGAAGTGGATCGGACGGAAGTGAAGACGCACTGCCTGCTGGATGCACAATTGAAAATGTGTGTATTGGAAACAAGTCAGTGTGTGCTCTGTAGCGCGAGAATGTTATGGCAATACAGTAGGCAGTGCATTTAGCAGGCACTGGTTTAACGAGCACAGTGGCAAATGTTTCACCTACTTTCATTTGTTATTGAGCAGTTTATGAAGCTTCACGTTCAAGTTGAATATCACATGGTGTAGGACAAAGACGACAAATGACATTTAAGTAAGCGGCATTATTGTCAAATTGTGGGTGAGTGGTCAAATATTAAATGCATAACAGAATGTTGTTATATGAGTGGAATAAAAGCTGTATTTTCATCATATGTGAGACTAGGTCATTTCATGATTGTAGGAAGCCATGTTTTGATTGTTTACGACGAACTGTATGAGAGCCTTGAGAATAATGAATGTTATAGTTACTGAAGAATGTGCTCACAGTATTTGAGAGTACTGTCGACGTTGTGTGTCACTTTGTTATTAAGAATTATTAATATAAAAGGAAGGAAGGAAGCTTGTAGTTTTGCGTGTCCGTTTATCTCACGATTATGATCCACGGTACCTCCCTTTTACGCGGAATGCGAACCACAGGACATGGCATTTCAATTCGAAAATCTCACATGTATTGACCAGGAATCAAACCTGGTCTACCTTGGTGAGAGACTAACAGCTTGACCTCTGCGCCACAAATGTGACAGTAGCATATCTCCAATTCAATCTATACATTCATCATAGTTCCAGTATGAAAATGGAGTGTAAATAAACATTTTAAGAATGACCAAGCTGTGTAGTATACGAGTAGGATAACATGTCAGATGTTACACATCATATGCGACTACTGTAAGGCTCGTACATTTTTTCATTCAATAATTACTTATCTTTCTTTTTGTACACATTGTGTTTAATATTAATAATAATATTGATTGATTCAAATTTTCACATCGTTATAACGTTTTTCTTATCTATGGCCATTGGCCACAATAAACATTTTATTTATCAATGTAATGTGCTTCAACAGATTATATCGGACAACCAAGCAGCTGAGCGGCCACAGTAGAAAAATCAACATCACTATACAATATAGTTGTTCAATTGGTCCTTGTATTCCTACATTGCATTTTAAAGGTATCGTTATCATCGTTTCAGTCTTGCCGTTTACTACTTATAAAGGACACGTTAAAAACTCCTTCTCAGAATACAGAGCACGCATATTGATGGCGAGTTTCAATGCGTGGAATTTACTCCAAAATGTATGCCGCTTCATACAACTGACAACGGCCAGATAACGTGAACCTCTCTCTATTATCGGTAAGACTTGACGAAAACCCTCACCTGGTAGGATTACTTTACCACCGAATGGTTCGGAATGCTTGGTTAGATCTTTGACAAGTGTATCCATTGCTAAGAATGAAGGTACATGCGTAACTGGAGTTACATTCCTTCGTCAATATGAGTGACATATCTTCAACCCTTAGACATCTTTACTTTGGACTCCTCTTCAGACCTAGGGTGCACGTATGAGGACCTTCGCTTTCTTTTTATCAACGTTAGTTGGTATTATGGGAATTCTTATGTATGTTCTTACCCCTAAACATTCCTAATTCTACGGGGTCGGGAATGAGATGTAATTTCTCGGTGGTTTTACAACCAGATGCTCTTCCCAACGCTTAGCTCATCAAAGGTGTTAATTAGAGGGGAAACGAATGGTAACGAATGCAACTGGACGAGACGGTGGATGGAAGCAGCTGTGGCCTGTAAGAAATTACCGTTACGGTTTCACCTGTTGTTGAAATTAATAAAGCATGGAAAACCATTTCAAGGGCTGTTCGAACCTAGTCTACTTCCTAGTTCCAAGGTAAGCTGGCGACATAATGCATTACATCAATACGTAATTATTTTTTCATTGCAGCTGAAATGCCATTAGTTACAAAATTGTAAAATGCACATAATACTGTATAACATAACATGATTATTCTCTACTATTGTCTTTGCAACAGTCACTGGGTGTTTTTGATGTGTAATATCTTTCCACTCGGTATCTGGATATTTTTGTGGCACTCGGTAGCTGGACATTTTTGTGGGAGTGATTTTGGAAAAGAGACGGAAGTGGATGGGACGGAAGTGCATGAGACGGAAACAATGAGCGGGCGCGGTGGCGGAGATCGGTAAAACGACGTATTGTAAGCCATGTGACTATGTGGAGTGTAAATCGCATACGGTTTACGTCAAGGTTTGGAGGCCCCATTAAAGAAATTGCTTCAATAAATCATCTTTAAATTGTCGTTCTTTGGTGTGAAAATATTCGTTATATCACATTTGCTGAAAACAATTATGATTTATTAAATCTTCATACTTTGCTGTATTCTTATTTAATGTAAGCACTCGATACCTCGAGTGCTATATCGCATCAAACAACGCTCCAAACAACGTAGGAATTCAGTATATTAACACCGACTACTAACAATAATTGAAACTTCGTTGGTCCAAATAGCTTAATCACTTTGTATTCTGTAATGAAAACACCCATACATAGCCCAAAAGTTACACTTCTAACATGTGCAGATAAACTTGCCAGCTGATTGAAATCGAGTTCGTAGTTGTCTGCGCGAACCACTAGATGGCACGCATAATCGGTGTCGCCAGTTTCTCGTGGGAGTTTCCACTATTATCATATTAAGCTATTTGGTTGGTCTAAACGTATCACTGGGAGAAACGCCTTTAATATACCTACTGCACACCTAATTTTTAATCGCGCCTATACTTGGCAGTGCGCTATGTCGGCAATAAGAGGCCATTTTCAATAACACCACTGGTATGGCTCTCTAACTGGCATACAGTTGCAGGTATATGTCACTACTGCAGATGCATTGGAGAATCCTTTCATGTTTGCTGGCACAAGGTAGTACTATGAGTTCATTCTTTAAAGAAAATGCGAGTATGTAATATGGAATTATTCGAATAACATGTCAGATGTTACACATCATTATGCGACTACTGTAAGACTCGTAACTTTTTGTTCTTCTTTTGCGCCACATAAAGTGATTTCTGCTCACACAATGCACTTATACATTGATCATTTGCATTGTGGAAATTTTTTGTTGTGCATAACTCATGGAGAAAACCATGTATGGCAAGCCTAATAGTGGCATGCCTCTGCGTTAGGTTTGTTTTTGTCCAATTTCTATTTATCAAAGAATCAATTCCAAAAAATTCTTCAATGATTTCTTCTTCCTTTCTTTTTCGTCCAGCTATCACTGTATTGTATGCGTCCGTAGATGGTAGGTGCAGCTGAATCCTCAAGTCCTCCAGGAAAAAAACTTTTTCTAGAAAGGGGGCGTACTTCCCTGCTCTGAGAGGTCTTTTCAAAAATCTAGATTTGACATTGCCAATTCTCTCCATATTCCCGATGGTTATTTTGTCCCAGATGAGGGAGATCCCATATTTAGCAATGGTAATATTGCAACCTGTATTTATAATATTTCACTAAGAATGTGTCCTTTGTTTTCAGATATGTATTATTTGTGCCATGATTTGACAAGGTAGGAGACACAAATTCTCAGCAGCAAATTTAGTCTTGGGCCGGAAGAGGATAAGCACGCGCCGATTATGATGAAGGAAGACATTGAGTAAACTTCTTGCTTTTGCTGATGTTTCGCCTGTTTTACGAAAGAAATAAAACTGTAAATTCCGGCATAACTTACTTACAAAATGTAAAACATTATTAATACTCCTTGATCGAACAATATTCCAGTGGTAAAAAAAATAATTCACCGAGCGATGGAAACGAACCCGAGCTCTTGCGTTCTGGAGTCTCTTGCCTTAACCATTGGCACTTGCTGTGAGTAGCTACACAGTATCTTGATCATCCGCTGTCCGGAGAAAATCGTCCTTCATTTCATTAACAAAAATGTCAATGTTGCATATTTGTATATGTACATACCGTTAACTGCAATATTGCATTGTAATTAATGACTTGATTGATGGCCGTCGTCAAATACACGGAAGCGGTAAGAATTGGCACATTCGCTAATTTGTTGGGTAGTGGTTCGGACATGTTTCAATGGCCAAAATCAAAGATTTATGCGCGCAAAGGAAATATTTACTCATAAAAATATATATTTCCGTTGACTTTTCGAGAAATTTAGGATTTTCCCTGTATTAATGATACGATTTGGAAGATTTTGACAAAAGACGGAACTTCTAACTCCCTCTGGATTAAGAGCTTGAGTTTTGTTGAGTTAGCGTTTTATATGCATGATGCCTCTGCTATTGCTAGCGACTTACATCTAACTTACCAGGAGAAATAATGGAGGAAGTAAATAGGAATAAAGCAGACAGGGAAAGTGAATGCCCTCAATCCTCGACGAATGAGGACTGACGGAGTTGGAAGAAGTAGAGCAATGAAAGGCACATGCGAGAGAAGAGGGTTCGCACCAAAGGTAATTTAATGGTAGAAACGAACCAAATTCTAGAATCCCTCGGGATTGCCAAACCTCGAGCTCACCAGCTCTTAAGAGTATAGTACCATGTGTGGTTGGGCTACACACACCTTGCCTTCTCTAGGACCTTGTGCAGAAAGTAGGAGACACCAGGAAGAGAAACGAAGAGGTCTGACCCCTTGAAGAATTGTGGTATCAGGAGCGAATATTGAAGGGTCAATAAGCCTAAGGCAGGATAATGAAGTCTCGGATACCCTAATACCCCTCGGTTGGTATGAGATCAAGAGTTCGCCGAGGAAGGAGCCTGGAACAAGTAAGCGGAAGTCAGCCCACTTCCCACAAAAGTGAGCCCCTGAGGGGAAGGATTGAACAGTTATTGAATACGGGAGTGTCTCGCTCGTGGCAGACGGTGGGTTGGTTGGTTACTTAGTTTAGGGTCTGCGAAAACGCGGTCATGTAGTCCCGAGTACTTTGGGTGTGTGTAGAATTTGTCTCATAACCGGTGTTAATAGTGATGGCTGTATTAGTGTGTGTTATCCGTGATTCAGGTAGAAGGACTCTAGACGATTGATCTTTTCAAGCAGTTCGCATTTTTGCTACCAAATGCTACCGTCCACGACACCTAGCTGCGGACGTTGCTAATAAATGCCATCACAGTCAGCACCAGGCGGCGAACGTTGGAACTAATATTATAGAGTTATCAAACTAACCTACAGATTTTAGCTTCAACAAGTGTCGTTAGTGGAAGGTTCTTCTATAACATGGGACCGCCGGCTTTACTTCCCCTCCAAAGGAAGGCATACAAAGGGATTTTTAACGCTCTTAAAAATCCGACGACTTCGGCAGGGATTGAACCCGCGATCTTGGACATAGAAGCTGAGCGTGCTAACAACTACGCCACCGAAGTCGCTGCTCAGAGACAGAGAATGGAGACTTGAATCACTGTGTATAGAGCAGATCAGGGGTTGCCATGGACACAGGGTTATGTGGGACTGGCAGTTCTTGGAAGTGAGTAGTAAAATGGACCACTTACCAACGGTAATTGAATAATGGGCTGGACTCTCTCGGGCGTGACAAATACAGAGGACTCGACTCTACTGTGTTGGTCAACCAGAGCGGTTCCATCACACAATCCTGCTGAATATAAGCTCCATGACCACGGTAGATGGGTCTAGGCTAGCGATTGCCTATGTACAGCATGGTGGCCAACCAGAGAGGTTCTATCGCACAATCCTGATGAATATAAGCTCCATGACCCTGGTGGATGGCTCTAGGCTATTGATTGTCCATGTACATCATTGTTGGCCAACCAGAGATGTTCTATCGCACAATCCTGATGAATATAAGCTCCATGACCTTGGTGGATGGCTCTAGGCTAGGGATTGTTTATGTACATCATTGTTGGCCAACCAGAGAGGTTCTATCGCACAATCCTGATGAATATAAGCTCTATGACCTTGGTGGATGGCTCTAGGCTTGTTCATATACAATACATCATTGTTGGCCAACCAGAGAGGTTCTAACGCACAATTCAGCTGGATATAAGCTCTATGACCCTGGTGGATGGCTCTAGGCTAGGGATTGACTATCTACATCATTGTTGGCCAACCAGAGAGGTTCTATCGCACAATCCAGCTGAATATAAGCTCTATGACCCTGGTGGATGGCTCTAGGCTAGGAATTGTATATATACATCAATGTTGGCAACCAGAGAGGTTCTGCCACACAATCTTGATGAATATAATATCAACAGTTCTGAGCGCTATGTCCTGAAGTCAATTCCATGTTTTGAAAATATAATGTGTGTTCTGAGCTTGGCGCACAAGCTGTGGCAATCAAAGTCATCACACCATCATTCCGGAAGCTGTCATAAGGTGATTTTTCATCTAAGACTTGATAATGTGTCAGTATGGAGCGTGGCTGCATTAGTGAAAGTGTCTCGGACGGCAGAAAATTCAAATTTGAGTCCCGACTTATCAATGTTACGCTTTAATCGGGGTATGTCCTGAACTAATGGCCAGGAACATGCACGCACATCAACAATGCAGGAAATGTTTAGGATACCAAACTTCCGTACGTTATGGCAGGTCTGGATATACACGACCGACATCATACAATACATGTATCCGATTTGATCTTCCAGCAGTATGTCGTATAGTCTGTTCTTAATACGTTTCATCTCATTTGGGATTAGGAAGAAATAATCCTGTGTTAAGTCGTCAAGTTAAGAGGCTGGGACAACATCAGACTATAAATACGTAATGATCAACCTGAGGGCTTATCTCGTGCGAGATAGTTCCAAAAACAGGTCTTCAATGTTCGAGCGGTGTTAAGGCAAATTTATTATGCATGATGTCAAGTGGAAGGTATTAAGCTTTAATGCCGTGCCTCATAAATCCAATGCTAAAGGTAAACATCTGTAATATGTTTTCTAGAGTGTAAACACTAGGAGTTACTCCCCGGGTGAGTAAACTTTATCCTCACAGCATAATTATGTCAGCTGTTTTCACGGATTAACATTGGTAAACTGTCGACTCTAACGAGCATTTCAAACATACCACTGTCACAAGTGGCAATAACTGCAGTCTCTGAGGTAACTAATGCAGTCGATTGCGGTGAAGAAGTAAGAAATCCCAGTTTGTATTAGGAGAACCAAACCGACTGCTCTGCATCATCAATCGTAACTCAGCCTCGCGAGGCACAATTGATAAGAAGTTGGTTCAGCCATCCTAGAAATGGTCTTCAGTAGTTTTCACTTCTATTATTGGCAAATGCTAGGATGGTACCTAATATAAGACCACGTCTACTTCCTACCAAATTATTCCATACCCAATTAAAACACTGGTACTGTGGGGTTCCGGGCGGGGACATCAAGAGCCCGCTGATGAACCAGCTTGGTGTCCTAGGTAAAACCGCACACTAGACGCGGCACAAACACAGAAAATTGCTGAGTTTTAATTCACTGGCCGTGAAAGCCAATATGCCATCTTTTGGAAGCCTTCATAGGGAGGTTATGGCTGCTTGAGCTTTTAGTTCTGGCAGTAAAAAGTAATAACTTCTATCTGTATCAATAACATCCTTTATTGTTAACTGTACGCGGAAGTTAAGTTTCTTTTCCTCTTATAATATTGAACCTCCTCATGAATGAGTTATTGTTGTTGTTGATTTATATAAGGTCTTTGCGACATCGTGTTAATGTAGCCCCGTGAACATGGGTGTGTGTGGAACATGCGACATTATGATGAATGTATTAGCCTGTACAGTTGTAATTAGTGTTAATTTCCGTGGCCGGCATTAGCGGGTATCAGAAGTGGGAAATACTGTAGCTAATAACCACTTCTCGGATGGCTGAGAATAATTCCGCAGGTCAAAAGTTAGGCCTTAGTTAGAGAAGCAACACACCAGTGTGAGTTAGATGGTCGCTGCTTCAGACACACACTCAGTAACGAATGCATAATTACAGTGTGTTGTGTCCGTGATATTTGCATCCTGTGTTGTTCCCTTCTTGCTGGCTGAGGCAATAGCAATACCCTGCTATCATTGGCAGGACAAGCCCGTAAAACGAGCATGACTCAAGACAGGCGATATTGCGGATCTGTGAGCGGGGAGAAGATGAAGGGATGCAGTTCTTGTCGTTTTTTTTTTTTTTGTACACAGAAAAACCTACAGTTAGATATACATTGAATATTAAATCAGGTACAATCTTCAAATCCATGGGTTATATCGCTTACTTGGTCTCTTATTACTCAACTTCATCGCTCCAATTTTCAACACGTTATCGGAGTATGGAAATGTGTTGGCAGGCATAATGCATCCTCAAATCAGGAAATGAAAAGAGCAGTTGTAGCGATGAATTGACTGCCAAGCATGTGTCACGCCCTCTGTGTCCATCGTGTTCAGAGCTGGACTCGATATTATCTAGTATGATTGCCATATAGCACGATTTTGTACACACAATTCTAATTTTCAAAAATCAAAACAAACCAAACGAAACCAAATCGAACAGAACCAAACCTAACTAAACCGAGCCAAACTGATCCGAACCCAACCAAACTAAACTAAACCAAACCACACCAAACCAAACTAGACTAAACTAAACTAAACTAAACTAAACTAAACTAAACAAAACTAAACTAAACTAAACCAAACTAAACTAAACAAAACTAAACTAAACAAAACAAAACTAAACTAAACTAAACCGAAGCAAACCAAACTGATCCGAACCCAACCAAACTAAACTAAACCAAACCACACCGAACCAAACTAGACTAAACTAAACTAAACTAAACTAAACTAAACAAAACTAAACTAAACTAAACTTAACTAAACCGAAGCAAATCGAACTGAACCGAACCGAAACAGACTAAAAGAACCGAACCGAGACGTAACGAACCGAACCGAATCGAATCCGAACGAACCGAAATGAAATAAAACCAAACTAACGAACTAAATCGAAACAAAACAAAAACAAAAACAAGAAACAAAAAACAAAAAACAAAAAACAAAAAACAAGAAACAAGAAACAAGAAACAAAAAACAAAAAACAAAAAACAAAAAACAATAAACAATAAACAATAAACAATAAACAAAAACAAAAACAAAAACAAAAACAAACAAACAAAATAACAAAAACAAAAAAATACAAAAAAAACAAAAAAAAACAAAAAAAAAAAAAAAAAAAAAAACGAAAACAAAAACAAAACAAAAACAAAAAAAAAACAAAAAAAAAAAAAAAAAAAAAAACAAAACGAGACGATATGAGACGAGACACTTGCGATGCTTTATTGTTGTACACCATTGAATACATTAATAATGCGATATTACCGCCTGTGCTGTGCGAGTCTGCTAGACCTAGCCCCTGCGCCGGGGAATACAATGCACTCAGGATACGTGGAGGAGTCCTCCGATGAAAGACTGAGACCCTGGGAGCCGAGCGCAACAGATTAGAGCTCCAGACGGCTGACTGCGAGATTTATGGTAAATCAATAAAGCGCAGCTAATTCGACAAGCTCCAACACGAGTTCCTTTCTTTGCCTCCTTATTCTCATCTACCAGCTCCACGCTCTAGTTCAACATGTAGATTAGAGTGACCACGAGGCGTGGAGTGTGGGGAACAACAGGGATATTACATAATATAGCTCGGGGGCTATTGGGTCGAGTGACACTTTAAAAAACAAATGTTTTGAGACAACTACTTGTCCCTTCATCAAGGTTTGTCAAGAAAGAATGAGTAAACAATGTCATATAGCCTCCATAGATAAATGCTATAAGATAGGAAGCAGTTACTCCATGACCTCCTGAGACCAAGAACATGTTGGTAATGAAACTATAGAGGGCAGCCATGATAAGCATCACCTTTACTAAAGTTGTGTGCTTGTTTACTTATTTCAATCTCCTCCGGATTCATACGCGTTGTGAAATGTTTCTCCATACATATGACAGAAGTTTCATCAAAAAGAATTCGAAAACATTCTGTATGGCTTGTTCAGCAACCTCAGCCTTCTCGGGTTGGCGAAGAGGTAAATGCCTACGATGTTCATTGACCCTTGTTGTGATTCTCCGACATGTCTGACCAATATATACGTAACCACAGGAACGTGGAATCTTATATACTCCAGCACAGTTAAGACCAACTGGATCCTTCATTGATCGCAAGTATTTGCCTACGGTGACATTAGGCTTGAATATGGATTTGATATTGTGTCTTCTTAGAATATTGCTAATCCTGTCCGTGACAGATTGCATGTATGGTGGATAGGCAAATTTCGCAGGAGGAGGATTCTGCGATAATATGTCTTTCGGTTTAGGATGTAACACTTCATTAATCTGCCTCATTGAGTAGCCATTGGTCGAGAAAGTTTACGCAACAGTATAACAGGAATATTGCTATTGTTAATTTAGTTAGGGGTTTGGGACATCTTGACCATCAGCCTCATGTACTTGGGTGTGTGTTGAACATGTATGATATCATTGTGGCCGTTGAACAACAATAACTAACTTGTCGGATAACCTGTGATGACGGTAGTAGTGTGTGTAACTGTATTAGAGACAAGGATGAAATAGGTGCCCCATGACATGAAGACTCGTGTCGTCTCCAAAGCGTACACATCACTTCAATTTGTAATGCGGGTATTAAGAGGCACCAGCTCTACCGCAAAAGAATTAGGATATTTGACCCTGGTGAGGCCAATCTTGGAATACGGCTCAGCGGTTTGGGACCCTTATCAGGTAGGGCTCATCAATGAGCTGGAGATGGTACTAAGGAAGGCTGCTAGGTTTGTGCTCAACGTTTTTAATCCTAGGAGAAGTGTAACTCGAATTATAGAAAAACCAGGGTGGGAATCTCTGGAAGATCGAAGGACGAAATCCAGACTATACTGTTAGGACCCTGGGATCCCTACACCCCTTAGGGACCCTACGCACCCCCGAGGGGGATGTTCACGTACACCCTCAAATCCATTACATGGCGGACGGCCACACTTCTACAATTAACCCCAAAACACGCCCACACATCTGGTAAACCCACTACATTAATTTCACCTCAAAACTACACACACTTCAATTACACCTAGCCAGCAGAGCTGAGGCTTCAGCTCTTGCATCACGGCTTACACAACGCATGGAAAAATACACGGGAGCTAACTAGAACAACAACAAAGTGAGGAAATACTGAGTCAGCAGTTCAGGAAGGCTTAAGAGGGCCAACTCCAAAGGACCAGTTGTCTATTCCTGCCGGAGGCTCTGTCCAGCTGCGTTACGACGTCACACGTCGAGGTAAGTGTGTCTCAGATTCCTAACTTTTACAAGTTATAATCCTTCCCTTGTGACACCTTAAACAATTATTTGTATTGCTCACATTGTGCTACACGATCCCTAAATAGAGGGACGCATTCATAACACTTACTGGTCCAATAAATAAGTGACCGCTATTACTACACATCCATCGCTGACTTTATTTCACGAACACTGTTTTTACCGCTTGTTTCCCTACCTTACACCTTGACCTGCCAGTTCCATTATTTATAAAACCGCTGTGCTAGCAAGACAGATCCTTTCATTGTCACATCCTTGAAGTGCTTGGTCACGTGACTGCCGAGTATAACGTTGCGCGATCAGCAGATAGTTGAATTACTTACTAGCTGCTTTTGCTCCACAAACTAATAGCTCCCCCTTAAGAGTGCATCCTTTATATTTACGAACCTGACCGAATAGAGCTTCCTCCCCATCACACACACATTCGGAGTTTCAGCACTTTCGTTGAAACTCACCCTAATTAATCACCACCCTCTACACTCACCCCTACACTCCTTTGTTCGACCAACCCCCGTTAAAGGTCAGAACTATACACTATGTTCAACACTTACACTAATCGGCCAGCATTGGGAGAACTAAGCAAACGTCTGGGAAATCCCACCTACCTGAGCAGGGCAGATTTATTTAATCGTATCAGAAAACATATAACAATGTGATATTTACGAATATACACCAATAATTGATACTATAAGTACAACATATACTTTGGCTAAAACTCCAACAATGAAATTTATATCTAAGGTGACCAATATCTTGACAATTCATATGATTTTGGTGGCATCTAATAGATTTTGAGGAGAGCATGTCGTCGGGCATAACTTGCAGCTGAGGAGATGATCCATGGTTTGCTCTTCAGCGCATTCGCATAGTGTGGAGTTGCATGCAAACCCCACTTTTTCATGTTGTTTTTGGATCTGCAGATGATCCACATAAAGTCAAGGTCCGACCACAGCGTACACATTATGGGGAATATGCTTTCATTAACCGTGGTATTGATAATTGGAACTCATTACCTTAGAGCCTTTCCCCAAACATAGCCTATTGATGTGTTTAAGAGAACATTTAAATGTTGTGTAAATACTACGATATAAATACTCTAGTTCCTAAACTGCGGATGGTGTATGTTCTGTTTGATGTTATTGTTGGTAATTTTCTGTGTTTGTACAATTTGCCTCCGGGGAATTATCCCCATTTGCAAATATTATATATAATAATAATAATATTTACACAGATCCGTAAGGTACTATAACGCCATTTGCCTGCAGGGAGTTCGGAAATCCTAGGGGAAAAGCACACTCAGGATAGCCACTACCAATCCCAGGATTCGAACCTACGATCTGCAGACTTTCTGTAACTGCCCTCGCAGCCGTGGTGCGCGATTTGATGAGTACGGCTATGGCATGAGGCTCAAATGAAAGACAATGAATGTTTATTTTTGCAATAGAAGAAATTCATGAGAGAAATACGTTATCAAGGACAGGGTTCGATCCCACACGTTTTCGGTGTTCGGAGATAGCCTGGCCGTTTGGCCTCGTGTCGTAGCACGCTAGCTACCCAGGTCGGTATATCTGTTTATTGTGAAACATCATGGCTATCTGCCTCTAGTGGTAAGATTATGATGATAATTGAAATGTATGTGAATGCTATTAAATCTATGTCTACAAGTATGGGTTATGGTATTTATATGTACAGTTATTTAGTTGCAGCTGTTTGAGTGATATGCGGTCCGTTTTCTTGCAGCTGTTATCTCCCACCGCCTGCACTATGGAAATGTAAAAGATATGATGATGATCGCTTGACGATCGAAACTGGTCACGCATGTTTTTTTTTTTTTTTTCAGGATTCAAAAATCACACCGACGAATGGAGTCCTCCAGGGCGATCCAATAAGCCTGTTATTGATCAACATAATGACAGCAGATATCGTTGAGATACTCAAGGGAACGAAGACAACCACCTTAGTCATTTATGCAGACGACATGGTCTTAGGCTCGCCCAATCAAGAAGGGCTGCAGGAAACCTTGGTGGAACTGGAAGAATGGGCAGAGAAAAACCAACTTTCCATCAATATGCAGAAAACACATCAGATGATTTTCAGGAAGGGAGGGAAGTAGGTTAGTAGTGGTGCTTCTAAGCCACCCATTTTATTTGCACCCGACTGTACATGATAAAATAATAAATATATCTCGAACGCATGGTCCGATATTGACAAATGAGGTGTCGTTGGACTCGAGCTGACGTCCTCTTTCCTATGAACCACTCGTTATATTTTCGTTTTTTTTAGAAAATTTTTGTTTTCGAAAGTAGGTCATAGTTTGAAAACCAAACATGATAGAACGTTGTGCCATGGTTCAAACAAACGGTCTCTTTGTCCTTTATTTTCAGTAATAAAACATTTTTATTTTTGATGTTTTTTGAAAACAGTCCACTTTTGAAATTCCTATATTTTGTAAACTAGGAAGTTTACAAAAACGTTTGTTTGACATAAATGAAAAGTCCCTATGCCCTTTACCCCCAAAATAAATTTCAAGTCTCTATGATAAAAACTTGACAGTAGTGCTAGGTTGTAGGTTCTGCTATACTTAGGAAGTTGTGAGCCCCTGGCGACCTTGGAATGGAAGGAGTCATGCTAGGAGGGCGGGCTTGGATTCGTTTGTTTCGTCTCGTTGTGCTCTTTACGGGAATGTAGTTGAAACACACACACCCAGCAGTATCGTCTCTCTCAACAACCACGCTTCATAAACATTTTAAACAGGTAAAGAAAAAAAAGTTTTTCAACATGTATGGCGTTAGGCCCTTTGTGAATTATTTTTGGAAAAAATGTCTACCACATTCGAAAGGGGGCGTTAGCCCGAGTCCTATGACACCTCGTACACGTCTCTAGCGTTATTGGTTTGCGAGATATAGCAAAAAGTCTAAAATCACGGTTTTACCTCAAAATGGTTATTCATTCCTGCTCAACACGAACATCCTCGACAAGAGGACAACGCGACGAAAAGAATGACACCTCGTACAAGACTCTAGGCTTATTGGTTCGTGAGATATCAGCAAAAATCACAAAAAACACCTGTTTACCCCAAAATCGAGTTCCCATTTTTTTTAATATAACGAGTGGTCCATAGCAAAGAGGACGTCACCCGGAGTCCTTGGGCTCGTCGTACACGCCTCTGGCATAATTGGTTCGTGAGATATAACAAAAAGTCTAAAATCACGTTTTTACCCCCCACCCCTCCCCCCAAAAAACATGTTTCCAGCATTTCACCTTTTCGAGACCTATATTCCCGTAAATAGCGCAACGAGACGAAAAAAACGAATCCAAGCACGGCCTCCTAGCATCACTCCTTCCATTCCAAGGTCGCCAGGGGCTCATAACTTCCTAAGTGTAGCAGAACCTACAACCTAGCACTACTGTCAAGTTTTTAACCTAGAGACTTGAAATTCATTTTGAGGGTAAAGGGCATAGAGACCTTTCATTTTTGTCAAACAAATTTTTTGTAAACTTCCTAATTTCCAAAATATAGGAATTTCAAAATTGGACTGTTTTCAAAACAACATCAAAAATAAAATAAAAATATTACAGAAAATAAAGGATACAGAGACCGTTCGTTTGAACCATGGCACAACGTTCTATCATGTTTGGTTTTCAAACTATCGCCTACTTTCGAAAACAAAAATTTTCAAAAAAAAATTGAAAAATATAACGAGTGATCCATAGGAAAGAGGACGTCAGCTCGAGTCCAACGACACCTCATTTGTCTAAATCGGACCATGCGTTCGAGAGATATTCATTATTTTAACATGTACTGATAAAATGGGTGGCTTAGAAGCACCACTACTAACCTACTGAGGGAGAATATCACAAAACTTCACAATGATGCTCCACAATCAACCACTAACGATAGTAAATAGGTTGAAATACTTAGGCGTAACTCTTCAAACGACAGCGAGCTCGTTCCGATGCCACATACAGGACAGGACAGCAGAAGCTACGAAAGCAATATGCAGGATAAAGAACATTGCGGCACTATCAAGGAAGACAGTCATGAGGCTCTTTGACACGACGATATCTCCCATAGTTACTTACGGACTGGAACTATTATGGGAAAAACTGACCATCACAGACTTAGAACGAATAGAAAAGGAGAAAGCAAGATTCACACAATGTGTCTTCAGGGTTGCAAAATATGCACCACCTCGTCTTGTCTATGAACTTGCCAAGGAAACGTGTTACATGGAGGATCTCCTATTAAGCCTGCCTTGTACTGAGGCTTCCGTCAAACTACTGGAGCGAAGGAGGAAGAAAAGAGCAGATATAAACATTGACTTCTACGATTCATCGGCGATGATTGATCGCACCTGGACCAACGCGAACCAGGAGCAAAGACATATAATCACGAGACTGGCCATACATGGTTTCCACCACAAGATTTGTGAGAACAAGCTTTTCCACTCGCCAAATGAAAGATGTGTGTGTGAATTATGCGGACGGAGGTGTACGCTGTATCACATCACAGTGTGCTGGAAGAGGACGAAATCTCTATCTGATTATAGTGAAAGCTAATACCCATTCGGGTAAAAGATATTTCAGTGTTATGTTTACTCATTTAGCTTGTAAATAATGCTAGATTAACGGTCACGTTAAGCTACAAGCTTCCTTCCTTTTGATTTTAAATAATGCTCTTTCGACCGCTCCTTAATAAATTTATTAAAACCACTTATTACGATTGGGTACAATCGAGTTGACAGGCTGAAAAACATTGAATTGCAGCTCTGAAAAATATTTTCCTACACGATAATTATAGGAGAAACAAACTCTCAGGGACTATGTCACCCAGTGAGGTACAGTTCACGCCACGGTTTTTGGCCGGTGAGCCTCGATTGCGCAGTCGTACAAAGGACAGGTGGCGAACTTCAGACATGTGCAATTGATACGTGCATTGCTTTCCACGCAACTGAACAGTCACGTGCCACTTACACATGCGTGAGTCTCACAGACTGACCGTTGTACGACAGTTAAACCGAGACTGACCGGCCAAAAACCGTGGTGTGAGCTGTAAGAGGCCCTTGTCCTAAACCAGACATGGGCAAACTTCTTACGGGCAGGGCCAGATACAATAGAAAATAATCTAGGTGGGTCGACAAAGAAAAAAAGGCAATACATGTTTATAGACTGATTATAAACTTTTTATGTCAGCAATTTAAAAGAAACAAAACTTTAAAGGTAGAAAACTTAGGAAAAACCCTCATTATTTGTTAGAAGAGGAAGGAGTAAGTGACCAAGTAAAACTGTGTCTGTGCTTCTACGAGGGCAGATCAAAAAATAAGTTGCACTTCCCATTTATGGCCATTTATTACACCACCTATACATCAGCAACAAGTCTATAACGACAAACAATGTATCGTCACTTTTCCACATAGTTTCAAAGAGACTCCAAACATTTCTGCGAACGCACAACCAACTTGTCGATGCCGGATGCAGAGAAAGATCCTCCAGCGTTCTGCAACCACACGGAGACAGCGGCCTTCACCTCCTCATCGGTCTGGAAACGTCGACCACCTGTCTAATGATCGCATTCACACTGTTGACATTTGCACGGGTCCTGGACGTTGCGGGCCTGCCCTCGCGATATTCGTCCGTGATATCCGTGCGTCCGGCTTCGAATTGCTGACACCACTTTACAATTCCTTGCCGGGAAATGGCCCGCTCCCCATACACAGCACTAATTTCAGGATGAATGTCCGTGCAATTCTTCGTTTTGGCCCATAGGAATCGGACTGTCGCACTCACCTCATATTTGGGGTGAACGTCCAGTCGACGCGCCATTGCATTTGGCCGCTATTCACACCATACAAGACGAGACACCACAGCGACCTGCCTAACAGACGTGTAGGCAGTGTCTGCCCACGTTTGCGACACACAGCGCGCTGCTGCAGCGCGTTAGTGCAACTAACTTTTTGATCCTCCTTCGTGAAAGTTTTTCATAATCTGGATGAACTGATTCTCAGTAGCGCAGATAAATGGTGGTCTGTAAGTCTATTTCTGATGCTATTTTTTCGAAGCTTCATTGTAGAAAAGTCATGTTCATAGATATAGGAAGATGCGAACTCGGCAGTGTCTGTGGGCATGAGATTTCAAGTTGGGTAAACCTGATTTTGGTAGGTACGGTACTTGTAGAACTCAATTTTCGCGACGTTGAGGAAGAGTTGCTTCAATTTATTGTTACATTGTAACTCAATCAGTTCCAGCTGCTGCTCTGTTACACAAAACGGATAAACGCAATGAGATTGAAACAGTTTTTCAGTTCTAGGTACACAGAGCAGAATATAATGACCTATGTGTAATTATAGTAGTACAGGGTCTTCCATATAAAGTAAGAACGGCAAGCGGCAGTTTTGTTATTCGCTGCTGTGGTGGTCTTGGCCGAGCTTGTGGCGCGCCATGGCCCCCTGCTCTACTATTGAAAATCATTCACGACCACACTGTACCAACGTTACGATAGAATTTTACAAAGAAATCAAGTGTGAAGTTTTGGACCATCTGCCTTTTAGTCCAAACCAGCACTGAATGATTTCACCTTTTTAGAGAATTGAAGGTATGGTTGGGCGGCAACACCTCGCCAAAAAGGAAACACTTCAGGAGACTGTCAGACGTACCCACGTCAGTGGCGGCAGAATATTTTGCCGAGGGCATTGGAAAGCTGGTGTAACAAATGTTTCAATCGTTTTGGCGGTTATGTTGAGACATAGAAATAAAACAAGCAAACATTTAGTTGTAAAATCAGTTTGGTATGTGAATCTGTTATTTGGATACAGTCCATCGGAACTTGAAAAAAAACTAGCTGGTTAGTTACTTGATTCCTTAGTTTAGGGGCTGCGACAACGCGGTCATATAGCCCCGTGTTCTTTGGGTGTGTTTAGAATTTGTCTGATAACCGGTGTTAATTGTGATGACTGTATTAGTGTGTGTTATCAGTTTCCAATTCAAATGAGGACTGCAGACATTGAATTTTTTTCAAGTAGTTCCTACTTTTGCCGCCAAACGCCACCGTCAACGACTACTAGTTCAGAACTTGATTACCAGATGCCACCGCTGTCGGCTCCTGGCGACGAACGTCGGAACCTATGAGCGTTTGTCGAATGTTTGACCTATTTATAATTTAGCTTCACACAGGTGTAATTAGTGGAAGGTTCTTTAACATGCCATAAATCTATGACATGAGACCGCCGGCTTTACTTCCCCTCCGAAGAAAGATATACTGCGGGATTTTTGACGCTCTTAAAAATCCGACGACTTCAGCCGGGTTTGAACCAACGATCTTGGGCATAGAAGCTCAGCATGCTACCAACTACGCCACCGAAGCCGAAAAAAAACTAGCTCTCGTGTATACTATGCGCGCGCTTTAAATAGTAGAGCAGGGCGCCGTGGCGCGCCACAAGCTCGACCAGAGCGACCGCAGCAGCGAATAACAAAACTGCCGCTTGCCGTTCTTACTTTATATGAAAGACCCTGTATAGGCCTATTTCGAAACCGGCCGCGGTGGCTGAGAGCGCTAACGCGCTACCGCGTGCCTCGCTGGCACCGGGAGAGCGTGGGTTTGAATCCCACCTCGGCCATCCTGAAAATGGTTTTCGTGGTTTCCCATTTTCACCACTAGGCAAATGCCGGGACGCTTCCTTCAAATGGTCCACGGCCCATTTCCTTCCATTATCCCTTCCCTGGCCCGTCCTGAAAAGAAAAGTACATGGCCATTGGCTGGATTAATAAAAAAAAGAAAGTTATATAAATTCGAAATCAAGTCGCGGGCCGAATTAGACTAGCTCAAGGGCCGTACTTTGCCCATGACAGTCCTATACGGATGTGACGGGTATTGAAATTTGGGTCCACGTACGTGTGCCAACAATATTGTTTCTTGCGATTAGAGTGTTCTTACCTGGGAACGACTTTTGGATGTATTTTGCAAGACCTTTATCTGATTATAACGAAAGTACAGCCGTCAAGTCCCTGAGGGACCAGGTAGATTGAAGTTTTAAGACGCGATATTTACGGTGGTTGCCATAAACCTTTCGGGGGTGATTACAAATTTTACACTGTTATAAAAGCTATAAGACGCGGAGGAGCAATGTAATTCCTCGATGGTATAAAGTTTATGGTAATATTAAATTATTTATTGCCCGTAGAGATAAAAAATATATCATCCTGATAGTAACACCGCGGTAACTTGCTCTCTGTAAGGTTTATGGGGAGTTTTCTGATAGCCTTGAAATAACACGAAGATATTAGCTGTTGCAGGTTGTTTAAATCTAGCACAGTAGTTTGCCCCATGCTTCACCTTATGTGAGAATGTTAATCTTTCCATTAAACCTGTACCTAGTATATCTACCAATCTTTATTCACGTTTTTACAGAGGTAGAGGATTAGATGTAGGAACAATATACAGGATGTTTAAAAAGTGCCCGATATTGCAACGGTGGTTGTGATTGGTCAAAACGAGTAGATATGCTTCTATAAACATATGTCCGGAAACAAATACCTGTTTAGATATGAGCCATTTTACTTGTGTTGTGGATTAACACTTCAGAAAATGGACGTCTTTCTATCAGCTACTTCTAATGAACACTGGACTGGCACACATGTTTAATAGAACACGCGTTGGGCAAACATCCATCAGCACCACCAACCAGGAGCTGTGATGATTTCACCCGGTCTGTCTGCGGATACCATCTGCACGTTACAAGAGATGCTCCACATGGTTACCACACGCTTTGGCTCTTCTTCACAGGGAATCCCGAACTCATCCAATCATGCCTGGCTGGACGCGGATGTGGGCACACTCACTGGTCACAAGTTTTTGTAACATCTGTACAATGTCGATGGGTGTGGCATACACCAATATCTTTAAATGTCCCCATAGCCAGAAATCCAATGGATTAAGGTCCTGAGAACGGAGAGGCCATGCTACTACCGATTGCTAATCCATAGTAAAAAACTATGTCTGCCATTTCCCTCGAGGAATACTTCATCGCACTGTTTACGTCGCCCACGCATCACGGGACCACCAGTCTGGTGCGGATAGCGCATTTCACTGTCAGCATAACCGCATACTATGACTGAACATCCAACTCATGCGAAGACCTTCAACGGAAGGACGCCTGCACCACCGAACACAACGCCTACTCCATGCGGGAAAAATGTTGCATATCTCAACAGGTATTTATTTCCGGACATTATTATGTTCATATGAACATTTCTTCTCGTTTTGACTAATCCCAAGACCTGTTGCAATACCGGGCACTTTCTTCTAAACACACTGTATATAGCAGATGGTGTTTAATGCCGGATGCCCTTTCTGACACCAAGCTCCAAACAGGAGTCAATAAGAGATGAAATAAACGAACATGAATAACTTACACCTGGAAGGAAATTAGAAGAAAGTAGTGGCCAATAAGATATTGTTATTTCATCTAAGTGTTGTGTGACATCGAGTTCATTTAGCTCCTTGTAGATACAGGATTTGTCTTATAACCTGTGTTATTATGGTGTAGAATGTAAGGGAAGCCACCTGAGTCGACTCTTTGATGAAACCTGTAATAGTGATAATTAGGGTTTCTTTTGTATTGACGAGACTAAGTGAAGTCTCGTCATATCAGTAAACTAGCAACCCACCCTGACTTCGCCCGGGAACAGTAATGAATGCATTACGTGGTAAGAGCTTTTTTTCGATATCAATGAACTACGACCTAGCCTATATCCGTTTTACGTCTCGGCATGATGGGTTAAAATCACTGACTGGACTATTAATTATATAATCATGGAGATGCATGTGCAACGAATTCTTGTCAGACATAATTTAAGAATGGCGAGGTGCATGAAACACAAATCCCCCTTCTGTCCAATCATAACTTGACTGTGTATTTTGCGGAACGAAAGGTTCACAGGTGAAATGAAGAAGAGCCGAGTTGCAGTTCCAGGGAAACTCCAATCGCAACCACTCTTCTCTGAAGTCTTAACACAACACAACTCGACAGTTTGCTGTAACTGGGGTGATAGGCTCGCCCCTAGCTAGCTCGTAAACTGTCGCCTCAGTAATTGAATGGAGATTGTTGGAAGATATGAAAACGTAAAAACACTTATAGTGGGCGATGTATTGAAGATAGAGGTATGCTCTCGGGGGCCCTTTTTTAGAACATTTCAGGCTGAATAAATCTTACATTCATAGTATATAGAAATGTTTAACGGTTTGCCCAGCGTAAGCTTAAAAACGCTCGGACACAAGGATTTTTCGACTTTTTCACTGAAATCGTTACTGCCTGGTTTCCTTTGATCATAAACAAATTATTTTCTATAAAAATCTTCCTAGAGATATCCTTAATAGAATGGTGAAAACCGCATCGAAATCCATCCAATGGTTCTCGAGATTACCCGTCACATCCAAGAATCGGGGACTTTGTTTTATACTAAGTAGATATACTCGTAATTTCGCATTATATAGTGAACCCATGGGGGAGGTGCAGTATCGAACCCATATCCTTGTATTGCGGAAAAGAAAGAATGAATGCAGGCTTTAGAATGGAGTTCTGAAGTAAGTTGAGAAGGTAATACTGCATCATATTGCTTGAGGCTTGGATAAGTTGTGCAACCATAGATTGCCAGGCCACAGCTGCCCGGTGAGGTCACTGAACAGTCACCGGAGAGCTGATTACGCACGCGATAAATATAGATCTGAAAAATATTCCATTGAATGAGAGAGATGTAGTTTCGGAAATAGCCCTGAGTCGACAGTAAAATGGCATCGTTGTTTTAAGGGAGGAGCCAGGAAATTAGATAAACAATTGAAATGAAGCCATTTGCGGGCATTAAAATAAAGGACTCCATCAGTGTTAATTATCCAGGGAAAGAGATTTTTAGAGTGGATAAAGTTCATAGAAATTGTACAGGAAAGAAATGCAAATTCATCATTACGCAATCGGTGAGTCCTCGAACCAGGAGCTGATGGTTGGAGATAAAAGGAATACACCGCCCACATGGTTGAAGAGATCATTTGAATTAATATTAAAGATTTGTACGATCGATTCCTGGAAACTTAGATATCGTTGAGACGTTTAAAACCTCAGCTATTCAGAGATATTTTTTTAAACATCGTATGACGATTATTTTGGAAATTGGTAGTTGAGAAGAAGAGAAATTTATTTATTTTTACCGGAATCAAATATAAGGGCCAGGAGCCCAAGCAAATTCATTCAGTCTTGAGCGACCGCAGGAGCGGGTCGTGCTGGATCAAACAATCATTCAGCCTACAACGAACCTCAGGGAAGGTTATACTGTTCGACAAGTATTCAAAAGTAAATGCAGTAATCCATCAGACCACGTATTGGTCTTGCTGCTCGTCAGCACCGGAAGTCTTGTTCAGTCAGTGGGACTCGAACCTGTATCACGACGCGGAAGTACTCTAAAAAGAAGTACTGTCCAACTTTCTTCAGTGTCGCCGAGCTTTAAAAACGTGAAGTTCTTTTAGAAAAGAAAGTATCGTCAGAACTTCGAAAATAAAATAGTCTACGGTGTTAGGCCAAGTTATAAACTTCGAGCAAAAACATACGTTAGCCGGCGAGGGTAGTCGAAGCCCAGACACTAGTATTTGAAGTAACATCGTAGTATCTCGAAAGTATACGAGACATCAGCAGAGAGTAGATACTCTAAAACGTTTTCCCAGTGCGTTAGTATATCCACAGTAGGGTCAAACATAGCTAACACCTAATTTTCCTGATTTGAGGAGATTAGCGTGACAAAGTGGCGATAGAATTAGGAGTCTACAAATAGACATCAGTAGCCACGTGGAGTCTCAAGGAAGTACTCCGCAAAAAAAGACAATAGCCGTCAGAATTTAGTTCAGACTCATAGTATTAAAGACAATTGTCAAGCTCAGTATAGTGACTTCATGGGTAACATAACAACATACCGTTTCCCATATAGATAATTGCAAACCGGAAAAGACAATATTATCGTGCAGTATTGAAAGTGCCGATAAAATTCAACACCCGAATTAGGGGAGAATTCGTAGCCAAGGAGGTTGATTTCGTACGAGACTGTCAATATCCAAATAGGAGGTAGAAGGCAGTGGTCGAAACATGCACCCCTAGGATTTGGATCAGAAATTATTCACGTGTGTGAGGCAGTGTTTGATGCCAAAAAAATGAAATTCTGTGTGTGTAAATATAAAT
Source organism: Meconema thalassinum (assembly GCA_946902985.2). NCBI lineage: Eukaryota > Metazoa > Arthropoda > Insecta > Orthoptera > Tettigoniidae > Meconema > Meconema thalassinum. Next base: position 30,155,268 of record OX336394.1, read on the forward strand.
ATTAGTGAAAGTTATAATTTTATTTTTGTGTAGTGAAAAATGTGTGTAATCCCTCATATTAATCTAAAAGTGTGTAATTCAGAGGGCAATTTAATTAGTGAGAATATGTGTATCATCATGGTGTAAGAAATCTAATATGGGCCATATGTCGCTCCGCTGGGATTCGGACAATGTGGCCGGATAAATCATGTAAGTAACACCAAAATTTATTATGTGTTTTGGATTCGGGAATCTCGTGTAACAATGGTAACCCTGGAGAAAGTATTTTCCAGGATTGAAAATCAGGGATGTAAAACTGCGTGAGAATGATAAGTGCGGGATCTAATAATTAAAGTAAAACTATTACTAAAAATGGTATTTTGTGATCACAAGAAATCGTATTCAGTGGAATACTAGTAAATGAAAAACAATGTTATTTAAAAAAGGCAAACAGGATAATATAAAAAATGTTAAATATTAGGGAAATAATATTCAAGTAGGAGCCGTTATGTGCTAAAAATGATAAGAATAATATAATGAAAAAAACAATTATTGAAGTACTATTCATGTATGAGCCGTTGTGTGCTAAATATAATGATAAAAATAATGATAATGATAATTATTGAACCCGTTGTGTTCTTGTAAATGAAAAGTCGAGATTAAGTTAAAGGCAAATCTATTATTTGTGGACGAAGAAATTAATTAATTACGTTGAAATAAATGTTAGACTTTGGAAGGCATCACGAATGTATTGATTGTCGCCAATGAGTGCTATATTATTAATGGTCACGCTATAATTGCGGTGAAAATAATGCCAGGAGGTTATAATTGCGGAGATCAGCTGGACAGAAGTAAATGATTATGTGTGTGTTTGCAGTGACAAACTTCCAAGGGTGCTACATTATTTGTCAAGCACGGAATTTTGTGCGAATACCTTTTCCCAATGTCGCTATTGTTAATTGGAGGAGTGGTCAGATACCCTCACTCTAGGAGTTAGCCCTAAGCCCTCGAGAATGGAAGTATCCTAGATGCTGGCCAGAGAATCGAACCGGAATTCTCTTACGTCGGAAGCCCTTTAATTATGATTGGTTTTATTGTATTCTTTCTTCCCAGTGTTAAAACTCCGAAATTATAATTATACCTGAGCTACAGAAATAGGTCATTAGAACCTCAGAATATTGTTGTTAAATGAAAGTGATGTGTAGCCTTTTCAAGTCTCAGATTCACGCTTGTTTGAAAGCTGTGTGTAAATGGCCGTCCAGGAAGGAGGGAGCATTGACTCGCCTCCACCCTCATAAATTTAAGCCTGAAGTGTCTCGGCGTTTTCTTAATGAAGGTCACTGTTGGGGTAGTCCAAGAACAGAGACAGACCCTGTCTGCACTCTGCTATATAAGCCTTTAACGGACCGGTAATCTGTACCGAGTTTTACTATTGATTATCTATCCTTGCCGTTGCATTATAGATCCGCACTTAATGAATAATTAGATTGTCATTTGAGACAATAATGAAAATCCCTTTGTATTGTTGCATGATAAATGTTATTGTTCCCAAGTGATTGTTGGAGATATCGGGTAGCTGGGAGTCTACTTCGAGTTGAGTAAATCGGTAATCTCCAACGTTTGTGGTGCATGAGATTCCCGAAAACAAATGCAGTTTGGTAGTGTTGGAGAGAGGGATGATATATTATGAATATCAGATGGTACCCAAATGAATGGTAATTGTGGATACCATTAAATTTTATTAACTCATAATTTTAATATATTCAAATTGAGAATATTTAATGTGTATTTAAACAGAAATGTATATGTAATAAATTTTTCCAAGACTTTTAGAGCTCGTTTTTGAGAGAATTTTATAATGTTGCTAAATGGAAGTGAAATCAGTTTTGATAATTTTGTTTAGGGTTCAGTGGCACCTCAGTTATTGATTTCGTTTTATTAATGTGTATTTGTTCCTTGTTCATTAGAACAAGTGTGAAGTTGATTCAGTTTGTTTTGTGTTTTGTAGCGCCAAATTTTGATAATTAAAAAGTTTTGTAGTAGGATTTGAATTTCATTTCAGTGAAGTGTTATCCTAAGCTTGATCCTATATTGTGTGAATCACTCAGTGGGAGGACGTTCTATGCCCCCAAAGAGATAAGACTGAGCAGCTGGACAGTGATTTGCATATTTCTTGTACAAAAGGGCACAATAGAAAGAAGGAATTCGAATTCCGTATCATATCTTCACGTCTGTTGCCAACAGGCTAAAGGAAAAAGCATCTTTAAGCTGATATCTCAGCCTCATTCATGACTGTGATTACGTGGACGCTACTCAGGTATGAGGGGAGCTGGGCAATAGCGTGCAGTGCCTGTGGAGGTTGTGGAAGGTTCAACTAATAGGTTTAGTACTGTTGCATTGGCTCAGTGATGAAAGCAATGTCAAACTACCTCACTCCTCATCTTGCCTAGTTCGCCTCATTATAGTGAGTGCTGTCTTTGGTTTCTACTCACATAACATATATGGTGGTGCATTTTGAGGATTCTACCAACCTCCGGACTGTCTACTTAACAAACAGACCAACATGCCTTATTTTAAATTAAAGTTTTCTCAAATAAATTACTAGAACCATAAAACGATATGATGATAATAATTATAATAATACGACTTCAAAGAAGTTTTCATCATCCTAGTTGTTGTCCCAGTGAATGGTTTAGTTACAAAGGACTAGGAAAATGCAAAGGAGAGCCTTGGCTTAAAGAGAAACTTTATGAGTTGGTGAGTTCCAAAAGTTAACATGTCCAGGAATTTGAAATTCGAGATAATGACAAAAACACCCAGAAGGTTTCTTTATCAAGTTATGTTTTTTAAATAATTCCTAAAATTGGTATATTAATTAGGAATTCTATGTAAAAGTATCAGGAATCTGTAGAATATTACTACATAAAATCAGAGAAAATACTATGGACATGTTACGTAGTGGAATATATTACTGGAAATGTTAAGTTTTGGAATAGATTGATGTGGATATGTTGACTTATGCAATCAAGTGTTTACTCGTAACTTAAATTCTTATGGGTTTTTACCTGCAAACATTTATTTTGCACACTCTTTGGAAACACATGGTTAATAATACTCCAACTGAATGCTTAGGTATAAATTTAGCTTGACATTTTTACTACATAATTATTCTATGTTGGTACCGTAGTATTTTAACATAACATAAGAATCAGACTTCGTGGGGTTTAATTCCTTCAGATGATATGCTACGTACGTTTTTATAATTAATTATTTAATAAAACTTCTAAACACGCATACCCCTCTAACATTTTTCATTTAAATTTAGGAAGATGGACACGTTAATTTTTGGAAATGACTGCAATATCACTTTGCCCTCATAAACTCACTGTGTCAAAGATACAAAAACTGGCATTATCTCAATTTCGTATTGTTGTGGACATATTGAATTTTGGAACTCATCAACTCATATGTGGTTAGGGCAAAAGGCTGCCCTCCTTGGTACTGTAAGGATAGGCGTAAATTTTCGAGTCCTCAGCGACTTCATCTGAACATCCTGAGGTCCAGTGCTATCATCAGTGTCTTTGGCTCGCAAGAGGTCTGATGGTGAAGGTTTTGGTATTTCCCTCTAGGACCTGAATCGAGCCCCGTTCATACCAATTCTTCAACGTGCACACTTGGAATACTCAGAGCTGTTCCTTCACTTGAGATTTAACACGGGTTACATTTCCTCCTCCAAGCCCTCCTCACTTCGTTTACTCGTTTCTTTCGCTCGCACGACAAACTGAGAAAGTTTTAGCTTCGAACACACTTCACGCCTCACTGGGCCTGCTCCTCTTTGTCTTACTCGTTCTGTTTTTTTTTTCATCTTATCCTCCACGCTAAAACTTTCATACAGAAACAAGATACAGTTTCTTGGCAACATTCGCTAGTTGAAATTTCAATGCTAATTTCATTACGCACAGAAGCATAAAACTAAGGGGTAATTATTTGTGAATCGTATCACATTTCCAGTTCACACTCAGATACATTTAATGTTGTTAAGAAGCTGCTACGACCCCACTCTCCTGAGAAAACCTCGCGGTGGATATTTCAGCTTCTTGCAATGGATTATGAACGGCTCTGTTTGCTTTAGATGATAATAATAATAATAATAATAATATGGTATGGCCTCGGGTGCCAGGTGCAAGCTTTGTTAATTGACACCCAGAGGGCAGCTTGCATGTCGTATTTAAGCTCCTTGACGCTATACCGCTTTCTAGTAGAGAAATGAGGAACTTTGTGTTGGCGGAAAATCCGGAGATTAATTTTGCCATTATGAACACGGCCTACTGAATTCAAATGGGCTCTTTAACATGCCAACAACGTATGACATGAATATCGTGATTTTTGTCGCCTTTCAAAAATCACTTACCATGGCCAGGAGCGAACCTGCAATCTTGGGGTTGGCAGACCGACACGATAACCACTCTCCCACCGTGGCAAGCTGTAGATGATACGACGGGCGTACTATATTCTTTTACAGTTTTTTTTTCGCCAAAATTAAATACATTACACATCAGTTGTTACGTCCACCTTCTCAACATAATCTCCTGGTGACTTGATGCACTTGTGCCATCGATGTGTCAGTCTCTCCAGGCCTCCCTGAAACCATTCTTCCGGAGGGCTGCGTACCCAGGCCTTGGCAGCTGTGTCCAGTCCTTAAAACCCCCAAAACGGTGCCCATGCAATGGAAGCATAGAGGCAGTCCACCGCCAAAGAAATGTTGAACAGGGCCATCAGTGGGCAAGTGAATGACGACAGTGTTCTGGGACACAAAGGGCATCATCCTCAATGATTGGCTGGAATTGGGGGCCACCTCTTAAGCGCTTACGCCGAGCCATTCAAAGTAAGCGGCCAGGAAAATGGGCTAAAAGTGTGCTTCTGCAACATGACAATGTCCGTCCCCACACTAGCCGAGAGACCACCGCTGCCATTGATCAAATGTGATTCACGGTGCTGCCAAATCCACCTTACTCTCCCGACTTTGCACCAAGTGATCATCACTTGTTCGGAAACATGATGAAACCTCTGGACACAGCTGTTAAGGCATGGGTACGTAGCACTCTGATGGAATGGTTTCAGGAAGGTCTGGAGAGACTGACACACCGATGGTAAAAGTGCATCAAGTTACCAGGAGATTATGTTGAGAAGGTGGACGTAACAACTCATGTGTAATGTACTTCATTTGGGTAGAAAGAAATAAAGTGTAAAACAATGAGTACGCCCCTGGTACATACATTATCATTTGAGACTGTCTTGCCTTCCAGGGTCCAGTCTAGCCTGCAAGCCTTTGTTTGCAAATAAGTCACCTAATTGATTCCCTATTAGCAGTTAGCATTGGGGCTTCCTCTGCCTCTACACCTCTCACTTTGAAGTCATCCAACACTGGATGTGTACCTTTGCTTCTCTTACCTTCTACAGCCGAACTCATTAACCTCAAAGTAATCTCTCCTTCCCCGATCTCTTCACATGACCCCACCATCTAAGTCGGCTCATACAAACAGCTTCTTCTACAGCTCGAGTCCCAGCTCTGTGAACCTGAGAGGAATGTAGATCACGGACGATGAGGAGAGAAGTGCGGGGTTCCCAGTCCATGCGTAGTGACAGAACTATAAGGTGCGTTCGAAAAGTAACGAGCCGGAGGCTGGAATGCGCTAACCGGTGCCGACATCGGCTAATCGTGGCGTGTGTAACGAGGTGTGGTTCCAACCAGAGCGTGGAAGGTCACAGCCCGTCGCTAGAGGGCACGCGTGCACGTCACGTGACGATACAAAGCGAGCAACAGCATGCATCAATCGTCCAACCAAGACCAAGACAGTAGGCCATTCGACATGCTTCCTGGTGTGGTTGAAGACTGTGGGGCTCCCATTGGGCACACACTTTCTGCAAGTGCAGTCGTTCCTTCTTGATGGTGTGTACACTTCCGACGCTCAATCCGACCACGGCGGCTATGACGTTCACTGTCACTCGGCGGTCCTGGGTAATGAGTGCATCAACCAGCTGGACGTTGTCATCGGTAAAGCAGGGGGTGCCTCAAACCGGGCATCATCGGCTAAAGACACCCGTCCTTCCCTGAAGCGCTTGTGCCACGCCTTGACTCTTGCAAGGGACTTGCTGTGTTCGCCGTACACTTGTGACATTGGGCGATGAATGTCCGTTCCCCCTACTCCTTTTGCTGTTAGGAACTGAAAAACACCTCTTTGCTCTTCGTGTGACGCCTCCATGTCACTGTTTGGAATGCGACTGGCAGCGTTGGACGATTGATGCATGCTGCTGCTCGCTTTGTATCGTCACGTGACGTGCACGCGTGCCCTCTAGCGACGGACTATGACCTTCCACGCTCTGGTCGGAACCACACCTCGTTACACATGCCACGATTAGCCGATGTCAACACCGGTTTGCGCATTACAGCCTCCGGCTCGTTACTTTTCGAACGCACCTTATAAATACATTGGTCGGTGACTCACTCTCTCATTCGCAAAATCACAATGTTAGCAGTATTGGAATAGACAGGAATTTCAGATAACACGGCGGGCTGTTGACAGGTCCTTCTCTTCTCGTCTTCCACGTCATCTCACCCCTCAAGTTCACAGAGCTTGGACTCGAGCAGTAGCGTGTTCATTTCACATTTAGCTTTTATCTCTTCATTATAAGTTCCTTACTACCATTGATCCCATCTGTTTTTCCCAGCAATCATTCGTACTACTCTCTATCAGTTGCCTCTAGCATATCAATCAGATATCCTGAATCTACCCAACTCTCACTTCCATTCAGCAAGGTCGGTCTAAATACTGACAAGGGAAGTATCAGGTAAGACAATGTGCGGAAAATCAGCCTCCATATTAAACTGCAAGGCTCCAAAATCATGTGGCGAATCTCCCATATTAATCAATGGGAGGTAGCGAGTACCGTACATGTTGGAATGGACAGCCCTTACCGCGCAAGCACTCAAGGCCGGTGGGAAGCAGTCGCACGCTCCAGTCAGTATATATACCCCGCCTCGCTACGACTCGTAGTACAACAGGGATGTCCAGCTCCTCCAGCCGTCATGCCTGCGTACCAGAATGTCAGGTACGATATCGGAGCCTTGCAGTTCAATCTGGCGGCTGATATTCCGCACGTTGTCCTCTTATAATACAACGATTGTGTTCACAAAGTTTCAAGATAGGTTTCGACCTGTCTTACCTGACACTTCCCTTGTAAGCGATGTAGGGAGAGTTTGATCGCTACTTAGTATTGACATTTCAACCTTGATTTATTATACATATTTATAGCCTCTTTATGAGAGTTAATTTTGTCCTCAGTCATGTTCGCCTGTCTTTTCCCCACACGTATTTTATTCCATGGATACTACTGATATCGCGTCAGGAGATGGCAGTCCAACACGCTGGGACGGGGTGCGGGGGTCTTGCAGTACGCATGCGCGGCCCTCATATTCCAAACTTAAATATATCGGCTTCGCGCATGCCAATCGCTGTTATTGCAGCACACGACACGCAGCCAGTGAAAGAAGGAATGTGCTGAGTGAGTGAAACAAGTAGTGACTAACTTAATGTTTTTGGAATGCGCGATACGCAGTGAGCGGGAAGACATCTGCAGTTCAAACCTAACTGCCAACTCCTGGCGCGATATCAGTACTTAATGTCTGTAGTTATTTAAGGTACACAGGTGTTGGGTTATGGAAACCTTCTTGATGCCGATGATTAGGTAAGTCTTTCTTCTTCTCTTCTTCCTCCTCTTCTTGGTGTGCCATCTTCTAACAAATGTAATTTGATACTTAGAACCTTCCACATGGAAAAGTTCACCCGTGGTCGTCTGGTACCAGTCTTTGCGGTACTTAAACCAGTCCCCCAGCGGCTCACAAATTGTGGGACGTGGGTTGGTGACTACGGGAACCCAACGGAGTCCGGCATTGCTCCCATTTACTTGTGCTGGGCTCCTCACTGTCACCTTACCTATCGACCTCCCTTGGTCAACTATTGTTCTCTTCCGACGCCGACGATATTAGGGTATACCAGGCCTAGGGAGTCTTTTACTTTTCCGCCTTAATTGCCCTTTCTCTCATCTATCCTGATCCCTCATTCTTTGAGGGGTCAGAACTCCTGATTCCCTTTTCCTAATATTTCCTGCCTTCTGCTCAAGGCCCTAAATGTGGCGGGGTGTGTAGCTCCCCCACTTCTGGTTCACCCTTGATAGTGCTTCACCCACAAGGGCTCATGGCTGGTGAGTTCGGAATTTGGCGACCCTAAGCGATTCCTGCTCCACCATTGGTATCCTTACCTTGACGCGGTGGTGGAGCTTGCGTGGTCAAATGATCCTGAGAGCTATGCCGGCGGTAGCTTAGCTACTGGTAGGGTCTCCCAAGCCGGACAGGTCGAAGGTGATGATCCAGACTAAACGGGATACTCTGGCCCTCCAGGTTGGGGGTTGGACGAGGGGCTAACAACCCCACACCATAAAAAGAACCTGTTACGAAACAAGGACAATTGCCTCGGAAGGACGGATTTAACAGAAGACAACCTCGGCTTGGATTACGGAAAAGAGATTTGTATATTGCGACGTGGAATGTAAGAACGATGTTGAGACCAGGAAAGATGAATGAAATAGGAGAAGAGATAACTAAATTTAATTTAGACATTGTAGCGTTACAAGAGGTAAGATGGCAAGGACAAGGAAGGATAGATAAAAGGGAATATTCACTATTGTATAGTGGTCCAAATAGCAGAACAGGACAACATGGTACAGGATTTATGGTATCCAAGTCAGTAAGGAATAGTATTATGGAATATGAAGCCATAAATGAAAGATTTTGTAAATTGCGCATCAAAGGAAGATTCAGGAACATATCCATATCGTCAGTGTATGCACCAACTGAAGAGAAAGATGAGGATGAGAAGGAAGAGTTCTATGAACAATTGGAACAGATATGCGGTGAGATACAGAGATACGATACATTGATAATAATGGGTGACTTTAACGCAAATATTGGGAAGGATCTATTGATGAGATGTGCAGGGGAACATACACTACATGATGTTAGTAACCAGAATGGCACACTACTTGGGCATTTTGCCATCAGGAACAATATGGTGATCAAAAGCACATGTTTCCCACATAAACGAATACATCTAGGTACTTGGAAGGCTCCTGATTCTACAACCGTGAATCAAATAGACCATGTGTTAATCAATGCAAGATACTCTTCGTCAATTATAGATGTGCGGAGTTGTAGAGCACCAAATTGTGATTCAGATCACTATCTAGTCAAAGCAGTACTTAGAGAAAAGCTGGCTAAAACGAAAACAGAATCTGAAAACTGGAAGAACAGTATAAACGTTGAAAGACTAGGAGATGAAAGAATTAAGGAGGAATATCAGAGAGAAATACAAAAGAAATTAGAAGAAGAAAAAGAGAGAGATGATCTCAATGAAGAGTGTAAGAAAATAGAGGAAGTAGTTAAACTGGCTGCAGAAGAAATAATCGGAAAGAGGAAGCAAACCCGGAATGAGTGGTTTGATCAAGAGTGTAGGGAAGCAATAGAAGAGAAGAATAGAGCAAGAGAAAAGATGATTTTGAGAGAAACAAGAAGCAACTGTGAACATTATAGGCAACTGAGATTGAATGCCAACAAAGTATGTAGAAGAAAGAAAAAGGAACACATAAAGAAACAATTTATAGAAACAGAAGAATTAAACCAGGGAAATGAAGTAAGAAAATTCTATGCGGCAATTGGTAAAATGGGGAAAGGTTTCCAACCTAGGGAAAGAATATGCAAGGATAGACAAGGGATGATACTGAATGATGAGAACAAAGTGTTAGATAGATGGTCTAAACACTTTAAGGAACTTCTAAGGGAAAGTGTAGAGCCAGAAATTGAACAACATATGCAACAAAACGAGAGACAAGAAGTAATTAGATCAGAATCAGAGAATGAGAATGCAAGTATTACGAGTCCTACAGAATCAGAGAATGAGAATGCAAGTATTATGAGTCCTACAAAATTTGAAGTGGCAAATGTAATGAAGAAAATGAAAAACAACAAATCACCAGGGGAAGACAGTATAGTAGCAGAAATGATAAAATATGGAGGGGCGGCATTGGAAGATAGAATACATAAACTATTGGAAAGAATATGGGAAGAAGAGAACATGCCAGATGGATGGAGGGGAGGAATAATATGTCCTATATTTAAGAAAGGAGATAAACTAGCATGTGAGAATTACAGAGAAATTACTCTATTGAATGTTATTTACAAGATTCTATCAGGTACCCTGAAAGAAAGAATGGAGATATTTTCAGAAGAAATCCTGAGTGAATATCAGTGTGGTTTTAGACCCAACCGGAGTACAACGGATCAAATCTTTGTAATTATGCAGATGATGGAAAAGTTTTATGAACATGATATTGACCTCCACATGCTCTTTATAGATTTTAAACAAGCTTTCGATAGTTTATGTAGAGAAAGACTATATGAATTACTAGGAGAAATGAGGATACCTGGAAAGATAATCCGGCTGATAAGGATGACTCTAGATAACACATGGGCACGAGTGAAAAATGGAAATAAGCTGAGTAAACCCTTTACAATTAATATGGGTGTAAAACAAGGAGATGGATTGTCTGCAGTACTCTTTAACCTTGCACTACATAAAGCAATCAGTAAAGTGGACCAGGGAGACACTATTTTTAACAAATCATGTCAGATCTGTGCTTATGCAGATGATGTAGTGATCATAGCAAGAGAGAAGCGTACACTGAAAAGAGTATATTAAGAATTAGAGAAAGAGGCTACAAATATTGGGTTATTGGTGAATGAGAGTAAAACTAAGAGTATGGTAATGTCCACATCTAACACAAGAAGAGCCCCGCAGGATATTACAATAGGCGATAAGACATTTGAGGGTGTGACACAATTTAAGTATCTAGGAGTACTTATTAACAAGCAGTGTGATATGACAAACTATATTAAAGATCGATTACAGGCTGGAAACAGAGCATTCTATGCAAACATCAAGATGCTCAGGAATCAACTTATATCGCGAACAACCAAAATGAAGATATATAAGACAATGATAAGACCAGTAGTGACCTATGGCTCTGAAGCTTGGACATTAACTATGGATGATGAGACTACTGTGAAGTGTTTTGAAAGGAAAATACTGCGAAGAATATATGGCCCTGTTAGAGAGGAAGATGGATGGAGAATACGATATAACCATGAACTAAACGAATCGATTGGAAAACAAGATATCGTAAAGTTTATAAAGGCACAGAGAATCCAATGGTTGGGACATAGAGCGGATGCCGGAGAGCCAGGTGCCCAAGAGAATGTTGAAAGGGAGGCTATTCTCCAGGAGGAGGAAAGGACGTCCTAAGAAGAGATGGTTGGATGGTGTGACTGCAGACCTCGTCGCAATGGGAGTGAGAGGATGGAGGAGCAAGGCGATGGATAGACCAACATGGAGAGCAGTTGTCCAAGAGGCCAAACCCACCCCGGGTTGTAGCGCCATGGAGTAAGTAAGTAAGGGATTCCTGAGCTGGGTCCGGATTTCCCCCTTTTTCCATTGCCCTTGGGGAATACCTTCTCCTCTTTCATCTCTGCCTTTCAAGGCTCTCCTTCCTACTAAATCCGTCGATTCTCATTCTTCGAGGATTGAATACAAATTGAATAATATTTGATAAACTTACTTCAGGTTAAATCAAGGTATCAATTATGGAAAGATTTGTCTTATGTTTGAATATTATTGTAATATTATTAAATTTGCACTCGTTCAATGTCATTTTAAATTATGTTTTATAGTTCTTCGTAATTATTTCAGTCTGTAAATTTCCCCTTGGTCCCTTTTATTATGGTTTTTGTTTTTCCTTTGCTTCTTTTTATGTTATGCATTGAGTTAACCTCATTGCTATATGAAGGTCTTCCTTCCACGTTCGTTTCGTTTGCATGCTGGCATTTGATTTGCCTTATGGACCTGTTAAGCATAAGGCTTCATTGGTTGTGTACATATGGTGAAGTATTGTGGTCCCATTTTTGCCAATTCAAGCTTTGACTTGTGTTTTGGAGCGGATATATGAATGAACTGTCCACTGGTTCTCTACGTATATCTTCGCTTGTGTTTGATGGCTGAATATCATTCCGTCTCATATTTTTAGCCTATTTTCAATTTTGAAAAAAAAAAAATAGAATTATGAGATCACCTTTTGTCCGTGTGTGTGTGTGTGTGTGTGTGTGTGTGTGTGTGAGGTGTGTGTGTGTGTCCCCCTAATAACTTCTAAACGGCTGGAGCGATTTCAATGAAACTCGGTAAGATCATAGCCCCATTCTGGCCGACCTCGATCGTTTCCTTCAAATTTTATTGTCTCTCACCAATCCAACATGTCGACTGTGCGAATTAATTCACCAGCATTCAGTATCTCCGAAACTATTACAGATATCACCCTGAAATTTAGTACGGTGATAAAGGACTTTACTAGACGTTCACCTAAGAAACCTTCAAAAACCTGGTATCTACAAAACCAACATGGCTGCCAAGCGAAGTTGAGACATTTAAATAGACTTTTCTCGTGATTTAAGCGTCTGAGCGCAGTGAAATGTGGTACAGTAAATGATTATACATATTGTAATGCACTGGTATCAAATTTAGTTCAATTGTTTTCATAACCTCAAGATGGCGTCTGTGCGAAATTTTAAAATTAAGTTATTATTTCTTGTGTCGTTATCATGCGATCGAAGTGGAAGTTTGAATAGTGAAGCTACGCAATAATGTTTCTTTAATGGTACATAACTCTACGGCCTATACATATAACAATCCAAAATAGCGAGCATCCGAAGTATGTTGACGTTTCTCAATATCTACGAATCTTTTACAGCAGTCAAACTGATATTTTTTATGTTCGTAGAGGCTATGAACATAAGTTCACCTATAGGACTTTCAGTAACCAGGTGAGCACACATCCAACATGGCGGCGACGCAAAGTATAAATATTTAAATGGATGTTTCCCGCGATTTAACCATCCGAGTTCAGTGAAACTTTCCAAGTTAAATGCTTATACAAATGTTAATCCACTGGCATCTAATTTATTTCAATTGTTTTCATAACCACAAGATGGCAGCTGTGCGAAATTTAACAAGTAGTTCCGTGAAGAACTATACAGCCTATTTTCATATATTTTGCTCATGTTAATTGCCTCTATCAACACATAAAATTTCAGTTTAATTGCTGTAACAGATTCGTAGATATTGAGAACCGTCTAAATATTTCAGATGGTCGCCAGGTTGGATTTTTATTTTTGTACTATTACATTAAGATTATTGTGTACGTGTGGTATTCAAACTTCAATCGCATGATTAGAACACAAGAAGTAAAAACGAGATTTTTAAATTACGCACAGCAGCCATCTTGTGATTATGCTAACAATTGCAATAAATTAGATGCCAGTGGATCAACATTTGTATAAGCATTTAATGTGCAACGTTTAACGGCATTCGGATAGTTAATTCGCGAGAAATGTCCATTTAGATATTCATATTTCGCGTCGCCGCCATGTTGGATTTGTGCTCACCAGGTTACTGAAAGTCCTATAGGTGAACATATGTTCATAATCTCTATGAACATAAAAAATCAGTTTGGTTGCTGTAAAAGATTCATAGATATTGAGAACCGTCTAAATATTTCGGAAGCTCGCCATTTAGGATTGTTATATGTATAGGCCATAGAGTTATGTACCATTCAAGGACAATTATTGCCTAGCTTCATTATTCAAACTTTCACTTCGATCGCATGATTACGACACAATAAATAAACAAGATGTTCAGTAAAGAACACATAGCCTACTTTCTCCTAAATGCATGGGTATTGTTATAACTCTTTGTCCTTTTCAAGGAGTATGATTGAATGTTGGTTGTAGTAGCTTGTTGAAATACAACGTGCTATAGGGATATTAAACATGAATATGAGGTGCCCTTTGCTAGTGCTACCTCTGTACCAAATTTCGTTCAATTCGGTTTCGCCGTGTTTGAAGTGATAGGGGGAATCGATTTGCACACATACTTGGCCACCATCTGCAAACTATTGGGCTGATGTTCGTGCAGTTTGGTCAGAATATGTTTCCCACATAAAGATATGGTGTTGCAAAATTTGGTAGAGACTAGATTATTAGGTTGGTCGTAATTACATTTTAGCTTTTAACATTTGGGTGGCCGCGATTACGTTTCCGTCAAGATAGCGGTGATATAAAACATGACACTGAGGTGCCTCTTGCTAGTGCTACCTCTGTACCAAATTTCGTTCATTCGGTTCCACCGTGTTCGAATTAATAGGGGGAATCAATTTTGACATAAAGATGGCCGCCATCCGCAAACTATTAGGCTAATTACCTATTAGATTGGTCAAAGGATGCTCCCTCCATAAAGGTATGTTGTTGCAAAGTTTGGTAGAGATCGAATGGTTATGTTAGTCGTAATTTGATTTAAGCTTTAAACATTTGTGTGGCCGCTATTACGTTTCTGTCAATATGGCGGCGATATTAATCATGACACTGAGGTGCACTTTGCTAGTGCTATCTCTGTACCAAATTTCGTTCCATTCTGTTTCACCGTGTTTGAATTAATAGGGGGAATCGATTCTGACACAAAGATGGCCGCCATCCGCAAACTATTAGGCGAATGACCTATTAGATTGGTCAAAGGATGCTCCCTCCATAAAGGTATGTTGTTGCAAAGTTTGGTAGAGATCGGATGGTTATGTTAGTCGTAATTTAACTTAAGCTTTGAACATTTGTGTGGCCGCCATTACGTTTCTGTCAATATGGCGGCGATATAAAACATGACACTGAGATGGCCTTTGCTAGTGCTACCTCTGTACCAAATTTCGTTCCATTCGGTTTCACCGTGTTTGAATTAATAGGGGGAATTGATTTTCACACAAAGATGGCCGCCATTCGCAAACTATTAGGCTAATGACCTATTCATTTGGTCAAAGGATGCTTCCTCTATAAGGGTATGTTGTTGCAAAATTTGGTAGAGATCGGATGATTAGGTTAATCGTAATTTGATTTAAGCTTTGAACATTTGTGTGGCCGCCATTACGTTTCCGTCAAGATGGCGGCGATATAAAACATGACACTGAGGTGCCTTTTGTTAGTACTACCTCTGTACCAATTTTCGTTCCATTCGGTTGCACCGTGTTCGAATTAATAGGGGGAATCGATGTTCACACAAAGATGGCCGCCATCCGCAAACTATTACTCTGATGACCTATTAGTTTGGTCAAAGGATGCTTCCCCCATAAAGGTATGTTGGTGCAAAATTTGGTAGAGATCGGATGATTAGGTTAGTCGTAATTTGATTTAAGCTTTCAACATTTGTGAGGCCGCCATTTCGTTTCCGTCAAGATTGCGGCGATATAAAACATGACACTGAGGTGTCCTTTGCTAGTGCTACCTTTGTACCAAATTTCGTTCAATTCGCATTCACCGTGTTCGAATTGATAGGGGGGGACAGACATTCAGAATACACACACTCACACACACACAGACACACACACACACAGACACACACACAGACTCACACACACACATACACACACACAGACAGACACACTTTTTTCGCCCTGTGTTGATCTCATAAGTCTACTTTCATTTTTTGCAAAAATCGAAAGTAGGCTAAAAATAATTTTAAAATTTCGCACAGCCGCCATCTTGAGGTTATGTAAACAATTGAATTAAATTAGATGGCAGTGCATTACAATCTGCAAAATCATTTACTGTACCACATTTCACTGCGCTCAGAGAGTTAAATCACGAGAAAAGTATACTAAAATATTTCAAATTCGCTTGGTCGCCATGTTCGTTTTGTACTTTACAGGTTTATGAAATATACATAGGTAAACTTGTATCAGTACCCTTTATCACCGTACAAAATTGCAGGGTGATATCTGTAATAGTTTCGGAGATATTGAATGTCAGTGAAATATTTTGCACAGTCGCCATTTTGAGGTTATGTAAACAATTGAACTAAATTAGACTCCAGTGCATTAATATGTGTATAAAAATTTCCTGTACCAAGTTTCATTACGTTTAGATAGTTAAATCGGGAGAAAAGTCTATTTAAATGTCTCAACTTCGCTTGACCGCCATGTTGGTTTCGTAGTCATCAGGTTTTTGAAAGTCTCATAAGTGAACTTCTAGTAGTGCCCTTTATCACCGTACACAATTTCAGGCCGATATCGGTAATAGTTTCGGAGATATTGAATGCTAGTGAAATATTTCGCACAGCCGCCATGTTGGATTGGTGAGACGTAACAAAATTTGAAGGGCACGGTCGAGGTCGCCGGGAATATTGCTATGAACTTACCAAGTTTCATTGAAATCGCTCCAACCGTTTAGATTTTATTAGGGGGGACACACACACACCTCACACACACACACCTCACACACACACCTCACACACACACACACTCACACACACACACGCACGCACACACACACGGAAAAAAGGTGATCTCTTAAGCCTATTTTTTCAAAATTGAAAATAGGCTAAAAATCACGTTATTACTTCTTGTGTCCTAATCATGCGTTTGAAGTTTGAATACTACACGTACACAATAATCTTCATTTAATAGTAAATAAATAAAAATCCAACCTGGCGACCATCTAAAATATTTAGATGGTTGCCAATATCTACGAATCTATCTCACAATCAAACTGATTTTTTTATGTTGATAGAGGCAATTAACAGTAGTATATATGAAAATAGGCTGTATAGTTCTTCACGGAACTACTTGTTTAGTTTTTGCTCTATGCTTTAAAATATTTTTCTGTGACCTACTTATATGGTGCACCATATTAAGTCTAATAGCCATTTGTTTGATGAGTGCTACGCTATTTTATAATTTTATAATCTTGGCTGATGAAGGGGATAAGAGCAATTAATCCCTGAAACATGTTTTAGGAGCAAATCTAATTATATTTCCTTTCGTTTATGTATTGACTAAGGCGGATGTATAATTGTTGTTAATAACTATTTTGTACGTCAATACGGAACCATCATGGAAACTAATTTCAATAATAGAATACTCTACTTGGAAATGTAACCAAAAATTAGTTTTGAATGACAAATTAAATATAAGAAACATCCTATTGACAATATTACATTAATGGTGGTTCATCCTCGGTATTCATGTGTTTTCTTTATATGAATGAATAGTCATTCCATTCAGACTGGTGTTTCTTGTTGAATAGTGTTTTTTGTGATTCATGACGTTTGAAGAATCACAAGAAATATCCTATCAATAAATCACACAATACTTTATACACTGTTTGCTTTTATATATTAAATAAAAGCCCTATGTATTGACTATACGTTTGCAAGCTCTCATACTTCTATGTCACATATTAGTGAAGCTATGATTTAATTCTTAGTTGTGTGCACAAACTCCCACTCGGGGTATAAGAGCCCCCTTTTAAGCTGTGTGTCCCCTTTAGTGTGCGAGTGATCTACAGGGTCTTTCATATCAAGTAAGAACGCCGAGCGGCGGTTTTTGTTACTCGTTGCTGCAGTGGCCTTGGTCGAGCTTGTGGTGCGCCACGGCCCCCTGCTGTAGTATTGAAAGCGCGTGCATAGTGCATACTTGACCTTGTAATAAGCGTGCAGGTGTTCAGTCACCAGTCTGAACCTCAGATGCTAACATGGTGAGAGAGTTATCATTACAACATCGAATTGTTGTATCTAACACTTATTTTAAGTACGAATCGGGTCGGTAGGTATTTGATGCATTTGTTCAGCAATTTCCTGATAAGTGCCATCTTCACTAGCACAGATTCACGTGATTGTAAATACGTTTGTCACTACTGACTCAGTGCTCAATAAAATACATAAAATAAAAGATCAGAAACATTACAGTGGCAGAACTCACTCGCGTCAGCCAGAATGTGGTTGTCAGATACAATTCCTCTATAACCCAGGAAGGACGACACTTCCAGCATCTTTTCTAAGGTAATATATCATATAGGATTGTACACACGCTTATAGAAGGGGGCCACGGCACGCCACAAGCTCGGCCAAGGCCACCACTTGCCGTTCTTACTTTAAATGAAGGACCCTGTAGATCTATATGGTTACCAAGGATACAAGGATTTCAAAATGTGCCATTACCTTGAATTACATCAATCGTTGTCTTATAATAATAATATTAATACAACTAATTATTATTTTGTCCTCTCCATGAGCATAAAAAAGCGGCATATCAAAAGTTAAACCGCTTGGTGCCGGAGTGAAATAAGAATGGCACTATCAGTAGACCCACACAATCAGGTGTTATGCCCGCGCGTGTAAATTTCAATAACACATGACGCCCGAGGAGAGCCGCTGTGAAATAATGACTAATACAACAACCATTACATGGCAGCCCAAGGGAAATGTGTAGAACCGGGAAACGTGTGATTTTTTGCCTACTATCGATTTTTGAAAAAAAAAATGAAAGCTGACTTATGAGATCAACACAGGGCCAAAACAGTGTGTGTCTACCTGTGTGTGTGTGTGTGTGTGTGTGTACTCTGTATGACTGCCCCCTCCCCCCTCTCCCCCCCCCCCCCGCCAATTTAAACACGGTGAAACTGAATTGAACGAAATTCGTACAGAGGTAGCCCTAGCAAAGACACCTCAGTGTCATGTTTTATATCACCGCCATCTTGATGGACACGTAACGGCGGCCACCCAAATGTTCAAAGCTTAAATCAAATTACGACTAACCTAATCATCGGATCTCTACCAAATTTAGTAACAGCATACCTTCATGTGGGATGCTTCTTTTGACCAAACTACAAGGACATCAGCCCAATAGTTTGCAGATGGCGGCCATGTATGTGTGCAAATAGTTTCCCCTATCAATTCAAATACAACGAAACCAAATCGAACCTCCTTTGGCACAGAGGTAGCAAGCACTAGCAAGGGACAACTGTGTCATGTTGTATATCGCCGCCATCATAACAAAAAATAAATGACGCCTACCCAAATGTTCTGAGGTTAAATCAAATTTCGACTAACATAATCATCCGATCTCTACCAAATTTTTCAACAATATATCTCGATGTGCGAAGCGTCTATTGCCCAAACTACATGCTCATCAGCCAAATATGTTTAGGATGGCGGAAGTATGAATCATGCAAGTAGTATAGCCTAACCGTATCTTACGATTCAACAAGTCCAGGTCTCAACAATTCAGCTTATCGTACATAGGGAGGTTTAAACTGTCCTCAAGGACGTGACCGGTAGGATATTAGCATGTTATAATAGAATATTTAACCGTAGAAGTGACTAACAGGTCAGGCTTACCGTGCCATATCGTAGTGGGACCGTGCCATCCCGTTGAGAAAATGGCTGCTATGTTTCCATATATTTCCGTAACATGGTAAGTGTATATCTTTTTAAGAATGCACTGAACAAAATAATACATATTTAGTATCAAATGGTTTCTAGAACGGCAGGAAACGCTAATGAACTCGTTGATTTCAACAAAAAATATGATACAGTTCACTAAACCACTTGTTAACCAAGTATTATCGTAGTGCATCCGTGGCGTAATGGTATCGACCTAGGCTCGTAGTCTAAAGCATGGCCATCCAGAGAGCGCTCTAAGCCAGTGCTCCGCGTGCTTTGTTGGAAGGTTGGAAGCTAGTTTCAGAAGTGGTGGAAGGAATTTGGCTGGCATAGCGAACTGAAGTATGCAGCCGATCCATCAGTTGCTAGTCTAGTCCATTGCGCTTTGTTGACAGAGTGTTAGTTAATCAGTTTCGCAGTGGTCATGACTGAACTGCATACAAAAAATGAGTGGTGAAGCAGCAGTCTTTAAAGCTTCTGTACAGCTTATAAAGGGCATGCCAAATGTTTTGTGTGCAACAGAGATGTAATGTGTTAAAAAGAACACAATTTGTTGTTGAATTTTCCTCTCTAATATGTTCACATTTCAGTTTGGAATAAGTGACAATATTCTTTACTTAACACTCTTGTTCTTTTCTTGCACATTCCATACATCGGCGTACCATTCGATTTGTATATGCGGTATATTTGTTATGGCAAAACAGCCCTATTAATATGTCAACAATCCCACAAGAGCTATCGGCCGCACGAATGTACGTACGTATCTAGTCAGCGCGGTCCGAACATCGTCCGTCTCCTCGCTGCCACAGTGAAGTGGTGGTAGGGGAAGTAGCGCTGGTCTGACTGCCCAGTGCTCCCCGAGTGCAATGACTGGATGGTCCTGGTCTAAAGGTTCGTGGATCAAATCCCTGCAGCTTCAAATTCTTTACTTCGTTTTGAAAATCCACAGCCTGCTTCCAGTCTCCGACCGGGTCAGGAATGGAATGAATGAAGCCCCCATCTAGCGGCGAGGATATGAACTGTGCCGGCTGCCGAGGCCTGACGCACTCCTCTGGGGCAATGATTAAATGAATGACAGATGAAATGAAATGATAGTGGAGAGTGTTGCTGGAATGAAATTTTGACAGGGAAAACCGGAGTACCCGGAGAAAAACCTGTCTGCCTCCGTTTTGTCCAGCACAGATCTCACATGGAGTGACCGGGATTTGAACCACGGATCCAGCGGTGAGAGGCCGGCGTGCTGCCGCCTAAGCCACGGAGTCTTTACTTCGTTTTATTGGTGTTTATTGATTTCTAACTACTCACACGTTATAATATTAACCTTTACACTGCTCCGCCCGAGATATCTCGCGTGCGGTAGAACGTCACGTCCTTGCTGCGCCCGAGATATCTCGTTGGCAACTTCAGCTGAATTTCTGAAGAGGAAGTAGGTACCGTTGGAGTTTCTTTCGGTTTTCAAACTTGAGCGGCTGCAGGCCCATAATGGACCATCAGTAAAATAGCAGACTGCATTTTAACGCTATCTACGGTAAAATATCCAAAATAGTGTACTCAGCTCAGTGCACAACCTAGGTTGGCAGTCTAGCGACTACTTTGGCCATTATGGACAACCCTATTTTTAAGTTAGCTAAACTGTCTAAAATGTCTGAGATTCCTAATTTTTGAAAGAGTGTTGCACAATTTTGTCAGAATTTTGCCCTTGTGAAACAGGAATAGCGAACTTTTCATAGGATATAATAATTTTGGCTCCAATGGACAACCCTTATTTTCTCAGTTCTTAATTTTTGTGGAGATAACTAAATATGAAATCTATTCCGTAATTATTTTGCCAGTTGAGATGAAATGTCTTATCTGCTTTGCTCAATTTTCATATATTTCATATTATTTTAGATAACATATTTTTAAAATGTATTCAGCTTGGAGGATTTTGATAGTCTCTCACAATATTAGCAGTGAAAAGGTTAAGCATATATAGTGTGAATTTGCAATCGAAACTATTATATATATGATCTCCGCAGTGGTTACGTCCAGCTGTGAGTGGTTGCGTCATCGGTTTAGTTGGTAGCACGGTGTCTTTGTCAGGGTGAATCCCACACGTGTGGGCTGTAGCCTGTCAGTTTGTATTGCAATTAGCGAGCGTATGTGTCATCAGCACTTCCAGCATCTGTTATGAATGGCTGTTGTGAGTACAAAGTATACTGTTTGCTTGTTATTAGGGAACACAGCGATGACAGAATGCATTCTGCACATAAGTCCAGCAGCATTGTGCGTCATAGGAGCTCATGTCACCACGGACAGTTAAACGATGACAGAGGCTACTTGAGCTGAGTCATATCCTACTCGTGCAACTGTACCTGTCAACGAAGCAAGCTGACGTGTGACACAAGTAAACAAGGAATAGTTCCCATATCGACCGCCGGCAATCATTTCGTGAAAGGCTAATATGATGCAAACGGCAGCCGTGCTGCCAACGTAACTGCTGTAGCTAGCCCTCGCAGGCGCTGCGGAGAACATTCCCGGACTCACTGTATTTCAACACTCGAATACAGCGATTAATATTCGTTGACCTTGATCCGCGGTAGAGTCTATTGTAGTTGTTGTTTTTGTTGTTGATTCTTTAGGGGTGTTGTGGCATCGTGGTATTATAACCCCGTTTACTTGGGTGTGTGTAGAAGTTGTCTGATAACCTGTGTCACTGTGATGTCTGTAGGCTTACTAGTGTGTGTGCTTTTAAACGAGGAAGGATTTGGGTAGGAAGCTGTTGTCGTTGTTGTTGTATCTTTTTAGATGCATGGACATCATGGTCATTTAGCTCCGTGTACTTGGATGAGTGTTGAATTTTGTCTGATAACCTGTGTTATTGCGATGGCTGTATAAGTGTGTGTATATATAATTCAGGTGAGGATTCAATCAATCAACGTTTAATATCCGTATAGCACGTTGTATTTCAACAAGCTACTGCAACCAACATTAAATTATACTCCTTGAAAAGGACAAAGAGTTATAACAATACCCATGCATTTAGGAGAAATTAGGCTATATGTTCTTTACTGAACATCTTGTTTCATTATTTCTTGTCTTTCTGTGAAGGAGGCCTCGGGGAAAATTTATTTCTTAGGCACGGTGTGTTGTTCTTGCTCGATGTTCATCGTGGAATAATATCCTACCTGCCAGATGTCACATGGTTACATACTTACTGTAGTTAAACCACCGGAAACCTGACTGTAGAGAGGTAACAATCAATAAAATGTTCTTATTTTACTTTTACATTTTCATCATATGAGACAAGTAGTTCCGTGAAGAACTAAATAGCCTATTTTCATAAATCCCATTGGCCTTTTCCATTAAAATTCTTCGGTCTATTAAAAGGATTTTCCATTTGATAGACTAATATATAGCAGTTTCGGTGGCGTAGTAGGTAGGATGCTGTGCTTCTCTGCCCAAGATCGTGAGTTCAAACCCGGCCGAAGCCGTCGTATTTTTAGAGCGTTAAAATCCCTCACTATACCTTCTTTTGGAGGGGAAGTCATAGATTTATGGAATGTTGAAGAAACTCCCACTAATTACACCTGTGTGAAGCTAAATTATGGGTTAAAAACTTGAATAACGCTCTTAGATTTAATCGTTCGTCGCCAGGAGCCGACAGCGGTGGCGTCTAAAAACCAAGTTCTTAACTAGTAGTCGTTGACGGTGGTGTTTGACAGCAAAAGTAGGAACTACAGTAAACACACACTAATACAGCCATCACAATTAACACCGATTATCAGACAGATTCTACACACACCCAAAGTACACGGAGCTACATGACGGCGTTGTCGCAGCCCCTAAACTGAGGAACCAACCAACCAACCATGACTTATATCTTCACCAACATCATTACAATTTTGAAGTTTTGTGCTAGAATATAATAGCTTTCAATATTCGTGATTATGACTCCTTCCACGAGATTGAATATTTCTGTAACACACCCCGGGAATTAATTTTTAGAAAATTCAAATGCATGGGTTCCATGATTTACGTAAAATAAGCTCAGAATTTAGTGCCATTAGATACAGATGTGTGCAAATTATTTGAATCAAGTAATGAATTTAAATCCGTCACATATTTTTATCCAAAATAATTTTGTTGACATCATTTTAACCCTACTTAGTAATGTTTTCTTACACCTTTTCCCATTATTAAGTCTGAAAACCTTCAGAATTGGGGTTTATGAGGGAAACCTTAACTGGGTCCATTTTCTATTTCTTCATTGACTTTAGAATATACCCTCTAAGTCAGGTGATTTCAATCCATGGTTCACGAATCTTTGAATAGTTCAAGAGTGGAACATCAGTAAAAAGACTCCAAATCTCACAGCATTAAATTCACAGGAAAAATGCATGGGTATTGTTATAACTCTTTGTCCTTTTCAAGGAGTATAATTGAAAGTTCGTTGTATAAGCTTGTTGAAATACAACGTGCTATAGTAATATTAAAAATTCCTCTCGGCAGGCTTAGAATCATGTTGGTAGAACTGACGTATGTAAGTTACTCCAAATTAATGTAAAATGTCAGGTAATTTACGTGTGCATAGTTTAAAGCTGTCGGCTTGCATACTTTCTGATATATTTGGATACAAAATAGAGAGCAATTATTAACAGTTGGCAGCCCTATTGGCTCTTAAGAATACACTCAGTCATATCTGTTTATGTACACATATTACATACAAAATTTGGTTGAAATCCAATTGATAGTGTAGAAGTTATATGCATTTAAAATTTGGACTTATCAGAAGGTTTAAAATTATTTTGGCAACGCTGTCATGTATGGCCACCTGGAAATTAAACAGAAATAGTATTATCTACATGTGTGCCAATTTTAGAATAGCTCCCATGTATACCTTCCAAGATATCCAACATGGAGCTCAAATTTCTAATGCGTTTTTTTAGCAGTTGGTAGCACTGGCATCTTTTTCAAATATGGGCCTGAGATATTCCGGTATACATCTTTACTCATACTAAATTTGGTTTCGATTGCTTCAGCCGTTTATGAGTTGATAGAGGGGGTGGGGGGGCACAAACACAGCCAGACAGACAGGACAGACAGAGAGACAGACAGACAGACTGAAGGACAGACACATTTTCCTGGATATATCTCATAAGTCTACTTTTTCCTCATTTTTGAAAAGTGTGAAAAGTAGGCTAAAACAAATCCTCTCGGCTCGCCGGAAGGCGGATGTAGATTTCACCGGGCAAACTAGGGGATAGGCTATAATAGGCAAAATATGAAGGTTTTCGTAGGAGGATCAGACCTCATTTATTGCGAGAAAGTATTTTACCATTGGAGGTTAGTTAACATTTTTTTCGTGTCTACACTCACCCAATGTACACGGGGTTACATGACCACCTTGTCGCAGCCCCTAAACTGAGGAACCAACCAACATCTCTGCGGGAGATAAAATTTTTGTGAAGAAGTAACAGACTGTTAGATAGTTACACATTCGTGGTTTTGGGGTCTGGGGGATGTGAAACGTGAAGATATGTCGAAATTTTCCGGAAGTCGAAACATGGTACCCATTGCAATAGATAGCTTTCTAATGAAATCTACCTAACATGAATATGAGGTTCCCTTTGCTAGTGCTACCTCTGTAAACAATTTCATTCAATTCGGTTTCACCGTGTTTGAATTGATATGGGGTATCGATTTGCTATCTGAAAGGTATTGGGTTGTTGACCTTGTAGTTCAGTCAAAAGATCCTTCCCACAAAAGGGTATGTTGTTGCAAAATTTGGTAGCGATCAAATGATTACGTAGGTCGTAATTTAATTTAAGATTTTTACATTTGGGTGGCCGCCATTCCGTTTCCGTCAAGATGGCGGCGATATAAAACATGACTCTGAGGTGCCCTTTGCTAGTGCTACCTCTGTACCAAATTTCGTTCAATTCGGTTTCACCGTGTTTGAACATATAGGGGGAATCGATTTGCACACATACATGGCAGCCATCTGCAAACTATTGGGCTGATGACCTTGTAGTATAGTAAAAAGACGCCCGCCATATAAATATATGTTGTAAAATTCGGTAGAGATCGGATGATTAGGTTAGTCGTAATTTGATTTAAGCTTTGAACATTTGGGTGGCCGCCATTACGTTTCCGACAAGATGGCGGCGAAATAAAACATAACACTGAGGTGCCCCTTGCTAGTTCTACCTCTGTACCAAATTTCGTTCCATTCGGTTCCACCGTGTTCGAATTGATACGGGGGACAAACATTCAGAGCACACACACTCACACACACACACACACACTCACACAGAGACAGACACACAATTTTTGGCCCTGTGTGGATCTCATAAGTCTTTTTTCATTTTTTGCAAAAATCGAAAGTAGGCTAATAAAGCGAAGTAATCAATCATTACCAAGGCTACTCAGTTTGTGGAGATTCAAAAAAAAAAAACTTTTAGTTTCTGAAAAGAAAATATAACTTAGGCTCTTGGTTATACATTGGAAAACATTTCAGCGCCTTGCAAACTTATTTAATGCATTAAGCACCGGCCGTGAAAGCCAATATACCATCATAGGGAGCCTTCATATGGAGGTTATAGCTGCTTGAGATTTTAGTTCGCGCAGTAATGAGGCGCAGGTGCACTTCATAAAAAGGGGGGTAGTGCGCAGTTCGCTACCCCTGTGGGGGTCCAGGCGGGTACACCTAGCGCCGGCTGATGAGCCAGCTTGGAGTCCTAGGCGAAACCCCACACAAGACACGGCACAAACCTAGAAGAATTGCCGAGTTTTAATTCACTGGCCAATATACAGTACCATCTTTATGAAAGTGTGTGTTTGATATTTCCAGTTGAACGGCGATGTTATTTAAAATAGCACTTTATTTCTCCTCCTTCCTGTAATGGAAAAGTATATTTCTCATCTCGTGATGACCCGAGGCTGTGGGTGTTAGTAAATACTGTAAATCAATAACGTAACGCTCCCGAGGCACTTGTTATTATTGAGTTTGCAGCTACTGACCCGCCTAGCTCCTGTGTACGTGTGGCTGCTGGACTCCAGGCACTATGATGCCAAGTGGTAATCTCATTTTCTACCTCGACACCTGACCTAGTTTGATACACACTCCTGTCTCCTGTTACATATTGGAGCACTTACAACGACTACGCAAAAATGTAGCGACCAACTCACTGCCGCTGCTGCTGTGCAATTTCCATATTAAACTCTGGCGAGACAAAATAGCTGAGATATTAAACTGTTTTATTTCAGCCCACTCACATGTGGACGGCTCTTCAGTTTGCACCTGCAATTTTCTACACCAAGAGAGAGAAAAAAAAGCGTAATTTTTTCTCATTTTGTCATAATTTAACATTTAATACTGGCTCCTCTGTCAGCAACGGAGAGGTATGTGAGAAGAGGAGAAGGGTATTCTGTGTTGGAAAATAAACATTTCATGCTAAAATAGTGTGAACCTGGAATTGCAAGTAGTAAAAAGACAACATTTCACGACGCTTCCAGAGCTTTACATTACGCAAAAGATAAAATATAATGTTACATATAGGAAGTAGATAAAATAATAAAGAGTTAGTCAGCAAATATGTTTCTCTCAAATATCCTCAAGCCGTTAAGGATATCAATATTGTGTTTTCACTTTTATGATGGGAGCAAAACGTTTCTTACTATTAGTTTGTCATCTCCGCTTGATTGTTGATCTCTTAAATATCTGTAGAACTGCGAGTGAGTTTTGGTCAAAAATGGCAAAAACATCGGAGGCTCTTTGATCATTCATTTATTCATTCTTATTCTTTCTTCGTTCTGCCCACATAGGGAGCGCGCTCCCCAAGTGGGCAAAACGAAGAAATTAATAAAGAAAGAAAGAAAGAAAGAAAGAAATAAGTTAGTAAATAAATAAATAAATAAATATATGACACCACCGGATAACTTTGTGTATTATTTTCTATGTTCCACCAATTTCAAATGTTCATCAATTACTTTCAATTTCCAGTTTTAGGAAAATTACTCCTCTCTCTTAAGCTTTGAAGAGTGCGCCAGTACGCACATTCATGTCGCAGCCTCTACTCCAAGACTCAATCGACATCCCCAAACAATAATCCTAGTCGTTATGGGTGTTCTGGAAAAGTAAATTAATGATTGAAAGAGCAGACAGTGCAGTTGCATGTGTTGTCTTATTATTTCTTACATCGCTGTTGCTTGGCACAATAGGAAGAAATAACGAGGGCGGGGGAGTAATACCACTAACGGGGCCTGGCTTTCAAACTAATTCCACGATTAGTTTTTTATTGACAATTTGTTTGAAATATACAACAATGACTAATTATTAAGCTGATGGTAAAGCACACGAAATATAGGCTATAACATAATTACAAACAATATACGTTTTAAAAACAATCAATTATAGACACCTGATAAACTTAACGTTCTAAATGTAAGTAATCCAGCCATTCTGTAGCCTTTATAGAGGTTTGCACAAAGTCTTCCAGCGTGTCCCAAGTTTTCCTGTTACAACAATCTGTAACAATATGCCGGATGGTCTGTCTCGGCGCACGCAGTCACAGTTGGCTGACGTTTCCATGCCCTACTTATACATCACCGAGCCGCACCGCCCATGATTGGTTCGAACCTGTTAAGGGAGAACACACAGCCCAGGTAAAACAATAACGATTGTAATATTATAACAGCGCCTGTCCTAGGTCTTGTACAACAATTATATAGATTTCCAAGGTAACACCCATCTTGCTATTAGAAGCAAAGTTCAAAATGTTCAAAATCCAAATCATAATTATTATGTATCGATTTTTCAAAATTTGGTTCATGCTTTGCGCTGACCTTCACCGTTTCCCTCATAACTCCCATATTTATAAGACAACTAACAATCCACCCCGGCTTCGCCCGGGAACAGTTATGAATGCATTACGTGATAGGCGCTTTTTTGGATGGCAATGAAGTACGACCTATATCCATTTTACGTCTCGGCATGATAGTAGTAGGGAACTTTAGACTTTGAATATTGCGTAATCGCGATGACGTCATAGCCCTTTGGGTGACGTCATGGGCCCTTAGAGCGAGCACGTGGTCCAGGAGCGAGCATGTGCACTGCACGTGTTAGCGTGGGAAGGGGTTGACCTTTTGGCTTGTTTGTGCGATGATGATAAAAAGTTAATGGGTGTTGACGTCATGGGGGTTGATTATTAGGATGCTAATTGTCATCTGACACCCATGCGAGTGTGAGCATGTATGCCAGTGCCAGCGATCCGCACATGTGGTGTGCAGCTGTTATGTTTTTTTTTGCCCGCGCCGGGTGGGCTGAGCGGAGAGGCAGTTCCTATCCACACATGTGGTGTGCAGTTGTTATTGTTTTTTGCTTAGGATGCTAACCGTCATTTGACACCCGTGCGAGTGTGAGCATGTGCACCAGTGCGAGCGATCACGTGATATGTCTGCAGTGTTCGCGTGAGACGTGGTTGACCTTTAACAAGTAGTGTTAACTTGGGGGTTCTGTCCACTAACTTATTGAACCCTCGTCCTATCGGCCCCGAACCTGATATCTCGCACTCGTAGTAATGCCCCCCTCTTTTCCTATAGCCTCATTATTTAAATAAAATACCAAAACAAAAGGTCATTCGCGGGTAGTGGGGTAGTGTATGTTCTCTTGCAAGTCGCGTGTGTGCTTGAATACGTATGGCTATGTTGGGAAAATGTTTGGTGGTGGGCGAGGACTAGGGTTGAGTGAGGGCTCGTTTAAATGATATTTTTCCCGCTCTATTTGATGGTGAGGTAATTTTTTAAAATGGGTGGAATTTGGAAACGCAATTTGAGGTAAACGTGCGTTTTTGACATTTTGGCGAATTTAATGAGCTTGTAAGGCTAGAACGATGTGTTATTTAGGAATGGTGTGAAGTCCTCTTTGCTATGAATGTGTGTCGGTATATATATATTTTTTTAAATTGTTGTTTTTTGAAATTGGTGCTATTTTGGAAACGGTGAAGATGAGAGAAAAGTTTGTTTGACGTCAATGAAAGATCCCTATGCCCTCTAGGCTGACAGCAAGTTTGAAGTGTGTAGGAAAAAACAAAATGATAGCCTACTTTCTGGCGAACTTTGGCGATGATTCGCGATCGCATGGTCGGGTTTGAGCATATAGGGTGTCGTAGGACTTGTGGTGAACCACCCCTTGCTATGGACGGGAGTATATCCACCCCAAAATAAATCTACCCTTACCCGGAGGTTAAGTAGTGGTTATTTTTGTATGCATGCACACTTGAGGGCTTTTGTAAGAGAGCGGAATTTTTAAATGATTCTTTATAGATGAGGCTTTTTAAAATATTTATTATAAAAACAAAAAACTAATAGGTCATTCGCTTTTTACTATCTCGCTAACCAATAATGCGATTTAAACATATGGGGTGTCGTAGGACTCGTAGTGAATTCTCCTTTTGTATGAATGAGGTATGACAACCCCCAAAATAAAAACTACCCTTACCTGGTGTGAAAGAGCAATTTTTGTATGTATGCACACCGGTGGCTTTTGTCAAAAGGACCTAACTACACATTTGTTAATATTTTCTGAACCCCTGATGGGATTTTGCCATAGGCAGTATCCTAGCACTTGGGGTGACGCCTCGTTTTTGAAAGTATGATTTTTTTTCAAAATGGCCTAACTACACTTTTGTTAATATCTCGTGAACCAATCATGCTAGGGACTTGTATGAGGGGTCCTAGCACTTGGGGCGACGTCCCCCTTTGTGGGGTGAAACTACCTCCCAAAATTGAAAACTCAATATCTTGGAAACTAAGAACCCTAAAATTAGGCGTGATAGCTTTAAAAATAGGTGATAACATAGGCTTTTACCTAGATTAGTCATTTCACCCCTAAAACAGTAAATAGTCATGTTATGGGGAAAAAACGTGTTAAACACCCAAAAATGATAAATGAAACTAAGATCTTTTGTTTTTGATGAAAAATAGCTGGGGGGTGAAAACTACCCCCAAATTGAAAAATCGATAGCTTGGAAACTAAGAACCGTAAAATTATGTGTAATAGCTTAAAAAATTGGTTGTGACATAGGTTTTACCTGGATAGATGATGTCACCCCTAAAACAGTAAATAGTGATTTTACAGTGGGGAAAAAGGTCTTAAACGGGTAAAAATGATAATTGAACCTAAGATCTTTTGTTTTTCATGAAAAATACTAGGGTTGGGGGGGGGGTGAAAACTACCCTCAAATTGAAAAAATCGATATCTTGCAAACTAAGAACCCTAAAATTAGGTTTGATAGTTGAAAAATAGGTGATGACATACGCTTTTACCTCGATAGATTATTTCACTCATAAAACAGGGAATAGTAATGTTACAGGAGAAAAAGGTATTAAACACTTAAAAGCATAAGAGTTTTTTGAAACCATGCTTTTTAATGAATGTGTGTTTGGAGGATGACAGCTTGCCAATTAATATTATTATTATTTTTATTATTATTATTATTAGGTAATTATGGATTAATGTGTTTATAGCTAATGAATAAGGCTACAGAGTTGTATCAGGTGTTGTACAAATCAGGATGGCCAAACCGTTGCCATTCCCCATGAATATACCCAAAAGAGCCAAAACGTTAAGGTTATCGACCTGAGATTTTATAAAACTAATTATCGGAGAGGGTGAAGTAAGGTGTTGTTTTGGACTGACAGTGGCTAACCCTTTCCCATGATTTATGAATTGACCCAAAATGTTTTACCTGACAAGACTGGGTGTACCTGTTGCAGCCTTTAGAAAATCGAACCCGGACCTGTGTGGTGACAGTCGAGTTATATTAATTATGCTTTTTGAACAAACACACTCTTGCATACTATCGCTGGGTTGAATCTGCACCGAGACACTGGCTTTGTTTGTGTAATGAGTCTTGGTGATAAGAACACGGCGCTCTTGCCATCAAGTTTCATATTACTCGTCTGCATGATAGTGGACGTGATTCGCACCGTGTTAACGTACATGACTTGATAGTTGTTAGGTAAGGGTTGACAAGGCTCAATGAACCTTATTGCAACCTTAAGATGAATATGAATTTCTTGGTATAGTCGGGGTTGCAAGCCAAGTTCTTAGGGTAGACAACCAACTATGTTAAACACTACACTGTGAGATGGTCAAATGATAATGTAACAGAACATATAGAAAAGTTTTATGTAGTTTAACGAATTGACTAAGAGCCATACCATGAGAGGTATAGGTAATTGAAATTGAATCCTTAGCTGTTGACCCTACTACATGTGAGCTATAGCAATGCCCGCCTATAAGCTATCATGTTAGAAAAAGAAATGTATGGG
The DNA here is from genome assembly GCA_946902985.2 of Meconema thalassinum. NCBI lineage: Eukaryota > Metazoa > Arthropoda > Insecta > Orthoptera > Tettigoniidae > Meconema > Meconema thalassinum. Next base: position 30,186,980 of record OX336394.1, read on the forward strand.
TTGTTTTAAACGGAGAATGATTGTGTTTACTGTGAAACACAAATCTGAATTTAAAAATAGTTTATATCCTACATGATGTTTGAACTCTCTTTTTTATTTATACTTTAGACAAACGCTAACATAGTTGTAATTCAGAAGCCATGGTTGCCTCCTTTCCAATCCTACACCGTACACTGAAGTTAAAGTTAATAATGATCACGTTACAGGCAGCCAGTTTCAAAGCCATGAGAAATAAGTGAACAAAGTATAAAATACTTGACCCAGTCGGGAAATCAACATGGTGTTGTTTCAAACAAAAGAAAAGCGCTCTATAAACTTGACCACCAAGCTGTCCTATCGACCCCTAATTGTTTGGCTGATGGTGAAAATAAAATTAAATGTAAACTATAACTAAAACTAACTACACACTTATAACTAGAAAAATGAAATGTAAGACAAAAGGATAACAGGACAAATAAAGGACAGAAGGAATAAATAATGCCCCTCAACCCTCAAGAATGTGGATTGATGAACTTGAAAGGAAGGAGAGGCATAAAAGGTAGATATGAAAGTAAAAGAGGAGAGGGTCCCGCTCCAGAGGTAATCGATATAAAGGAGGAAAACTGGGCCCAGCTCAGGAATCCCTTGTGGTCGCAAACTTCCAAACTCATCAGCCGTAAGCCCCTGAGGGTGTAGGCATATCCAGGGTGCACCACAAGTGGTGGGGCTACATACACCCTACCTTTAGTGTGGCTTGCGCAATAGGCAGGAAATAACATAAAAATAAAAAGAAGGCTGCCTCCTCACAAAAGGAGGGTATCAGAAAAAATAAATAAGGGTCAATTAAGTCGGAAAATAAAGAGACTCCCTAAGCCTTGGATAGCCTAATAATGTCGGAGTCGGTAGAGATCAAGAGTTGACCAAGTGTGGTCGACAGGAAAGAAGACAGACAGGAGCCTAGCAGAAGTCAGTGGGAACAATGACGGATTCAGCTGGGGCTCCATGGTCGTCAACCTACATTCCACTAGATGAAAGCCCTTGTTTGGGGGTGGTGGAAAATAAACACCTCTTTTGTTTTAAATCACTGGCTTTAAGGACGGTAACAAATGGCATGTTTTTATAATGCGATACTGGTCCTAGGGATATGCAAAATTGTATTAGATACTCAGCTAATAATAGTGTACATGACCCCTTATTATTTTCCCTAATTACAGTACATGGGAATGATGACCATGATTTCCAAGCCCCTAAGTAAGACAAAAACAAATTATTTCCATTCCCAAACAGTTTGGGTGAGGTGAGGTGAGTTTTCTAAACGTCAAACACATGTGGTTTTCCACTTTTACTCCAGGTAAATGCCATGTTTGCCCACAGACAAGTGCAAAGAAAATCGAAACATGTTATGTTTGGATCTATTATTTACCTACATGACAACATGTACTTGAAATAACAAGTAATGAGCATTCTATGTTAACAATAGTGAGATGCTTGCAAACTGCCAATGCTTAGAGCTCATTAGCGGCTTCTAAGGGAGGCAAGGAGTACACTTACTTGAAAAACTAACAAGAGGAGTGTTCGATTTTCCCACAACACCCAATCTGAAAGTAAATATAAATGACTATGCACTTAAGTCCATAACCACCTCCTTACCATTCCTACCCTTCATTGTCAAAGGCACACATTAATACAGCCATCACAGTGACAGAGGTTATTTGTAAAATATCTAAATATCTGAGATTTATCTTGAAATTGACCAGAATTTTGTAAAATCCACAAAATTTACCGCAAATTTAGCAAATTCCACCAAATTTCAGCAAAATCCAACAAATCACTACCAGATTTATTGAAATGTCATTGAATTATTAAAGAATGGTTTGAACTAGCTCAAATTTATATAAAATTACCCGAATATTGATGAAAATTCACCAAATTCTACCAAATTTAGCCAAGAGGTCTACAAAGTATGAAATTTAACCATTTTTTTTAATTCACAACATATACTCGAAAATTCTATAATATTCCCTTTACGTGTATGCTTTTTTAATTGTTGTTTCGTTTCCCACACTCCCTGCAGACAAATACCTGAACATGACTTTCTGCTAGACTAGGAGCTCCACATTCGACATGATAGCTGAGTTTCATCTCCCATAAACTCGTCTCTGAGGTGGGTGCCAGAAAAGGCATCCAGCTGTAAAAACCACACCCTCACATAGAATTTCATAACTTCTTACGTTGAGGTTCATAACACTACGTTGAATGATTTATCGGTTTCCTTTTCACAATTCCTGTCTATACTTTCCTCTTGAAGGTTGCAAGATGCTTGCAAGGTTCCTAAAATGCAATTCAATTTAATAAATACCTTAAGATGGTTTGATTTGTTTAATGATATGGTGTTAATACTATTTTTAGGTCTTGACTGGCTTTGCAATAAGAATTGACTAACCAAACATGAGTTACCTATGAGGGAAATATTTTGGCCACTATGTTGGCTATTGACCAGTGAGTTTACCTGTTTATCATTTTTTAAAATCATAAACAACAGAGGCTTAAACCTATAGATAAACCGTGTGACCATGTTTGTTAAACAAGACATTATACCAGAGACAATTAGGATACTTATGTAGAGTTTACCAAAAATAATGTTGTGTAACAGTAAATGCTAGTCAACAAACAGTTATACACTTCTAAAAAAATCATCATACAATACCTGAGAGCTCTTCTAAAATTATTGATGTGTAACATGATTCCACTAACTTGCTATGTATTTTTTGGCTTGGGGGTGATTTTCAAGAAATGCAAATGGAACTGAAATGCAATACAAACAATGAGCGCGCCTGGTGGCTGAAATTTATACCACGACGTACTGTCGGTTATGTAGCTATGTGGAATGTATATCAAATATGGTTTACTTCAAGGTCTGGAGATCCCTACAATTCCTACAAAAAATGATCTTGAAATGGTCATACTATGGTGTGAAAATATTTATTAGGTATATGATATTTAATGAAAACAATTATGATTTATTAAATGTTTATATGTTTACAGTATTGTTATTTAATGTAAGCACTTGAGGCACTACCGACCAAAATACAGCACTATCTGCAATATGTATTGCATACTTGAAGGTTTGGTGGTCCAATTAAAGGTATTCCTACAATAAATGATTTTCAAGTTGTCATTCTATGATGTGAAAATATTTAATATATGATATTCGCTAACAGAATATGCCACTGGAATTATTTTACAAGTAGTTATTTTAATGACAACAGAGTTCACTGTTAATAACGGAGAGCCCTATGTGGAATGTAGGATAAAATGTAACATAATATACGTGATATGTCACAACTGTAAGGCTTGTGATTTTTTTAAGATGCCTTTATACCTATATTAATCACCCAGTTTACAAGACTGATAACTGTAATGCTACGGAAAAATCATAACAAATCAAAAATGTGCATTGGAAAACCAAAAAGTGGTTGAGCAAATATACAGTCAACATGCAAAAAACAAGAAATATATACAAATTGTGTTAATTAATTTAATTCAAATATATATATTTTTACAATAGGTATACACACACACACACACACACACACACACACATAATACAGCTCTTTTATTTAGTTCATGTTTGCCTGCTACAGTTTTTGAATATAACACTTGCTGAACATTATTTTAGGGGTGGGGGTGTTGCTACATTGACCAATTACACAATAATACCAGCTTTACGAAGTTCATCTTCTATTTTTAACAGCTCTTCCTCATAACCAATATGACCAGCCTGTTTGCAGGCATGCAAGAGCTGTAGACGTTCGACTAATATATTAGGATCGTTCCATTTGCTATTTTTTATGAATGGTTTCAAATACTCGGGAAGCAGTCCATCATTTTCACCATCAACATCATTATCATCCTCATCATTATAATCATCTTCATAATGATCATCATCATCCTCGTCATCTTTACCATCATAATTTCCACCTGTGTCCTCAGTCTGTTCAATGGTTTGAGTTCCCTTTGATAGTGTTGAAAGCTTCTTTTTAGATGTACTAGAGTGCTTCAACATTATGTTATTATTATCACCATCGCCATCCTTTTCATCTTCCCCAACCAACGTCTTGATGGGGTATGTTGTCTCTGATAGAGTTGAGGGCTTTTGAGATGTGTGTGTGTGTGTCTGATCATGGGTTTTACTGGAGGTCTTAAAGGTTTCTCATTAAACAACTCGCTAACAGCATGAGTGCGTTGAAGTGTATTAACCCTGAGGTTAATATTATCTTGAGCAGCACTATTTTTTTCCTGGACTTGGTTTTTTGCTTCGGTTTGAGTTTTCCTTACATTTACACTAGCATGATTATTAAGTTTACAATCATGACTGTTTGAAGAAAGTATGTCCAATTCTCTTGTCTTAAGCATTCCTCGACACTGTTTCGATCGTTGCTTTGAACAGCGCCAAATAACAGTTCAATTTTTATTGCTTCGTTTCACAATATATGAATATCCTTTATAGTATGCATAAGGCTTACCATACCTAGTCACTGATAATTCCATATCAACTGTCAAGCATAAACTAATTTCTAGTAAAGACAACTTGGAAATAACAACAATAGATTAATGTGGGAGCATATATAGATGCAAAAAGAGGGAGCAAAAGTGGGGGTAAAAAGTGACAGCGAAAGTGGGAGCAAATGTGGGAGCAAAAACTGTGAGCAAAAATTGGGAAGCAAAAAGTGGGAGCATATATGGGATGAAATGTGGGAGCAAAGCAAATATAAAACGTGGGAGCATCCCACTTTCGCTGACACTTTTTACCCCCACTTTTGCTCCCTCTTTTTGCATCTATATATGCTCCCACATTAATCTATTGTTGTTATTACCAAGTTGTCTTTACCAGAAATTAGTTTATGCTTGACAGTTGATATGGAAGTATCAGTGACTAGGTATGGTAAGCCTTATGCATACTATACAGGATATTCATATATTGTGAAACGAAGCAATAAAAATGGAACTGTTATTTGGCGCTGTTCAAAGCAACGATCGAAACAGTGTCGAGGAATGCTTAAGACAAGAGAATTGGACATACTTTCTTCAAACAGTCATGATTGTAAACTTAATAATCATGCTAGTGTAAATGTAAGGAAAACTCAAACCGAAGCAAAAAACCAAGTCCAGGAAAAAAATAGTGCTGCTCAAGATAATATTAACCTCAGGTTTAATACACTACAACGCACTCATGCTGTTAGCGAGTTGTTTAATGAGAAACCTTTAAGACCTCCAGTAAAACCCATGATCAGACACACACACACATCTCAAAAGCCCTCAACTCTATCAGAGACAACATACCCCATCAAGAAGTTGGTTGGGGAAGATGAAAAGGATGGTGATGGTGATAATAATAACATAATGTTGAAGCACTCTAGTACATCTAAAAAGAAGCTTTCAACACTATCAAAGGGAACTCAAACCATTGAACAGACTGAGGACACAGGTGGAAATTATGATGGTAAAGATGACGAGGATGATGATGATCATTATGAAGATGATTATAATGATGAGGATGATAATGATGTTGATGGTGAAAATGATGGACTGCTTCCCGAGTATTTGAAACCATTCATAAAAAATAGCAAATGGAACGATCCTAATATATTAGTCGAACGTCTACAGCTCTTGCATGCCTGCAAACAGGCTGGTCATATTGGTTATGAGGAAGAGCTGTTAAAAATAGAAGATGAACTTCGTAAAGCTGGTATTATTGTGTAATTGGTCAATGTAGCAACACCCCCACCCCTAAAATAATGTTCAGCAAGTGTTATATTCAAAAACTGTACCAGGCAAACATGAACAAAAAAAAAGAGCTGTATTCTGTGTGTGTGTGTGTGTGTGTGTGTATACCTATTGTAAAAATATATATATTTGAATTAAATTAATTAACACAATTTGTATATATTTCTTGTTTTTTGCATGTTGACTGTATATTTGCTCAACCACTTTTTGGTTTTCCAATGCACATTTTTGATTTGTTATGATTTTTCCGTAGCATTACAGTTATCAGTCTTGTAAACTGGGTGATTAATATAGGCATAAAGGCATCTTAAAAAAATCACAAGCCTTACAGTTGTGACATATCACGTATATTATGTTACATGTTATCCTACATTCCACATAGGGCTCTCCGTTATTAACAGTGAACTCTGTTGTCATTAAAATAACTACTTGTAAAATAATTCCAGTGGCATATTCTGTTAGCAAATATCATATATTAAATATTTTCACATCATAGAATGACAACTTGAAAATCATTTATTGTAGGAATACCTTTAATGGGACCACCAAACCTTCAAGTATGCAATACATATTGCAGATAGTGCTGTATTTTGGTCGGTAGTGCCTCAAGTGCTTACATTAAATAACAATACTGTAAACATATAAACATTTAATAAATCATAATCGTTTTCATTAAATATCATATACCTAATAAATATTTTCACACCATAGTATGACCATTTCAAGATCATTTTTTGTAGGAATTGTAGGGATCTCCAGACCTTGAAGTAAACCATATTTGATATACATTCCACATAGCTACATAACCGACAGTACGTCGTGGTATCAATTTCAGCCACCAGGCGCGCTCATTGTTTGTATTGCATTTCAGTTCCATTTGCATTTCTTGAAAATCACCCCCAAGCCAAAAAATACATAGCAAGTTAGTGGAATCATGTTACACATCAATAATTTTAGAAGAGCTCTCAGGTATTGTATGATGATTTTTTTAGAAGTGTATAACTGTTTGTTGACTAGCATTTACTGTTACACAACATTATTTTTGGTAAACTCTACATAAGTATCCTAATTGTCTCTGGTATAATGTCTTGTTTAACAAACATGGTCACACGGTTTATCTATAGGTTTAAGCCTCTGTTGTTTATGATTTAAAAAAATGATAAACAGCTAAACTCACTGGTCAATAGCCAACATAGTGGCCAAAATGTTTCCCTCATAGGTAACTCATGTTTGGTTAGTCAATTCTTATTGCAAAGCCAGTCAAGACCTAAAACTAGTATTAACACCATATCATTAAACAAATCAAACCATCTTAAGGTATTTATTAAATTGAATTGCATTTTAGGAACCTTGCAAGCATCTTGCAACCTTCAAGAGGAAAGTATAGACAGGAATTGTGAAAAGGAAACCGATAAATCATTCAACGTAGTGTTATGAACCTCAAAGTAAGAAGTTATGAAAGTCTATGTGATGGTGTGGTTTTTACAGCTGGATGCCTTTTCTGGCACCCACCTCAGAGACGAGTTTATGGGAGATGAAACTCAGCTATCATGTCGAATGTGGAGCTCCTAGTCTAGCAGAAAGTCATGTTCAGGTATTTGTCTGCAGGGAGTGTGGGAAACGAAACAACAATTAAAAAAAGCATACACGTAAAGGGAATATTATAGAATTTTCGAGTATATGTTTTGAATTTAAAAAAAATGGTTAAATTTCATACTTTGTAGACCTCTTGGCTAAATTTGGTAGAATTTGGTGAATTTTCATCAATATTCGGGTAATTTTATATAAATTTGAGCTAGTTCAAACCATTCTTTAATAATTCAATGGCATTTCAATAAATCTGGTAGTGATTTGTTGGATTTTGCTGAAATTTGGTGGAATTTGCTAAATTTGCGGTAAATTTTGTGGATTTTACAAAATTCTGGTCAATTTCAAGATAAATCTCAGATATTTAGATATTTTACAAATAATCTCTGTCACTGTGATGGCTGTATTAATGTGTGCCTTTGACAATGAAGGGTAGGAATGGTAAGGAGGTGGTTATGGACTTAAGTGCATAGTCATTTATATTTACTTTCAGATTGGGTGTTGTGGGAAAATCGAACACTCCTCTTGTTAGTTTTTCAAGTAAGTGTACTCCTTGCCTCCCTTAGAAGCCGCTAATGAGCTCTAAGCATTGGCAGTTTGCAAGCATCTCACTATTGTTAACATAGAATGCTCATTACTTGTTATTTCAAGTACATATTGTCATGTAGGTAAGGAATTGATCCAAACATAACATGTTTCGATTTTCTTTGCACTTGTCTGTGGGCAAACATGGCATTTACCTGGAGTAAAAGTGGAAAACCACATGTGTTTGACGTTTAGAAAACTCACCTCACCTCACCCAAACTGTTTGGGAATGGAAATAATTTGTTTTTGTCTTACTTAGGGGCTTGGAAATCATGGTCATCATTCCCATGTACTGTAATTAGGGAAAATAATAAGGGGTCATGTACACTATTATTAGCTGAGTATCTAATACAATTTTGCATATCACTAGGACCAGTATCGCATTATAAAAACATGCCATTTGTTACCGTCCTTAAAGCCAGTGATTTAAAACAAAAGAGGTGTTTATTTTCCACCACCCCCAAACAAGGGCTTTCATCTAGTGGAATGTAGGTTGACGACCTTGGAGCCCCAGCTGAATCCGTCATTGTTCCCACTGACTTGTGCTAGGCTCCTGTCTGTCTTCTTTCCTGTCGACCACACTTGGTCAACTCTTGATCTCTACCGACTCCGACATTATTAGGCTATCCAAGGCTTAGGGAGTCTCTTTATTTTCCGACTTAATTGACCCTTATTTATTTTTTCTGATACCCTCCTTTTGTGAGGAGGCAGCCTTCTTTTTATTTTTATGTTATTTCCTGCCTATTGCGCAAGCCACACTAAAGGTAGCGTGTATGTAGCCCCACCACTTGTGGTGCACCCTGGATATGCCTACACCCTCAGGGGCTTACGGCTGATGAGTTTGGAAGTTTGCGACCACAAGGGATTCCTGAGCTGGGCCCAGTTTTCCTCCTTTTTATCGATTACCTCTGGAGCGGGACCCTCTCCTCTTTTACTTTCATATCTACCTTTTATGACTCTCCTTCCTTTCAAGTTCATCAATCCACATTCTTGAGGGTTGAGGGGCATTATTTATTCCTTCTGTCCTTTATTTGTCCTGTTATCCTTTTGTCTTACATTTCATTTTTCTAGTTATAAGTGTGTAGTTAGTTTTAGTTATAGTTTACATTTAATTTTATTTGCACCATCAGCCAAACAATTAGGGGTCGATAGGACAGCTTGGTGGTCAAGTTTATAGAGCGCTTGTCTTTTGTTTGAAACAACACCATGTTGATTTCCCGACTGGGTCAAGTATTTTATACTTTGTTCACTTATTTCTCATGGCTTTGAAACTGGCTGCCTGTAACGTGATCATTATTAACTTTAACTTCAGTGTACGGTGTAGGATTGGAAAGGAGGCAGCCATGGCTTCTGAATTACAACTATGTTAGCGTTTGTCTAAAGTATAAATAAAAAAGAGAGTTCAAACATCATGTAGGATATAAACTATTTTTAAATTCAGATTTGTGTTTCACAGTAAACACAATCATTCTCCGTTTAAAACAACCCATACATTTCTTTTTCTAACATGATAGCTTATAGGCGGGCATTGCTATAGCTCACATGTAGTAGGGTCAACAGCTAAGGATTCAATTTCAATTACCTATACCTCTCATGGTATGGCTCTTAGTCAATTCGTTAAACTACATAAAACTTTTCTATATGTTCTGTTACATTATCATTTGACCATCTCACAGTGTAGTGTTTAACATAGTTGGTTGTCTACCCTAAGAACTTGGCTTGCAACCCCGACTATACCAAGAAATTCATATTCATCTTAAGGTTGCAATAAGGTTCATTGAGCCTTGTCAACCCTTACCTAACAACTATCAAGTCATGTACGTTAACACGGTGTGAATCACGTCCACTATCAAGCAGACGAGTAATATGAAACTTGATGGCAAGAGCGCCGTGTTGTTATCACCAAGACTCATTACACAAACAAAGCCAGTGTCTCGGTGCAGATTCAACCCAGCGATAGTATGCAAGAGTGTGTTTGTTCAAAAAGCATAATTAATATAACTCGACTGTCACCACACAGGTCCGGGTTCGATTTTCTAAAGGCTGCAACAGGTACACCCAGTCTTGTCAGGTAACACATTTTGGGTCAATTCATAAATCATGGGAAAGGGTTAGCCACTGTCAGTCCAAAACAACACCTTACTTCACCCTCTCCGATAATTAGTTTTATAAAATCTCAGGTCGATAACCTTAACGTTTTGGCTCTTTTGGGTATATTCATGGGGAATGACAACGGTTTGGCCATCCTGATTTGTACAACACCTGATACAACTCTGTAGCCTTATTCATTAGCTATAAACACATTAATCCATATATACCTAATAATAATAATAATAAAAATAATAATAATAATATTAATTTGCAAGCTGTCATCCTCCAAACACACATTCATTAAAAAGCATGGTTTCAAAAAACTCTTATGCTTTTAAGTGTTTAATACCTTTTTATCCTGTAACATTACTATTCCCTGTTTTATGAGTGAAATAATCTATCGAGGTAAAAGCGTATGTCATCACCTATTTTTCAACTATCAAACCTAATTTTAGGGTTCTTAGTTTGCAAGATATTGATTTTTTCAATTTGAGGGTAGTTTTCACCCCCCCTAATATTTTTCATGAAAAACAAAAGATCTTAAGTTCAATGATCATTTTTACCCGTTTAAGACCTTTTTCCCCACTGTAAAATCACTATTTACTGTTTTAGGGGTGACATCATCTATCCAGGTAAAAGCCTATGTCACAACCAATTTTTAAGCTATTACACATAATTTTACGGTTCTTAGTTTCCAAGCTATCGATTTTTCAATTTGGGAGTAGTTTTCACCCCCCAGCTATTTTTCATCAAAAACAAAAGATCTTAGTTTCATTTATCATTTTTAGGTGTTTAACACGTTTTTCCCCATAACATGACTATTTACTGTTTTAGGGGTGAAATGACTAATCTAGGTAAAAGCCTATGTCATCACCTATTTTTAAAGCTATCACGCCTAATTTTAGGGTTCTTAGTTTCCAAGATATTGAGTTTTCAATTTTTGGGGGTAGTTTCATCCCACAAAGGGGGACGTCGCCCCAAGTGCTAGGACCCCTCATACAAGTCCCTAGCATGATTGGTTCACGAGATATTAACAAAAGTGTAGTTAGGCCATTTTGAAAAAAAAATAATCATACTTTCAAAAACGAGGCGTCACCCCAAGTGCTAGGATACTGCCTATGGAAAAATCCCATCAGGGGTTCAGAAAATATTAACAAATGTGTAGTTAGGTCCTTTTGACAAAAGCCACCGGTGTGCATACATACAAAAATTGCTCTTTCACACCAGGTAAGGGTAGTTTATTTTGGGGGTTGTCATACCTCATTCATACAAAAGGAGAATTCACTACGAGTCCTACGACACCCCATATGTTTAAATCGCATTATTGGTTAGCGAGATATTAAAAAGCGAATGACCTATTAGTTTTTTGTTTTTTTAATAAATATTTTAAAAAACCTCATCTATAAAGAATCATTTAAAAATTCCGCTCTCTTACAAAAGCCCTCAAGTGTGCATGCATACAAAAATAACCATTACTTAACCTCCGGGTAAGGGTAGATTTATTTTGGGGTGGATATACTCCCGTCCATAGCAAGGGGTAGTTCACCACAAGTCCTACGACACCCTATATGCTCAAACCCGACCATGCGATCGCGAATCATCGCCAATGTTCGCCAGAAAGTAGGCTATCATTTTGTTTTTTCCTACACACTTCAAACTTGCTGTCAGCCTAGAGGGCATAGGGACCTTTCATTGACGTCAAACAAACTTTTCTCTCATCTTCACCGTTTCCAAAATAGCACCAATTTCAAAAAACAACAATTTTAAAAAATATATATATATATACCGACACACATTCATAGCAAAGAGGACGTCACACCATTCCTAAATAACACATCGTTCTAGCCTTACAAGCTCATTAAATTCGCCAAAATGTCAAAAACGCACGTTTACCTCAAATTGCGTTTCCAAATTCCACCCATTTTAAAAAATTACCTCACCATCAAATAGAGCGGGAAAAATAACATTTAAACGAGCCCTCACTCAACCCTAGTCCTCGCCCACCACCAAACATGTTCCCAACATAGCCATACGTATTCAAGCACACACGCGACTTGCAAGAGAACATACACTACCCCACTACCCGCGAATGACCTTTTGTTTTGGTATTTTATTTAAATAATGAGGCTATAGGAAAAGAGGGGGGCATTACTACGAGTGCGAGATATCAGGTTCGGGGCCGATAGGACGAGGGTTCAATAAGTTAGTGGACAGAACCCCCAAGTTAACACTACTTGTTAAATGTCAACCACGTCTCACGCGAACACTGCAGACATATCACGTGATCGCTCGCACTGGTGCACATGCTCACACTCGCACGGGTGTCATATGACGGTTAGCATCCTAAGCAAAAAACAATAACAGCTGCACCCCACATGGGTGGATAGGAACTGCCTCTCCGCTCAGCCCACCCAGCGCGGGCAAAAAAAACATAACAGCTGCACACCACATGTGCGGATCGCTGGCACTGGCATACATGCTCACACTCGCATGGGTGTCAGATGACAATTAGCATCCTAATAATCAACCCCCATGACGTCAACACCCATTAACTTTTTATCATCATCGCACAAACAAGCCAAAAGGTCAACCCCTTCCCACGCTAACACGTGCAGTGCACATGCTCGCTCCTGGACCACGTGCTCGCTCTAAGGGCCCATGACGTCACCCAAAGGGCTATGACGTCATCGCGATTACGCAATATTCAAAGTCTAAAGTTCCCTACTACTCATGATGGGTTAAAATCTCTGACTGGGCTATTAATTATATTATCATGGAGATGCATGTGCAACAAATTCTTGTCCGACGTAATTTAAGAATGGCGAGGTGCATGAAACACAAAGCCCCCTTCCCTCCAATCTTAACTTGACTGTGAATTTTGCGGAACGAAAAGTTGACAGGCGAACTGAAGAAAAGCTGAGTTGTACTTCCAGGGAAACTCCGAACACAACCACTCTTCTCTAAAGTTTTTAACTCAACACGACTCGACAGTTTGCTGCTGGCTGTATCTGGGGTAATATGCTCGCCCGCTATCTAAGCTGTAACTGGGGTAATAAGCTCGCCCCAATACTAGCTCGTAAACTGTCACCTCAGTAATTGAATGGAGATTGTTGGAAGAAATGAAGACGTTAAAAACACCTATAGTGGGCGATGTATTGAAGATAGAGATATGCTTTAGTTTACTTTTTTGTAGAACTTTTCATGCTGAACAATTCTTACACTTATAGTATTTAGATATTTTTAACGGTTTGCCGAGTGTAAGCTTAAGAAGAGCACGGACGCCAGGCTTTTCTTCGACTTTTTCGCTCAAATCGTTACTGCCTGGCTTCCTTTGATCATAAATTATTTTGTACAGAAAACTTTCTCCAGATGTCCATCACAGAATGGTGAAAACCGCATCAAAATCCATCCAGTGGTTCTCGAGATTACCCGTGACATCCAAGATCCGGGGACTTTGTTTTATACTAAGTAGAGATTTGAACTTTTAAACTTTGACATGAATCTCACACATTTATTTAATTATGCGTTATTATTCTTTTTTGGAAGCCTTTGTCTGGAGCGTGGCGCTCATTGGAAGTGAAACTTGGACTATCGGTGCAGCAGAAAAGGAGATAATTGAAGCGGTTGAAATGTGATGTTACAGGAGAATCATGAAGATCAGATGGGTAGATAGGGTTACAAATGAAGAGGTATAGTATTAAGACAAGTGGGAGAGGAGAGATGTTTCTGGCACTGCTAATGAAGAAAAGATATAGGTTGGTAGGACACATACTAAGACACCCAGCAATAGTAAACTTAGTTATGGAAGGAAGGGTTGAGGACAAGAACTGTAGGGGAAGACCAAGGTTAGAATATGTTAAACAGATTGCCTTGGATTCAGGGTGGACAGGGATGTGGAGAGTTGCATCAGACCAGTCAAAAGTCTGACGACTCAAACACACAGAAAAATTAATTAAAGTCGCATAGGTTCAAGTGAGATTCAACCTCCTTTTTTATTGGCTTTACGTCCCCTTTAACTCCTCTGGCTTATAGAGAAGCCGGGGTTCCGAAACTTTTCCCCGAAGGGGTTCTTTAACGTACCAGTAAATCTACAACTGACTCGGCTCCCTCACATTTGCGCACTCTCAAATGCAATCTGACTGCGCCAGGATACGAACCTGCAACCTTGGCCCCAGCAAGCGAGAACGTTGCCCTTGTTATTATAATAATAAAGATGTTACGATCCCCATTCAGTCACCCACATTTAAGTGGCTGGTGAGTGTTGGGTACAAAGCAGTGACTGCCATCCCTTTGGAGTCGGGTTGTTCCAAGACTTTATCTTGCTCCATCACTGGAAGGAATTGTATAAGCGCATATGAAATCAGTTCAAGCTATCCAGAATGGAAGTTTAAAAACTTGCACTGAGTCTCAGTCTAGCTCTATTTGCGGACAGCAGTATATTGTTTACCTCGCTTCACTGACTTTAAAGGCTAGCATTAAAATAACATTAGAGAGCCACTGTAGCCTACTTGGACGCTTGCCATGACGCTCTCCGTCGATAGTCTGCGCGTCTCGAATCCACAACTCTATCATTCATTTTCCTGGTCCTGTATCTCTTTGCCAACTTAGGGCGCTGATTTAAGTAAAGCCTCACGTATAGACCAACCACATCGTAGTGTAGTTGCTAACATTCCTAGCTGTCACTCCTCAGGTCCGGGTTACATTCCCAGCTCTAACAAATAATTAAATTCTGGTCTGATAGCTGGAACGGGCTATACTTGGCATCGTGAGGCAAAACTGAGAAGAGGAGAGTTCGATTCCTACCTCAGTCACCTTAGATGTGGTTTTACGCGGTTTTCCACTTCTGCTCCTGGCAAATGGCGGGATGATTCCTAACTTAAGGCCATAGTACCCTCCTCCATAATCCTAACCTAAATTTAAAATAGGCACGTAGGGTCATTGCATTAACACAGGTTATCAGAAAAACTTCCACACACACCCAAGTACATGGGGCTAAATTACCATGACGTCCAAACCCTTTAATTTATTATTATTATTAAATTTATACTCGAGAACATGTATTGATCACATATACTATCGTAGCAGACTAGATCAATATACTTCTGCAGTCATACAATCAGACATCTCTGACCACTACATAACATATGCAGGCATTTGGCCAAAAAATGATAAGACACAATTACAAGATAATGAATAGTACATTACGCTAATGAACGATACTATAATACTCACAAGCCTTAACAACACAGACTGGACAGATTGCCTTGAATTTAAAAATCCTAATGATATATATAACACTATAACAACCAAATTTAAGGAAATCTACCAAAAAGCATCTTACATAACCACACGTAAACACAGAAAAAGCGAACAATGGCTCACTTATGACCTCAAAATACAATGTAACGAAAGAGACAGAATTTTTAAAACAATGCTCAGAAACAAGGATAATATTACAATAAAAAATGAATACAAAATGTTCAGAAACAAATTAAATAAGCTAATAAACAAAACAAAACATCAATATTATAAAAATAAGATAAATAGTTCCAAAAACGATAATAAAGGAATGTGGAAAGTCATTAATGATATAACAGGTCGGAAAACACAAACTGTCAATGAAGTCATAAACAAACATTTAAGAATACATTATACTAACGAGGTGATAGTCAATAAATTCAGCAGCACCTTTAGTGAAAAAATGAACAGCCTAGCTCATAACTGTAGTATCTACATATGGCAACCAAATAGAAACACATTAATGAATTCCTTTACATTACTTGAAGCTGATGAATATGAAATAGAAAACATAATTAAGGAATTAAAAACAGACATATCGCCTGGGGCAGACAATATACGCTTGAAAGACATAAAGGCAACATCCAAGAAACTATACCAATCATAACACATCTCATAAACAAGATATTCGAATCAGGCATAATACCAAAATATCTGAAATACACAATTATTAAACCAATATATAAGAATGGCGATCACTTAGACTTTGGCAACTACAGACCAATATGCATTTTATCAATCCTACACAAAATAATGGAAACATGCTTGGATAAGAGATTGAAAAATTTCCTAAATAAATATGATATTTTAAAGGGACACCTATATGGTTTTAGGAAGGGAAAGGTACTGAACTACTCCTGGCTGAATTTGCCAATGTAATAAATAATGCCTTAAATAAGAACAATCACATAATGGTACTTTTTCTTGACTTTTCTAAAGCATTTGACGCTATAAATCACAATAAACTACTTGCTAAATTACACGATATTGGAATAAGAGGCACGACTTACAAACTATTTGAAAGCTATCTGAAAAACAGTGAAATGGCAGTTATGGTCAATAACACTATCAGTGACGCAGTAGAAGGAACACGGGGTATCCCTCAAGACAGTATTATTTCACCTACACTATATAACCTGTTCGTAAACGACATGAATGAAGCCATTAAACACAGTAAAATAATTATTTATGCTGATGACACCACTATATATATCATATATAAAGACTCTAAAACAGCTTTTTGTAGACTTCAAGAAGACTTCAATAACATCACAAGATGGTGTCATGACAATAATTTGTATATAAATACAACCCAATCTAAAATAATGCACACCAGAGTTGATCACTTCACACAAGAACAAGAAGTTCCGTGACGAACTAAAGAGCCTACTTTTCTTAAAATTTAAGATACATGCTAGTGATTAATCTATATAGATCTATCTAGAATAATATCGAAATGAAGTTGGTAATTTCGAAATTTCTAATTAGTTCGAAATACTGTATACCTGGCATAATGTAGCCTAATAGAGAACTACAGTTGGCAGCCCTGGTGACATACATGTATTGGTCAGAAATAATCTGAAATAATATGATCTATTACTGTATCAATTTTGAATGAAATCCATTAATTAGTATAGAAGTTACATGCATTTCAAAATTGGACCTTTCAGCACGCTTAGAATCATGTTGGCAGCACTGACGCATATTAGTTACTCCAAATTAATCTAGAATGCCAGGTACTATACGTGTGCAAAGTTTAGAGCTAGTGTCTTGCATACTTTCTGATATATTGATATTAGGGTAAAACAATAGAGACAGTATTTATTAACAGTTGGCAGCCCTGGTTACTCTTAAGAATCGGCATAGTCATATCTGTTATGGTACACATAGCAGACACGAAATTTGGTTGAAATCCAAATGATAGTATACAAGTTACATGTATTTAAAGTTGGACCTCACAGCAGGTTGAAATATGTTGGATGCACTGACGTATATAAGTTACTCCAAATTAACCTAGAATGTCAAGCACTATAGTGTGCATAGTTTAAAGCTGTCGGCTTGCATACTTTCTGATATATGGGCATTTTGATTTAAAAAATTGAAAGCATTTATTAACAGTTGGCAGCCCTGGTCGCTCTTACGAATACGCTCAGTCATATCTGTTTATGTACACATAGCACATACGAAATTTGGTTGAAATCCAATTGATAGTGTAGAAGTTATATGCATTTAAAATTTGGACCTATCAGCAGGCTTATAATCATTTTGGCAACACTGCCATGTTCGACCTCCTTGAAATTAAACTGTTATATTATTATCTATACGTGTGCCAATTTTGAAATAGCTCCCACTCATACCTTCCAAGATATCCAACATGGAGCTCAAATTTCAATTGCGATTTTTCAGCAGTTGGTAGCAATGACATCATTTTCAAATATGGCCGTGAGATATTCAGGTATTGATCTTTACTCCTACCAAATTTTGTTTCGATTGCTGCAGCCGTTTAGGAGTTGTTAGGGAGGGACACACACACAGCCAGACAGACAGACAGACAGACAGACAGACAGAAGGACAGACAGACAGACACACATTTGCGCGATCACATAAATCTAATTTTTCCTCATTTTTCAAAATGTGAAAAGTAGGCTAAAAATACAAACTAACGCACCACAGCATATCATGGATACACCAAAACATCCTGGCAGGTTGCAAATGTAACACCTTCATAAATAGTACTTCGACACCAAAATACCTAGGAATTACCCTTGATGAACACTTTAAAATGAACACACACACAATAGACATAATAAAAGACTATGAGCAAACCTCTACACCTTCTACAATCTCCGATTTTATATAGATAGGAAAACTTGCAAAACCATTTATAGTGCTCTGATTGAAAGCAAATTAAGATAAGCTATAGCAGCTTGGGGAAATCAAAACACAACTTTAATTAATAATCTTCAAGATAGCCAAAACAGGTTCTTTAAATATTTCACTGATATCCCTTATTTTAATATTAAAGAGTTGTTTCAAATTACTGTACTGAATCTCTACTACCATGATCCAAGATTCAGGCATAAGGTCTCTCACAACATACAAACAAGAGCCATAACAAGTACTAAACATGTAAAACCCTTATGTATAAATAGCTATGGTTTCAAGAGACTAAATTATATTATACCATCACTACTTAATGAACTACCACCTGGATTGACGAACATTAACAGCAAACAACTAGCTATAAGTCGCATTAAAAATATTACTTAACTAAACATTAACTCATAACATAAATGTATTAATATAACTACCATAGTGTAACTTTTTGTGTCTTTAATTATTCAAATTAATATTTTTATCATTATTATTATCATGATAAAAAAATTGCATGCACTCTTGTATTGAAATATCATCTATATATGTTGTAAATAATAATTAATATGTCTCACAGATAATCTGTACTGTCATCAGATTCGTGAGGCATATCACAATAATGTAACATAAATAGTATTTAATAAATAAATAAATAAATTAAATTAAATTACTATTATTATTATTATTATTATTATTATTATTATTATTCTTTCTTCTTTCTCCGTTACGGTATTCTAAGGACCACGAGCCAATTTCAATGTTTAGTCCTTTGGTGTCCTTTCTTCTTCCCCCAGGTCTCCTTCTTCTTCCTCCAGGACTCCTTCATCTTCACACTATGCATCTTCTTTCCCTCTTCGGACCATTTTGAGCCTCTTTTCTTTTCCTTCCTTCCTTGGAACCCTTCCATTCCCAACACTTTTTTCCTAAACATTTCTCTCTCTGTTGCATCTTCTTCTCTTATATTGTTTCTTTCCAAATCCTTTTTAACTTCTTGAATCCAAGTAGTTGTTAATTTCCTGTTCCAAAGATATTTGAATGTTTGGTTAACACGTTGTCATTCATTCTATAAAATGTCCAAAAAATAGCAATCGCCTCTTTTTTTTAGCCTATTTTCAATTTTGAAAAAAATAGGCTTATGAGATCACCTTTTGTCCGTGTGTGTGTGTGAGAGAGAGGTGTGTGTGTCCCCCCTAATAACTTCAAAACGGCCGGAGCGATTACAATGAAACTCGGTGAGTTCTTATCACTATTCTGGACGACCCCGACCGTGCCATTCCAATTTTCTCACGTCTCACCAATCCAATATGGCGGCTGTGCAAAATATTTCACCAGCATTCAAAATCTCCGAAACTCTTCCCGATATCACCCTGGAATTTGATAAGGTGATAAAGGGAACTACTAGAAGTTCACCTATGTGACTTTTGAAAAACTGGTAACTATAAAACCAACATGGCGGCCACGCGAATTTGCGACTTTTTAATAGACGTTTCTCGTGATTTAACCAACCAAACGCAATAAAACTTGGTACAGTATATGTTTATACACTTTGTAATGCACCGACATCTAACTTCGTTCAATTGTTTACATAACCACAAGATGGCGGATGTGCGAAATATTTCACAGGCATTTTATATCTCTGAAACTATCAGCGGTATCACCCTGAAATTTTGTACGGAGATAAAGGGCACTACTGGAAGTTCATCTATAAGACTTTCAAAAACCGGTTAACTACAAAACGAACATGGCGGCCAAGCGAATTTGAAAATTTTAAATTGACCTTTCTCGCGATTCAATGATCCAAACGCAATGAAATCTGGTACAGGAAATGTTTATACACATTGTAATGCACTGGTATCTAATTTAGTTCAATTGTTTACATAACCTCAAGATGGCGGCTTTACGAATTTTAAAATTAAGTTTTTGTTTCTTGTGTCGTAATCATGCGATCGAAGTGAAAGTTTGAATAATGAACCTACGCAATAATTTTCCTTTAATGGTACATGACTCTATGGCCTATACATTTAACAATCCAACGTGGCGACCATCCGAAATATTTAGACGGCTCTGAATATCTACGAATCTATTATAGCAATCAAACAGATTTTATTTTATTTTCATAGGGGCTATGAACTTAAGGTCACCTATTGGACTTTAAATAACCTGGTGATCACAAATCCAACATGGCGGCGACGTGAATTATAAATATTCACATGGACGTTTCTCGCAATTTAACCATCCGAGTGCAGTGAAACTTGGTACAGTAAATCCTTATACGAATGTTAATCCACTGGCATCTAATTTATTTCAATTGTTTCAATGGCAGCTGAGTGATTTTTTTAAATCTCCTGGTTACTTCTTGTGTCTTAATCATGCGATTGAAATTTGAATGCTACACGTACACAATAATCTTCATGTAACAGTACATAACTCTAGGACCTACATATATAAAATCCAACATGGCGACCATCCGAAATATTTAGTCGGTTCTCAATATCTACGAATCTATTACAGCAATCAAACTGAAATTTTGTATGTTGATAGTGGCAGTTAACATAAGTAGGATATATGAAAATAGGCTGTATAGTTCTTCACGGAACTACTTGTTATTGTGTCTGTTATGTTTTCAATGTTGCGGTATATTTCTTCATTACTTCTTAATTTCCAGAATTCTTAATGGACCTAATATTTTCCGTACAATTCGTCTTTCTAATACTTCCAATATATCTAACTTATAATTCAGTGCTAGACATTAGCTTGCGTATAGGCATTCTGGTTTGATTACTGTTCTGTAGTGCTGTATTTTCAAGTTTCTAGATAAACATTATAATATTATTATTATTATCGTATGATGTTACAATTGACAATCGGGTCACAAACTATATACACAATATAAGAAACCAAAGAAATGTGGAAAAGGCTTCGGAAATGTGCTGGTCTCTCACAGACGTATGTCCAGTCTCTCCAAACAAGTGATTGCGTCAGGGGTTAAACGATGGAGGTCTTCGAATGATCCAGAGAATGCTCGCAGAGGGCAGTCCTTCACAATGTGCACTTCAGAACCGCAGTCACAAGCAGGAGACTTCAGCCAACCCAACTGGTGGAGAACAGGAGCACTTCTTCCAACACCACAGAGTATCCTGTTAAGGTGGAGCTAGGGAGATTGAACCCAGCCAGTTTTATTGTTGGATCCCTGATAGAAATGCCAAACGGGTGTGATCGAGACCATTCCTGTTCCCATGCCTCCTTAGGTCTGAAAGGCATGGCAGTTAATTCTTTGGCTGTCCTCCAAACAGGTTTCCGGAACTTCAGTCTCGTTACGGCATTTTCGTCCCTGTCCTGACGGATGGGAAGAGAACCCTTTAGATGAAACAACTCGAGAGAGTAAGGATGGGAAATATTTTTGTGAGCCTGACATTAAAGGGCAGATGAACTTGCTTCTCCGCCCATTAAAATTCCAATAACTATCTACTAACTAGCCTGCCATTGTTCATTCCGAGAAAATGGCCGCAGAATTTCAATCGTCTTTTCATGAATGTGTCAGTGATCCTTTCAGAATGCAAATAAAGCTCTTGACACTACCGTTTCATCCAGATTCCTTCTGAGCAGACTGAACCAAGGATTTTCCTCAATATTTTCCTTTCTTGTTTCTTTTTGTCCTTGATAAGAGATCTGTCTCCAATGATGAAGGGTTTCAAAGCACATAGGGTTTATTAATAAAAATAATAATAATAATAAAACAATTCGATCCTTACAGTAGTCGCATATAATGTGTAACATGTGACATGTTATCCTACTACGTGTCTGCCGGGAGCACAAATCCCTTGTTAACAGTGAAGTCTGTTGGTCATTGAAATAACTACTTGTAAAACCCCAGTGCCAATGATTTATTGTAGGAATATCTTTAATGGGGCCTCCAAACCTTGAGATAAACCGTATGCGATATACATTCCACATTCTTTTTGTCCTTGATAAGAGATCTATCTCCAATGATGAAGGGTTTCAAAGCACATAGGGTTTATTAATAAAAATAATAATAATAATAAAACAATTCGATCCTTACAGTAGTCGCATATAATGTGTAACATGTGACATGTTATCCTACTACGTGTCTGCCGGGAGCACAAATCCCTTGTTAACAGTGAAGTCTGTTGGTCATTGAAATAACTACTTGTAAAACCCCAGTGCCAATGATTTATTGTAGGAATATCTTTAATGGGGCCTCCAAACCTTGAGATAAACCGTATGCGATATACATTCCACATAGGGCTGTATGTTGGCCGACAGTATCTCGAATGCTTACATTAAATAAGAATATATAATGGGGGCCTCCAAACCTTGAAGTAAACCGTATGCGATATGCATTCCACATAGGGCTGCATGTTGGCCGACAGTACCTCGAATACTTACATTAAATAAGAATCTTTAATGGGGCCTCCAAACCTTGAAGGAAACCGTATGCGATATGCATTCCACATAGGGCTGTATTTTGGCCGACAGTACCTCGAATACTTACATTAATTAAGAATCTTTAATGGGGCCTCCAAACTATGAAGTAAACCGTATGCGATATGCATTCCACATAGGGCTGTATGTTGGCCGACAGTACCTCGATACTTACATTAAATAAGAATCTTTAATGGGGCCTCCAAACCTTGAGGTAAACCGTATGCGATATGCATTAGACATAGGGCTGTATGTTGGCCGACAGTACCTCGAATACTTACATTAATTAAGAATCTTTAATGGGGCCTCCAAACCTTGAAGGAAACCGTATGCGATATGCATTCCACATAGGGCTGTATTTTGGCCGACAGTACCTCGAATACTTACATTAAATAAAAATCTTTAATGGGGCCTCTAAACCTTGAAGTAAACCGTATGCGATATGCATTCCACATAGGGCTGCATGTTGGCCGACAGTACCTCAAATACTTACATTAATTAAGAATCTTTAATGGGGCCTCCAAACCTTGAAGTCAACCGTATGCGATATATATTCCACATAGGGCTACATGTTGGCCGACAGTACCTCGAATACTTACATTAAATAAGAATCTTTAATGGGGCCTCCAAACCTTGAAGGAAACCGTATGCGATATGCATTCCACATAGGGCTGTATGTTGGCCGACAATACCTCGAATGCTTACATTAAATAAGAATATATAATGGGGGCCTCCAAACCTTGAGGTAAACCGTATGCGATATACATTCCACATAGGGCTGTATGTTGGCCGACAGTACCTCGAATACTTACATTAATTAAGAATCTTTAATGGGGCCTCCAAACCTTGAAGGAAACCGTATGCGATATGCATTCCACATAGGGCTGTATTTTGGCCGACAGTACCTCGAATACTTACATTAAATAAAAATCTTTAATGGGGCCTCTAAACCTTGAAGTAAACCGTATGCGATATGCATTCCACATAGGGCTGCATGTTGGCCGACAGTACCTCAAATACTTACATTAATTAAGAATCTTTAATGGGGCCTCCAAACCTTGAAGGAAACCGTATGCGATATACATTCCACATAGGGCTGTATGTTGGCCGACAATACCTCGAATACTTACATTTAATAAGAATCTTTAATGGGGCCTCCAAACCTTGAAGGAAACCGTATGCGATATACATTCCACATAGGGCTGTATGTTGGCCGACAATACCTCGAATGCTTACATTAAATAAGAATATATAATGGGGGCCTCCAAACCTTGAGGTAAACCGTATGCGATATACATTCCACATAGGGCTGTATGTTGGCCGACAGTACCTCGAATACTTACATTAAATAAGAATCTTTAATGGGGCCTCCAAACCTTGAAGGAAACCGTATGCGATATACATTCCACATAGGGCTGTATGTTGGCCGACAATACCTCGAATGCTTACATTAAATAAGAATATATAATGGGGGCCTCCAAACCTTGAGGTAAACCGTATGCGATATACATTCCACATAGGGCTGTATTTTGGCCGACAGTACCTCGAATGCTTACGTTAAATAAGAATACAGGAAAAGTGTGAAGATTTAATAAATCATAATTGTTTTCAGCAAATATGATATAATGAATATTTTCAAACCAAAGAACGACAACTTGAAGATGATTTCTTGTAGGAATATCTTTAATGGGACCTACAAACCTTGACGTAAACATTCCACATAGTCACATGGCCGTCAGTACGTCGTGGTACCAATCTCCGCCCCCAGGTGCGCTCATTGTTTCCTCTTACACATTTCCGTCCCTTTTCCAAAATCACTCCCACAAAAAATATCCAGCTACCGAGAAGAAAGATGATACATATCAATTAAATAATAATATTAGTAGAAGTATTCATTCAATCATTCATTTCCATTTAAAACTGTTTTGCTGTCCAGTCTGCAAGCCTCTGTTTGCGAACAAGTCGCCTCCACGATTCCATAGTACAAGTTAGCACAGCGGCCCTCTCTGATACAGCACCTCTCACTGAGAAATCGTGGAACACTGAAGCTAACCACCATCTCCTAGGTCAAACCTCTGCTTCTCTTATCCTTCACAGCCGAGGTCATTAACCTTTCCTCCACCATTTTCACCACATGACCCCACCGTCCAAGTTGACTCGTACGAAGTGCCTTTTTCTCATTTATTTGTCCCAGCAATTTCTATTGTTTTTATTATAACCTTAACGATTGAAATAATTTGAAGTCTTGGGTAACCACGTTGTGCCCGTTATGACATAATATGACTTTCATTCCACGCCAAGAAATACTCATCCACATTAACTGATTTCTAACTTGCTTCAAAACAGTGTCTGGCAGCGTAGCCCTTTTTGTTAAATCTTGCACCATGACCAGGAGGTCAGCTGTATCAAGTCCGGAGATCACAGGTTCGAATCCCCTCGTCCACAGCAGCTAGGCTGTGTATGGTTTTCCCCTGGGTTTTTCCACACTTCCTCCAGGACACCTACCTCATCCCTGTCCCTAATTCAGTAACACGCACTTACAGTGACCACATAAATACAGGTTATCAAACAAGTTAAATACACACCCCCAACCACACGAGGCTGATGTATATGATGTCCCAAGGCCCTAAAATAGATTTAACGACAACTGGTTCAAACTGTTTCACAAATTTCAAAGATAATTAATTATTGTTAAGTCTGTAATTTAATATTTCGAATAACCTACTGTTCATTTTTAAAATAATTTAACGTTTGATAAACTTTTATGAGAATCAGCAATTTTTCTAGTTTTGTGCCGTGTCTTGTGTGGGGTTTCGACTAGGACACCAAGCTGGCTCATCAGCGGGCTCTCGGTGTCCCCACCCAAGACACAGCACAAACCTAGAAAAGTTGCCAAGTTTTAATTCACTGGCCGTGAAAGCCAATATACCACATTTTATGAGAATGCTTTTGAACTAGGCTATTAAGAAAACCAACTAATAAACACATGCATCAAGCGATGGTTTAAATAAAGACGATTAGCACTCTGTCTCCCGCACTCAGTAATTGGTTATTGAGAACAGAGGCAATTCTAATTCTAAGAAAAAAACTCATTCTTATTTACCATCTAAGCATTGGTTTAAGCTGGTCTAATAGTGTGTTGTGCTTTGTCGCTCTGTTTTGCGCGCACCATCAGTCTAGGAGGGGATATGTTTATCTTGCCCATCTGCTCATCTTGGTCACCATCAATCTACACGCCAGACAAATATTAGCTCCAGGATTAAGGCTCCAGGCCAGCCAGGCGGCGCACTGTATTTGTCTCCATGAACTTCGTTACCTACTGCACAAAGCGGACGTTCACACACTTTGATGAAGAGCAAGTATGGCCACTCCAAAGTACCAGGCTATATCATTAGGCTCTGATAAACTTCCTAAAACATTTATAAGTACTTTAATTAATTAGGACTCACATTCCTCTAAAATAACAAATACCACAGAACACCAAATATAATTGAAGTGAATGCCGCATGTTAAAGCATGGGCACACCTAGTGGTGTGGCAGCCAACTACCAGTATGGAAATATTGGCTCCCAAATATGTTTTCTTTTTATGTTTTTATTTTATTTAACTGGGTCACTCCAATCCGTATTTTATAAAAGGACAAATTTCCATTTTAAAAATCGCACCAACATGAGACTTTGGACTGGATGGTTTTATTCAGAACTATTCATGCCGATGTCGTATGACCCATATTCTTTGGCGTGAGCAACACCCGCATTTGACAAATACGGTTTACGAATGAAAAGTATGGAGCACGATTATAAGCTTCAGAAATACGACAATATCGTGTTACCCAGGAACAATATTTGCCATTGCGAGTAGTTTGAACGTATAAGTGACTTAAATATCTCTCAAAATCAGGATAATGAACAGTTACGGTTTCGAGCACGTCGAGCCGCCATGATATCAACAATACAGAACACCAAATGTAACAAGCACCGCCGGCTGGATCGCTTTAAAGCAGCCAGGAGGGGTGCGATCCAGCCGGCGGTGGTAACAAGTCCAAATCAACCAATCACAAGCTGGCCTTTTGCCTAGCAGCGCTCGTAGTGGGGTGGCGCTCTAGTACCCAGTGTTGTCAGTGGCAAATACATTGTTCAGGTACTCATTACATGACTGTGTAATCTTTGCAATACTATCAATAAAATTTGAAAGTACTTCAGCTGTAAAATCGAACATTACAATGCACTTCATTGTCAAGATTCAGGGTGATATCGGCAATAGTTTCGGAGTTATTGAATGCTGGTGAAATAATTCGCACAGCCGCCATGTTGGATTGGTGAGACAGAATTAAATTTAAAGGGCACGGTTGGGGTCGGCCAGAGTGGTGCTATGATCTTACCGAGTTTCATTGAAATCGCTCCAGCCGTTTAGATTTTATTAGGGACACACACACACACAGACAGACACACGGACAAAAGGTGATCTCATAAGCCTATTTTTTTTTCATAAAATGAAAATAGGCTAAAAATAGACGTAAAGGTCGTTATTTCCTCACTGAAGCTAAATTAATCAGAGTAACCGGAAACTTCATAAGGAGATGCCGATTGTTTGGTAGTGGATGGGGAGGAACATCTTCATCATCTACTGTAAGCATAGTGAGTAAAAATGCATGATGCTGATTTTAAGCATCGTACTCTGCGGTGCATACGCGCACGTGGTAATCGGGAACTGAGCCGTCACTGGTGGAGCGCGTGAGCGAGAATGTCCTTGCCAATCAAAATAGATGACCTTGTATACATTCCAAAAATCTTATAAATCCCTAAATTGCACATACAGACTCCTTTAAAATCCTAATATACTGACTTACGGAACCTAATTTTGACTTCATATTACCTAAGCATCCGGGGATTGTTGATAATATCAGGTCTGCATTTCCATCAGCTTTATTGAAGAGCAATATTTTTTATATTGTTGAGTGATTACAACAGCATTCATAAGGGTGTGGTGAATACAGTATCCTAAAATCTTAAATTGATAGCGAAAGTCTCACGACCTTTCTTCCAGTAAAACACAATATTTGCAACTGAACTACCGTTACACAGTAATCAGACACAACGACAAAAGGCAGTAGTCCTTGCATATCTCACACGTCTGTACATTGCAGTGAAATTCATAAACTTTATGGCGGGTCTATTGAATTGGGCAGGTACTGTACAAGCCTTCATAAAGAAAACTCAAATTCCTGTCTCAATATTTTGTCATTATGACAAAAAATACTGTTAGTTAGAATCCTTTTTGCATCTCTAATAGGTTGCCTATGATTGACTGTGACAGTGTATATCACTTCAATTTTCTGCAGTTTTTCCAAATGAAAGAACAATATTCTGAAATGTTGAATAATTCTCACATCCTGTCATGACTAAACCGAATGTAATACGAATACTATGTTACCTGCAGTGAAAGTTAATTGAGTCTCAGATGTGAAGGTCGTTTTCTGATCTCACCTGCAACAAAAAGAGAGATATGGTCAGAAATAAGACAGACATAACTGTTGTGAAATGTGGACTTAAGTATCTAAGACCTTAAAAATATATTTTTTTATTGTAACATTTCTACAGTACTTTTCACCACAATTAAAACCTTTATTCAAATTGTAAGAAAGAAATCAGGTGTTTGTAAAGATTGTTACTGATGGCCTAATAACATCCGGGCAAATGCCATGCATTATTGAAGACAGACAAAGGAAACTGAAGACTCCAGACGGATGTACAGTCCAACCAAATCAGAAAGCAGGAAGTATATTATATTATTACTAGCTGAAGTACCCGTTCTTCGAACGGCATTTAGGACTTGCTGGCCTAAATCATTCATATATACACACATTCGTAATGTTGTTATGTTATTTCCATGTTACCAACTAAATCCATTTGCCATCACTTGATGAATGCAGTACATTTGCATTTGTCTGTGGCTTTTCACCGATGTCTCAGTCTCACTCATGGCTGTGATTATATGGAAGCTACTGAGGTATGGGTGGTGCTCAGTAATGACATTCAGGGCACTGTCAGTGTCTGTTGGCACAGGCTAGAGTGTCACCGCTCTCTCAGTCTCACTCATGGCTGTGATTATATGGAAGCTACTGAGGTATGGGTGGTGCTTAGTAATGACATTCAGGGCACAGTCAGTGTCTGTTGGCACAGGATGGAGTATCACCGATGTCTCAGTCTCACTCATGGCTGTGATTATATGGAAGCTACTGAGGTATGGGTGGTGCTTACTAATGACATTCAGGGCACAGTCAGTGTCTGTTGGCACAGGCTAGAGTATCACCGATGTCTCAGTCTCACTCATGGCTGTGATTATATGGAAGCTACTGAGGTATGGGTGGTGCTCAGTAATGACATTCAGGGCACTGTCAGTGTCTGTTGGCACAGGCTAGAGTGTCACCGCTCTCTCAGTCTCACTCATGGCTGTGATTATATGGAAGCTACTGAGGTATGGGTGGTGCTTAGTAATGACATTCAGGGCACAGTCAGTGTCTGTTGGCACAGGATGGAGTATCACCGATGTCTCAGTCTCACTCATGGCTGTGATTATACGGAAGCTACTGAGGTATGGGTGGTGCTTAGTATTGACCTTCAGGGCACAGTCAGTGTCTGTTGGCACAGGCTAGAGTATCACCGATGTCTCAGTCTCACTCATGGCTGTGATTATATGGAAGCTACTGAGGTATGGGTGGTGCTTAGTAATGGCATTCAGGGCACAGTCAGTGTCTGTTGGCACAGGCTAGAGTATCACCGATGTCTCAGTCTCACTCATGGCTGTGATTATATGGAAGCTACTGAGGTATGGGTGGTGCTTACTAATGACATTCAGGGCACAGTCAGTGTCTGTTGGCACAGGCTAGAGTATCACCGAGGTCTCAGTCTCACTCATGGCTGTGATTATATGGAAGCTACTGAGGTATGGGTGGTGCTTAGTAATGACATTCAGGGCACAGTCAGTGCCTGTGTATGTTGTGAAAGGTTCTACTCATAGGGTTAGTACTGCTGTTCTGACTCACTGAGGAGAGCAATTGCAAACTACCTCACTCCTCTTCTTGCCTAGTATGCCTCAATATAGCGCAGCCTTGGTTTCTTGTGGTTATCTACCCACATAACCTAACGGCGGTACTTTTTGAGGATCCAACCAGCCTTCGGGCTGACTACCTAACAGACAACCAACGGAACCGGAATAAATAGTATTAAAGCAGCTCAATAGCAGTGATTTGATTGCTTTCCGTGACATTGATGACGTAGAAAGTTAACCATGTTAGTCTTCGAAACTAAATAATAATTTGAACACTTTAATTCATCGATAACACAAGAAACAAAACTGAGATTCCAGTTAAATAAAACTCTTTGAAGTAACCAAATGGAAGGACTGAAATTAAACAATGAGTGAGGCGTAAGTGCAACAATCAACACTCAGGACTATCCTATAAACAAAAGCTGAATATACTCGTTAGTATTACAACAGGGAACACCTCAGTTGAAATTGCCCGATATGTATTTACGAAGTATTCAAACAGAGCAGATTTTTAAAATGTACAGTTTGCCCCGTTAATGTACTGTTCCATTTGTCAACACTAACGATTAACTCAACGATCACTTATAGCATCCCACTGAATGGAAGCGTGAGATTTTATGTGATCGTGAATGTGACGTCTTGAAAAACGGGACATATTTCTTACTTAATCACAGCAAATTTTCTAAGTTTATGCTGTGTCTTGTGCTAGATTTCGCCTCGTATCTCCGAGATGGCTCATCAGCAAGCTCTTGTTGTCCATTTGTGGACTACCAAAGGAGTAGCAAACTGCGCGCTACTTCATTTCTTATCTAGAATACCTCCGGTACTTTACTGCGGGAGCCAAACGCTCAACAGTCTTTCACTTTCCTATAACGGCTTCCCAAATGATTGTATATTGAATTTCAGGGCCAAGTAATTAATACTCAGCAACATTTCTAGGTTCACGCCATGTTTTGTGCGTGGTTTCATTGGTCGTGAAAGCCAAAATAACAACTTTATTGAATTAAGCTTATCCAATTCACCAGTAAGATTAATTATGAAAACTAAATAAACGAATGTGACAGTCGGCAGACTTCGACACATTAGTCTGTGAATTTGGGTTTCTGATCATGGTAAAAACCGACAAGAAGCAGATAAATATTGGTCAACGGAAATATTCAATTAACAAAAATCAAAGAGTAAGAAAGCATACCGTGCAGAATAGAAAGCACTATAACGTTGTAAAACAGCGTATACATCCAAATACTCACAATACAATAACCAGCACAAAGTGTATAAAATTAGACTGAAAATCACGCGTTGTTTCAGACCCCACAAACCATCACTATAAATAAAACATTCATGTAGAGATATAAAATTTGTACATTCCTCACATATTCATTACCTCTTTGACCTACTTACGAGGTGGCCAAGATCATGAAATTTGGCATGCATGTGAGAGATGTATGTGGCAAATAGCATACGAATTTTCACGATCCTTGCTATCATACAAGTACGGACAAACGAAAAGAATGTGTTGAAATGTGCAAAAGAGGACTCCAAAATGTATGCATTCATGGCAATCTGAGGCGTAATCGTTGGAGGTACTACAAAATGTCATACAACCAAATTCGTAAAAAACGAACGGTTTTCGAGATATTGCCAGAAAACTATTCCAGTTCTGCAAAATTGCAGTGGTTGCCATAGTAACGTTGATCTGTTTCTCAGAGGGAACACAGTTTTTGGGAATATCTCCGAAACCGTTCATTTTAGGACCTTAAAAAGTGTGTTTCGGAGTCCCTACAGGACCTCCGAGTATTGTTTCTCATATCTGGCGGCTTAAAATGAGCTAAATCCGATCTTTCTACCGTTTGTCCAAGCTCAGTGCCAAAGGGCCGAAAAAACTCACTTACAAATTGAATTTTCATAAACCGTTTCTTAGTTAGCCCCTTCAACCTAGGATCAACCAACATGCGAAATTTCAGCTTTCTAGGTCTAGTGGTTTTAGCGCTGCTATGATGAGTCAATTTTGGATTATACATGTACATAAGAGATGAGCCTTGCGGAAATCGATTTGCTCGTAGAAAGTTGGGAGATATCTCGTTTTACGCGTATCAATGCGAGGATCAATGTTCGTGGTTTGGGAACCCGAACCCCGTGTTTTAAGGCCCTAAAACCGTTCATTTTAGGACCTTAAAAAGTGTGTTTCAGGGTCCCTACAGGACCTCCGAGTATTGTTTCTCGTATCTGGCGGCTTAAAATGAGCTAAATCCGATCTTTGTACCGTTTGTCCAAGCTCAGTGCCAAAGGGCCGAAGAAACTCCCTTACAAATTGAATTTTCAAAAACCGTTTCTTAGTGAGCCCCTACAACCTAGGATCAACCAACATACACAATTTCAACTTTCTAGGTCTAGTGGTTTCAGCGCTGCGATGAAGAGTCAATTTTGGATTATATATAAGAGATGAGCCTTGCCGAAGTCGATTTGCTCGTAGAAAGTTGGGCGATATCTCGTTTTACGCGTATCAATGCGAGGATCAATAGTCGTGGTTTCCACTTCTACGAAGTGGGAACCCGAACCCTGCGTTTTAAGGCCCTAAAACGAACGGTTTTTGAGATATTGCCAGAAAGCTATTCCATCTCTGCGAAATTGCAGTGGTTACCATAGTAACGTTGATCTGTTTCTCAGAGGGAACCCAGTTTTTTTTTTGGAATATCTTCGAAACCGTTCATTTTAGGGCCTTGAAAAGTGTGTTTCGGGGTCCCTACGTGACCACCGAGTATTGTTTCTCGTATCTGGCGGTTTAAAATGAGCTAAATCCGATCTGTGTACCATTTGTCCAAACTCAGAGCCAAAGGGCCGAAGAAACTCCCTTACAAATTGAATTTTCGAAAACCGTTTCTTAGTGAGCCCCTACAACCTAGGATCAACCAACATGCAATATTTCAGCTTTCTAGGTCTAGTGGTTTCAGCGCTGCGATGATAAGTCAATTTCGAATTATATATAAGAGATTATTGTTATTTATAAGCACAGCGCTCAAGTGTCAAGATATATAAACATGTACTCAAATTCTCATGTGAAACGTTGGAATAAAATGGAAACCTATGGCATATTGACACTCCTCTCAATACGTGCGAGTTTTGATTTCAGACATCGGCCATTTAAAAGCACTTGCCTTGAAGTGTTGGCAGTCACTGTGTTTTACCGTGCATCAAGCAACATACTCACTGTTCATCAAGGTGCTTTTACAACGATGTCTTTGTATATTATGAACAGCGGACTCTTAGTGTCCCCACCTGGACCCCTCACTGACCGTGAAAGCCAATATACCATCGTTTTGGAAGTCTTCATAGAGAAGTTATGGCTGCTTGAGCTTTTAGTTCTCGCAGTCAACAGGCGCAGGTGCGCTTCATACAAAGGGAGGTAGCACGCTGTTTGCTACTTCAGTGGGGGTCCATACGGGGACACCAAGAGCCTGCTGATGAGCTAGCTTGGAGACCTAGGTGAATCCCCTCACATGACACGTCACAAATTTAGAAATATTTCAGAGTTTTAATTCACTGGCCGTGAAAGCCTTCATAGGGATGTTATGGCTGCTTGAGCTTTTTAGTTCTCGCAGTGAAGAGGCGCAGGTGCGCTTTATTAAAAGGGAGATAGCACGCAGTTCGCTACTCCTGTGGGGGTCCGGGTGGGGACACCAAGGGCCCGATGATGAGCTAGCATGGTGTCCTAGACGAAACCCCACACAAGACATGGCACAAACCTAGAAAGATTGCTGAGTTTTTCATCGTTGTAAACTTACATTTTAGTTATAATTAAGCCTGGATTCTTAAACTATGTGAAGGATTCACATATAAATTTAATACTTGCAGCCAAATATCCATGTAAAGTTACATTACATATAAAACTTTTAGATGTTCACGTGATGACTTATTGTTCTCAGATTTTTGTGAGCACAGGTCTAGAGTATGTGATATTGATCACAGATATGACTGCATAATTCACATACCCACGCTGGAGTTGGGTCGTGATAGTTTTTGTTTTTCCGTAGTAGATGATGGCAGTCGTAAGTAGGCAATCTAGTCACGACATGGCGCAGTTCATAGTTCGGTCCCGTGCATGTCAGATTCGTCATTACTTCAGTGCCGTAGACTTTTGCTCGTTTATCTTCCGTGGTTCTCAATTGGTTCCCAAAAGCTTTCGAGCGTTATAACACAAATCGGAGCTTGGCAGAGAACAGAGGAATACTGCTCCTGAAAGTGACGTCATAGGCATGGATTCTGCTGACAGTTGAAGATCAATGTAGCACTCAACAATGTCCTGAACGCCACTAGAGCAACAATATAATTCGCTCACTATCCCTTAAAAATTTTATAGAACTAATGGGTAAAATCCTTGCAGTGCTCTGCACCAGCGTTTACCAAACTGGTGGTACGCTAGTACTGCGGGAGTGGTACGCGGTGGTGTTACGAAAAATGTAAAATATACAATTCAAAAATATTAAAACATGGATACGTTGCACTTTAAAGGCACAGATAAGGAGCAGTTTTATGAATTGAATTGCGATTCAGAACTAAGGGAAACTTTTTCAAAAATGGCTCATGCGAACTTTCGGGTTGAGAGGCGTGCAGACTATGCAGACATAGCTGACAAAGCAGTTAGATTTGTACTGCCTTTCACTACTTCGTACTTGTGTAAGATTGCATTTTCTTCACTTGTTCATCTCAAGAATAACTTCCGGAATAGGCTCTTTACAGTGGAAGACGATCTTCGTTTGAGACACAGCAATCTTAAACCAGACATTCTTAAGTTGACTTCTAATCTTCAAACTCACCCTTCACATTGAAGTTGTTAGTTGAACTTTGGTTTTTATGTTAAATTATTAAGCGTTCTTTTATTAATATTATTTGTACAGTGTCATTTCTGAATGTTTGAATGGAGTACTTATTGTAGTAAATAAACAACTGGGCACACTTTTTATTATTTGACCTTTAACTCCAAAAGTCTAACTCTTATAGTTAGTATATCTCCCAAACATTAGGTGGTGGTACGCGAGAGATTTTCATCTCTTAAAGTAGTTCACACACACAAAAGTTTGGGAAACACTGCTCTACACCGAACTACCTTAATGTGAACCCTGGCTGTCTCGCCAATGTCACAAGAGACGAATATGTTGGAAGAAGGGATGGTTGGTTCCTTAGTTTAGGGGCTGCGAAAACGCGGTCATGTAGCCCCGTGTACTTTGGATGTGTGTAGATCTGTCTGATAACCGGTGTTAATGACTGTATTGGTGTGTGTTATCTGCTTTTAATTCAAGCAAGGACTGCAGACGATAATTTGTAAGTAGTTCCTACTTTCGGCACCAAATGTTACCGTCCATGACGCCTAGCTGTGAACCTCGCTACTACTATACTACTAGATGCCATCGCAACCTGCGCCCGGTGACGAACGTTGGAACTTAAGAGCATTAATAAAATCTAACATACAAATTTTGGCCACACACAATTGTACTTAGTGGAAGGTTTTTTACATGCCATAAATCTATGACATGGGACCGCGAGCTTTACTTCTCCTCCGAAGGAAGGCATACTGTGGGATCTTTATAGCTCTTAAAAATCTGACGACTATGGCCGGTTTTGAACCCGCGACCTTAGGCATAGAAGCTCAGCATGCTACCAACTACGCCACCGAAGCCAACAGGAGGAAGGGAGTTTACGATTGAAGGTCAGATGTTCGAACCTCGGCACAGGCAAATATCTTTAAAAACCGAGGAAATCATGACATGACGCCTCCTGTGGCTTGGAGATAAGAATGGTGTTCCTTATCTCAAGGCCCTGGGGTGGATTCTTCGCTCTGCAAAGGGTTAAAACAGAATACACTCACCATCGTGAGTATTGTTGACAAAAAGCATGTGCTCTCCCTAAGGTTTGCCTTATGCACCCTAGGCAGTGGTGGAAATCAATCCCAGAACCTTTGGACCAGAGTCTCATTCTAAGGCCCGGATAGTTATGTGTTTAATTATTTTTATTTAACTGAATATTTCCTATTTATTTAGAAACTTTTGCCGTTTTTAGCCTATTTTCAATTTTGAAAAAATAGGCTTATGAGATCACCTTTTGTCCGTGTGTGTGTGTGTGTGTGTGTGTCTAATAAATTCAAAACAGCTGGAGCGATTTCAATGAAACTCGGTAAGTTTGTAGCACTATTCCGGGCGACCCCGACTGTGCCCTTCAAATTTTGTTACGTCTTACCAATCCAACATGGCGGCTGTGCGAAATATTTCACCAGCATTCAATAACTCCGAAACTATTCCCGATATCACCCTGGATTTTTTTACGGTGATAAAGTGATAGAAGTTCACTTTTGAAAACTTGGTAACTACAAAACTAAAATGGCGGCCACGCGAATTTGCGACATTTAAATAGACGTTTCTCGCGATTTAACCAAACAAACGCAATAAAACTTGGTACAGTATATGTTTATACACATTGTAATGCACCGACATCCAACTTCGTTCAATTGGTTACATAACCACAAGATGGCGGATGTGCGAAATATTTCACCGGCATTCTATATCTCTGAAACTATTAGCGGTATCACCCTGAAATTTTGTACGGAGATAAGGGGCACTACTGGAAGTTCATCTATAAGACTTTCAAAAACCGGTTAACTACAAAACGAACATGGCGGCCAAGCGAATTTGAAAATTTTAAATAGACCTTTCTCGCGATTTAATCTTCCAAACGCAATGGAATCTGGTACAGGAAATGTTTATACACTTTGTAATGCACTGTATCTAATTTAGTTCAATTGTTTACATAAGCTCAAGATGGCGGCTGTGCGAATTTTAAAATTAAGTTTTTATTTTTTGTGTCGTAATCATGCGATGGAAATGAAAGTTAGAATAATGAACCTACGCAATAATTTTCCTTTAAGGGTACATGACTCTATGGCCTATACATTTAACAATCCAACATGGTGACCATCCGAAATATTTAGACGGCTCTGAATATCTACGTATCTATTATAGCAATCAAACTGAATATTTTTATGTTCATAGGGGCTATGAACATAAGTTCACCTATAGGACTTTCAATAACCTGGTGATCACAAATCCAACATGGCGGCGACGCGAATTTTAAATATTCACATGGACGTTTCTC
The DNA here is from genome assembly GCA_946902985.2 of Meconema thalassinum. Lineage (NCBI taxonomy): Eukaryota > Metazoa > Arthropoda > Insecta > Orthoptera > Tettigoniidae > Meconema > Meconema thalassinum. Next base: position 30,223,817 of record OX336394.1, read on the forward strand.
GCAATTTAACCATCCGAGTGCAGTGAAACTTGGTACAGTACATTCTTATACGAATGTTAATTCACTGGCATCTAATTGTGTTCAATTGTTTCCATAACCAAAAGTTGGCAGCTGTGCGAAACTTTAAAATCTCATTGTTACTTCTTGTGTCCTAATCATGCGATTGAAGTTTGAATGCTACACGTACACAATAATCTTCATGTGACAGTACATAACTCTAGTACCTACATATATAAAGTCCAACATGGCGACCATCCGTAATATTTAGTCGGTTCTCAATATCTACGAATCTATTACAGCAATTAAACTGAAATTGTGTATGTTGATAGTGGCAATTAACATGAGCAGGATATATGAAAATAGGCTCTATAGTTCTTCACGGAACTACTTGTTTTTAATAAATTCTTATTCTGGCGTATTTATTCATAAGTACACATTCCCTATATTTGGTGGTATGTTGTACTCCTTAGATGACTGCTGCCCACATTTCCAACCCTTGGCAATTCAGTAATTTGCTTCTCTATTTCGTGAATGCACCTTTGTCTCTGTATTGCAGGAGTATTTCAAGACATGAATTTCCCGGTCATTAAGCATAGTAGGGGGCTGGGGTCAACAGTCTCATTAGGCCTCCAATAGTCCTTACCTAGACAGGAAATTTTACTTGAAATTACAGTGATCTGCGAAACTTGCGAGTGTTGACAGAGCGCTATGAAAGTTTTTGAAGTGACCTTTTCTTCTGCTCTTTAGAATGAAATTCGTAAATAGCACATGCAGTACATGATTTCAGTCAGTATTGTAGGAATCAGAAACTGAGGCAAGCCCCGGCATATTGAGCGGGAACATTTTATGCTTTATACAGGTTTATGGATTATTCAAACAGCTAGACGTTTCAATTATATTTCGAGTAACTGGGGGACATACATATGAATATTTAAGAATATATTTTGAAAACATAATCACATACTGTATTTCCCACTTTGAAGCACATACAGTAGATTCTCGATTATCCGACCTAATCTGGACCTGGAGTACGTCGGATCACCCAAAATGTGGGATAATAAAGAATGGCTTTGAAAATGAACTAAAACAAACAGGTAGGCTATACTGTATTACTGAAACAATGCCATGTTTTATGTTACTATATTTACTGAATTATCAATTCAATATTGTACATGCAGTATTGAACAAAGACTCTCCAAATGGTTAAAAATAGAAACTTGACAACAGTATCTGCTTGCCTGCAGATGCATTTTCTTGTTGCGAGATCTCGCCATCGACAAATATCAACATCTCCGTTGCGATTGCCTCCGACCGTTGCCCCACGTAGCCTAGGTTAATGCCAATGTACTCGATCCCTCACTGTGAGACATCGTTTCATCCTTTTGTTCTGCAATACCTCGTTCTTCTTCACCATCCTCATGTTCGTCAGTGCTTGTCCCACGGATGCAACCTCCACATCGGGCGTCCAAGAATTTAGTGTACACCAAACTTTCGATTGGGTCACCTGAGTCGAATAACGCGGAATATCGGATAAGCGAACGTCGGTTGAGCGAGACTCTTCTGTAAATAATAGTACATTATGCAACGAGCATATATTGGCAATAATTAGGACACGAGTATGTTTTAAAACGAGCGTAGGCATAGGGAGATTTATAATTTCCATACGAGTGTCTTAATTACCATTATAGGCGAGTTGCATACGACTGTTTATGTTCGACGATTATAACTTTATTATATGTTTTAACAAATATTCGTAATTATCTGTGGGATTCAGTAACTTCAGTTAGTGAACAGAGTGCGCTGGCTGGTTTGCTGACTGAACAGAGCGCTTGCGTGGGTCAAAGAATTTCGAAAGCAGAGACCATTTACTTTGCTTTGCTATGCTATTGTTTACAGTCTGCATGATATCTAGTGCCGATCAGAACTAGCATTCACTAATATTGTCACCGAAGTCGTTTGGAAGCAATGCGCTGTGTAGAAATTGGAGTTAGGGATATTAAGGTACAGTGCTATTTATTCGCCAGTTTATTTACGCGAACATATGGGACAGTACACTTTCCATGTCGGTAATTTATATAGAAGGATGCTGTGTTGCTAACTTCTGGACGTAGATTCATGAATTTCTTGCGTATGTCATAGTATTTTCTTGTTACCGTAAAGATTCGTGCTCATTTTGTCTTTGTGTTTGGAATTGTAACTACAATGGTTGATCCGATATCCAATTTGAACTTTCAAATCATGTAATCCATGTCCGACATGTTGGATTTTGAGCGCATGCGCGAAGCTATCCTTACCTAATTGGTCAATGAATGAGCTCTGATTGGCTGGAGAAACTGATTCATAATGAAGAATAGTGATATAATGACCCTCATTATGATACAGGCTTCTGACATATAATATTTACATTTCGATATTGTCGAACATAAATACATACTCAGAAACTAGGGAACGTGACGCAGTGGAATGTAAGTTGGAATTTTAAATAAGAAAGTGTGCCAACAAAGTACGAGTCTTATAATTTAAGAATATCTCATTGTTTGATTTGTCTGCGTTAATGACAGGTGAACATGGAATTAAATTTTCAAGAGAGGAGGATCATTAATTCATTGCGGCGGTACCTGGAGAGGTTGACACTAATTGGTCGCGTCGTGATGGCCTCCACATTGGTATTCAGCGCGTCTCAAAACACTGCACGATTCAATCTCACCAAATGTTTTTAGTCAGCCCCTTATCGGGTCTTCGGGAGGGAATTTATGAGGAACTAACGCGCATTGTAAAACAAGTAGTTCCGTGAAGAACTCTACAGCCTATTTTCATATATCCTACTTATGTTAATTGCCCCTATCAACATAGGCCTACAATATTTCAGTTTGATTGCTGTAATCGATTCGTAGATATTGAGACCGTCTAAATATTTCAGTTGTTCGCCATGTTGGATTTTTATATATGTAGGCCATAGAGTTATGTACTATTAGATGACGATTTTTGCGTAGGTTCATTATTCAAACATTCAATTCGATCGCATGATTAATACACAAGAAATAAAAACTTGATTTTAAAATTGCGCACAGCTGCCATCTTGAGGTTATGCGAAAAATTTACCTAAATTGGATGCCAGCGCATTACAATGTGCAAAAACATTTGCTGTACCACATTTCATTGCGCTCAGATGATTAAATCGCGAGAAACAAATAGTTCCATGAAGAACTAAATAGCCTATTTTCATATATCCTACTAATATCAATTGCCTCTTTCAACATTGTCAGTTTGATTGCTGTAATAGATTCGTAGATATTGAGAACCGTCTAAATATTTTGGGAGGACACCATGTTGGATTTTTATATTATAGACCATAGATTTATGTACTATTGATGATGACTGAGTCTTCAGTCTTTTGACTGGTTTGATGCAGCCCTCCAAGCCTCCCTGTCCTGAGCTAATCGCTTCATTTCTACATAGCTACCACACCCTACATCCGAGGCAATCTGTTTAACATATTCTAACTTTGATCTACCCCTACAGTTCTTGCCCTCGACCCTTCCTTCCATAACTAAGCTTGCTATTCCTGGGTGTCTTAGTATGTGTCCTACTAACCTATCTCTTCTCTTCATTAGCAGTCGCCAGAAACATCTCTCCTCTCCCACTCGTCTTAATACCTCTTCGTTTGTAACCCTATCTACCCATCTGATCTTCATGAATCTCCTGTAACACCACATTTCAAAAGCTTCAATTCTCCTCTTTTCTGCTGCACCAATAGTCCAAGTTTCACTTCCATAGAGCGCCACGCTCCAGACAAAGGCTTTCAAAAATGACTTCCTAATACCTAAATCTATATTCGAAGTCAACAGATTTCTTTTTTGTAGAACCTACTTTTTATATCCTCTGCTTCGTCCATCACTGGTTATTCTGCTTCCTAAGTCTCCTACTTCCTTCAGCTTTTCACCTGCCAATTTGATCTCCATAGAGGTTTCTGATTTATTTCGGCTGCATTCCAGTATTTTTGTTTTACATTTATTAATTTCATCATGAATTCTTTCCGTAAGACGGAGTCCATACCAGTCAAAAACTCAAGCTTGTCGGCAAATCTCAGAGTTGAAATTATTTCTCCTTGAATCTTCACTCCCACTTTAAATTTTTCTCCAATTTCCTTCATTGCTTGTTCAATGTAAAGATTGAAAAGTATGGGTGATATGTTGCAGCCTTGCCTTACACCTTTCTGAATACCAGCTTCTCTCTCATGTCCTTCAGCTCGAATGACTGCTGTCTGGTTTCTGTATAGATTGTATACCACCCTCCTATCCCTGTACTTTATTCCAATAGATTTCAAAATGTCAAACAATTTAGTCCAATCAACGTTATCAAAAGCCATTTCTAAGTCTTTCCTTATTCTACCTTCCAAAATCAGCCTAAGACTTAGTACAGCTTCCCTTGTTCCTACATTTCTCCTGAAACCAAACTGGTCTTCACCCAACTCCGATTCTATCTGGCTCTCCATCCTCTTGTAAATTATTCTAGACAGGATCTTTGAAGCATGAGTAACCAAGCTGATTGTACGGTAATCTTCACATCTGTCAGCTCCCACTTTCTTTGGTATAGGGGTGATAACATTCTTCTTGAAATCAGGGGGTACCTCACCTGTCTCATAAATCCTACACACCAAGTGAAATAACCTGATCAGACCTTCATCTCCTATGCAGCGTAGCAACTCAATCGGTATATCATCTATGCCTGGTGCTTTGTTCCTGCTTAAGTCTTCCAATGCTCTGTTAAATTCTGATCTAAATATTAAATCTCGTTTTGCATCCTCATCATTTTCCTCCTCCCTTTCCATTACATGATTCTCAATCTCATTTCCCTTATACAAACTCTCTATGTAAGATTTCCATCTCTCAACCTTTTCTTCCCTACCTGTTACAGGCTTTCCATTTGTGTCCTTAATATTACAGCACTTAGCCTTCTTTTCCCCAAAAGTATTCTTAATCCTTCGATAAGCTGTGTCTACTTTTCCTAATTTCAGACAATTTTCTATACCTGCACATTTCTCTTTCAACCATTCTTCTTTCGCTTCCTTGCACTTCTTGTTGACCTCATTTCTCAGACGTTTGTATTCTGTTTTCCCCTTTTCTTCTCTTACATTCTTGTATTTCCGCCTTTCATCCATCAATTCTAGTATATCTTGAGTGATCCACGGTTTTATACCTATTCTTTCTTTCCTACCAATGTTTTCTTCTGCTGATTTAGTTATTTCATTCTTCAAAAGTGCCCATTCGTCTGCAATTGAAGTTTGTTTAGGGTTTTTCGTTAGTCCTTCCTTTATACTCTTCTTGAATCTTTCGTTTACATCCTTTACTTTCAGTCTGTCTATTGCCCACCTTTTTGGCTTTTGACTTTTCTTCAGTTTCTTCAACTTTAATCTGCATTTCATTACAACCTGATTGTGGTCAGAGTTTATGTCAGCACCAGGATATGTTTTACAATCCAAAATCTGGTTTCGAAACCTCTGCTTGACCATAATGAAGTTGATTTGGTAACGCCCTGTATATCCTGGTCCCATCCATGTGTATATTCTTCTATTGTGGTTATTGAATAAGGTGTTAGCTATGACCAACTCATGCTCGCTGCAGAATTCCATCAGCCTGCTTCCTCGATCATTCCTTTCACCTGATCCGAAATCTCCTACTATCTTCCCTTCTCTCCCTTTTCCTACCACAGCGTTCCAATCTCCCATTACTAAAACATTTTCATCACCCTTGATATACCTCAGAATGTCATCTATTTCTTCGTAGACCTTTTTAACATCCTCATCATCAGCTTGATTGGTAGGCATATAGTCTTGTACCACTGTGGTGCACGTAGGTTTAGTATTTATTTTTGCTACAATAATCCGTTCACTATATTGCTCATAATATTCCACCCGCTGTCCAAGTTTCCTACTCAATATGAGGCCAACCCCTGCTTGGCCATTGTTTGATTATTGCTAATTACCCTATAGTCTCCTGACCAAAAGTCCTGTTCTTCCTGCCAGCGCATTTCACTAATCCCAACCAAATCCAACCTCAACCTATCCATTTCCCTTTCTAAGTTTTCTAACCTTCCACCTCCTAGCAGACTTCTAACATTCCACGCTCCGATCCGTAGAATATCAGATTTCCTCTTTGTCACTTCTGTGATGTTAACCCCCTCTCGAGTAGTCCCCACCCTGAGATCAGAACGGGGGACTAGTTTACCTCCGAATTGAAATTTTACAAGGGAGGAGGCCATCATCACATGTAATTATTCATAGAGTGGTGCATATCCTCGGGAATAGCATTAAGGCTGTAGTTTCCCGTTGCTTTCAGCCATGCAGCAGAACTATTACATGAACATTATTGTGTAGGTGTTTTATTCAAACTTCAATCGCATGATTAGGACACAAGAAATAAAAGCGGGATTTTAAAATTTCGCTCAGCCGCCATCTTGTGGTTATGAAAATAATTTGAATGAATTAAATGTCAGTCGATTAAAATTTGTATAAGCATATACCTTATCGAGTTTCACTGCGCTCGGATGGTTAAAACGCAAGAAAGGTCCATTTGAATATTTAAATTTCGCGTCACCGCCATGTTGGATTTGTGCTCGCCAGGTTATTGAACGTCCCATAGGTGAACTTATGCTCATAGCCTCTATACACTTTCAAAATTTCAGTTTGATTGCTGTAATAGATTAATAGATATTGAGAACCGTCTAAATATTTCGGATGGTCGCCATGTTGGATGTTAATATGAAGGCCATAGAGTTAGGTATTATTAGATGATGATTATTCTGTACGTTCATTATGCAAATGTTCATATCGATCGCAAGATTAGAATACAAGAAATAAAAACTTAATTTTCGAAATTCGCACAGCCGCCATCTTGCGGTTATATAAACAATTGAACCAAATTATATACCATTGCATTACAATTTGTATAAACATTTGCTGTACCAAGTTTCATTGCGTTGGGAGCATTAAATGGCGAGAAAAATCTATTTAAAACTTTCAATTTCGCTTGGTCACCATGTTCGTTTTGTAGTTAACCGGGTTTTGAAAGTCTCACAGATGAACTTCCACTAGTGCCCTTTATCTCTGTACAAAATTTCATGGTGATACCGGTAATAGTTTCTGAGATATGGAATGCCAGTGAAATATTTCGTACAGCCGCCATCTTGAGGTTATGTAAACAATTGAACGAAGTTAGATGTCAGTGCATTGCAATGTGCATAAACATATACTGTAACAAGTTTCATTGCGTTTGGTTGGTTAAATCGTGAGAAACGTCTATTTAAATGTTGCAACTTCGCTTGGCCGCCATGTTGGTTTTGTAGTTACCAGGTTTTCACAAGTCACATAGGTGAACTTCTAGTAGTTCTCTTTATCACCGTAAAAAAATCCAGGGTGATATACGTAATAGTTTCGGAGATACTGAATGCTGGTGAAATATTTCATACAGCCTCCATGTTGGATTGGTAAGACGTAACAAAATTTGAAGGGCACGGTTGGGGTCGCCTGGAAGAGTGCTATGAACTTACCGTGTTTAAATGAAATCGCTCCAGCCGTTTAGAAGTTATTGATGGGGGGACACACAAAAATCCATCACACACCCGCACACACGGACAGATACACGAATAAAAGGTGATCTCATGAGCCTACTTTTTCAATAAATGAAAATAGGCTAAAATCCTATTTAAAAGTTTCAACTTCGCTTGCCCGCCATGTGCGTTTTGTAGTCAACAGGATTCTGAAAGTCTCATAAGTGAACTTCCAGTAGTGTCCTTTATCACCGTACAAAATTTCAGGGTGATATCAGTAATAGTTTCGGAGATATAGAATTGGTGAAATAATTCGCACAGCCGGCATGTTTGAATTGGTGAGATGTAATAGAATTTGAAGCGCACGGTTGGGGTCGGCCAAAATGGTGCTATGACCTTACCGAGTTTCAATGAAGTCGCTCCAGCCTTTTAGAGGTTATTAGGGAGGACTCACACACATATGCACACACACACACACACACATACATGAAAATAGGCTAAAAACACAGTATACCATCATTATGATTATTTCAGTCTTTTGTCAGGTTTGTCCTTACAATGAGTTTCCCCAAACAGTTTGGTTCTGTGCAGTACGTTTGACGTCTTCATATCTCCGCAGCACTGAATTGTCAAGGAAAGTCGTAACAAATGACTATCACGACAATCATCGCACTATTATGGCAAGCTTTTCAGGTTGTCAACACAAATTGTGCCCAATTGCATTACACAGGAAGCAAGTATTTTCATTCCCTGACCTGAAATAAGTGTTAGATAAGATATGTATCACTAAAATAACACTTTTTATGTGGGTATTTAACTGGATGTATTTGATGCCAACACCACATCTTGATGTCTCTCTTGTTTAGGGTCCATAACTTTAATCTCTACTTTGAAAATAAGTACCCTCATTGTTAGATTTATTAATATGTACCGATAGCTTCTAGGTAAGAATGTTATTTACAGTTCCTTAATGCCTAAGTATCTGTAAGAGAGGACCACTGGGCCTTAATCTACAAATCTCTACTCAGTATAAAACAAAGTCCCCGATTTATGTTTGTTACGGGTAAACTCGAGAACCACTGGATGGAATTTGATGCGGTTTTTACCACTCTGTGAAGGATATATCGAGGATGATTTCTGTAGAAAATAATGAATTTATGATCAAAGAAAGCGGAGCAGTACCAATTTCAGTGGAAAAGTCGAAAAAAAAAACTGGCGTCCGAGCGCTTTGTAAGCTTACGCTGGGCAAACCGTTAAAAATATATAAATACTATGAGTCTAAGAATTGTACAGCATGAAAAGTTCTACAAAAAAAAGTCCGCGAGAGCATATTTCTATCTTCAATACATCGCCCACTATAAGTGTTTTTACGTTTTAATTTCTTCCAACCATGTCCATTCAACTGCTGAGGCGACAGTTTACATGCTAGCTTAGGGCGAGTCTATCATCCCGGGTACAGCCTAGCTAGCGAGTGAACCTATTGCCCCAGATACAACCAGCAGCAAACCGTCGAGTCGTGTTGAGTTAAGACTTCTCAGAAGGGTGGTTGTGTTTGAAGTTTCGCTGGAAGCACAACTCGGGTTTTCTTCATTTCGCCAGTGAAACACAGTCAAGTTAAGATTGGACGGAAGGGGGATTTGAGTTTCATTCACCTCGTCATTCCCTGGAAGTGCAACTCTCATTTCGCCTGTGAAATTTTCGTTCCGAAAAATTCACAGTTAATTTAAGATTGGACGGAAGCGGGATTATATTACATTAAATTATACTGATTGGCGTATAATCTCTACTAAGTATAAAACTAAGTCCCCGATTCTTGGATGTCATGGGTAATCTCGAGAACCACTGACTGGATTTTGATGCGGTTTTCACAATTCTGTAAATGATATCTCGAGGAAGGTTTCTGTAGAAAATAATTTATTTATGGCCAAAGGAAGTCAAGCACTAACGATTTCAGTGAAAAGGTGGGGAAAAAAACTGGCGTCCGTGCAATTTTTAAGCTTATGCCGGGCAAAACGTTAAAAATATCTATATACTATGAGTGCAAGGATTGTTCAGCATTATAAGTTCTGCAAAAAAAAAAAGCCCGGGGGAGCATATCTCTATCTTCAATACATCGCCTACTATAACTGTTTTTACGTTTTCATTTCTTTCGACATCTCTATTCAGTTCCTGAGGCAACGGTTCACGAGCTAGCTAGGGGCAAGTCAATCACCCCAGTTACAGCTTAGCTAGCGGACGAGCCTATTGCACCAGATACAGCCAGCAGCAAACTGTCGAGTCGTGTTGAGTGAAAAACTTTATAGAAGAGTGGTTGTGTTTGGAGTTTCCCTGGGAGTGCAACCCAACATTTCTACATTTCGCCCGTGAACTGTTCGTTTCGCAAAATTCACAGTCAAGTTAAGATTGGACGGAAGGGGGATTTGTGTTTCATGCACCTCGCCATTCTTAAATTACGTCTGACAAGAATTTGTTGCACATGCATCTCCATGATAATATAATTAATAGTCCCGTCAGTGATTTTAACCCATCTTGCCGAGACGTAAAACGGATATTGGCATTGAAAAAAAAAACGCTTATCACGTAATGCATTCATAACTGTTCCCGGGCAAAGCCGGGTCGGGTTGCTAGTAAATAGATAAATGAATAAATAAATCACTTATTTATAGAACTTATTTTAATTATTTCTGATTTTAAATGTAATGGTGAATCTACAGAGTAAACCTCAACCTTTATCACTTTAAATCTGGTCAATTAAAAAAAAATGATATATAGAAAAGCTAGTTGAAACTCTAACGATCTGAATGAGGATTTATTTGTAACTAGAGGAACATGCACTTTGAAAAGTTAAGAGTGAGAGAAAAAAAATCAAACAAGAAAGATATGAATGAAACTACACAGAACTCAAAACAGGGGAATATTCTGAAAATGAGATGAAAATAATATATGATTAGAATTGCTCAGTATTTTGACAGAGATAAGTGCAGCTTACTGATATAAAGTTAGCACGAATGATTCCTGGGAAAAATAAATGGAAGGTACTCGTAATGATTACATACAGGCTAAATTGGAAATAAACAAATTCAATGAATCTGCTAGTAGACTCAGATTGTGTGGTCAAGCAATGGGAGAGACTCGTGTTGACTGAATGAAAAGCATTTAACTTTCGCTTTCTTCAAACGTTGTACAAGATTATGACTGGCACAGAAATACAATATTCATTGTTTCTCCAACATTGAAGACCCCAGATGGAGTGGAAATGGTGATGGCTGAATTGGATATAAGAACCAAACTAGCTTTGCCATGTTGAACTGAACAACTGAACTCTGTGAACATGTCGAGCAGAAGGTGGGTTTGACACGCTGATTACACGACGAGCTACATCAGTCAGCGCGCTCTGTTGGCGACATGATTTATGAACAAAGCTGAATATCGCAAAGCCAGTGACGGTTGTACGTTTTTACTCATCTAGAATACAACGTGTTAGAGGGATAACCACAGCGCGGTAGAGTGAGGGTGTTCAGTCATACTTTCTGCCAGATGGAATTGCGCCCATATTGTACCAAACTAAACTGTGATTCTAAACATTTGAGTTCATGAGTCGCTTATTTAACTATTTAATATTTTGTTACTTCAATATTTTAATAGTACATTATGCGACGAGCCTATAATGGCAATAATTAAGACACGAGTATGTTTATAATTTCCATACGAGTGTCTTAATTACCATTATAGGCGAGTTGCATACGACTGTTAATGTTCGACGATAATTATATCTTTATTATATGTTTTAACATAAATATTCAAAAATATCTGTTGAGATTCAGTCACTTGAATTTTGTGATCGGAATGCAAGCGCTGAGTTTGATATCTCTGTTTTCCAAGTTCTCTGAACAACTGACGCATGCGCTCTGTGTGCTTGGCAATGCCATACATATTCTTTGATGCCATATATTTACAGCCTGTCGATGTGCACCAGCATTCAGTCAAACTGTCACCGAAGTCGTTTGAAAGCAATGCGCTGTGTAGAAATTGGAATTGGGGATATTAAGATACAGTGATATGTCTTGTCTCATATTCGCCAGTTTATTTACGCTAACATATGGACGGTGCACTTTCCATGTCGGTAATTTATATAGACATGTTGGATTTTGAGCGCATGTGCGAAGATATCCTTACCTAATTGGTCAATGAATGAGCTCTGATTGGATGGAGGAACTGTATCTTAATGAAAAGTTGTACTATTATGAGCCTCACTATGATACAGTTTTCTGACACATAATGTTGACATTTCGACATCGTCCAACATAAACAGTGATTAAACCGGAAGTTCATTACGCTTCAGAAACGCTCAATTTACAACATAAAACATTTCAGGAACAATAATTACAGATTAAGGAAAGGAAAATTATGGGAAAGATCTTAGGGCCTAGAATTAAAAATGGCATACACTATCCAAAACCCAACTCTGAAATATCTAGGAAAATTTCTAGACTTACCGATAACATGAGAATGAGACGAATTCAACTTTTGGTCCATTTGGAAAGAATTAATCCTACGAGACTTACTTACCGAATCCACAAATTTCTGCAGAACAAACGTACAAGACCAAAGTGGTACAAACAGGTGGAGAGGAACCTATTGGAGATGGGATCGCCACATCTGATGAATAGAAATGTAATCAGGAATATTGTTCACACAAGGGGATTTGAGGAAAATCAGAAGAAACCAACAGGACGTGCATGGTCGGAGGAACAGAAACTACAACAATCCTTGTATATGAAGAGTTATTGGGCGGGGAGAAAGACTCAACATACGCTAATTCCGCGTGGTCCTAAGAGGAAGAAACAACTCTAGGAAACGTATTTACAGTTTATTGGTACAAAGCAAACGCATTATTAGTAACAGAGATGGATTATTGGAGGAGGGCGGCAAGAAAATCAAGATTGGATAAAATTAGAAATACGAGAATCAGAGACATTATACAGGTAAAAACAAATGTACTAGAAGTGGTTGAATAAATAATATTACAATGGTTTGGACATGTGAAAAGGATACAGAATAGTAGAATTCCAAATGTAATGTTACATTGGCAAGCTGAAGGCAAATGGAAACGCCGTTAACCAAGAGAACACTGGATGGATGGTGTAAAGAGAAGCGTGGCTACCAGAGGCTTAACCGAGGAAGATGCTGAAGACCGAAATTTGTGGAGGAGTAGAGTAATTTTGGGTTGAAGGAAAACTACTGTATTGTAGAATATTTTTAATAAAGAAGAAAACTATTTTTTTCTAATTTTAATAATTTCACAGTACATCATGCCACGAGCCTATAATGGCAATAATTAAGACACGAGTATGTTTATAATATGAGCGTAGCGAGTTTTATAATTTCCATACGAGTGTCTTAATTACCATTATAGGCAAGTTGCATACGACTGTTTATGTTCGACGATAATTATAACTATTTTATATTCGAACATAAATATTCATAAATATCTGTCGAAATATCACCAGTTTTATGTACTGAACAGTGACATCTGGTAGCGGAAGTTGGAACTACTTGAAATTGAACGGAACTTGTAGCTCACCCCATGGGTGTCCACTTAAAGCAGCTACAGCCTCTGGCGTGGCGAACATGTCCTCGGACACTCCCGGCACTAAATGTCATACGCTAAATTAATAATAAATAAATATGGTGGCACGGACCGTATCGCCATGTTTTCAGTGTTGAAGGACTAGTGATACGGTAGTGGCACGGTGGGTGAGTAGTTATCGTGTCGGACTACCAACCCCAAGCCTGCAGGTTCGCTCATGACCGTGGTAAATGATTTTTTAAAGGCAACAAAAATCACAACACGCATGTCATACGTTGTTGTCATGATAAAGAACCAATTTGATTTCAGTAGGCCGTGTTCATAATGGCAAAATTAATCTCAGGATTTTCCGCCAGCACAAAGTTCCTGCTTTCTCAACCAGAAAGAGCTATGGAGTCAAGGAGCTGAGATATTTAATCTCCTTGAGTTTCTTAGCGCTCCAAGGAGCGATACAATTTGACATGAAAGCTTCCCTCTGTGCGTCATTAACAAAAGCTTGCACCCGGCACCCAAGGCCATACGATAGTATTATTATTATTATTATTATTATAGTGTTACGGTTTCATAGAAAGGTATTTATGGTGGCACGGACCGTAGTGGTCTGGTTCAAGGTGACGGGCACAAGACTGCACAAAGACACTTGTGGCTACAAGAGCGAGCGCTGACCGTATCCTATTATAACATTCCTTGAGTCCACTTGTGGAGCGGAGTTTATTGTCAACTGGAAACTACTCGCTGCTTTGTACACATAACACGCTCAACGCCAAGCAATCTCACCCTCCTGGTGCTGTTGCCACGTCCGTCATGTTCACAGATTCCCGCTATAGATTCAGTAGATCTCAAGGTCGCGACGAACAGCTGTAGCACCACGATCTAGAATAATATACCCATAATATATATTGCGTAATCCGCCTTGAAATGATGTTTTATAAAACATTAGCCTATATGTCAGACAACTGTACTATAATGAGGCTCATTATAACACTATTTTTCATTATGAAACAGTTTCTCCCACCAATCAGAGCTCAAGAAACAGTTGTTTGACCAATTAGATAATTAGATGCGCTGAGTTGACAGCCTTCTAATTTAAATGTCACTGCCTGGCCTAGTGTCATAGTAGGGTAATCGAGGAGGACATGGTCAAATACAAGGCATTCTCTGCGTCTCATGTGCTCTGTTCAGTACATAAAACTGGCGAAAACTCGACAGATATTTATGAATATTTTTGTTCGAACACAAAATAGTTATAATAATTATCGTCGAACACAAACAGTCGTGTGCAACTCGCCTATAATGGTAATTAAGACACTCGTATGGAAATTATAAAACTCGCTTACGCTCGTTTTATAAACATACTCGTGTCGTAAAAAGACAAACAAAACAAATCTTTGGTTTGCAGTAGAAATGGCGAAAACCAGACATCAATAGAGGTAAGAAATGAAACGAAGTGAATGAGTTTAATTATCTGGGAAGTAAAGTAACGAATGATGGAAAAAAGCAGCAGAGAGATATTAAGTAGGATAAAAAGATGAACCTATTTACTGCAAGGGACATGTCTTGATGTGAGCAAACAAATGTTCAAGATCTATGTATGGAGCGTCTCGCTATATGGCAGCGAATCTTGGACAATAGGAGCGAGAGAGAGGAAAAGACTACTAGCATTTGAAAAATTGTGATATAGAAGGATTATGAAAATCAGCTGGAAAGAACTGGTCACAAATGAGGAAGTCTTTAGAAGAGTGGGAGAGAGAAGATGCTTCCTTAAATATTTAAAGGAAGACGGAATCACCTCGTGGGCCTCATACTGCGACACAATGGACTGCTTAAGCTTATAATCGAGGGAACAGTAGACGGCAAGAATTATAGAGGAAGACCCAGATTGGAGTACATGAGTCAAATACTGAAAGATATGGGTTGTGGCTCATACTGTGAACTTAAGAGGAAGGCGGAGAAACGAGAAGAATGGCGAGCTGCTGCCAACCAGCCTCACGGCTGTGAACCACAGAGAGAGAGAGAGATGTTACGATATGACAATATGATATCTTCATCAGCGTTGATAGTTCAATAGTTTAACGTTTATTTATTTATTTATTGTATGGATTTTGGTGCCGGGAGTGTCCGAGGACATGTTGGGCTCGCCACAGGCTGTAGCTGCTTCAAGCGGACACCCCTAGGGTGAGCTACAAGTTCCGTTCAATTTCAAGTACAGTGAAACCTCTATTAAGAGACCGGTGACGGTTCCATGGAAAACTGGTCTTTTAAGGGTTGGTCTCTTAATAGGGATATGCATTAAAATAATTTTATGCTGCATGATTAAGAAAGTACAGTTGGAACACATACTTGATTACAATTTATCTGCATTGGTTCACATTTAGTACAAATTAATTACAATTAGTTATTTTCTGAGCTCTGTCATTTAAAAAGTCACAAATTGATCTCTGTTTCAGATTAGCACATCTTTCTTTTAACAATTTTACTTTCTAGAATAGCTCTGAGTGAGTTCGAAAGTCCATTAATTTGTTGTGGGTTAGAACAATCTTCTAAGAGAGCCGTTTTTTGTATTTTATACGTTACATAGCACCTTTTCTAATGACATTGTATGCAGATGCAGTTCTGTGCCAACAGAACCATTGTTTACATCATCATCCTCTCCAATGGGAAGGCAGACGAGAAGTGGTCTTTTGAAAGAGGTCAGACTGAAAAAATGCCTGGTCTTTGGTCGGGGAGAGGGGTGGTCCTTAAATAGAGGTAACAAATACATTGACCTTATGAGGTTTTAAATCGGTTCCAAGAAAAATCGGTCTTGAAGAGGGGTGGTCTTTTAATAGGGGTGGTCTTTTAGAGAGGTTTCATTGTAGTTCCAACTTTCGCGACCAGATTTCAATGATACCTAGTGGTGAACTCTGGAACTTTGATAGAGTTTAACATACAGTAATATAGTGTTATGGATATCCTTACGAAATTTTGATTTAAATAAAAGGAAAAGTTCACATATAAAATAAAATTGTAAGAAGTTGTTAGGAAAATGAAGTTATGAATAATACTCTTGAAATATATAACAATGAATCTATGACATGGGACCGCCGTCTTTACTTCCCCTCCGAAGGAAGGCATGCAGAAGGATTTTAACTTTCTTAAAAGTCCGACGACTTCAACCGGGTTTGAACGCGCGATCTTGGACATAGCAGTTCAGTAACAATGTTGATGATTACCTTCAGCTTGTGTTAATTAACTCTTTTTTTTTCAATTAAGCTCAAGAATTTAGATCGTTTCTAACAATAAGGAATGTAGTGATGAATAATTTCCAGACCACAAACAAAGTTCCCTTGGTTAGTATGAGGGGAGAGGATGTCTGGGGTAACATATTGGGTTTGCATAGTAATTGCTCGCCTTATTATTCATTGTGGGCAGGCAGGGCGTGGCGTGGGAGGTATTGATGGCTCACAGGCTTACGAGACGGCACACACCTTCACTCGAGTTTCATCAAGTTATTACAACCCAATTAAGATGGCGGCACAATGCATCTCCGGGGAGATCTGCTGCTCTCAGCGTTCAATCACAGCAGCATTAATAATAAACATGGAGAGTGAGGCTCTTGTCTTAGGAAGCTCGGTAACGTGGAATTTTGATCCCAAAAATAAGGATTTTACCCTATTTTCATTTATGAACAAGTAGTTCCATGAAGAACTAAATAGCCTACTTTCATATATCCTGTAATAGATTCGTAGATATTAAGAACCGTCTAAATATTCTGGATGGTCACCATGTTGGATTTTTATATTATAGGCCTTAGATTTATGTACTATTACATGAAGATTATTGTATAGGTGTTTTATTCAAACTTCAATCGCATGATTAGGAGACAAGAAATAAAAGCGGGATTTTAAAATTTCGCTCAGCCGCCATCTTGTGGTTATGAAAATAATTTAATGAATTAGATGCCGGTCGATTAAAATTTGTATAAGGCTATACAGTATCAAATTTCACTGCGCTCCGTTGGTAACACGCAAGAAACGTCCATTTGAATATTTAAATTTCGCGTCGCCGCCATGTTGGATTTGTGCTCGCCAGGTCATTGAACGTCCCATAGGTGAACTTATGCTTATAGCATCTATACACTTACAAAATTTCAGCTTGATTGCTGTAGTAGATTATTAGATATTGAGAACCGTCTAAATATTTCGGATGGTCGCCATATTGGATTTTAATATATATATGCCGTGGAGTTATGTACTATTAGGTGATGATTATTGCGTACGTTCCTTATGCAAATGTTGATTTCGATCGCATGATTAGAACAAAATAATTAAAAACTTAATTTTCGAAATTCGCAAAGCCGCCATGTTGAGGTTGTATAAACAATTGAACTAAATTAGATATCAGTGCATTACAATGTGTATAAACATTTGCTGTACGAAGTTTCATTGCGTTTGAATCATTAAATCGCGAGAAAAGTCTATTTAAAACTTTCAAATTCGCTTTGCCGCCATGTTCGTTTTGTAGTTGACCGGTTTTTTAAAGACTCATAGATAAACTTCCAGTAATGCCCTTTATCTCCGTACAAAATTTCAAGGTGATACCGGTAATAGTTTAAGAGATATAGAATGCCGGTGAAATATTTCGCACAGCCGCCATCTTGAGGTTATGTAAACAATTGAACGAAGTTAGATGTCGGTGCATTACAATGTGTATAAACATATACTGTACTAAGTTTTATTGCGTTTGGTTGGTTAAATCGCGAGAAACGTCTATAAAAGTCGAAACTTCGCTTGCCAGCCATGTTGGTTTTGTAGCTATCAGGTTTCCAAAAGTCACATAGGAGAACTTCTAGTAGTTCCCTATATCACCGTACAGAACTCCTGGGTGATATCGGTAATAGTTTCGGAGATATTGAATGCTGGTGAAATATTTCGCACAGCCGGCATATTGGATTGGTGAGACGTAACAAAATTGGAAGGCACGGTCGGGGTTGCGTGGAATAGTACTATGAACTTACCGAGTTTCATTGAAATCGCTCCAGCCGTTTAGATTTTATTAGGGGGGGGGCACACAAAAAACCTCACACACACACACACACACGCACACGCACACGCACACACAGACAGACACACGGACAAAAGGTGATCTTATAAGCCTATTTTTTTTTCCAAAAATGAAAGTAGGCTAAAAAATGGGCTTATGAGATCACCTTTTGTCCGTGAGTGTGTGTGTGTGTGTGTGTGTGTGTGTGTCCATAATAACGTCTAAGCGGCTGGAGTGATTTCGGTGAAACTAGGTAAGGTCGTAGTACTACTTTGGACGACCCCGACCGTGCCCAACAAATTTTATTACGTCTCACCAATTCATCATGGCGGCTGTGTGAAATATTTCACCGGCATTCAATATCTCCGAAACTATTACTCATATCACCCTGAAATTTTGTACGGTGATAAAGGGCACTACTAGACGTTCATCTGTGTGACTTTCAAAAACCTTTTAACTAAAATCGAACATGGCGGCCCAGCGAAATTGAAACATTTATATAGACTTTTCTCGCAATTTAACCATCCGAACGCAGTGAAGCTTGGTACAGCAAATGACTATACAAATTGCAATGCACTGACATCTAATTTAATTCAATAGTTTACATAACCTCAAGATGGCGGCTGTGCGAAATTTTAAAATTATTTTTTTATTCCTTGTATTCTAATCATGCGATCGCAATCAACGTTTAAATAATGAACGTACACAAAAATCATCATCAAATAGTACATAACTATATGGCCTACATATATTAAAATCCAACATGGTGACCATCCGAAATATTTAAACGGTTCTCAATATCTATTAAGGGACACTGGGACTGAAATTTTCAAATTCTATATAAACTGAGGTACAGCTTTGAAATTTTGTATGGTTATGAATAGTCATATTATAAACCACTGTGGGAAACGTGAGCATTGTAAGTTGATTAGTTCTCCTGATATTAATTATTTTGTACATTTATTGTGCTAATTATTCATGTTTTATAAAGGTCAGCCGCGTTAAAGAAACAAGATAGTGTAACTTTTAGGTAATATTCTATTGCACTATAACAATTGGAAGAAACCTACGGATCCGATTTTGAATTGCATTAATGAGTGTCAAGAAATTAATTTTTTTTCATATCCAAGTTTTTTTCTAAAAAAAATCGTATTTTTTCAGTTCGAATTTTTTTTTGCAGCCAAACCAAAAGTGCAATCTAAAAAACGATCCGCAGGTTTATAGTCATTGCAATGAAGATAATAAATTCCCATTTTGAAAGCAATATCATAAGATTTATGACGCGAGTAACATTTTGAATGCCTGAAAAAGTGAATCCGAGAAAACAGCAATTTCCTAAAATGATGCACAATTTACAAGGTTTCAGCTTACCAATGACATTAGGAATGTCCTACAGCATAGATGACACCCTCCTTCTTCTGTTTTGCAGCCTCCTCCTTCATTTGTCAGTTTCGCCTTCCGTCGACATGCATTTCGCTTCTCCAATTATGACCGCGGACTTACATACTTCCTGCGACTGTCACATCTTTCAAGATACTGAAGTTAGTCTTATTCCTGATTTCAACTCTGTTGTTGCACTACACCCCATGTTGAATTCTGCTGCAGAATTCCAAACAGCAATTTCAAGTATCTTCCGTGAAATAAAAATCTCTTTTGGGCACTTCCTCCAGATAACAGAATGCAGAGACTCATTCTGATTTTCAGTAGCACCACGGATGCATCTGGATAGTAGCTCATCTGATGCCAGCCTTTGATAAACAGGCATAATCTTAACAACTAAGGGTTCTTAAAGTTCTACAGCCATTCTGTCATGACTCTGTGGTGTTTTACAAGCTGCATTACTTCGATTGTGGAAACACCAAGACTCAGAACCTTCAGGACACTTACTGTGCTGGGGCGTTTAAAGGACACACCGTGCATTTTAAAGCTACGCCAGGGCTTTAAAAATGGCGGAATTCGGATAAAACACTGCTATATGATCCGCAGGGGATAGGGGTGTATTAATATGGGAAAAAACGAAAATCGACATTTTCCACAAATTTCACTAAAATTTCAGTCCCAGTGTCCCTTAATGTATGGCAGCAATGAAACTGAAATTTTGTATGTTGATAGGGACGATAAACATAAGTAATCCTATGGGACATTCAATAACCTAGTGAGCACTAATATAACATGGCGGCGACATAAAATTTAAATATTAAAATGGACGTTTCTCGCGATTTAACCATCCGAGCGCAGTGAAACTTGGTACGTTATATGCTCATATAAGTTTTAATCCACTGGTATCTAATTCATTTAAATTATTTTCATAACCACAAGATGGCCGCTGTGCGATATTTTAAAATCTCTTTCTTTTATTTCTAGTGTCCTAATCATGTGATTGGATTTTGAATAATACACCTACACAATAATCTTTATGTAAGAGTACATAACTCTAAGACATACGTATATATATGGCGACCAACCGGAATATTAGACGGTTCTCAATATCTACGAATCTTTTACAGCAATCAAACTGATTTTTTTATGTTGATAGAGGCAATGAACATAAGTAGGATATATGAAAATAGTTTTTAGTTCTTCACGGAACTACTTGTTCTATAATGTGCAACGTAGGCTAAAAACAAGGATTTTTTTCTATTCGATACCCTTGAGGTAAATTGATTGCTGTATCAGCTTTTTCAGTGTTAGAGTTGTGTGGAACTGCAAATCGAATTATCTCCACCTTTTATTGTGCAGCACGAGCGTTTGCCTTATATTTCGGCAACCCGCTGCACTGCTATGGCAGAACATCTGCCTTCATTGCTGTTTCATGTCCCAAGCTTCTCAAATGAATTTACAACAGCAAATAAGGAAACCCAACCGAGCACCGCAGCCAAACTATTCGTAGTGTGTGCCGGTGCTGCGATAAAACAGACTTGTCTCTGAGTTGTTCCGCGCAGCGGTGGACAGTGACAAAATGTTCCCTGTGTGCGCGTGCTCTAATTATTGTTGTTGAAGATTTTGGGAACCAATTGTTATGATTATTGTATTTTTATCGCAGAAACAACCGCTGCAGAAAGTGTTATTGTTAGACTGGTCTCAGATGCGGATCTATTCTCCGCACGCATCTCTTTGAGACATATGATTTTAACAATTTTTCCCGTAGTAATAAGATAGATTTTGTTGCTTTCGATTTTAACATTCTTTTAACATTTAACTGGTGACGTGATATCAAGAAACTTGAGCTCTTCCACCAACAAAAGATGAGATACATCTTGAATATCAAGCGGGAGGACTACGTCACCTACACTGCAGTTCTCGAGAGAGCGCATCTTAATAGCATTGAGACAACTATCATCGCTCATTAACTGAGATGGTTCACCGTATGAGTGATACCAGGCTTCCACGTCAATTCCTTTATGGTGAACTTTGCTCCGGCTCTAGACTTCTTGGGGCCCCTCTGAAGCGTTTTAATGACGAGCTAAAACACCTCATGACGACGACTGGTATACATATCCACTCATGGGAAACATCTGATGCAGACCGTTTGCTGTGGCGGAACACTACATCCACCGCTGTCAACTTGAAGAGGCCAAGCGACAAGCAAGAAAGCTTCGACAATTGCAACCCCGCCCTCCCCCGACCATTGAGTGCTATTTATGTGGGCGCATGTTTTATGCCAGGATTGGCCTGTTTAGTCATCAGAATCACATCCACAAGCTGGTCTGAAATGCTCTATGCAGGAAGAAGTATGTGTACTCGGAATCGAGTTACAGACGACGACGACGACGGTGACATGAGGAAATCCAGACTCCCAAGATATAAAAAAACCATCTGAATTTCTTTAATGAAATCTTGCAGGATGCCGTTGTTTATGTTCCCTTCATATCCGTGTGCTGACACTTCACACGCTCGTTGATGCAGGTTTAGTGACCCTGGTTAGCTGGCCTCGTTAGGCTGAAGTTATCAAGTGGGCTAGCACACCTCACGTCACCAGTTACGGTTAGCTTCCAAAGTCTGTTGTACGTTATCATTTATAATATTTTATTTGTTTCAGTCTATAAATTTCCCCTTGGTCCCTTTTATTATGGTGTTTGTTTTTCCTTTGCTTCTTTCAGGTTATGCATTGAGCTAACCTCATTGCTATTTGAAGTTGTTCCTTCCACGCTCGTCTAATTCGTATGCAGGCATTTGATTTTGGACCTGTTGAGCATAAGGCATCTTCATTGGTTGTGTCCATATGGTGAAGTATTGTGATTTTTGCCAATTCAAGCTTCGACCAGTGTTTTGGAGCGGATTTACGAGTTAACTGTCCACTGATTCTCTGTGTTTTGATGGCTGAATATCATCGCTGTTACATATATGTTTTTAGTTTTGCTCAACAATTTCCTGTGACCTACTTATATGGTGCACCATATTAAGTTAAATAGCTATTTATTTTTTGAGTGCTACGCTATCTTATATCTTTCTTTGGATATTTGTCTTGGCTGATGAAGGGGATAAAAGCAATTAATCCCCGAAACATGTACCAGGAGCAAGTGTAATTATAATTTATTTTCGTTTATGTATTGATTAAGGTGGATATACAATTTGTTGTTAAAACTATTTAGTACGTCAATACGGAACCAGCATGGAAACTAGTTTAAATAATAGAATTGTTTACACTTGTTATTTTCTCGTTATTTGGATTATAGTGAATCAGTGAAAAGTAGTCTGCAGTGTATTTGTTTAATTTTAAGTGGCGACAACCAGCAACAGTCTGACATTTATCAGAATGTCTGCATACTACGAGTAAAGAATTACAAAATATGTATTCCTTGTACTATTAGATCCTAAACCTATTATTACGAGAGATTATTGCATGCAGGAACAGATAGCATGGCAGTAGTTGTATGAAGTGTCAAATGTTTGTTATTGCGATATATATTTGGCTGGAGTCTCGTTGACCTCACATCACCAGTTACAGATTGAAGATTTTATTTTATATTTGGAAGGTTATTCAACGTTTTCTTACAGTGAATATTTTCCTTAGCGCTTAATTTTTATTTCTTAATGTTGTCGATTTTAATAATTATCATGCACAAACAACTGTATATTGTATCATAATACTTGTGAAGATGCAAATAAATATTATGCCTATGGCACGAAAACGTGTTATTTTACTTACAGCCAAATAATTAAAGTTTTGATCAAATTTAACATTATTTATTGTGAGACAATCGAACGCGGAGAAATGTTCAGCGCGCGCTCTTTCGTGCTACAATACATCGGGCGCCCTTTCCCGGGTTAAGAATTATCTATTAATCAATACGGCAAATATCATATATTCTCCTTGCATGATAAGGGCCAGGTAACCTCGCTGTTCCTCCCTTAAAAAGAACTAACTCCTAACATGGTTAATTTTATTGCTTTACCTGATTTTAATGAGTATTTGTTCCGACGAAGATTTGTTCTTTTAAATTTGTTATTCACTTGCAATTCCACTGATAATGATGATGATATTTGTTGTCTTAAGGGGCCAAATATCTCGGTTATCGGCCTCGAAGTGTTTGGGTGATAGTGAAAGATGAGATGAGAATGACAACTGTAACTAATACTATCTACAGGCTTACATACTAGAAGAAGAAATGGTAAACAAATAAAGGATAAGGTATATAAAGGCCAGTAAGAAAATAAATGCCCTCAACCCTCGACGAATGAGGATGGAGGGACTTGGAAGGAAGGAGAGCCATAAAAGGCAGATAGGAAAGGGAAAGACGAGAGGGTCCGCCACAAAGTCAGAGGAAAAATGGTGGAAAACGGACCTAGCTCAGGAATATCTCGGGGTCGCCAACTCCCAGAGTCATCGACCGTGAGCCCTTGAGGGTGTAGCGCTATCCAGGGTGCAGCAGAAGTGGTGGGACTACACACACCCTGCCTCCTTGAGGGCCTTGAGCAGAAGGCAAGAGATAACATGAAAAGAAAAGAAAGGCTGACCCCTCGAATAATGAAGGTATCAGGAAAGATGAGAGAAGGGCTAATTAAGGCGGGAAATTGAAAGACTCCCTAGGCCTCAGATACCCTAATACCGTCAGAGTTGGAAGAGAACAAGAGTTGACCAAGAGAGGTCGATAGGAAAGAAGAAGGAGAGGACCCCGGCACAAGTAAGTGGAAGCAATGCTGGACTTAGCTGGGGGTACCGTGGTCGCCAACCCACGTCCCACTAGATGTGAGCCCCTGGGGGGGGGGGGGGTAATTCCACTGAGGAAGGAATACCAACACTCCGAAAATCAGAATAACAGAAGTATTCATTATTAGTAAAGGCAGCTTCACCGTGCAACCTCTTGTTACTTTATTGTATGTTGGCATCCACACCAGAAGGACCGTATTGATGGAAAGCATATCTTGCGTAATCCAGGAAGGTATCACATTACATAATTAATTGGACAGTTTGCATTACCTGCCTCCCACATATCAGCTCCCGGCTAATGTAGCGTGTATTTACGTCCATTTCCGGCCCACTAGGTGCTCTCGGTTAACTGCGTGTGTGTTGGAAGTTCAGGGGTGGCTGTAACTGAACCATGTTATTATGGCCAAACACACAAATAGAATTTTGATTGCTTCAAGGATACATTGGCTGGTGGTTGGTTAGTTCCTCAGTTCAGGGGCTGCGACAACGTGGTCATGTAGCCTCGTGTACTTTGGGTGTGTGCAGAATCTGTCTGATAACCGGTGTTAATTGTGATGGCTGTATTAGTGTGTGTGTCTGTTTTTTTAATTTAAGTACAGACTGCAACTAGGAATTTTTCAAATAGTTCCTACTTTTGCCGCCAATCGCCACCGTCAACGACTACTAGGCCTAGTTCAGAACTTAGCTACTAGACGCCACCGCAGACGGCTCTTGGCAACGAACGTAGAAACCTAAGAGCGTTGTTTACATTCTTAACCTATCCAATTTAGCTTCACACGGGTGTAATTAGTGGAAGGTTCTTTAACATGCCATAAATCTATGACATGGGACCACCGGCTTTACTTCCCCTCCGAAGAAAGGCATACTGAGGGATTTTTAACGCTCTTAAAAAATCTGACGGCTTCAAGGATACTTTAACCTATGGAATATCAAATAACTCGAAGAATATTCAATATACGAGGGGATACTACATTGTTTTACAATTTATTTATTTTTTACCCAAAAGAGGTACATTAGACATCAGTTGTTGCGGCCACCTTCTCAACATAATCTCCTAGTAACTTGATGCACTTTTGCCATCGATGTGTCAGTCTCTCCAGACCTTCCTGAAACCAATGTTTCGGAGTACTGCGTACCCATGCCTTGACAGCTGTGTCCAGAGGTTTCTTCATGTTCCCGAACAGGTGATAATCACTTGGTGCCAAATCGGGAGAGTATGGTGGGTGTGGCATCAGCGTGAATCCCATTTGATCAATGGCAGCGGTGGTCTCTCGGCTAGTGTGGGGACGGGCATTGTCATGTTGCAGAAGCACATCTTTAGCCCATTATCCTGATCTCTTAGTTTGAATGGCTCGGCGTAAGCGCTTAAGGGTTGCCACATATGCTGCACTGTTAATCGTTGCCCCAATTCCAGCCAGTCAATGAGGATGATGCCCTTTGTGTCCCAGAACACTGTCGCTAATCACTTGCCAACTGTTGGCACTGTAGGACATTTCTGTGTCGGTGGACTGCCCCAATGCTTCCATTGCATGGTCGCCGTTTTGCGGATTTTTCAGAACTGGACACAGCTGTCAAGGTATGGGTACGCAGTACTCCGAAACAATGGTTTCAGGAAGGTCTGGAGAGACTCACCCATCGATGGCAAAAGTGCATCAAGTTACAAGGAGATTATGTTGAGAAGGTGGATGTAACAACTGATGTGTAATGTACTTCATTTGGGTAGGAAAAAAGAGACAATTAGTCTGAGAGACTGGACTTTATATCATTTTAAATGCTACAAATGCTGAAAAATGCTAGAAAGGCTGGAGGATTGACATGTTAGATGATCAAGAAACAATCAGAACGCTAGAAAGTTACAAGTCATGAGGGAGCTAGAGCGCGCGGTGAAAGGAGGGAGCTGGCTGGATGACGTCACGCTCGCCGTGTCGTTGCCGTCTCGTAACGCCAGAGCTCACCGGTGAACTCAATACTCATGCACCAAGCGGTATTATGACGTCACACACCTCAGTGCATTCTCGGTACATTTCGTGACGTCACCGACTAGATCATTTAAAATGATTAAACAAAGTGTAAAACAATATACTACGCCCTCCGTAGATTAATATGTAGGTCCCAGATGGTATCTTCCACAGGGGCGCAAGGCAAACATTAGTATAATATATACTTAAAGGGCTCAGATTTCATCGTGCGTGGTGCTGCAATGTATGTCCGGACGGGTGTACGTGGTAAGTTCCAAAATTAAGTTTCGTCATTTTATTGCACGAGCAGAAGGTACACCAGGTGACAAAAACAATTGTCATAAGAATCCACCGCCGTGGCTGGTTCAACAATGGAGGGGGAATGACGCATGCGCAGAGCGCCGACGAAGAGACAGGAGCAGCAGACTGGCGTGCTCAATATATTATTTTTCTCAGTGTGTGAAAGATAACATAGGCCTGTAACTTGGTGTCAACAATGAAGGATCTCCCTTACAGAGCGCAGGGAAATTAAAATCTTAAATTATATTTTTCTGAAAGGATGGTGAATTGGCTTTAATGGCCCGTGAATTAAAACATGGCATTTTTTTTTCTAGGTTTATGCCATGTCTTGTGTGGGGTTTCGCCTAGGACACCAAGCTGGCTCATCAGCGGGCACTTAGTGTTCCCCGCCCGGACCCCCACAGGAGTAGCGAACTGTGCACTACCTCCCTTCTTATGAAGCACTCGTGCGCCTCTTGACTGCGAGAGCCTAAAGCTCAAACAGCCTTTCACCTCCCTATAAAGGCTTCCTAAAAGATGGTATATTGGCTTTCTCAGCCAGTGAATCAAAACTTAGCAATTTTTCCTAGGTTTATACCGTGTCTTGGTACGGGCGGGAAGCAGCAAGAGCCAGCTGATGAGCCACTTTGGTGTTCCTAGGCGAAACCCCACACAAGACACAGCATAAACGTAGACAAAAATGCTGAGTTGTATTTTTCTGTATAATCATTTGGTTTTCCGACTGCAATAAATCCATTATATCAAAGGGCTGATAGGACTGCGATCTCGAAACCCCTACCCCCCAGGGGCTCACATCTAGTCGGACGTGGGTTGGCGACCACGGGGCCTCAGCTGAGTCCAGCATTGCTTCTTCTTACTTGGGACGGGCTTCTCTCCAGCTTCTTTCCTGTCGACCTCACTTGGTCAACTCTTGTTCTCTTCCGACTCCGACGGTATTAGGATATCTGACGCCCAGGAAGTCGCTTCCGTTCCCCCCTTAATTGGCCCTTGTCTCATCTTTTCTGATACCCTCCTTCTGTGAGGTGTCAGCCTTCTTTTTCTTTTCATGTTATCTCCTGCCTTCTGCTCAAGGCCCTCAAGGAGGCAGGGTGTGTGTAACCCCAGCACTTCTGGTGCACTTTGGATATTGCTACACCCACAGGGGCTCACGACTCGAGGGATTCCTGAGCTGGGTCCGGTTTTCTCCCATTATTACATTACTTCTAGGGCGGACCCTCTCATTTTTCACTTTCCTATCTGCCTTTCATGGCTCTCCTTCCTTCCAAGTCCCTCAATCCGCAATCTTCGAGGGTTGAGGGCATTTCTTTTCCTCCTGTCCTTTATTTGCCTTATTCTCCTTTTGTTTTCCATTTCTTCTTCTAGTATATAAGCTAGTGGTTAGTTTTAGTTATAGTTTACTTTTCATTATCATCTTCACGATCACCCAAACCATTGGGGGCCGATAATCTAGATGTTAGGCCCCTTAAAACAATAATTATCGTCAGCATCATCATCGAAACCCCGAAGTGTAACAACGGACATCTGTGTTGGTTCCCTAACGAGGCTACAAACCGGAGCGAGCATTATTGTAGAAAGCAAGAGGGCATAGAGTACATCACAGCCAGTTAAACTTTGTGTACGACTTGAAAGATGTCAACCAAGAATTTCGTCTGTTGCAATGTTCTTGGTGACATGGCATCCTTCAAGTCAAGACGGGGTGAGTGTGTGGGGGGTGGTTTTTAGAGGTGGGGGCGGTGTGGTGAAGGGGCTGGGGGTTCTTCAAGGAATGTCTGCCGGCAGAGCGAGAGGAGAAGGGGGGTGAATGACAGACAGGGCGCGCTGGTGGTTTAAACCAAGAAACAGTAATTACTGTACAAACGGACTTGCAAGGCGTCAACCACTTCATGTTATATAGTTTTCGGTTCACAGGGGTGGGGCAAGAGGGGTGTTTGTTACTTTGACAGTTTTAGGGTAGACATTTCTCTCCCCCCCCCCTTTTCTCCCTTCCGTGTTCGCAAGCTGTCAACGCATTGCGGTGAATGCACATGCCGTAAGTCAGGGAAACAAAGCGTGAGCCAACGTATTTACCGAATGTCAGGTTTGTATTAACTACATCAAGGCTGTTCCACGGAGAATTGAACCTCTAAGTGGGTAAGCGCACAACTATAGCACACAAACTAACTTGTGGAAAAAGACTTCCTTGCATATGCATATCGGAAAGTTGTGGAATAACTCGTTAGTCGCTTGTGTTGTGCGAGCAAAGTCTTTCTAAAGCAATTACCGCACCCTCTCCCCCTATTCTAATTTCATATTCTGTGCGACTCAATTCTTCCTCCTCAGATGGAGTAATCATTTCGTGACGTCATTTCCGCTCTTGCTGAACAAAAGCTAAGACGAGACATCTAAGCTAACACGTCTAGACGGTCTCTTTGAATTTTCATTGCGACATTACATACACACACACACACACACACACACACATACTAGGACTGTACAGTGTAGTGTAGGCCTATATCTTTCGAATATTCCATTACATCGACTACTAAATCGAATATTCGCCAGTTCTAAATTCGAATAAGTTATTTGAAAGTTAGAAGAATTCGTATTAAATTAACAAACTACTCACATCCAAATTGTTATCAAGAGGGACCAAAATACGAATCTACTTATATAAAAATATGAATAGGCTAGGCCAGTATTTTTATATGGTGCAGAAACAAGGAGATTAGGCAAATGCACAGAGAAAAAGATAAAGGTTTTTGAAAATAAAATCCTCAGAAAGATTTTTGGACCAATTTGTGATGCAGGTGAGAGGCGAAAGAGAAAGTTAGTTGGTTTTTGTTGTTTTAAGGGGCGGAACTACGAGGTCATCTGCCCCTCTTAACACAGATTAAAGAATACAAATTAGGAATTGAATTTAAAAGTTTGAGGTGGACACCTGAATTCAAAAAGATAAAAAATTAATAAAACAAAAACAAAAAATTAAATAAAATTAAAAATAATAAAAATAAAAAAAAATACGGAAAAACAAACCATTATCATTCAAAAACGAACAAGTCGTTGAGTCAATGTTCACTGGAGAATTTAGATTGCTGGCCCTAACCCACTGTCACTTATTAAGCGGATAACGCGATCAGCAGCCACCGCGTCATCGGCTAATATAAGTTTGAGTGTCATCTGCAAACCAAGGGTTCTTCGTAAGTCAGCAAGATCCACACACTCGGTGAAAATGTGGGCCACAGTGAAAACGGCTCCACAGGTACAAAGTGGGTCTTTCCTTCTCATTAGGTACGAGTGGATGGATCTTGTATGACCTATCCTTAGCCTACACAAAATGACGGACTCTCTCCGTGACCGGAAAGAGCTCCGCCACACGCGAGTAGTTCCTTTGATCGCTCTCAGTTTACTGGGCAGTGGGTCAGCTAGCCACTGACTCGCCCAAAATGCCAAAACTTGTATGCGTAACTGAGAGCGAATATCTCTAGCGGGTACCTCCATTGGTCGAGGTGGTAGTGATACTGCCTCTTTTGCAGCTTGATCTGCTAACTCATTTCCCGCAATTCCCAAATTGCTTGCAATGTACTGATGGTACGCTTAAGTCGAGATAATATCCAAGAGCAGCAGAAATGCGATATATTATATCAATCTTCTTGAAATGGACCCAGTTTAAATGTTCCGTGTGTTTTCAAGCACGATAAATTATACTGTATAAGTTTACAAACCTACGCCAGCTATAGATAGCCCATTTACACGTTGATGTTACTCGTTAGAAAATTCCACGCGAACTAGGATTCAAGGGTTTGTTGTGTCTTAAATAGCAGTAAGTTGAGTTGAAGAGCCTGTGTAACCTTCGTTGAGACTTATGTGGACATGAGCAGTAACATGGCTATTACTAATTAGATCAAAGAATCTTGCAGTGTAATAATTACTTAGTCATTGTTTTAAGGGGCTGAAAAGAATTTATACGTTTATAGAAGAGATCTACGGAATACACCCGCCACCGACTAACGGCTCATATCAGTACCTTCTATGAAGACAAGTGATAAATGAATACCAGCATTTATACAGGTTCAATGATGAAGACAAGATGACTACCACAGTAAGACGAAGACCATAGAATATTATGTTCGTGAATATCTTACTATTACAAAATCGTTTGATACATTAATGCATATCGTTTAACTATAAGAGTTATATAAGCATACATTGTCCGGCACTATTCATAGCTTTTCATAAACTTCCTGAACGCCTTGTAACCATCAAGAAATTCCACATAATTAACAAGCAACCGCCAGGGAAATATAACATTCGTTACGTATCGAATATTTGTATATACTCCTGATCTTGTGATCAACTACAACGATTAAAGATAAGTGATCTACTGATTCTACTTAGAGTAATGATTAAATAAGTAAATTGTGGCGCAGTACTGGACTCCATAAGATTGACCGTGTAAGACTTTAGTTGTAATTACCATTTATGTTTTGCCATGGTTGTGTTGGGTCAATCCTTCTTACGGCGTGATTTCTGATATGACATGGGTTAAGTACGATGTTCTATTTCGGTAATTGTAAAAATGTAAAAGCATTGTAATTGTGATTGTAAAAATGTAAAAACATTTCTAAGGCATGCCCACTTTAAAAGACTTCCTTCAAATAAACCACATTGAATGTTAAAATATTATTTCTCTTTTGTTTTTGACATACGTAGTACTGCATGAAGTAAAGTAAATATCTTCTCTCTTGTGCAGTATTGAAAACCTCATTTTAACCACGGAAAATGGATGAGTCAAATCGGAACTATGGTCTTGTTAATGCAAATGGCAGCCCAAAAAATAAAGTTTTAAGGTATATACCGCAATTGGGCTTGTTCCATATCCGATTCTTGACAATGAACCCTTCCCGAGCGTAAAACGGATATATCCGGCGCGTACTTTTCAGCCGCGAGCAGTAAACGAATAAATACGAAAAATTCGAAAATTTAAATATGGCGCCATTTTCCGGCAAAATGGTTAATGTTAAACCCAGGAGATGGCATCACTATGCTGACACATGTTTGATAATTATGTCTTTGTCTTCACAAATACCTGCAGGCAGTTGTTGGTTTAGATCAGGGTTTCCCAAACTATTTCTGACCATCGCCCACATTCGAGATTTATAATTTTTTTCCGCCCCACTCATTTCAAAAAAACGCACAAATCTTAAAATTACTAACACATACATTCAAATACCTATATATAAGTTGAGAAATGAGGATTTTTACGGACTTTTTTCTCTTAATAGGTCATCATGTTTATTTTGATATAGCCTAATTATGAATATTAAACATTTGCAAGTAATAGGTCTAAAAAGGAATAACAATGAAATGAATTGAAGACAGAATTAAAATTAAAACTACATGAATTTTTATCATCATCATCTTGTACAGTTTCCAGCCCCAGGCTGGGTCTGTTTGGAACATAAGCCTCGCCACTTAGTTCTTTCTTCCCACCACCTCTTCGCTGTCACTCTGGTCAAGTCCTCGCCTCTCTTCTTGACACATTCCTCCACTCCTTTCAGCCATATATCTCTTGGTCTTCCAATTGGTCGTTTCTTCTGCATCTGCATCTCATGTATCCCCTTGGGAATCTTCTTCTCATCCATTCTCTTTAAGTATCCATTCCACCTCAGTCTTGATGTCTCAATCCTACCTTGCAAGGGCTGCTCTTTCACCATTTCCCTGACCTTTTCATTCCTCACCCTGTCTCTTCTTGTTACTCCAATCCTACTTCGCAGGAACTTCATTTCACCTGCCTGTATTCTGCTTATGTCTCTTTTCTTCATTGTCCACGTTTCTGAAGCATAGGTCAGTATCGGGATATAGTAGCTTCTGTATAACACTTCCTTGCTTTTTTGTGGGACATCTTTATTCCACACTAAGCTCCTAATGCTTCTCAGAAATGCTTCTGCCTGTCTGCCACGTTCCGTAATCTCTTTGTCATTTCTCCCATTTTCCTCCACTATACTTCCCAAGTACTTGAGACTTTCCACCTTCTTCAGCTGTCCACCTCCAAGTGTTATCCCACTCATTGGTCTGTCCTTTTTCCTGGTCGTTAACAGGATCCCACATTTACTGATGTTGAACTTCCATCCGTACTCTCCCACTGTTTTTATATATTTTTATAAGGTATCTAATTAATTGAACAACATGAATACCTACGTCTAATTAATGTAATTTGATGAACTGCTGTATTTGTAAATAGATTAAAAAGGAAATATATTTTGATATAATTAAATTACTTGTTTGCATGTTTAGTTTATTCCTTGTTCTTTAGGCAAACATGTCTCGGTCATATTGTAGGCTATATATAAAACTTAATTATTTGGCCACCAATTGTTTCAAATCGCCCATCGAATTCACATTCTGTCAGTTTCGCCCACTGGCGTGCTAAAATCGCCCACTACTGGGCGAATTCGCCCAGTTTGGGAATCTCTGCTTTAGATGAACGTGAGTGTCATTGCGTAGTTTGTGAAGTGAGTTTATTTTTGTAGTATTCGTTTGGTGATGTGAGCGTAATATCACGGAAAAAGCTAAGGAATGATGAAGATATAGTGTCTGCTTTGGATTTGAGTGATGGACTGAAGTGTTCCACACTTAATTATTAATGTATTAACGGTACAACCTTCAGATGCTACTCAAACTTCAAGTAAAACAGGTAAGCAAAATGTATTTGAGTTCTAATCAAATTTAGTGCATGTAAAATATAATCAACAAACTGTATTTTGAATTAAGAAGAAATCCGCTCAGAGACATAAAAGCATCCGCTCGGGAAGGGTTGAAAGAGTGGCATAATTCTTAACCCCGTGGGAACGAAGTGTAGAGAGTTGAAACACAAGGCTGACTTAAAAGAACAATTATATTCTTTTTTAAAGCCTATCTCCGTGTGAATAACGTAATTACTGAATACCACATGCATGTCAACTAAATTGAAAGGAAAATAAGTACAGTATGTACATAAAATTTAAAAAAATACATACTCTACTGTCCAGCTGCTTTCTTTGCCGTTTCCTTCCCGCCGAATGACTGCTCTTCTCTGTACGACTCCATTCTTCACGCAAGTTCACTTCATTTGTTTTAAAACGCGAAATCGTATCTTTGGAGCCGCCCGTGATTTTTTGCAAGTTCTCGATCTGGGGTGTTGGCCGGCTGGCTTTTGATTTTGTCCAAAACAGATTTTTTTTCCTCACAGCTACAAACTTTTACGTGCCCACTGGCATGGTCACACAGCGGCCACTCAAAGTTTAACTGACAATGTTGACATGAAGACTAAGTCAAGTGTTGAGCTTAGGAACAATGCTTAGCTGCTTATATGCTACTGACTTATGAAGAGTAGAAAACCTCTGTTGTCTCTGTAAACCTACGTGCTGTATCACTTAAGGGACACTGGGACTGAGTTTTAAGCATATTTTATTAAAAAATTCTAACTTTCGATTTTGACATATTATAGTACCCCTGACCATAACGGATCAATTAGCGGTATCATTTTCCACATTCCGCCATTTATTGAGGCACGGCGAGACGTTTAAATGTCGGCCGTAATGCCATTTAAACGCCCCTTTCTCTTGGTACATTATCCTGTACACGCATTTATGCATTTTTTATCGGAGTAGTTTGAATACGGATTTGAAATTCCCTCTGTACTACTGGCTCTGCATTGTGCTACTATCTACCGATGAATATTGATACTATTTACTACGTAAGTTTTACAAATACTTCAAATGTTTGAAAATAAATAAAATAAAATAAACGGTCGACATGATGAAATTTTGCATTTATATTGTATTTTCTAATTTCATGGGAGTTCCTAGTCGCTTATAGAATGACAGTAGATGCACAATTTATCTTTATTTGATATTTGTGTTGACTTTAGAAGTGCACGCATGGTCTAATCTGTTTATATACAGTACAAGTTATTGGACGCTAGGCTAGTACTTTTTCGGAATTTATTGTGTTTGCGATGTTATTAGGGGGGGGGGGGGGGCACACACATCACACAAGACCAAGGTCACAAAGGTGAAGAAGGAGGCTGCAAAACAGAAGAAGGAAGGTGTTACTAATTCGGAAGGAGTCTTCTAATGGGTAAGTTGAGTGGAAATATTAAAATATATGCATGTTTTTAGAAAAATGCAGTTTTCTCAGTTTCACATTTTCGGATGTATAAAATGTAGTACTCATTACAGATGTTATGCAATTTTCTTGTAAATTAACACGCATGTTCCTTAGTACTTTATCCACAAACGTGCGCATTACTTTTTGGATTGGAGTTCTGGTTTGCCTGTAAAAAAAATAACCTTCAAATTTCAAGAATTTTAGAAAAAATAAACTTTATTTGGGAATGATATTATATCTTCATAGTAAACATTACAATCTCAAATTCGATGCACTATTTTATTTGTAAAGGAATAAGATACGAGAAAAATAACAATTAATTGTTCTATCTACATTACTTTGACGCGCTTGACATTTTGAATATTTGAATAATTTGAATAAAAATATTGGAAAATTATTAATTTCTAGGCAGCTAGTGAAGCTACATTGATCAAATTTGTCACACATGTTTATACCACCGCATACTACCAGCAAACAACATATCAAGATTGGACCTAAATATTTACAGGAATTAGAAAACTCAGTCCCATTGTCCCTTGACTTATGAAGAGTAGAAAACCTCTGTTGTCTCTGTAAACCGACGTGCTGTATCACTTAAGCGTACTGAAACAACCTTGTGTTGGTGCATTTGTTTTTGTTTGTCAGTATTTGTCTTCATTAAACGGCTGTCTCCCTTATCAGGCGTCTCTCATAAGCGACTTCAACTGTTTATATACAGGGTGGGCGGGAAGTAACTAGGTATTGAAATTGACGTATAACTTTTACGTTTGCAGAGTTATTTCTTTGAAATGAATACAATATTGTTAAGGCTCCAGGGTCCCTACACACTTAGGACCTTACGCACCCCCAAGGGAGATGTGTCCTACGCCCCTGAACCTACAGGCGACTACACAAATACACATCCTTCAACTATAAATCCCATCAACACGAATACAATCTGCCCAACATCTTACACCAGTTTCACCCCAAAACTACCTCCAGGCCGAAGCCAACAGCCGGCATACAGTTCTATTACACGCAGCCAAGCAGAGTTGAAGTCTCAGCTCTTGCCTAACGGCTTGCATCATCCACACACATTTACACGGGTGCTAACTAGAACACCAACAAGAATGGAGTAATACCGACTCAGCACTTCCGAAACTATAAGAAGGACGTCATCACCGAACCAAATGTCTGTTGTCATCCGTAGGTCTTGTTCATCTGATCCGTGACGTCCTGCCAGTGGTAAGTGTGACTCAGCATCCTGTACTTGTATTTTGTATTCCTCCCCAAACTGATACCTGAACAATTGTTACATTTTACACTTTGTCTACACATTCCCAATTGAAGGAATAAACGATAGCTCTCTGGTACTCATATACCAGCAGAGACATTAATCACCAACTAATACAGATAATTCTCATTACACTTTACTTCACCTCTCACTTCCCCACCTGACATCCTTAATTGCCAGTGTCCACTATTTACAGAAGTGCTTTGCTAGTAGTTCTCATTGTGTTAACCTTGAATTGCTCAGACTGCCGAGCATAACTGCGCGTTCATCAACCAGGCGAATAGCGCAAGCACAAGTGGTTATCCCGTAAAGCTAATAGCTCCCTCTCGATCGTGCAGCCCTTAGGGTGCGATCGCGTATAATTAGAGCTCACCCCCATTTCCGCACACTCTTTCACATACACTCACACTAGTAGTTCCCACACCTCCGTGGAAACTCGCCCCTTTCGAACAGCACCCCCTAAATTCGACAATTCACACCCTTTGTTCGTCCAACCCCCCAGTTCCCGGACAGAACAGTATGTAGGCCTACACTGTTATATGGGAATAAGATTTCATACCATACAATTCCATTACATTTTGATGTAGGCACCTGTGGCGTTGACCAATTTCCTCAAACGACCTGGAATGGAATCTACAGCTTTCTGGAGGAAGTTGTGTGGGACGTTGGTAAGAGCTTCCCGAATCCGTGCTTCCAATTCGTCCAGTGTGCAAGGTTTCGTCCGGTACACCTCCTCTTTTGCGAGCCCCATAAAATAAGTCACAGGGTATGAGGTCTGGACTTTTTGCAGGCCATTCATGAAGTCCACGTCTCCCCAGGCAACGTCCTGGAAACTTCTCATCCAACCAGTTCCGCACGACATTTGCAAAGTGAAGATAATGTTGGCGTTATTTTCCCATCCAGATACCGTGAGTCAAACGTTACCCCGAAGTTTAAAGTTTGCGTTCCCCATTCAGTGTGTTACGCAGGAGATATGGGCCGATTACATTTGTAGTAGTTATTCCAAACCACACAGTCACTTTTGGACGAGACTGCATCTTCTCCACCGTAACTCCAGGATCCAATGCCGCCCAGTAATGGCAATTGTGCCGATTGACAAAGTACGATCGAATTCCACACCTCATGCATCCAAAATTATGATCCAAATCATAAAGAAAAGAGTAGAAGGGGCAGCCTATGGCTACATCCAAGAAACACAGTTTGGTTTCCGTCGAGGAGTTGGTACCCGAGATGCCATTGGCATTCTTAGAGTCCTCGGAGAACGTATGATGATCAGGAGCCGAACTCTGTATATATGCTTCATTGACTATGAAAAGGCATTTGATAGAGTTTCCTGGCATAAATTATTCCCATTATTAAGGAAGATAGGAGTCGAAGAGCAACTCATTACACTCAGATGGGACCTCTACAATGGTCAAAATGCAATTGTACGTTTAAGAGAAGGTCTTACTAATCCAGTTCCTATCAGAAAAGGAGTGAGACAAGGATGTCCTCTCTCCCCAATTTTGTTTAATGCTTTTGGTGAGTTGATGATGGCAGAAGCTTTAGAAGACACAGGATTAGGTGTAAAGATCAATGGAATTCCCATAAATGTAATTAAGTTCGCAGATGATCAGGCCATTCTAGCTGGTAGCCCATCTACTTTGCAGGCAATGTTGTCAAGAGTTGCATCAACGGTGCAGAAATACGGCATGAAAATAAACACCTCAAAGACAAAATGCATGACAGTCTCAAAACTCCCAACACCTCTTCGTAACTCGGACATACAACATGTAAAATCCTTCACTTACCTAGGTCAAAAGATTACAGAGGACGGAAGGTGCACCACTGAAGTTAAATGCCGCATTGCTCAGGAAAAACTACAGTAGCTTTTATGCAAAAGAGGAGATTACTGTGTACCAGTCGGCTTAAGCTTTCCCTCCGAAAGAGAATGCTACATGCTTTTGTATGGACAGTTGCGTTGTACGCCTGTGAAACGTGGACACTAAATAAAAATGAAAAGAACCGTCTTGAAGCCTTTGAGATGTGGTGCTATCGTAAGATGATAAATGTGACGTGGAGAGGCAAGGTATCGAACACAAGGGTTCTCGACATCGTGAACCAACGAAGATCAATCCTACGCACAATCCGTAAACGTAGTCTCGCATGGTGGGGTCACTCAATGCGCCACTCCAATTTAATGAGAACTGTGGCAGAAGGGTTCATTGAGGGAAAATATCCACGAGGAAGACCTAGAAATACCTTCCTTAAACAAATGCTAAACGACACCCAAACACAGAATTACAATTCAATGAAGGAAGCGGCACATGACAGGACGATCTGGACATGTTTCTATGGCAACTGACCAGTCTTAGGACTGCAAACCAATGATGATGATAGCGCGAAGCAATCTGTGCTCGTACTCTTACTGTCAGACGATCGGCCTTCTTTGTTATTGTTGAGGTTACTGCCTCTCGCCTATCACTATCCTATTTAATGTTCTGTATGTTTGCGCTATTTCCAATATTATTCCAAACAGCCATTTAATAGCACCTAGTTACTTACCACCCACCCTGTAAATCGGGATAATCATGAGACTGTTGTTAAATGGATACAAGTACGTATAATTTACAATCTCACTATTCATAACTGTACAATTTCTTACAAACAAGGGGACCCTAATTACAATAAAAGCATTACACTAAAGCTAGTAGAGCTCAGTCAATAAACGAGGCTATAAGAAACAGGACTATTAAAAATTA
Organism: Meconema thalassinum; assembly: GCA_946902985.2. NCBI lineage: Eukaryota > Metazoa > Arthropoda > Insecta > Orthoptera > Tettigoniidae > Meconema > Meconema thalassinum. The sequence continues at coordinate 30,262,527 of OX336394.1, forward strand.
AAATAAACGCGTTATTCCTTAGCATCTTCTGGTGTGTTAGTGACGGCGGCAGGAGCGACTCAATAGGGGTGTCACAGGTACCGGATGGACAAGCCATAGCATCTTCTGGTGTGTTAGTGATGGCGGCAGGAGCGACTCAATAGGGCTGTCACAGGTACCAGATGGACAAGCCATAGCATCTTCTGGTGTGTTAGTGACGGCGGCAGGAGCGACTCAATAGGGCTGTCACCAGTACTGGATGGACAAGCCATAGCATCTTCTGGTGTGTTAGTGACGGCGGCAGGAGCGACTCAATAGGGGTGTCACAGTTACCGGATGGACAAGCCATAGCATCTTCTGGAGTGCTAGTGACGGCGGCAGGAACGACTCAATAGGGGTGTCACAGTTACTGGATGGACAAGCCATAGCAACTTCTGGTGTGCTAGTGACGGCGGCAGGAGCGACTCAATAGGGGTGTCACCAGTACTGGATGGACAAGCCATAGCATCTTCTGGTGTGTTAGTGACGGCGGCAGGAGCGACTCAATAGGGGTGTCTCAGTTACCGGATGGACAAGCCATAGCATCTTCTGGTGTGTTAGTGACGGCGGCAGGAGCGACTCAATAGGGGTGTCACCAATACTGGATGGACAAGCCATAGCATCTTCTGGTGTGTTAGTGACGGCGGCAGGAGCGACTCAATATGGGTGTCACCAGTACCGGATGGACAAGACATAACATCTTCTGGTGTGTTAGTGACGGCGGCAGGAGCGACTCAATAGGGGTGTCACCAGTACCGGATGGACAAGCCATAGCATCTTCTGGTGTGTTAGTGACGGCGGCAGGAGCGACTCAATATGGGTGTCACCAGTACCGGATGGACAAGCCATAGCATCTTCTGGTGTTTTAGTGATGGCGGCAGGAGCGACACAATAGGGGTGTCACAGTTACTGGATGGACAAGCCATAGCAACTTCTGGTGTGCTAGTGACGGCGGCAGGAGCGACTCAATAGGGGTGTCACAGTTACTGGATGGACAAGCCATAGCATCTTCTGGTGTGTTAGTGATGGCGGCAGGAGCGACTCAATAGGGGTGTCACAGTTACTGGATGGACAAGCCATAGCAACTTCTGGTGTGCTAGTGACGGCGGCAGGAGCGACTCAATAGGGGTGTCACAGTTACTGGATGGACAAGCCATAGCATCTTCTGGTGTGTTAGTGACGGCGGCAGGAGCGACTCAATAGGGGTGTCACAGTTACTGGATGGACAAGCCATAGCAACTTCTGGTGTGCTAGTGACGGCGGCAGGAGCGACTCAATAGGGGTGTCACAGTTACTGGATGGACAAGCCATAGCATCTTCTGGTGTGTTAGTGACGGCGGCAGGAGCGGCTCAATAGGGGTGTCACAGGTACCGGATGGACAAGCCATAGCATCTTCTGGTGCGCTAGTGACGGCGGCAGGAGCGAACCAATAGGGGTGTCACCAGTACCGGATGGACAAGCCATAGCATCTTCTGTTGAAACCAACATCCTCAGGTCCAAGACCAACAACAGCAACCGCACGGAATGGCTCCTCCAAATTCTCAAACACATGCGACTTACCGAGTTCCAAAGGAGAGTTGTCCTTAATCATATCTTCCAATCTGCCACCAGTCATACTATTGAACTTCTGTGCTGCTTGCGCCAGTTTGTAATCCTTGGACTCAGGGTCAGTGTACACTCCAAGGACTAGTCCTTGTCCCAGCGAGTTAGGATCTAATTGACCGGAACTTGTAGAAGCATATCCCCTAACAGTCGTATGAGGAATACGTATGTGGATAATATTCCGGCATATGGTAGAAATAAATAAAACCATTACGCTGAAAGAATTTAGATGCGTCCAGCAGTTAGAGCCTGCCTGGTAAACCACAATGCTATGGAAACTGCGAATACATTGTTGGAAGTGCAGGCAACAAATCAATTAAACTCAGCATTATTTAGCCTAGTTCTCACAATTTGCAAAAATTAAGAAAAAGTAGACTTGCGAGATCGATCCGGAAAAACGTGTATGTATTTGGTATGAGTAAAGATCTGTATCTGAATATCTCAAGGCCATATTTGAAAATGATGCCAGTGCTACCAACTGATGAAAACCCGCAATTGAAATTTGAGATCCATGTTGGATATCATGAAAGGTATGCATGGGAGCTATTCCAAAATTGGCACACGTATAGATAATAATTTTTCAGTTTAATTTCCAGGAGGCCATAAATGACAGTGCTATAAGCCTGCTGATAGGTCCAATATTTAAATGCATGTAAGTACTGGACTTACAAATAAATTTCAACCAAAATTCGTATGGACTGTGTGTGCATATACAGATATGGACAGATTCTTAAGACGTACCAGGGCTGCCAACTGTTAATAAATGTTCACTCTATTTGTTTCATCCAAATACCAATATATCAGACAGTATGCTAGCCGACAGCTTTAAACAAAGCACACGTATATTACCTGACATTCTAGATTAATTTGGAGTAACTAATATACGTCAGTGCTACCAACATGATTCTTAGCCTGCTGATAGGACCCAATTAAAACTTCTATACTATCAATTGGATTTCAACCAAATTTCGCATGTGCTATGTGCATGACAGATATGACTATACGTATTTAAAGAGCAACCAGGGCTGCCAACTGTTCATAAATGCTGTCTCTATATTTTTACCCTTGTATCAATATATCAGGAAGTATGCAAGCCAACCGCTCTAACTTTGCACACGCATGGTACATGACATTCTAGATTAATTTGGAGTAACTAATATACGTCAGTGCTACCAACATGATTCTAAGCCTGCAGATAGGTCCAATTTTAAAATACATGTAACTTCTATACTAACAAATGGATTTCATCCAAAATTGGCGCAACAATAGATCATAATATTTCAGATTATTTCTGACCAACGCATGCATGACATTGTTGCCAACAAGATTTTACGCGCACTGATAGATCCAATGTCTAACTGCATGTAACGCCCATGCTATCCATTGGACTTCAACCAAATATTGTATTCGGTACCTTAAGAGATGGAACTAAGAATATATTCAGCCACCAGGGCTGCCAACTGTAGTGATTTATTAGGCTACATTATGCCAGATATATTTGGAACTAATTAGAAATTGCGATATAACCAACTTAATTTCGTCGTTATTCTAGATAGGTCCATATTGATTAATCAATGGCGTGATTGTTATATTTTAAGAAAAGTAGGCTCCTTAGTTCGTCACGGAACTTCTTGTCATATACAGTATGTAGACCATGAGTTCTGTGTAGGTTCATTATTCAAACGTTCTCTTCGACCACATGATTATAACACAAAAAATAAAAACTAAATATTGAAATTCCGCACAGCCGCCATATTGACTTTATGTGAGCGATTGTACTAAATTAGATACCAGTGCATTACAATGTGTATAAACATTTATTGTACCATATTTTACAGCGCTCAGATGGTTAAATCACGAGAAACGTCTATTAGAATGTTTCACCTTCGCTTGGCCGCCATGTTCGTTTTGTAGTTAGCAGGTTTTCGAAAGTCTCATAGATGAACTTCTAGTAGTTTCCTTTATCACCGTACAAAATTTCATGGTGATATCTGTAATAGTGTCGGAGATATAGAATGCCGGTGAAATATTTCGCACAGCCGCCATGTTGGACTGGTGAGACCTAATACAATTTGAAAGCCACGGTCGGACCAGGCCAAAATAATACATTGCACTTAGCGAGTTTCATTGAAATTGGTCCAACCATTTAGAAGTTATTAGGGGCACACACACAAACAAACACACACGCATACGCACACACACACATACGGACAAAAGGTGATCTCATAAGCCTGTTTTTTTTTTCATAAAATGAAAATAGGCTAAAAACGGCCACTTGTTATCCCTTTCTTTTTGATTTTTCCGTTTATTCTTTCGGTTTTCTTCGTTTCTATGTTTATTAATTCATTTATATAATTCGATGTTTATTAAATGAACAGTCCTAATTTATTCATTAGGAACATTGGCCAAGTAATTCCCAAGCTGTATTCTGCTGCACGGTTGAGAGCAACGTGAACTCCCGGGGACATGCACCTCTCTTTGCTTACAGGGGGCCGTGGAGAGCCGCATCATATCAGTGAAGAGAGTGAAGACTCACACACGTCAGAAGATTGAAGAACACAATACATTCCTACCGCTTTGAAAGAGCACACTATATTCTGTACTACCAATAACAAACCCTGACGTCTGTCAAAGCTATCACGTGGGAAAATGCTGCGTTGCCACTGAGGTAGATCATGACTCATAACTAGGGCTAGGATTTTTAGGTGCTAAAAATCGGGAAAATATGTATTTTTTATGGATTAAAAATACCTGAAATATGTGACAAAAAGTAAAAGTATTTAATTATAATTTAGTTTATTAATGTGAATATAAACAATATGCAGCACTCTCGAATGCAATTTATTCTATGTCTCACTGACTGCTGAAGCATTACAATACACAACGAGATACATCTTCAGGCTGCCCATCACAAATAACCGACGATTACCGCGAAACACTTCTTCTGAAGGCGTGAAGCTGCGGCAATATGTTTCTTGCCCTTGAGGTGTTGTATAACTTGAGATCGCTGTTCAGCCATGATTGCTTTCCCACACGGTTGGCAGAACAGAATGACCGCATGAGAAGTAAAATTATATTTTAATTCTGCAATAGACGATAAATTGTAGTTGTTTTTACTTAGGCATCGTAGAACTGCCTTACACTTCACTGTGCCAGAAATGAACTGCATGTGAGTGACACTGGTTCCTGGTAGCTGGGGGAGGGGGAGGTCTAGCACGTGGTACAATATGCCTGTGGACATGGAAATCCCCAGCTTACACAGTGAGTGGCACGGGGCGACAAGTTAAGAATAAGACAGTTGCAAGCTGACTGACATACGCTCTGCATGAAGATTAGATAGCTCACAGGTTCTTCCCCGTTGAAGTAACACAGAACAAAAGTGGAATAAACTGAAAGATCAAGCATACTGATTTTACAAATTTAAATATTATGTCTTTTTATGCGCTAATAAGTGAAGAGAAGAACTGTATGTATTTATAGAAGAAATGCTTAAAATATGTATTTGCTTAAAAATATATTTATTTACGTAAAAATCCGAGCCCTACTCATAACATTTCAAGAGGTTTGCAGGAAGACACACACACTGGGGAAGTTAGCCCCACCCCTGCCTGGCGGTCTAATGACCAGTGGCGACTGGTAATAATTCTCTTGGTGGTGCTAGCAAATTCAAAATTTGCAATCAAATCCTTCAAACATTGCCTATTTTATGCTATAGGTCTAAGTTTCAAAATCACAGTGCCCTTTATCACCGTACAAAGGTTCAGGGTGATATCAGTAATAGTTTCGGAGATATAGAATGCCAGTGAAATATTTAGCACAGCCGCCATGTTGGATTGGTGAGACGTAATAAAATTTGAAGGGCACGGTCGGGGTCGGCCAAAATGGTGCTATGACCTTACCAGTAGGATATATAGGCCGAAGATGGGACAGGGGCTAATGCGCAACATGGCCGCCGCGCGCAACCACTCTATGTTATTCTTATGGAGGGGACAGTCATAGCTGGGTCAGGGGCTAATGCGCAAGATGGCTGCCATACTCTGAGACCGTGAATAATGTCACAGGGGGAGTTCGACCGTGTAGTCGCTAAATGGAATATTTATTATTATTATTATCATTATTATTATTATGTAATTATTGATTAATCATGTACAATCAAGACCAGCCTTATATAATCCACTTTATGATTAAGTGGCAGAATTCTTGAATGTCACTGTGGAGACTCCCCGGTCTGAGTCCTGGCTTTGCCAAGTAATTTAATTTCTGGTCTGATAGTTGGAATGGGGTACACTCAGCCTTTTGAGGCAAAACTAAAAAGAGTGGGGGTTAATTCATACCTCAACCATTTTGCCTAACCCAACTTTACCTAACCTCACCTAACCTAACCTAATCTAACCTTACCTAACCTAACATAACTTTAGTTCACCGAACCAAGCATTTCCTCACTTAACTTCACCTAACTTAACCTAACCTAACTTTACCAAACCTAACCTTTAAAGCTAAGCCAAAGGCTAATCAACACACTCAAAGTATATAAGGGCACATGCAACTATCTTTTTGCTAGTCTTATAGAGAGTAAGGTAAAGCTAACAATTGCACTGTGGCTACTGTGCAAAATGATCGCTACACACAACCAGCTTAGGATTACAAAGTCAGTTAAGTTTTAAAAATTAAAAGCTTTTATTCATTTTTTTTCTTTTCATTTTCATATTTCACACATTGCAATTTGTCAAATTCCAATTTACAGTTTTTTTAAATTTTAGTTTTAAGTTTTTTTTTTTGTTTTTTTTAAATTTTGTCAGTATGGAAACATGGATTTTTCAATTTTGTTGTTTACATGTTTTTGATTTAGTCCGTGTCTAAAGTTCATATTTGCCAAACACGATATTTTCATTACATATAACAAGGTTGTATACCTTATCCCAAAGCATACTATACTTTTGAGTACCTAGTTTAGCTAACTAAAGCAATTTCTCAAAATTACTGGAGGTTAACTGTTTGGATTAGGAGTGGGAGGTGGGTAGTAATAAAAAAATTCCAAGCAGTGTTCATACAATATTTTTTTAATCCATTTTAAATATATTTACACTATTTACACATAATACATTTGTTATAATTACAGTTGTTGTATTTTTGTTTTCTATTTTTATTTATGTTTGCCTATGAATACCATTTTTTTTCTTTTTGTGTTTTTTATGTTTAGTGCTATTGTTTTATTTCCTAAATTGTTTTGTTTTATGTATTTGGTATATGCAGGCAGAGGATTTTGATATTCTTAACTTAACTCTTTAAGCATGGTCAATGATTGAGTAGTGACCATAGGCATGAGTACCTATACCATTAGTATCAATTACTCTTTTATCATCACTAGGACACAAAGCAATTTTGTTTAGTCTTATAGATGATATGTCATGTTGTTTAGAAGCGATAATGTTCATTGGTATTCTTTTTACATTGTTTTTCATGACACAATCTTTATAATCTTGAAAGCTTACACAATTTTTGACAACACTTCTACTAATACCTTTAATCTTTTTGATTTCTTTACCATTTATGTCTAAAGCATACATTTTAGCTCTAAGTCCAACAAATGCTTTAATAATTTGTCCACAAGCCTCGTCTTTAAATTTTCCCAACGTTTTCTTGTTTGATATAGAGTTACATATATGATTAGTAGGATAATCAGATGTGTCCAGGTGTTCTAGAAAATCCAACTTGTCATGATATACATCTTGAGTGTTAACCAAATAAATGAACGAGTCTGTATCCATATACATGAGTTTAAGATTGTCCATGCCATAATAGGGTAGCAGGACATTATAGTGGTGGGAATACATGAGAGTTTTTGAAATATCCAGTATACACATTCCAATATATATAGGCTTATTGAATACAATGTTACGTTTAGCCATGTGGAAAGCAGCTAGGTTAGGACCATAAATTGTTCTGTCAACAAATGTCGGCTTTGCTATTAGCTTTTCAGCCTTTTTTCTGTCAGTCACAAGACGTATGTCTATTCTTTTACGAATATTTTCCATTTTTTTTTCCAAAAATGGCATTGTTGAATAATTTGTATAGATTTTTCTCAAAATCATTTTTGGCTTGTTTTCGAAGGTTGTTATTAAAATCAACGTATGCCTTTAGCCAAGGTCTTTGTTTAAACTTTAACACACGATGAATTTTTACCAATTTTAGTCCATGATCTAAAGCCTGTTTAAGTGCCATGTAATTAACAACGTACCGCTTTCGATTTCCAAGATGAGGAATTAGTTTCTTGAGAGACGAATCCTTAGGTTGTGTACACTCTGGTAGGAAAGGTAAATCGTTGTGTAGATCATGAAGGTCGCATGGGTAATCAACATCAACGTCTAGAATGTACCCCACAGGATCGTCTTCCTTTAGTGTTTCTAGATCAACAGTATCTGGAGAAACCCACTGAAATCCACCATAAGGAAGAGAGTGTCACATAGCCCACCCGTATTGGTTGTTGGCATCATCATAGGTAATAAACTGCGATGGTTTCTCAGAATCATAGGTTTCCATGTATTTATTGTTAGCTTCAGCATACCGATGAGACACCTGGCATATGCCTCCACGTATTCCAGACTCGATTAAAAGAATCTGATCGTAATCCTGTAGCAATTCCAGTTCAATTCCAGTGTAAAGGAGCATTGCTTCGAAACTTAAACCAGGCGATGTAAAAAAGTGTGCAGCATCCACTCGGTGTGTTTCTAATGTTTTGTTTCTGAACGTTTCAAAGCTGTCTGCAAGTAGGAGTACATCTGAAGTTAGGTAGAGGTCACTATATTCCCCTAGAGTTTTAATGTTGAACTGATTCCATACATTTTTGGCATGTTCGTAGTCTTTTTTACTAACATCTTCTTGACTTAATTTGCTAAAGAATGCCTCTTTTGGAGGTAAACACGTTTCACTTAACTTTTCCCATGAATCGATGTAATCATAACAAAATACCCCTTTACGAGTCATGAGCATTGCATTTTCTTTTCCAAAGTACTTGTCTGTTTCAGGGTATGATGTTAAATTGGAAACTAAGTTTTCCAAACTACTTGGCATTAACCGAAACGTGTCCACAAATCGAAGCTTAACATTTCCTACATATTTGGTGAAGGAAATGTACTTTTCTTTGGAGTTAGCAATAATATCCACTCTCTCAGTAGTACATCCCAATTGTTTAACAATGAAATTTGCATCGTAGCCACTCATATTATGTAGAAATACAGGAACGGGGTTACGTGTTTTACACCTCAAATTACAGTTATTGTGAGCACTTCCACGGTATTCCCCTGTAATATGGCAATGGTCTCGAACTTTCCAGTCCTCTTTGGTAAATGGTTTATAACACAAATAACAGGTTTCAGAACATTGGAACTCTGCTTCTTGATCCTGAGTTAAGGCCTTTGGAACATTTAAGCTGTAATGGCGATCCATTTCATTAGCTATTGAGAACACACTGTCCATAAACTTTTCTGCAGCGTCAGGTCCACGATAAATAAGAGGTTGGCTTGGAAGGTTTGTCTTTATGTGTTCCACAGCAGGTGAGGGTTTAACGTATATACCAAAGCTCATAGGAACATGACTCTGGTATGGCACTGTATAACTTGCCTCAGGATTGGGTAGACATGTTTGATATGGTAGAAGTATACTTTCAAAATCTGCATAGATAACGTAAGGTATTCTCAACATTTTTTCCACATTTAAGAATTTCACAATTGGGTTTTTAATCGGCATTTCAACCCTACCAATGTCATGTTGGACACACAAAGCTCTATGTTCTTTTAATTTTTCCATTCCTTGTTGTCCATATCGATTATCGAAATGAGTAAAACACCGTTTACATGTATATATCTTATGTCCATGGCGGGTAACCTGATGTCCTACTAGTTTATCAAAATCTTTGATAAAGACGTAGTGGTTCTGGCCGGATGAAGAACTTAGCAGGAGGAGGTCACGATGGTCTTGTAACTCTTGATCCACAACCTTTAGAGGAAACAGTTTGTTGTCTTCTTTCAGTCCAAATACATTGATTGATATGTCGTTGGCTTTCTCAAATTTGGGAATGTCAGCTAGCGATGTAGGAAACGATATTACTGAAAAATCATACTTGTTTTCAGGGTCCTTGTATTTACTAATGCGTTCAGCTTTCGTTTTAACCAGTTTTGCTAAAATGGCGTACATAAAACACTTTTCGTCCTTAAAGTTTTGAGGATTAATGCAGGCTTTTCTTACTTGTATAGCTGCTGGTAATGAAATATATGTGCTGCCACGCAAGGGATTATACTTATTTATTTTCAATCGAACTCCTTCCACTGCTAACAAAGCCCAATTACTGCCTTTTAGGTCAGATTCTTCCATTTCAGTAGTTAACTTTGTAAATTGTGTTTCCAAGAAACTACTTATGTCTGATTCCAAAAATAAGGCCTGATTTCGTGTTTTAAAAGCACGATCTGTAATTTCATTGGTAGATGTATGAATGAATCTACATTCAGCCACAAGATTAACTTTGATTGACTTGTGCATTGCTAGTTCATTCTGCATAGCTTGTATTATTTGCTGTTTGGACTCTTTAAGGTATGAATTTAAATCCTTACACGTATCACAACGTATAAAATAGGATTTAAGACGACCTTGAAAAGACGTTTCATATTCAGTAAGTCTATTATTATCAGGAACCATTGAGAGCAGGTAATGTTTTGTAGGCTCAGTTTTTTGTCTTTTAGCTGCTGACACAACATTACAACATTCCTCATGGCGACGTCCATTGTAGGCATTGTTAAATTTACTGCCACAAGTTTTGCACTCATAAAATTTACCACACGATACTTCGTGACGCTTTCTATCATAGTCCCGAAGAAAAGTCTTTCCACACACTTTACACATATAGCTAGGCATGGTTTCTTCCATTATGGATGATGATTTTCTGCAAACAGCTGCTTACTGCGTATCACAAGGCTGTAGGCTGGTCAGTGAGACGGTCTTTCACGATGTGAACACTGCAAAAGGTAGTAATCAACTGATTGTATTCCTGCTAAGAGAGACCTCTTATATAACCTAATCAAGACCAACAGCTACTTACCACGTAGTACACGGCTAGAGCCTAGTGGGTGAGACGATCTTTCACAATGTGATCACTGTTAAGTGTAGTAGTCAACTGAAAATATTCTTACACCCTACTAAAGGTTATCAGGTACTTACTGCATATCAAAAGGCTGTACACTCATATGTTAGACACTCTCTCTTGCTAACGAACCCTATATTCCCTGTAAATGGCTATACATGTTAGTTCTAAACACTTAATGGTTATTTATGTATTAACTTTATATACACAGCTTATACGAGCACGTTTTTCACGCAATAAAACTTTGTCAAATAGCCACATGTGACACGCAAAGTATGTTTCCGCTATCTAGCGGTGACTATGATAACTACCTGAACGACAGCATGGCACCTAGCGCTCTGTATCATTACTGAACGATCAGCATGCTATCTAGCGGTCGATATCAAAAATTAGTCAACTACCAGCATGCTACCTACCGGTCGATATGACAACCCACTCAACTACTAGTATACATCCCAATAATGTACACATTTGCTCATATCCACTAACAATACACATAGCGGGTTTGCTTTATCGTTTAATACAAATATATCTTGTTAAATAATGTAACAAAAAGTTACATGGCACAATTGTATGGGAATGTTGCATTACCTAAAATGTAATAGTATGTAAGTGTTTAACATTTACAATAGGCTTATAATGAAGGATTATGGTGGTGGCTTATCGTGGTGGCTTAAGATGGTGGCTTATCGTGGTGGCTTATCGTGGTGGCTTAAGATGGTGGCTTATGGTGGCTTATCATGGTGGCTTAAGATGGTGGCTTATGGTGGCTTATGGTGGTGGCTTATAGTGGTGGTATATGTTGGTGGCTTATTTTTGGTGGTTTACGTTAATACCTTATTTGTAATGGCTTATTTGACAAGTTATTTTTGTCAATGTATTTAGAGGATTTTTCTCTTGGTCTTGGAAAGTATTTCAACCCTTTTTTTATGGTAGCATAATGCTTACCGCCATGTTTGTAAGCAACAACAACACACTAAAATTCCAAGAATCCAAAGTACTCCAAGGTTAATGATTGTCTCCCAACTCCATTCATCGCCTAGTCAAAAACATTATATATTTTTAAATTTTTCAAAAGAGGTAAATTGGGAAAGTAGGCTATATGTTTAAACTAAAAATCATATCAAATCATATGCTAACTCCAACACCTACGACTATCCCACTCTCAGTCAAAAAAATATAATATTCTTTAAATATTTTTTCCAAAACAATATTTGGAAAGTAGGCCATATTTTGAAAACTATTCATCCTATAAAGTCATATATAGACTCAAACCAATGGCTTTTATATCCTTAATCGTAAGAACAAAATATGGAATCGTTGACATTTTTTCCAAAAAATGTTATTTTTAAAACGGGGGCAATATTTTGGAAACTAGGAATTTTACAAAAAAGTTTGTTTAACGTAAATGACAGGTATTTACCCCCACTACCCACAAACCAAGTCCCAGGTCCCTGGGACAAAATTCAAAAAAGTTCAATTTGGAAAGTAGGCGATATTTTGAAAACTAATCATCCTAAAAAGTCATATATAGACTCAAACCAAATGGATTTTATGTCCTTAATTGGTAGAACAAAACTTAACATTTTTTCAGTTTTTCCAAAAAAGTCCAATTTTCAAAATTGTTTATATTTTGAGAACTAAGAATTTTACAAAAAGTTTGTTTAACGTAAATGAAAGGTCTTTACCCCCTCTACCCCAAAAAAAAAAAAAGGTCCCTGGGACAAAAACTGTGCAGTAGTGTGTTTTGATCGGTTCAAAACCCACCTCCACCTCCACACCTCCAAGATGGCGGCCGTAGCTTAACTTAACCTAGCCTAAACTAACAAGATGGTGGCCGTAGCTTAACTTAACCTAGCCTAACCTAACAAGATGGCGGCCGTAGCCTAACCTAACCTAACCTAACCTACGAGGTGTGATCAAAAAGTTCCAAAATGGCGGCCGTAGCTTAACTTAACCTAACCTAACTTAACCTAAACCTACGAGGTGTGATCAAAAAGTTCTAAAATGGTGGCTGTAGATTAACTTAACCTAACCTAACCTAACTTAAACCTACGAGGTGTGATCATAAAGTTCCAAAATGGCGGCCGTAGCTTAACTCAACCTAACCTAACCCTACGAGGAGTGATCAAAAAGTTCCAAAATCTGTCGAGGAATGTGGAGGAGGAAGGTGTTTGTAGAACTCTTAAAAACTACTGGGGTAGGGTGGGGGGTAGTAAGAAATAAAAACAGTATTAATTATTATTCAGCATGAGAGGTTTTTTAATTCGTTAAAACGTACAATACATCTATTGTTTTTTATACCCTCATAAATTAGATATAGAGAATGTCCACCATGATTTAGATCTTCAAGCACACTTTCTGACATATCATTAAAACGTGTAGGAAGGAATGTCTGAAAATTTTCACTAACACATAGTACACGTTCACCATACATTGTGTCCACTTTTTGAATGTTGATGATACGGAATGGAGTATGCATTGGTAATTCAGTGAGCTTTTTTCTCTCCAATCCGCAGTTCTGTCCCATAGCATTGAGAATGTTTATTGTAGTAGCCTATAAAGAAACAAAAAAAAATTCTATTACAGTTTAGCTATAAGTGACCAGAATCACTATATATATATCATTTTATTCTAAGAGCTTTCCATGATGATAAGAAAAAAGAGCTTACCATAATGATGGATTGAGTGTAAGAAAACGTCTTTTGCTGCCTGATGTCACTACTAAAGTGATACTCTTACAACAGACAAGTGAGTTCTTGTTTCGCTGACGTAATCGTATGTTTCCACGCACTTCCTGTGTTGAGCGCGTCATAGTGGCTAAATTTAAAACTCTAGATGAGATGTTTTGCTGACGTAATCGTATGTTCCCCGCACGCATACTTTGGACGGGTCCTTTTTGAAGGGAGTCATTTTTTTACGGGTCCCGGGGGACGGGTCCTTGTTGACGGGTCCCTGTGGGCGGGTCCTTTGGACTGATCCCTATGGACTGGCCCTTGCATTTTATCCAAATTATGTCAAAGTTAGGTTAGGTTAAGTTAGGTGAAGTTAAGTGAGGAAATGCTTGGTTCGGTGAACTAAAGTTATGTTAGGTTAGGTAAGGTTAGATTAGGTTAGGTTAGGTGAGGTTAGGTAAAGTTGGGTTAGGCAAAATGGTTGAGGTATGAATTAACCCCCACTCTTTTTAGTTTTGCCTCAAAAGGCTGAGTGTACCCCATTCCAACTATCAGACCAGAAATTAAATTTCTTGGCAAAGCCAGGACTCAGACCGGGGAGTCTCCACAGTGACATTCAAGAATTCTGCCACTTAATCATAAAGTGGATTATGTAAGGCTGGTCTTGATTGTACATGATTAATCAATAATTACATAATAATAATAATGATAATAATAATAATAATAATAATAAATATTCCATTTAGCGACTACACGGTCGAACTCCCCCTGTGACATATTCACGGTCTCAGAGTATGGCAGCCATCTTGCGCATTAGCCCCTGACCCAGCTATGACTGTCCCCTCCATAAGAATAACATAGAGTGGTTGCGCGCGGCGGCCATGTTGCGCATTAGCCCCTGTTCCAGCTTCGGCCTATATATCCTACTCTTACCGAGTTTCATTGAAATCGCCCCAGCCGTTTAAAAGTTATTAGAGTGACACACACACACATACGCACACAAACACAGACAAAAGGTGATCTCATAAGCCATTTTTAGCCTACTTTTCACATTTTGCAAAAATGAGGAAGAAGTAGACTTATGAGATCAATCCGGGGAAATGTCTGTCTGTCTGTTCTTCTTACTGTCTGTCTGTCTGTCTGTCTATCGAAACCGAATTTGGCATGAGTAAAGATCTATACCGGGACATCTCAATGTCATACTTGAAAATGATGTCAGTGCTACCAACTGCTAGAAAATCGCAATTGAAATTTGAGCTCCTTTTGGATATCTTAGAATGTATACATGGGAACTATTCCAAAATTGGCACACATATAGATAATAATACTTCAGTTTAATTTTCAGGAGGCCATACATGACAGTGTTGCCAAAAAGATTCTAAGCCTACTGATAGGTCCTAATTTAAATGCTTATTACTCCTACACTATCAATTGGATTTCAACCAAATTTCGTAAGTCCTATGTGTACATAAACAGATATGACTGAGCGTATTCTAACGAGCCACCAGGGCGGCCAACTGTCAATAAATGCTGTCTCTATTTTTTTTTTATCCAAATACCAATATATCAGAAAGTATGCGAGCCCACAGCTTTAAACATTGCACACGTATAGTGCCCGACATTCTACATTAATTTGGAGCAACTAATGTATGTCAGTGCTACCAACATGATTCTAAGCCTGCTGATATGTCCAATTTTAATATTCCAGTAACTTTTATACTAACAAATGGATTTCATCCAAAATTGGAACAACAATACATCATAATATTTCAAATTATTTCTGACCAACACATGCATGACATTATTGCCAACATGATTTTACATGCGTTGATAAGTCCAATATCTAGCTACATGTAACGTCCATGCTATCCATTGGACTTCAACCAAATTTTGTATTTTGTACCTTAAGAGATGGAACTAAGAATATATTCAGTCACCAGGGCTGCCAACGGTAGTGCTCTATCAGGCTACATCATGCCAGGTATATTTCGAAGTAATTAGAAATTTCGATATTACCAAATTCATTTCGTCATTATTCTAGATAGGTCCATAAAGATTAATCATTGGCATGAATCTTAAATTTTAAGAAAAGTAGGCTCTTTAGTTCGTCACGGAAATTCTTGTTTTTTTTTCATAAATGAAAATAGGCTAATAAGAGTAATCGTAATATGGGGTTAAGGTTTATTCTAGCCACTGTGGCTTTAGAGGCACTGGGGAGCCTGAATATTGTCCTGAAGGGATCTTTACCGAGCCAGTAAATCTAATGAAACAACTCCTTAGCATTGACGCACCTCCAAATGCCAACTTACTGTGCCAAGATTCAATCCCGCTTCCTTGGCCTCAGCAGGTGCGTCACACATTCAACCAAAATTCAAAAAGAAATATAATTCATGAACAGAAAAGTAACCTACAGGCTATACTCAAATTAAGCCAAAGTTCAAGGGCGAAAATAGTGCTTAAAAGAATAACGGCATATGTATAAACAAGAAGTTCTGTGTCGAACTAAAGAGCCTACTTTTCTTAAAATTAAGTTTCATGCCAATGATTAATCTACAGTATATGAACCTATCTAGAACAATGACGAAATTAAGTTTGTAATATCGAAATGTCTAATTAGTTCGAAATACACCTGGTATAATGTAGCCTAATAGAGCATTACAGTTGGCAGCCCTGGTGACTGAATATATTCTTAGTTCCATCTCTTAAGGTACAGAAGAAAAAAATTGGTTGAAGTCCAATGGACGTTACATGCAGTTAGACATTGGATCTATCAACACGCGTTAAAGCATGTTGGCAACAATGTCATGCGTGTGCTGGTCAGAAATAGCCTAATCTGAAATATTATGATATCTTGTTGTGCCAATTTTGGACGAAATCCATTTGTTAGTATAGAAGTTACATTTATTTTAAAATTGGACCTATCAGCAGGCATAGAATCATGTTGGCAGCACTGACTTATATTAATTATTCCAAATTAATCTAGAATGTCAGGTAGTATACGTGTGAAAAGTATAGGGCTGTTGGCTTGCATACTTGATTGCTCTTAAGAATACTTATAGTCATATATGTTATGTTACAAATAGCATATACGAAATTTGATTGAAATCCAACTGATAGTATAGAAGTTACATGTATTTAAAAATTGTCCCTATCAGCAGGCTTAGAATCATGATGGTAGAACTGAAGTATATAAGTTACTCCAAAACTAATCTAAAATGTCAGGTACTATACGTGTGCATAGTTTAAATCTGTCGGCTTGCATACTTTCTGATATATTGGTATTTGAATAAAAGAATACAGAGAGCAATTATTAACAGTTGGCAGCCCTGGTGGTTCTTAAGAATATGCTCAGTCATATCTGTTTATGTACGCATATTACATACAAAATTTGGTTGAAATCCAATTAATAGTGTAGAAGTTATAGGCATTTAAACATTGGACTTATCAGAAGGCTTAACATTATTTAGGCATCACTGTCATGTATGGCCTCCTGGA
Source organism: Meconema thalassinum (assembly GCA_946902985.2). Lineage (NCBI taxonomy): Eukaryota > Metazoa > Arthropoda > Insecta > Orthoptera > Tettigoniidae > Meconema > Meconema thalassinum. The sequence continues at coordinate 30,279,451 of OX336394.1, forward strand.
AATTAAACTGAAATAGTGTTATCTACATGTGTGCCAATTTTGGAATAGCTCCCATGTATACCTTCCACGATATCCAACATGGAGCTCAAATTTTTAGTGCGTTTTTTCAGCAGTAGGTAGCACTGACATCATTTTCAAATATGGACGTGAGATATTCCGGTATACATCTTTACTCATACTAAATTTGATTTCGATTTCTGCAGCCGTTTAGGAGTTGATACGGGGGACACACACACACCCACAGCCAGCCAGACAGAAGTACAGATCGACAGACATACAGACACGCATTTTCCCGGATCGATCTCATAAGTCTACTTTTTCCTCACTTTTGCAAAATGTGAAAAGTTGGCTAATAAACAAGTGATGGCGATCGTGGTTTCAGCACCTAAACATGTCTGTCAAAAGGAAGTACACAATGATATTTAATAAGCTGACAAAGTATGAGATGCAGCTTGATGATTCTCAAGCCTAGTAAAGCAAACAGTAAGGACCACATTCATATTCTTATTATTATTATTCTCCTTTCTTCGAATGAGCTAACTATGGACTACGTAGGTTAACCAAACTGGCTTTCATCTTGATGAGCTGGAATTGGTTTCACATTCTTAACAACTTCTTCCTAGCCCATATCTCCTTCATTTTCTGACTGTGTAGTTGTTTAGCTGCTTCTAACCTCTCTGCCCTTTCTTAAGTTTAATCTGTGGGTCTTCTTCTCCTTCTTATAATTATTATTATTATTACTACTATTATCTTTATTGTAACTGTATTATTTTAATAATCAGTAGGATTCGGATTTCTAGGTAAAATGACATTGTTAAAACATTTCTTCTGTTTTTATTGTAAAAACACATTTTTATGTAAATACTGAATTTTAAACCATTTTTCCATAATTGTCACATTAATTCTGATTTGTCAGTTATTAGCACTTATTTGTTTTTACCAGTATAATAGATATTTCAGTGTATTGCAATCTTTGTGTTCTGTTATTTAAAACGAAATATGATTCTGTGGCTCTCTCTCGAAAGCTATCTAATCTTAATATAAACATCGGCTGCCTGTAACCCTGAGTGTATGTTACGGTGTTATGTTATCATTTTAAATGATCTTGTCGACTTCGTCGTTACGCTGGGGTCTGGCGTTACGTTACGGTGACGGGACGAAATGTACCTAGATGCACTGAGGTGTGTGACGTCATAGTACCGCTTGGTGCATGTGTTCCCCGACAATCTCTACTTCGTTAGTATAAGACAAAAATCTCCGATTCTTGGATGTCACGGGTTATCTCGAGAACCACTGGATGGATTTTGATGCGGTTTTCACCATTCTGTAAAGGATATCTCGAGGAAAGATTCCGTAGAAAATAATTTATGTATGATGAAAGGAAGCCAAGCAGTAACGATTTCAGTGAAAAAGTCAAAAACAAACTTGGCGACCGTGCGCTTCTTAAGCTTACGCTGGGAAAACCGTTAAAAATATCAATATACTATGAGCGTAAGAATTGGTCAGCATGAAAAGTGCTACAAAAAAGTCCGCGAGAGCATATCTCTATCTTCAATACATCGCCCACTATAAGTGTTTTAGACTGAATGGAAGGGGCACGTCATCCAGCCATCTCCCTCCGCGCGCTTGACCTTGCTTTGCCCTTGGATTGCACTTGCCGTTCGCTAGTAATTTGAAACAAGGTAAAGTATTATAAAGCAATATAAGTATTATGCAGATAATTTTCTTTCGCTCGAAGCCTCCAGCCTTTCTAGCATTTTTCAGCATTTGTAGCATTTAAAATGATACAAAGTCTAGTCTTTCAGACTGACTGTCACTTTTTCTGCACATCAGCTTGCAGGTGTGTGTTGTTTATCTTAGTGCATCATGATGATGATGATAACGGTGATGTTGGGGACGATGATGTTAGTGATGATAGTGATGATGGTGGGGATGTTGATAACGAATAAGTATAAAATACACTTTTGTGACTCTAGTTTTTATCTTTCATTGAACTCTTCGTATTGCCGTGCAGGATGACTGGCAGTTTTCTCTCTCGTGATATGAAAGATCGAGAGGGTTTCTTGACAGTGACAGACAACCAACCAGGCCTGAGGTGTTTCTGAGATTGGCGGGGAAAGGATAAGTTGGGCACCGATTAACAAGAAGCCAGTCCAGAGGTTTGGCTAATATTGGGTAGGTCAGAACAAAGCGTGGAAAAGTACTCCGTGCACCTCGTTGCTTAGTGACTAACAGTCTTAGCTGTAACTGCACAGACCCTGGTTCGATACTCAGCTAAGGGTTGGAACGGGGCATACTCAGCCTCTTGAGGGATAATGGTCGGTTGGTTCCTTAATTTAGGGGCTGCGGCAACGCGATCATCTAGCCCCGTGTACTTTGGGTGTGTGTAGAATGTCTGATAACCGGTGTTAATGGTGGTGGCTCTATTAGTGTGTGTTATCTGTTTTCTTTAAAATTTAAGTAAGGACTGAATAGGATAATTTCAAGTAGTTCCTACTTTCGCTACTAATGCTACCGTCCACGACACCTAGCTGCGAACTTGGCTACTACTAGATGCCATCGCAACCAGCACCTGGTGACGAACGTTGGAACTTAAGAGCATTAATCAAACCTAATCTAAAAAATTTAACTTCACACAAGTTTAGTTAGTGGAAGGTTCTTTTACATGCCAAAAATCTTTGACATGGGCCCGTCGGCTTTACTTCCCCTCCGAAGGAAGGCATACTGAGGGATAATGGGTTCAGTCCATTTTGGTTTCCACTTCAGCTCTTCTAGAAGTACCTTTCCATGATTCTCTCCTCCTACTTATAATTCTGGTAAATGTTGGGATCGTGTGTTAAATAAGACTTCGCCAGCCTCTTACCCAAATTCTGGCCCCAAACTCGTAGAGCCATCACGTTGACACTGATTATCAGGCAGATTCCACACACACCCGAGTACACAGGGCTAAAAAGTGACAGTCAGACTGAAAGACTAGACTTTGTATCATTTTAAATGCTACAAATGGTGAAAAATGCTAGAAAGGGTGGAGGCTTCTCGCTTCGCTCGAAGCCAAAGACTCTTGACATGTTAGAAAATTATCTGCGTAATACTTATCTTGCTTTATAATACTTTACCTTGTTTCAAATTACTCGCGAACGGCAAGTGCAAACCAAGGGCAAAGCAAGGTCAAGCGTGCGGAGGGAGTTGGCTGGATGACGTGCCCCTTCCATCCAGTCTAAAAACACTTATAGTGGGCGATGTATTGAAGATAGAGATATGCTCTCGCGGACTTTTTTGTAGCACTTTTCATGCTGACCAATTCTTACGCTCATAGTATATTGATATTTTTAACGGTTTGCCCAGCGTAAGCTTAAGAAGCGCACGGACGCCAAGTTTGTTTTCGACTTGTTCACTGAAATCGTTACTGCTTGGCTTCCTTTGATGTTATATAAATTATTTTCCACAGAACCTTTCCTCGAGATATCCTTTACAGAATGGTGAAAACCGCATCAAAATCCATCCAGTGGTTCTCGAGATTACCCGTGACATCCAAGAATCGGGGATTTTAGTCTTATACTAACGAAGTAGAGATTGTCGGGGAACACATGCACCAAGCACTACTATGACGTCACACACCTCAGTGCATCTGGATACATTTTGACCCGTCACCGTAACGTAACGCCAGACCCCAGCGTAACGACGAAGTCGACAAGATCATTTAAAATGATTAAAACTTTGTTGTCGTACATCACCTGAATTCATCAACAACAAGAACGCTTCGTGATCCACAAGCCAAGTCGCCATATATTGATATACTGTGCAAATTGTGGCCAAAAACATACGAGACATGCAGTACATTAAGGAACAATTCAGGGTAAACCAATTCCTTTGATACAAAGTAGAAATTATGAGACAATTTCTCACAATTCCACTTTTCCCAACTCTATATGTTTGCTGGTATATCTACACTGATTATTGTGTTCCTGTGCAGCATAAGGGCCAATTTCATGAATACTGGAGTACCTATTCGGGTTTTATTACTGGGAAATCACATCAGAATCGAGCGTAATATATCATCTATTTCCCTGCTCATCATAGAGTCCAAGCAATGCGTGTAATTACAGGATGTATTCGGAGCACGAACACACTTTTGCTGCCTGTCCTTGGCAACATTCCTCCTCCAGTCTTGAGAAGATCAGAGGCACTCTTAAAAACATGGAAGAAAATCCAGCAGAATCCCTATTTGCCTATCATCAATATATTACTCTTTACTAACGTTTGAAGTCCAGGAAACCACCATGGCACACAGTAATTAACATTCAAGGATCCTCCTTTAATGTAAACTAGCAACCCGACCCGGCTTCGCCCGGGAACAGTTATGAATGCATTACGTGATAAGCGCTTTTTATCTCAATGTCAATGAAATCCGTTTTACGTCTCGGCATGATGGGTTAAAATCACTGACTGGACTATTAATTATATTATCATCGAGATGCATGTGCAACAAATTCTTGTCAGACGTAATTTAAGAATGGCGAGGAGCATGAAACACAAATTCCCCTTCCGTCCAATCTTAACTTGACTGTGTATTCTGCGGAACGAAAAGTTCACAGGGGAAATGAAGAAAAGCCGAGTTGCACTTCCAGGGAAACTCCAAACACAACCACTCTTCTCTAAAGTTTTTTATTCAACACGACTCGACCGTTTGCTGCTGGCTGTATCTGGGGCAACAAGCTCGTCTGCTAGCTAAGCTGTAACTGGGGTGATAGACTCGCCCCTAGCTAGCTCGTAAGTAGTGGGGTAGTGGGGGAGCTGCTTACCTTTTTATTGAGCCACCCTCGTATCGGCCCCGAACTTGATATCTCGCTAACCAAACATGGGATTAGAACCTACAGGGTGTCCTAGCACTGCTAGTAATTCCCCCTACTTTCCTATAGCCTCTTTATTTGATTAAAAGACCAAAACTAAAAGGTCATTCGCGAGTAGTGGGGTAGTGTTGGTTTCCTGAAGTCGCGCTCGTGCTTGAATATGTATGGCTATGTTGGGAAAGGGTTAGGTGGTGGGGGAGGAGTAGGGTTGAGTGAGGGGTCGTTTAGATGGTATTTTTTCCGCTCTAGATGATGGTGAGGTTATTTTTAAAAAATGGATGGAATTGGGAAACGCCATTTGGGGTAAACATGTTGTTTTTGGACATTTTGGCGATGAATGTTTTTTATACGCATGCGCACTTGAGGAGTTTTGTAAGAGGGCGGGCTTTTTAAATGATGATTTATCAATGAGTGTTTTTTTAATATGTATTGAAATAAACCCAAAAAACTAATAGGTCATCGGCTTTTTTACTATCTCGCTAACCAATAATCGGATTTAAACCTATGAGGTGTCGTAGGACTCGTGGTGAACTCTCTTTTTCTATTAAAGGGGTATATCCACTCTAAAATAAAAACTACCCTTACCCGGGGGGGTGAAATAGTAATTTATTTTTGTACGCCTGCGCACTTGGCGGTTTTTGTAAGAGGGCGGGCTTTTTAAATGATGATTTATGAATGAGTGTTTTTTAATACGTATTGAAATAAACCAAAAAAAACTAATAGGTCATCGGCTTTTTTACTATCTCGCTAACCAATAATCGGATTTAAACCTATGAGGTGTCGTAGGACTCGTGGTGAACTCTCCTTTTCTATCAAAGGGGTATATCCACCCCAAAATAAAAACTACCCTTACCCGGGGGATGAAATAGTAATTTATTTTTGTATACCTACGAACTTTGCGGTTTTTGTAAAAGAGAGGGCTTTTTAAATGATGATTTATTAATGAGTGTTTTTAATATGTATTGAAATAAACCATAAAAACTAATAGGTCATCGGCTTTTGACTATCTCGCTAACCAATAATCGGATTTAAACCTATGAGGTGTCGTAGGACTCGTGGTGAACTCTCTTTTTCTATCGAAGGGGTATATTCACCCCAAAATAAAAACTACCCTTACCCGGGGGATGAAATAGTAATTTATTTTTTGTATGCCTGCGCATTTGGTTTTTTTTGTAAAAGAGCGGGCTTTTTAAATGATGATTTATAAATGAGTGTTTTTTTTAATACGTATTTAAATAAACCATAAAAACTAATAGGTCATCGGCTTTTGACTATCTCGCTAACCAATAATCGGATTTAAACGTATGAGGTGTCGTAGGACTCGTGGTGAACTCTCTTTTTCTATCGAAGGGGTATATCCACTCCAAAATAAAAACTACCCTTACCCGGGGGTTGAAATAGTAATATTTTTTGTATGTGCGCGCACGGACGGCTTTTGTCAAAAGGACTTAACTATACGTTAGTTAATATTTTCTGAACCCCTGATGGGATTTTGCCATAGGCAGTATTATAGCCCTGGGGGGTAACGCCCCGTTTTTGAATGTAGGATTTATTTTTGTCGAAAGGGCCTAACGACACTTTTGTTCATATCTCGCGAACCAATCATGCTAGGGACTTGTATGAGGGGTCCTAGCACTTGGGGCAACATTCCCTGTTTGGGGGTGAAACTACCCCCCAAAATTGAAAAATCCCTATCTCGGAAACGAAGAATCCTAAAATTAAGTGTGATAGCTTAAAAAATAGGGTATGATATGGGCTTTTACCTCGATGGATCATTTCACCCCTAAAACAGTAAATAGTCATGTTATGGGGAAAAAACGTGTTAAACACCTAAAAATGATAAATGAACCTAAAATATTTTGTTTTTGATGAAAAATAGCAGGGGGGTGAAACTACCCCCCAAAATTGAAAAATCCCTATCTTGGAAACGAAGAAGCCTAAAATTAGGTGTGATAGCTTAAAAAATAGGGGATGATATGGGCTTTTACCTCGATGGATCATTTCACCCCTAAAACAGTAAATAGTCATGTTATGGGGAAAAAACTTGTTAAACACCTAAAAATGATAAATGAACCTAAGATCTTTTGTTTTTGATGAAAAATAGCAGAGGGGTGAAACTACCCCCCAAAATTGAAAAATCCCTATCTTGGAAATGAAGAAGCCTAAAATTAGGTGTGATAGCTTAAAAAATAGGGTATGATATGGGCTTTTACCTCGATGGATCACTTCACCCCTAAAACAGTAAATAGTCATGTTATGGGGAAAAAACGTGTTAAACACCTAAAATGATAAATGAACCTAAGATCTTTTGTTTTTGATGAAAAATAGCAGAGGGGTGAAACTACCCCCCAAAATTGAAAAATCCATATCTTGGAAACGAAGAAGCCTAAAATTAGGTGTGATAGCTTAAAAAATAGGGGATGAATAGGGCTTTTACCTCGATGGATCATTTCACCCCTAAAACAGTAAATAGTCATGTTATAGGGGAAAAACGTGTTAAACACCTAAAAATGATAAATGAACCTAAGATCTTTTGTTTTTGATGAAAAATAGCAGGGGGGTGAAACTACCCCTCCAAAATTGAAAAATCCCTATCTAGGAAACGAAGAATCCTAAAATTAGGTGTGATAGCTTAAAAAATAGGGGATGATATGGGCTTTTACCTCGATTGATCATTTCACCCCTAAAACAGTAAATAGTTGTTATGGGGGAAAAATGTGTTATACACCTAAAAGCATAAGCATCTTTGTGAAACCATGCTTTAATGGACATGTGTATGGAGGATGATTGTTGTTATTATTATTATTAGGTAATTATGGATTAATGTGCGGATAGATAACTAACCTGTGGGGAGCGTGATGGCGCAGGTGCTTAGCTGCTCGTCTTTACTCGGGCAGGTGGGGTTCAAATCCCGGTGACGGCGGGGGTTGGAATTTTCACTTGAAAAAAATCACGTGGCTTTAGGAAGGGCATTCGGCCTTAAATCCCCGGCCAAAACCAAAATGAGCCTGGTTGGCTCCGGCGACTCAAAATAATTGGGAAAAGCCGAAGAAAGAAAAAAATGATAACTCACCAGTAATAGTAAACATTGGTTTGAGGTGTTGCAGAAGTCAGGATGGCCAACCCTTTACCCTGGTTCACGAATGGACCCCAAAAAGTTTTACCTGTCAAGACTCAGTCTACCCTGTTGCAGCCTTGTGAAAAAAAATCGAACCGGGGCCTCTGTAGTGACAGTGGAGCTATATTCATGATGATTTTTAAACAAACATAGGCTTGCCTACTACCGCTGTGTTGAATCTGCACAGAGACTCTGGCTTTGGTTTGCGTAGTGTGCCTTGCTGATAACAGCACAGCGACCTTGTCAGTAAGTTTCATATTACTCATTTGCTTGATAGCGGACATGCTATGCACATGACTAGATCTTTGTTAGGTTTGACAAAGGCTTAGTGAAGCTTATGGCAACCTTGAAATGAATGTCATGGTATAGTCGGGGTTGGAAGCCAAGACCTTAGGGTTGACAACCAAGTAGGTTAACCACTACACGGTGATATGGTGAAATAATAATGTAACAGAACATATAGAAACGTTTTCTATAGTTTAACGAATTGGCATACCATGAGAGGTGTAGGTAATGGAAATTGAATCCTTAGCTGATGATTATACTACTTTCCATGCCCACGTATAAGCTATCATGTTAGAAAAAGAATGGTATGGCTTGTTTTAAACGGAGAATAATCATTGTGTTTACTGTGAAACACAAATCTGAATTTAAAATTAATTTAAAATAATTAATTTAAAATTAACTAATTTAAAATTAGTTTAGTACGCTGAAGTTAAAATGAATAATGATCACGTTACCGACAGCCAGTTTCAAAGCCATGAGAACTAAGTGAACAAAGTATAAAATTCATGAGCCAGTGAGGAATTCAACATGCTGTCCTTTGGACAAGAGAGAAGCGTTCTACAGCGACCCTCAATGGTTTGGGACATCGTAAAGATGAAAATTAAATCTAAGCTACTATACGCTTATATACTAGAATAAGAAATGGAAAACAATTGGTCAAATAAAGGACAGAAGGAATAAAAAAAAATGGCCCTCAACCCTCAAGCATAAGGATTGAGGGAGTTGGAAGGAAGGAGAGCCATGAAAGGCAGATAAAAAGTATACTAGGAGTGGCTTTGCCCCAGAGGTAATGGATAAAGAGGAGGAAAACTGGACTCAGCTCAGAAATCCCTTGGGGTTGCCAACTTCCAAACTGATCAGCCCTTGAGGGTGTAGCCATAGGCAGAGTGCATCGCAAGTCGTGGGGCTAAATACACCCTACCTTCTTGAGGGGGCTTGGGCAAAAGACAGGAAATAACATGAAAATAAAAAAGCAAGGCTGCCTCCTCAGGATATCAGAAAAAATAAATAAACCAGGGCCAATGAAGTTTCAAAAGGAAGAGACTCCCTAGGGCTCGGATACTCTAATCATGTTGGGGTCGGTAGAGAACAAGAGTTGAGCAAGTGTGGTCGACAGGAAATAAGAGAGTGAGGAGCCTAGCACAAGTTAGTGGAAGCAATGACGGTCTCAGCTGGGACTCCGTGATCGTCAACCTACATGACACTAGATATGACGCCCAGGGGTGGAATTAAAGACCTCTTTTTGTTTTTTATCACTGGCTTTTAAGAACGCTAACACATGGCATGCCTTATAATGCAATACTGGTCCTAGGGTATGCAAAAATTGTATTAGAAACTCAGCTAATAATAGAGTGCTTGCCCATGATTTACCTTAAATTTTCCTAAAATCCACTACATTTTCCGCAAATTGACCAAATGACACAACATTCCAGCAAAATTCAACAAATGACTACCAGATTTATTGAAATTCCATTGATTTACCTAAGCATGGTTTAAACTACCTCAAATTCATATAAAAAAAAAAAAAAAAAAAAAAAAAAAAAAAATTTAGGGGCCGATAACCTAGATGTTAGGCCCCTTAAAACAACAATCATCATCATCATCATCATCATATAAAATTAGACGAATATAGATGAAAATTCACTAAAATTTACCGAATTTAGCCAAGTGGTGTACAAACCATGAAATTTATCCAATTTTTATTAAAATTGACTACATGTACTCGAAAATTCCATAATATTCCCTTTACATGTATGCTTTTTGTTGTTGTTGTTGTTGTCTCGTTTACCACACTCCCTGTAGACAATCACCTCAACATGACTTTCTCCTAGACTAGGAGCTTCACATTCGACATGATAGCTGAGTTTCATTTCCCATAAACTTGTCTCTGAGGTGGGTGTCAGGAAAAGGCATTCAGCTGTAAAAACCACACCCTCACGTAGACTTTCATAACCTCTTACGTTGAGGTTCCTTACACTAACGACATTAAATGATTGAACGGTTTCCTTTTCACAATTCCTGTCTATACTTTCCTCTTTAAGGTTGCAAGATGTTTGCAAGATTCCTAAAATGCAATTAAATGTAATAAATACCTTAAGATGGTTTCATTTGTTTAATGATATGGTGTTGATGATGGATATATACGTTAAGACTAATTTTTGTTAGGTCTTGACTGGCCTTGCAATTAGAAATTGACAAACCAAACATGGGTTATCTACCAGGGGAACACTTTGACCACTATATTGGTTATTTACCAGTAAGTACAGTTCTAGTAATGAGACAGAAATCCAACACAAACAATGAGCGCGCAATGCGGCGGAGATTGGTACCACGATGTACTGTCGGTTATGTAGCTATGTGGAATGCACATCATATATGGTTTACTTGAAGGTTTGGAGATTCCATTAAAGATATTTCTACAATAAACCATTTTCAAATGGTCATTCGTTGGTGTGAAAATATTTATTATATGGTATTTTATGAAAACAATTATGATTTATAAAAAAATTTATATGTTTATTGTATTCTTACTTAATGTAAGCACTGGAGGCACTATCGACCAAAATACAGCACTATCTGGAATGTATATTGCATACTTGAAGGTTTCGTGATCCCATTAAAGGTATTCCTACAATAAATGATTTTTAAGTTCTCGTTTTATGGCATGATTATTTAATATATGCTATTTGCTAATAGGATTTGACACTGGAATTATTTTACAAGTAGTTATTTTAATGACCAACAGAGTTTAATGTTAACAAGGCACAGCTCTATTTGAAATTTTGAATAACATGTTGCATGTCATACATCATATGCAACTACTGTAAGGCTTGTGATTTATTTAATGCCTTTAACCCTATATTAAACACGCAGTTTGCAATACTGATAACTGCAATGTTAGTGAAAAAAAATTGAAACAAAACAAAAATCAGCATTGAAAAACCAAAAAGTGGTTGAGCATATATACAGTGGGGAAAAGAAAAGTTTTGTAAACACTAATGTCCAACAAGATTAATTAAATCAGTAACTGTCAGGGTGGCCGAGTGGTTAAGGCGTTTGACTTAAGATCAAATTTCCAAATATATAAGGAAGCAAGGGTTCAAATCCCTTCCCTGACATAACTATTGCTTGAACATGCAAGAAAACAAGAAATATACACAAACTATGTTTATCAATTTAATCATTTTTTTTACAAGAGATAGACACACAGAATACAGCTCTTTTGGTTTATCAGTTCTTTTAAACATAACACTTGTTGAAAATTATTTTTTAGGGGATGGGGGTGTTGCTACGTTGACCCATTACACAATAATAGCAGCTTTACGAAGTTCATTTTCTATATTTAATAGCTCTTTCTCATAACCAATATGGCCAAGCTGTTTACAGGCATGCAAGAGCTGTAGACGTTCGACTAATATATTAGGATCGTTCCATTTACTATTTTTTATGAATGGTTTCAGAATCTCGGGAAGCAGTTCATCATTATCACCATCATTATGATTATCATCCTCATTATTATAATCATTTTCATAATGATGATCATTATCATCGTTATCATTACCATCATAATTTCCACCTTTGTCCACAGACTGTTCAATGGATTGAGTTGCCTTTGATAGTGTTGAAAGCTTCTTTTTAGATGTGCTAGAATGCTTTAACATTGTTATGTTATTATTACCACTATTACCTTTCCCCACTAACTTCTTGATGGGGTATATTGTCTCTGATAGGGTTGAGGGCTTTTGAGATGTGGGTGCATGTCTGAACATGGGTTTCACAGGAGGTGTCGAAGGTTTCTCATTAAACAACTCGCTAACAGTATGAGTGCGTTGTAGTGTATTAAACTTGAGGTTAATATTATCTTGAGCAGTACTATTTTTCTCTTGGACTTGGTTTCTTGCTTTGGTTTGGGTTTTCCTTACATTTAGACTAGCGTGATTATTAAGTTTACATTCATGATTGTTTGAAGAAAGTACGTCGAATTCTTTTGTTTTAAGCATTCCTCGACACTGTTTCGATCGTTGCTTTGAACAGCGCCAAATAATAGTTCCATTTTTATTGCTTCGTTTCACAATATATGAATATCCTTTATAGTATGCATAAGGCTTACCATACCTAGTCACTGATACTTCCATATCAACTGTCAAGCACAAACTAATCTCTAGTAAAGACAACTCGGTAATAACAACAATAGTTTAATGTGGGAGCATATATACATGCAAAAAGTGGGAGCAAAGGTGGGGGGTAAAAAGTGGGAGCAAAAGTGGTAGCAAATGTGGGAGAAAAAAATAACTGTGAGCAAAAAGTGGGAGCAAATATGGGATCAAATGTGGGAGCAAAGCAAATATAAAAAGTGGGAGCAAATATGCTAAGAAATATGTCAACAAATATACCAGCAAAAGTAAATACACAAGTCAAGATAGATTAAAGTGCAAAGAAAATATGGAAGCAAATATGAGAGCAAAAATTGTGTTTTTCTAAAACAACTAGACATAACAAACTTAGTCATAACCTAACCTAACCTAACCCAACCTAACCAAACCTAACCTCACCTAACCTAACCTAACCTCACCTAACCTCACCTAACCTAACCTCACCTCACCTAACCTCACCTCACCTAACCTAACCTAACCTAACTTTACCTAACCTAACTTGACTGAACTTTACCTAACCTAACCCATCATAACTTCACCTAACCTAACTTTACCTAATCTAACTTCACCTAACCTAACGTTCAACTCTCAGATCAAAATTAAATTCTAGGCATAGTTGAGTTGGAACCCAAGACTTCAGGGATAACACACAAGTATACTAGCCACTACACCGCAAAATGGGCAAATTATCATGCAACACAACATAAAGTAAAAGTTTCCTGTAGTGTAACTCATTGGCTGTCAACCATAGTTTGGGAATTCAAACCCAAGACCTCAAGACTTTTGTTTTGAACATTATCAGAAATATTATTCCATTTACATTTTGCTGCTGCTTATAGTTATAAGAGTTGGCATTAATATGGGAAGCAAAAAAAAAGTGGGAGCAAATGTGGGAGCCAATATGGGAGCAAATATAGGAGCCAAGATGGGGGCAAAAGTGGGAGCAAATGTGGGAGCCAATATGGGAGTCAATATGGAGGCAAATATGGGAGCAAATGTGTGAACTAATCATCTCACCTCGGATATCGCCAGTGAGTACTCATATCCACCGCAAGGTAGCGGAAACATACTTTGTGTGTTGTATGTATCTATCTTACAAAGTTTGACTGCATGCAAAACGTCCTTGTATAAGCTGTGCATATAATTTTCATATACAATTAAGACCAAGTGTTCAGTACTAACATGTATAGCCTTGTCTAGGGTATATAGAGGATCGTTAGCAAGAAAGACTGACTAACCCAGGAGTGTAAAGCCTTGCCATATGCAGTAAGCATCTGTTGGCAGAAATGGTTCCTAATAATAACGGACTTAATGAATATGAAACGTGTTTTGAGTGTCGTCTTAAATCCTATTTTATACGTTGTGATACGTGTAAGGATTTAAGACGACACACAAAAGACAACACCCAAAATACGTTTGTGTCGTCTTAAATCCTTACACGTATCACAACGTATAAAATAGGATTTAAGACGACACTCAAAACACGTTTCATATTCATTAAGTCCGTTATTATTAGGAACCATTTCTGCCAACAGATGCTTACTGCATATGGCAAGGCTTTACACTCCTGGGTTAGTCAGTCTTTCTTGCTAACGATCCTCTATATACCCTAGACAAGGCTATACATGTTAGTACTGAACACTTGGTCTTAATTGTATATGAAAATTATATGCACAGCTTATACAAGGACGTTTTGCATGCAGTCAAACTTTGTAAGATAGATACATACAACACACAAAGTATGTTTCCGCTACCTTGCGGTGGATATGAGTACTCACTGGCGATATCCGAGGTGAGATGATTAGTTCACACATTTGCTCCCATATTTGCCTCCATATTGACTCCCATATTGGCTCCCACATTTGCTCCCACTTTTGCCCCCATCTTGGCTCCTATATTTGCTCCCATATTGGCTCCCACATTTGCTCCCACTTTTTTTTTGCTTCCCATATTAATGCCAACTCTTATAACTATAAGCAGCAGCAAAATGTAAATGGAATAATATTTCTGATAATGTTCAAAACAAAAGTCTTGAGGTCTTGGGTTTGAATTCCCAAACTATGGTTGACAGCCAATGAGTTACACTACAGGAAACTTTTACTTTATGTTGTGTTGCATGATAATTTGCCCATTTTGCGGTGTAGTGGCTAGTATACTTGTGTGTTATCCCTGAAGTCTTGGGTTCCAACTCAACTATGCCTAGAATTTAATTTTGATCTGAGAGTTGAACGTTAGGTTAGGTGAAGTTAGATTAGGTAAAGTTAGGTTAGGTGAAGTTATGATGGGTTAGGTTAGGTAAAGTTCAGTCAAGTTAGGTTAGGTAAAGTTAGGTTAGGTTAGGTTAGGTGAGGTGAGGTTAGGTGAGGTGAGGTTAGGTTAGGTGAGGTTAGGTGAGGTTAGGTTAGGTTAGGTGAGGTTAGGTTTGGTTAGGTTGGGTTAGGTTAGGTTAGGTTATGACTAAGTTTGTTATGTCTAGTTGTTTTAGAAAAACACAATTTTTGCTCTCATATTTGCTTCCATATTTTCTTTGCACTTTAATCTATCTTGACTTGTGTATTTACTTTTGCTGGTATATTTGTTGACATATTTCTTAGCATATTTGCTCCCACTTTTTATATTTGCTTTGCTCCCACATTTGATCCCATATTTGCTCCCACTTTTTGCTCACAGTTATTTTTTTCTCCCACATTTGCTACCACTTTTGCTCCCACTTTTTACCCCCCACCTTTGCTCCCACTTTTTGCATGTATATATGCTCCCACATTAAACTATTGTTGTTATTACCGAGTTGTCTTTACTAGAGATTAGTTTGTGCTTGACAGTTGATATGGAAGTATCAGTGACTAGGTATGGTAAGCCTTATGCATACTATAAAGGATATTCATATATTGTGAAACGAAGCAATAAAAATGGAACTATTATTTGGCGCTGTTCAAAGCAACGATCGAAACAGTGTCGAGGAATGCTTAAAACAAAAGAATTCGACGTACTTTCTTCAAACAATCATGAATGTAAACTTAATAATCACGCTAGTCTAAATGTAAGGAAAACCCAAACCAAAGCAAGAAACCAAGTCCAAGAGAAAAATAGTACTGCTCAAGATAATATTAACCTCAAGTTTAATACACTACAACGCACTCATACTGTTAGCGAGTTGTTTAATGAGAAACCTTCGACACCTCCTGTGAAACCCATGTTCAGACATGCACCCACATCTCAAAAGCCCTCAACCCTATCAGAGACAATATACCCCATCAAGAAGTTAGTGGGGAAAGGTAATAGTGGTAATAATAACATAACAATGTTAAAGCATTCTAGCACATCTAAAAAGAAGCTTTCAACACTATCAAAGGCAACTCAATCCATTGAACAGTCTGTGGACAAAGGTGGAAATTATGATGGTAATGATAACGATGATAATGATCATCATTATGAAAATGATTATAATAATGAGGATGATAATCATAATGATGGTGATAATGATGAACTGCTTCCCGAGATTCTGAAACCATTCATAAAAAATAGTAAATGGAACGATCCTAATATATTAGTCGAACGTCTACAGCTCTTGCATGCCTGTAAACAGCTTGGCCATATTGGTTATGAGAAAGAGCTATTAAATATAGAAAATGAACTTCGTAAAGCTGCTATTATTGTGTAATGGGTCAACGTAGCAACACCCCCATCCCCTAAAAAATAATTTTCAACAAGTGTTATGTTTAAAAGAAATGATAAACCAAAAGAGCTGTATTCTGTGTGTCTATCTCTTGTAAAAAAAAAAATGATTAAATTGATAAACATAGTTTGTGTATATTTCTTGTTTTCTTGTATGTTCAAGCAATAGTTATGTCAGGGAAGGGATTCGAACCCTTGCTTCCTTATATATTTGGAAAGTTGATCTTAAGTCAAACGCCTTAACCACTCGGCCACCCTGACAGTTACTGATTTAATTAGTCTTGTTGGACATTAGTGTTTACAAAACTTTTCTTTTCCCCACTGTATATATGCTCAACCACTTTTTGGTTTTTCAATGCTGATTTTTGTTTTGTTTCAATTTTTTTTCAGTAACATTGCAGTTATCAGTATTGCAAACTGCGTGTTTAATATAGGGTTAAAGGCATTAAATAAATCACAAGCCTTACAGTAGTTGCATATGATGTATGACATGCAACATGTTATTCAAAATTTCAAATAGAGCTGTGCCTTGTTAACATTAAACTCTGTTGGTCATTAAAATAACTACTTGTAAAATAATTCCAGTGTCAAATCCTATTAGCAAATAGCATATATTAAATAATCATGCCATAAAACGAGAACTTAAAAATCATTTATTGTAGGAATACCTTTAATGGGATCACAAAACCTTCAAGTATGCAATATACATTCCAGATAGTGCTGTATTTTGGTCGATAGTGCCTCCAGTGCTTACATTAAATAAGAATACAATAAACATATAAATTTTTTTATAAATCATAATTGTTTTCATAAAATACCATATAATAAATATTTTCACACCAACGAATGACCATTTGAAAATGGTTTATTGTAGAAATATCTTTAATGGAATCTCCAAACCTTCAAGTAAACCATATATGATGTGCATTCCACATAGCTACATAACCGACAGTACATCGTGGTACCAATCTCCGCCGCATTGCGCGCTCATTGTTTGTGTTGGATTTCTGTCTCATTACTAGAACTGTACTTACTGGTAAATAACCAATATAGTGGTCAAAGTGTTCCCCTGGTAGATAACCCATGTTTGGTTTGTCAATTTCTAATTGCAAGGCCAGTCAAGACCTAACAAAAATTAGTCTTAACGTATATATCCATCATCAACACCATATCATTAAACAAATGAAACCATCTTAAGGTATTTATTACATTTAATTGCATTTTAGGAATCTTGCAAACATCTTGCAACCTTAAAGAGGAAAGTATAGACAGGAATTGTGAAAAGGAAACCGTTCAATCATTTAATGTCGTTAGTGTAAGGAACCTCAACGTAAGAGGTTATGAAAGTCTACGTGAGGGTGTGGTTTTTACAGCTGAATGCCTTTTCCTGACACCCACCTCAGAGACAAGTTTATGGGAAATGAAACTCAGCTATCATGTCGAATGTGAAGCTCCTAGTCTAGGAGAAAGTCATGTTGAGGTGATTGTCTACAGGGAGTGTGGTAAACGAGACAACAACAACAACAACAAAAAGCATACATGTAAAGGGAATATTATGGAATTTTCGAGTACATGTAGTCAATTTTAATAAAAATTGGATAAATTTCATGGTTTGTACACCACTTGGCTAAATTCGGTAAATTTTAGTGAATTTTCATCTATATTCGTCTAATTTTATATGATGATGATGATGATGATGATTGTTGTTTTAAGGGGCCTAACATCTAGGTTATCGGCCCCTAAATTTTTTTTTTTTTTTTTTTTTTTTTTTTTTATATGAATTTGAGGTAGTTTAAACCATGCTTAGGTAAATCAATGGAATTTCAATAAATCTGGTAGTCATTTGTTGAATTTTGCTGGAATGTTGTGTCATTTGGTCAATTTGCGGAAAATGTAGTGGATTTTAGGAAAATTTAAGGTAAATCATGGGCAAGCACTCTATTATTAGCTGAGTTTCTAATACAATTTTTGCATACCCTAGGACCAGTATTGCATTATAAGGCATGCCATGTGTTAGCGTTCTTAAAAGCCAGTGATAAAAAACAAAAAGAGGTCTTTAATTCCACCCCTGGGCGTCATATCTAGTGTCATGTAGGTTGACGATCACGGAGTCCCAGCTGAGACCGTCATTGCTTCCACTAACTTGTGCTAGGCTCCTCACTCTCTTATTTCCTGTCGACCACACTTGCTCAACTCTTGTTCTCTACCGACCCCAACATGATTAGAGTATCCGAGCCCTAGGGAGTCTCTTCCTTTTGAAACTTCATTGGCCCTGGTTTATTTATTTTTTCTGATATCCTGAGGAGGCAGCCTTGCTTTTTTATTTTCATGTTATTTCCTGTCTTTTGCCCAAGCCCCCTCAAGAAGGTAGGGTGTATTTAGCCCCACGACTTGCGATGCACTCTGCCTATGGCTACACCCTCAAGGGCTGATCAGTTTGGAAGTTGGCAACCCCAAGGGATTTCTGAGCTGAGTCCAGTTTTCCTCCTCTTTATCCATTACCTCTGGGGCAAAGCCACTCCTAGTATACTTTTTATCTGCCTTTCATGGCTCTCCTTCCTTCCAACTCCCTCAATCCTTATGCTTGAGGGTTGAGGGCCATTTTTTTTTATTCCTTCTGTCCTTTATTTGACCAATTGTTTTCCATTTCTTATTCTAGTATATAAGCGTATAGTAGCTTAGATTTAATTTTCATCTTTACGATGTCCCAAACCATTGAGGGTCGCTGTAGAACGCTTCTCTCTTGTCCAAAGGACAGCATGTTGAATTCCTCACTGGCTCATGAATTTTATACTTTGTTCACTTAGTTCTCATGGCTTTGAAACTGGCTGTCGGTAACGTGATCATTATTCATTTTAACTTCAGCGTACTAAACTAATTTTAAATTAGTTAATTTTAAATTAATTATTTTAAATTAATTTTAAATTCAGATTTGTGTTTCACAGTAAACACAATGATTATTCTCCGTTTAAAACAAGCCATACCATTCTTTTTCTAACATGATAGCTTATACGTGGGCATGGAAAGTAGTATAATCATCAGCTAAGGATTCAATTTCCATTACCTACACCTCTCATGGTATGCCAATTCGTTAAACTATAGAAAACGTTTCTATATGTTCTGTTACATTATTATTTCACCATATCACCGTGTAGTGGTTAACCTACTTGGTTGTCAACCCTAAGGTCTTGGCTTCCAACCCCGACTATACCATGACATTCATTTCAAGGTTGCCATAAGCTTCACTAAGCCTTTGTCAAACCTAACAAAGATCTAGTCATGTGCATAGCATGTCCGCTATCAAGCAAATGAGTAATATGAAACTTACTGACAAGGTCGCTGTGCTGTTATCAGCAAGGCACACTACGCAAACCAAAGCCAGAGTCTCTGTGCAGATTCAACACAGCGGTAGTAGGCAAGCCTATGTTTGTTTAAAAATCATCATGAATATAGCTCCACTGTCACTACAGAGGCCCCGGTTCGATTTTTTTTCACAAGGCTGCAACAGGGTAGACTGAGTCTTGACAGGTAAAACTTTTTGGGGTCCATTCGTGAACCAGGGTAAAGGGTTGGCCATCCTGACTTCTGCAACACCTCAAACCAATGTTTACTATTACTGGTGAGTTATCATTTTTTTCTTTCTTCGGCTTTTCCCAATTATTTTGAGTCGCCGGAGCCAACCAGGCTCATTTTGGTTTTGGCCGGGGATTTAAGGCCGAATGCCCTTCCTAAAGCCACGTGATTTTTTTCAAGTGAAAATTCCAACCCCCGCCGTCACCGGGATTTGAACCCCACCTGCCCGAGTAAAGACGAGCAGCTAAGCACCTGCGCCATCACGCTCCCCACAGGTTAGTTATCTATCCGCACATTAATCCATAATTACCTAATAATAATAATAACAACAATCATCCTCCATACACATGTCCATTAAAGCATGGTTTCACAAAGATGCTTATGCTTTTAGGTGTATAACACATTTTTCCCCCATAACAACTATTTACTGTTTTAGGGGTGAAATGATCAATCGAGGTAAAAGCCCATATCATCCCCTATTTTTTAAGCTATCACACCTAATTTTAGGATTCTTCGTTTCCTAGATAGGGATTTTTCAATTTTGGAGGGGTAGTTTCACCCCCCTGCTATTTTTCATCAAAAACAAAAGATCTTAGGTTCATTTATCATTTTTAGGTGTTTAACACGTTTTTCCCCTATAACATGACTATTTACTGTTTTAGGGGTGAAATGATCCATCGAGGTAAAAGCCCTATTCATCCCCTATTTTTTAAGCTATCACACCTAATTTTAGGCTTCTTCGTTTCCAAGATATGGATTTTTCAATTTTGGGGGGTAGTTTCACCCCTCTGCTATTTTTCATCAAAAACAAAAGATCTTAGGTTCATTTATCATTTTAGGTGTTTAACACGTTTTTTCCCCATAACATGACTATTTACTGTTTTAGGGGTGAAGTGATCCATCGAGGTAAAAGCCCATATCATACCCTATTTTTTAAGCTATCACACCTAATTTTAGGCTTCTTCATTTCCAAGATAGGGATTTTTCAATTTTGGGGGGTAGTTTCACCCCTCTGCTATTTTTCATCAAAAACAAAAGATCTTAGGTTCATTTATCATTTTTAGGTGTTTAACAAGTTTTTTCCCCATAACATGACTATTTACTGTTTTAGGGGTGAAATGATCCATCGAGGTAAAAGCCCATATCATCCCCTATTTTTTAAGCTATCACACCTAATTTTAGGCTTCTTCGTTTCCAAGATAGGGATTTTTCAATTTTGGGGGGTAGTTTCACCCCCCTGCTATTTTTCATCAAAAACAAAATATTTTAGGTTCATTTATCATTTTTAGGTGTTTAACACGTTTTTTCCCCATAACATGACTATTTACTGTTTTAGGGGTGAAATGATCCATCGAGGTAAAAGCCCATATCATACCCTATTTTTTAAGCTATCACACTTAATTTTAGGATTCTTCGTTTCCGAGATAGGGATTTTTCAATTTTGGGGGGTAGTTTCACCCCCAAACAGGGAATGTTGCCCCAAGTGCTAGGACCCCTCATACAAGTCCCTAGCATGATTGGTTCGCGAGATATGAACAAAAGTGTCGTTAGGCCCTTTCGACAAAAATAAATCCTACATTCAAAAACGGGGCGTTACCCCCCAGGGCTATAATACTGCCTATGGCAAAATCCCATCAGGGGTTCAGAAAATATTAACTAACGTATAGTTAAGTCCTTTTGACAAAAGCCGTCCGTGCGCGCACATACAAAAAATATTACTATTTCAACCCCCGGGTAAGGGTAGTTTTTATTTTGGAGTGGATATACCCCTTCGATAGAAAAAGAGAGTTCACCACGAGTCCTACGACACCTCATACGTTTAAATCCGATTATTGGTTAGCGAGATAGTCAAAAGCCGATGACCTATTAGTTTTTATGGTTTATTTAAATACGTATTAAAAAAAACACTCATTTATAAATCATCATTTAAAAAGCCCGCTCTTTTACAAAAAAAACCAAATGCGCAGGCATACAAAAAATAAATTACTATTTCATCCCCCGGGTAAGGGTAGTTTTTATTTTGGGGTGAATATACCCCTTCGATAGAAAAAGAGAGTTCACCACGAGTCCTACGACACCTCATAGGTTTAAATCCGATTATTGGTTAGCGAGATAGTCAAAAGCCGATGACCTATTAGTTTTTATGGTTTATTTCAATACATATTAAAAACACTCATTAATAAATCATCATTTAAAAAGCCCTCTCTTTTACAAAAACCGCAAAGTTCGTAGGTATACAAAAATAAATTACTATTTCATCCCCCGGGTAAGGGTAGTTTTTATTTTGGGGTGGATATACCCCTTTGATAGAAAAGGAGAGTTCACCACGAGTCCTACGACACCTCATAGGTTTAAATCCGATTATTGGTTAGCGAGATAGTAAAAAAGCCGATGACCTATTAGTTTTTTTTGGTTTATTTCAATACGTATTAAAAAACACTCATTCATAAATCATCATTTAAAAAGCCCGCCCTCTTACAAAAACCGCCAAGTGCGCAGGCGTACAAAAATAAATTACTATTTCACCCCCCCGGGTAAGGGTAGTTTTTATTTTAGAGTGGATATACCCCTTTAATAGAAAAAGAGAGTTCACCACGAGTCCTACGACACCTCATAGGTTTAAATCCGATTATTGGTTAGCGAGATAGTAAAAAAGCCGATGACCTATTAGTTTTTTGGGTTTATTTCAATACATATTAAAAAAACACTCATTGATAAATCATCATTTAAAAAGCCCGCCCTCTTACAAAACTCCTCAAGTGCGCATGCGTATAAAAAACATTCATCGCCAAAATGTCCAAAAACAACATGTTTACCCCAAATGGCGTTTCCCAATTCCATCCATTTTTTAAAAATAACCTCACCATCATCTAGAGCGGAAAAAATACCATCTAAACGACCCCTCACTCAACCCTACTCCTCCCCCACCACCTAACCCTTTCCCAACATAGCCATACATATTCAAGCACGAGCGCGACTTCAGGAAACCAACACTACCCCACTACTCGCGAATGACCTTTTAGTTTTGGTCTTTTAATCAAATAAAGAGGCTATAGGAAAGTAGGGGGAATTACTAGCAGTGCTAGGACACCCTGTAGGTTCTAATCCCATGTTTGGTTAGCGAGATATCAAGTTCGGGGCCGATACGAGGGTGGCTCAATAAAAAGGTAAGCAGCTCCCCCACTACCCCACTACTCTCGTAAACTGTCGCCTCAGTAACTGAATGGAGATTGTTGGAAGAAATGAAAAATGTAAAACACTTATAGTAGGCGATGTATTGAAGATAGAGATATGCTCTCCCGGGCTTTCTTGTAGAACTTTTCATGCTGAACAATTCTTACACTCATAGTATATAGATATTTTAACGGTTAGCCCAGCGTAAGATGAAATTGTTAGTGCTTGACGTCCTTTGGTCATAAATAAATTATTTTCTACAGAAACCTTCCTCGAGATATCCTTTACAGAATGGTGGAAACCGCATCAAAATCCATCCAGTGTTTCTCCAGATTACCCGTGAAATCCAAGAATCGGGGACTTTGTTTTATACTAAGTAGAGATTATACGCGAATAAGTATAATTAATATAATATAATCCCCCTTCCGTCCAATATTCTGAAATACAGATTTGGACTACATGAAGAGTGCACAATATCTGTGATCAACAAGAAATGGTGAATGTGTTCACACTATATATTGTTTTTTTCTAATTTAAACTATTTCTTTCTTCCTTTCTTTCCTTCATTCTTTCTTTCTTTCTTTCTTTCTTTCTTTCTTTCTTTATGTATTTTATTTCCTTATGTTTCTTTCACCTTTCATTATGGTGCACCATAATAGTTTTTTTTGAAGGGAATGTTTTATGAGTGTTTAGCTATCCGACCACCAGTTTGCCTTGACTTTTAATCTATATAGACTGATGAAGGGGCCAAAACAATTTGGCCTCATGTACCAATGACGTGCTTGTCACGTGAGAATCACATGGGGGGGGGGGGGGCGAATTGTAACATGTGGTTACAGAGTTTGAGTTTATAAGTTAAGAAAATGGCGCTGGCTAGTAGTGCCATACATTATCCAATTTTAGATCTCCATGCAATTTGGAAGTTCTTTTTAGGATGGTGTTTAGTTATTTTTTATTATTAATCTATAACTTAAATAGGAGAGTGTTAGGTCTGATTATTGGTTTGCGGAGAGTTGAAAATAAGATATGAAAGAGGATCGTTTTGGTTAGATGTGAAAAAGATGGGCTATTTAGATGATTGGGGATGAGATGTGTGAAAGACGGTTATTGAAGGTATGATAATGATAGGTTTGAGGGAGTGTTTTGCCTGGAAGGTGGAAAAAGGATATGCTTTGGAAAGAATGAAGTTGCTTGTTAAATATTTTGAGAATAGAACAAGTAAATGAGAGAGAAAATAATATGGAATGATATGCTTTACTGTGAATTAATATCGAAATATATGGTAATGAAATGTTACAAATTGGCTCTACGTTTGTATGTATATACGCACGGCCCCAATAACCCTAAAAAGAAGTAATTACGATTACAGTACGGTTGTGGTTGTTGATTGAAAATAGAGTTAAACTTCACAAGAGGGTTTCCTTTGTATACATTTTTTTAACTACAGAAATTAACGAATTCACCTGAATCAACAGTCGGGAAAATATCTGGAGATGATATAGTAATAGATGTTTACACTTCCGCTGTCTGAGACCCTCCCAGCTATCCCAAATAGGATCACTACTTATATACGTAGTTGAAATTGCGACTTTGGCATCCATCTTTTTCAAGGAGTCAGCAATGCCAACCACACGCATTCGGTACTATATCGCATCCGCAGACCCTTGATTTTGCCTAGACCAATATTTTCGTCCAGACCAATGGTGGATTGATAGCGCGGCAGGCCAATAGTTTTGCCTTTTATTTCATGTCGTGTTGTGTATTTTGTATTGGACATGTTGGCGACATTGACAACGGGTATGACGTAGCATGTGACGTGAATGTAAGATGGCGCGAAATCTCGTAATAATTAACTGTTATCTGTAGTAAAAGTAATTATTTCCAGTGCAGCAATGCCGATGCAAATCGAAAATCAACTCCCATAACCTCCCAGAAGATATGTGAATCAAATTATATAAATATATATATTTTCAATATTTAGCCTTGTGAAAGTGATATAAAGGAAGGAAACCCTCTCGTACAGAATTAATAAAAATAGTGCCTTTCTATTTGTGTTCCCGTTTGTAGTTTTTGTTTTGTTTGTATTTGAAACTTTTAACTTACAAACTTCCAACACATCCGAATTCGCCAGGTATCTTTAACGGTAAATCCACCGTAAGAAACAATTCAGAAAAGCCGAGATTGTGCCCGTTTCTCCAATGGGACAGGCGATCACCCGGCCAACATTCCGGCCCCATCAGAAGAAACGGCCAAGGGAGTGGGTGAAAAAAAATATAGGGCGTGAATCTTGGTTCATACAGACAGGAATAAAAGAAATGCTCCAGCGAGCCAGAGACAAAGGGTCTCGGGTCGTTTACAGGTTGGGATGGCAAATAAACTGAACCAGGATTCAAAAGCAAACTCCCAAACTTGAATTAATAAACAGAAAAGAAAAAAAAACCTCGTAAAATCACATCTGCTCCTTTATTGGCCAAAGGATAAATAAATATGCAACCTGTCTACCACGCACGAGTATAGAGTTAGGGTGGGACAAAGTTCGAAAAAAAATAAAGTTCATAGTCCCTAAACAAACAAACAAAAATTATACTTATTCAAACTCGTGGGTGTCCTCTCTTAAAGTGACAAGGAGATCGCCTTCAAAAAAACTAAATTAACCCTTAATTTATCGGTGCACACGCATGTAAACATCAGTGGCCACTTATCACAAAGTTCACCTGCGGCAAAATCTCGAAGAAAATATCGAATATCTGTGTATATCACAACTGTCTACCCTTATACAGCAATGGACGGATCTCCTCTATCGAACTGCAAATTAATAACTAAAGAGCATCATATCACATCAAATAACACTCAAACATCAACTCAGCTTCACATAATATGGCATTTCAACAATTAATTATAACCTATCATAAATTATTAAAACACCCAGATTGTGCTCACATATTTACACTACTAATTCTTATTATTATTACTGATTTATATTCGCCGTTCCAACAACCTTGATCCACACTGTCATATTTGTTATTGTAATTAAATTATAGCATTGTCTAACGTTTAGGAAAGGTTAAGAACCTCGTGATAAGGCACCCTAGTGTATTTCACTCTCACAACGAACATTTAATCGCAACCCTTCCGTCGAACACTCTGTGTGAGGATCCGAACAATCTGACTGTAGAGCGCACTATCAAATACACCCCTGCGGTATTCAATATACAACTCATCGATAAACGTAACACGTTCGTCAAGAGAAAAGGACCCTGTCCTCACAAATTCAATTCAACGGTCATACGTCGCCCCGTGAATAACCTCGTCACATATGACGGAATAATACCATATTTAATTATCACATTAACTTTACACAACATCATTACAAAAATCATGCATTATTAGTATGTCTCAAGAACCCACACTTAACAGAGCGTATCAACTTTATCGGGACCACGAGGTCGTATGATAATATGGCATCCTATCCAAGGAACCTTACTCGACAATCTCCAACCATATTCATTTTGCTATCCTTTTGTTATTACAATCTATGCAATCCGTGACAAACCTTTCAGAATTAAATTCATATGTACTGTAGAAGCGACTTAAAAAGACGGGTAATATGTGTATCAACACTTAGCACACAACCAGGACCGGAATTTATGTTTGTTGAAGTAATTGTTGGCCAACAAAAGACTCTGGTAGCTGTTGTATATAAGCCGCCAAGAATAACAAACATGAGTGAATTTGAAAACCGCTTGCTCGACTTACTTCCAAGCTACGAACACGTAATAGCCGTGGGTGACTACAATACCAATTTACTGACACAGACGTATGAGACCAAACAATTTAAAAATCTGTTCGCTTCCTGCGACATGACTATTCTTCCCCTAGAACCTACAAACCACATTTACTCTGATAAATACGAATCACATACATTGATTGACCATCTTGTGACAAGCAATCTCGACAGAGTTGAAACTTTCGGGCAAATACCCGTACCATCTATCTCCACCCATGACCTAATTTACCTATCGTACTCCCTACGTGTGCCTAAGTACACACCTAAATATATTATCACTAGAAACATGAAAAATATTAATATGGATGACTTAAAACATGACGCATACAACCTTCCCTGGAATGACATATTACTCTTAGATAACATTGACGCAAAAGTAAACAAGTTAAATTATCTTATTATTAGTCTGTATGACAAACATGCCCCTAAACATTCGATCAAAGTTACTCGCCCAGCATGCCCATGGTTAAATGATAACATTAAAAGTATGATGGCACAGCGTGATGCACTATTCCGGCGTTTTAAACGTACCCGTGACGAAACTGATTTTGAAAATTATCGTGTACTCAGAAATCGTATTAAGCAGCTCGTAAGAAACGCCAAATTCTCCTACATACAAAACGTGACAAAGAAGATGAATACAAGGAATGCCTGGAATAATATGCGTTCTCTAGGTATAGGCAAACAGCAGCAACAGACACATGTACCAGACATACCGCTTGATGAGTTAAATGAATATTTCACTGAAGAGAGAGTACCAACTAATTCAACACCCCATGATTCTTTTCACCCACTACCTGACCACCCGCTCTTTACTTTCCATCCGGTTACGGCAGACAAAGTAAAAAAGGTACTATATTCCATAAAATCAAAAGCGAGAGGAGTTGATGATATTCCCATATCCTTCATACATAATATCATCGGTGCCGTTCTACCAATTATTACTCACATATTCAACCATAGTCTTACAACTAACACCTTTCCCTCCCTATGGAAACAAGCCAATGTCATCCCTATTCCTAAGAAAACCGAACCTTTATTTCCATCTGACTATCGGCCAATATCCATTCTACCTGCACTTTCAAAAGCCCTCGAGCGTCTGGTTCATGAGCAAGTGCTTGAATATTTGAATAGCCGTTCTCTTTTAGACCCTCTGCAATCAGGTTTCAAGAAGGGACATAGCACCGCAACAGCATTACTCAAAGTGACTGACGACATTAGACACGCAATGGACCAAAAACTGGTGACAATCCTCACCCTTCTCGACTTCAGCAGTGCTTTTGACACCATAAATACTCAGACACTATTGAAAAAGATGGAATTTTATTACTTCGACCAGCAGACAATTAACTTTTTCGCATCATACCTGAATAATCGCCAGCAACGTGTTGTAACCCAGGATAAAACTTCTCAGTGGCTAAGCAGAAAGTCAGGCGCCCCACAGGGTAGTGTATTAGGGCCCTTGCTTTTTGTACTATATATCAATGACATCTCATCTAATTTGAAAAATTGCAAATATCACCTATATGCAGATGATTTGCAAATATACTCCCACTGCAAGACAAATGACATTCCATTGACAATTGAAACTATCAACGCTGACCTTCAACGACTTGGAAAATATTCTCAGGAAAATTCCCTTCTTCTGAATCCATCCAAAACACAAGTTATCATAATTGGCTCTCAAAAACTATTGACGTCACTCCGAGATCAAATTATTCCCCCAATTGTACTGAACAACAATGAAATTCCATACTGTCCTACAGTGAAAAATCTAGGTGTGATAATAAATCAGACTCTTAACTGGTCTGAACATGTACAGAATGTATGCAAGAAGATTTTCGCAACGCTCCACTCCCTCAAAAGAAAAAAAGATATTTTACCATTCAAAGTAAGAATCCTACTCATACAGACACTAATACTTCCTATTCTTGACTACTGTGACGTTATTCTTGTAGACGCAACCAAAACATTAACTTTGAAACTTCAACGAGCTCTGAACTCTTGCATACGATTTATCTACGATCTGAGCTATGATAAACATATCACTCCCTATTATTGCGCTCTTTCCTGGCTGAAACCTGAACTACGTCGATCATATCACATTCTTGTCCAGATTTTCTGATTATTGTCTGATGATAGACCACTATACTTATCAAATAAATTCAAGTACTTGTCTTCTTTCCATGGTAATAATACACGCTCTGGTTCTTCCCTCTCCATTCCTATTCATCGCTCCTCTATATACAATAACTCCTTTCATGTGGTGGGGTCTAGGCAGTGGAATACCCTTCCAGCCAGTGTCAGGGGTACCACCTCACTATCTAAATTCAAGACCACCTGCTGGGGCAGCCTGCTGAACATTGCTGACCGACAACAAGTATGACTGGATGAGTGAATGAGAGTGTGCAAGTCATGATCAATGTCAATTATTATTGTTTAATTTTGTCGCCATAATATGTTTATTGTATTGTATTAATGTGGTTAAGTGTAAGAGAGGG
This sequence comes from Meconema thalassinum, assembly GCA_946902985.2. NCBI lineage: Eukaryota > Metazoa > Arthropoda > Insecta > Orthoptera > Tettigoniidae > Meconema > Meconema thalassinum. The sequence goes on from OX336394.1 coordinate 30,308,568, forward strand.
CCAAGAGCCCTAACTGCGCCACCAATAAAGGCAATAATAATAATAATAATAATAATAATAATAATGACCTTGGAAATCGAAATGCAAGAATCGCCCAGCAAAATGGGCATCTCATATTGTCGTTACCCAATTTCAACTTATTATTATTATTATTAGGTCTCAGAGAATAAATGTATGTCTTACTCCTACCATTGATACTGTTAATTTATGTAAGTCAAAACGACCCGAAAAGAAAGGACAAAAAAATCTGTACAACCCTATGAGAAAATGAAGCTCTTTTTCAATCTGGAATAAATGATTATGAATGGCGTTAAGTTACACGATCTCAGGTCATCTCATGGCACGGCTATCCGAGGTTGTTGTTTGAGTCTTCAGTCTTTTGACTGGTTTGATGCAGCTCTCCATGCCTCCCTGTCCTGAGCTAATCGTTTCATCTCTACATAGCTCCGACACCCTACATCGGAGGCAATCTGTTTAACATATTCTAACCTTGGTCTACCCCTACAGATTTTGTCTTCGACCCTTCCTTCCATAACTAAGCTTGCTATTCCTGGGTGTCTTAGTATGTGTCCTACCAACCTATCTCTTCTCTTCATTAGCAGTCGCCAGAAACATCTCTCCTCTCCCACTCGTCTTAATACCTCTTTGTTTGTAACCCTATCTACCCATCTGATCTTCATCATTCTCCTGTAACACCACATTTCAAATGCTTCAATTCTCCTCTTTTCTGCTGCACCAATAGTCCAAGTTTCACTTCCATAGAGCGCCACGCTCCAGACAAAGGCTTTCAAAAATGACTTCCTAATACCTAAATCTATATTCGATGTCAGCAGATTCCTTTTTTGTAGAAATGCTTTCTTTGCCTGAGCCAACCTACTTTTAATATCCTCTTTGCTTCGTCCATCACTGGTTATTCTGCTTCCTAAGTAACAGAAGTCTCCTACTTCCTTCAGATTTTCACCTGCCAAGTTGATCTCCATAGAGGTTTCTGATTTATTTCGGCTGCATTCCAGTATTTTTGTTTTACATTTATTTATTTTCATCATGAATTCTCTCCGTAAGACGGAGTCCATACCATTCAAAAACTCATTCAAATCCTCAGGCTTGTCGGCCAAGATGACGATGTCATCAGCAAATCTCAGAGTTGAAATTATTTCTCCTTGAATCTTCACTCCCACTTTAAATTTTTCTCTAATTTCCTTCATTGCTTGTTCAATGTAAAGATTGAAAAGTATGGGTGATAAGTTGCAGCCTTGCCTTACACCTTTCTGAATACCAGCTTCTCTCTCATGTCCTTCAACTCGAATGACTGCTGTCTGGTTTCTGTACAGATTGTATATCACCCTCCTATCCCTGTACTTTATTCCAATTGATTTCAAAATGTCAAACAATTTAATCCAATCAACGTTATCAAAAGCCTTTTCTAAGTCTACAAAAGCCATGAACGTTCTCTTATCTTTCCTTATTCTACCTTCTAAAATCAGCCTAAGACTTAGTACAGCTTCCCTTGTTCCTACATTTCTCCTGAAACCAAACTGGTCTTCACCCAACTCCGTTTCTATCTGGCTTTCAATCCTCTTGTAAATTATTCTAGACAGGATCTTTGAAGCATGAGTAATCAAGCTGATTGTACGGTAATCTTCACATCTGTCAGCTCCCACTTTCTTTGGTATAGGGATGATTACATTCTTCTTGAAATCAGGGGGTACCTCACCTGTCTCATAAATCCTACACACCAAGTGAAATAACCTGATCAGACCTTCATCTCCTATGCAGCGTAGCAACTCAAACGGTATATCATCTATGCCTGGTGCTTTGTTCCTGCTTAAGTCTTCAAAAGCTCTATCAAATTCTGATCTCAATATTAAATCTCCTTTCGCATTCTCATCAATTTCCTCCTCCCTATCCATTACATGATTCTCAATCTCCTTTCCCTTATACAAACTCTCTATGTAAGCTTTCCATCTCTCAACCTTTTCTTCCGAGGTAGAAGTTCTCTTCTTCCTGATGAACAAGGATGGAAATGAAACGTCTTACTTTAGATCCGGCATTCTCGGAAACCCCTGGCGTCGGCGTCGGTGTCGTCTGCGGTATTTGGGCGACGTTGTTCCTCCAGCGTCTCCGCGATGTGGTCTCACAGCGTACTGGTAGAGGTATTCGCCCCCGGCTCCTCTCGATCTCCTAGCGACGCCCATGTCCACCCACTGGTTGCCCCCGGTCACCGTCAGCGACAGCATCTCCTGACGTCCCAACCAAGGTCCACTCGTCCATCTCGTCGCGACTGTTCACCCCATTATGGCCCATTTAGAGGTTCAGTGCAGCATAATTTACGTATTAATATACATGTTGATTCCCAGAATATTTGAGTCCATGGTTATAAGGTTCATGCTGCCGTGTAGCAATATTACATTTCACTATATCAGAGCACTTTCACGCCCACGCACTATAGCGTCTAGTTCCTGTTTCACTTGAATTATATGTACTCACTTTCCTCAACCAGTGACACACTTCCTTCCACGAGGAGCTATTTTGACCTGGACTTGACCAACATATCAAGTTGCCTACGGCCTGCGGTCTTCCAACACAAGCTTAAAGTAGATGTAGCCTTCCGTCACATTCTCACTGCGTCTCTTAAATGCCAGCACTGCTATGCTATTTTAGAATGAATGTCCGTTGCAATATAGGGCCTCGCGATAATGCTTCGCATCGACTATCGTTATTATTATTATTTCCCCGATACTTGTAATGTTAAACACCTCCTGGTATTCACCTTTGATTAACATAAATTGTCGGCATGATAATTCAGTTTTTCATTACGGCCTACACTAGGACGTTCAAAGGCGCACAATTTTGTCTTGCTATTACCACAGTACATACCTTCAACACCTTTCTATCCGCTAACCTAACCGGACCACGTGCATTAATCTTCGTAATCAAAATGGTAAAGTACTGTATAATATTCCACGCGTCTTCACATATCAATAGCAGCATATGCATGAATTTAACGGACCTTCGTTTATCAGTTCTGATTATTTCCTCACAAACTAGCGAGTCCGATATCGTCTTGAAATTCACGATTATCGTTCTAGTGACACCTTACTGAACACTGTTCAACAAACAAACTGAACCCTTTTATCCTCTGTTGGATAAATGATTCTATGTTTTATTTCTCCAATTAATAAATATTTCCACCAGTATCATGAAAGTAGCCAGACGGAGATGAGGAAATTTCAAGCATTGGTTGGAGACAGCGGGGACATACCTGAAGCGGATTGACAATAGGCTAAATACTTAAGCTGTGAAAGGAAATAGCATAGCGATGTGTCAGAAGGATAGGCGTGGGCCGCCTCAAATAGAAGCGACGCGCAGTGAGACATGCTGCTGGTATGTTCATTGTGATATTCGCGCCTAGAAGAAATATGATGCAGTAATGTGAGTGGCTGATGAGCAGGCTGGACACTCCTACGACGCCAAGATCTGCTATGAACCGCCAAATTACAGAAAATGTGAGAACCAATGAGAGAAGAATGCCTAGTTAACGCGGCAGGTCTAGCGTGGGCACGTTCGGCTAGCATTCACGCGGGAAATCGCCTAGACAAAATCTCTACGATCGATTCTAGGATTAATGAGCATATTCTTGACCTGTGCAATATTACGAGTTCAGTGATATCTATTTCATGCCTGTACCACAATTATTTCGAGAATTTTTTACATAAATTCCACCCCCCCCCCCCCCCCCCCATCGAGACATAGGGCCAGTTCTTTTATAAGTGGCATGAAGAGCCAAGACTTCGACTTCTATTCGGTGCGTCTACGGACGTGGACTTCTATTCTGTTCGTCTGAGGACGTAGACTATTATTTTGTGTGTCGTGGACACTGGTTGACTTTTATTTGGTGTGTCGTGGACACTAGTCAGTTATTACTTTGCGTGTCATGAGAACACAGAAATTATTGTAAAGTGTTAAATTCAGTGATAGGTAGTCACAGTACTATATTGTAGGGGCAGTATCGTCGATAATTCGCCAACGAACTGTGACAGGGAAAGTAGTACCTGAACAGCGAATTTAGTAGTCAGATATCAAGTGTATAATAATCTAATTTTTGAAGCAGCGCCAGAGATGACACCGACGACTACAGAGGAAGTTTGGAATTCTCAACACTCTGTCCAGATGGCTGAGATGAGATAGAACCATTCAGTTGGGAAATGGCAGCAGACGTTCTTTGACGGGTGACTACAAAAGAGATGAGTACGAAATAATATTCTTTATTATTTGATAAATTAACTTATGGTTTATGGGACATATTTTTGTAAAATACATTGCTTGTGTGATTAACGTAGTATATTTAGTTTTGGTCTGACACACTTTTGTATGGAAGCAGCTCGCACGAATGTAGTTAGTGGAAGGTTATTGTTTTTGTATTGTGTTAACTAACGTAGCTATGTGAACGGCCGTGTTTGCATATGTTACGCAATGCGGTTAAAAACGTCTCTCGGAGATCTGTTGTGTTTCAGAAGTAGGACTGAATTAATGTAATTATACAGTAGATTGGAGGGTAATTAAAATTGTTTAAGATTTATTATTGATCAGATTCAGTGTGACTATTGCCGATTGGAGCAATGTAATTTGTGACGAAGAGTAATCAGCTCTATCGTAGGTTTTAAATATTGTGTTTAATGTTTTGTGAGCACCTATTCAGCAGACCTGTGTGAAAAGCGTCATGTCAGTCCCAGATGTGTGTATGTGTGTATTTTTGTGGTATTACAAGCGGGAATTTCAGCTGAGACTGATTTCTGTCAGCTTGGTACCCGGTCCATATTGTATCCTTGCGAGGGCAATTGTGGATATCTGATTATGTCTGACCATATGTTGAGTTGGATGAGATTTTTGTTGCTGTTGATTCCGTGAGGTAACGGAACAGCTGGTCGGCTATTTATATACACTGGACTGGGACACGACAAGTATTTGAGGAAAGGGGGGAGATGTTTCACAAGGCTGTCTGAACGTGCAAAGCATGGTCATTAGTGAGGAGTGCTCGTTGGCTCCCTAATTACTTGAATTACAGATAAGAACTGATCAATGGTAAAAATTGTTGAAATAAATGGGAGTTGCCTACGAATCACGATAATTTCCAAAGCGTTACCTTAACATGCAGTTTCGTTCATATAAAGTAATCTTAGCCGGTCAGGCTTTTGTTGTTGTTGGTTTATTCCAGGTTTATTTTCATTTCAGTGACCCGTGAGTCACGTGTAATGCTGTCTTTCCTTGTGTGTATTGAGCAATTGGCCAGTTGGTAGCTCATGTTGTTAAGTGCGTCTTCGCGCTAATGAGGATCTCAGAGAGATTCCTGTAAATAATAGATTTGTAGTCTGCGTGTCAGCATTAGAGTTTTTAAGGGTTTTTATTAATGTCATGCCCATATCCATAAACGTTGATTTACGTGATGATTGTTCGTGAGCACCGTGGCTGTTATCCCGTTGTAAACGAACGATCATCCAAGTACTCATTTTCTCGTAGTTAGTCATCACGCGCACATAAAACTCAAATGCAAGGTAGTGGAACTAGGATCCACAATTTTATTATAAAGGGGGAGATCCATCTGACTCCTCAAAGTGTTAGATATTCCTGTCAGGGAAAAATTCAGGGAGGATATATTTTTATTATTGTTTGTTTATTTTTTTATGCACAATTAGTTATTAAATCATGTTATTATCTTACGTCTTGCCTCCTTACTTTCTTAATTACAGTTTTTATCCTATGACCCTTGCCTCAGTAAAGCATGTTGTTTGGCGGACGTAAACATCACACTATGAACTGAGCGCGACCCCTTGATCAAGATTCTTGCATAAAACACTGCTATTCTGAAGGGTTCATAGGGATAAAACTGGCGCCCAAGCGTGGGGAAATTTACTGTGGTGTAACGGCGGAGAGATTACACATGTCAATAGTGGCGTATTTGAGTAAAACTGACATGCCGCAAGTGCAGGCAGATATGACAGTATTTAATCACCGGGAAGTGATATTTTATTAAAAGTAATTGGGGTGAAGTGGATACCGCCAAATGTGTGAAAAATAAATTAAAATCAGGAGTTTGCAAAGTAAAATACGGTTCACGTTTTTGTCCTTTAAATTAAAGTAAAATTAATATGTGATACCGGGCGCCCAATGATAAAATTAAAACTAGATTTGCTTAGAAAGTCAAACTCATGGAAATATTAGGAGGCTGTAGCCTAAAATGACAATTAATACTTTGTTAATTAGTCAGTGTTAATATCAGATCAGGATAACAATTTAATGACTAAATATGTGCTTGGGTTTAAAATTAAATTGAGTAAAACTAGAACCACTCAGAGATGCAATTGACTAGTGGGAGTAAATGTAAAAAATAAATGAACTGAGTTGGATAAAGAAAGTAAATGTGCATTGGATTTTATGTGTGTGTCAAAAGGCATTGCTTTATGCCATTTCCCTTATGTCTCATATAAAGTGTGTATTATGGCAACGGTGGAGCAGATCCAGGAGATCATTGAGAGTGCGGCGAGGAGAACACAGGGATTGTTAAATACTAAACTGTCAGAACAAAGTGAATCGCTAAATACTAAACTGTTAGAACAAAGTGAGTCTATAAACAAATTATCTGAGCAGAGTGAATCGCTAAAAACGAAACTGTCAGAACAAAGTGAATCGCTAAACACTAAACTGTTAGAACAAAGTGAATCATTGCGGACACAATTAAACAATAGTAGGCTAGAACAAAGTGAGTCTATAAACAAATTATCTGAACAAAGTGAACAATTGCGGACACAATTAAATAACAGTAGAATTGAACAAAATGAATATCAGGCGGAACAAGCTAGGTTATTAAAGAGTGAAATTAATGACACTATCAATTCGCAGTTAGAGGCGCAAAATATTAAAAACACGAACCAATTAGCTTCGTTAACCGCAGAAATGAAAGATCACACTAATCAACAGATGGTATTACTGGCCCTAGATGTTAGCAAAAATAATGAGAAACAATTAGAGCAGATTAAAAAAATGGAAGATATTTTTGATCAAAAACTTAGCATTCTGGATGAAACGGTGTTGGCTAAATTAGAACAAATTGAAATAGCATGCACGATGAATACAAGCGAGGTCAAAATAGCTCCGGATAAGTTGGAAGGACGATTTAAGGAGATGGAGAAAAGCGGCAGGGTCATTCAACAACAATTATCAGCAGTAGATGAAAACATATCCGGCATAATTAAAGATATGGACCGTCTCGAGATAAAATCAGCGGAACAATGGAAAAGCCTAACAGCGGAGCAAGAGCAATTTAAGGGTACATTAGACGAAAGGCTGAGCCAGATAGAAAGTAATCAGGATGACACAAAAAGCCAGATCGAAGGGCAAGTAAGCACGATTAAAGAACAAATAAGGAAAGATTGGAAGAAAATGAATATTGATTCTAAAGAGGAAAGATCCACCATTCTTAAAACAGTAGGCGAAAATCACACACGTATTCAAGCTTTGGAGCAAGAGGTGAAATATAAACTTAAAGAGCAGACGGACAGGATCATTAAAGCCGAACTCCGCTCATTAGAACAATCGTCTATATTTAGAACGGGAACATTGAAAGACAAGCCGGATAACTCAAATAGTCCAGAGTCCAGCACAGCAGGAAGTCAGACTCAGGCAGACAGCCCATTAACAACAAACACGGAAGGATTTCGTAAGAATGTCGATAGAAGCTCGACACCACAAGACGGTCATCAGGCCACACAACTTATTCAAGTAATTCGCTCAAATGACTACAAACCACAGAAATACACGGAAAATTCAGGGGTGACACCTAAAGCCTTTATCAAAGAGATGGAAGACCATTTCAATGACACTGGGGTACCTGAAGCACGAAGATTAAGGATGATGGAGAGATTTTTATCGGGAAATGTCCTCACATGGTTTTTAAGCTTCAAATATACATTTGGAAACATGTCAGATTTCAACTTAGCGTTTCTGCGCAAATATTGGTCGCCCGCAACACAACAGAGTCTAAGGATGGAGCTTTACTCTAGGAAGTACCAAACCACCCAGAAAACAAAGTACTCAGATTTCTTTAACATGCAAATGTTAAAATTTCGTGACCTTGATTACCCATTAAATGAAGCAGATCTGGTGATGACTATAGCGAGACAAATGCCAGTAAACGTACAACAAGTACTAGTCGCAGCGAACGTTAGTACGGCCCTACATGCAGAGCAGATACTACGGCAAATAGATGAGACTACATCTCATAGTCATTATAGAGGAGGAAGACAGCTGGAGTTAGTCAATACTACAGAGGTCATCAAACCAAAACAGGCAAACACCAAAACGCAGGACACTAATACAAGCACTTCCACACCTAGGCGAAACCAGGAAGAAGGAGAAAACAGACCATATCAGCGTAACGAAAATCATTACAACAATAGGTCATACCAAGGTAACAATAGATACCAACAGAGAGGATATCAGCAATGGCGTGAAAATCGAAGGAATGACAGGCCTTATGGAAGATACGGTGATTACAATGCCAATCAACGATTGAAAGGAAGAAGAGATCAAAATCAAGGAGAGCCACGTAACTATCGAGATGACTGGGATGATAGGCACGCTCAATCGCAAAATTACCTAGAGGAGTTACACGCTAGTCAAGGTGGAGAGATAGGAAGATGGGAAAAGGCCATTGGGAACATGAAGAATCCTGATACACATACTGAGGAATCTGGGAGTCTACTGAGACAACAGGGATATCAAGGACATGAGCGACAGAAGGATGATGGGAGTCGCAATGGAGCTAAAAAAAAATGTTAAATTTGGATAAAGGAGACAGGCTACAAACACAACAGTCGGAAGTTGAAGATGGATGGATAGTAGCGAACATACAAGAATGGATTGCTTTGCCAGAAGACTGCCTGGAGGAGACGGTGAAACCACGGAACGATGAAATTAGGCAATTACCCATTATTTACGCGAGGATTGGTGGAATTAATATAAGATGTTTATTGGATACGGGGTCACAGATCAGTCTGGGATCGGAGGCCTTGGTTCGAGAGTTGGGACGGAGTCAGAATATTCCTGTAATTCCGGTACCACAGTTCAAAGTGAGGGGTGTTATTCCTGAACGCACCGTCACTTGTAAACGTCAGGCATACTTAGAGCTGAACATATTGGAACACACTTTTGGGCACACATTCATTATCATGGCAAAGATGAATTTCAATATAATTCTTGGTGCAAATTTTATTTGTGACTATCAAGCAGTGATAGATTTGCACAAGAATACTGTCAGTTTTAGAGAGTATGATCAGCTGAAAAATGTGGGATTACATATGGATGAAATCACTACCGGAAGAGATGTAAATTCTTGGGCATTGGAAGCAATATCGGAAGAGACGGAAGAGGAGGTACGAAAGGCAGAAGATAACATCATAGAAGGAGCTGTTGTGGAACTAGATGAGGAGAGTGAATCCCAGGAGATATGGTCTTTATTAACGGAAGGAGATAACAGCGATGCACAATTTGAAGAGTTACTACAGGAGCGGCTCAATGACATTCAACTTGGGGGTGAACACAGAAAACAGTTGGAAGAGATATTAAGGAAGCACAAAACAGTATTTGATACAGTACCTGGAAAAATATTAAATTTCAAATATTCTATGCAAGTCGAGGACTGGTCACCTTTCAAAAGCAGATTGTACCAACCTAAAAAAATATCGTCGAAGTGAGCCATGGGAGCGCCGAATTAATGATGCAGTTTGAATATATGGACGTCCTAATATCAACAAAGTGCACGAGGAGCAGTTGAGTACGGCACGTAAACGAGGAGGTAGTGTTGTTGTTGACAAACATTAACGAGACGAGCAGAGTGTTGCCTCAGGCACCAGAGCGTCATGCAAGCAGACTGAGAGGGGAGATACGAGCAGGAAATGAAAACGAGTAAATGCCATTCAAGACAGGAGCGACTAGACCAGTAATAGAAAAGGGGTGATTCTGAAATAAAACAATTTGGCCTCCGGAAGTCTTTTAAAATTGTCGACTTTAGTCCTAAGTTCGAAATTTTGTGAGTGGGAGAGTTGTGAACCCTTTTATCCTCTGTTGGATAAATGATTCTATGTTTTATTTCTCCAATTAATAAATATTTCCACCAGTATCATGAAAGTAGCCAGACGGAGATGAGGAAATTTCAAGCATTGGTTGGAGACAGCGGGGACATACCTGAAGCGGATTGACAATAGGCTAAATACTTAAGCTGTGAAAGGAAATAGCATAGCGATGTGTCAGAAGGATAGGCGTGGGCCGCCTCAAATAGAAGCGACGCGCAGTGAGACATGCTGCTGGTATGTTCATTGTGATATTCGCGCCTAGAAGAAATATGATGCAGTAATGTGAGTGGCTGATGAGCAGGCAGGACACTCCTACGACGCCAAGATCTGCTATGAACCGCCAAATTACAGAAAATGTGAGAACCAATGAGAGAAGAATGCCTAGTTAACGCGGCAGGTCTAGCGTGGGCACGTTCGGCTAGCATTCACGCGGGAAATCGCCTAGACAAAATCTCTACGATCGATTCTAGGATTAATGAGCATATTCTTGACCTGTGCAATATTACGAGTTCAGTGATATCTATTTCATGCCTGTACCACAATTATTTCGAGAAATTTTTACATAAATTCCTCCCCCCCCCCCCATCGAGACATAGGGCCAGTTCTTTTATAAGTGGCATGAAGAGCCAAGACTTCGACTTCTATTCGGTGCGTCTACGGACGTGGACTTCTATTCTGTTCGTCTGAGGACGTAGACTATTATTTTGTGTGTCGTGGACACTGGTTGACTTTTATTTGGTGTGTCGTGGACACTAGTCAGTTATTACTTTGCGTGTCATGAGAACACAGAAATTATTGTAAAGTGTTAAATTCAGTGATAGGTAGTCACAGTACTATATTGTAGGGGCAGTATCGTCGATAATTCGCCAACGAACTGTGACAGGGAAAGTAGTACCTGAACAGCGAATTTAGTAGTCAGATATCAAGTGTATAATAATCTAATTTTTGAAGCAGCGCCAGAGATGACACCGACGACTACAGAGGAAGTTTGGAATTCTCAACACTCTGTCCAGATGGCTGAGATGAGATAGAACCATTCAGTTGGGAAATGGCAGCAGACGTTCTTTGACGGGTGACTACAAAAGAGATGAGTACGAAATAATATTCTTTATTATTTGATAAATTAACTTATGGTTTATGGGACATATTTTTGTAAAATACATTGCTTGTGTGATTAACGTAGTATATTTAGTTTTGGTCTGACACACTTTTGTATGGAAGCAGCTCGCACGAATGTAGTTAGTGGAAGGTTCTTGTTTTTGTATTGTGTTAACTAACGTAGCTATGTGAACGGCCGTGTTTGCATATGTTACGCAATGCGGTTAAAAACGTCTCTCGGAGATCTGTTGTGTTTCAGAAGTAGGACTGAATTAATGTAATTATACAGTAGATTGGAGGGTAATTAAAATTGTTTAAGATTTATTATTGATCAGATTCAGTGTGACTATTGCCGATTGGAGCAATGTAATTTGTGACGAAGAGTAATCAGCTCTATCGTAGGTTTTAAATATTGTGTTTAATGTTTTGTGAGCACCTATTCAGCAGACCTGTGTGAAAAGCGTCATGTCAGTCCCAGATGTGTGTATGTGTGTATTTTTGTGGTATTACAAGCGGGAATTTCAGCTGAGACTGATTTCTGTCAGCTTGGTACCCGGTCCATATTGTATCCTTGCGAGGGCAATTGTGGATATCTGATTATGTCTGACCATATGTTGAGTTGGATGAGATTTTTGTTGCTGTTGATTCCGTGAGGTAACGGAACAGCTGGTCGGCTATTTATATACACTGGACTGGGACACGACAAGTATTTGAGGAAAGGGGGGAGATGTTTCACAAGGCTGTCTGAACGTGCAAAGCATGGTCATTAGTGAGGAGTGCTCGTTGGCTCCCTAATTACTTGAATTACAGATAAGAACTGATCAATGGTAAAAATTGTTGAAATAAATGGGAGTTGCCTACGAATCACGATAATCTCCAAAGCGTTACCTTAACATGCAGTTTCGTTCATATAAAGTAATCTTAGCCGGTCAGGCTTTTGTTGTTGTTGGTTTATTCCAGGTTTATTTTCATTTCAGTGACCCGTGAGTCACGTGTAATGCTGTCTTTCCTTGTGTGTATTGAGCAATTGGCCAGTTGGTAGCTCATGTTGTTAAGTGCGTCTTCGCGCTAATGAGGATCTCAGAGAGATTCCTGTAAATAATAGATTTGTAGTCTGCGTGTCAGCATTAGAGTTTTTAAGGGTTTTTATTAATGTCATGCCCATATCCATAAACGTTGATTTACGTGATGATTGTTCGTGAGCACCGTGGCTGTTATCCCGTTGTAAACGAACGATCATCCAAGTACTCATTTTCTCGTAGTTAGTCATCACGCGCACATAAAACTCAAATGCAAGGTAGTGGAACTAGGATCCACAATTTTATTATAAAGGGGGAGATCCATCTGACTCCTCAAAGTGTTAGATATTCCTGTCAGGGAAAAATTCAGGGAGGATATATTTTTATTATTGTTTGTTTATTTTTTTATGCACAATTAGTTATTAAATCATGTTATTATCTTACGTCTTGTCTCCTTACTTTCTTAATTACAGTTTTTATCCTATGACCCTTGCCTCAGTAAAGCATGTTGTTTGGCGGACGTAAACATCACACTATGAACTGAGCGCGACCCCTTGATCAAGATTCTTGCATAAAACACTGCTATTCTGAAGGGTTCATAGGGATAAAACTTGCGCTCAAGCGTGGGGAAATTTACTGTGGTGTAACGGCGGAGAGATTACACATGTCAATAGTGGCGTATTTGAGTAAAACTGACATGCCGCAAGTGCAGGCAGATATGACAGTATTTAATCACCGGGAAGTGATATTTTATTAAAAGTAATTGGGGTGAAGTGGATACCGCCAAATGTGTGAAAAATAAATTAAAATCAGGAGTTTGCAAAGTAAAATACGGTTCACGTTTTTGTCCTTTAAATTAAAGTAAAATTAATATGTGATACCGGGCGCCCAATGATAAAATTAAAACTAGATTTGCTTAGAAAGTCAAACTCTTGGAAATATTAGGAGGCTGTAGCCTAAAATGACAATTAATACTTTGTTAATTAGTCAGTGTTAATATCAGATCAGGATAACAATTTAATGACTAAATATGTGCTTGGGTTTAAAATTAAATTGAGTAAAACTAGAACCACTCAGAGATGCAATTGACTAGTGGGAGTAAATGTAAAAAATAAATGAACTGAGTTGGATAAAGAAAGTAAATGTGCATTGGATTTTATGTGTGTGTCAAAAGGCATTGCTTTATGCCATTTCCCTTATGTCTCATATAAAGTGTGTATTATGGCAACGGTGGAGCAGATCCAGGAGATCATTGAGAGTGCGGCGAGGAGAACACAGGAATTGTTAAATACTAAACTGTCAGAACAAAGTGAATCGCTAAATACTAAACTGTTAGAACAAAGTGAGTCTATAAACAAATTATCTGAGCAGAGTGAATCGCTAAAAACGAAACTGTCAGAACAAAGTGAATCGCTAAATACTAAACTGTTAGAACAAAGTGAATCATTGCGGACACAATTAAACAATAGTAGGCTAGAACAAAGTGAGTCTATAAACAAATTATCTGAACAAAGTGAACAATTGCGGACACAATTAAATAACAGTAGAATTGAACAAAATGAATATCAGGCGGAACAAGCTAGGTTATTAAAGAGTGAAATTAATGACACTATCAATTCGCAGTTAGAGGCGCAAAATATTAAAAACACGAACCAATTAGCTTCGTTAACCGCAGAAATGAAAGATCACACTAATCAACAGATGGTATTACTGGCCCTAGATGTTAGCAAAAATAATGAGAAACAATTAGAGCAGATTAAAAAAAATGGAAGATATTTTTGATCAAAAACTTAGCATTCTGGATGAAACGGTGTTGGCTAAATTAGAACAAATTGAAATAGCATGCACGATGAATACAAGCGAGGTCAAAATAGCTCCGGATAAGTTGGAAGGACGATTTAAGGAGATGGAGAAAAGCGGCAGGGTCATTCAACAACAATTATCAGCAGTAGATGAAAACATATCCGGCATAATTAAAGATATGGACCGTCTCGAGATAAAATCAGCGGAACAATGGAAAAGCCTAACAGCGGAGCAAGAGCAATTTAAGGGTACATTAGACGAAAGGCTGAGCCAGATAGAAAGTAATCAGGATGACACAAAAAGCCAGATCGAAGGGCAAGTAAGCACGATTAAAGAACAAATAAGGAAAGATTGGAAGAAAATGAATATTGATTCTAAAGAGGAAAGATCCACCATTCTTAAAACAGTAGGCGAAAATCACACACGTATTCAAGCTTTGGAGCAAGAGGTGAAATATAAACTTAAAGAGCAGACGGACAGGATCATTAAAGCCGAACTCCGCTCATTAGAACAATCGTCTATATTTAGAACGGGAACATTGAAAGACAAGCCGGATAACTCAAATAGTCCAGAGTCCAGCACAGCAGGAAGTCAGACTCAGGCAGACAGCCCATTAACAACAAACACGGAAGGATTTCGTAAGAATGTCGATAGAAGCTCGACACCACAAGACGGTCATCAGGCCACACAACTTATTCAAGTAATTCGCTCAAATGACTACAAACCACAGAAATACACGGAAAATTCAGGGGTGACACCTAAAGCCTTTATCAAAGAGATGGAAGACCATTTCAATGACACTGGGGTACCTGAAGCACGAAGATTAAGGATGATGGAGAGATTTTTATCGGGAAATGTCCTCACATGGTTTTTAAGCTTCAAATATACATTTGGAAACATGTCAGATTTCAACTTAGCGTTTCTGCGCAAATATTGGTCGCCCGCAACACAACAGAGTCTAAGGATGGAGCTTTACTCTAGGAAGTACCAAACCACCCAGAAAACAAAGTACTCAGATTTCTTTAACATGCAAATGTTAAAATTTCGTGACCTTGATTACCCATTAAATGAAGCAGATCTGGTGATGACTATAGCGAGACAAATGCCAGTAAACGTACAACAAGTACTAGTCGCAGCGAACGTTAGTACGGCCCTACATGCAGAGCAGATACTACGGCAAATAGATGAGACTACATCTCATAGTCATTATAGAGGAGGAAGACAGCTGGAGTTAGTCAATACTACAGAGGTCATCAAACCAAAACAGGCAAACACCAAAACGCAGGGCACTAATACAAGCACTTCCACACCTAGGCGAAACCAGGAAGAAGGAGAAAACAGACCATATCAGCGTAACGAAAATCATTACAACAATAGGTCATACCAAGGTAACAATAGATACCAACAGAGAGGATATCAGCAATGGCGTGAAAATCGAAGGAATGACAGGCCTTATGGAAGATACGGTGATTACAATGCCAATCAACGATTGAAAGGAAGAAGAGATCAAAATCAAGGAGAGCCACGTAACTATCGAGATGACTGGGATGATAGGCACGCTCAATTGCAAAATTACCTAGAGGAGTTACACGCTAGTCAAGGTGGAGAGATAGGAAGATGGGAAAAGGCCATTGGGAACATGAAGAATCCTGATACACATACTGAGGAATCTGGGAGTCTACTGAGACAACAGGGATATCAAGGACATGAGCGACAGAAGGATGATGGGAGTCGCAATGGAGCTTAAAAAAATGTTAAATTTGGATAAAGGAGACAGGCTACAAACACAACAGTCGGAAGTTGAAGATGGATGGATAGTAGCGAACATACAAGAATGGATTGCTTTGCCAGAAGACTGCCTGGAGGAGACGGTGAAACCACGGAACGATGAAATTAGGCAATTACCCATTATTTACGCGAGGATTGGTGGAATTAATAAAAGATGTTTATTGGATACGGGGTCACAGATCAGTCTGGGATCGGAGGCCTTGGTTCGAGAGTTGGGACGGAGTCAGAATATTCCTGTAATTCCGGTACCACAGCTCAAAGTGAGGGGTGTTATTCCTGAACGCACCGTCACTTGTAAACGTCAGGCATACTTAGAGCTGAACATATTGGAACACACTTTTGGGCAAACATTCATTATCATGGCAAAGATGAATTTCAATATAATTCTTGGTGCAAATTTTATTTGTGACTATCAAGCAGTGATAGATTTGCACAAGAATACTGTCAGTTTTAGAGAGTATGATCAGCTGAAAAATGTGGGATTACATATGGATGAAATCACTACCGGAAGAGATGTAAATTCTTGGGCATTGGAAGCAATATCGGAAGAGACGGAAGAGGAGGTACGAAAGGCAGAAGATAACATCATAGAAGGAGCTGTTGTGGAACTAGATGAGGAGAGTGAATCCCAGGAGATATGGTCTTTATTAACGGAAGGAGATAACAGCGATGCACAATTTGAAGAGTTACTACAGGAGCGGCTCAATGACATTCAACTTGGGGGTGAACACAGAAAACAGTTGGAAGAGATATTAAGGAAGCACAAAACAGTATTTGATACAGTACCTGGAAAAATATTAAATTTCAAATATTCTATGCAAGTCGAGGACTGGTCACCTTTCAAAAGCAGATTGTACCAACCTAAAAAAATATCGTCGAAGTGAGCCATGGGAGCGCCGAATTAATGATGCAGTTTGAATATATGGACGTCCTAATATCAACAAAGTGCACGAGGAGCAGTTGAGTACGGCACGTAAACGAGGAGGTAGTGTTGTTGTTGACAAACATTAACGAGACGAGCAGAGTGTTGCCTCAGGCACCAGAGCGTCATGCAAGCAGACTGAGAGGGGAGATACGAGCAGGAAATGAAAACGAGTAAATGCCATTCAAGACAGGAGCGACTAGACCAGTAATAGAAAAGGGGTGATTCTGAAATAAAACAATTTGGCCTACGGAAGTCTTTTAAAATTGTCGACTTTAGTCCTAAGTTCGAAATATTGTGAGTGGGAGAGTTGTGAACCCTTTTATCCTCTGTTGGATAAATGATTCTATGTTTTATTTCTCCAATTAATAAATATTTCCACCAGTATCATGAAAGTAGCCAGACGGAGATGAGGAAATTTCAAGCATTGGTTGGAGACAGCGGGGACATACCTGAAGCGGATTGACAATAGGCTAAATACTTAAGCTGTGAAAGGAAATAGCATAGCGATGTGTCAGAAGGATAGGCGTGGGCCGCCTCAAATAGAAGCGACGCGCAGTGAGACATGCTGCTGGTATGTTCATTGTGATATTCGCGCCTAGAAGAAATATGATGCAGTAATGTGAGTGGCTGATGAGCAGGCTGGACACTCCTACGACGCCAAGATCTGCTATGAACCGCCAAATTACAGAAAATGTGAGAACCAATGAGAGAAGAATGCCTAGTTAACGCGGCAGGTCTAGCGTGGGCACGTTCGGCTAGCATTCACGCGGGAAATCGCCTAGACAAAATCTCTACGATCGATTCTAGGATTAATGAGCATATTCTTGACCTGTGCAATATTACGAGTTCAGTGATATCTATTTCATGCCTGTACCACAATTATTTCGAGAAATTTTTACATAAATTCCCCCCCCCCCCCCATCGATAGGGCCAGTTCTTTTATAAGTGGCATGAAGAGCCAAGACTTCGACTTCTATTCGGTGCGTCTACGGACGTAGACTTCTATTCTGTTCGTCTGAGGACGTAGACTATTATTTTGTGTGTCGTGGACACTGGTTGACTTTTATTTGGTGTGTCGTGGACACTAGTCAGTTATTACTTTGCGTGTCATGAGAACACAGAAATTATTGTAAAGTGTTAAATTCAGTGATAGGTAGTCACAGTACTATATTGTAGGGGCAGTATCGTCGATAATTCGCCAACGAACTGTGACAGGGAAAGTAGTACCTGAACAGCGAATTTAGTAGTCAGATATCAAGTGTATAATAATCTAATTTTTGAAGCAGCGCCAGAGATGACACCGACGACTACAGAGGAAGTTTGGAATTCTCAACACTCTGTCCAGATGGCTGAGATGAGATAGAACCATTCAGTTGGGAAATGGCAGCAGACGTTCTTTGACGGGTGACTACAAAAGAGATGAGTACGAAATAATATTCTTTATTATTTGATAAATTAACTTATGGTTTATGGGACATATTTTTGTAAAATACATTGCTTGTGTGATTAACGTAGTATATTTAGTTTTGGTCTGACACACTTTTGTATGGAAGCAGCTTGCACGAATGTAGTTAGTGGAAGGTTCTTGTTTTTGTATTGTGTTAACTAACGTAGCTATGTGAACGGCCGTGTTTGCATATGTTACGCAATGCGGTTAAAAACGTCTCTCGGAGATCTGTTGTGTTTCAGAAGTAGGACTGAATTAATGTAATTATACAGTAGATTGGAGGGTAATTAAAATTGTTTAAGATTTATTATTGATCAGATTCAGTGTGACTATTGCCGATTGGAGCAATGTAATTTGTGACGAAGAGTAATCAGCTCTATCGTATGTTTTAAATATTGTGTTTAATTTTTAGTGAGCACCTATTCAGCAGACCTGTGTGAAAAGCGTCATGTCAGTCCCAGATGTGTGTATGTGTGTATTTTTGTGGTATTACAAGCGGGAATTTCAGCTGAGACTGATTTCTGTCAGCTTGGTACCCGGTCCATATAGTATCCTTGCGAGGGCAATTGTGGATATCTGATTATGTCTGACCGTATGTTGAGTTGGATGAGATTTTTGTTGCTGTTGATTCCGTGAGGTAACGGAACAGCTGGTCGGCTATTTATATACACTGGACTGGGACACGACAAGTATTTGAGGAAAGGGGGGAGATGTTTCACAAGGCTGTCTGAACGTGCAAAGCATGGTCATTAGTGAGGAGTGCTCGTTGGCTCCCTAATTACTTGAATTACAGATAAGAACTGATCAATGGTAAAAATTGTTGAAATAAATGGGAGTTGCCTACGAATCACGATAATCTCCAAAGCGTTACCTTAACATGCAGTTTCGTTCATATAAAGTAATCTTAGCCGGTCAGGCTTTTGTTGTTGTTGGTTTATTCCAGGTTTATTTTCATTTCAGTGACCCGTGAGTCACGTGTAATGCTGTCTTTCCTTGTGTGTATTGAGCAATTGGCCAGTTGGTAGCTCATGTTGTTAAGTGCGTCTTCGCGCTAATGAGGATCTCAGAGAGATTCCTGTAAATAATAGATTTGTAGTGTGCGTGTCAGCATTAGAGTTTTTAAGGGGTTTTATTAATGTCATGCCCATATCCATAAACGTTGATTTACGTGATGATTGTTCGTGAGCACCGTGGCTGTTATCCCGTTGTAAACGAACGATCATCCAAGTACTCATTTTCTCGTAGTTAGTCATCACGCGCACATAAAACTCAAATGCAAGGTAGTGGAACTAGAATCCACAATTTTATTTTAAAGGGGGAGATCCATCTGACTCCTCAAAGTGTTAGATATTCCTGTCAGGGAAAAATTCAGGGAGGATATATTTTTATTATTGTTTGTTTATTTTTTTATGCACAATTAGTTATTAAATCATGTTATTATCTTACGTCTTGTCTCCTTACTTTCTTAATTACAGTTTTTATCCTATGACCCTTGCCTCAGTAAAGCATGTTGTTTGGCGGACGTAAACATCACACTATGAACTGAGCGCGACCCCTTGATCAAGATTCTTGCATAAAACACTGCTATTCTGAAGGGTTCAAAACTGACACACTTCACTGTAAACAACTCACTGGCACTACACGCACGCTAGCCTCATGGCCTGCTGATCACTCCTCGTATCAAATGGCCACGGACACTGACCACTCACGTAAACCGTTCAAGTTCCCGATGCAAATTTCAGTCCACGTGACATAGGGTACTCGTCCGTGCCACGCTGGATAACATACTCGTCCATGCCCCGCTGACTAACTGAACATTCCGGAACTGGGTCCTCCTCTCGAGAAAAAAAGTGGAAGGGGTTGGAATCTTCTGGAGCATTCCCCTACTCTCGCGGTTACCTCGCCGCGTCATGCCATGACGTCATACTGACCCTCCGGTCTCCTCTCGATCTCCTATCATCCGGGGCCGGTAATTGACCCTGACTGGATCGGTCACAAGGTGAACAGCGAAACCCCAAAATCATATACTCTTCTCTGAAGTCTTAACTCGACACTACTGAACAGTTTGTTACTGGCCAAAGCTGGGGTGATAGGCTCACTCATTAGCTCGTAAACTCGCTCCAAACGAAGTAATTTAAAATTCCACTGAATGAAGATTGTTGGATTAAATGAAAACCTAAAATCATTTATAGTGGGCAGACATTTTTGTAGAACTTTTTATGCTGAACAATTCTTACACTCGTAGTATATTGATATTATTAACGGTACACCCAGCGTGTACCTGAACGGATGGCAGGTTTTTCTTCGACTCGATTCACAGAAATCGTTACTGCTCGGCTTTCTTTTGTCATAAATGCATGCTTCTCTACATAAACCTTCCTCGAGAAATACTTTTCAGAATGCTGACAAACGCATTAAAATCCATCCAGTGGTTCTCGAAATTTCCCGTTGCATCCAAGAATCGGGTGCTTGGTTTTATACTACGTTGAGATCTAAAACCTTTATTTGTAAGGGTACTTTAACAACATTCGTTGGTATATTTTTAGCCTATTTCCATTTATGAAAAAAAAAATAGGCTTATTAGATCACCTTTTGTCCGTGTGTCTGTCTGTGTGTGCGTGTGTGTGTGTGTCCGTAATACAATCTAAACGGCTGGAGCGATTTCAATGAAACTCGGTAAGTTCATAGCACTATTCCGGGCAACCCCGACCGTGCCCTTCAAATTTCGTTACGTATCACCTATTTAACATGGCGGATGTGCGAAATATTTCACCAGCATTCAATATCTCCGAAACTATTACCGATATCACCCTGGAATATTTTATGGTGATAGAGAGAACTACTAGAAGTTCACTTATGTGACCTTTGAAAACCTGGTAACTACAATACCAATATGGCGGCCAAGCGAATTTGCGAATTTAAATAGACGTTTCTCAAGATTTAACCAACCAAACGCATTGAAACTTGGTACAGCATATGTTTATATAGATTGTAATGCACCGACATCTAACTTCGTTCAATTGTTTACATAACCTCAAGATGGCGGCTGTGCGAAGTATATCACCGGCATTCTATATCTCTGAAACTATTACCGATATCACCCTGAAAGTTTGCACGGAGATAAAGGGCACCTCTGGTAGTTTATCTATGAAACTAAAACAAAACGGTTAACTACAAAACGAACATGGCGGCCAAGCGAATTTGAAAGTTTTAAATAGACTTTTCTCGCGATTTAATGATCCAAACGCAATGAAACATGGTACAGAAAATGATTATACATATTGTAATGCACTGGTATGTAAATTAGTTCAATTGTTTACATAACCTCAAGATGGCGGCTGAGTGAATTTTTAAATTAAGTTTTTGATCCTTGTGTCGTAATCATGCGATCGAAGTGAAAGTTTGAATAATGTTCCAATGCATTAATTTTCCTTTAAAGGTACATGACTCTATTGCCTATACATTTAACAATCCAACATGGCGACCATCCGGAATATTTAGACGGATCTCAATATCTACGAATCTACTACACCAATCAAACTGATTTTTTTATTGTTCATAGGGGATATGAACATATGTTCACCTGTAGGACTTTCAATAAACCGGTGATCACAAATCCAACATGGCGGCGACGTGAAATATAAATATTCACATAGTCGTTTCTCGCAAATTAACCATCCAATTGCAGTGAAACTTGGTACAGTAAATCCTTGAACAAATGTTAATCCACTGGCATTTAATTTATTTCAATTGTTTACGTAACCACAAGATGGCAGCTGTGCGGAATTTTAAAATCTCGTTTTTACTTCTTGTGTCCTAATCATGTGATTGAAGTGTGAGTACTACACGTACACAATAATCTTCATGTAACAGTAGATAACTCTAAGCCCTACATATATAAAAGTCCAACATGGCGACCATCCAAAATATTTAGACGGTTCTCAATATCTACGGATCTATTACAGCAATCAAACTGAAATGTAGTATGCTGATAGTGGCAATTAACATTAGTAGGTTATATGAAAATAAGCTGTATAGTTCCTCACAGAACTACTTGTTTAGTTATTCTGTTTGCTATTGTTTGACCGAAGAGTTGGTCATCAACTGAAATACACGCATAAAGAGTTCCCTAAACTAAGTGGAATTTAGCTACTTTGCAAAGGTTCTTCTTCAATGTTGGTCCATAATAATAATTTCAATAATATTCGACGCCTTAAAATTGTTATAATCCTGCCTATTATTTATTATGGAGGTTTGTATTGTTGCAGTTATTGAAAATCTACTTTACCACCTTAGAATCGGGTACAAATTAGATCGTCATAAATGAAATACGTGAGCACTACTTCATAAAATCCTCTCTGCACGAGAACTCTTCATTTCATCGTAATTTAGAACGCTTCCAAGTTTATGAACACTTGATGTTATGTGTGAGACGCTCCAAGAAGATACTTTGATATATGAAACAAGACAAGCAGGCAGACAGGCACTTTATGGCTGTATATTAGAAGGCACAAACCAGCACGTTATGTGAACTGGAAGCCAGTCAACCTGGTAAATTGGTTCTTTTCTATACGCTGTATTGTATAGAGGACACAGAGACAGTGCTCAGTTTTAACGTCCTGACGCGACTGAAATGTAACATCTAACGCCAAGCGGACGACGAACGAGATGAAATAGGAAACGAGAAATTCGCTTTTTCAGAAGTGAGAGTAAAATTGAATACTGCAAATTGCATCCAGCAAGGGGTTTCTCGTTTATAGCAAGATGGGAGTGAAGAAATTCTAATTTCACAGTTGGCCGGCCTGAAGCTTCGTGACTGATCCGACGCCAGCGCTGTCTTCCGGTGCTGTGTTCCGTGAGACATGACTACCCCTTGGGGGGCTGAGGCACATCATAGCGCAGAGAGACGTGTATATTTAAAAGTAACAGAGCTGGTGTCATGGACGTGCGGCTTGGGGTTTCACAGCCTTCCTCATTTTACTCAATAATTCACACAAATGGCGTCGCTGAAGGAAACAGAAGAAAAATGGTCTGCATCTTTTCCGAGCCCAGCGAGAGTATTCAGTCGGGCGGTGTTTTGGATGTACTCTTCAATAGTGTCGGCTTCTGTGACGTAGTTGGTAGCAAGTTGAGCTTCTATGCCCAAGGTTGCGGGTTCAAACCCGGCCGAACTCGTCGGATTTTTTAGAGCGTTAAAAATCCCTCAGTATGCCTCCCTTCGGAGGTGAAGTAAAGCCGGCGGTCCCATGTCATAGATTTATGGCATGTTAAAGAACATTCCACTAATTACACCTGTGTGAAGCTAAATTGTATAGGTTAAGAATGGAAACAACGCTCTTAGGTTCCTACGTTCGTTGCCAAGAGCCGACTGTGGTGGCGTCTAGTAGGTAAGTTCTGAACTTGGCCTAGTAGTCGTTTACGGTGGCTCTTGGCGGCAAAAGTAGGAACTATTTGAAAAATTCTAAGTTGCAGTACTTAAATAAAAAAAAAGATAACACACACTAATACAGTCATCACAATTAACACCGGTTATCAGACAGATTCTACACACATCCAAAGTACACGGGGCTACATGACCACGTTGTCGCAGCCCCTAATCTTAAGAACCAATCACCAACCAACCAAAAACATAATAATGATACATTTTTTAGCCTATTTTCAATTTTGAAAAAATAGGCTTATGAGATCACCTTTTGTCCGTGTGTGTGTGCGTGTGTGTGTGTGTGTGTGTGAGGTGTGTGTGTGTCCCCGCCTAATAAAATCTAAACGGCTGGAGCTATTTCAATGAAACTCAGTGAGTTCATAGCGCTATTTCCGGCGACCTCGACCGTGCCCTTCAAATTTTGTTACGTCTTACCAATCCAACATGGCGACTGTGCGAAATATTTCACTAGCATTCAATATCTCCGAAACTATTACCGATATCGCCCTGAAATTGTGCACGGTGATAAAGGGCACAACTAGAAGTTCACATATGAGACTTTCAAAAACCTGGTGACTACAAAACCAACATGGCGGCCAAGCGAATTTGAGACTTTAAATAGACTTTTCTCACGATTTAACTATCCAAATGTAATGAAATTTGGTACAGCAATTGTTTATACACATTGTAATGCACTGGAGTCTAATTTAGTTCAATTGTTTACATAACCTCAAAATGGCGGCTGTGCGAAATATTTCACTGACATTCTATATCTCCGAAACTATTACAGATATCACCCTGCAATTATGCACGGTGATAAAGGGTACTGATACAAGTTTACCTATGCATATTTCATAAATTTGTAAAGTACAAAACGAACATGGCGACCAAGCGAATTTGAAATATTTTAATAGACCTTTCTCGTGATTTAACTCTCTGTGCGCAGTGAAATGTGGTACAGTAAATGATTTTGCAGATTGTAATGCACTGCCATCTAATTTAATTCAATTGTTTGCATAACCTCAAGATGGCGGCTGTGCAAAATTTTAAAATTAAGTTTTTATTTCTTGTGTTGTATTCATGCAATCGAAGTGTAAGTTTGAATAATGATCCTAGGCAATAATTGTCCTTGAATGGTGCATAACTCTATGTCCTATACATATAACAATCCTAAATGGCGAGCTTCCGAAATATTTATACGGTTCTCAATATCTATGAATCTTTTATAGCAACCAAACTGATTTTTTTATGTTCATAGTGACTATGAACATATGTTCACCTATAGGACTATCAGTAACCTGGTGAGCACAAATCCAACATGGCGGCGACGCGAAGTATAAATATTTAAATGGACGTTTCTCGCGAATGAACTATCCGAGTGCCGTGAAACGTTGCACGTTAAATGCTTATTCAAATATTGATCCACTGGCATCTAATTTATTTCAATTGTTTGCATAACCACAAGATGGCTGCTGTGCGTAATTTTAAAATCTCGTTTTTACTTCTTGTGTTCTTATCATGCGATTGAAGTTTGAATACCACACGTACACAATAATCTTAATGTAATAGTACAAAAATAAAAAATAAAAATCCAACCTTGCGACCATCTGAAATATTTAGACGGTTCTCAATATCTACGAATCTGTTACAGCAATTAAACTGAAATTTTGTATGTTGATAGAGCCAATTAACATGAGCAGGATATATGAAAATAGGCTGTATAGTTCTTCACGGAACTACTTGTTGAAGAAACAATATTGCCAGCATAAACATTTAATTGTGCAGCTGTTGTAATATTAAGCTGCAATAACATAATAGTGGATCAATTGAATGATTGAGATAGTAAATTATTTCAAATATCTCGTAGAATGGATTAATTGATGTTGGGAAATGCAAGGCAATGGAATCCAGGAAATATAAACTTAAAATGACCTTCCAACTAACAAAAGATACAACAAGAAATCCCTGGGTGTCCCAAATTAAACATTAAAGAACAGTGATTAACCAGAAGCAGAAACCCTAAACGTGAATTTCAGAGGCCAGATGGAGACACTCGAATAAAAGGAGAGGAAAAATCTATTTAAAAAAACAACAACATAAGACCATTATTATTATTATTAGCGTCTGGCAAGGAAGTTATATACATAATATATACAATATATACACAATAACAAAAAACAATTGATTCACTCAGGCATTAGTGTTATCTGTTATAGCTGAATGTCCAACTTTTGAACCCACTGCAGTGCCTCCGCTGTTGGTGATAGAAAGTCTTCCAATCTACCTGGATAAGCCCGTAGTTGACACTCGCTTAAAATGTGGTGAATGGTCTGGCGAGGGGCTCCACAATCACATTCTGGAGATGGTACAAAGTTCCACTTATAGAGGGAATCCCTGCACCTTCCATGACCTGTCCTGATCCTGTTCAGTCTGGACCAAGTTGCACGCGGTAGTTGGAGTCCGTTAGCAATTTTTTCCCCTCTGAAGATGTTATGTAGGGGAAAGTCAGTGGAGTTATTCCAGCGGCCTTTCCCTTCCTCCAAAGCATCGAAGTTGGTGGATGTCTTCAGAGCAGCATCACAAAGAGGTGGATGTCGTGATTTCAATCTTTGGAGACTAAGAGCTGGTATGTCGCCTAGAACAGGTAGCGGAGGATTCTTGCAGATCTTGTTGTACTCTCGAACAAGAACACTGGATCTTCGTAACTCAGGTGGCATTATACCAGACAACAGTGGGAGCCAGTGGACTGAAGTTGGTCTGATGGTGCCAGATATAAGACGCATGCTGGTATTAAATTGTGGGTCAATATACTTCGTATACGAGCTATTAAGCCACACTGGAGCACAATAGTTGGCAGTGGAGAAAACCAGTGCTAAGGCTGAAGAGCGCAGGATGTTCGCAGCAGATCCCCAAGTAGTACCAGGACAATAAGATAATAAATCAAGAATGAGACTCACTATAAGATAATTGAAATAATTGCAAAATAAATACAAATGAACTCTAATAGTTTAACCAAACACATCTTTGATTTATTCTGTAACCGCAAAACAAAACCCACATGGTTTAGAGAAACTGAAAGAAAACCTATTAAAACTCAGCAATTATTCTAGGTTTGTACCTTGTCTTGTGTGGGGTTTTGACTAGGACACCTAGCTGGCACATCAGCGGACTTTTGGTGTCCCCGCCCGGACCCCCACAGGAGTAAAGAACTGCTCGCTACCTCCCATCATATGAAGTGCAGCCTCTTTACTGCAAAGATTAAGAGCTCAAGTAGCCATAACCTCCCTATGAAGGCTTCTAAAAAGATGGTATATTGGCTTTCACGGCCAGTGAATTAAAACTCTGCAATATTTCTGCTGTGTTTGTGCTGAGTTTTAAAGCCAATATATCATCTTTTTTGAAGCCTTCATAGAAAAAAGATACAGTCAGTCTGAGAGACTAGACTTTATATCATTTCAAATGACGCATGCTACAAATGCTACACATGTTAGAAAGACTCAGGAGGGCTCTTTCAACAGACTCCATTACCCATTAACTTAGGCTTCCCGCGCGGGAGGTGCACTCTGCTGCATGACGTCACGCACTCGCCGTCTCCGTATCGCATAACGCCAGACCCCAAGAGTAAACTCAGACTGGGTGCTTGTGCACTGAACATGATGACGTCATAAACGGTAGACCAAAGCATAACGATAAAGTCGGCAAGATCACTTGAAATGATAAAAACAAGGTGAATGTTTCACAAAACTCAAGAACTTAAACCAGAGGGAGTTAGAAGGTGTGCTATGTGCCAAAATCTTCCAAATCGTCTCGTTATTACAGGTACAATCTTTCATTTCTTGAAAAAAAACGGGAGTATCGCTCCTGTTAGGGCAAAAGTGTTTAATTCGATTTTCTGAATATTATGACCTTCAGAAAATGGAAAACCGCGGAAAACCATTTCAAGGACTGCTGGCGGTGGGGTTCCAACCCCCGTCTACTGAGGCGCAGATAGCTTGGCCCCATCGCCTAGAGCTCCACGCTCGTGAGCGTAGCTACCGCTGTCGGAGCGAATGTACTCATATATTCCCCGCTTGGGTGTGAATATTTGTGCTTATAGCCTATTTATTTGATCCCGGTGGAGCAATTCAAATTTAAATCTCTACTTAGTATAAAATAAAGTCCCCGATTCTTGGATGTCACGGGTAATCTCGAGAACCACTGGATGGATTTTGATGCGGTTTCCACCATTCTGTAAAGAACATCACGAGGAAGGTTTCTGTAGAACATAATTTATTTATGATCAAAGGAAGCCATGCTGTAACGATTTCAGTGAAGAAGTCGAAATGAAAACCTGGCGTCCGTGCGCTTTTTAAGCTTACGCTCGGCAAACCGTCAAAATATCAATATGCTTTGTGTGTAAGAATTGTTCAGCATCAAAAGTTGTACAAAAAAGTCCGGGAGAGCATATCTCTATCTTTAATACATCGCCCACTATAAGTGTTTTACGTTTTCATTTCTTCCAACAATCTCCATTCAATTACTGAGGTGACAGTTTACGAGCTAGCTAGGGGCGAGCCTATCACCCCAGATACAGCCAGCAGCAAACTGTCGAGTCGTGTTGAGTTAAGTATCAGAGAAGAGTGGTTGTGTTTGGAGTTTCCCTTGAAATGCAACTCGGCTTTTCTTCATTTCGCCTGTGAACTTGACAGCCAAGTTAAGATTGCACGGAAGAGGGATTTGTGTTTTATGGGTCTCACCATTCTTAAATTATGTCTGACAAGAATTCGTTGCACATGCATCTCCATGATAATATCATTAATAGTCCAGTTAGTGATTTTTATCCATCATGCCGAGACGCAAGATGGATATAGGTCTTAGTTCATTGACATCAAAAGAAAAGCGCTAATCATGTATTGCATTCATAACAGTTCCCGGGCGAAGCCGGTCCGGGTTGCTAGTTATATTTATAAAGTCTCTCTTAACTCTCGTGTAAGTTTATGCCTTCGAGGGTGTATTGGCACACGCTAAGACTTTTCGTGACAGACATTTCAGAGCTCTTACCTCAGACCATGCGTATGTTCAAACAAGATGGATGCCTCGCTCTTCGCTCTGTCATGTGAGTTTTCGTGATTGGCTGCCATACCCAGCTACCAGTCGCTAAGTGGATCACCTGTCATGAGGGGTCTTCCCCAGTTAGAACATTCACTATCAATATAAAATGCCAGGCTGTTATCTGCATGGTGTCTATGCCTAATTCTACATCTGAGCACACCAGAGGGTCGTCACGACGACGCCAGTATGCGTTACTTTCATCATCTTCGTAAGCAGTGTACCACCATCCTGAATCTTCATTAACTGATCGATCCTGAGGCTTCCACGCTTACGCCAGGGCCCCCAGCGGCTAACATCTAGTGGGACGTGGATTGGTGACCACGGGGCTCCAGCTGAGTCCGGCATTGCTCCCACTTACTTGTGCCGGGCTCCTCTCCGTCTTCTTTCCTGTCGACCTCTCTTGGTCAACTCTTGTTCCGACCCCGATGGTATTAGGGTTTCCGAGAACTAGGGAGTCTTTCACTTTCCCGCCTTAATTGGCCCTTGTCTCATCTTTGCTGATACCCTCATTCTTCGAGGTGTCAGCCTTCTATTATTAGCCTACTACCGACAGTAGTGGCTACGCGGGCTAAAGCGCTGCGTCAGGTCAAGGGGCCAAGCTCTCTGCTGACTCGGTAGACGCGTGGGTTCGAGCCCCACCGTCGGCTGTCCTTGAAATGGTTTTCCGTGGTTTCCCATTTTCAACACCAGGCAAATGCTGGGACAGTACCTTCTGACAGACCACGGCCGCTTCCTTCCACATCCTTGCCCAGTTTCATTCATCTTCAACCATTCCATCTCTCATCCCGACGCGCAGGTCGCCCACGGGCGTCGACTAGAAAGACCAGCATTCGGCCTCTCAGGAAGCTACACGACAAAAAAAAAAAAAAATTAGCCTACTTTCGATTTTTGCAAAAAATTAAAGTAGACTTATGAGATCAACACAGGGCGAAAAAAGTGTGTCTGTCTGTGTGTGTGTGTGTGTGTGTGTGTGAGTGTGTGAGTCTGTGTGTGTGTGTGTGTGAGTGTGTGTACTCTGAATGTCTGTACCCCCCCCCCCTATCAAATCGAACACGGTGAACGCGAATTGAACGAAATTTGGTACAAAGGTAGCACTAGCAAAGGACACCTCAGTGTCATGTTTATATCGCCGGCATCTTGACGGAAACGTAATGGCGGCCACACAAATGTTCAAAACTTAAATCAAATTACGACTAACCTAATCATCCGATCTCTACCAAAGTTTGCAACAACATACCTTTATGGGGGGAGCATCCTTTGACCAAACTAATAGGTCATCAGCCTAATAGTTTGCGGATGGCGGCCATCTTGGTGTGAAAATCGATTCCCCCTATTAATTCGAACACAGTGAAACCGAATGGAACGAAATTTGGTACAGAGGTAGCACTAGCAAAGGGTACCTCAGTGTCATGTTTTATATCGCCGCCGTCTTGACAGAAACGTAATGGTGGCCACACAAATGTTCAAAGCTTATATCAAATTACAATTAACCTAATCATCCGATCTCTACAAAATTTTGCAACAACATACCTTATTGAGGGAGCATCCTTTGACCAAACTAATAGGTCATTAGCCTAATATTTTGCGGATGGCGGCCATATTTGAGTGAAAATCGATTCCCCCTATCAATTCGAACACGGTGAAACCGAATGGAACGAAATTTGGTACAGAGGTAGCACTAGCAAAGGGTACCTCAGTGTCATATTTTATATTACCACCATCTTGACGGAAACGTAATCGTGGCCACCCAAATGTTAAAAGCTAAAATGTAATTACGACCAACATAATAATCTAGTCTCTACCAAATTTTGCAACAACATATCTTTATGTGGGAAGCATATTCTGACCAAACTGAAAGATAATCAGCCCAATAGTTTGCAGATGGTGGTCAAGTATGTGTGAAAATCGATTCCCCCTATCAATTCAAACACGGTGAAACCGAATGGAACGAAATTTGGTACAGAGGTAGCACTAGCAAAGGACACCTCAGTGTCATGTTTTATATCGCCACCATCTTGACGGAAACGGAATGACGGCCATCCAAATGTTAAAAGCTTAAATCAAATTACGACCATCCTAATAATTTGATCTCTACCAGATTTTGCAACAACATGCCTTTTTGTGGAAAGCAGCGTATGACTGACTACAAGGTCATCAGCCCAATAGTTTGCAAATAGCGGCCATGTATGTCTGCAAATCCATTCCCCATATCAATTCAAACACGGTGAAACCGAATTGAATGAATTTTTTTTCAGAGGTAGCACTAGGAAAGGGCACCTCGTATTCATGTTTAATATCCCTATAGCATGTTGTATTTCAACAAGCTACTACAACCAACATTCAAATATACTCCTTGAAAAGGACAAAGAGTTATAACAATACCCATGCGTTTAGGAGAAAGTAGGCTATATGTTCTTTACTGAACATCTTTTTTTTTATTAGTTATCTCCTGCCTTCTGCACAAGGCCCTCAAGGAGGCAGGGTGTATGTAGCCCCACCACTTATGGTGCACCGTGGATATTTCTACACCCTCAGAGGCTCACGGCTGGTGATTTCGGGAGTTGGCAATCCCAAGGAATTCCTGAGCTGGGTCAATGGTTGAGAGCATTTCTTTTCTTCCTGTCCTTTATTTGCCATATCATTTCTTTGTTTACCATTTCTTCTTCTAGTTTGTAAGTCTGTAGTTAGTATCAGTTATAGTTTTCATTCTCATATCATCTTTCACAATCACCTAAACCATTAGGGGCCGATAACCTAGATGATAGGCCCCCTCAAACAATTATCATCATCATCATCATCATCATCTGCTTACGCCAGGAGTACTCTTCCTGGACCTTCTACTTTCTGGACTTTCTTCGGAGCACTGTAGCTGCTCTACCCATCATAGACTATCCAATCATCTACATCGGGATCGCGACAACCTCACCTCAGCTGTCCAAGGATGGCCATGTGGCTGTCAAGTCTGCTTCTTTCTGCTAGAATGTGAATTCAAAGGGTATGTTTTTAATAAGAAGGTCACTTTGATAGCAAACAGGGTGGCTCAGCACCTTAGATGGCAGCCCCATCACTGAGCTCAGGCTCGGAATTCTGATAACCTACCAGTCTTAAATTACGAGATCAAAGAAGAAGGAGAAGGAAAATATCGGACTTATCAAATGATTGACGACAATGGAATGATTGGTTTGAGAATTGGAGCTTGGAATGTTCGATGAATCATGACGGGAGGAATGAAACGACTGGGCCCAGTGTTTTAAGTAATTACAAATGCCTAGTAACAGCTATACAAGAAACAAGACTGCTCCAAGGAAGCAAGAAGTATGGGGATAACTATAGGGTGATGAGAAGGTGGAACCTACAGCATTACAGGATGATGCAATGGATAGAAGTAAATGGAATGGCATTTGTAACAAATACAGTACCGTACTTGAGATTGTGATTGGGATTATGATCCTTCCTGAGTGATTGAGTAGGATATTGTTCTGCAATGTGTTAGCGGCTTCGATGGCGTAGTTTGGTAGCATGCTGAGCTTTTTTTTGCCATAGATCGCGGGTTCAAATCCGACCGAAGTCGTCGGATGTTTTAAGAGCGTTAAAAATCCCTCAGTATGCCTTCCTTAGGAGGGGAAGTAAAGCTGGCGATCCCATGTCAGATTTATGGCATGATAAAGAACCTTCCACTATTCATAATGTTGAATTTTGGGCTTATGCCGTGTTTATTATATTAAAACTCGACGCGTTTCGAAAGAAACCATGCCTTTCTTCGTCAGGAGTAATCTGGAATACGACAATGATTGCTAAGAGAAAGCAACAAAGAACATATAGAAGGTGCCCAAAGATGGACGCCATTATAGCCCCATGTTAGGGACAACGGAAAGCAGCAGTGAATTACTTTCTCAGGGTTCTGATAATAGGTAGCCAGGATTCACTGAGATTGTAGCCGGTGTCGCGGTTGAAATTATCTGGGTGTTTACGTATTTCAACCGCCTCCCTGATGATCCTGGGACGATATTGCTTTATACGGGCAAGAACATCCACTCCTTGGAACATGACATCATGGCCAGGTGTTAATGCATGATCGGCAACAGCTGATTTATCAGGTTGAATGAGCCTGATACATCTATTATGTTCCTTAATGCGAGTGCATATTGTTCTCGAAGTCTGCCCGATGTAAACCTTGCCACAAGTACAGGGAACTCTGTAGATACCCGGTTGTTGCAATTTAGGCAAACTGTCCTTAGTTGGTCGCAGGAGTTGCCTAATCTTAACAGAAGTTCCAAATACAGTCCGTATGCTGTACCGACGTAGGATTTTAGCAATACGATCCGTCGTGTTATGTATGTAAGGTAGGTAAGCAGTTCCTCTTACATCTCTTTTCTCAACTGACGTCCTATTATTATTTGTTGGTTTCAGAACCTTAGAGATCAAAGCCTTGCTATAACCGTTGCTCTCAAAGGTGGTTCGCAAGGTATTAATTTCTTCTTGTAAAGAAGACACTTCACAAATCCTCCTAGCCCGGGTAGTTAGAGTTGTAAGGATACCATGTTTCTGGGCAGGGTGATGGTGAGAACTTGCGTGGAGATATCTATTGGTGTGTGTTGGCTTACGAAAAACGCTGTGTCCTAAAGATCCATCCTCTTTCTTGGTGACGAGAACATCTAAAAACGGTATTTTGCCGTCAGATTCCTTTTCCATGGTGAAACAAATAGAAGGGTGCTGGAGATTAAGGTGATCCAGGAAATGGCTAAGATTTTCCTCACCTTCCGTCCAAACAACGAACGTGTCATCCACATAACGCCACCAGATCTTCGGTTTGAAAGGAGCCGACGACAAAGCTTTCTCTTCAAAGTTCTCCATGAAGAAATTAGCCACAACAGGAGAGAGAGGACTACCCATGGCCACACCATCAGTCTGCTCATAAAAATTCCCATTCCATAGAAAGTAGGAGGAGGTCATGCAGTGATAAAAAAGCCTTGTGATGTCTTCAGGAAAAAAGCCATTAATGAGAGACATAGCACCATCAATAGGAACTCTCGTAAACAGAGACACCACGTCGAGACTCACTAGGATATCACCCGGCTGAAGTGTTATAGCTTTCAACTTTTCCACGAAGTGTGTGGAATCCTTAATGTACGAAGGCGTGTTACCCAGAAGCGGCTGAAGTAGTCTACCTAAGTATTTGGAAAGGGCATATGTAGGAGAACCAATCGTACTAACAATAGGTCTAAGAGGAACATCTTCTTTATGTATTTTAGGAAGACCATAGAGTCTTGGAGGAATAGCATCCCCTGGAAGGAGAGTCTTCGCTGCATCCGCTGGAATAGATGATTGCTTGATCAATTTGACGGTGACATTTGAGTAGCGAGTAGTAGGATCACGACTATTAATCCTATATACAGGATCTGATAACAAAGACGAGATCTTGGAATCATAATCAACCTTATCCAATACCACTGTTGCGTTACCCTTGTCAGCGGGGAGAACGATAATATCAGAATTGTCCCTTAGATCTTTAAGTGCCCGGCTTTCGCCTTGTTTTAAGTTGGTGTTAGGTGGCTTAGCGTTCTTGAGAACTCTGGAACATTCTTGTCTGGCTTCCTCGGCCTCTTCAGGTGTGAGGTGATGTACCGAGGATTCTACAGATGTAATAAGTTCTTCAATAGGAATTCTTCTAGGCGCTACAGCAAAATTGAGACCTTTAGCGAGAACTGCCTGTTGGGTATCACTTAGGGGCATGCTGGACAATGACAATAACCTTCCACTAATTACACCTGTGTGAAGCTAAATTATTGGTTAGTTTGATAACGCTTTATTAGTTCCAACGTAGCTTCCCACAGTGGATGAGTGGATATCGTGTCGGTCTACTAACCCCAAGATTGCAGGTTCGCTCCTGGCCGTGGTAAGTAATTTTTGAAAGGCGGCAAAAATACGACACGCATGTCATACGATGTTGGCATGTCAATGAACCCATTTGAATGCAGTAGGCCGTGTTCATAATGGCAAAATTAATCTCGGGAGTTTCCGCCAACATACAGTTCCTCATTTCTCTACTAGAATGCGCTATAGTGTTCAAGGAGCTTAGACAACTAACTTCCTTGACTTTCTTAGTGATTCAAGGAACAACGAAATTCGACATGCAAGCTACCCTCTGGGTGTAAAATTACAAAGCTTGCACCCGGCCTTCGAGGCCATACGATATTATTATTATTATTATTATTATTATTATTATTATTATTATTATTATTATTATTATTATTATTATTATAGTTCCAACGTTTAACTCCAGGTGGTTACTGCGATGGCATTTAGTAGCCACGCCCGCCGTTAGGTGTCGTGGATGGTAGCATTTGGTGGCTAAAGTAGGAACTACTTGAAAAAATTAATCGTCTGCAGTCCTTCTACCTGAATCACAGATAACACACACTAATACAGCCATCACAATTAACACCGGTTATCAGACAAATTCTACACACAACCAAAGTACACGGGGCTACATGACCCCGTTGTCGCAGCCCCTAAACTAAAGAACCAACCAACCAACCGATGTGTGTGTGTTATGTGTTTTGCTGTCAGTCCTGGGCCTATATGGCCTGGTAGGTACAGTAAATGATGATGATGATGGTTTTAATAACCTGGACTGGCAAAACATTTAATCGAACTGGCTCGTTTAACACCCTTTATTCTTTGAAATAGCTACGCAGAACTTCAAGACATCAATACGCTCAAAGTTAGTTTGTGTTCTTCTTATTGTGTGTTTAATGATTCAATACGGTATTGTACAGAACTTTTTTATTTTAACTTCACCAATTAAAAGTGGTTATCTACGCCTTTATTTACAAGTAATTAAATGTTTTCTATATTATCTTTCTTCCTTAAGGGCGTGTATTCTTAAACACTAAAACGTTTGACACAATTGATTAAATTGCTTTATTTTACATTCTTGCTGAGATGGGAACCCTACTTTGTCTGCTAGGAGATGTTCTCAACATTAACAAGTAGTTCCGTGAAGAACTAAAGCCTATTTTCATATAAGCTACTTATGTTTATAGCCTCTATCAATATTCCAATTTGATTGCTGTAATAGATTCGTATATATTGAGAACCGTCTAAATATTTCGTAAGGTCACCATATTGAATTTTAAATATGTAGGGCATAGAGTTATGTACTATTAGATGAGGATTATTGCGTAGGTTCATTATTCAAACATGGGCTTCGATCGCATGATTAGGACTCAAGAAATAAAAACTCAATTTTAAAATCCCGCACAGCTGCCATCTGAGGTTCTGTAAACAATTAATCTAAATTAGATGTCTGAGCATTACAATGTGTATAGACATTTGCTGTGCCATATTTCACTGCGCTCGGTTATTTAGATCACGAGAACATGCTTGGCCGCCATGTTCGTTTTGTACCTAACAGGTTTCTGAAAGTTACATATGCAAACTTCTAGCATTGTCCTTTATCACCATACAAAATGTCAGGGTGGTATAAGTAATAGTTTCGGAGATATAGAATGCCGGTGAAATAATTCGCACAGCTGCCATGTTGGATTGGTGAGACGAAATAAAATATTAAGGGCACGGCCGGGATCCGGCAAGGTTGTACTATGACCTTACCGAGTTTCATTGAAATCGCTCCAGCCGTTTATAAGCTATTAGGGGACACACACACACACATACGCACTCACACTGACAAAGGGTGATCTCATAAGCCTTTTTTCCATAAATACAAATAGGCTAAAAATGCATGTATTAATATTATTCACTGATAAAGGGGAAATTTTAGAAAAGCGCGTTACCACGTTCACGCGGTCAACATCAGATCCTAAACACTAGGATGAAGTTTAAAATTATACAAGTATTTAGAAATATGTTCTTCCATAGCTTGTCTAGTTATGATTTATGGTCCGCTGTGAATCCCGTTATTTGAGAAGGTTAATATCTTCTATGATAGTGTATTAGCCTATATATTTTCTATGTACGTATTCATGTTACGCACGTTTCAATAGTTAAGCAACACAGCAATATAAACCGGGTGAGTTAGCCGTGGTGGTTACGGCATGACTAATGGCAGTCGCTCACATCCGTGAGGCGAGGAGGTTCGAATCCCCCCCCGCCGGCAACCTTGAAGATGGTCTTCTGTGGTTTCCCATCTTCCTTCCAGGCAAATGCCGGGGTTGGTCCCTCACTATAGGCCACAGCCGCTACCTTCCAACTCCTCGCCCTTCCCTTCCAACTTCCCTCCCCAACGGTACTTGTAGCTCACCCATTGGGTGTCCGTCTCGAAGCA
Source organism: Meconema thalassinum (assembly GCA_946902985.2). Lineage (NCBI taxonomy): Eukaryota > Metazoa > Arthropoda > Insecta > Orthoptera > Tettigoniidae > Meconema > Meconema thalassinum. Next base: position 30,345,575 of record OX336394.1, read on the forward strand.
GCTACAAAACTGGCGAGCCGAACATGTCCTCGGACACTCCCGGCACTAAAAGCCATACGCTAAAAAAAAAAAAAAAAAAAACAGCAATATAATACAATTAGAGCATGCATACTGATTTCTATATACACACATCAAAAAAAGTTTTGCATCACCTCGGTTCCAAGAGTTCCGGAACCGTTAAATACAAAGGGAATAGAGAGCAACACAAACAACATTTCAGCTCGTTTTATTGCTCATGAGACCCACACATTGCATGTTGTACCATCATACAGCTAGACTTTCAGCATTTGTGGTCCAGATTGCAGTACACACCACTACCTCTAATACCCCGTAGCACGTCCTCTTGCATTGATGCATGCCTGTATTCGCCGTGGCATACTATCCACAAGTTCATCAAGACACTGTTGGTCCAAATTGTCCCACTCCTCAACGACAATTCGGCGTAAATCTCTCAGAGTGGTTGGTGGGTCAAGACGTCCATAAACAGCCCTTTTCAACATATCCCAGGCATGTTCGATAGGGTTCATGTCTGGCGAACATGCTGGCCACTGTAGTCGAGCGATGTCGTTATCTTGAAGGAACGCATTCACAAGATGTGCACGATGAGGTCGAGAATTGTCGTCCATGAAGACAAATGCCTCTCCAATATTCTGCCGATATGGTTGCACTATGGGTCGGAGGATGTCATTCAGGTATCGTAAAGCCGTTTCGGAGCCTTCCATGACCACCAGTGGCGTACGTCGGCCCCACATAATGCCACCCCAAAACATCAGGGAACCACCACCTTGCTGCACTCACTGGACAGTGTGTCTAAGACGTTCAGCCTGACCAGGGTGCCTCCAAACACGTCTCCGACGATTGTCTGGTTGAAGGCATATGCGACACTCATCGGTGAAGAGAACGTGATGCCAATTCCGTGGGGTCCATTCAGCATGTTGTTGGGCCCATCTGTACCGCGCTGCATGGTGTCGGGGTTGCAAAGCTGGACCTCGCCATGGACGTCGGGAGTGAAGTTGCGCATCATGCAGCCTATTGCGCACAGTTTGAGTTGAAACACGACGTCCTGTGGCTGAACGAAACGCATTATTCAACATGGTGGCATTGCTGTCAGGGTTCCTCCGAGCGGCAATCCGTAAGTAGCGGTCATCCACTACAGTAGTAGCCCTTGGGCGGTCTGAGCGAGGCCTGTCATCGACAGTTCCTGTATCTCTGTACCTCCTCCATGTCCGAACAACATCGCTTTGGTTCACTCTGAGACGCCTGGAAACTTCCCTTGTTGAGAGCCCTTCTTGACACAAAGTAACAATGCGGACGCGATCGAACTGCGGTATTGACCTTCTAGGCATGGTAGAACTACAGACAACATGAGCAGCGTACCTTCGTCCTGGTGGAATGACTGGAACTGATCGGCTGTCGTACCCCCTCCGTCTAATAGGCCCTGCTCATGCATGGTTGTTTACATCTTTGAGCAGTTTTAGTGACATCTATGAACAGTCAAAGGGACTGTATCTTGGATACAATATACACAGTCAACGTCTATATGCCGGAGATCTGGGAACCGAGGTGATGCAAAACTTTTTTTGATGTGTGTAATTAAGGTTATGAGTACTTAACCGCTAGAGTATCCTATTCAAGCACATTCGTCGCACAGGTATTCACACTTAAATAGGTATCACAATGACATAGGTTATCAGACTGAATCCATATACATGTCATATTGAAGCCATTATGAGGCTAGTATTTTGGTAAGGGTGTGACTGTGGCCGTAAGTTAGGAGCCATACCACCATTCACCTAGAGTAGAAGTGGGAAACCACAGAAAACTACTTCCGAAATCATGTGGCGAATCTCCCATGTATACATATACATATATACATCAATGGGAGGTAGCGAGTACCGTACATGTTGGAAAGGACAGCCCTGACCGCCCAAACACTCAAGGCCGGTGAGAAGCAGCCGCATGCTCCAGTCAGCATATACGCCTCACCTCGCTACCACTCCGTGTGCCACAGGGATGTCCAGCTCCTCCAACCGTCATGCCTGCGTACCAGGATGTCAGGTACGATTTTGCAGCCTTGCAGTTCAATCAGGTGGCTGATTTTCCGCACGTTGTCCTCTTATAGTACAATGATTGCGTCCCCTAAGTTTGATGATAGGTTTCAACCAGTCTTAGCTGATACTTCCCTTGTCAGTATTGCATCACAAGGTTATGTGTGCTCCGTTCCAGCCCTCACACCAGAATGAAATTTCTTGACAGAGTCTGGAATTGAACCCGGACCTATGAGGGCGAGAGCCAAAGGAACAGAAACTCAAACGAGAACAATTTTGTTCACGAGCAGCAGAGCAGAACGTGTTATTTTCCGGTGTGCGGTCTGATGTAATGTGAATCATACATATCTCACGAGGTTGCGGAGTAGAAAACTAGAACGAGTTGCTTGTGTCTTGAAACAGCGCCGTGTGACGCCAGACACTTCATAACTCGCGAGGAAAGATGAGCACATGAGATGAAGTTTATAACTCCTTTTCTGGGGTCATGCATCTTAACCAAGCGAGAGAGGCTCGGGGCATCCTGGTCATCAGTCCTGTGTAGTTGAGTGAGCCCATTATACTACGTTGACTATAAGAATATAAATATAAAGGATAAGCTGCTCTAAGAAAAGGATCAACAATAATATAATTATTGAAATCCAAGATCATAGAACAAATCTATCAATAGTCCAATTTCCCCTATTAAATTTAACGAAGGAGAACTTATTATAAATCATTATAATGTTAAAGAAGGTATAACATTTATTAAACCCGTATTAATAAACTTCGTCTCCCAAATCTTTCGTAGAAAATATTAGCTAAAGCAAATGAACCAGGTTAACATAGTCCATGAGCATAATAATATACAATAAAGCGGTTTGGCACGATCACGTCCTACGTGCTGCACCAAGAACAGTAGCCAATTCTGCCCAGGGCTTGGAAATCAATCGGCAACGACCACGTGGGAGACCAAAACAGCGCTGGCATGCCGATACGAAGGTGCTCAGCCTAACACCTTATGATGCTCGCGATCGTAACAAGTGGCGAGCCAAGATCCGGACAACGGACCCTGCACCAGCGGGAAAACGCTAAGTAGAAGAAGAATAAGAAGAAGATAGCTGTTTGGTTTACCCCTACCCCTCAATCCTTGTTAGGACTATTTTAATAAACATCATTTTTTTACAATTTAAAATCCAGTGGTATTTTCTGGTCAAAAATATCAGGTGTTGGCACTCTTGTAAATATGTTGCTGCCACAGAGGCGGCAATGATACCCTCGGCAAGAGTGTTCAGGTTATTCCTTTCTATGCCAAGCTTCTGGAACTCTTCCACAACTTCACGATAGATAGTGCCCCTGGCACCAAACAGCATTCCTCACACATTGAAGGTGTGATTCCTGTACCTATCTCCGTATTTTTCCCCCGAAAATACGGAACGCAATCTTCATAGATGGCCTTTTTCTCCAGGTCAACCTCTTTAGCCTGATCTGGTGCATTCTTCTCAAACCGAATGGTTGGATCAAGTCAGTAGGCTTCTTTAGATGTTTTCTTAAATGCAAATAATGTTCTTATAAAAAACCCAAACTTATTATAAATCCGCCAATTAACTTAATTCAAAATCAAATAATATTATATGTCAATCCTAACTTAATTAATATTAAATAAACTCGTAATAATGCATAACCTCCCAATTTTAACAATACACCCGCCAAAATTATTGAACCAGAAACTGGAACTTCAACATGTGCCTTAGGTATTTTAACTAAAAATGCTAAAATCGAACTAATATAAAATAATAATCTTGATAATCTTAATAATCTTGTTTAATAAGCTGCATTGCTGGGGGGGGGGGACTCGAAGTAAGGTACTGTCCCCGTAAATCCGGATAGTAGGCTGTCAGATATCCGCCCCCTCAATCGGATTGCCAAAAATCAAACGCACCGGCACAGCTACATCAATGAAAATGGCACTGACAGATACTACCGAGATTAGAGCACAGCAGTTAACAAGAAAATTATTGTGGAACACACCAAAATATACGGGGGGTTCATACTTACCTTTACTTACCTCTTCAAATTAATCTCGGGTATGGGTTGCCAACTGGATCACTTAAAGTATGCCCACACAATAACCTCCACCATGATATTTAAAATGAACCAAGACGGAAACAAGAAACTTTAAACTGTACAATAATTTATTTCACATAAAGGGAATGACTTTAACAAAAACTCAACAAAATACACGTGGCAATCAGAAGCCATTGTCAATATAATCATGTCCTCCTGTAGGACTTGTAGACGTTACATACAAAATTTTATCTTTCACTTGCTTATAAAGAACGTTATAATAGTAATACACTTGGAATGGACGAGGGAATTGGAACGAGACATGTAGCAATTGTTTTCCTCTTTCATAAACATCACACTTTATTTATAACTGCAAGCCTGTTATGTGGTCGACCTTGGCCTCTAACATACAGTTGTCAGGCCAGCTGCGATCAACCCTACATCAAGTCGCATGCCTACGTCGTTAAATGGACCCACCTGTCCAGCCAGTGTTAGCAAATGCTCGTAACCTCTGAGCCTAGCTCCTTTTCAAACACTCTAAATGTCCTCAACTCAACTCAAATATTATCACGCAAATCTTTTAAATGCTTCATTCACATGTTACTGGATTACTCTAATAATCCCAAAACTTGTTTAATTACATAATCCACTTGTATAATTAGCGTTCTTTAGAGTATATTAACAAAACTCTTAATGTTTATAACAAAAACTCCTTAATTGTTTATAACAATTACAAATTGTTTATAATATTGTCAAACGACAATTCAAAAATCTATACACGCCTCTCTTAATTCCTTTCAGTACAAATTATTATTAAAGATAATTACATAATTTATTTACAATATTTATATTATTTATTAGAAATACATTAAACCACACGTTTATCCGGTTGATAATTACTCAAATCAGGTTAATATAATCGACCAATGAAGGTTAGTTATATTTAAGCTTATATTCAGGTTTAATAAGTTTTAATAATTATTATTATTATTTGTGACGGTAACCTCCATTCAAAATCGTTATCTCAAATTATTTAACACTCTTATTAATTTTAACAGTAATTTCACATGATTAATTTTCAAAGGACCTGGACAATAAACTCAGCGGAAAAATACTTCGCTCAAATGCACAAAATTGCATAAAATAGGCCCAGAATTCATCATATATTTCAATATATATGGCATAAAAATCTTCCACAAAAAACCTCCACTTACAAATTCTTCAACAACATTAACATTACTGTGGGAATCTCCTTCACTTATTCAAGGGCATTATTCATCAGCGACTTTTACATGTCCACTGAACTAACGATTATACATCCATAGTTCCACTTCAAAAATTCTTATATTCATTAATTGTTTCAAAACTGTTATTTTATTTAACCTTCGTGGGTTTCATTCATGAATCGATATGAAGTAAAAATTTGCCAATCACAAATAAATTTAATAGCAAATACGATTATACACGCCTCTCTGGTCTATCAAAATTGAGATTAATATCTCCTAAGTATCGTAGTATAAAAATACTATCTTCAAACAAAGTTCATCTAAACTGCATAATAGTCGAATAGAATACAATTAGATTGTGGAATGCAAACATTATTGTTCCAATCTAGAATTAAGAAAAATTCCTATCAAAAGTTCATTACTATAGTGTATTCAATAAATCGTAATCAATGTTCATATTTCATAAAATTGTCTATAATGCAATGGTAATTTCAGAACTGACGATAAATGTCTATGTTGTAATCATGTTCATAAAACGACTAGTATTTCCAAGATCGTCGATACAGAAATAGATTTTAACGCTCTAAAATCTTTTAATTATTCTTCTTTCTTGAGGATGACAGAAAATTGGTCAAAGTAATTTACTGAAGAGAATTACTTTAATAAAGTGACACGCTGTCTGAATTCAAATCTGCCATAGAAAAACGTTAACTTTACAGTCAAATCGTGACTACAAAAATATGCAAATTACTGAAAGAATATAGAAATCAGTCTCAACTGATCCAAAATTATTTAACTATGCCAAAGACCTAACAATGTCTTAATAAATCGTAGAAAAAGGCATAACTCATCTAAGTGTACTGAGTACAGAATTATCAAGCAAGAATATGGGGCAAAATATAGGACAGAAAATATGAGAAAAATGGTTGCTCAGACATCGCTAAATGGCTCAAATAAAACAAGAAACGTTCACGACTACCTTATCTGTTGATTGAAGTTCTAGAGGAAAATCTTCCAAAGAAGACTGGTGATGGTTCCATTTCATCAAAAAGATGTGCTCCGTCCACGAACCTGGAACCAGCGCCCTCGGAGAATAGAACTGCTTCCTCCTCCGGAAATTGCACTGCTCCGTGTAGACAATAGACATCCTTCTGGCAAAACTCTTCTTTGTGAGCCGGGTCTACCCTGGCCTCTCTTGATAGTTCCCTGAAGTTCTGGTAGCAATTCGCCATGAAGTTTATTGCAATAATTTCCGTAGAAATATTCATATTTGTGGAGTATGAATATGTTTCCACTGCCATTTGAAATAATTCAGCGTTGGACTACGATGCATGAGTGTAGTTGGATGTTCACTACATGCTCGCTTTTGTAGAAAGACGATTAGCGAAGTTCCATGCTGCTATTTCACTCCATTGACATATGTCCCAATTGCATTAAAGTCCTTAGACTTCCATCTCCATTTCCGTTATAATAGTTGAAAGAACTGCCATATTATATTGTTCCATGTTAGAATGCAGCGTTATAACACCAAAAGCAATATGTAGTAGCACGGTTGCAATACGTGTCAGCCGTAGCGTAGAATGTGATATATTTTAAAAGTGCTTCTCAGGCGGCGAGAAAATCACTTTTGTCAGTCGTCCTAAAATGCCAATATCTTTCGAATTATAATCTTGAAAAGTTCAACCTTTCTACACACTTTATTATAGTACTGCACAATCGAATTAGCTTAAAGGCATTAGTCAACTCTTGATATATTATCTTGTAGACTTGAAAATGTGTGCGTTTCAACTTCGCCTAGTTTCAAACACCGTAAAATGGAACTGCGGCACGCTCGAAGCTCGTTCGATGCGGTGGGCTATACCACACGCTAAAGACGACTTGTTTCACTTATTCACTCGAAAACGACTATAACATCAGAAATATATATGCGGTATGAGATATATATGCGATATGAGACACATGAGCTATGAGATATATCTGCGATATGAGAGCTCCTCTCTGCTGTGCAAGACCTTTTATCAACTTCTTAAGGGGCGTATCCATCCCTTCCATAGCTTGTTTCTCCGTCATTGCTAGAATTTCTAACTTTGGCTATACTTGACGGATTTTCAAATTTCAAAAACTCAAAAATAATTTCTTCAAAATTCCAAATCAATGCCATAACTGAAAATAGTTTTCCACAATTCTGCATTCCAAAAGTAATTAAATATGATAGTTTCAGTAATCTCCGTCTCCCTCCAAACTATCGTTCATTGGTTCGAGTCTCTCCTCCAATCGCGTAACTTCTTCCTCAGCACAATTCCATGTTTCCCTGCGACTGTGTCGTAAATCTCAGATCTTTCTCGAACAAAATCATGACGTCACCAAGAATCTCAGCTCAAGCAGCCTACTTGCGTGAAGACTGTGTCATCCGTGCCTACGTCATGAGTATCCACGTCACAACTATGACAGCCATAACTTTCTTCATATTTGCCAATACAACCGCCGTGGTCTCAATATAATTCAATTTACGGGGGCAGTACCATACCTGGAGGAAGAGTGGGAACTCCTGGAGAAAAAGCACACGCAAGATAGCTGTTGTCAGTGCCGGGATTCAAACCTGTGAACACTGCACTTGCTTCCGCACTGCACCTGCGGCCGGGAACAGATCTGACTACAGATTAATATGAGGGAAATAATAGTGTTCAGTATCGCTTGCGGGTTATGCTTCCAGTGCATTAGTAGGCCTAGCATATGGGATACAAGCAGAGAATTATCGATCTTCTTGACAACAACGGTAGTTGGGCTGCATATTACAATAATATACAATATCACCTAGAAGTAGCACCGGTTATCAGACAGATTCTACACACACCCAAAGTACACGGGGCTACAAGACCGCGCTGTCGCAGCCCCTAAACTATGGAACCAACCACCTAGAACTTGTTTCAAAATTCAAATATCTTGGAGTTACTCTCCAAACAACACTGACATCATTCAACATTTATGTGAAAGAAAGAGCAACAACAGCGATAAGAGCAATTTACCACATTCAACAGCCTCAAAAACGCTCAATAAAAACGGCTATGACATTATTTAAAACGGCCATAGCATCTATAGCGACTTATGGAATCCACATAATTCGGGACGAACTAAAAGAGAACGACCTATTAGCATTAGAGAAAGTCAAAACCCGCTATATGAAAAGAGTCTTTGGTATCGGGAAGACAGTGCTTGTCAAGACTTATTTATATCTTTACAAAAGAAATTTTCTTCGTAGAAGACATTAGACTGCTGATGTTACTACCGCGCACCGAGGCCTATGAGAGTGCCCTTCAAATCCTCAAAGAAAAGCAAAACGCTATCCGGAATGATTTCTACTCAACTGACGCCATAATGACTGACGAATGGAAACGGGCAAACTACGAACTACGACACGTAATGACACGATACGCTACACATGGCTTTCACTACAAGTTCTGCCAATACAAGAGATTCCACCAACCAACTGAAGAATGTGTGTGTGATCTATGTAGTGAATGCTGTTCACGTTATCATGCAAAATATTGCCGACAAAGACATACTTCAATAACCCAATTGGGATTAGAATAATGTACAGCTGGTTACTCAGTTTTGTATTTTGCACATTGCGCGCTTTTCTTCAATATTTTTTTCAATAATAATTAGGGGCAGTCGCCTCTGTAGCGTAGCGATCAGCATGGTTATCTGCCGCCCCGGAGGTCCTGGGTTCGATTCCCGGCTCTGCCACGAAATTTGAACAGTGGTATTGTCCCCGTTTACCCGGATAGTAGGCTGTCAGATATCCGCCCCCTCAATCGGATTGCCAATAATCCACCGCGCCGGCTCAGCTACACCAATGAAAATGGCACTGACAGATACTACCGAGATTTGAGCACAGAAGTTAACAAGAAATTATTGTGGAACACACCAAACTAGACGGGGTTCATACTTACCTCTACTTACCTCTTATAAATAACTCGGGGATTGGGTTGACAACAGGATCTCTAAAGTATGCTCCCACAATAATCTCCACCGTGACATTTAAAAATGAACCAGAACGACGGCAAGAATTTTGAACTGTACAAAAGCTTTATTTCAAATAAAGGGTATGACTTTAACAACTCAACAAAATAAATGTGGCTATCAGTAGCCCATGTCAATCTGACTATGTCCTCCTATAGGACTTGCAAAGTTAGCATACAACATGTTAGCTCCCACGAGCTCAAAATAACGTAATATTTAGAACACATTTGGACTGGATAAGGGAGTCAGGATGAGACACATTTATAGAGCATTTGTTTTCTTTTAATAAACATGACACTTGTATTTATAGGCGCAAGGCCACACTGTAGACGACCTCGTCCGCTGATAACCAGTTGTCTGGCCAGCTGCCATCTACCCTTCAACCTGACGTACACCTGTCAAATGGGCTCACTTGTCAAGCCACGTTGCGTAAGAATCCAGCACTCTCAAAAGCTTTAAATGTCCGCAAGACATCACAAATATTGTTACGCAAATCTTTCAAATGCTTTACTCAAATACCACTGGATTATTCTGACTATCCTTAAACTTGTTTAATTAGCATCCAAATGTTTAATAAGCATTGTTTAGAGTATAAAACAAACTCTTAAATGTTTATAACAAAACTCATAAATGTTTATAACAATTAGAAATTGTTTATAATATAGTTAAAGACAAAAAGAATTTTAAACACGCCTCTAACATTACTTCCGTTCCACATCATTGTCAAAGATATTTACATTATTTATTTACAATATTAACATTTAAATTATTCAAATTATTAATTTGAGAAATACATTAACCACATGTTCATCCGGTTGGTAATTTCATAATCGTGTCAATATAATCGACCAATGAAGGTTAGTTATACATGTTAATGTCACAATCTGGTTTAATAAAGGTTTAATAATTATTATAATTATTTGTGACGGTAATCTTCATTCAAAATCTTATCTCAAATTCTTTCAATACTATTGTTAATTATAACAGTAAATTCACTTGATTAATTTTCAAAGGACAAATACAATACACTCCAGCGGTAAATACGTCGCTTACAAAAATAGGCCCAAAATTCATGATATATTAATATATACGGCATCAAAATCTTCCACAGAATTTACAAAAACCTCCACTAACAAATTCTTTAACATCATTAATTACTGTGGGAACCTCCTTCATTTATTTCAAGGGCATTATACATCAACGACTTTCAACAGGTCCGCTGCACTGGCGATTATACATTCATAGTTCCACTTCAAAAATTCTTATAATCATTAATTGTTTCAGAACTGTTGTCATTTAACCTTCGTGGATTTCATTCATGAATCGAAATGAAGTAAAAATTTGCCAATCACAAACAAATTTAATAGTGAATACGCTTATATACGCCTCTCTGGTCTATCAAAATTTAAGATTATCATCTTCAAAGTATTGTAGTATAAAAATACTATCATCAAACAAAGTGCGACTAAACTGCAAAATAGTCGAATAGAATCCAATTAGACTGTGGAATGCAAAGATTATTATTCAAATCTCTAATTGAGAAAAAACTCCTAACAAAAGTTCACGACTTTAGTGCATTCAATAATTCATAATTAAAGTTCATCTTTCACAAAATTGTCTATGATACAATGGTCGTTCATAACTGACGATAAATGTCTGTGTTGCAATCAATTTCAAATAACGACTAGTATTTCCAAGATCGTCGACAACGCAAGAGATTTTAACGCTCTAAAATCATTTAAATGTTCTTCCTTCTTGATGATGACAGAAAATTGGTCAAAGTAATTAAACTGGGGTAGAAATTACTTTAATAAAGGGACACGCTGTCTGAAATTAAATCTGCCATGAAAATCATTAACTTATAGTCAAATCGTGACTACCAAAAATAAGCAAATTATTGAAATATCTAAATATCAGTCTCAACTGATCCAAAATCATTTAACTATGTCCATGACATAACCATGTCTTAATAAATCGTCGAAAAAGGCATAACTCATCAAGGTGTACTGAGAATAGGAATCTCAAACAAGAATATAGGGCAAAATACATGAGGACAGAAAATATGGGAAAATGGCTGCTCAGATATTGCTAAGAAACTCAAATACAATAAACGTTCACGACTACCTTATCTGCCGATTGACGTTCCAGAGGAAAATTCCCCAAAGAAGACTGCTGATGGATCCATTTCACCAAGTTAAAGCTGAGCTCCATCCTCGAAAGAGGAAACAGCACCCTCGGAGAATCGAACTGCTTCTTCCTCCGGAAATTGCACTGCTCCATGAAGACGAAAGACATCCTTCCGGCAAAATTCTTCTTTGTGAGTCGGGACTACCCTGACCTCTCTTGAAAAATCCCTGAAGATCTTGTAGAAAATCGCCATGAAGTTTATGTAGTAATTTCCATTGAAATATTCATATTCAGAGAGTATGAAATCGTTTCCATTGCTGTTTGAAAGTATTCAGCGTTGAGCCACGAAACATGGGTGTAGATGGTTGTTCACCACATGTCCGCTTATATGGAATGGCAATTAGCGAAGTTCCATGTTGCTATCTTACTCCAACGATGTATGTCCCAATTGCATTAAAGTCCTTTAGCCTTCCATCTTCTCCTCGGTTATGGTAATAGAAGAACAAACTGCCTTATTAAACTGCTCCATAATACTGTAGCGTTGTGTCACGAAAGCAATCTGAAGTCTCCCTGTTATACTAGCAGTGTCAGCCGTAGCGTAGGATCTGACGCTATAACGTGCTTCTCAGGTGGCGAGAAAATCACTTTTGTCAGTCGTCTAAAAGTGCTAATATCTTCTAAAATACCTCCTCGAAATTGTTCAAATTTACTACACTGCTTAATGTAGCACTGCACAATAGGATTAGCTTATAGGCAACCGCTAACTGTTCATAGCCACTCTTGTAGACGCGTTATAATGTGCGTTTTAACTTCACCTAGTTTTACTCACAGTAAACCTGCACTGCTTGTCTGCTTGAATCACGTTCACTGCGGTGGCTTCACCACGCGTTATAAAGACGACTCTCTCTACTAATGTCACTCGACGTTTCACCAAAACGACTATATAATCACTGAAGATCTGACGATTTGAGATATGCGATATGAGCTATCAGATATGAGACTCCTCTCTTCTGCGCAAGGCCTTTTATAAACTTCATAAGGGGCGTATCCATCCCTTCCATAGCGTGTTACTGCGTCATCGCTCGAAGTTCCAACTTCGTCAATACTTGACGGATTTTCAAAATTCAAAAACTGAAAATAAATTTCACCAAAATTCCAGATCAATGACTCTACTGCAAATGGATTTCCACAATCCTGCATTCCAAAAAGTATTAAAAATATCATAGTTTCAGCAATCTCCGTCTTCCTTCAAACAATCGTTGATTGGTTCGAGCCTCCCCTCCAATAGCATAATTTCTTCCTCAGCACAATTCCACGTTTCCTGCGACTGCGTCGTAAATCTCGGATCTTTCTCGAATAAATGCTGACGTCATTGAGAATCTCAGCTCAAGCAGCCTGCTGGTATAACGTCTGCGTCATCCGTGCTTACGTCATGACCATCCACGTCATAACTATGACAGCCATAACTTTCTTCATAATTTTCCAGTATAGCCACCGTGGTCTCACCATAATTCAATTACGGGGGCATTCTCCCCTCACCACGTTTTAAAAACAGTTGCAAATTGTTTTTAAACTCAGTGTTACAAGTATCTCAACTCTCTTGAACACGAAATTGAATTATTACTGGCTTACTCTAGGATAGTATCTTTTCAAATTTCCAGCATTGAACTTGCCATAAATGACATTATTCTCATCATCGTAGAGCTCATAACAGTTGTTTCCCTAAGCGTTTGTAATTCTAAACGGCCCCATAAATACAATTCCAAATTTGGGATAGATCTTCTTGCTCATATCAGCCTTGACAGGTCTGCGGAGTAATACAAGATTTCCGACTGCTAATGGTGCACCAAAACGTTTTCCAGCTACTCTTTTCAATCGTTTCTCTGCTGCTTTCTGGAGTTGTTCCTTCGCCTTGTCAATCCTCTGCTGCCTTCCTAGGTCGGGATCTCTAGGAACGTGGTTGAAAAGATTATCCCACGGCCTTTCTGGGTTTCTTCATAGATGAAGTCGCATTGGCACTTCTCCTGTGCTCTCCTGCACTGTAGAATTCAGACATTCCTCAATAAGGGGTACAAATCTCACCCAACCAGAATGATCATTTGGACAGAAAATTCGACAGAATTTCGAAAATTCAGCCATATATCTTTCTGAAGAATTCGATTCTGGGTAACGCACGCTTGAAAATAAGTGCTTAATGCCAAGCCTTTCCATATCCGCTGCAAATTCCACGGATGTAAACTGCGTTCCATGATCTGACAGTAGATATTCCGGTTTACCAGCTTTAGGAAATACAGCATTTTCCAGTCTGCTTACAACGTTCCTCGTGTTAGCTTTCTGCATGGGATTCATTGTTACAAATTTTGAGAAAACATCCACGGTTACCAACAGGTACTGGTTACCCTGGTATCCCTTCGGACAGGGGCCAAATATGTCCGTCGCCATAAGTTCATTAGGTTTAGAAGGAATCATGGCCTTCGGTTTTCCCTTTAATAAAGCAGAGGCATACTTTGCTCTCTGACATTTGTCACATGATCGAATGACCTTGGCAATGCTGGAACGCAAGTTAGTCCATATAAATCTCTCTTTAAGAGTATCAAGAGTTTTATCTAAACCGGCATGTCCAGTTGCGTGATGAGCTACCCACACTAAATTGACAACAAATTTAGGTGGCACGACTATTCGGAGTTTTGTATGCGCAGAGTCAGCATACTTGCATACGATGTCTCCACTCAAGACAAAGTGTCGTGAATTTCTCCGTGTAGCTGCATAGTCAACATCAGTATTGTCCATGTAATCCTTGAGGAACCTGTACATTTTCCTGATTGGAGCGTGTCTCTTCTGTGACACACCGATTCGGGCTAACCTCCTAACGGTTTCTTGGTCTTCTTGCTCCAATTGTACATGGTGTATCTGCACATTTTTAATAGGGTTACGTGATAACGCATCAGCCAGTAAGTTATCTTTCCCAGGCTGGTGGACGATAGTGGCGTTAAACTGTTGGGTGAACAAAGCCCAACGTGTCAATCTATCACTCGACATGTCAGTTTGCAGCATAAACTGTAGTGCTTTATGGTCAGTAATAATGATGACTTTATATCCCAGCAGGATTTTCTTCCACGCTTGCAAAGCTGTCACAAAAGCTAACGCTTCAAGTTCAGTCGTGAAGTAGTTTTCCTCGTGTTTCTTCAACTTCCGACTAGTGAATGCAATGTAGTGCTTGTTGCCTGCCTCGTCTTTCTGGTATAAGACTGCACTAATGCCTATTCTTGATGCATCAGACTCAATATAAAACACCTTCTCAAAATCTGGGTACTCCAGTTTCACGTTATTTCTGAGCATCTCTTTTGCTTTCTCAAAAGCCTCATCTGCTGCTGTACTCCATTTCCATCTATTATTCTTTTTGAGTAAGTCATACAGAGGAGCCATAATTTCAGAGTATCTCGGACAGTGGCTGCTAATAAATTGGCATGCGCCTACAAATTCTCTGACTTGTTTCACCTTAGTTGGCTTTGGAAATCTCGTGATTGCCTCTACTTTTTGCATGTTTGGATGATATCCATCTTTATCAATTGTATGCCCCAAGTAATTTATCTCCTTCTTCAAGAATTGACATTTTCCAAAATTGACTTTGATATTGGCCTCCCTTAAATTCTCGAACAATTTTCTCAGGTGCACTAAATGTTCTGCGGCGCTGGGTGAAGATACGATTAAATCGTCAATGTAGCAGATTACATTTTCTTTCACTTCATCAGTGAGCTTACTATCAAGTGCTCGAATAAGTGCTGGTCCACTGTTAACCATACCAAAAGGCATTCTGACAAAGACCCATGACGTCTGGTCAAATAGGAATCCAGTGTACTGCATACTATCTTCTTCTAGTTGAACTTGATAAAATGAAGACGTCAAGTCAAGAACGCTGAAACATGCTCTCCCTTTGAATTTTCGAAGCAGATCTCTAATCTTGGGTGGTCGGTCATTTTCTGGAAGAATCTTCAAGTTGATGGTCCTGGCATCGAGACAAAGACGTATCTGACCATTACTTTTCTTCACTACTGTGATGGGGTTTATATAAGACGACGCCTGTTTTTTAATAATCCCGTCTACCTCCATTTTTCTGATTAACCCTCGTACTTCTTGATAGTATTTCTCAGGAATGGGGTATATTCTCTTCTGGTAAGGGGTTTCATCTGTCAGCCTTATCTTGTACTTATAATCCTTAATCAATCCAGGCTTTTCATCAAAAATATCTTGGAATTCCTTTATCAGATCCTCAAATTCCCCCTGAATTTCTTCAAATCCTTCAGTTTTTCTACTGGGTATTTCTGCTAAATTTTCCACTTCATTAATTATGGTATTCAAAATTTCTTCCCTAAGGTCTATTTCCAGACTGTTTTTCACGTCCTGTTTTTCTATCTCTTCTGTGATCATGTACCCATCATTAAAGCTAATACTTCTGTTCTTCATGTCAATAATAGCTCCGACCTTCGATATAAAATCGATTCCAAGCACCATATCAAAATTGATCTTGCTCACCACAATGAAGATCTGTTCATAATTCCTTCCATTGATCTCAAAGTTCAATAATACTTGAATCTTGCACTTCACTGCTTTATCTTGGAAAATCCCTCCCACTTTGACGGTAGAAACAGGTAGAACTGTCATATTCTCTCCTCTTAGCAGACTTTGATAACAATCTTCTGAAATGATGGAAATAATAGCACCAGTATCCATCAGGGCTTTGTATTGTTGGCCATCTATCCGTACAGAAATAATAGGTAAGGCACATGGTCTTTCCTCTCTGACGATTCCCCTCTCTTCTAGTAAATCTTCATCAGTAACTTCATATATCTCATTAATTGTAATTAGGTGTGGTGTGGCAATGTATTTACAAGTTCTCACTGTCGTTGAGAAATCGGCGTTTTTTTTGTGTTACCGACCTCAAAATTGTGCTGGCTCGTAGAAGGTCCAGGATCAATTACAACATCCTGCCTTTTCTTTTGATTTTCGGCTTCTTTTTCCCGTAACTCCTTCAGGTATTGCTGGCTTTCCCTCTCTCTTTCCTGATACTGATCGGGTGTCATAACCTGACCTTGAGAATCCTGATTTCTATTTTGGTTCTGGTTATTTCTATTATAATTTCTGTTATAACCATTATTGTTGTAATATCTGCCTCTTCCATTGTTGTAATTGCCTCGATTATAGTTCCAGCCTCTTCTCTGTTGATACGGACGGTAACCTTGCGATCTGTTATTCCTAAACTGATTATTCCTGTGAGGACCTACATTGTCAGTTTTCTCTTCATCTGGCTTGTCAGTTTGTTGGACTTGGTCCATATATACCGTATTTATTTCTTTGAAGTCATGCCTTTGACCTTTCTGTACCACGTTAGGCATTGGACTTGTGTAGTCTAACCTCCTCAGTAATTCATCCATGCTGGTCAAATCCCTTATGTTTGACGAAATGATTAGTCTCCTCACCTCCACAGGCAGCATACGAGAAATCGCATCAATTAATTGCTCCGTTGACAATGGGGGTTGCAAAAATCTCAAGCGGGACAATTGACTCGTAAAGAAATCAGCGTACCGCGTTGGAAGAGTACCTGAGTATTTTCTTGAATAAACCTCCGCTCTTAACGAATTCTGCGCTTCAATGGACCAAAATCGTTTGATTAGCGCCTCTGCAAACT
The DNA here is from genome assembly GCA_946902985.2 of Meconema thalassinum. NCBI lineage: Eukaryota > Metazoa > Arthropoda > Insecta > Orthoptera > Tettigoniidae > Meconema > Meconema thalassinum. The sequence continues at coordinate 30,362,728 of OX336394.1, forward strand.
CGTCAAAGTTACTGAATGTGTATCTAAATGCGCAAAAACCATTCAAGGGGTCCTCCTATCAAAAATCTTTCCACAATCTTCATCTCTCTCTCTCTGGGAATGTGAGCTTCGATGAAATAATCTTTGAGGTTCCTAACATACTCTATAGGCGTCAAACTGTCAGTGTTGCTGAACTTTTGCGGTTTGTCTTCAAAATTCCTGATGACCGTGACATTTCTCGGATATGAATCCGGGTAGTTTTTCCCACTATCTCGGTAGTTCCACTCAGGTTCCATATTCCTCTCGTCATCTTCCTCCCTGAAACTGGATATACGTTCTTCAGGAGTCACGTCTCTCTCTTCTGGATCTAGGTTATATCTTCTGGCATAATTCCTATTGGTTTCGCAAGCCAAGCCTACTGTATCCTTGTCAGTGATCTCCGTTAAGACTTTCTTGATTAACTCCTCTTTGTAGGTCTCCATCAAACTAGCTTCTCCTAGCTTCAAATTTTGCAGTTTACTCGTCGTTTCATTCACATCAGAGACAACTTTATGAATCTGTTCCTCTAATGCAGATTTTAATGCTTGCACATCCTGACCTAATTGTGTTCTATCTTCTACTTGTCTCTCGGATAGCGAATCCATCCTGACGCTTAAATCTTTCCTAATCTGTACTACTTCATTGTTAATATCTATTTGAGTACTGGCAAGTTTTCTTTCAATACGTTCTTGAATTTGGGTTACATGTTCCCCACTTGACCTATTCCACTCGTCTTTCCATACTGCTACATTTGCCGTTAACATTTCTGCTATGTCTACTTCGATATCTTCTTTCAATAATCTATTATGGTCTAATACCTGGGTTCTCATGACCTCTACATCAAACTTTAAACCTGCTAAAGACGCTGTCGTTCTAACTGACTCATCAACTAGCCTAGTCGTTAATGCACTCATATTACGTGTACAAAGTGTTTTCGAATTTTCTATCTCTTCCCTGACTTTATTTACATCAGTTTGGACTTTAGCAATATCTACGAAAACTGTGTTGACTTCTACTTGAATTTTATTTATGTCACTTCGCATCTCATTTACATCCGAATGAATGTTATTAATATCAACCTGAACATTGGACACATCAGTTCTAACATTTTGGATTCCTCTTTGGACTTCCTCAACCTTGTCTTGGACAGACGCAACATCATTTTTAACAACAACTACTTCAGCCCTAGCACAAGAAATATCACCTCGGACATTAGCAACATCTAAATTCAACATTGTAAGATCTTTATGCACATTAGACACATCTATTTTAACCTCTGAAACATTTTTATGCACATTGGATAAATCTTTTTGGACATTGGACACGTCTGAGTGCATGTCAGTTACAGCATTCTCGATTCCTTGGGTATTAATCTGTAAACGCGACATATTATCCTCTAAGTGAGCAGAACTGGTCTGGAGAACTTTCATATTAGCAGACATATTACTAGCATTCTCCTCCATTCGACTAGTATTCCTAGCTTCCATCTCCTTCATGCTTTCATTCAGCATCTGCTTCATACTGCTATTCATGCTTGCTTTCAAATTAGCAGACATCTCCTCTAACATCATCCTCAAACTTTCGTCTGCCATTACAATATTAATTCAAAATAGACTGCTGTAGGGACATACATCAAAAGAGCAAAATAACAACATCTGAGCAACACTTTTCACCATATATAAATTTGATCAATTTTCTGTCTTAAATCTAACTTATAACTACCTTAGAATTAACCTTCGAAGACACTTCATGTTGAAACAAACTCAAGCACATGTTCAAATTTCCCTGGCTCATTTTAAAATATCCTAACACAAATAATTTACATTTACAATCCAAATAATTTAATTTTATCTCTAATATGACTAAAATGTCATAAGCCGGTCAAATAAAATAAGATTCCAGATCATAGGCGATTTTTCTAAGTTTCCAGCCCATTTAACCTTTCTCAAGTTGTATAAGATCTGATCTTTTCTGAGTGTAATTTTCCTACTACAATACAACATTTAATTCCTATATAATCACACTCTCAAATTCTACAATTGGCCAAGACATCTAACAAAGAATCAACCTCTTTATTTGAGTCTAATCGATCCACACGTTTTTAGGTTTGCCATTCCTACTGGCGTTCAACCTGGTGATCCACTTATGTTGAATCAGCCCCACGTTTTAGGGTCGCCAATCCTTCTGTCCCCGTTTACCCGGATAGTAGGCTGTCAGATATCCGCCCCCTCAATCGGATTGCCAATAATCCACCGCGCCGGCTCAGCTACACCTATGAAAATGGCACTGACAGATACTACCGAGATTTGAGCACAGAAGTTAACAAGAAATTATTGTGGAACACACCAAACTAGACGGGGTTCATACTTACCTCTACTTACCTCTTATAAATATCTCGGGGATTGGGTTGACAACAGGATCTCTAAAGTATGCTCCCACAATAATCTTCACCATGACATTTAAAAATGAACCAGAACGACGGCAAGAACTTTGAACTGTACAAAAGCTTTATTTCAAATAAAGGGTATGACTTTAACAACTCAACAAAATAAATGTGGCTATCAGTAGCCCATGTCAATCTGACTATGTCCTCCTATAGGACTTGCAAAGTTAGCATACAACATGTTAGCTCCCACGAGCTCAAAATAACGTAATATTTAGAACACATTTGGACTGGATAAGGGAGTCAGGATGAGACACATTTATAGAGCATTTGTTTTCTTTTAATAAACATGACACTTGTATTTATAGGCGCAAGGCCACACTGTAAACGACCTCGTCCGCTGATAACCAGTTGTCTGGCCAGCTGCCATCTACCCTTCAACCTGACGTACACCTGTCAAATGGGCTCACTTGTCAAGCCACGTTGCGTAAGAATCCAGCACTCTCAAAAGCTTTAAATGTCCGCAAGACATCACAAATATTGTTACGCAAATCTTTCAAATGCTTTACTCAAATACCACTGGATTATTCTGACTATCCTTGAACTTGTTTAATTAGCATCCAAATGTTTAATAAGCATTGTTTAGAGTATAAAACAAACTCTTAAATGTTTATAACAAAACTCATAAATGTTTATAACAATTAGAAATTGTTTATAATATAGTTAAAGACAAAAAGAATTTTAAACACGCCTCTAACATTACTTCCGTTCCACATCATTGTCAAAGATATTTACATTATTTATTTACAATATTAACATTTAAATTATTCAAATTATTAATTTGAGAAATACATTAACCACATGTTCATCCGGTTGGTAATTTCATAATCGTGTCAATATAATCGACCAATGAAGGTTAGTTATACATGTTAATGTCACAATCTGGTTTAATAAAGGTTTAATAATTATTATAATTATTTGTGACGGTAATCTTCATTCAAAATCTTATCTCAAATTCTTTCAATACTATTGTTAATTATAACAGTAAATTCACTTGATTAATTTTCAAAGGACAAATACAATACACTCCAGCGGTAAATACGTCGCTTACAAAAATAGGCCCAAAATTCATGATATATTAATATATACGGCATCAAAATCTTCCACAGAATTTACAAAAACCTCCACTAACAAATTCTTTAACATCATTAATTACTGTGGGAACCTCCTTCATTTATTTCAAGGGCATTATACATCAACGACTTTCAACAGGTCCGCTGCACTGGCGATTATACATTCATAGTTCCACTTCAAAAATTCTTATAATCATTAATTGTTTCAAAACTGTTGTCATTTAACCTTCGTGGATTTCATTCATGAATCGAAATGAAGTAAAAATTTGCCAATCACAAACAAATTTAATAGTGAATACGCTTATATACGCCTCTCTGGTCTATCAAAATTTAAGATCATCATCTTCAAAGTATTGTAGTATAAAAATACTATCATCAAACAAAGTGCGACTAAACTGCAAAATAGTCGAATAGAATCCAATTAGACTGTGGAATGCAAAGATTATTATTCAAATCTCTAATTGAGAAAAAACTCCTAACAAAAGTTCACGACTTTAGTGCATTCAATAATTCATAATTAAAGTTCATCTTTCACAAAATTGTCTATGATACAATGGTCGTTCATAACTGACGATAAATGTCTGTGTTGCAATCAATTTCAAATAACGACTAGTATTTCCAAGATCGTCGACAACGCAAGAGATTTTAACGCTCTAAAATCATTTAAATGTTCTTCCTTCTTGATGATGACAGAAAATTGGTCAAAGTAATTAAACTGGGGTAGAAATTACTTTAATAAAGGGACACGCTGTCTGAAATTAAATCTGCCATGAAAATCATTAACTTATAGTCAAATCGTGACTACCAAAAATAAGCAAATTATTGAAATATCTAAATATCAGTCTCAACTGATCCAAAATCATTTAACTATGTCCATGACATAACCATGTCTTAATAAATCGTCGAAAAAGGCATAACTCATCAAGGTGTACTGAGAATAGGAATCTCAAACAAGAATATAGGGCAAAATACATGAGGACAGAAAATATGGGAAAATGGCTGCTCAGATATTGCTAAGAAACTCAAATACAATAAACGTTCACGACTACCTTATCTGCCGATTGACGTTCCAGAGGAAAATTCCCCAAAGAAGACTGCTGATGGATCCATTTCACCAAGTTAAAGCTGAGCTCCATCCTCGAAAGAGGAAACAGCACCCTCGGAGAATCGAACTGCTTCTTCCTCCGGAAATTGCACTGCTCCATGAAGACGAAAGACATCCTTCCGGCAAAATTCTTCTTTGTGAGTCGGGACTACCCTGACCTCTCTTGAAAAATCCCTGAAGATCTTGTAGAAAATCGCCATGAAGTTTATGTAGTAATTTCCATTGAAATATTCATATTCAGAGAGTATGAAATCGTTTCCATTGCTGTTTGAAAGTATTCAGCGTTGAGCCACGAAACATGGGTGTAGATGGTTGTTCACCACATGTCCGCTTATATGGAATGGCAATTAGCGAAGTTCCATGTTGCTATCTTACTCCAACGATGTATGTCCCAATTGCATTAAAGTCCTTTAGCCTTCCATCTTCTCCTCGGTTATGGTAATAGAAGAACAAACTGCCTTATTAAACTGCTCCATAATACTGTAGCGTTGTGTCACGAAAGCAATCTGAAGTCTCCCTGTTATACTAGCAGTGTCAGCCGTAGCGTAGGATCTGACGCTATAACGTGCTTCTCAGGTGGCGAGAAAATCACTTTTGTCAGTCGTCTAAAAGTGCTAATATCTTCTAAAATACCTCCTCGAAATTGTTCAAATTTACTACACTGCTTAATGTAGCACTGCACAATAGGATTAGCTTATAGGCAACCGCTAACTGTTCATAGCCACTCTTGTAGACGCGTTATAATGTGCGTTTTAACTTCACCTAGTTTTACTCACAGTAAACCTGCACTGCTTGTCTGCTTGAATCACGTTCACTGCGGTGGCTTCACCACGCGTTATAAAGACGACTCTCTCTACTAATGTCACTCGACGTTTCACCAAAACGACTATATAATCACTGAAGATCTGACGATTTGAGATATGCGATATGAGCTATCAGATATGAGACTCCTCTCTTCTGCGCAAGGCCTTTTATAAACTTCATAAGGGGCGTATCCATCCCTTCCATAGCGTGTTACTGCGTCATCGCTCGAAGTTCCAACTTCGTCAATACTTGACGGATTTTCAAAATTCAAAAACTGAAAATAAATTTCACCAAAATTCCAGATCAATGACTCTACTGCAAATGGATTTCCACAATCCTGCATTCCAAAAAGTATTAAAAATATCATAGATTCAGCAATCTCCGTCTTCCTTCAAACAATCGTTGATTGGTTCGAGCCTCCCCTCCAATAGCATAATTTCTTCCTCAGCACAATTCCACGTTTCCTGCGACTGCGTCGTAAATCTCGGATCTTTCTCGAATAAATGCTGACGTCATTGAGAATCTCAGCTCAAGCAGCCTGCTGGTATAACGTCTGCGTCATCCGTGCTTACGTCATGACCATCCACGTCATAACTATGACAGCCATAACTTTCTTCATAATTTTCCAGTATAGCCACCGTGGTCTCACCATAATTCAATTACGGGGGCAGTATGAGAACTGGAACGGGGTCTCCTCAGCCTCGGGTGGTCCAAATGAGTAGAGGGGGAGGGGTTCGATTCCTACCTCAGCCATCCTCGAAGTGGTTTTTCGTGGTTTCCCACTTCGTCTTCGGGCAAATGCCGGGATGGTACCTACTGCAAGGCCACGGCCGCCTCCTTCCCTCTTCCTTGCCTCTCCATCCTAACCTTCTTATCCCTCCCCTCATGAGGCCCTTGTTCGCTTTGCAGGTGAGGCCACCTGGGCGACGTGCTGATCACACCTCCCCAGTTGTATCCATCCCGACCAGATGTTCCCAGCTCCAGGACACTGCCCGTAGAGGCGGTAGTGGTGAGTTCCCTCGCTTAGTCCGTGGGAACCACCAACCTAGAGGGTAAATCGACTAAAAAAATAGGGGCAGCTAAATCACCTGGTATACAATATTTCCATTACAAAAGTTAGTAAACTCTTGAAAAAAAAACGTGAAAATCTTATTTACAGATACTACAGTTGTTGCGGTATTATTAATGTACTCGTAGTTAAGGTGAGGTCTTCTTATTTCAGACAGGACGTCCTCCATTTATCTCAGTTCTGAGCATTTTCATTCATTTCCTTGTGACTTCTTCCTCTCTTCATATCTGTTAACATTCCAGACATTCTACTTCCCCTCCCTCTTCTTCCTTCAACTCCGTCCGTGGTCCTGTGTAGTAGAGTATTCCTACGTAGTACATGACCCATCCAAGATATTTTTATCTTCTTTATCATCATCATGAAACTCCTCTCTTCTCCTCCTACCCTTCTTCGCTTCTCCTCATTTCTCATTCTATCGGTTCATTTCACTTTCTCCAGTCTTCTCCATAACCTCATTTGAATACTTTCTAAATATTTTTGTTCTTTCTGTCTGACTGTCTATGTTTCCGAACCATAAGACACCACACACCACACAAAATACTTTGCAAAACTCTTCCTAAGTTTGATCGGTATTTTTCTGGGTGTTAATAAACCTTCCACTCTCCCGAAAGCTCTCTTCGCATAGAGATTCTGCTTATCACTTCTTCCGTACAACTTCCACTGGAGGTTATCAAGCTTCCTAAACACTAGAATGATTAAACCTGTTCTAATACCATTCCATCTATTGTTATATTACATGTCTCTTCTGAATTCTTCGGATTTGGAAGCAACAACTTGTTTTTGCATTATTCATGCAAAGATAGCCCATCTGTTCCTCTTTCAGAAAATGATTTTATTTTAGCCATTCCGACTATTGTAAAGCTTGTAGAGACCATTTATAAGGTGCGTTCAAAAAGTAACGAGCCGGAGGCTTGAATGCGCAAACCGTTGACGACATTGGCTAATCGTGGCGTGTGTAACGAGGTGTGGTTTCCACCTTAGCGTGGAAGGTCACAGCCCGTCGCTAGAGGGCACGCGTGCACGTTACGTGACGATACAAAGCGAGCAGCAGCATGCATCAATCGTCCAACCAAGACCAAGACAGTGGGTCATTCGACATGCTTCCTGGTGGGGTTGAATACTGAGGGGCACCCATTGGGCTCACACTTTCCGCAAGTGCAGTCGTTCTTTCATGATGGTGTGCACACTTCCGACGCTCAATCCGACCACGGCGGCTATGGCGTTCACTGTCACTCGGCGGTCCTGGGTAATGAGTGCATCAACCAGCTGGACGTTGTCATCGGTAATGCAGGGGATTGACCCAGACCGGGCATCATCGGCTAACGACACCCGTCCTTCCCTGAAGCGCTTGTGCCTCGCCTTGACCCTTGCAAGGGACATGCAGTGTTCGCCGTACACTTGTGACATTTGGCGATGAATGTCCGTTCCCCCTACTCCTTTCGCTGTCAGAAACCGAACAACACCACTTTTCTCTTCGGTTGACGCATCCATGTCACTGTTAGCAATGCGACTGGCAGCGTTGGACGATTAATGCATGCTGCTGCTCGCTTTGTATCGTCACGTGACGTGCACGCGTGCCCTCTAGCGACGGGCTGTGACCTTCCTCGCTCTGGTTGGAACCACACCGCGTTACACACGCCACGATTAGCCCATGTAGTCACCGGTTTGCGCATTCCTGCCTCCGGCTCGTTACTTTTTGAACGCACCTTATAATATGAGCCTACATGACATATGATAATAATATATATATATATATTTTTTAGGGGAAGAAATGCATTTACGCACAGAGTGTCGGGCTCCTGCTCCTGAGTAGCAGACTACCGACTAAAACTCCCCCTTTACTTCTGAATACTAGCCTGGAACCGTTTAGCACATTATTTCAGGCTAGAGTCATTTTATATTTGCCCGTAGGACACTCTTCCGTAATGAATTATCTTCAGTGGCGATCCAGATCCGTCTTCTTTGTTCGGAGGATATCTTCAACAAAACTTGCTACAAGTTTCCAATGTTCTTCATTTTGTAGCATTACCGCAACAATATTCTCAGGAGATATCTCTACATCAATTTCATCTTGAAGAGCCTGCCTATTTTGAACCCACCGTCCACAAGAGAAGAAGGTGTGATTAACATAATAATAATAATAATAATAATAATAATAATAATAATAATAATAATAATAATAATAAGAATAATTTTGTTGGTTCCTCAGTTTAGGGGCTGCGACAAAGTGGTCATGTAGCCCCGTGTACTTGGGTGTGTGTAGAATTTGTCTGATAACCAGTGTTAATTGTGATGGCTGTATTAGTGTGTGTTATCTGTAATTCAGGTAAGGACTGCAGATGATCAATTTCAAATAGTTCCTACTTTCGCTACCGTAGGCTACCGTCAACGACACCTAGCTGTGAACTGGGCTAATACTAGATGCCATCGCAACTAGCGCCCGGTGACGAACGTTGGACCATAAGAGCATTAATCAAACCTAACATACAAATTTTGGCTTCACACAAGTGTAGTTAGTGGAAGGTTCATTTTATGCCATAAATCTATGACATGCGACTGCCAAGCCGGCTATACTTCCCCTCAGAAATAATGCATACTGAAGGATTTTGAACGCTCTTAAAAATCCGACAACTTTGATCGGGTTTGAATCCGCAACCTTGTGCAAAGAAGCTCAGCATGCTACCAACTGCGCCACCGAAGCCGCTAAGATAATAATACAAACGACGGGTCGTGATCAGGAGAAAATGGCAGAAAATATCTAACGAGTGAGGAAGAAAAAGCTAGGAGATGTGAAGGGGAAACATATGGAGGAAGGCAGTTCTGAGTGAGTAAATATTAGCTTGCGTCTTTCTCGCACACTTCTTTTTCAAAATTTGCTGTGTACAATGAGCTCCTTGTGGTGCAACTCTTATCGGATGTTGTTGTAACTAGGTAAGATTGTTCCTAAATGTAAATTTGCTTTGGGTTTTTAACACATTGATGACGGGCTACTTAAATTAACGGTTCCTTACAGTGCTTCATTCTTATGTTATTTTCTCCTCTCAACCGTCCATTAATCAAAACACTACCTTTTATTTACAAACTAAGGTCTTTGTTGAACGAAATGCAGGTAGGCATATTGTTGTTTCGATAATGCTTTCGGTACAGGAAGTGAGGTTTTATAACACTCAGTTACCGCGTGTATTGTAAAGTGTTAGCATGGCTTGCGCGGAACTGACAGTGCGATTATCAGTTCAGACAAGTCTGATGACGATATTAATACGAGTGAAATTGACAATGATAGCAGTGAAAGTAGTGACGATGAGGTTGATGGATGGACAAGTAAATAAAGTTAGACGTATTTAAGTTCTAACTAAGAGAATGTCAATATCACTAGAGGAAAACCAACCTATAGAACAAGCAGGTCTCAGATCAGGATTCAGCACGGTGGACCACCTCCAAACAGTAAACAAACTCATTGAAAAACTGCAAGAATTCAACCTTAAAGCCTATATTGCATTTATAGACTATAACAAAGCCTTTGACTCCGTGGAACACAAATATGTTTTAGAGGCCCTAGAGAACCAAAAAGCACAGAACAAGTCTATCAGACTTCTAGCAAACATCTACGAGGGTAGCCAGGCAAAAATACGGACAGAAATGTAGGGAAAACACTTCAAGATAGAGAGAGGAGTGAAACAAGGAGGCCCCCTCTCACCAAAACTATTCACTTGCCTGCTAGAAAACCAATTCCGGAAAATGAAATGGAAAACAAGGCATAGAATCAACATAGATGGACAAAACCTGACACCTACGGCTTGCAGACGATATCATACTGATGGCAAAATCAGCATCAGACTTAGAACAAATGGTAACAGAATTAAACAAGGTCAGCAAAGATGCTGGCCTAACCATGAACCCGAGGAAAACGAAACTGATGACAAATGCGACAGGTAAACCAGTAAACATTGACGGTGAAACATTAGAATATGTCCAGGACTATACATACCTAGGCCAAAACATATCATTGCATAGCAATACGGAGAAGGAAATCAAAAGAAGAATTGAGCAAGCATGGAAAAAAATCTGGTCCTTGAAATTCATTTTAGGAGATAAATCTCGAAAACTAAGTCTGAAAATACAAGTTCTAGAGAAATGTGTAATCCCAGTAATGCTGTATGGATGCCAAACATGGTCACTAACTTCGCAGCAAAGAAAAACGCTCCAGATAGTCCAACGCAGGATGGAACGAAAAATCCTCAATATCATGCTGAAAGACAGAATAAGGAACGAGGAGATACGTAGAAGAACCAGTATTAAAGACGTCATCAACACAGCGGACAGACTAAAATGGAAATGGGAAGGCCACGTAGTGAGGATGGAGCATAGGAAATGGACGTACAGATTAACGATGTGGGACCCCAGAACCGGTATGTGAAACGTAGGAAGACAGAGGACACGCTGGGCTGACACATTCAAGAAATTTGCCGGACCACAATGGACAAGAAGAGCAAGAGACAGACAAGAGTGGAAGACCCTAGAAAAGCTCCTTTTCAAAACATAGTATATGCGAGGAAAGGAGCAACTCAGTGCAACATGGTGAACCTTTAAATACAATAGCGATAATGTATTGAGGACAGTTAAAACTCGACTAAATATAAAGTTAACGTGCTAGAAACATTAACAATTTTGCAAATATTAGATATAAGAACAAGAATACATTACATAGAGAATACTGTAACTAGGTTGGGACTAGGTATATCAATAGCTATAAGAACAATTCAGAACAGAGACTAACATGCCAGAAAAGTGCGCCACTAAGTGCCTCACTACTCTTTAGGACTGCTCACCTAATGAGTGTAATGGAGCAAAATCCCTGCCTAGGCAGGAGGCTATTGCCCTTAGTGAATTAAAGGGATGTATTTATTATTATTATTATTATTATTATTATTATTATTATTATTATTATTATTATTATTATTATTATTATTATTATTATTATTATTATTATTATTATTATTATTATTATTATTATTATGTTTCATCTTATATCTCATGCTAGGTGTAACTTACTTCAGTTGCCCGGTCCGCAGTAAGGAATAGAGTAGCGCACACCCGGGCAACAATGTGAGTTGTAATATTGCTTTGAGATGTAATATATTTTTTGAAAGACAGATATCAGTTAATAATGCAGAATACTCAAAAATATTAATTTTAAAGTAGAGTTAAATTTCTTTTGGAAAGAGCAGTACTTATTCATTTAACCTCACACCCCGGAGCTGTTATTGTTTCCATACATCTTATCTACATGTAGAGAAAAAATCAGCTTCGTTAGATAGAAACTTGGATGGAAAGGAGTTTTTGTATGGGACCACTAAAAAAAAGTTTAATAACTCAAAAACTAATTCAGCTCATAAATTGTAAATTAGAACAATTGATGCCAGCAACTCCTCTATGCAAGTGTTCACAATTTGGTACTGTTTGATGAATAACTTACTGTAAAAGTTGAAACATTCAGTCGTACGATCTATTGAATTATTATTGTGACTAACTGCAGAAATGATGTTGTCCACGCCATTTTTAGCCTATTTTCATTTATGAAAAAAATAGGCTTATGAGATCACCTTTTGTCCGTGTGTCTGTCTGCGTGTGCGTGTGTGATTCGTGTGTGACACCCCCCCCCCCCTAATAAATTCTAAACGGTTGAAGCGATTTCAATGACACTCGGTAAGTTCATAGCACTATTCCGGACGACACCGACCGAGCCCTTTAAATTCTGTTACGTTTCACCAATCCAACATGGCGGATGTGCGAAATATTTCACCAGCTTTCAATATCTCCGAAACTATTACAGACATTACCCTGGAATTTTGTACGATGATAAAGGGAACTACTAGAAGTTTACGTATGTGACCTTTGAAAACCTGGTAACTACAAAACCAACATGGCAGCCAAGCGAATTTGCGACTTTTAAATAGACATTTCTTGCGATTTAACCAACCAAACGCAATGAAATTTGGTACAGTATATGTTTACATACATTGTAATGCACCGACATCTAACTTCGTTCAATTGTTTACATAACCTCAAGATGGCGGCTGTGCGAAATATTTCACCGGCATTCTATATCTCTGAAACTGTTACCGGTATCAACCTGAAATTGTGTACGGAAATAAAGGGCACTACTGGAAATTCATCTATGAGACATTTAAAAACCGGTTAACTACAAAACGAACATGGCGGCCAAGCGAATTTGAAAGTTTTAAATAGACTTTCATCGCGATTTAATGATCCAAACACAATGCAACTTGGTACAGCAAATGTTTATACGCATTGCAATGCACTGGTATCTAATTTAGTTCAATTGTTTACATAACCTCGAGATAGCGGCTGTGCGAATTTAAAATCAAGTTTTTATTCGTTGTGTCGTTATCATGCGATCGAAGTGAAAGTTTGAATAATGAACCTACGCAATAATTTTCCTTTAATGGTACATGACTCTGGGGCCTATACATATAACAATACAACATGGCGACCATCCGTTATATTTAGACGGTTCTCAATATCTACGAATCTATTACAGCAATCAAACTGAAATTGTGTATGTTGATAGAGGCAATTAACATAAGTAGGTTATATGAAAATAACTACTTGTGTTATTTGTGTTCAACATTAACCATTACTGTTACAACTGATGGTCTATTGTAATGTGTTTGATTGTCAATGTAGCGAATACACAAATGATACAATACACTACAGTAGAATAAGGTTATGTATTTGAATCCTGAGTCCTACACGGCGTCCGTTCTCGCTCACAACTCACCTCGGACTGATTGCTTCCATAACTCAAAATTAGTAATACTTAATTAATAGTACACTATGCAACGAGCCTATAATGGCAATAATAAAGACACGAGTATGTTTATAAAACGAGCGTATGCGAGTTTTATAATTTCCATACGAGTGTCTTTATTACCATTATAGGCGAGTTGCATACGACTGTTTATGTTCGACGATAATTATTATAATTATTTTATGTTCGAACATAAATATTCATAAATACCTGTCGAGATTTCGCCAGTTTTATGTACCGAATAGAGCGCATGGGCAAGGCGGCTTCGGTGGCGTATTTGGTAGCATGCTGAGCTTCTATGCCCAAGATAGCGGGTTCAAACCCGGCCGAAGCCGTCGGATTTTTTAAGAGCGTTAAAAATCCCTCAGTATGCCTTCCTTCGGAGGGGAAGTAAAGCCGGCGGTCCCATGTCATAGATTTATGGCATGTTAAAGATCTTTCCACTAATTACACCTGTGTGAAACTAAATTGGATAGGTTAAGAATGTAAACAACGCTCTTAGGTTGCTACGTTCGTTGCCAAGAGCCGACTGCGGTGGCGTCTAGTAGCTAAGTTCTGAACTAGGCCTAGTAGTCGTTGACGGTGGCGTTTGGCGGCAAAAGTAGGAACTATTTGAAAATTCAAAGTTGCAGTCCCTACTTGAATTAATAAAAACAAGATACACACACTAATACAGTCATCACAATTAACACCGGTTATCAGACAAATTCTACACACACCCAAAGTACACGGGGCTACATGACCGCGTTGTCGCAGCCCCTAAACTAAGGAACCAACCAACCAACCAACCAGAGCGCATGGGACGCAGAGAATGCCATGTAATTGACCATGCCCTCCTCGATTACCCCACTATGACACTAGGCAACGCAGTGAAATTTAAATTAGAAGGCCTTGGAACTCAGCTCAGGTGCGTTGTTATCCTTATCTAATTGGTCAAACAACTGTTTCTTGAGCTGTGACTAGTGGGAGAAACTGGTTCATAATGAAAAATAGTGTTATAATTACTCTCATTATGATATAGTTTTCTGACATATAGGCCTAATACAGTAGTCAGGGTCGAACATAAAATGAATTAAGAAATAAATGAACAAAATACACCACAAATCTTTCCATTTAATTGTGTAATACTGACGAATGTTACCCGTTCATGACACATTAATTTCACTTTCCCTAATGACTCAAAATCTTAAAATGATCCGGAATAATTGCACTTTTTGACTTGTACTAATCTTCTACTGGGGGTAATATATATGAGTGGTTATCGTGACGGACTGCCAAGCTTGTAGGTTCGTTTATGGCCGTGAAAATTGTTTTTTTTAAGGCGAAGAAAATCACGGCACGCATGTCATACGTTGTTGACATGTTAAAGAACCCATTTGAATTCAGTAGGCCGTGTTCATTTTGGAAAAATGAATCTCGGGATTTTTCACCAACACAAAGTTCCTCCTTTCTCTACTAGAACGCGCTATAGTGTCAAGGACTTTAAATATCTAGCCTCCTTGTCTTTCATAGCGTTCCAAGGAACAGCAAAATTTGACATGCAATCTGCCCTCAGGGCGCAAATAACAAAGTTTGCACCCGGTACCCGAGGCCATTAATTTGAAGGATCTGGATCTAATGATGCTCACTTGACGAACTAAACTAATCATCCTTGTAATTAGTGTTATAATTAAACACACGTAGATTTTGTTTCGTGTCGAGTCGCATATTTCCTGTCTAATATCATTAGGCCTTAATTCATGTTCACTGGCTGTAAATTATGAATCAAAGCGGTATGCGTGTTGTAAGAATTATGAAGCAGTCCCCTGAAGCATTTGGCAACAGTGCTTGATATTCGTGCTTACCAAAAGTTCATGTGTATTGAGATAACAGAGCAAACATGCGCCCCGCTATCAGAGCAATGACATGCACGCAATATAATTATACAATAGTTAATTAGCATAGGCCTTCGTGATTTAATGAGCACTCGCATTTTATTTCCACATTACACCAACTTTACTTAATAAACTATTACCGCGCACTTGTACAAATTAATAATGTAGAAATGATTTTTAATTATCCTGCAGATTAAATATATAATTAATATAATTATTTCAATAATAGAATTATAATTGCGGTGTATTTTATGATTGCTTGCAATCAATTAGTTATTATATCTCTGAAGCTTATACGGCTCACAGAGCACCTGGGGAACTACGAACGAATTATGTAGCCTATTGTTATAATGGCAGCTAGTTCATTTTTGTTTTTGATTCATGGTAAAAGAGAATATTTCTTTTACTTTATGTTCTTAAAAAAAAGCTATACAATTTACCATGTTGGTAATTCAACATATATTTCCGTATTTACTAATTGATTCCTATTTAAAAAAATTCGCAAATCAATACAATTCATGCAACGTACGAGGGTTGGGGCAAAAGTCATGGCTACTATTTTTTGTCATGAATATACCAATCCGGTTGGAAAATGTGACATATACAGAAGAATGGACAAGGTGTTAACTACATGTGTGGACAATGAATAGCACTGCAATATCGTAATTTATTATGGTAGTATACAGGGCAATATGGCCTTCACAGTGTAAGAGAATGACAACACAGTACACATACAGTTGACATGACAAACCTGGACCCAAAGACCCTCAAAGTAGTTCCTTGCTACTGTCACCACACGCTCCCAACGATGTGGGAGGCGCATAATACCATCTGCCTCAGCATTTGCCGCACCAAGTGTGAATCGGGTCACCTGTTGGCGTACAGCATTAGCAATGGCCTCTCGTGTTGCAAACCGCCTACCACATAGTGGTTCCTTAATCTTTCGAATGAGATCAAAGTCACAGGGCGAATTGTCGGGAGAGTACGGAGGATGCTCCAATTCTTCCCATCACCAACGTCGCTGTAGCTGCCCTACACATCCTGCTTTACGTGGCCTTGCATTGTCGTGCAGGATTATTGCACTGTCCACAAGATCCGGACGTTTCTCCCGAACGCCACGTCGTATCTGTCGCACCAGGAAGTCCCTTTAGTACTGTGCGGCCACTGTTCTGCCATGTGGAACACAGTGGCAAACAATGACATCCCTGACGTCATACGCGACGATCACCATCAATTTGACGGAGGAAGGATTCTGACGGAATTCTGCCTCCTTGGTGATGCATCATGACGCCACTCGGCGGACTGACGTTTCAGTTCTGTTTCGTATGCCCTGGCCCAAAATTCATTGATGGCGATTATTCGTGACAAGAATTGATCGCCGTCCTGTTGCCAGCGTGCAAGGTGGTCGGAGCATATTGCATAGCCCACCCACCTTTGAACTTCCGTCAGTACATGCGAGACCCACCGCGATGCGATTTTGCGTAGTTGCAGCCCATTACGCAATATCCTGTAGACGGTGCGTTGCCACTTGCCCTCTCTAACTCCAGTAGTGTCCATCGTCTGTCTTTATCCCGGAGCTGCTTGATGACGGCACGTGCCACGGCGGTCCGCACACTGACAGGTCGTTCCAAACGTTGCTCCTAACTGAATCCTTCCTTGTTGAAACTTTCCTATCGACCGTGCTACTGTACGGTATGGTAGGGCATTATTTCCAAGGGCTTTCCCTAATTCACTGTGACATTCCATCGCATTTCTCCCTGGGAGAACGGCTATTTTGGTGGAAGCGCGTTGCTCAACACGGGTTACTTCCATCTCGCACGACCCTCACCAACTGACTGATTTTACAGCCCCCGCTGCGCTATTACCAGCTATCACAGAGCCATCTGTTGGTCTGCATACACACTATGCCTGCAGAACGTCCACACGACACATAAACGTTTGTGATCCGTTCACATATCTACAAGAAAAAGAGTAGTTGCCATGACTTTTGCCCCAACCATCGTATATTGAAATAAATTACCGTACATCAGAAAAATTGTAGTTTTGAGAAAAATAAATCTCATCATCATCATCTTCATTTTCCGTCTCCAGCTTCCTGGGTCAGGTTGTGAATTAAGGACCTCCACCGTTGCCTGTCTCCCAACGACTCCTATCCTTTTTATGTACATCTTCCGATTTTCTTCCCCTCTTCCAGACTGTATCCTTGCATCCCTTTCGGGGTCTTCCTCGTGGTCTCTTCCCTGTCGTCTTTTCGGAAAAAGCTTTCTTTGGTACTCTTTCCTCTACCATCCTTATCATGTGACCACACCATACTATCCTGTCCTGCAGCTTCACCTTTCCTGTCCTTTTTCCTATCTCTTCATTTCTAACTCTACCTCTTCTGGTCTTCCCCTCTATGCCTCTCCGCTGCTTGTCCCCTCTAGTCTATGTTCCAGCTGCAAATGTTAGTATAGGCTCGTAATAGGTTGAATATAGTACCCTATTACATTCCTTTGGGACGTCTCGGATCCAAAGAAATGTTCCAAAGAATACCTATTACACTCTGTAAAAAATGCTTGCATTTTGTATTCTCCTTCCAATATCCTCCTTTATCCATTACGAGTGAAACATAAATCTGCTTCCCTTAATATGCGCAATATCAAAACCGTTTAAAATGGGCGATAGTCCTCTAAGAATGTTTAATACGTTATGACTCACCCTTACGCTAAGGGATGAGCCAAAGATTTTCATAACTATAAGGAGATGGAGTTTCTCGTATGCTAAACATTTGAAACTTTTGTAAGCAGCCTATACAACAATTTGAAATATTTTTCTTTGCCCACTCCCCCCAGGGCTCACAACTTGTGGGACGTGGGTTGGCGACCACCGGACCCCAGCTGAGTCCGGCATTGGTTCCACTTACTTGTGCTGTGCTCCTCTCTGGTAAGACAGGGCGTTGGTGAACCCGAGGGCTTCCTGAGCTGGCTACGGTTTTTCTACTTCTTCCATTGCCTTTGGAGCGGGCCCTCTCCTCTTTCCTCTCTGTCTTTCTTGGCTCTCCTTCCTTCCAAGTCCCTCAATTCTCATTCTTCGAGGGTTGAGGGCATTTCCTTTCCTCCTGTCTTTTATTTACAATCTTCTCCTTTCTGTTTCCCATTCCCTCTTCTAGTTTGTAAGAGAGTAGTTAGTTATAGTTGTGGGTTTCCTTTGATCCTCTTTTATTTTCACTATCACCCAAACCATTAGAGGCCGATAACCTAGATGTTAGGCCCCTTAAAACATCATCATCATCATCATCATCATCTTTGCCCAGTGAAATCTACCTCCACATAACAACGTGTCGAGAGGGATTTATTAATATTTTCCTAACCCTACAGTTCTTGTCCTCGACCCCT
Source organism: Meconema thalassinum (assembly GCA_946902985.2). Classification (NCBI taxonomy): domain Eukaryota; kingdom Metazoa; phylum Arthropoda; class Insecta; order Orthoptera; family Tettigoniidae; genus Meconema; species Meconema thalassinum. The sequence goes on from OX336394.1 coordinate 30,381,320, forward strand.
CCTATTTTCGGGTTCTTTTCATGTGCCTTATCAACCTATCTCGACTCGAACATCTCTCCCTCTAAAACACCACAGCCCATGTTTGCTTCCCTCCCCCGAAATGAGTTTCTTATAGCACTGTTAACAGCGAGGAATATAATCACACCAATTATTTCATCCTTATTACCAACTAATTGTGACGATAATCGTATTTCTCGTTGTTTTGAGTGCAATTAAGAAAATTACGATCTCGAAAAGAATCCACCACGCAATTAATGTTGCATTACGCAGCACTTTATCTCCGGATTAGGGACGTAATGGCTTAATAACATACCAGTGTACTCCAGAAAGACCATGTCAATAACAAAAAAGTCAACCCCTGGCACTATCCAGCCCATGACGGGCTAAGGCCGACCAAGCGACCGCTGCCCAGCCATTTGGCCTGCAGATATTGGGGTGACGCGTGATCAGCGCGTCGGGTCCCCTCGGCCGTTAATCTTGGTATTCGTGATCGGGGCGCTGTCTCACTGTCAGACAGCTACTCAATTGTCCTCACGAGGCTGAGTGCACCACCATGTCAATAACTATAAACGGAATTCCTATTCATTCGTTTATTGTTAATTTGGGCAAAAACACGTATGAAGGAAAATTATGCAATAATATGAAATGCCAGGTAGTACGAGCCATGGTTACCCTGATGCGATTATTATCAAAGCTTTAATCTGCTCCTCGCTTAGCAGGGTCAGCAGACTCTGCTTGGTTCCCCTCTTCTGTCTACGTCAGAGGTATCAAATCCTCATTATATGGTGGTGCTGATTATTGTTTCAAGCGGCGCAACACCTAGGTCATCTGCCCATAAGGAAATGGTTGTCAATTCAAATGAGAACTAATACTGCTAGGCATAGTAAGTAGCATTCTTGAGGGCTGCCTTGGAGGTCCGTGAACTAGTTCAGGCTCTGTCAAGAAATACAAAATAGTAATAATATTGTTATTAATGATAATCAGAAGCCAGTAGATTAAATCTTGTATACATATTTACCCTACCAAGTTTCACTGCGCTCGGTTGATGAAATCACGAGAAAATGCCTTTTAAATATTTTAACTTCGCTTGGCCGCCATGTTGGTTTTGTAATTACCATCCTACCGTCCCACATAGCTGAACATAGTTATTCTTTATCACCTTACAAAATGTCAGGGTGATAACAGTAATAGGTTCGGAGATATTGAGTGTCGGTGAAATATTCCGCCCAGCCGCCATGTTGGATTGATGAGTCGTGTTAAAATTTAGAAGCCACGGTCGGGGTCGAACAAAATAGTACTATGGTCTTACCGAGTTTCATTGAAATTGCTCTAACCATTCAGATTTTATTACGGAGTGGGGAGGGGGTAGACAGACACATAGACTACACATACACACACACACGCTCATACGGACAAGAGGTGATCTCAAAGGTCTATTCTTTTCATAAATGAAAATAGGCAAAAAATTGTTTTATGTTTTTAGCCTATTTTCAATTTTTAAAAAATAGGCTTATGAGATCACCCTTTGTCCGTGCGTGAGTGCGTATGTGTGTGTGTCCCCCCCTAATAACATCTAAATGGCTGGAATGATTTCAATGCAACTCTGTAAGTTCATAGCACTATTCCGGACGACCCCGACTGTGCCCTTCAAATTTTGTTACGTCTCACCAATCCAACATGGCGGCTGTGCGAAATATTTCACCAGAATTCAATACCTCCGAAACTATTCCAGATATCACCCTGGATTTTTTTGCGGTGATAAAGGGAACCACTAGAACTTCACCTATGTGACTTTTGAAAAACTGGTTACTACAAAACCAACATGGTGGCCACGCGAATTTGCGAGTTTTAAATAGACGTTTCTCGCGATTTAATCAACCAAACTCAATAAAACTTGGTACAGTATATGTTTATACACATTGTAATGAACCGACATCTAACTTGGTTCAATTGTTTACATAACCACAAGATGGCGGATGTGCGAAATATTTCACCGGCATTTTATATCTCTGAAACTATTAGCGGTATCACCCTGAAATTTTGTACGGAGATAAAGGGCACTACCAGAAGTTCATCTATAAGACTTTAAAAAACCGGTTAACTACAAAACGAACATGGCGGCGACGCGAAATATAAATATTCACATGGACGTTTCTCGCAATTTAACCAGCCGAGTGCAGTGAAACTTGGTACAGTAAATCCTTATACGAATGTTAATCCATGGCATCTAATTAATTTCAATTGTTTCCATAACCACAAGATGGCAGCTGTGCGAAATTTTAAAATCTTCTTGTTATTTCTTGTGTCCTAATCATGCGATTGAAGTTTGAATGCTACACGTACACAATAATCTTCATAACTCTAGGACCTACATATATAAAATCCAACATGGCGACCATCCGAAATATTCAGTCGGTTCTCAATATCTACAAATCTATTACAGCAATCAAACTGAAATTTTGTATGTTGATAGTGGCAATTAATATAAGTAGGATATTATGAAAATAGGCTTCACGGAACTACTTGTTTAAATTGATTTACGTTTTGTCTGAAAGAGGTTTTCCTTGCCAATGCTGTCTGTATTCTCCTAGATTCACCCAAGTAGCATGTTTATGATGATCCAGTGATCAGTCTACTGTAGGCTGTGTTATACACGCATGTGTACCTTTACCACGAATGGTATTAATGTGTCGCACGCTACTCAACTCTGCTATTATCACCTTGTCATTGTGGACCATTTATCATGGCTCATTATCTACCTCACGAAGGAACAAAGCCGGGGAGATCTTCTCATCACAGCCCCAGGATCAGAGACAGATCTCACATATAAAGGGCGCACTCCAAAACCTGATGCTGCTTCTAAGCTATCAGAACAATTCAGTCATTGATATCCTTCACTCGGTCGCGCCCACGGTACCGTCCTAGTAAAGAAAGATCGTGCGTAGAGCTCCTCTGATCGTTACAAGGGGCGCAAAAGGCACATGTATTCTCAAGGTTCGATATCCTTCGCTAGATGACAGAGCAGTAGGGGTTCTTGATGGCGACGTTTTCGCTCAATTGTTCATCAAAGTGCCAAGGGCGCAGTAAAGCGGAGACTACCGTCGCGCGCGACTGGAAGTTCATTTCTTTTGCCAACCGCCTAAAACAAATTGAGTCGCCCAGTTGCAAAAACCCGTTTAATCGACTTGTGAATAAGAATCATGTCGCAAAATAATTTATTTTATAATTTTATTTTATTTTACTTTGAAAATGAAAATCCACAGCTTGCTTCCAGTCTCCGACCGGGTCAGAAATGGAATGAATGAAGCCCCCATCTAGCGGCGAGGATATGAACTGTGCCGGCTGCCGAAGCTTGTCGCACTCCCCTGGGGCAATGATTAAATGAATGACAGATGAAATGAAATGATAGTGGAGAGTGTTGCTGGAATGAAATGTTGACAGGGAAAACCGGAGTACCCGGAGAAAAACCTGTCTGCCTCCACTTTGTCCAGCACAGATCTCACATGGAGTGATCTGGATTTGAACCACGGACCCAGCGGTGAGAGGCTGGCGTGCTGCCGTCTAAGCCATGGAGGGTATTTTATTTTACTTTATTTTATTTTATTTTATTTTGTTTAGTTTAATTTGATTTTGTTTTGTTCTATTTTATTTCGTTTTATTTTGTTTCAAATTTTTGTTTAATTTAATTTTTTGTTTTGTTTTTTGTTTTATTTTATTTTCATTTTGTTTTGTTTATTTTGTTTTATTTTATTTAGTTTTGTTTCATTTCGATTTTCCAGAAAACAAACATAAAACCAAAAACAAACAACACATAAGCAAAAAGAAAAATCAAAAACAAAAGCAAAAGCAGAAAACGAAAAACAAGAAACACAAAGAAAAAAACAAAATTCAAAAAAGCATTAGCAGAAAACGAACACAAAACCAAAACCAAGAAAGAAAAGCAAAAAGCAAAATTCAAAAGCAAAAGCACAAATCAAACACAAAACCAAAACCCAAAAACACAAAGCAAAAAGTAGAAAACAACAAACACAAAAGATACGCGAGGCAAAGTCCAGAGAAACGTTTCTCATGAAAATGATTCTTATTCACAAGTGGATTAAACGAGTTTTGCAACTGGACGACTCAATTGTGAGTTTTTATCATAGTTTTTCCTCATTTCTAACACATTTCATTCACTATTGATAGCCCAGTTGCTCATTCACCCCCCAACATCCACACAACACTATCTTTGAAGCTGTCATATAGTTACAGTAGTGCTTTTTCATTTTTGCCACCATCGTTGTCGCTGTTATTAGTCACAGTTTATGATCAACTCTGAACTCCCATGTTTCTTCGACATATATATAATATATTGGTTCTAGGTCCCTAGGAGGTTTATTAATATAGGTTATTTTCTAAAAATAGTATTTTTTGAATACTTTGTTGGCAACATTTGTGCCTTTCATTGAATAAATGTTTCTATATTTACACCTGTGTATGTCAATTACATGTTCGATCAACCTCAAAGCCAGTCATATTGCCAATGAAAGTGAAAAAGAAACTCACAATTGAAAAAGATACAGTCAGTCTGAAAGACTAGACGTTATATCATTTCAAATGACGCATGCTACAAATGATTCACATGTTAGAAAATCTCTAGAGGACTTCTCGCTTCGCTCGAAGCCCCAGGACTCTTTCAGCAGACTCCATTACCCATTAACTTAGGCTTCCCGCGCGGGCACCTCTTTTAGGGTCACCCTGGATTTGAGTCTGACATCTTTTACAACTCTTTAAGGGCCACCCATTAGTTGAATCTGATATCTTGCAAACCTCTTTAATAGTCACCCTGTATTTGAATTGAATCTAACATACTGTAGATACCCTGTATTTCGCTCTGACATCCTGCACACCTCTTTAGGAGGCACCCTGTATTCTTATCTGGCATCTTGTATATCTCTTTAGACGTCACCCTGTATTCTTGTGTGTCATCTTGTACATCTCTTTAGGAGTCACCCTGTATTCCTGTCTGACATCTTGCACACTTCTTTAGGAGTCACCCTATATTCCTGTCTGACGTCACTCGCCGTCTCCGTATCGCATAACGTCAGACCCAAGATAACGACGAAGTCGACAAGATCATTAGAAATGATAAAACACGAGAGGCTGGTATATTACCGTCGCGTGTGATACATATCAGAACCAGGATACACATATGTGAACCTTCACTTTTTAATATTACTTTCCTCGGGAGCAGTTGGTATTATGTGAATCCTGAACTGTCATTCTCTCCCTTAACATTCCTATGGTATTTCTATAAGGTTGGTGTGAGAAGAGAGATGAGTCTTATTTGGGTGGGTAAATTTCACGGCTGGATGCCCTCCAGTTTATCACAGTGCTATTGAGAGAGAAATGAGTGGAGATCAATTAAACTGGACAAGAAGTTGGAAGGAAGCGGTCGTGGCCTGCTAGAAGATACTGCCCCAGTTTCGCCGAGATTTGAAAACGACAAACCACGGAAAACCATATCAAAAATGTCCGACCGAAGGAAACAAGAAGATATGTACCACTTTTCTGACTGGGGCTAAGAAGGACATCAAAGAACTGGAACTAATAGGCCTACATGACAGACAAACTGTGAGACATAATCCTGTGGAAGTTTGTGGTTTTCTGGATAAATCTCTAAGAAAAGGCTCCCCCTGGTCGGAGGAAACAAAAGGAATACATCGGGAAAGGATGCGTCAGTACTGGGCAAAAATCTAAACCCAGCAGTTTAAAAGGGCGTAGGCCCATCCGAAAGGGAAGAAGAAAAAAGTAATTATATGGATGGATGGATGAATGAACCGTGTAATTCAGTTACTAATATAATGTGCCAGGATGATTAGAAACAGTAAGAATTTTCATGCATACAGACTACTTCGGCTGCACAATCTCTATGGATGTCAGAATAGATATAAATAATTAATTTTTCAAACGTAATACTGTATTCTTAAGGACACATTACGATTGCAGATATTCCTTAAAAATTTGAATACATGGGGCATCACGGTTATTATTATTGAATTATTCCTTACGCAGTTTCTCTCTGGTCATGGAAACTTTAAGTGCTACTTCGAACGCTTTAAAATTAATATTGAAGGCGATTACTTATGCTTTTGTGGATCTTCTCAAACAGTGGACCATTTACCTCCCGACTGTGCCATGTTTGGCAGCACAAGATTCGATCTTGAGTGTCACCTGAACAATTGTAATATGGAACTTTCAAAGCTATTATTCGACCTGTTTAAAAAATCCTGCTGTTACAAACAGTTCCTTAAGTCCATTCACAATAATCTAGTTTCATAATTTTGTGTTAATGGACCAAAAATTAACTCATCAAAACTATAATCCTAATATACTCAAGTGCAATAGGGTTCATACTGTTGTTGTTGTTGTTGTTGTTTGAGTCTTCAGTCTATTGACTGGATTGATGCAATCCTCCATGCCTCGCTGTCCTAAGCTAATCGTTTCATCTCTACTTAGCTACCACACCCTACATCCGAGGAAATCAGTTGAACATATTCTAGCCTTGGTCTACCCCTACAGTTCGTGTCCTCGACACTTCCTTCCATAACTAAGCTTGCTATTCCTGTGTGTCTTAGTATGCGTCCTACCAACCTATCTCTTCTCTTCATTAGGAGTCGCCCGAAACATCTCTCCTCTCCCAATCGTCTTAATACCTCTTCATTTGTAACCCTATCTACCTATCTGATCTTCATCATTCTCCTGTAACACAGCATTTCAATCGCTTCAATTCTCCTCTTTTCTGCTGTACCAACAGTCCAAGTTTCACATCCATAGAGCACCACTCTGCAGACAAAGGCTTTCGAAAATGACTTCCTAATACCTAAATCTATATTCGATGTCAACAGATTCCTTTTTTGTAGAAATGCTTTCCTTGCCTGAGCCAACCTACTTTTTATACCCTCTTTGTTTCGTCCATCACTGGTTATCTTGCTTCCTAAGTAACAGAAGTCTCCTACTTCATTTACTGTTAGGATATCGTGAGCGATGTTCCCCAACAGAACTCTCGAATATAAACCTGCCACACAGTCTGAGCGAATGATTGATATGTTGGCGGCAGAAGACATATCTCGTTCACGGCCTTATTTGTGCTCTGGAACTCGTGACCCATAGCAATGCGACTACTGATGAGTAAAATGTTGCATTTGGTTCTTAAGTTTAGGGGCTGCGACAACGCGGTCATGTAGCCCCGTGTACTTTGGGTGTGTGAAGAATCTGTCGGATAACCGGTGTTAATTGTGATGACTGTAATAGTGTGTGTTTTTAAATTTAAGTACAGACTGCAACTTAGAATTTTTCAAATAGTTCCTACTTTTGCCACCAAGCGCCACCGTCAACGACTACTAGGCCAAGTTCAGAAGTTAGCTACCAGACGCCACCACAGTCGGCTCTTGGCAACGAACGTAGAAACCTAAGAGCGTTGTTTACATTCTTAACCTATCCAATTTAGCTTCACACAGGTGCAATTAGTGGAAGGTTCTTTAACATGCCATAAATCTATGACATGGGACCGCCGGCTTTACTTCCCCTCCGAAGGAAGGCATACTGAGGGGAATTTAAAATATAGGGTGTTGTGGATTGGTTTGTCAGTTTAGGGGCTGCAGCAACGCCGTCATGTAACCCCGTGTTCTTTGGGTGTGTGTAGAATCAGTCTGATAACCGGCGTTAATTGTGATGGCTGAATGAGTATGTGTTATCTATATTTAATTCAAGTAAGGACTGCAGACATCAATTTTGAAGTAGTTCCTACTGTTATTACCAAACGTCACGGTCAACGACTACTAGTTCTGAACTAGGTTACTAGATGCCACCGCAGTTGGCACCTGGCGACGAACGTTGGAACCTAAAAGCGATAGTCAAATCTAGCCTATAATTTAGCTTCAGAAGTTGAATGAGAGAGCATCAAATTAACTATCAGTACCTCTTAAACTACACAAGCTTTCTATCACACAAACACCTACATTGTGATGGGCCACCTTTTGCAGTCTTAGAGGATATTGCTGTCCCTATGATACCACAATGTTCCGGCTCAAGGACGAAAAAACCTCTTTGTACAAGAGCATTCATTATAAACCAGCTGAATCAGTTGCCCCTAATAATATTGTCTTATGCAGCCCAACAAACACGTGTTGTCCGGAAGTCGATATTAATCTCTGCTGCATCCCGTGTGGTACTAATACAATGCAAGTATATCCTGCAAACGACACACAACGCTATTAGTTTTCCCTGGATGTGCCCACGGACTATTACGTGGGAAACATTATAGGGTTCAGTATCGTATGCAGGATATGCTAGCAGCGCATTTGTATCAGTAGTAGAGAAATATCGACCTTCCTGACAACAATGTTATTTGGGTTGCATAAAACAATATAAAACAAGCGACAACATATGTATATCAAGGTGGATACGACAGACAAATGGGGTATTACAGGGGGGCCTATTAAGTCCTCTACTGTTTAATATCTTCACACAGGATGCAATGAAAGAGATAAAGAAGCACACACAGAAGGTTAACACATACATACATATGCAGACGACATGGCTCTTGCGTCTGAAAGTAAATTAGAACTCCAAGTTGCCATGGACTTAATAGCGGAATGGGCTGAAGAAAATAAAACGGATCTCAATGAAAAGAAAACCGAAATAGCTGTTTTCAGAAGGGGACAAAACTATCGAAGGATGATTATATCCTATGCAAAGGACAAAAGCTACTAACTAGTAACCAATACACATATCAAGGCATTACATTACAGGTAACGGGAAAAATTAGGCACAATTCACTTAAAAGAGACAGTTATCGCAGCTATACGGAACATCAGTGATATTCAACACCTCCCCCAGCTATCTTTGGAGACAACCATGGCCTTGTTCAACATGAAAGATGCACCCGCAGCCATATATGGCCTGGAGATTATATGGGAACATCTTTCGAAAAGACAATCACAAGAGCTATAAAGTCTGAAGGCCAGATTCCTGAAGAGAGTTCTATGTGTCTCTTAGTATACAACATTCAGACTAGTATACGTTCTCGCAAAGGAAACGTATTTCAATGAAGACCCAAGACTGAGACTGCTGCTTCCGACAACAAGGAGTTACATGGAATTACTACAAGAACTTGAATTAAAGAGATCCATGATATGGGATCAGTTATACTCAACTGACGCGATGATCAACAGGGAATGGACGCGCGGAGGATATGATCTGAGACATACTCTGATCAGATTTGCTGTCCACGGGTTCAACCATAAGGTATGCAGAAACTTAGGATTTCACAAGCCGGGACCAAGCTGCGTATGTGTCTTTTGCGACAAACAATGTGATGTATATCCTGCAATGAAATGTGCTAGTAAACAAGGAACCTTCACACAATTGTGTCAATACGTGACGGTGTTTCCAAACATTAACGATATTATTATCTTTGATATATACCTGAGTGTTATATTATGACCATTTGGTTGCAATAAATCTCCACTTAGTATAAAACAAGCCCCCAATTCCTGGATGTTACGAATAAACTCGAGAATCAACGGATGGAATTTGATGCGTTTTCACCATACTCTAAAGGATATATCGAGGATGATTTCTGTAGAAAATTATTTATTTATGATCAAAGGAAGCCGAGCAGTAATGATTTCAGTGGAAAAGTCGAAAAAAAAAACCTGGCGTCCGAGCGCCTTATACTGTAAGCTTACGATGGGCAAACAGTTAAAAATATCTAAATACTATGAGTGTAAGAATTGTTCAGCGTGAAAAGTTCTACAAAATATGTTCGCGAGAGCATATGTCTATCTTCAATACATCGCCCACTATAAGTGTTTTTACGTTTTAATTTCTTCCAACCATGTCCATTCAACTACTGAGGCGACAGTTTACGAGCTAGCTACGGGCGAGTCTATCATTCCTGTGACAGCTTAGCTAGCGGGCGAACTTATTTCCCCAGATACAGCCAGCAGCAAACCGTTGAGCCGTGTTGAGTTAAGACTTCTGAGAAGGGTGGTTGTGATTGGAGTTTCCGTGGAAGTGCAACTCGGGTTTTCTTCATTTTGCCTGTGAAACACAGTCAAGTTAAAATTGGACGGAAGGGGGGTTTGAGTTTCATTCATCTCGCCATTCCCTGGAAGTGCAACTCTCATTTCGCCTATGAACTTTTCGTTCCGCAAAATTCACAGTCAATTTAAGACTGGACGGAAGGGGGATTAAATTATATTAAATTATACTGATTGGCGTATAATCTATACTTAGTATAAAACAAGGTCCCCGATTCTTGGATGTCACGGGTAATCTCGTGAACCACTGAATGGATTTTGATGCGGTTTTCACCATTCTGTAAACGATATCTCGTGAAAGTTTTCTGTAGAAAATAATATATTTATGACCGAAGGAAGTCAAGCACTAACGATTTCAGTGAAAAGGTCGAACAAAAACTGGCGTACGTGCGCTTTTAGGTAGATTTCATTAGAAAGCTAACTATTGCAATGGGTACCATGTTTCGACTTCCGGAAAATTTCGACATATCTTCGCGTTTCACATCCCCCAGACCCCAAAACCACCGTCAGTTCAAAAGTTTATATATAATTTATGTATATATGTATCTATATATATATATATATATATATATATATATATCAGTTTCTTGTGGACACGATAACTGCCGTAATTTTGCACCAATCACTTTGAATTTTTTACATAACATGTATCCCTATAAAATCTCGGTCGAGTTCGTTAATGGGTAAAATCGGTCGAAGGGGATGAAAATGGGGGGCTTTTTTCGAAAAAGTGAAATTTCACTATAACTCTCTTAATACGTGAAATATCGAATCCATTCAAAGTTCATAATATGTGTCGGATAAGTGCCAAACATTTATGTCAAATAAGTTTTTTGATAGCACCAACCATTGACCAAAGGGGTGGAAAAAAGTGGGTTTTTCGGGAAACATTAATCATATCTCTCTTAATAGGCACAATATCAAAACGGTACAAAATGGACAATATTCCTCCAATAATTACCTAAAACTTTTGTCTGAAAGAATTTTCGATATGACCCACCATTACGCCACGGAGTGAGCAAAATGATTTAAATTATAAGAAAATTCCAAGTGCCAAGAGTGGTTGCCATGACAACTTTACTTTTAATTGATACGGGTTGAGCCATCCGCAGTTGCTATGACAACGCCACTGCACGAGATCACATTCTGTTTTCATATGTCTGTGGGAAGCGACTTCGGTATCGGAACTGGTAGCATGCTGAACTTCTATGCCCAAGGTCGCGGGTTCAAACCCGGCTGAAGTCGTCGGATTTACTAAGAGCGCCAAAAAACCCTGAGTATGCTTTCCTTCGGAGGGGAAGTTCCAACGTTCGTTGCGAGTTGATGGTTCCGGTGGCATCTAGTGGCCAAGTTCACAGCTAGGTGTCGTTGATGGTAGTATTTTAAATTATGTAGCCTATTTTAGGTAGATTTCATCAGAAAGCTAACTATTGCAATGGGTGCCATGTTTCGACTTCCGGAAAATTTCGACAGATCTTCGCGTTTCACATCCCCCAGACCCCAAACCACCGTCAGTTCAAAAGTTTATATATATGTGTGTGTATATATATGCATATATATCAGTTTCTTGTGGACACGATAACTGCCGTAATTTTGCACCAATCACTTTAATGTTTTACATAATATGTAACCCCTTAAAAAATCGGTCGAGTTCGTTAATGGGCAAAATCGGTTAAAGGGGGGGGGGGGGGGAATGGGGGGGGGGGCTTTTTTTTTCGAAAAAGTGAAATGTCGCTATAACTCTCTTAATACGTGAAATATCGAATCAATTCAAAGTTCATAATATTTGTCGGATAAGTGCCAAAAATCTTTGTCAAATAGGTTTTTTGATAGCACCAACCATTGACCAAAGGGGTGGAAAAAAGTGTTTTTTTCGGGAAACATTAATCATATCTCTCTTAATAGGCACAATATCAAACCCGTACATAATGGAAAATATTCCCCTAATAATTACCTAAAACTTTGTCTGAAAGAATTTTTGATCTGACCTACCATTACGCCAAGGGAAGAGAAAAATTATTTCGGAATTAAAGAACATGCCAAGGGCCATCAGAGGTTACCGTGACAACGCTTCTAAATTGATGAGGGATGAGCTATCAGAGGTTGCCAAGACAACGCCATTGCACGAGATCACATTCATTTTTCCATCTGACTGTGGGAAGCGGCTAACTGGTAGCATGCTGAACTTATATGCCCAAGGTCGCTGGTTCAAAGCCGGCCAAAGTCGTCGGATTTTCTAAGAGCGCTAAAAAACCCTCAGCATGCTTTCCTTTGGAGGAGAAGTTCCAACGTTCGTTGCAAGTTGCTGCTTGCGGTGGCATCTAGTAGCCAAGTTCACAGCTAGGTGTCGTTCACGTTAGGATATGGTACAAAATTAGGAACTACTACTTAAAATTGACCGTCTGCAGACCTTACCTGAATTAAAGACTAAAACAGACATCACAATTAACACCGTTTATCAGATTCTACACACCCGGGGTTACATGACCACGTTGTCGCAGCCCCTAAACTGAGGAACCAACAAAAATCTCTGCGGGAGATAAAATTTTGCGAGAAGAAGTAACAGACTGTCTGATAGTTACACATCAGTTCCAAACCTTGCATAAGGACAGTGTGATCAGAAGTATAAAAATGAACCCCGAATGACAAGAAGGTTACCATCCCCATAAGACAATAAAATGATAAAAATATGCATACAAAAACGAAAACAAGTTGATTTTTAACCTCCAAATGTAAAATACTTTCTTGCAATCAATGAGGTCTGATCCTCCTACGAAAACTTGCATATTTTGCCTATTATAGCCAATCCCCTAGTTTGCCCGGTGAAATCTACCTCCGCCTTCCGGCGTGCCGAGAGGATTTTTTAAGCTTACGCTGGGCAAACCGTTAAAAATATCTATATACTATGAGTGTACGAATTGTTCAGCATGAAAAGTTCTACAAAAAAGCCCGGAGAGCATATCTCTATCATCAATACATCGCCTACTATAAGTATTTTTGCGTTTTCATTTCTTCCATCAATCTCCATTCAGTTACTGAGGAGACAGTTTACGAGCTAGCTAGGGGCGAGTCTATCACCCCAGTTACAGCTTAGCTAGCGGACGAGCGTATTGCCCCAGATACAGCCAGCAGCAAACTCTCGAGTCGTGTTGAGTTAAAAACTTTAGAAAAAAGGAAGGAAGCTTGTAGTTTAACGTGACCGTTAATCTTGAGATCATGAGCCACGGGACCTCCTTTTTACGTGGAATCCGAACCACAGGACATGGCATTTCACTTCGAAAATCTCACATGCATTGACCGGGAATCGAACCTGGACCGCCTTGGTGAGAGGCATACAGCTAGACCGCTGAGCCACCACGCCCCCAAAAACTTTAGAGAAGAGTGGGTGTGTTTGGAGTTTCCCTGGAAGTGCAACTCAGCTTTTCTTCATTTTGCCTGTGAACGTTTCGTTCCGCAAAATACACAGTCAAGTTAAGATTGGACGGAAGAGGGATTTGTGTTTCATGCACCTCGCCATTCTTAAATTACGTCTGACAGGAATTTGTTGCACATGCATCTCCATAATAATATCATTAATAGTCCAGTCAGTGATTATAACCCATCATGGCGAGACGTAAAACGGATATTGGTCGTTGTTCATTGACAATGGAAAAAAGTGCTAATCACGCAATGCATTCATAACTGCTCCCGGGCGAAGCTGGGTCGGGTTGGTAGTTATTATTATAAAACAATAATATTAGGAGGAGATGATTCACCTGGTATAACGAAATGACTAAATGTCTTTGTTCCACTGTGCATTTTGGGGAGAAGTTGAAGAGATTCACTCATTATCACTGTTGGACCCTCTACCGACAGCAGTAGCTACGTTCGCTAAGGCGGAACGCTCGGCCATGGAGTAAAGCAATATGGAGACTCGGAAGACGTGGTTTCGAACCCCAACATCGGGCTTCCTTGAAACGATTTCCCCATTTTCATCTCCAACCAAATGCTTGCACGATACCTTCTAATAAGCCACGGCCGCTTCTTTCCCTGTCCTTGAATTATTAGAAGCCATTCTTCAGTGTTGCCTAGTAATCTATCGTAGGATGCTCTTTAGTCAGTCAACACGATTATGCCCAATTAAATTGGGGGGGGGGGGGGCAAGAAATGTTTAAACACCCTAACCTGAAATGAATTTTATATGAATTATGTGTTACTTATTTAACATTCAGCAAGGGAGAAGGAGGAGGGGGAGCATCTCGTCGTATAAACCCTCTGCCATATACATTTTCATCGAATCTCATCTTTGACCTCGTTGAAAACGGGAAGTAAGGGGAAGACATACGTAGCCGACGTATTTTATTTTTAGCCAATTTCCATTTATGAAAAAATAGGCTTTAAGATCACCTTATGTCCGTGTGTCTGTGAGTATGTATGTGATTCGTATGTGTGTCCCCCCTAATAAAATCTAAAAGGCTGGAGCGATTTCAATGAAACTCGGTAAGTTTATAGCACTACTCCGGACGACCCCGACCGTGCCCTTCAAATTTTCTTACGTCTCACCAATCCAACATGGCGGCTGTGCGAAATATTTCACCAGCATTCAATATCTCCGAAACAATTACCGATATCACCCTGAAATTTTGTACGGTGATAAAGGTAACTACTAGAAGTTCACCTATGTGACGTTTAAACACCTGGTAACTACAAAACTAACATGGCGGCCAAGCGAAGTTTGCGACATTTATATATACGTTTCTCGCGATTTAAGCAAACAAACGCAAAGAAACTTGGTACAGTATATGTTTATGCACATTGCAATGCGCCGACATCTAACTTCATTCAACTGTTTACATAACCTCAAGATGGCGGCTGTGCGAAATATTTCCACGGCATTCTTTATATCTGACACTATTACCGGTATCACCCTGATATTTCGTACGGAGATGGCGGGCACTACTGGGAGTTCATCTATGAGACTTTGAAAAACCGGTTAACTGCAAAACGAACATGGCGGCCAAGCGAAGTTGAAAGTTTTAAATAGACTTTTCTCGCGCTTTAATCATCCAAACGCAATACAACTAGGTACAGCAAATGCTTATAAACATTGTAATGAACTGGTATCTAATGTAGTTCAATTGTTTACATAACCTCAAGATGGTGGCTGTGCGAATTATAAAATTAACTTTTATTTCTTGTGTCGTAATCATGCGATCGAAGTGAAAGTTTGAATAATGAACCTATGCAATAATTTTCCTTTAATGGTGCATTATTCCATGGCCTATACATATAACAATCCAACATGGCGACCATCCGAAATATTTAGACGGTTCTCAATATCTACGAATCTATTATAGTAATCAAACTTAATTTTTTTAATGTTCATTGGGGCTATGAACATAAGTTCACCTATAGGACTTTCAATAACCCGGTGATCAAAAATCCAACATGGCGGCGACGCGAAATATAAATATTCACATGGACGTTTCTCGCAATTTAACCATCCGAGTGCAGTGAAAAAACTAGGCACAGTAAATCCTTATACAAATGTTAATCCACTGGCATCTAATTTATTTCAATTGTTTCCAAAACCACGAGATGGCAGCTGTGCGAAATTTTAAAATCTCGTTTTTACTTCTTGTGTCCGAATCATTCTATTGAAGTTTGAATACTAAAGGTACTCAATAATCTTCATGTATCAGTACATAACTCTAGGTCTTACATGTATAAAAATCCAAAATGGCGACCATCGGAAATATTTGGTCGGTTCTCAATATCTACGAATCTACTACAGCAATCATACTGAAATTTTGTATGTTGATAGTGGCAATTAACATAAGTAGGATATATTAAAATAGGCTTTAGTTCTTCACGGAACTACTTGTTATTTCTTAGTTGAGGTCACTTTTTGGCTCCAGGCCGTCCTGTATCAATTGTGTGGGTTTGGCCTACTGGCTACATGGAACTCCAATATGTAGCTTCTTTTGTATTCCATGAAGTTGTGAGATTTGTTTGCTTTGGACAATATGGCTGCCAGCAAGCAAATGACCCTGATGTAAATATTAGTACTTAGATTCGTATGATATATACTGTGTATGTCTACCCCTTATTATTCCCGTTTTTTTCCAACGGGGTCGGGGATGAGATGCGATGGAAGTCTTAGTGGCGATGGTTTTTACGGCCGGATGCCCTTCCTGACGCCAACCTCATGAGAGGAGTTAATGAGAGATGAAATGAATGATGGTGAATGAAACTGGGCAAGGATGTGGAAGGAAGTGGCCGTGGCCTGTCAGAAGGTACCGTCCCAGCATTTGCCTGGTGTTGAAAATGGAAAACCATTTCAAGGACAGCCGAAGGTGGGGCTCGAACCCACGCGTCTACCGAGTCAGCAGAGAGCTTGGTCCCTTGACCTAACGCAGCGCTTTAGCCCGCGTAGCCACTACTGTCGGTGTATGATATATACTGTATATGAATTAAAGTATCAAAATGTATTTACTTTATATCCTGACTATTAATTTTCTGGGGCAGTATTTAAGAGTCTAATTACGAATATGTACCTTGAGATCGTTTGTTCGCTGGCGGCCATGTTGTCCATGAATGAAAAGTAAACAGGTCTTCATGGAATACAAAAGGAGCTTCATATTGAATTTCCTTGTAGCCAGTAACCCACACAATTGGTGCAGGCCCAAAGTTGTATCCTCAGTTTAGGGACTGTGACAACGCGGTCATGTATTCCCACGTACTTTGTGTGTGTGTAGAATCTGTCTGATAACCAGTGTTAATTATGATGACTGTATTGGTGTATTAGTATGTATCTTTTTTAATTAAAGTAAGGATTGCAGACATTCAATTTTCAAGTTGTTCCTATTTTTGTTACCAAACGCCGCCACCGGCAACGACAACTAGTTCTGAACTTGGTTACTAGATTCCATCGCAACCGGCTCCTGGCGACGAACGTTGGAACCTAAGAGGATTAGTCAAATGTAACCTATAATTTAGTTTCACACAAGTGTAATTAGTGGAAGGTCCTTTATCATGCCATAAATCTCTGACAAGGGCCCGCCGGCGTTACTTTCCCTCCGAAGGAAGGAGTACTGAGGGATTTTTAACGCTCTTAAAAAATCCGACAACTTCGGCTGGGTTGTAACCCGCGATCTTGGGCACAGCAGTTCAGCATGCTGCCAACTACGCCACCGAAGCCGCCGACGGGGATTGATAGGGTTAATATTATCTTCATACATTTGCTGTACCGGGTAGGTTATCCGTGGTCGTTATGGCGTGGCTGCAGGCAGTCTCTCACATCCGGGAGGCGAGGAGGTTTGAATCCCCCCGCCGGCATCTATGAAGATGGTTTTCTGTGGTTTCCCATCTTCCTTCCAGGCAAATGTCGGGGTTGGTCCCTAACTTTAAGCCACAGCCGCTATCTTCCAATTCCTCGTCCTTACATTGACACTTTCCTGCCCAGACAACAAACCACACGTGACGGTACGTGTAGCTCACCCCATGGGTGTCCGCGTAGAAGTAGCTACAAAACTCTGGTGAGTCGAACATGTCCTTGGACTCTCCAGGCACTAAAAGCCATACGCTAAAAATACAAATATAAAAATATATCCTCTACACATATTCCTGAAAACTAAAACCACGTGCGTGTTAGACGTCGAGTTTTGAAATCAACTGCCTCATATACCACCCCTAGTTAGTAACACTGTGTTGTGTACATCTAACCTCAGTATTCTGCAGCAGTACACTCGCGCCAACACACCTGATGCGTGTAAACGAGTAATTACACGGCAAGTGCTCTGTGTGAACACAGGTACAGAGGCGAGTAATGACTTGACTGCTAATTTATTTATGAATCTGCTATCAGTTGATGAGAGATTAGGGGAATGATTATGATTAATATTGGGCAAGGATTTGTAGGCAAGAAGGTACTGTCCTCGAGTTGAAAATGGGACACAGCGGAGAGCAATTCATGAACGGCAATCGCCCCCATCACTACATATGTGATTGAACTCATAAACCAGTGATTTAGAAAAGCTAGAAAACGTGAAAGCACGCTTCATCTATCGGGCCATAGGAGCAAGCAAATATACGCCTAATAGATTGGCATACATTCTAGCAAAAGAAACGTTTTTCCTCGAGGATATAAGGCTCAAGGAATTCCTACCAAGTACACGCGCTTATACAGAGGTAACAGAAGGAAACAGAAGGAGAAAGAGATAGATAATTGTGGCGAAAGGTGTGAACTTTATCACTTGAAGAAATGTAAAAGCTAGACAGGGTATCTTAATGACCTCATAAATGCAAGCAAATTAACAGTTCAATTTTATTGTGATCTAATGTAAATATGTATCCTAATATTGCAAAACCTTCCTGGCAATTCGGCTGCAATAAATTTATTATTATTAATAATATTAATATTAATAATTAAAGAATGGATTGTTTGGCATTCGCTGACGATGTTGTGATACTCACTACCGGTGTTGAAACAGCGATAAAAAGGACGGAAGAACTCCAGATAATAGCCAAGAAGACTGGCCTACAAATTTCTGTGTTTATGACCAATATCAAAGACGCCCCTCTCCACTTGGAGTTGAAAGAAGCCAAGATAAAGCGAGTTAAATGTATAAAGTACTTGGGAGATAAATTGCAGGACAATGGGTCAGAAAAGGATGCCACCAAAGAGCGGGCGAGAAGAATGGAAATGGCTTACCAACTAACGAAGGATACATACAACAATAAGGGTCCATCCTTTAGGGCTAAATTCCGACAATTAGATACTGTTGTCAGACCTGAATGTCTGTACACATCAGAAACACTAGATATGATTGGGAAGGGTGGCATCGAAGGCATCCGAAAGAGGGAAAGGAAAATGCTCCGAAAAATCCTAGGCCCAAATATCAAGGATGGAGAGAGGAGACGCAAGCCTAACAAAGAACTATACCTGAAGACAGAAGGAGTCATAGCCCTACTGACAAAAAGGAGAATACAGTTTTATGGACACTTGGTGAGGATGAACAGTGCCAGATTGACAAAGAGGATTTTTGAATTCTTCAGGAAGAGGAAGACGGAGCCGAAATGGTTTCGGGAAGTGAGATTGGACTTGTATCGGATGTGGGTGAAAGAAGAAGATATAATGGACAGAGTGCGATTTAGACGACAAGTTAAGGAGTTTACAGGTTTCCAGGACACAGGGGAGTTGTCAGTGAGGAAAGGAATATCATACACCGAGGAACAGAGGAAGGAAGTGGGAGTGAGGATGAAGAGATATTGGCAGAGAGTGAAGACATCAAACAATGTAAAAACCGTCAAACGAGGGGTATAGTAATACGTAACGAATACATATATAATAATTCAAAAACGGCAAACGATGACGGTCGAACCCACACTTCAAAAAACTGTGGAATAGTTGCTTTACAAATATTGAAAAAAAAACACGAAATCAATCGAAATTGCATACCTTTTCACTTTAGACTGTTTTGCGTTTCAGCGTCCAGTGTAAACAGCACGCCTCTGTTTGCGAACAAGTCACCTCCATGATGCCCTATTAGCAGTTAGCTCAGCGGCCTCTTTGGCTTCTACACATCTCACTTTTAAATCGTTAAACACTAAATGCAGGGTGATTCTTTTGCTGGAAGGGACGGGCAACCGGCTGCCGGCCACGCGCGCCTTCCGCCATCCAACCGAGCTCGTTCCGCGGATTGCGCGCAGGTGGAAACCGTAGCAATGTGCATTAATTAATTGTAAATTCACCAGCAAATCATGACTAAAGAACTTACCTTTTCACAGGAGAAGCTGAGAGTGTTTCTCTTCAGCTGACAGACAGGTATTGTACCGTGTAAATGAATTAGCGACTACACGTTGTATTTCCCTTCTGTTGTGAGGGCTCTCTGCTGCCGTATATTGTTCTCCAGCTTCGCTAGAGTACGGGTAATTGATCTGTACACTTTGTATTTTAAATTACTCCACAATTGATCATCAAACGGGCTCAGGCCCGTGCTTCGATTAATTACAGTAAACACGCATGGAGGGGGGGGGGGGGGGGTGTAGGAGTAGCGACATAATGTAACGATGTCTGTCTGTCAGCTGAAAGAGAACATTTTTAGTATCTTCTGTAAAAATATAAGTTCTAACCTTTAACTGGTGATGTGAGGTCAACAAGATTCCCAAGAAATAAAGAAACATCTGTGCTTCTTTAATTAAATCTTTCAGCTGTTGTTTATGTTACCTTCTTATCTGTGCGCTGACACTTCACACACTCGTTGATAAAAGTTTAGTGACTTAATGATTTTAATTACCCTGGTACCGGGTGAGTTAGCGTGGTCGTTACGGCATGACTGCTGGCAGTCGCTCACATCCGGGAGGCGAGGAGGTTTGAATCCCCCCGCTGGCGACCTTGAAGATGGTCTTCTGTGGTTTCCCATCTTCCTTCCAGGCAAATTCCGGGGTTGGTCCCTAACTATAGGCCACAGCCTCTACCTTCCAACTCCTCGTCCTTTTACATTCAAACTTTCCTCCCCAGACAACACTCCACACGTGACGGTACGTGTAGCTCACCCATTGGGTGTCCGCCTCGAAGCAGCTACAAAACTGGCCGCCGGTGCCTCTCCAGCAAAAGAATCTCACGGTAGGTCCACCTCTACGTCACTTCGGTGGCGTAGTCGGTAGGATACTGAGCTTCTCTGTCCAAGATAGCGGGTTCAAACCAGGCCGAAGTCTTTGGATAATTTACGAGTTTTAAAATCATTCAATATACCTTCCTTCGGAGGGGTAGTAAAGCCGGCGGTCCCATGTCATAGACTTATGGCACGTAAAAGAACCTTCCACTAATTAAACTTGTGCTAAGCTAAATTTGCAGGTTAGATTTCTTTGAAACGCTCTATCAAAGTTCCAACATTCACCACTAGGTGTCAGTGTCATATGGTAGCGAAAGTTAGAACTACTTGAAATTGAACGGACTTTGTAGCTCACCCCATAGGTGTCCGCATTGAAGCAGCTACAGCCTCTGGCGGACCGAACATGTCCTCGGGCACTCTTGGTACTAAAAGCCATAGCCTACTACGCTAAATAAATAAATAAATAAATAATAATAATAAATCCTCTACGGCCGAACTCATTAAACTGTTAGGTAATCTCTCCTCCCCCATTCCCTTCACATGACCCCACCATATGAGGCGGTTCATAAAAACAGCTTTATCTATTCTTGTGTGTTCATTTGAGTCATCCAGTTGCAAAATTCGTTTAATCCACTTGTGAATAAGAATCATTTTCATGAGAAACGTTGTTGTTTTCTACTTTTTGCTTTTTGCTTTGTGTTTTTGGTTTTTGGTTTTGTGTTTGCTTTGTGATTTTGGTTTTGAATTTTACTTTTTGCTTTTCTTTCTTGGTTTTGCTTTGTGTTTCTTGTTTTTTTACTGCTTTTGCTTTTGTTTTTGAATTTCTCTTTTTGCTTCGTTTTTTTATGTTTGTTTTCTGGAAAATCAAAATAAAACAAAACAAAATAAAATTAAATTAAACAAAACAAAATAAAATAAAATAAAATACATTAAAATAATTAAATAAATAATTTTACGACATGATCCTTATTCACAAGTGGATTAAACGAGTTTTGCAACTGCACGACTCATTTCTAACTTGGCCTTTATTTGTTAATTGCGAGTACTTCCCTGCCATTGCTCCAATCCAGTTGTCCCAGCAATAAAATTATTCGTGCTAACCTCGTATCAGTTATCTCTAGATTATGTATCAGATAACCTGAATCTAGCCAGTTCTCACTTCCATAAAGCAAGGCCGGCCTAAATGCCAAGCGTGGTAGGGAGAGTTTCCTTGCAGAATGCTGTAGGTCACCCCGTTACATACCTCAAACCCGAATTAAATTACTTGTTAGATCTGGAATTAGTACCCGCAACTCCAGCCGAGAAGTTACTGTCGACCAAAGTGTTATGTGCACGCGGAAAGCTATACAGCGTTGCTGAGATAGAGCTCATCACTTCCGAGCGCGGCGCGATATGGGCTCCATCTCGGCAACAATGTACATCTTTTCCCGGAGCGCCCAGCTGGTGAACCATGTCTTATTTTCCCGAACAAATACAAACCGATATAAAATAAGTGATTTAATTTGCGTATTTCACAGTCATACAGCATAATTTTTAGATGTATAAGGATTACAACGCGACCAGGAACTACATTTTCCAACCACCCCGAGCCGAGAAAAAGTTACCTTTCAAAAATGATAACAACTCTGTTTCTTGGACACACAAAATTTTGAAATTAATAAACCAGTTATACAACATTCCAATGTATATTGTGTTAAAATTTGGATTCGATCTGATGACGGGTTTTGGAGATAATAATTCATAAATGTGACGCATGGTTGAAACACGCTTAAAAACGGGCATGTTTTGTGTTCCAACTGTGATAAAAAATATTAAAATATAAATTAAATATTCCAAACCTACATAAACTAACGTAAAATAGAACGACTAAAATGATGATGATATTGGATTTTATGTAGGTCTATTGGTTACTTCACAAACAACCTTCAAACTCGAGTACACATAATACTTTGGTCGACGGTAGGCACTACACCAAAAGGTAGTCCAGAATAAAACCCAGTAGCAGGGACTGTTAGACCACTGGTGCTTCGGTGGCGTACTTGCTAGCATGCTCAGTTTCTATGCCCAAGATCATGGGTTCAAACCTGGCCGAAGTCGTCGGATTTTTAAGAGCGTTAAAAATCCTACAGTATGCCTTCCTTCGGAGGGGAAGTAAAGCGGGCGGTCCCATGTCATAGATTTATGCCATGCAAAAGAACCTTCCACTAATTACACTTGTGTGAAGCTAAATTATAAGTTATATTTGACTAACGCTCTTAGGTTCCAACGTTCATCGCAAGGAGTCGACCGCGGTGGCATCTAACAACCAAGATCCGAACTAGTAGTCGTTGACGGTGACGTTTGGTAACAAAAGTAAGAACTACTTGAAAATTGAATATCTGCAGTCCTTACTTGAATTAAAAACAGATAACACACACTATTACAGCCATCACAATTAACACCGGTTATCAGACAGATTCTTCACACACCCAAAGTACACGGGGCTTCATGACCGGGTTTTCCCAGCCCCTAAACTGAAGAACCAACCAACTGTTAGACCAGGGAAGCAGTTAACATAGCATTTAAGTTATAAACCATAATTACCAGTAACTTAATGTCTACAATCTGGACACAGCATTAAAGATGCTTATGGATCACTCAGATTGGACGCGGTAGCAAATGGTCCTCCATAAACTGCATGTTACGACAGTCATAAAGCAAAGTACAACAAAAAACCAACAAAAACACCAATCACAAACGGGCGAAGCATAAAACGTGTGCAATAATAAAATGGAACAAAAGTGGCACTTTTACAGTTTTTCTGAACGTACTTTACACCGCATGTTGGAAATCAACTCTTCGCTTTTAAATAGAATGTGAAGCAGAGAATACCTACCAAAACTTTTTATCTATGTTCATTCCTAAGTTTTCAGATTAAAAACTAATAATTCGAGGCAATTTCGTAAAGTATGCACCAACATATTTTTTATAACCCTTAGCGTTCTGAAAACCTAACCGAAATGCGAAGTGGAATGAGTACAGTGGTGGTTACGTACGATTGTACTTTACTATGAAAAATATGGCGCCAGATATACTGTACTAAAAGCAAACCATAACTTACATCATATCTCTACTTAGTATACCACAAATTCCCCGATTCTTGGACGTCACGGGAAATCTTGAGAACTACTGGATGGATTTTGATGCGGTTAACACCATTTTGTAAAGGATATCTCGAGGAAGGTTTCTGTAGAAAATAATTTATTTATGGTCAAAGGAAGCAAAGCAGTAATGCTTTCAGTGAAAACGTCAAAACAAACCTGGCGTCCGTGCGCTTTTAAGCTCACGCTGTGCAAACCGTTAAAAATATCAATATACTATGAGTGTAAGAATTTCTCAGCCTGAAAAGTTCTACACGAAAGTCCCGGAGATCATATCTCTATCTTCAAAACATCACCCTCTATAATTAGTTTTAAGTTTTCATTTCTTCCAACAATCTCCATTCAATTACTATGGCGACAGTTTACGAGCTAGCTAGGGGCGAGCTTAACACCCAAGATACAACCTAGATAGCGGGCGAGCCTATTACACCAGATACAGCAGCAGCAAACTGCCGAGTCGTGTTGAGTTAAAACTTCTGAGGAAAGTGGTTGTGTTTGGAGTTTCCCTGGAAGTGCAACTCGGCTTTTCTTCATTTCGTGTGTGAACTTTACGTTCTGCTAAATACAAAGTCAAGTTAAGATTGGACGGAAGGAGGATTTGCGTTTCAGGCACCTCGCTATAGCCTACTTAAATTACTTCTGAGAAGAATTCGTTGCACATGCATCTCCATGACAATATAATTAATATTCCGGTTAGTGATTTTAACCCATCATGCCGAGACGTAAAACGAATGCAGGTCGCAGTTCATTGCCATCGAAAAAATATGCTTATCACGTAATTTATCCATAACTGTTCCCGGGCGAAGCCGGGACGGGTTGCTAGTTTTACAATAATAATGTTACTTATAATACCACGACGCCCCAGAAATATTCATATATTTGAATTGCAGCCAAAGCTCCCCATAAAGTTCAATTTCAAGTGGTTCGAACGTTGGCTACCAGAGATGCCACTGTCACTGACACCTAGCGGTGAACTTTGGAACTTGATAGAGCGTTTCTAACCAAATAACCTACAAATTTATCTACACACTACCAATTGTAGTGCTAGGAACATTTTCATGCCATAAATCTACGATATGGGATGGCTAGCTTTACTTCCCCTGTGAAGGAAGGCATACTCAAGGATTGTAACGCTCTTAATAAATCCAACGACGGCTTTGACCCGGTTTGAATCCGCGATCTTGGGCATAGCAGTTCAGCATGCTACCGACTACGCCAAAAATTACTACCATGTTTTTCTTTTAGACCGACATAGCAGTAGCAGCTTAGGTGAACCACACACACATGGTTTTATGCTTCTACAAGGAAGTAGGCTCTCGCTGACTCATCGTTGCCAATACTCTTACTTCAGATCTCCCCCCTCTCTCTTGAACCCCTGGGCTGATAACCTAGGTGTCAGACCCCTTAAATCAACAATTATCATCATCATCAGAACCCTTCAATCCCCCAGGTGGGCCTCATGGTGCGTGATAGACAGAGAGGGAAAGTGGATGACCTTGAAACTGGTGTGACATTACGTTACCCAGGAACTTCTGCCCCTATCTGGAGGATTTTGGGGGGAAATCTGGTAGATTTTGGGAATATGTGGGGGAATTTGGGGTACTTTAGGGATCTAGGGGGTACTTGGGTGAAATCTGGATGAAATTAGGAGATGTTTGGGAGAATTTGGCGTAATTTAGGAAAATAAGGGCCAATTTGGGTGAAATTGACTCTGAGCCATCCTCTCTTGAAGCCAGGTAACATTGAGGAACTCCGTGTACCTCGCATGACCTGGGCAAGCTCTCGTGACGTCACGTTGACCCTTATCCCCATCTGGCAATTTTTTTAGGGGGGGGGGGGGCTGATGGGAGAGCAGGGTAAGGGATATCCCACACCAACTTACATGACCTTTGAGAAGCCCCACTGCCATTTTGATGACGTCTTCATGCCCCCTCGGAACTCCATTTTCATCTTTGTTATGGGAGGTTTTATTTTAGGGTTCAAATGTTCCCTTGAAACGGGGTGTGGTCCCAACTGTTTTGAGCTATGACACGTGTTTTCCGATTTAGGGTGTAGGGGTATTTTCAAGTGACTCCGGACTCTTATCACACCTCTACTATCGCGCTACATATTTGGGCAAAACACTGTAATATTAATAATAGCTAGTTGATACCCGTCAAAACATGACGATCATTGGGAAAATATTTACTGAAGGATTCTCTTATGCAGTATGCACTATTTGAACGATTACTTTTTGACACTGTTGCAACTTTAAGGGCGTCAAAAGATTGACGTCGCCACATGTAACAGGCCATGACTGAAACATTGATGAGGCAAATAGAGACCTATATGTTCCAGAGTTCCCCCTTGAACTTTATTGATCGTGATAAAATACGCCAAACGAATTGGAAATTGGAAAATTGAAGTGTTTATCGGAAGATGTTCAATCAACTGAAGGATTATAGCTCTCTGCCCATTAAGTGATTTTCCTCCACATATACTTACCGGTACTCTAAATGTTTGAACCATAGTGCCACAACAATATTTCCCCCTTCTTTAATTCTGATAAACAAAGATTTCAGTAAAACGCGGTGGGATCCTCCATTTCTCTGGTGGAATAGAACCATTGCGCGCAAGCGACAAATATTACATTTTTCTTTAATAATTTAAAAATATATCCTAACATATATATTTCTTTTAAAGACACTCTGCAAATCTACATGGCAAGAGCTCTCATTAGAATGCATTACGAAGTCAATCGGTTAAGACGTTCTCTCAATCTCGTGGTAACAAAAATCACCTCAGCGTTTTAAATATATAGATGATAATAATAATTATCATACGCAGTAGTACATTATTACAGCAATACACAGTTTGCTCTCGTTTTTGAGATGATGTACCCCGAAGAGAACAGAACTTCAGTTGGAACTGGTAATTGCTTCTCTAGAGGATTATACATTCTAATCTTGGTCTGTAATTTAGTCCATCCAGCTTCTCTTACCTTCCACCGCTGCTTGAGTAATGTTTAAATATCATCTCCCCTTCCCTGTAATTTCTTATTCGGAATGTGCCACTCTATATTTTATCTGGCACTCGAGTTAAAACGACATTCGAGAAGCAAGTACCACTGTGATGTACAAGTGAACATCCTGAAGGAGAACCGTTCGATCTCGCTATAATTTTCCATATATGGTTGGTTCTAAAATAACATTAATAATAATAATAGTAATCACAATAACAATAAGAATATTACTACCTCAAGTTCATTGTAAAAGATCCCGCTGTACCAGATGATACGTGCCGCTACGGCTGTCACAATCAGAAGCAATACAGCGGCACAGCTCAAACATAGGCATGAAGCAGTTGCTAAAATCTTGCAATAAGTTGGCTGATAAGTTTCAGCTTCTAAAAGGAAAGAAAGTTCCGTACCACCAATATCAGCCAGAGTGTGTTCTTGAAAACAAGGAATACAAGTCGTATTGGCACTGAACTATTTTGACTGATCAATCCGTATCACACAACAGGCCGGTTCTGGTGGTTGTCAGCAAGAAAATAAAGCAAACTACCTTGATTGATGTTGCGATTCCTAACAACAAGAATCTCCAGTCAAAACACACAGAAAAGATCAGCAAATATAGGGAGTTGGTCGTCCCTATCAAAAGGCAATGGCATATAGAACGGGTAAAGACCATAGGGCCTTCCTATCATTGTCTCAAGTACGGGCGTGATCCCAAGTATTTTGCTCCAAGGCCTTACAGAACTGGATCTGGATACTCAACTGTGCAAACTAATGCAGAAGGCAGTAGCTCTATCAGCAACCCGAATCGTCCGGAAGTTCAGGGGTAGCGACATTCCAGCGTAGAAGTTGCTGTTTCACTAACTATACTTTGGTTCCCTGAAGCAAGTATAGTCATTTTGTAATGTACCGGCAATGTGTTACATGGGTTGGTTTTTTAGTTTTGGCACCTTAGTTATAACTGGATTAATAACTTAGATGGTTCCAAGTTTCACAGGCCCTCGATGTAGTCCCACCGTTGCGTACAACGTGTTCCCAGCAATGCGGAAGTCGTTGGATCCCGTTGGCACTGCCCAATCTACTGATGGTACGAAGAGAGCGCTCAGCAGCCTGTTTAACGTCTTCAATGGTACGGAAGCGCTGCCATACTGTTCCTCGAGGGCAAACCGTTAATGCCGCGTACTATTGTTCGTTTCTTCAAGACCATCTCCGAGGAGCTCTGAGAAGGAAACAGCGCCACCACATGGTTACACCGCCCATCGTTCTGCTTGACAATGCTAGGGCACACACAGCAGGCGTTGTGTCGGCATTGTTGGATCGCTGGGGCTGGGAGGTCCTCTATTACCCCCCATATTCTCCCGACATCAGTCCCTGCGACTATGATCTCATCCCGAAGATGAAGATGACAATGCGCAGGGAGCAGGCTGCCGAGCGCTCTCTTCGTATCATCAATAGATTGGGCAGTGCCAACGGGATCCAACGACTTCCGCATCGCTGGGAACACGTTGTACGCAACGGTGGCGACTACATCGAGGGCCTGTGAAACTTGGAACCATCTAATTGAGTTATTAATCCAGTTATAACTAAGGTGCCAAAACTCAAAAACCAACCTATGTATATGTACCGTAAAAGATAATAATAGGGGCAGATGACCTCGTAGTTCTGACCCTTAAAACAACAACTAACTAACTAAGATAATAATAATAATAATAATAATAGTAAAATCTTGTAGTTTTAAATCACCGTTAATCTCGCGATCATGAGCCCCGGGTCCTTCATTTGTACCTGGATTCCGAACCACGGGAAGTGATATTTCACTTCTAAAACCTTACGTGCTTGACTGAGGTTAATAATAATAACGAAATGTTAAACTACGGCACTACCAGACAGTTGTTCTTACGGAAGCATTGTACGCCTCCGAAACATCTCGATGAGGCCACTCTCAAATTGGTGAAATCGAAATCCAGGAACGTAAAATTCTCAGGAAAACGTATGGCTTCGTTTATGTTAATGGTATATGGATTAAAAGGAAAACCACAGACTTGTTCACAGCAATCAATAAGTTCACTGATACCGTGCGTAAGAGACGACTGAAATTTTATGGTCACATCTGCAGAATGGACAAGACCAGATATGCAAAAAATACTGATTGATATAATTAATTCAAAGAAGCTCAAAATCAGTTGGTTAGAAGAAATCAAACAGGACTTAAAAGAAATAAACATTACAGAAGATAACATCATGAATCACAAGACTTTTGGAACTCTAGTTACAAATCACTCTTTTGCCGAAAAAGCTAAAAAGACCACTGGAAGAAATGGACGGAAGAATGTAAGAAGGGGCATAGCGAATCCGTGAGGAGATTTTGGGAGGAGAAGAAGAGGAAAGCTCCATCAACCCGAGTCAACAAGTTCAAACGCGCTCCCTAAGTGGGCAAAACGAAGAAAGAATAAATAGTAATTTGTAGAGACAAAATCAGAATCCAGAAATTTGAATTTAGATCACAACTCAAAAGAAATAGGCGCAAATGGACAGGTGAAGGGAAGAAGGCGCACAGTGAACGGATGAAAGTTTTCTTGGGATTATAAGTAGAAGGAATGAGCCACCACCAAAAGCTAGATTTTTGTGTTTTTAGCGCTCTCCTTAACGGGGAATGTACGCAAATAATAATACTAATATTAATATTTATTATTTAATTCTACGGACAAAATATCTGCAAATAGAGTGAGTTGGCAGCAGAGGTAAAGAAGATGTGGCACTGAGACAAGGCTGCAGTTGTACCTGCAAGTATTGGAACTACCCAAGAATCAGTCATTCTTAACACTTGGTCAACAGTTTCATAGTTTCTAAACCTCTCCACCACATACATGAAATAGAAGATCATCAACTTGCAGTGACGTTTGTGATCGTTTCCCGCCATCAGAAACAATTGTATACGGGGCTGATGAACACGATGTTCCATTGTCACGAATGAAGCAACAGCAACAACAAAAACCTAACTGATTCAATTAATTTTAGATCTACAATTCAAATAACCTTGCTGTGTAGCCGTGCACGTTAAATCTCTCACCACGATCACGATTAGAGCTGCAGCAAGTCAGGAGATTGGGGATTCGAATCTCGACACTGATAGTGATTTTTCCCCGTTTTTTCCACATTCTCTCCAGGCAAATGCCGGGATAGCACCTTATATCAAGTCCCGGGGCACCTATCCCATTCCCGCAACCTAATAAACACACTACTACAACCTCCATAAAATCACAGGTTAACAAACAAATTGAACACGCATTCAAGTGCATGAAGCTGATGACCATGATATCCCAAGCCTCTATATTGAATTAACAGGAACAACAAAGACAATTCAGACCTCATTTCGAATTTGTTTATTATTGCCTTCACCTCAATTTTCGTATTATTCAACATTTCCTTGTGTGACTAATCTTGAAGATGTCCTCCGTAGTTATGGGGCGAAACGTCGGTTATTCAAATGTGATACGCATGGCAAGAATGCTCAAATAAGTAGGCCTACAATCACAGGAGATTTCACGTAATCCAAATCGTTCTTCAGTTGTACAGGAACTGTATATATGCCAGAGCGCGGCCAGTCTCTTCACAGTCTCGGGAACTATTCCCTCACCGGGTGAAATCAGTTTACCGGCTGATTGCTTGTGAAAGTGGCGATTGATAGTGGGTAGTGGTCGTTGTGAGCACAAAGGAAAGGCTAGCTTCATTAGCAATTACAGTGGTGCCAACGTGAAGCAAATCACTGAGATTTAATTTAGATAGGAGTCCTCCACCGGTAATTGGCGTCGGGCTATTCCGGGACTGCGCAACCCAAATTATCCCCAATAGCACTGTGTATGATTCACGCCACCAGACGGCTGGCTATCCATCAAGTTTATCTATTACAGATATCGCTATCTAATGCCTAGATTAACTCTGACCTTATACAACAAAAATTAGTAGTCTATGGTCCAGCAGGGATTTCAACCATTACGCTCCTATATACAGGCCTAATCACCTAAGATTTCCCCTCAATTATCTCCAAAAGTATTAGGAATATCTGTAATTTAGGCTGTTTTCTGCAGTGTAGGAATAAGCAGTAACGTACCAGACTCGAAGAAAACATTTAATGACATTGGAATAAAAATAAAAAAAAACAAATCAAATCAAATCAATTTGGATTATACTAAACTAAACTAATCTAAACTATCCCAAATTAAATCAAAGCAAACGAAACGAAACTAATTAAATGAAATAAAATTAACTTAAATCAAACCAAATCATATCAAATCAAATCGAATCAAATCAAGTCAATACTAATCAAATCAATTGAATTAAAGTCAAATCAAATCAAATCAAATGAAGTCAGGTCAAATCAAATCAAATCTAATTAAATCAAATCAAATTAAATCAAATCAAATCAAAACAAATCAAGTCAAGTCAAGTCAAATCCAATCAAGTCAAAACAAATCAAATCAAGTCAAGCCAAGCCAAGTCAGGTTAAGTCAAATCAAATCTAATCAAATCAAGCCAGGTTAGGTCAGATCAAGTCAAAACAAATCAATTCAACTCAAATCAAATCAAGTCAAAACAAATCAAATCAAGTCAAATCAAAACAAATCAAATCAAATCATGTCAAAACAAAACAAATCAAATCAAGTCAAGTCAAGCCAATTCAAATCAAATCAAGTCAAGTCAGGTCAAGTCATATCAAATCAAATCATATCAAATCAAATCAAATCTAATCAAATCAAATCAAATCAAATCAAATCAAATCAAATCAAATCAAAACAAATCAAATCAATTTGGATTACATTAAATCCCATGTAATTTAATATGTGAAAATGAAAATCCACAGCCTGCTTCCAGTCTCCGACCGGGTCAGGAATGGAATGAATGAAGCCCCCATCTAGCGGCGAGGATATGGACTGTACCGGCTGCCGAGGCCTGACGTACTCCTCTGGGGCAATGATTAAATGAATGGCAGTTGAAATGAAATGATAGTGGAGAGTGTTGCTGGAATGAAATTCTGACAGGGAAAACCGGAGTACCCGGAGAAAACCTGTCTGCCTCCGTTTTGTCCAGCACAGATCTCACATGGAGTGACCGGGATTTGAACCACGGACCCAGCGGTGAGAGGCCGGCGTGCTGCCGCCTAAGCCACGGAGGCTTCATGTAATTTAATATGTAATTTAAGTAAATTAAAAATAAAATAAAATAAATAATAAGAAATCTTATATATAAAAGTGAAAAGGGTATGTGGTATGTGATATGTGGATTTGTTCTCTATACAAATCCACACCGTTCCACCAATATCAACCAAATTTTGAATACACATAGTTCAGGACCCAGAAAAAAAACGCAGGCTTAAGGCATTTTGATAGTCTTTCTCATTCTTCTGATTTCGGCCTTTTGGTGACGAGTAAAGGCTAATTAAGCCAGAAAGTAAACTGGTGAAGGAATGGCAAGGCCGGTCGTTTCCATCTATCTCTGTAAGAGGCCAAGACACTCCATTTACTATCCAAACCATGACAAAAAACAATAGGAATCTGAACACTATAGAAATCTGAGTACGTATTTTTTTAATGTTATTAGCAGGGGTCGTTGTAGGGAATTGAAATTAAAATAGAAATACATTGGCTAACCCTGCAGGTGGCGGAACGTTTACAACAACTGGAGATATCATCACGAAACTTAGTATTAAGATTCAACGACCTTAAATGATTCTGTTTTTGTTGATTCATTTAAAGGCTTTGCAACATCATGGTCACATAGCACAATGAACTTGAGTGTGTGTGGCATTTTTCTGATAACATGTGTTACTGTGATGGCTGTAGTGGTGTGTATTTGTAATTCAAATGAGGATTGGAAAGGACGTTGCTGTGGCCTTCAGTTAGGAACTATCCCGGTGTTTGCTGCGAGTAGAAGTGGGAAACCACGGAAAACAATTTCCTAGTTTTTGCCTCGAGAGGCGCAGTGTAACCCATTCCGGCTTTCAGACCAGAATTAATATTCCTTGACAGAGCCGGTATTCAAACTCGGACCTCCAAGGCGAAAGCAGTAATCGTTAGCCATTATTACACGAGGTCGTCTAAATGATTTTTGCATTTCATTTTAATTTTCTTTAATTTTTAGTCTTTAGGGCACCGAAACCTACAGTTACATTTCGAGTCAAATTTTATACTCTTGTTGCCGCTGCTGTTATGGAAGATTTTGAATATTTACCTTGTAACGAAAGGTATCACGCGCAATATATTGTTTGTAATATCTACCAGAATTGAAGTTTTATACTCTCCGTTAAGGTTTAGAGTACTACTGATATGTTGACGTTTATGTTTTATTAATCACACTGTCTTTATGCTGCAATTTCTTATTGTTGACAAACGCGTCGCCGCGCAACCAGTGAGAATTATACCTTGTCTCAAGTCCCTGTACACTTACCTCATCCCTGTCTTTAACCCTTAAAGGATACACTTATAAAAACACTATTACTTTTCCATCGTATTAGTCTTCAGCATCGTTAGCAAGATATGGTTGCAGTGGTGTCCGGACAAAACGTACCACGGACACAATGTACCACTTGATTTTCGAGGACATAACGTACCACTTGATGTTAGACGGGCATTCCAGTTACAGGTTCACTACCGCATAAACATCAGTGACGATCACACTTTGCGGCTTTAAACATTTTGGTATTGTAACACGGAGTTGTGTACAACGAATAAAGGTTGTTTATGTGCACACTTCGACGGATAGGCATACAGGCAAGAACGTCAGGCGAAGGACGATACTGTTTCTTAGATATGTGTAAACTGTAAAGCAACAAACGGGGAAGTGTTGTGTGTTCATAAAATCAAGAGATAAGTGATTAGTGGCCCATCAAACAGTCATGTGTGTGGAGTTCCTAACGATGCACAGCTATAAGTAAAGAAACGGACGTAATTGGCGATTTGCCAGACCAAATCCTAGATAAAGTGTGATGTGGATCCAAAAACTTATTATATTTTATGTTATTTTATATTATGTTAATGTCCACGTATTTATTACCAGGATTAATTGAGCAAAACTGAGCAAGTGGCCGTGCGATTAGGGTTTCATGCACCCTAAATACTTCCCACTCTTTCAAGTGGTACGTTATGTCCTATAACCGGTTGCAGTCCATGAGTACCATACGGGATGAAAGCAGAGAAATATCGGTTGGTTTCTCAGTTTAGAGGCAGCGACAACGTGGCCATGTTGCCCCGTGTACTTTGGGTGTGTGTACAATCTGTCTGATAACCGGTGTTAATTGTGATGGCTGTATTCGTGTGTTATCTGAAATTCAGGTAAGGACTGGATACGAACAATTTCAAGTAGTTCCTAATTTTGCTACCAAATGCTACCGTCAACGACACCTAGCTGTGAAATTGCCTACTAGATGCCACTGCAACCGGCATCTGGCGGAGAACGTTGGAAATTAATAGAGCATTAATCACATCTAACCTAGAAATTTAGCTTCACACAATTGAAGTTAAAGGAAGGTTCTTTTAAATGCCATACATCTATGACATGGGACCGCCGTCTTTACTTCCCTTCCGAAGGAAGGCACACTGAGGAATTTTAACGCTCTTAAAAATCCAATGACTTCGGCCGGGTTTGAATCCGCGATCTTGGGCATAGAAGCTTAGCATTCTACCAACTACGCCACTCAAGCCGCTTAAAGGGAAATATCAACCTTCCTGACAAAAGCGCTAGTTGGGCTGCATATCATACTATAGTTAGGGGCAGTTGTTTCGCTTGGTGTACACAACAAAAAGTACCGTATCATTTTTAGCCTATTTTCAATTTTGAAAAAATAGGCTTATGAGATCACCTTTTGTCCGTGTGTGTGTGCGTGTGTGTGTGTGTGTGTGTGCGTGTGTGTGTGATTCGTGTGTGTGTCCCCCCCTAATAAAATCGAAACGGCTGGAGAGATTTCAATGAAACTCGGGAAGATCATAGCACTATTCCCGGCGACCTCGACCGTGCCCTTCAAATTTTGTTATGTCTCTCCAATCCAACATGGCGGCTGTGCGAAATATTTCACTAGCATTCAATATCTCCGAAACAATTACCGATATCGCCATGAAATTGTGTACGGTGATAAAGGGCACTACTAGAAGTTCACCTATGAGACTTTCAAAAACCTGGTGACTACAAGACCAACATGGCGGCCAAGCGAAGTTGAGACATTTAAATAGACGTTTCTCGCGATTTAACTATCTAAATGTAATGAAACTTGGTACAGCAAATGTTTATACACATTGTAATGCACTGGAGTCTAATTTAGTTCAATTGTTTACATAACCTCAAAATGGCGGCTGTGCGAAATATTTCACTGACATTCTATATCTCCGAAACTATTACAGATATCACCCTGCAATTTTGTACAGTGATAAAGGGTACTGATACAGGTATACCTATGTATATTTCATAAACCTGTAAAGTACGAAAGGAACATGGCGACCAAGCGAATTTAAAATATTTTAATAGACTTTTCTCGTGATTTAACTCTTTGAGCGCAGTGAAATGTGTTACAGTAATTGATTTTGCAGATTGTAATGCACTGCCATCTAATTTAATTCAATTGCTTACATTACCTCAAGATGGCGGCTGTGCGAAATTTTAAAATTAAGTTTTAATTTCTTGTGTCGTAATCATGCGATCGAAGTGAAAGTTTTAATAATGAACCTAGGCAATAATTGTCCTTGAATGGTACATAACTCTATGGCCTATACACATAACACTCCTAAAGGGTGAGCTCCCGATATATTTTACGGTTCTCAATATCTATGAATCTTTTACAGCAACCAAACTGAATTTTTTTATGTTCATAGAGACTATGAACATATGTTCACCTATAGGACTTTCAGGAACCTGGTGAGCACAAATCCAACATGGCGGCGACGCGAAGTATAAATATTTAAATGGACGTTTCTCGCGAATTAACTATCCGAGTGCCGTGAAACCTTGCACGTTAAATGTTTATACAAATGTTGATCCACTGGCATCTAATTTATTTCAATGGTTTGCATTATCACAAGATGGCTGCTGTGCGTAATTTTAAAATCTCCTTTTTACTTCTTGTTGTCTAATCATGCGATTGATGTTTGAATACCACACGTACACAATAATCTTAATGTAATAGTACAAAAATAAAAATCCAACCTGGCGACCATCTGAAATATTTAGACGGTTCTCAATATCTACGAATCTGTTACAGCAATAAAACTGAAATTTTGTATGTTGATTGTGGCAGTTAACATAAGTAGGATATATGAAAATAGGCTGTATAGTTCTACACGGAACTACTTGTTATTGTACCAATGCATCATCCTCTGATGCACCATTATCCGAGATCGAATCTTCCACTTGGAGGCCGATAATAATGTCTGCCAAATCACTGGCTTTCGGTTCCTTACCTTCGTAATAATTTGTCATAATTTTGTTGGAGTAATTAAAACAGCATTGGATGAAATATCACACCAAGGTTTCACTAGCCATAAACGTCTGATATACAGGGTCTTTCATATAAAGTAAGAACGCCAAGCGGCGGGTTTGTTATCCGCTAGTGCGGTGGCCTTGACCGAGCTTGTAGCGAGCCGTGTCCCCCTGCTCTAAGCGTGTGTACAATCCTCTATGAAATATTACCTTATAAAAGTTGCTGGAAGTGTCGTCCTTCCTGGGTTATACAGGCATTGTATCTGGTAACCACATTTTGGCTGACGTGAGTGAGTCATGCCACTGTATTTTTTCTGATTTTTTATTTTTTGTTTTTTATTGAGCACTGAACCAGTAGTGTCAAAGTTATTTACAATTACGTGAATCTGTGCTAGTGAAGGTGGCACTTCATCAGGAAATTGCTGAACAAATGCATCACGTACCCGCCGAGCCGAATCGTAATTAAAATAAATTTTACATACAAAAATACGATGTTGCAATGATAACTGTCTCAACATGTTAGCAGCTGAGGTTCAGACTGGCGACTGAACACCTGCACGCTTATTGCAAGGTCAAGTTTGTACTATGCGCGCGCTTTCAATACTACAGCAGGGGGCCGTGGTGCGTCACAAGCTCGGCCAAGCCGGCTTCAGCAGCGAATGACAAAACCGCCGCTCGCCGTTCTTACTTTATATGAATGGCCCTGTACTAGAGTTATACAAAGAACTTCATTGCTACAGCAATCGCTACCCGTAGACTGGTTTTAGGAAATCATACAAGGAAGGAGGCTGCTCAGTTCAGACTTGCCAACCTGCAGTGAAGAAAACAAAATTCTCTTGTGTGAAATTTCACTCAGAGTAGCCTTTAAGGCATAATATAACTACACACTGCATTATAATCATGACAGCAGCACAGGTTATCAGACAAGTTCGGCACTAACCAAGCAGGTGGAGCTGATGACCGTTAACTCCCAATCTCCTTCAATCATAAAAGAACAACAACAAAGTATAGCCTCCTGAATCAGTGGCCTAGATCTGATTTATCTACTGCAGTTAGTATTAAAAACAGTTTTTCTTTTCTTCGTAAGTTAATTAAAGTTCAATATGAACATGTTTCAACTAGCTAGCAGCGTAGCTCAGGGGCAGTCTGTGTGGAGTTTTCGGTTCATGTTCGGCGTGTCTATGTATTCAAAGAAAATAATTGAAAAGGTAATAATTGAATCTAGTTGCATGACCACATACAGTAAGGCCGAAGGCCAGTATAATATTTTTATAAAAATATTACTGTACGATCGTTGATAAGAATTCAGATTCAAATGAGAGCAACCACAGAATTAGTAGCTAGGTTTTCAGCTCGGCAAGAAGCACATTTCTCCCTAACTCCCGTTACACGTCACAGGAACAGGTAGAAGAACCAGATCGGCTCCAGGTTTGGCGGAGATAGAAGTGGATATTGTAAAGAATCATTGCACCTGGCACAGCTCTGGGGGACAGGATCAATAGCGCTCTGGGTCAAAGCTTTGTTTATCAAAGCGAACAAAGTTATTGGCAAATCTCGTGCACAGCATTATGTGCGCTCTGGCACACAACCCACACAGAGACAAACCACGTGCCAAGTTATGATCTGTGCCAGTTCCACGTAGCAGTAAATATACCCGTCCATCACCAAACCACAGTCTACTTCTCCGTGCCT
This sequence comes from Meconema thalassinum, assembly GCA_946902985.2. Taxonomy (NCBI): domain Eukaryota; kingdom Metazoa; phylum Arthropoda; class Insecta; order Orthoptera; family Tettigoniidae; genus Meconema; species Meconema thalassinum. The sequence continues at coordinate 30,419,289 of OX336394.1, forward strand.
CCTTCAATATTCTTTTAATTGATACTCCGGCCTCAAATATCCTGAGTTCAATTCATGGATAAGTTGGATAGGTGCTATGGTTCAACGGTTGCCAGTGGATGAACAGTATCCATTTAGGTTAAGTTGATAAGGTTCAGTAGGAAGGCAAACCTGAACATGAAACGGGCCTTGTGCCAAGATGCTGTAAGACATCTCCTGTAGTTGAAGAGTTTTACTGCATCTGGCACAAGGCCGTTTCATGTGCAGGTTTGCCTTGCTACTGAAACTTATCAACTTTACCCAAATTGATACTGTTCATCCACTGGTAGCCTTTCAACCATAGGTGCAGTCGCCCTATTTGAAGAAATTGAGCTCTGGTTTTAGGGTAGGAACGTGGCATGGCAGAAATGAGAAGACTTGGCTTTAATTCTCACCTAATACATCTTATAAGTTTGAAATTTGCTTTCATGGTCATTGATCCTTTGATCAATCCTTTTAGCCATGTGTATCGTATGGTTTCGCTTAGGTGTACCAGGTCAGGCTCATTAGCGGGCTGTTGGTATTCCCTGTCCGAACCGCCGCGAGAGACAATATTTTCCACTATAACAATCCAGCCGCCGAGTGTCCAGTTCTGACGTTTGGCGATGGTGGGAGAAGAGAGATAAAGAGAACAATATAGACAACTTCATCATCATCATTTTCCATCTCCAGTTTCCCAGGTGTGGCAAACAAGCGCTCTTCATCTTGCGCGATCTTGGTACACCAATTGTTCTTGGTCATCGTCCCAGATAAAACCATTCTTCTCCACCTCTGATCGAACTGTCTCTATCCATCATCTCCTTGGTCTTCCTCTTGATCTCTTCCCTCTGACATCCAGGTTGAAGTACTTCTTAGCTGTTCTAGAGCTATCCTTCCTCATTACATGGCCATAACACTGAAGTCTGTGATTCCCCAGAAAGTTGGTAACAGGGACCCTGATGCCAGCTGTTGCTCTGTGTACCTCATTTCTGATCTTGTCTCTCCTGGTACTTTGGCTCATAGTCCTAATAAATCTCATTTCTGTGGCTTGAACTCTAATGATTCCATACCATAAGTAAGGATTGGAACAAAGTAGGTGTGATACAACGTTGCCTTTGCTGCCAAGGGTATATTTTTGGTGCCAAAGTAAGTTCCGAACTTGGTTATAGAAATGTGATGCTTTCTGTGTCCTGTTTAGAATTTCTTGTTTGACGGTGTTATCCTTGGAGAACATACTTCCAAGATACTGGAAGTGAGAAACAGATTCGGCAGTAAAAAGCTGTCAATAGAACCTTGAAACTTGCCATCATTGTAATTCTTCATAACTGACACCCTGGTACGCAGGCATGCCGGCTGGAGGAGCTGTACATCCCTGTGGCACTCGGAGTAGTTGCGAGGCGGGGCGTATATGCTGACAGAGCGTGCGGCTGCTTCCCACCGGCCTTGAGTGCTTGGGTGGTCAGGGCTGTCCATTCCAACATGTACGGTACTCGCTACCTCCCATTGATTTATATGAAAGTTTCACCACATGATTTCGGAGCGTTGAAATTCAATGTGGCAGCTGAATTTCCGCACGTTGTCCTCTTATAGTTCAACGATTGCGTCCACAAAGTTTCAAGATAGGTTTCGACTTGTCTTACCTGACAATTCCCTTGTTAGTGTGATTACAAGGAGAAATAATTTCAACTCTGAGATTTGCTGATGACATAGTCATCTTGGCCGATACGCCCGAGGACTTCAATGAGTTTTTGAATGGTATGGACTCCGTCTTGAGGAAAGAATTCGTGATGAAAATTAATAAATATAAAACAAAATATTGGAATGCAGCCGAAAAAAATCAGAAACCTCTATGGACATCAAATTGACAGGTGAAAAACTAAAGGTAGTAGGAGACTTCTGTTACTTAGGAAGCATAATAACCAGTCATGGATGAAGCAAAGAGGATATAAAAAGTACGTTAGCTCAGGCAAGGAAAGCATTTCTACAGTAAAGGAAGCTGTTGACATCGACTATAGATTTAGGTATTAGGAAGTCATTTTTGAAGGCCATCGTCTGGAGCGTGGAACTCTATGGAAGTGAAACTTGGACTCTTGGTGCAGCAGAAAAAAAGGAGAATTGAAGCGTTTGAAATGTGGTGTTACAGGAGAATGATGAAGATCAGATGAGTGGATAGGGTTACAAACGAAGAGGTATTAAGACTAGTGGGAGAGGAGAGATGTTTCTGGCGACTGCTAATGAAGAGAAGAGATTGGTTAGTAGGACACATACTAAGACACCCAGGAATACCAGGCTTAGTTATGGAAGGAAGGGTCGAGGACAAGAACTGTAGGGGTAGACCAAGGTTAGAATATGTTAAACAGATTGCCTCGGATGTAGGGTGTGGTAGCTATGTAGATATGAAACGATTAGCTCAGGAGGGAGGCATGGAGAACTGCATCAAACCAGTCAACAGATTGAAATCCCAAACAACAACAACTAGGTTTACTGCTTCAGTACAGCCTTGAAGGCAACTATTCACTGTGCGGAGTTGTTCCTGTTCATACTGTGTGTACAGTAGCATTGATTGATACTAGACTCACATACAGCAGCACATTTAACTCCCACGGAGCACTAAAGAGCGCTTGTGACCGCAGGATAATAATAGCTACATGTGCACATCGGTAAACAGTAGACTAGACTCGAGGGAAATTATTAATAATATCACAGACCACATCAGCATGTTCCTACTTTCCACATTAATTATTCCTGCACCAACAACAACTTTTATAAAATATAATACTGCCATTATAGCAGATGACATGACAATTATAATAAAAACACGCATCACAAACATATATATTTTAAAATTTAATTACCACATTCTTCGCTCTAAAACCCTACTGATGGGTGTGAATGTACAATACAATTAGACACAGTTTTACATTTTTTAACAGCAGTGATGTTATCAATACATTTATTAACATATAACCTAGGTTCAGATGACCTCGTAGCTCCGCCCCTTAAAACTTAATTTATTTATTTATTTATCGTATGGCTTTTAGTTCCGGGAGTGTCCGAGGACATATTCGGCACACCTGAGCCTGTAGCTGCTTCAAGCGGACACCCATAGGGTGAGCTACAAGTTCCTTTCAATTTCAAGTAGTTCCAACTTTCGCTGCCAGATATCAATGACACCTAGCAGTGAACGTTGGAACTTTGATAGAGCGTTACAACAAAATCTAACCTAGAAATTTAGCTTCACACAAGTTTAGTTAGTGTAAGGATATTTTACATGCCATAAATCTATGACATGGGACCGCCGGCTTTACTTCCCCTCCGAAGGAAGGCATACTGAAGGATTTTAACGCTCTTAAAATTCCGACGACTTCGGCCGGGTTTGAACCCGCGATCATGGACACAGCAGTTCAGCATGCTACCAACTATGCCACCTCAATAACTAACTAGCATATATCCTAATTAATGTTCCGTCTACATGATTTAAACAAACACTTGGATATGGTACATGGTTCTAACTTCTGATTAATACATTTGTATAAACGGCCGAAGTCGTCGGATATTCTAAGAGCGCCAAAAATCCCTCAGTATGCTTTCTTTCGGAGGGGAAGTTCCAACGTTCGTTGCAAGTTGCTGGTTGCGGTGGCATACAGTTACCAAGTTCGCAGCCAGGTGTCGTTGACGGTAGTATTTGGTACCAAAATTAGGAACTATTGTTTGAAATTGACCGTCTGCAGGCCTTACTTGAATTACAGACTAATACAGTCATCACAAATAACACCGTTTATCAGACAGATTCTACACACACCCAAAGTACACGGGGTTACATGACCGTGTTGTCGCAGCCCCTAAACTGAGGAACCAACCAACATCTCTGCGGGAGATATAATTTTGCGAGAAGAAGTAACAGACTGTTAGATAGTTACACATCAGTTCCAAACCTTGCATAAGGACAGTGTGACCACAAGTACAACAAGAAGTTCCGTGACAAACTAAAGAGCCTACTTTTCATGCCAATGAATATTCTACAGTATACGAACCTATCAAGAATAATGATGAAATTAAGTTGCTAATATCGAAATGTCTAATTAGTTCGAAATATTCCTGGTATAATGTAGCCTAATAGAGCACTACAGTTGGCAGCTCTGGTGACTGAATATATTCTTACTTCCATCTCTTAATGTACAGACTACACAATTTGGTTGAAGTCCAATGGATAGCATGGACGTTACGTGCAGTTACACATTGGATCTATCAGCACGCGTAAAACCATGTTGGCAACAATGTCATGCATGTGTTGGTCAGAAATAATCTGAAATATTATGCACTTTTGTTGTGCCAGTTTGGGATGAAATCCGATTGTTAGTATAGAAGTTACATGTATTTTAAAACTGGACCTATCAGCAGGCTTAGAATCATGTTGGCAGCACTGAATTATAATAGTTACTCCAAATTAATCTAGAATGTCAGGTACTATACGTGTGCAAAGTTTAGAGCTGTTGGATTGCATACATTCTGATATATTGTTATTGGGGTAAAATAATAAAGACAGCATTTAATAACAGTTGGCAGCCCTGGTTGCTCTTAAGAATACGCATAATCATATATGTTATGGTACACATAGCACATACAAAATTTGGTTGAAATCCAATTAATAGTGTAGATGTTATATGCATTTAAAAATTGGACATTTCAGAAAGCTTAAAATTATTTTGGCAACACTGTCATATATGGCCTCCAAGAAATTAAACTGAAATAGTACTATCTATATGTGTGCCAATTTTGGAATAGCTCCCATGCATACCTTTCATGATATCCAACATGGAGCTCAAATTTCTATTGCATTTTTTTCAGCAGTTGGTAGCACTGACATAATTTTCAAATATGGGCTTGAGATATTCCGGTATCCATCTTTACTCATACTAAATTTGGTTTCGATTGCTGCAGCCGTTTAGGAGTTGATAGAGGGGGGGGGGGGACACACACACACACACAGACAGACAGAAGGACAGACAGACAGACAGACTGACAGACAGAAGGACAGACAGACAGACAGACTGACAGACAGAAGGACAGACAGACAGACGCACATTTTCCCGGATCGATCTCATAAGTCAACTTTTTCTACATTTTTGGAAATGTGAAAAGTAGGCAAAAAATGGACCCCAAATGACGAGAAGGTTACCGTCCCCATAAGGCAATTAAATGTAAAAAAAAATACAAAAACAAGTAGTTCCGTGAAGAACTATACAGCCTATTTTCATATATCCTACTCATGTTAATTGCCACTATCAACATACAAAATTTCAGTTTAATTGCTGTAACAGATTCGTAGACATTGAGAACCGTCTAAATATTTCAGATGGTCGCCAGGTTGGATTTTTATGTTTGTACTATTACATTAAGATTATTGTGTACGTGTGGTATTCAAACTTCAATCGCATGATTAGAACACAAGAAGTAAGAACGAGATTTTAAAATTACGCACAGCAGCCATCTTGTGATTATGCAAACAATTGAAATAAATTAGATGCCAGTGGATCAACATTTGTATAAACATTTAATGTGCAACGTTTCACGGCACTCGGATAGTTAAATCGCGAGAAACTTCCATTCAAATATATATACTTCGCGTCGCCGCCATGTTGGATTTGTGCTCACCAGGTTACTGAAAGTCCTATAGGTGAACATATGTTCATAGTCTCTATGAACATTTAAAAAAATCAGTTTGGTTGCTGTAAAAGATTCATAGATATTGAGAACCGTCTAAATATTTCGGAAGCTCGCCATTTAGGATTATTATATGTATAGGCCATATAGTTATGTACCATTCAAGGACAATTATTGCCTAGGTTCATTATTCAAACTTTCATTTCGATCGCATGATTACGACACAAGAAATAAAAACTTTATTTTAAAATTTCGCACAGCCGCCATCTTGAGGTTATGTAAACAATTGAATTAAATTAGATGGCAGTGCATTACAATCTGCAAAAACCTTTACTGTACCACATTTCACTGCGCTCAGAGAGTTAAATCACGAGAAAAGTATAATAAAATATTTCAAATTCGCTTGGTCGCCATGTTCGTTTTGTACTTTATAGGTTTATGAAATATACATAGGTAAACTTGTATCAGTACCCTTTATCACCGTACAAAATTGCGGGGTGATATCTGTAATAGTTTAGGAGATATAGAATGTCAGTGAAATATTTCGCACAGCCGCCATTTTGAGGTTATGTAAACAATTGAACTAAATTAGACTCCAGTGCATTACAATGTGTATAAACATTTGCTGTACCAAGTTTCATTACGTTTGGAAAGTTAAATCGCGAGAAAAGTCTATTTAAATGTATCAACTTCGCTTGACCGCCATGTTGGTTTTGTAGTCACCAGGTTTTTGAAAGTCTCATAGGTGAACTTCTAGTAGAGCCCTTTATCCCCGTACACAATTTCAGGGCGATATCGGTAATAGTTTCGGAGATATTTAATGCTAGTGAAATATTTCGCACAGCCGCCATGTTGGATTGGTAAGAAGTAACAAAATTTGAAGGGCACGGTCGAGGTCGCCGGGAATAGTGCTATGAACTTACCGAGTTTCATTGAAATCGCTCCAGCCGTTTAGATTTTATTAGGGGACACACGCACACACACACACACACACACGCACACACACACGGACAAAAGGTGATCTCATAAGCCTATTTTTTTTTCAAAATTGAAAATAGGCTAAAAATATGCATAGAAAGACGGAAAAAGGTAATTAAGTACCAATTGTAGATACTTTCTCGCAATAAATGAGGTCTGATCCTTGTACCAAAACCTGCATATTTTGCCTATTATAGCCTATCCCCTAGTTAGCAAGGTGAAATCTACCTCCGCCTTCCGGCGTGCCGAGAGGATATTTTTAGCCTATTTTCAATTTTGAAAAAATAGGCTTATGAGATCACATTTTGTCCGTGTGTGTGTGCGTGTGTGTGTGTGTGTGTGTGTGTGGGGTGTGTGTGTGTGTGTGTCCCACTAATAAATTCTAAACGGCTGGAGCGATTTCAATGAGACTCGATAAGTTCATAGCACTATTCTGGACGACCCCGACCGTGCCCTTCAAATTTTGTTACGTCTCAGCAATCCAACATGGCGGCTGTGCGAAATATTTCACCACCATTCAATATCTCCGAAACTATTCCCGATGTTACCCTGGAATTTATTACGGTGATAAAGGGAACTACTAGAAGTTCACCTATGTATCTTTTGAAAATCTGATAACTACAAAACCAACATGGCGGCCTTGCGAATTTGCGACTTTAAAATAGACGTTTCTCGCGATTTAACCAACCAAACGCAATAAAACTTGGTACAGTATATGTTTATACACATTTTAATGTACCGAAATCTAACTTCGTTCAATTGTTTACATAACCACAAGATGGCGGATGTGCGAAATATTTCACCGGCATAATATATCTTTGAAACTATTAGCGGTATCACCCTGAAATTTTGTACGGAGATAAAGGGCACTACTGGAAGGTCATCTATAAGACTTTAAAAAACCGGTTAACTACAAAACGAACATGGCGGCCAAGCGAATTTGAAAATTTTAAATAGACCTTTCTCGCGATTTAATGTTCCAAACGCTATGAAATCTGGTACAGGAAATGTTTATACACATTGTAATGCACTTGTATCTAATTTAGTTCAATTGTTTACATAACCTCAAGATGGCGGCTGTGCGAATTTCTAAAATTAAATTTTTATTTCTTGTGTCATAATCATGCGATTGAAGTTTGAATGCTACACGTACACAATAATCTGCATGTAACAGTACATAACTCTAGGACCTACATATATAAAATCCAACATGGCAACCATCCGAAATATTTGGTCGGTTCTCAATATCTACGAATCTATTACAGCAATCAAACTGAAATTTTGTATGTTGATAGTGGCAGTTATCATAAGTAGGATATATGAAAATAGGCTGTATAGTTCTTCACGGAACTACTTGTTTTCATAAGAGTTGCCTTGTAAATTGGGCTTGTTGAAGAGGTTAAAAATGTTCTTTGTGAGTGTATTTATTAATCTCATGTATTTTTTCAGGACTAGGGAACCACCCATTACAATTGGGTACACTCGTGTAGACCGACTGAAAAGCACAATACTGTGTTAACTAAGTGCCGACCTTTATCATATGCACATATCGCTCACAAATTGTTCCTTATATTTAACATTATATATAACTAGCAGGTACCCGCGGCTTCGCTCGCGTCATAGTCGTGTCATATTGTTCTTCAATGAAATGCAGGTTTAACCCCGTTCACACCCCTTTAGAACTTGAATATGCAAAAATCCCTCCTTAGTAGACGTTTTCGACGCACAACAAACATAATCCCAAAATATCATTCTTCTAACTTTAATAGTTTTGGTTGGTCGATGAGAGTGAATATCCAAAATTCCTTCCTTAGTGGACGTTTTTCTTCCAGAATTTCACCCCTCTCCATGAGCCCCTTAAATTGGATTTATGAAAATACGGTCGAACACCTATTTATTAAATTATTTATTTATGTATTTATTTATTTATTTATTATTATTAAGCTGATTGTTTTCCTCTGAGTTTCAAACTCCTCGCCTATATCGTTTAGGAGATGCATGCTCCGTTAGGAATCCTTCAACCCCCACTTTTCACCCCTTTACTCTTAATATACATTACATCGAAAAATCATTAGACATGTGTCAGCTTATTTTTAATGATTGGTTTATATGCCAAGTATCACATCCCCAAATGAAACCACTCGTGAGATATTGTTATTCAATTAAATGCAGGTTTACCCCCTTAACACCCATTTATAAGCTGAATATCCAAAAATCTTTCCTTAGTGGACGTTTTCGACATACAATGAACATATCCCCAAAATTTCATGTTTCTAACTTCTATAATTTTGGCTGGGCGATGATGAGTGAGTGAGTCAATCAGGTCATTTTCTTTCAATTATATTTACCAGAATTTTACCCCTCTCCATGGGCCCCTTAAATTGAATTTATGAAGAAACGCTCGAACACCTATTAACTTATTTTTTAAGCTGTCTTTTTCCCCTGAGTTTGATGAGTGAGTGAGTTAGTCAGTCAGTTAGGACACTTTATCTCCTTTTTTCGCAGAATTTCACCCCACACCATCGGCCCCTTAAGTTGAATTTATGAAAAAACGTTCGAACACCTATTTACTTAATTTTTAAGCTGATTTTTTCCGCTGAGTTTCAAACTTCTCACCTGTGTCTTTTAAGAGATACACGCTCCGTTAGGAAACCTTCAACCCCCACCTTTTCACCCCTTTCACCTTATAATATACACCACATCGAAAAACCCTTAGACACATGTCTGCTTATTTTTAATGATTAGTTTATGTGCCGAGTATCACATCCACAAATGAAACCACTCGTGATATATTGTTATTCAATAAAATGCAGGTTCAACCCCCTTAAGACCCCTCTAGAACCTGAATATCCGAAAATCCTACCTTAGTGTACGGTTTTGACATACAACGAACATATCCCCAAAATGTCATGTTTCTAACTTCATTAATTTTGGCTGGGCGATGTTGAGTGAGTGAGTGAGTCAGGACATTTTCTTTCATTTCATTTTCTCCAGAATTTCACCCCTCCCCATGAACCCCTTAAATTTGATTTATGAAAAAGAAACTGTCGAACACTTATTTACTTATTTTTAAGCAGCTTTCACTCCCTGAGATTGAAGAGTGAGTGAGTCAGTCAATCAGTTAGGACACTTTCTTTCCTGTGTCCCCCCCCCAGAATTTCACCCCTTCCCATGCAGGTTCAACCCCCTTAAGACGCCTCTAGAACCTGAATATCCGAAAATCCTCCCTTAGTGTACGGTTTTGACATACAACGCACATATCCCCAAAATGTCATGTTTCTAACTTCATTAATTTTGGCTGGGCGATGATGAGTGAGTGAGTGAGTGAGTGAGTCAGGACATTTTCTTTCATTTTTTTCTCCAGAATTTCACCCCTCCCCATGAACCCCTTAAATTTGATTTATGAAAAAGAAACTGTCGAACACTTATTTACTTATTTTTAAGCAGTTTTCACTTCCTGAGATTGAAGAGTGAGTGAGTCAGTCAATCAGTTAGGACACTTTCTTTCCTGTCCCCCGACCCCCCCCCCCCCGAATTTCACCCCTCCCCATGGGCCCCTTAAATTGGATTTATGAAAAAAATAACGGTCAACACCTATTTACTTATCTTTTAGGCTGATGTTTTTCCGTTGAGTTCAAACTCCTCGCCTATGTCGTTTAGGAGATACACGCTCCGTTAGGAATTCTTCAACCCCCACTTTTCACCCCTTTCACCTCATAATATACACCACATCGAAAAACCCTCAGACACGTGTCTTCTTATTTTTAATGATCAGTTTATATGCCGAGTATCACATCCACAAATGAAACCAATCCGGAGTTATTCTTATTCAATGAAATGCAGGTCTTACCCCCTTAACACCCCTATAGAACCTGAATATCCGAAAAACCTCCCTTAGTGGACGGTTTGGACATATAATGATCATATCCCCAAAATGTCTTGTTTCTAACTTCAATAATTTAGGCTGGGCGATGATGAGTGTGTCAGGACTTTGTATCTTTCAATTTTCTTTTTTCAGAATTTCACCCCTCCCCATGGGCCCCTTAAATTCGATTTATGAAAAAACGGTCAAGTACCTATTTACTTATTTTTTAAGCTGATTTTTTCCGCTGAGTTTCAAACTCCTCGCCTATGTCGTTTAAGAGATACACGCTCCGTTAGGAACCCTTCAACCCCCACTTTTCACCCCTTTCACCTCATAATATACACCACATCGAAAAACCCTCAGACACGTGTCTTCTTATTTTCAATGATACGTTTATATGCCGAGTATCACGTCCCTCAATGAAACCAAGCCGGAGATATTGCTATTCAATGAAATGCATGTGTACCCCCTTAAGACACCTTTAGAACCTGAATATCCAAAAATCCTTTCTTAGTGCGCATTTTCGACTTACCACGAACATATCCCCAAAATTTCATGTTTCTAACTTTAATAGTTTTGGCTGGGCGATGATGAGTCAGTCAGTCAGTCAGTCAGTCAGTCAGTCAGTCAGGACACTTGTTTTTATATAAGAGACTAGCAGGTACCCGCGGCTTCGCTCGCGTCATAGTCGTGTCATATTTTTATTCAATGAAATGCAGGTTTAACCCCGTTAACACCCTTTTAGAACCTGAATATCCAAAAATCCCTCCTTAGTAGACGTTTTCGACACACAACAAACATATCCCCAAAAAATCATTCTTCTAACTTTAATAGTTTTGGTTGGTCGATGAGAGTGAATATCCAAAAATCCTTCCTTAGTGGACTTTTTCTTCCAGAATTTCAGCCCTCCCCATGGGCCCCTTAAATTGGATTCATGAAAAAAACGATCGACCACCTTTTTACTTATTTTTCAAGCTGATTCTTCCCCCTGAGTTTCATACTTTATGCCTCTGTCTTTTAAGAGATACTTGCTCCGTTAGAAATCCTTCAACCCCCACTTTTCACACATACACCTCATAATATACAGTTCATAGAAAAACCCTCAGGACATGTGCCTTCTTATTCTTAATGATGAGTTTATATGCCGAGTATCGCATCCCCCAAGGAAACCAATCGGGAGACATTGTTATTCAATTAAATGCAGGTCTACCCCCTTAACACCCCTTTAGAACCTGAATATCCAAAAATCCTCCCTTGGTGGACGTTTTCGACCTACAACGAACACAACCCCAAAATTTCATGTTTCTAACTTCAATAATTTTGGCTGGGCGATGATGAGTGAGTGAGTAAGTCAGGACATTTTCTTTCATTTATTTTTCAGAATTTCACCCCTCTCATGAATCCCTTATATTGGATTTATGATTTAAAAAAACGGTCGAAGACCTATTTACTTCTTTTTAAGCTGTTCTTCCCCCTGAGTTTGATGAGTGAGTGAGTTAATCAGTTAGAACACTATCTTTCCTGTTTTTTCCCCCAGAATTTCACCCCTCTCCAAGGGCCCCTTAAATTGGATTTATGAAAAAACGGTCGAACACCTATTTACTTATATTTTAAGCTGGTTTTTTTTCGCTGAATGTCAAACTTCTCGCCTATGTCGTTTAAGAGATACACGCTCCGTTAAAAATCCTTCAACCCCCAATTTTCACCCCTTTCACCTCATAATATACACCACATCGATAAACCCTTAGACATATGTCTGCTTAATTTTAATGATTAGTTTATATGCCGAATATCACATCCCCAAAGAAACAACTCGTGAGATATCGTTAATCAATGAAATGCACGTTTACCCCCTTAACACCCGAATAAACAAAAATCCTTCATTAGTTGACGTTTGCGACATAGAGCGAAAATATTCCCAAAATTTAATTTTTCCTACTTCAATAGTTTTCGCTGGGCGATGATGAGTGAGTGAGTCAGTCAGGTCATTTTCTTTCAATTATTTTACCGGAATTTTACGCCCTCCCAATGCGCCCCTTAAATTGGATTCATGAAGAAACGCTCGAACACCTATTAACTTATATTTGAAGCTGTCTTTTTCCCTTGAGTTTGATGAGTGAGTGAGTGAGTCAGTCAGTCAGGACACTTTCTCTCCTTTTTTTTCTAGAATTTCACCCCACCCCATTGGCCCCTTAAATTGAATTTATGAAAAAACGGTCGAACACCGATGTACTTATTTTAAGCTGTTTTTTTCGCAGAGTTTCAAACTTCTCGCGTATGTCGTTGAAGAGATACACGCTCCGTTAGGAATCCTTCAACCCTCACTTTTCACCCCTTTCACCTTATAATATACACCACATCGAATAACCCTTAGACACATGTCTGCTTATTTTTAATGATTAGTTTATATGCCGAGTATCACATCCACAAATGCAACCACTCATGAGATATTGTTATTCAATAAAATGCAGGTTTAACCCCATTAAGACACCTTTAGAACCTGAATATCCGAAAATCCTCCCTTAGTGTACGGTTTTGACATACAACGAACATATCCCAAAAATGTCATGTTTCTAACTTCAATGATTTTGGCTGGACGATGAGTGAGTGAGTGAGTGAGTGAGTGAGTGAGTGAGTGAGTGAGTCAGGACATTTTCTTTCATTTTTTTTTTCTGAATTTGTCCCCTCACAATGAACCCCTTAAATTTGATATATGAAAAATAAACTGTCAAACACTTATTTACTTATATTTAAGCAGTTTTCTCTCCCTGAGTTTGAAGAGTGAGTGAGTGAGTCAATCAGTTAGGACACTTTCTTTCCGGTCCCCCCCCACCCAGAATTTCACCCCTCCCCATGAGCCCCGTAAATTGAATTTAAGAAAAAGAAAACGATCGAACATCTATTTACTTATCTTTTAAGCTGATTTTTTCCGCTGAGTTTAAAACTCCTCGCCTATGTCGTTTAAGAGATACACGCTCCGTTAGGAATCCTTCAACCCCCACTTTTCACCCCTTTCACCTCATAATATACACCACATCGAAAAACCCTCAGACACATGTCTTCTTATTTTTTATGTGTTCATATGCCGAGTAACACATCCCCCAATGAAACCAATCGGGAGTTATTGTTATTCAATGAAATGCAGGTTTAACCCCCTTAAGACCCCCTGAATATACGAAAATCCTCCCTTAGTGGACGGTTCCGACATACACTGATCATATTCCCCGAAATGTCATGTGTCTAACTTCAATAATTTTGGCTGGGCAATGGTGAGCGAGTCAGGACTTTTTCTCTCAATTTCCTTTTTTCAGAACTTCACCCCTCCCAAAGAACCCCTTAAATTGGGTTTATGAAAAAGACTGTCGAACACCTATTTACTTATTTTTAAGCAGTTTTTTTCCCTGAGTTTGATGAGTGAGTCTGTCAGTCAATAGGTTAGGACACTTTCTTTCCTGTTTCCCCCCCCCCCCCCCAGAATTTCACCCCTCCCTATTGACCCCTTAAATTGGATTTATGAAAAAACGGTCAAACACCTATTTACTTATTTTTTAAGCTGATTTTTTTCCACTGAGTTTCAAACTCCTCGCCTCTGTCGTTTAAGAGATACACGCTCCGTTAGGAATCCTTCAACCCCCCACTTTTCACCCCTTTCAGCTCATAATATACTTCACATCAAAAAACCCTCAGACACGTGTCTTCTTATTTATAATGATGAGTGTATATGCCGAGTATCACATCTCCCAATGAAACCAATCGGGAGATATTGTTATTCAATGAAATGCAGGTATATCCCCTTAACACCCCTTTAGAACCTGAATATCCAAAAATCCTTCCTTAGTGCGCGTTTTCGATTTACCACAAACATATCCCCAATATTTCATGATTCTAACTTCAATAGTTTTGGCTGGGCGATGATGAGTCAGTCAGTCAGTCAGTCAGTCAGTCAGGACACTTGTTTTTATATAAGAGATAATATCGTATGGCCTCGGTGGCCGGGTGCAAGCTTTGTTATTTGCGCCCAGAGGGCAGCTTGCATGTCAGAATTTGTTGTTTATTGGAGCACTATGACAGTCAAGGAGGTTAGATATCTAAGCTCCTTGACAATATAGCGCTTTCTGGTAGAGAACGGAGGAACTTTTGTGTTGGCAGAAAATTGCTGAATATTTTCCATTGTTCGTCCCTTCTATTCCCCATTTCTATCTTATTCTCTCCGCTTGAGTTCTCAAAATCATCTGTCCTATCTCAACTTTATGTTGCTTGGTTGGGTTGGTTGGTTCTTAAGTTTAGGGGCTGCGACAATGCGGTCATGTAGCCCCGTGTACTTTGGGTGTGTGAAGAATCTGTCTGATAACCGGTGTAAATTGTGATGACTGTATTAGTGTGTGTTATCTGTTTTTAAATTTAAGTACAGACTGCAACATAGAATTTTTCAAATAGTTCCTACTTTTGCCGCCAAATGCCACCATCAACGACTACTAGGCCTAGTTCAGAACCTAGCTACTAGACGCCACCGCAGTCGGCTCTTGGCAACGAACGTAGGAACCTAAGAGCGTTGTTTACATTCTTAACCTATACAATTTAGTTTCACACAGGTGTAATTAGTGGAAGGTTCTTTAACATGCCATAAATCTATGACATGGGACCGCCGGATTTACTTCCCCTCCGAAGGAAGGCATATTGAGGGATTTTTAACGCTCTTAAAAAATCCGACGGCTTCGGCCGGGTTTGAACCCGCTATCATGGGCATAGAAGCTCAGCATGCTATCGACTAAGCCACCGAAGCCGCCTATGCCTTTCTCTATGACGTTTGAATGTGTTTCCGAGATTAATTTTGCCATTATGAACACAGCGTACTGAATTCAAATGGGTTCTTTAACATGCCAACATCGTATGACATGCGTGTCTTGATTTTGTTCGCCTTTCAAAAATCACTTACCACGGCCAGAAATAACCTGCAAGGTTGGGGTTGGTAGTCCGACATGACAGCCACTCACCCACCGTGGCAAGCTATTTAACATTGTTGATACGTGACGTAGCGTACGGAATACGCACTCAACTGAGTATTGACGGCACTGAGGTACACAGAGCATCTAAAACAATGTTCCGTTTGTTGAAGTGGAAACCAAGAGATGCAGTCGCTGGTGAAGTTGAACCAGTATTAATTGTATACGTATTTACTGTTCACCTCGAGGCTGTTTGAAATGAGGTCGGGGAATACCAACACCTCGAACTCAGGACCAGCACGTACTAAATCTAATTACCTATGTGGTTGAGGGAGCAGAGATATCTCATAATTTCATTGGGCGAATTGGGAGATTGGTCCAGAGAGGCCACGAGTCTCATTACTTCCACATTCCAAATACACAAATAGACCAGTAGCGATAGATCATGAAATGGGGTTGGTTCGAAGAAGGTGGAGTAATTTTGATTATTCAGGTATGTTGTGTGTATCGCCGTCTCGTGAATAATCCAAATTTTCGAACCCCCCTCTCCTTGTGCGTTGTTTGCCTTCTTGAAAATACCGCTAAGAGAAAGCATTTTTTCCGTTTTTCCTCAGAAACTCGCTTCCAGTGCACTTTACGCAAATTGTTGGTATTATCAATATTGTAAAGAGCGTTAATTTTTCATGCACGTTTCTTACAGTAACAGGTTGGAAAATTCGCAACAATTACTGAGATACGTGAATAGGCCCTACTTGATAACACATAAAAACAAGAAGTTCCGTGAAGAACTATACAGCCTACTTTTCATGCCAATGATTATTCTACAGTATATGAATCTATCTAGAATAATGACGAAATTAAGTTGGTAATATCGATATATCTAATTAGTTCAAAATATACCTGGTATAATGTAGCCTAATAGAGCACTACAGTTGGCAGCCCTGGTGACTGAATATATTCTTAGTTCCATCTCTTAAGGTACAGAATACAAAATTTGGTTGAAGTCCAATGGACGTTACATGCAGTTAGACACTGGATCTATCAGCACGCGTAAAAGCATGTTGCCAACAATACCACGCGTGTGCTGGTCAGAAATAATCTGAAATATTATATCTTGTTGTGCCAATTTTGGATGAAATCCATTTGTTAGTATAGAAGTTACATGTATTTTAAAATTGGACATATCAGCAGGCATAGATTCATGTTGGCAGCACTGCCTTGTATTAATTACTCCAAATTAATCTAGAATGTCAGGTACTATACATGTGCAAAGTATAGAGCTGTTGGCTTGCATTCTTTCTGATATATTGATATTATGGTAAACAAATATAAACAGCATTTATTAACAGTTGGCAGCCCTGATTGCTCTTAACAATACTTATAGTCATATCTGTTGTGGTACACATAGCACATACAAAATTTGGTTGAAATCCAACTGATAGTATAGAAGTTACATGTATTTAAAAAATGGGTACTATCAGCAGGCTTATAATCATGTTGGTAGAACTAACGTATATAAGTTACTCCAAATTAATCTAAAATGTCAGAATATACGTGTGCATAGTTTAAAGCTGTTGGCTTGCATATTTTCTGATATATTGGTATTTGGATAAAATAAATAATTAGAGGGAGCAATTAATAACAGTTGGCAGCTCTGGTGGTTCTTATGAATACGCTCAGTCATATCTGTTTATGTACAGATATTACATACAAAATTTGGTTGAAATCCAATCGATAGTGTAGAAGTTATATGCATTTAAACATTGGACCTATCAGAAGGCTTACAATTATTTTGGCAACACTGTCATGGTTGGCTTCCTGGAAATTAAACTGAAATAGTATTATCTACATGTGTGCCAATTTTGGAATAGCTCCCATGCATACCTTGCAAGATATCCAACATGGAGCTCAAATTTCTAGTGCGTTTTTTCAGCAGTTGGTAGCACTGACATCATTTTCAAATATGGACGTGAGATATTCCGGTGCACATCTTTACTCATACTAAATTTGGTTTTGATTGCTGCAGCCGTTTAGGAGTTGATAGGGGGGGGGGGACACACACACAGCCAGACGGACAGAAGGACAGACAGACAGAAGGACAGACAGACAGTCAGACAGACAGACAGACAGGCACACATTTTTCCGGATCGATCTCATAAGTCTACATTTTCCTCATTTTTGCAAAATGTGAAAAGTAGGCTAAAAATGCAAAATGTTAAATATGTCAATGGTTTCCCCTCAACTTTTCGTAGTGCAATTTTGTGAAAAATGCACTATAACCAATCTTGTATATGTTAGTGGATTGGAAACTGAAAAAAAAAACACGATTATATCTACTGAAAGTACACCACTACCTATGTTCAAATTAGTATTCCTGGAAGTAATATCATCCTATTACAATCCGAAATAATATCTCTACTGGGCTAAAAAAAACGGTAGTATCAATTTTCGTCGACGGTGATTAATGGATTATCGAAATTCGAATTAATCTATAATACTCTGCTTCGATCTCTTCATAAAAATTACTCGTTTCACGAAAGGTGTGAACATTTCTAAGCGAAACCCCACACAAGACACGGCACAAACCTAGAAAAGAATTGCTGAGTTTTAATTCACTGGTCGTGAATGCCAATATACGGTCTTTTTGGAAGCCATCATAGGGAGGTTATGGCTGCTTGAGCTTTTAGTTCTCGCAGTAAAGAGGCGCAAGTGTGCTTCATAAAAAGGGAGGTAGCGCGCAGTTCGCTACTCCTGTGGGGGTCCGGGTGGGGACACCAAGAGCCCGCTGATGAGCCAGCTTGGTGTCCTAGGTGAAACCCCACACAAGACACGGCACAAACCTAGGAAAGAATTGATGAGTTTTATGATCGCACTTTATAGATCTAAAACAGGGGCTACATGACCGCGTTGTCGCAGCCCCTAAACTAAGGAACCAACCAACCAAGATCTAAAACAACCCTACAACCGTGCAGATTAATGGATTATAAATGCCAAAATTCCACCCTGTTTAAAACCATATTTGACAGACGGCATAACAAGCACGTCTCTACTGCATCCATCATTCATCGAGGAAGGCTGAAGATGAAGCATGTGGATGACAAGGCTTCAGTCGGGCAGACAATTCATTCCGGGCACGCTCATCTCATATGCGACACAATGCATGCATTAATGCATCACACAATCTACATCGTACTTCCTGTGGTCTTGTATTGATGAACAGGACCGGAATGAATTCTGGTCAAACGAGAGTTCCCTTGGGAAGACGGCAGCCAGCATATCCCGCGGGAATTGAGTTTTATCGGGCATCCAGGGCCGGAGGAATTTAGTAATACTTTATACTGGCCGCGCTATAAATAGATAATAGATAAATAGATAAATTGCTTCTCGTTGGCGGTAAAATAACACCCAACATCAGAGAAGCGAAATGTTTACATTTTAACCACCTTCATAGCCGAGTGTGTTAAGACACCCTCCACGAGGAGGCGGCGAATGCCTGCATTCCGAATAAAGGCACCTTTTTTGGTGGGAATTTGGCAATGAACGCAAAACTTGGTGAGGGAGCGTATAAAATACTTCACGTCAGTATGCCTTCCTTCGGAGGGGAAGTATTGTTGGCGGTCCCAAGTCATAGATTTATGCCATGAAAAAGAACTATCCACTAACTACACTTGTGTGAAGCCAAAATTTGTAGGTTAGGTTCGATAATGCTCTTAAGTTCCAACGTTCGTCACCGGGCGCTGGTTGCGATGGCAACTATTAGTAGCGAAGTTCACAGCTAGGTGTCCTGGACGGTAGCATTTGATAGAGAGGGTAGGAACTAGTTGAAATTATCGTCTGCTGTCGTTACTGGAATTAAAAACATATAACACACACTAATACAGCCATCACCGGTTTGTCAGACAGATTCTAAACACACCCAAAGTACACGGGGCTACATGACCGCGTTGTCGCAGCCTCAAAACTGAGGAACCAACTAACCAAAATACTTCACGATCATCAGTCATAAGACTGTCACTTATAAAAGTTTCTTAATAATTAAGAGTTATAATAACGAAATATAGCGCAGCCTCCGTGGCTTAGGCGGCATCACGCCGGCCTCTCACCGCAGGGTCCGTGGTTCAAATACCAGTCACTCCATGTGAGATCTGTGCTGGACAAAACGGAGGCAGGCAGGTTTTTCTCCGGGTACTCCGGTTTTCCCTGTTAAAATTTCATTCCAGCAACACTTTCCACTATCATTTCATTTCATCTGTCATTCATTTAATCATTGCCCCAGAGGAGTGCGTCAGGCCTCGGCAGCCGGCACAGTTCATATCCTCGCCGCTAGATGGGGGCTTCATTCATTCCATTCCTGACCCGGTGGGAGACTGGAAGCAGGCTGTGGATTTTCAATAGCGAAATATAGCAATAAAGTTGTTGTTCTTCATTCATTGAGGGGCTTTGCGACATCGTGGTCATATAGCCCCTGTACTTGGTAGTGAATGGATTTCATCTGATAATCTCTGTTATTGTGATGGCTGTAGTGTGCGTGTTTGTAATACAGATACGGCAGCCGATGCTTTAAGGAGCCAAAAGATTGACGATTTTAATAATATAACTGTGCCTGTCATAAATCTTGTCCAATTATATTCATTACCAAGGGAAAACAAATAACTTTCTATTACAAGCAAAGTCTTAAATTTTCAAATTTCAAATCTTATCTATTTTATTAATTTGTCAAAATTAGGTTCTCGTTTAGTGCTGATCTTCATCGTTTCTCTCTCATCTCCCGTGTTCAGGAGAATGTTTGGACGTTTTTTTTTTAAGTAGGTGTTAATCCTTCAGATACAAAATGATTCTCATACATTTCCACACTATCAATTAATAAGCACCGGGTGAGTTAGCCGTGGTGGTTACGGCATGACTGATGGCAGTCGCTCACATCCGGGAGGCGAGGAGGTTCGAATCCCCCCGCCGGCAACTTTGAAGATGGTCTTCTGTGGTTTCCCATCTTCCTTCCAGGCAAATACCGGGGTTGGTCCCTAACTATAGGCCACAGCCGCTACCTTCCAACTCCTCGTCCTTACATTCCAACTTCCCTCCTTCCCTCCCCAACGGTGCTTGTAGCTCACCCATTGGGTGTCCGTCTCGAAGCAGCTACAAAACTGGCGAGCTGAACATGTCCTCAGACACTCCCGGCACTAAAAGCCATACGCTAAAAAAAAAAAAAAAGACATTATTATTTCATTTTTATTCTGAGTAAACTCAAAAAATATTTTAACGTTACATAGATGGATTAATTAACTTTTAAGTCGCATTTAAAAAAGGTGGTAGTAGTCAAGATTTTAAACTTATCAGGGAGGGGTTGTTAAATTTAAAATGTCTATAGGTTTTAGGTCTTTATAATTCTAAATGTAAATTCAAAATCCCACGTATATATACATTTTTAGTTTGAGAGGATTCAAAATGCATATTTTTATTCCACCGCTTGCATCACCTCCATACCAGGTAAAAGGTGAAAAATAATATTATTTCTTAAAATCAGTAGACAAGTAATACTTGTTGGTCCTAACTAAAACACAAATTGATATTCTTTGTTCCAAAATCACAACGTGGTGTGAAGAATTCATTTGTTTACATCTCAGATGAACTCGAACTTGAGAGGACAGACGACTACAACATCCTCTGTTTGTTACTTCAAGAAGCAAAAATCCAAAACTGAAGTAGTACTACATAATAGCCAACAGATGGCAGAAAATGCCAGAGATCGACTCAATACTTGAAAGTGAATGGGGGAATATTTTTTAAAAAAGGTTATTGTGCCACGCTTATAGACGGGTGAAGTATTCAACGGGTTGGTTGATTGGTTCCTCGGTTTAGGGGCTGGACAATGCGGTCATGTAGCCCCGTGTAATTTGGGTGTGTGTGTAGAATCTGTCTGATAACCGGTGTTAATTGTGATGACTGTATTAGTGTGTGTATCTGTTTTTTAATTCAAGTAAGGACTGCAACTTTGAATTTTTGAAATAGTTCCTACTTTTGCCGCCAAACGCCACCATCAACGACTACTAGGCCTAGTTCAGAACTTAGCTACTAGACGCCACCGCAGTCGGCTCTTGGCAACGAACGTAGGAACCTAAGAGCGTTGTTTACATTCTTAACCTATACAATTTAGCTTCACACAGGCGTTATTAGTGGAAGGTCTTTTAACATGCCATAAATCTATGACATGGGACCGCCGGCTTTGATGATGAATATATAGTATAAAATACAATGTTATTTGGAAGTATTATGTCGTCTCCGATGGCTGAACAGTCCAATTCTGGAAGCACACACTAGTTGTATCAGTAGATGATTGTGCAGGCACACCATCCCTTGCATTCGAACGTTCTTTCCTGCTGTTCCTCCTTTCAGCTTCCAGTGTTCTCCTATCTTGTTCTAATTGTTCAACTCCGTTGTATACAATTTTTCGCCATTTAGTTCTATCTACTGCGATTTTCCAGTTGACCGTATCAACTTCCCCTCCGAAGGAAGGCATACTGAGGGATTATTAACGCTCTTTAAAAATCCGACGTCTTCGTTAAAGCCACAAAGGTTTGAATGTGACTCATTTTGTAGCTAAAGGTTTAACACCGACTTTAAAAAAGAAAAGTCCAAAACTTCAAATAAACATGGCAGATATAAGGGAAATTGTGAATATCAGCGCAAGAACCACATTTTGTAAAGTGGACAGAAATAGTTACCTTTTTAATGTCGAAAATGTGAAACTTTTGGTTGGTTGGTTGGTTCTTAAGTTTAGGGGCTGCGACAACGTGGTCATGTAGCCCCGTGTACTTTGGGTGTCTGTTGAATCTGTCTGATAACCGGTGTTAATTGTGATGACTGTAATAGTGTGTGTTTTTAAATTTAAGTACAGACTGCAACTTAGAATTTTTCAAATAGTTCCTACTTATACTGCCAAGCGCCACCGTCAACGACTACTAGGCCAAGTTCAGAACTTAGCTACTAGACGCCACCCCAGTCGGCTCTTGGCAACGAACATAGAAACCTAAGAGCGTTGTTTACATTCTTAACCTATCCAATTTAGCTTCACACAGGTGTAATTAGTGGAAGGATCTTTAACATGCCATAAATCTATGACATGGGACCGCCGGCTTTACTTCCCCTCCGAAGGAAGCCAACCTGAGGGATTTTTAACGCTCTTAAAAAATCCGACGACTTCGGACGCATTTGAACCCGCGATCTTGGGCATAGAAACTCAGCATGCTACCAACTACGCCACCGAAGCCGCTGTGAAACTTTTCTTATAACAGCAACATGTGTGTGTTTCCATGGAAATATATATAATTGAACCGGTCATTGTTAGAAGGCATTAAGTCATTTTTGTAAGAATTGAGATAATTGACAAAAACTGTTTCTCTCACTTAATTGTAAAGCATAGTTGCTGTCAGGTGTAAGTATCAGTGCCCGCAATAATACTGTCCTAGAGAGGTCTATTTGAATGGATTTATCCATTTAAAAAGGGAGAAAATAGAAAAAGAAATGTATGACTTAGTTCCCTTTAACAATGAATCAGTTCTTTAAAAAGTAGTTAGTTCACTTTTATGACAAATATACAGATTTATAGATATCAGTATAGCATATTACTATACTTTCAATGCTAGCAATACGGTAGTGGGGAAATAGAAGCAAAAAAAGTTTCTCTTTAACACTGAACGTTAAATTCAGCTGGTGATACTGAACGGGCAGAGTTAGTTCCTTTTAACATAGCTAGATGCGATGATGATGATAATTGTTGTTTTAAGGGGCCTAACATCTAGGTTATCGGCCCCATAGCTAGATGCGTTGACATTCATATTATACGTATCCATGGAAATCTTGGCTTGGGGTGCCGGGTACAAGCATTGTTAATTGACACCCCGAGGGAAGCTTGCGTGTCGAATTTAATGCTCCTTGGAGCGCTATGAATGTCAAGGAAGTTAGATATCTAAGCTGCTCCTTGACGCTAGTAGAGAAATGAGGAACTTTGTGTTGGCGGAAAATCCCAACATTACGTTTGCCATTATGAACTCAGCCTACTGAATTCAAATGGGTTCTTTAACATGTCAACATCGTATGACATTCCTTGTAACAATGTCCGATTCAATTGTTGTACAAGATTTATGGCACAATCGTTCCAGATTTATTTTTCCGTTTTCGCAGGTTTCCGTTTTACAAAGGGTGGAGTTTTAATAAGACAAAATACACTACAAAGAATGACTGTTTTATCGCAAAGGGTTACTACGAAATAATTTGAGTTCTTCCCACTTAAAAAAAAAACATTGTTTAGCTGGGCGATTGAATTTCTCGTGTTCTTCAATAACTTTAATTTTCTCCTCGAGTGTACAGTAAGTGTCTTATGTTTAAAAGTCATGGTCACTGAATTACAGTACGCAAATAAATGCAGTGCACAGTAAAAAGAACACTTTTGAAGATCACTCTAGTTCACTGTTTTCCTCTACTCTCATTTGTCAGAAGGAAACAAGAGGGTTGGGGAAGTAATGGTACAGATGTTGTGAATACCTGCTGCGTCCTTGAGGAAAAATTAGAGTAATTAATGTTTCCTAAGACTAGGGTTCAATTACAGACGCGCTCAAAATTTAGTACATAGCTTTGTATTATAGATATGATAATCCGTCTTAATTTATTAAACAACCTCCGTCAAATCAATATAACGTATGTGCGTTATAACGCACTAAGTGTGGTACATGTTTCGAACCATAGGATAGCGGTCCTTCTTCAGCCACATTATGACATAATTAAATAACATTACACAAAAACATTGAGCAAGATTAAAAACAACAACATGCACTCATAAAAACACATTAAAAATTTGATCAATTTAGACACATTAAAATTTAAAAAAAAAAATTGAAAAGTGATATTGTCCATTATCTTCTTGTTCAAGGCACCACCTTGGTATAATGAACACTTTCCCAACTTAACTGAGCTAAGAAAAAGGACAGTTGAATGGACAGGATATGACAATAAGTCCGAACAACTGAAGAATGTTTGGACAATATCTCTTTCCAAAAGTTTTTTTAAATTTGTAATGTGTCTACGTTGATCAAATTTTTAGTGTGTTTTATGAGTTTTTTTATGCATGAAGTTGTTTTTATCTTGCTCAATGTTTTTGTGTGTAATGTTATGTAACTATGTCATAATGTGTCGGAAGAAGGACCGATATCCTATGGTTCGAAACATGTACCATACTTTGCGCGTTATAACGCATGATTTGACGGAGATTGTTTAATAAATTAAATCATATTTGTCAATACGGACCAAAAATGGCATTTAATATTCCCAAGTCTAATCCGTCTTAGTCAGGTTATTTACGCCTACAGTTCCAGAATTTCTTTTAGTTTCCGCGTTAGGCAGTTTTCCGGTTTACAGTGTCATTTTACACAGAAAGTACCTCCGTTCCGGATTTGTTTTCCGTTTGTCCAGGTTTCCGGCATATAAAGGGTCCGGTTTAGGCAGGGTTTGCTGTATTAGAATATTTTTGTTTGGTTCCTTGAACTGTATGTTCCCCCTTAAGTTAGGAGCCATCCTGGAATTCGCTTGGAGTAGAAGTGCGAAAACACGGAAATTCACTTCCAGGATATCGGAGGTAGGAATCGAACCACCACTTCTAAGTTTTGCCTCACAAGGCTGAGCGTACCCCGTAACAGCCCTCAGACCAGAATTTAATTTCTTGACAGAGCCAGGAATCGAACCCAGGCCTTGTGACAGCCAAGAGTGCAAGCAACGAGGTGGACGAGTAATAAAGTAGAACTGTTAGTGGGTTTGTATACCTAAGGCACTCGATACATCTGAGATGATGGCCGGGTGTACTTTTAACATTTCAAAACCAGTAGGCCTAATACAGGATGTAATTTCGGAAAGAATAGTTAAAAAGCAAGCAGCCTACCACATAGAAGACCTTACTGGCATTATTCACATGACTATCACACTGAATATAACGCGCAGTGGCAATGTTGAAATCTTAAATATAACAATAAATAAAAATCACGAGCCTTACAGTAGTCGCATATGATGTGTAACATCCGACATATTATTCGAATAAGTCCACATTAATTACTCGCATTTTTTAAAGAATGAACTCATAGTGCTATCTTGTGCCAGCAAACATGAAGGATTCCTTCGTGTTATTACCATCGGTAAGCTCATTACTATTATTTCTGCAATAACTACTTGTAAAACTCCAGTGACAAATCCTTTCAGCAAATATGATATAATAGAGCTGTATTTTGGCCGACAGTATCTCGAGAACTTACATTAAATAAGAATACAGCAAAAGTTGTACGATTTAATAAATCATAATTGTTTTCAGCAAATATGGTTTAATGAATATTTTCACACCAAAGAACGACAGTTTGAAGATGATTTATTGTAGGAATATCTGTAATTGCGCCTCAAATCCTTGAGGTAAACCGTATGCGATTTACATTCCACCTAGCCACATGGCCAATAGTACGCCGTTGAACCAATCTTTGCCACCGCGTACTACTTGTAAAACTCCTATGCCAAATCCTTTCAGCAAATATGATATAATGAATATTTTCACACCTAAGGACGACAACTTGAAGATTAATATCTTTAATGGGGCCTTCAAACCTTGAAGTAAACCGTATGTGATATACATTCAACATGGCCGACAGTATGTCAATCTCCACCAGCGCGCGCTCATTGTTTCCGTTGCATTTCCGACCAACTTCCGTCCCTTTTTACAAAATCACCCCCACACAAAAATATACAGTAGCCGAGTGGAATGATGTTACACATTAAAAATATCCAGCAATCAAAAAGTCACTCAATATTTAAGAACTAGAAAATCAAGGTTTTGTGTTAGTTGCCAAGTTGAGATAACTTACTGATTTTGAAAGTATTACAGCCAGGTGCCATATTGAACTTATAGAATAGCTATTATTTTCCCTTAGGCATACAGAGCCCTTTATGAAGTTCTACAAATTGTCTGGCTCAGGATGGGGTGCAACTGCATCAACTCTTAGAACAACAGCTCTTGCCCTAGTACACCCAGTGACCGAATATTGCTGTCCTGTGTGGTTAAATAGCGCTCATATACAGAAAATTGATACTGAGCTGAATGATACTATGAGGACTATATCAGGAACCATCTGATCTACACCTCTGGATTGGTTACCAGTCCTCTCAAACATTCTGCCTCCTCTCCTCGGTAGACCAATGGCATTGACGAAAGAATGGGAAAAATACTGTAAAGATCCTTCATTACCAATTCATCAGGACATTTTTCAACCACATCTCAGATTGACATCCAGGAAACCTCCCTGGTTACTAGGTGAGGAATTGGTTCCACAACAATTTAATGTCAATTAAGCATGGCGCTACAATTGGCTTTCCTCGAATCCAGACAAATATCATGTAATTCTGGATCCAACGCAACGCCCACCAGATTTCAACTTATCCCGAAAAACTTGGACGTCACTAAATCGACTAGAACCCGACATGGTAGATGCCAGTATTGGAGGCATAAGTGGAAGATGATCGACAGTCCAGCCTGCGATTGCAGTGAAGTGCCACAGAGGGAATACCACATTGCCATGGAATGTCCAATAGAGGGGTTCATTGGGATGCTACAAGAAATACATGAGGCTACAGATGAAGCAGTGATTTGGTTAAACTCGTTGGACATCTTGTATCTTCTTCCCTGTCAGAACTTTTGTACATTTTGTTTATACTAGCAATTAAGTTTCTCACCATATTTGTAACATATGTATCCTTTATGCCATAGAAATAAATAAAATCGTATTCCTAATTTTCGTTTTTGTAGCCGTAAGACATTGAGCATTATTAATTACTAGCAGAAGCACCCGGTCTTCGGTAGCAACGGCCTTCATCAGCTTACCAGAGCGAAGTTAATTATCTGGGAATATCTCAGAAACTGTTGGTTGTAGGGCTTAAAATGTGGGTTTCGGAGACCCATTACGGACTCCTGAGTTTCGTTTCTGACATTGAGGGGTACAAATTGAGCTCTGTCTCATCCGTGAATAATTTTCATATTTCGCCTAATTAAGGAAGTATTTTGAGAGGTTTTCCCCTTTAGCCCCTCTTTTATACCTTGGTATTTTACATTAAAATCGATAACTTAGGATATAATCACACTAAACCTGGTGAGACAGGAGTACTTCGCAGTCATATTACTATCACACAGAATATAGAGCGCACCGACAGCGGCAGCTGAGCTGGTATTTGATTTAGCCTTCGAACACTCGGGTGGTCGTCATTTTATTTTCGTTGAGATGGTAGTAGGCCTATTGTAGAATTTGACATCGCTGTGTCCTCTATTAGTGCTATTACTGTACCAAATTTGATTCAAATCGGCTCCGTCGTTCGGGAATTGAAAGCCAGAGGACAGACAGTCATGCACACATACCGACACTCAAGCAAGCTACCTTCTGGGTGTCAAATAACAAAGCTTTCACCCGGCAACCGAGGCCATACGGTATTATTATTATTATTATTATTATTATTATTATTATTATTATTAGACTATTATAATACCGACACACGGACATAAAACCCGTGTAGATTTCATAAGTATACTTTCATTTTGGAAAAACATCGAAATCATTGAAGAAATAATACACGCTTAACGTTCGTTTAACTGCTCTGGCTTTATACTGCTCGAGTCTAAGCTGCGTGGAACTGAGAGGGATGTGCATCGCAGACTATCAGTAGTGGTGGTGACGAGTGATGCGGTTTCTCGGTCGTTGCGTAGTAACAGAAGCAAATACATTGGTCGGTGACTCAGTCAATCATTCCCAACGCCACACTGGTTTCAGAAAAGACCCATGTTAGCAGTATTGAAATAGACCAGAATGTCAGGTACCACGGCGGGCTGTCGACAGGCTTCTCAATTCTCACCTGCTCCTACTCTGCCTCTGCCCTTCATCCCGCAAGTTCACAGAGCTTGGAACCGAGCAGTAGACTCCACAGTGCTGGATCCTGTGATGTGCCTGTATAACTCTCTAGCCCAGGGTACAGCTGCCACTACTGACACGAGGTTGTCGCATTTTAATATCTTGAAATGCTATGAACGAATCCGCAACTTAATGATTATGTAGGCCAAGTCTTCAAACAACTGTGCCACTCCATATTTCATGCCGCCATTCTTGTTTGTGGCCGTCCAAGCTAGCGAGTTGACCCAATTAGGCAGTTCAGTTATCGTCGTGCTGCACGCGGGCGGCCCAACCCCTGTCAGTGACAGCCGTCACGACTCCTCCCCTCGGGCGATCAGCTGGGCCACCAGATACCCGAGGGCTGCAACACCGAGCGAGCCTGTAAACAAAATTAATGTCAGTGTACAGGGCACATCACAAGTCTGCGCAACAGCGATGCATCTACAGTTCCCTGTGGAGCAACATTTTGTTTCTGAAGATCATTGGTTAAAGGATTATGATTTGTTTTTCACTCAAGACCAGTGGCGTGAGATCAGCAGCATCACAGATGGCTTTGTGGAGGCTAGAATAACTTCGACAAATATAATCGCAGAATGTTCACCTGACGTAATATTTTATTTATTATTATTATTATTATTATTATTATTATTATTATTATTATTATTATTATTAGACTATTATTATTATAATTATTATTATTATTATTATTAGGCTATTATTATTATTGATTTAAGTCCACTACGGAGCGCTTATGACTAGTTCTTCGATGCTCTTTTCCGTTCCCAATATCTCTTGAGCCCTGCCGATAATTTCTCCTTTCCCTCCTGCGAAAGGGGTTTCCGACATTTTAGCGACTCTAGGTGGTGGGGTCCTAGATTCTACCATAGCACAAAATTTAGAACGATCTTCTACATCAAGGTCAGCAATTCCTGCCGAATCCAAGTCCTTTTGTACTTAGGCTATAATTATTATAGCAAAAGTATTATTTTCAATGAATCTTGACTTAGTATAAAAGAAAGTCGCCGATTCTTGGATGTTACGGGTAAACTCGAGAACCACTGGTTGAATGTTGATGCGGTTTTCACCATTCCGCAAAGGATATCTCAAGGATGATTTCCGTAGAAAATTATTTATTTATTTATGATCAAAGGAAGCCGAGCAGTAACGATTTCAGTGGAAAAGTAAAAAAAAAAAAAAAAAAAACGGCGTCCGAGCGCTTTGTAAGCATACGCTGGGCAAACCGTTAAAAATATCTAAATACTATGAGTGTAAGAAATATTCAGCATGAAACATGGTGATATAATATAATAATATCGTTTCAGGGAAATAAGTTTTGACATAAAAGTTCTTGTGGGAGAAAAGAGAGAACGCAGGGGAGGAAGATGGACACTAGAGAGAAAGGCGCAACACCCGGAAAGAATGAAGGAAGTGTGGAGGAAGAGAAAGGAAGAAACGACTATGAGAAGGAAATGAAATGATATTCGCGTGGTCCTTAGTTTTGGCCGGTTCGCATAATGTAATGTAATGTACTAATAATATTGTTTTAGATCCCTTATTGGGGGGTGGTTGGATCTAAAACGGAAGAGTTATTGTGTTAATTTATAAAGGAGTGCCAAAAAGGGGGTAGCTTCCCGTAGTCGGGCAAGCTGACCAGTGTAGAGTGTTGTTTAGTGTTAGGGTGCTAGGGGTTGCTCTTATAAAAGATCTAAGTGTATTTTAGGGGATGGACTTAGCGTACAGGTCAACGCGCTGGTCGCCCAGCTGGCTGGTTAGATAATCGACTTGCACGCGTCAGCTATATGGCGCGTGCCGCTCCTGGCAGTCAGGCCGGTACGGGAATACAATGATGCTTGCACTAGCAAGTATCTGGCTACTGTAAGTCACGTCTAATAGTGACGGAGGATTCAGGATGGACTTTAGGTCGTGAAGAGGCGTGCAAAATAGTAATACAGGTGTGTTGTACTGACCAAGTGTTTATTGGTCAGTAATAATGGAATTATGAGTCCCTTTAAGGGATGTAGTGATGTTACAACGTGTACAAACTTGTCTATACAAATTGGAGGTAAGGTTACAAAGTTATAGGATTCTGAACACCTGCTGACTCACTCACCTGATGATACCAGCATAGCCTCGGGCCGCCACACTGTAAGACTGATAATTGAGCTTGACCTCCTTAAGACGCCCTTTTATATTCTTCGGCGCTGTGCTGTCAGCATTGTGCTGAATAGATGTCCTAGTTAATTGTGTGTCGCTGTTTTGTGGTAGTGATGCAAGGATTGGGCCAGCTTTCCAGAATGGCTAGCTGTCCTTGCGGTGTTGATAGATGTTGGTCTGGACTTACAAGGGTTGCCAGTTAGGGGTGGTTTAGATAGATGATGGGGGGATGGTCTCCAAGGGGTGCATACCCCTGGGGTACTGTACAAGCCTCTTCCCCTATTTAGTTCGCGTCCCCGCGAACGGGAACGGAACTTGGGGTTGGGATGTTGATGTTATAGATGTAGTCGATGTGGTTGGTTTTGAAGTCCCCTCGTATCTTCGGTAGATGTCTTCCTCGTCGTCGTCGTCGTCGTCGTGTGGTGATGTCGTGTTGATGTGTGTGCGTGAGATCAGCTCGTGTTCAGAGGGGAGGGTTATGGGATATACATATATACATAACATTGACATTGGCATAAAAATATTGCAACAGAAATCGACATTGGCATTTTGGAAGTTTGATGGAAAAAAAAATACATGGTGCTGATGGTACATTGTTGTGCAGGGAGGAAAAAAACCCAGGGCCGAACGGATGATTGCGTCGTCCGCCCTATCTTAGGGAAAATGTGCTCCCTGCAATAAGAAAGGTAGAAGAAAATAGAAAAATGGGTGTTCCAGGGTATAATTTAAGGGAAATATTCAAAAGGCATTTATTGGTTTGGGATAAAACGGAACACCCTGACAAATGGGGAAGTTAGAAGAAAGAAAAATGAAAGAAAACAAATCCCAGACATTGTGTACATGTAATCTTAAAAAATAGTATACTGTTTAATGTGATTTTGAGATGTGCATATATTAAGGTGTATGAATATCATTTGTCACTTCCGCAGACAATGTGGGGGTGCGGAGTATTCTTTGTACATTTGTAGGAGAATAATTGCCCGTGGGCGCATTAAGTTATAATCTTACATTTATCAATTACAATTATCTTATGGACTAACTTAAGCGCGCTAAATTTCTTATAATTCTAGTTCATATGGTACCTCATTGTTATCATTTCTAACTACAATTTATGCTAATAGCTTTGCCCCCTGTGGGTGGGCGCGGCTATCATGGCGACACAACCCGTCCTGTACATAAGGAGTCCGCGTTGTGTGGCCGTATATCACCTCTCATGTTAGGTGAGATGTTTACTAAATGTTGATCCGACCTGCGGTAGGGTATATCCCACAGGCATATCTCCCCCGTGGTGCGGATTTATTACCTGTAAGCAAGATGTGTGTAGAGGGGAGGAAATTGTGTGTGTGAGTGGGGTTGTCAAGACGTGTATGGGCGTGGGCAAAATATTTACAGGGGGCTATATACAATGTCGCCACCTGTTGGTAAAGAAAATAAATTAATGACATGTATGTGTATATATGGGGTGTTCACCCTTGTTATGCGGCCTGTAAAACATGGTATCATGAGCCTGGTGCTCAACCCAGGGTTGCTACCTGGTAGCGGCTGCCGGTACCCAGTGGTCGGTTGTCGGCGCTGGACCGATACCAAGCAGGATGCAAGAGAATGTAACATGGTATATATATATAAGCATAACAGTAGCAATGATATATCCATAAGAAATCTAGAGAGTGCCCATATTGGCGCCACTCTCTACGCTAATAAAAATAATGTCCATAATTATGGCTGTAAATCAAGCAAATATAAGATTAGTATCACTGTCCATATGAAATTGTTTTACTCCTGTCTACCAACGTGCTAGTGTACTCCTGTCTGCCAACTAACCTTATGTCTACTTATAGACTATAGATATGAAAAGTGGCTCCAAATATCGCCTTAATCTAGTGTTGTCTAACCTAATGTATTATCCTAACACCATTTATCGTAATATGTTATCGGGCTTATCCCGGTAGCGAAATGTTAGTTACCGGGTGCCGAGATATTCTATCTTAATCTATTGTATTATAATGTGTTATCTTAATGTGTTGTCGGTCTTACCCCGGTAGCGGAATTGTGGTTACCGGGTGCCGATATATTCTACCTTGATTATGATTAATAATAATAATAAAATGCCTTAAATGTAAAACTATGCTGTATATACACGCCGAGTGGAACTTACTCTAAAGCCGAAATGTGCTGTGCTATTATTAGCAACAGCGGTTTGTAAATTTGCTCACATCTAAGTGACCTTAAAAATGGTACTGTACTTAAATACTAAAATTTAGATGGAGGCTGTCCGTTCGATTTCTCTCGCGGTGGTTCCCTTGTAGTACATTGTTGGGACCGGAACCCAACAATGCCTCGTAGTCCCCTCCGTTTTAATCCTATTGTCGACATCTATGCTAAATGATTATGAACTAGTATTAACCTAGTCACAGGCGGCTTACGTTGCCACAAAGCAAAACGTTTCGCCTGCTGTACCATCCTGCTCGTTGCCATTGTTGTCCATATGTTGTCATAGTTGGGTCTGCCCACTGTAACCCCTGTAGACAGCTCGTTGCATGTCTATTTAATGCCCTCTGACTGCCCGATGCGTCGCCATTTATGTGGGCATTGGACATCGTCCAATGGCATAATGTTATCTTCGCCTTTATCGGCCGCAGTAGTATGCTTTTCGCAATAATATTTCTCTTCGCCTTTATCGGCCGCAGTAGTATGCTTTTCGCAATAATATTTCTCTTCGCCTTTATCGGCCGCAGTAGTATGCTTTTCGCAATAATATTTCTCTTCGCCTTTATCGGCCGCAGTAGTATGCTTTTCGCAATAATATTTCACTCCAGCGCACAGGAGTCTTGCTTCCCGCTGTAGAAGCCCTACTTACTTAATTTTAGCTAGAAGTCTAGTCATAATGGGGTCGTCTCTAGGGTCATCCCCTGAGTCCAGCGCGGAGTGAGCTATTTCTCCCACCATCCTCAGAAAGACTTCCCTGCAGGTCTTGGCTTCGACGACCGTGGCACATAGTGGGTGTAACTGTCTCCGACAAGGGGGATAGGCTAGATGCACCCCTAGATCTTGACGTTTGCCCGTGTCAGGTCCCGAATGCTTCAACCTTACGTGGTTCGTCTGTTCGGTCGGGTCAGTGATTTGTTGAGCCAACTGGGGTAAGGGTCATTATCACCTTCCCCAGCTCTGCTCCAGTGTGGTGCCTCTTGCCTTCGGTTTATGCCGTTATCACCAATCAGAGTGTTTCAGATTCCTTTGAAAAAAAATATGGGCGTAACCTGTGTAAATAATTTAATTTTTGTGTAAAATGTAAAATATTTCCAGTGTTGTGGGGTTGTAGAGCTTCTAAGTGCATAGACTACTTCAGGTCTACTGCTGCTACGTCGGCTGTCCAGCGATAATGCTCTGTTAACCCTTTATGGAGGTGTTAGTAGGGTCTATGACGTCAGGTACCCTGTTATTAGGATCTGGGGGTAGTTATTTGTAGAGTGGGCTGAAAGCACGGTAGGAAGAGGTTGTGCATCTTTGGGCTCAAATACATGGTGGCCTTGAGCCGGTAATGCTACTAGGATTGCTCTTACAATGAGTGGACTGGGGAGTTAATTCCCGGGATTGCAAAATATGAAAATTCCATGCAGGTTTGATAGTAATATCCCTGGTAAATGGATGGGATACTCATGCATGTATCTGGATATGAGGCATCTGCACTCATGTGCGGATAGGTGTAGGGTGAGGCATAATAATAATATATCCCTGTCATGCGGGAGTATTTAATTAACAAAAAATGGTTAATATATGTAACTGTGGCCTCATCTCTCATTTGGAGATGCGCATTATGCTTATTTGATGTTTGCCGACCCACCCCTAATACTCAGGTGGTAGCATCGTGATCCAAGGCGTAGTAAGCCTTCTCTTTAGACGCATGAAGTCTATCAACCCCTGTGTATGGTTTGTAATGTAGTGTAGCTGTTTTGATCGTGTTCATGTGTCTGCGTTGGTCGTGTAGGATGTGGGAAGGTTATTGGAGGGGCGTAAGGTGGTACGATGGTAGCCTGTGCTCCTGTCATCCTCCCTTGGTCCATGTCTGCCCGCTATCCGCTTCTTGGGATAGTAAAGCGTCGTGACGCTGTGACGTCACGACGTAATCTGGTCTGCCATCTGTTGTGTGAATGTGGCCAGTGGTCGTAGTGCCACTGGCCATGCCCTAATCGCCTGTAATGATTTTTGAAAACTGAAATCCAGAAAGGAAGTTATTGGGGGGGGGGGAGGTCTTGTTTCCTCAGAGCCCCTGTCTGTGTTCGCTTCTAATTAGTGAGCGCGTGTGTGTGTGCCTATGTTCCGCTACACCACGCGGACGGTTGGTCTGTTACAGGCTAAGTCGTAATGTGTATCGCGTGTATGGGCGGGAGGTGCCCTTGGCCTGTCAACGTCTTTGAGAACGTGCTCCTATGGGCCCAAGATAAGTTCTGGTCTGTCACGTCTTGTCCATTGCTAAATGCTTTTGCAGTGTTAAAAAAATGTATGGTATTATGATTGTTTTGCGTTTGTAATTTCACGGCCACTGCTGATACAACAATAGTGTCTATCACCAGCAATATTGCAGTATGACGAGATCTGCAAGTCAGTATTTTCGTCATGTTGTGTTTACATTTGTTTATGTACGTGACTTTTCGCCAGTATGTGAGTGTTGTCACCGTTCTAGATTCCGGACGGTCCAATGTGTCAATTTGTCCTATTTAGCTGGTACTGTTGTGTGGCCATTATTCCGTAAGACCTTTGTCTTACGAAATTTCTATACCTGTGTTTGGGAAATATATTTTTCATGTCCGGTGTAATTGAAATTTTATGCCTGGCCTTTGGCCAAAGGAAATGTGGTATTATCTGGTTCTGTAGTTGTATGGGCCAATTTCGGTGTGATTGAAAGCCTGGATAGCTGTTGTCCTGGTGTCCGATTTTCGCTGGGATTTGAACCCGTGATCTTATGTCATTCTCTGTGTTCTATGTCTGCGTTGTGTTTCAGGGATTGAGGTGTCCTCAGTGTGGTTTTTGCTTGTGTTTCTCGTACCAAAAATACCGTTGGCTAGTTAGTTTTTGGTACGAGTGTGGTGTGTGATCATGGGTTCGGACCCGGGGTGCTGTAAAGACTTGGTATGCCGCTATCTGTGCCGTATATGTTATGGCACATTCCCCGTGTATTTGCAATGCGCAAATGAGAGTACGCATACCTGTGAAGAGTTTGTATGTTTTTGAATTCTCCTCGTAGTGTAATTTGTGAGTTATGAGGTGTTTGGACTCGACTTAAATGATGCCGTATGTTCTGCTCTGAGAGCTGCTAGCATATTGCTGTCTGTAAGCGTGCAGGTTACCCATGAGACTTGTGTTATCGCTGAGTGTGTCAGTATTGAATTACAATGTCGTGCACGCTCGCTTGTTACTTGTTTTGATAATGCTTTGTGTCCGGCACATGTGTGTCTAATCGGCTTGCTCTCTGTGACTGTGAGTAGTGCTTTTCGCACTGTAAAAAAAGGAAAGAAACTTGTAGTTTAACGTGACCGTTAATCTGTAGATCATGAGCCACGGGACTTCCGTTTTACGTGGAATCCAAACCACAGGCCATGCCATTTCACTTCGAAAGTCTCACATGCATTGGCCGCACTGTAAAAGAACCTCTCATTAACTACATTTGTGTCCCTAAATTTTGTGTTACTGTGACGTGGTTCGAGTATGTCCCTATCCGTTGTACAAAATGTCGTTATACACGAGTGTCTCCGGGCCGCTAGTCGCCTGTTTGGTGACTATGTGCCGGAGGTGATTTTGTTGTTTTTCATTTATGACCATCTGTTAGTGGAACTGTCCCAATCTATTTTAGCTTCCTATTTTTTTTCATCCTGTAATTGGATAGCTACCCGACCTTATGTTCCTGGTATTCAGAAGGTTGCGGGTTTTGAGACCGTCTTTTACCCAGAGTAATTGTTTCTGGCGCTATTCAGGTTGTGTCTCCGGGACAGTTTGGTAGTGTTAGGATCGTATCCCGGTGCGGTCAGTGAGGTTCGAAGGCTATTTCTTGGTCTTCTTTCCACGTCTGCCAGTGGGATTACTTCCCTTCCTTTTGGCAGTGTTTCCTCCTGTACGTGTAGGTGTGGGAGCTTTGCGTGTTGTTATGGAGGTGAGGGAAAAAAACATGTTATAGGCAGTGTAACGTGTCACGTATGCCTATGGATGCAATATATATATAGTTCAACTTGGCCAATTTTTCCTTCATCGGGCCTAATGACTGAGGCAGAGAAGAGAAAAAAAGAGCTATGCCCCGCTCCGTATTAAGAGAGCACTTTGAAAAGGTATAAAAAATATATTGTATCTCGCCTGCATCCTGCTTTATGCTGATTAAAGCGGGTTGCCCGACGGCGATAGTCTGTCAAAATTGTGTCGTAAACACTATGAAAAATGCTTAAAAATGGTAAGTAGTACCTGAGCGTACTATCCACCTAGTTGGTGACGTTAGTACTATAGCAATCTAGTTACGTCTCAGGGAAATCTACCACTTTTGAAAAAAAATAGTTTGAGATTCTTAATTCTTGCTACAATCAGGGCTCTTGCCCGCCGCAAGAGAATCTATCAAACTGTGGGACCGGATCATAGAACATTTAGTCATTTCCACCTAGAAAGACCCGCTTAAGCTCTATGCTGTGATTTGATGCTTTAGCTGTGTTCGGAATATCTCTTTCCGGCCTTAAGCCGCGTAGCTCACCTGATGGGCTTCTACTTGGCTTTGGATATTAGCAACTTTACGTTATCCAAGTTGTAATATGGACCCTATGTTCAGTAACCATTGATGGCCTGAGAAAAAAAATGCTAGGTGCCCACAATAAAAATCAAGAAGGATTTAGAATTATATACTTTTGGTTTAGCCATGTTGTGCTGCATATACGTGGAGAAAAAAAATGTGCCGTTTACGTTAGTGAGTCTTTATGTGTGTATTGGCGTATTTCCCCCGTGTAAACGAACTTATGTGTGTCCCTAATATAGGTTCAAGTGATATTAGCTTATTTCTGTGTCCCTGGTGGAAGTCGTTACTCCGGTCCGAGCGTCCTTGCTCGGAAAGGTGAAGGGTTCTGCCCTGTTATGAGATTATAGGCCCCTGAAATCCACTGAGGCGATTCTTTGCCAATTTTCGGGGGAGTTTGTAGCAAAGTAAGCCTGGGCCTACTTCCACCGTAGCGCGTGTCTGTAGGTTTGAGTGTGCCTGTTTTCGAGGGCCTAATTACGCTCTGCGCTACCCTAGTAGAGTTTACGGGGGTGTGTGTATTTATGCCTGAGTGGTTTTGTGGGGTAGGTAATAACACCTTTCCTGTACCCCGTGTACCATGTGTGTGAGTGCGTGGTCCCAATGTGCAGGCGTGTATCGTGCATCCAGAGGGACTGAATGTAACACCCTCTTATGCGTTCGCACCTGGGGTACGAATGCCGGTGTTCGCCTCCGTTCTGGCAAACTTGCCCTTTGAACTGGCGGTATAGGCCGCTTAATTGCCTGTCTTTGCCCTGGCAATGTGGTGGCGTGTAGCCTGACCGCTTTCTGGCCTGTGGCCACGGCAGACTCCTGCCATTGTGTTTTCCTATCTGTGTGGGTGTGTGTAGGCTCAATGTGCTGTAGGGCGGGCTCTATGTCCTCAGCCCATGACGTGGTTATCTCCCGTTGTCTCCCTGTCATACTATGTGTGTCTGAGGGTCCTGGCTTCAACTCCCTCTCGTTCGTCCGTTGCGAGGGGGTTGGCCTAGGGTCTGCTGCTCGGTTTGGCAAAATTGCCTTCCGAACCGGAGCTAAGGGATGTGTATTGGTGTAAGCTTGTCCCCGCAGTGTATTGGAGTCTAGCCTGGCCGTCTCCTGGACTGTGGCCATGGTGACCTCCTTCCCATGTGTGGCAGTACATGGCGAGAGGGACATCCTCGCAAATTGCCGAGTTAGCGCGTCTACGCTTATGTCCTCTCCCGCTGGGCTTGTGGCCCTGCCATGTACTCAAAGATGGTTTAGTGAGCCCGGAGCTGCTTATGTCCGCCCCAAATTTGGGCGTACTGCCTGTTGAGGCTCATGGCCTGCTGGCAAACTGTTGTATCAGTGTGGTTGTGTTTTGTATAGGTCTGTGGCCGCGAGTTGGAGAAACGCCTGTTCGCGAATTAACTCTCTGTACTGGGTGTGTAAAATCGTGTAGTGCACCCTCAACCTGTCGAGGGTTGCATTATTTATTACGGGACCATGTGTGGTGATCAATTGGTCGTGTATTCCGTGCCTTTGGATATGGATCCTATTCAGGTGTTCATGTATGTGATTCAAGAGCGTATGTGCGCATCTTAATCGCGCTGTCCTACCCTCTGACGGGGTGTATGGCTGTTTGCCCTGTATTGCCCCGATTTTTGTTTGGAGTGCCCGTATCTGTGTTTGCCGGCTTTGTATGTGCCTCTGGCATCTGAATAATAATGCTAATAATATTGGCGTACCCCTACTGCCTCTATGGCTTACAATCTCTGTTGTTTCTGTATCAGGTGCCATTCTAAATGAAATGTATGCGTCTTCTAAGAAAAAAAACTGTGCGTGTTTGTCAGTGTATTCTTATTTTCTCTGATTCCTTCTGGGGCTGGGGGGTTGGTTTGGGAGAAAAAATTCCCTGTGTAAGTAGTACGGAGCAAAAATGCTGCTCTCTGTCTGGGGGAAAAATTCACAATTTTGCTTGGCTTTTTGCGGTACGGAAGGGGTCGTTTCTACTACGAGGGCTCGTTGGTTGAGTCCTATTTTACTGTGCGTAGTAGAGGCGCCTCCACCATCTGTTTTAGATCCCTTATTGGGGGGTGGTTGGATCTAAAACGGAAGAGTTATTGTGTTAATTTATAAAGGAGTGACAAAAAGGGGGTAGCTTCCCGTAGTCGGGCAAGCTGACCAGTGTAGAGTGTTGTTTAGTGTTAGGGTGCTAGGGGTTGCTCTTATAAAAGATCTAAGTGTATTTTAGGGGATGGACTTAGCGTACAGGTCAACACGCTGGTCGCCCAGCTGGCTGGTTAGATAATCGACTTGCACGCGTCAGCTATATGGCGCGTGCCGCTCCTGGCAGTCAGGCCGGTACGGGAATACAATGATGCTTGCACTAGCAAGTATCTGGCTACTGTAAGTCACGTCTAATAGTGACGGAGGATTCAGGATGGACTTTAGGTCGTGAAGAGGCGTGTAAAATAGTAATACAGGTGTGTTGTACTGACCAAGTGTTTATTGGTCAGTAATAATGGAATTATGAGTCCCTTTTAAGGGATGTAGTGATGTTACAACGTGTACAAACTTGTCTATACAAATTGGGGGTAAGGTTACAAAGTTATAGGATTCTGAACACCTGCTGACTCACTCACCTGATGATACCAGCATAGCCTCGGGCCGCCACACTGTAAGACTGATAATTGAGCTTGACCTCCTTAAGACGCCCTTTTATATTCTTCGGCGCTGTGCTGTCAGCATTGTGCTGAATAGATGTCCTAGTTAATTGTGTGTCGCTGTTTTGTGGTAGTGATGCAAGGATTGGGCCAGCTTTCCAGAATGGCTAGCTGTCCTTGCGGTGTTGATAGATGTTGGTCTGGACTTACAACGGTTGCCAGTTAGGGGTGGTTTAGATAGATGATGGGGGGATGGTCTCCAAGGGGTGCATACCCCTGGGGTACTGTACAATATCATATGACGTCGGGTGCAGGGTGCAAGCTTTGATATTTGACGCCCAGAGAGCTGCTGGCATGTCGAATGTTGTTGTTCCTTGGAGCGCTATGAAAGTCCTGGAGGTTAGGTATCTAAACTCCTTGACACTATAGCGCTTTCTAGTAGAGAAAGGAGAAACTTTCGTGTTGGCACAAAATCCCGAGATTAATTTTGCCACTCTGAACACGGCCTACTGAATTCAAATAGGTTCTTTAACATGCCAACAACGTTTCACATGCATGTCATGATTTTTGTTGCCTTTCAAAAATCACTTACCATGGCCAGGAGCGAACCAGATAGCTTGGGGTTGGTAGACCGACACGATAACCACCCACCCACAATGCCAAGCTATTGCATGATAATTATGATATACAAAATAAATTCACTTTCCCGATCTGAAATTGATTTTTGACAAACGTATTACATTACATATTTTGTAAACATTAATGTCAATCAAGGAAAATCAGGAAAACCTAATTTTTTGAAAACCACTCTTCGTATTGATCACAGTTTGGAATTATTATCTCTCATGCAAATACACTGCAGGTAGTTATTTCTGGATCCATCCATATTATGCTACACATTGATGACTCGATCGATCAATCGTTTATTTTTCAATGTTTAACTATCTCAGTGGAAACGTTCTCTTGATGAGTTCTCAATGGTTCTCAATCGGGTTGAGGTCCGGCAAGTTTCCAGGCCAATTACAGATAGTTTACGTCGTAGCCCCGAAGGAAGTTTGTCCATTTATTAGCTTTGCAATAAGGTGCAGTGTCATGCACGAGTACAAAATAGCCGTCTATGATGCATTCATGTACTCATTGTTATTATTACTTTTATTATTATTATTATTATTATTATTATTATTATTATTGCATTAGAGACAGCCACGGAACAGATTAATCAGCTTACTGTCGACCAAAGTATTATGTGCACTCGAGTTTGAAGCTTGTTTGTGAAGGAACCAATAGACTACATAAAATCCAATAACATCATCATTTTCGTCGTTCTATTTTGCGTTATTTGATGTAGGTTTGGATTTTCTAATTTATATTTTAATATTTTTATCGCAGTTGGAAAACAAAAAGTGCACGTTTTTAAGCGTGTTTCAACCATGCGTCATATTTAAGAATTATTATCTCAAAAACCCGTCATCAGATCGATTCCAAATTTTAACACAATATACATTGGCATGTTGTATAACTGGTTTATTTTTGTAAGGTAACTTTTTCTCGGCTCGGGGTATTTGGAAAATGTAGTTCTTGGTTGCGTTGTAATTGTTATACATCAAAAAGTTATGCTGTATGACTGTGAAATACGTATATTAATTCACTTATTTTATATCGGTTTGTATTTGTACGAGGAAATAACACATGGTTCACCAGCTAGCCACTCCGGGAACAGCTGTACAGCGTTGTCGAAATGGTGCCCACACGCATCATGGCGCGTCTCGCTCGGAAGTGATGGGCTTCATCTCGGCAACGCTGTACAGCTTTTGCTGGAGCGGCTAGCTGTCGAACCATGTGTTATTTCCTCGTACAAATACAAACCGATATAAAATAAGTGAATTAATTTACGTATTTCACAGTCATACAGCATAACTTTTTGATTTATAACGATTACAACGCAGCCAAGAACTACATTTTCCAACCACCCCGAGCCAAGAAAAAGTTACCTTACAACAATGATAACAACTTTGTTTCTTGGACACACAAAATAGTGAAATTAATAAACCAGTTATACAACATTCCAATGTATATTGTGTTAAAATGTGGATTCGATCTGATGACGGGCTTTTGAGATAATAATTCTTAAATGTGACGCATGGTTGAAACACGCTTAAAAACGTGCACTTTTTGTTTTCCAACTGCGATAAAAATATTAAAATATAAATTTAAAATTCCAAACCTACATGAACTAACGTAAAATAGAATGACGAAAATGTTGATGGTGTTGGATTTTATGTAGGTCTATTGGTTACTTCACAAACAACCTTCAAACACGAGTACACATAATACTTTGGTCGATAGTAGTGCACAAGCAGCGAAGGCAGGACTCCAGATCTCCTTTGAGAAGACTGTGTTCATAACTAATATCGTACCGGCGCCCAAACACCTTGCTGTGGAACAAGGAAATATTATGCGATTTGCAAATGCCCTACCATTTAACTAAGGACATCTATAAGAAAAGGTCAATATCCTTCAACGCAAAACTGAAACATTACTGCAGTGTCATCCGTCCGGAGGTCTTGTATGCTTCTGAATGCCTCACGAAGAACAAAACAGGCTTGGTTGAAAAACTGGAGGCCAAAGAAAGGAAAATTTTGAGTAAGATATTGGGTCCCATCAAAGACAATGGAGAATACAGAAGACTGCATAACCATGACCTATATACTCATGTGGAGAAGATAAGTGACGTCATCCGGAAGAGAAGGATAACAATTTTTGGACATGCGAAATGAATGAGCCCAACGAGACTGACCAACCGCAACATAACTTACTTTCAGGAGAGGAAAACAAAATGGACCAGGTTCATGAACTAGATATATAATTGAAAGAAGTGGGGATTACTCCAACATACATTCAGGAGCGCACCCCACTCAAAAGGAAACTTCAAGCTTGCATAGGTTTCCAAGAAAAACCGAAGCTGAAAACGGGAAAGATTTCGACCCAGGAACGGAAGGAAGTCCACCGAGAACGAATGCGTCCACAAAGTTTCAAGTTAGGTTTCGACCTGTCTTACCTGACACTTCGCTTGTGAGTAGACTGGACCAGTGATGTCCCTCAAGATTTTCCTTTCTTGCTTCTGAACGTAATTAATAAGAGATCTGCCTCCAATCATCAAGGTTTGCGAGGCTTATAGTTCTTCAGGTTTGATTGCTGATATTATTATTATTACTCTATTAGCATGACTGGCTATGTATGTGGAACTAGCGATAATGGTCCCTGCACGTAGGTCCTGCATGGCGC
Organism: Meconema thalassinum; assembly: GCA_946902985.2. Taxonomy (NCBI): domain Eukaryota; kingdom Metazoa; phylum Arthropoda; class Insecta; order Orthoptera; family Tettigoniidae; genus Meconema; species Meconema thalassinum. Next base: position 30,462,524 of record OX336394.1, read on the forward strand.
CACTCAATTTGGGATGCCTCGCACAGTGGAACAATTGAGCAGTCTCCACATTTACAGGATGTCAGGAGCAGATAATCAGCAGCTGTTTCTTGTCACGCAGTGCTGTGCATGACGTCTGGATCAGCCCACAGAGTGCACGTAATGGACCAGCATGCAGCAGGTCTCATTTGTCTCCGAGTAGTATACTGAAGTAGCTTCATATCCATATGACCTGCGTTTGATTCCAAGCTCAGCCATCAACATGGCAACCAGACGCACCGGTTTGATTTGGGCATTCACTGCTTTGACATGTTATCCCAGTGACCGGGAATTGATCAGGACATTTTTCACGGAATGTACCTTTGTGATGGGCAGGTGACCGCGTTGTTCCTCCCATTAAAGAGCTACGGAATGCCAAAATGTAACGAAATTTCAAAAATTTCGTTTTTAGCATATCTTTTCATAAATGAAAATGAGATAACCTTTTATCCGTGCGTATGTGTGTGTGTATCTGTATGTGTGTGTGTGTGTATCCATCCCCTAATAACTTCTAAACGGCTGGAGCGATTTCAATGAAACTCGGTAAGGTCATAGTATTATTGTGTTCGACCCCGACCATGCCCTTCAAATGTTATTACGTCTCACCAATTCAACTTGGCGGCTGTGCGAATTATTTCACCGGCATTGTATATCTCCGAAACTATTACTGATATCACCCTGACATTTTGTTCTGTGATAAAGGGCACTACTAGAAGTTCATCTATGAGACTTCTAAAAACCTGTAGAATACAAAACGAACATGGCGGCGAAGCGAAGGTGAAAGAATTTAATAGACTTTTCTGGCGACTTTTAATGAAGAGAAGAGATAGATTGGTAGGACACAAACTAAGACGCCCAGGAATAGCAATGTTAGTTATAGAAGGAAGGGTCGAGGACAAGAACTGCAGTTGTAAACGAAGATTAGAATAATGCTAAACAGATTGCCTCGGAAGTAGGGTGTGATAGTTGTGTAGAGATGAAACGATTAGCTCTGGAAAGGGAGGCAAGGAGATCTGCATCAAACCAATCAAAAGCCTGAAAACTCAAACAGCAACATGTACAAGTATGTTGTATGCCGCAAATGTGCAGTGCGCTATTCCTTTGGTAGTGTGGATACTAGAGGGCGCCAGCTACATGCTGCGGGAGGTAGCGTCAGCAGTATAGTTGGGAGCATGGTGTCATTGCCAGGGTGAAGGCCACATGTATGGGCTGTGGGCTGTCGAAATCGTCAGTGTGTATAGTAGGATTATTGGAAGAGTGCAACAGCATACAGGCGGTAATGTTTACTACTGGAGACTTTTTGGTGGAATATGTTTTTCGCGTAGGCGATCGGTTTACAGAAAATGTAAAACTAAAATATCAGGCAAGGTTTTCTAATTCAAAGTGTCCAAACCTGGATATCGTTCAGGATTCCATAATTAAATTTCGTGTGACCGGCTCACAAACTAATCCAAAAACGATTGAACTAAAAGTGAATATCAATAATTATGTGTAGTCCATTACGCAAGAAACTTTAGTGAAAGTCTTCGACAATATGTGTAGACGTGTTGATGTCTGTCTTCGAACACAAGGACAACACTTTCAGCATCTGTTAAGAAGGGCTGTGGTGAGTACAAAGTTTACTGTTTGTCTTGATACAAGCGACAGCCGTAGGGAAAATCAGAACAATCCAAGTCGATGGCGATGACCTGCCTCGAACGACAAAACTTAAGTACCTTGACTCTACGATAACTGCTGAAGGTCGTCTCACCGAGCAGCTCAACGTAAGAATTAATGCTGTGTGGATGAAGTGGCGAACAACGACAGGTGTCATGTGCGATCGCCAGATGAAAGACCACCTAAAATCGAAGGTTTACCGCACTGTCATTCGTCCCGTGGCCCTTTATGGTACTGAATGTTGATCGATCACCAAAGAAGCAGAACGTCAGCTAAGTGTCATGGAGACCAAGATGCTTAGATGGACAGCTGGCATTACTAGGTCGGATCACATCCCCAGTGAGAGAATAAGGGAACTATTTGTTGTCGTGGCAATCAACAACAACATGCGTGAGGGTCGTCTGCGATGGTTTGGGAATGTGCTAGGTCAGGAGCGGATACCATTGTAAAACAGGGCTACACACTGGAGGTCGCCGGGAAAAGACCAAAGGGGCAACCGAGACAACGTTGGGCCGATACACTGCACAGGGATCTGAAAAGCGTCAACCTATATCCCGACATGGCCGAGTAAAGTGGAGACAGCGGATTCACATAGCGGACCCTGCCACGAGGCGGGACAAACCCTAAAGCAAAAGAAGAAATAAGAAGACAACCGTGCTGCCAACGTAACTGCTGACGCTAACTCTCGCAGCAGCAAGTAGGCACTGCGGAGAACCTTCCCTGACGCCCTGTAGTTTATAAGATACTTTCTCCTTCCTCTGTCTATACATCTTCGAGTGAATAAATAAATAATTCTGTATCTCAATCCTCCTTCCTGGCCAAGCCGAGATATCGGAAAACTGAAACATATTAAATATGAAGTTGAGTTGACATGTCTGAATGCAGGTACCGTATCTGTGTCCAGATCAAACAACGAGACAGACGGGAGAAGACAATATTATGCAGGGGTGCGCTGTGTCCCGGAGATAAGAACTAAACCCCTAAGGAATAAACAGACGGAGGGAGGCAATATGATGCTATTGGCTCAATATTTACATAAGCACAGACCCCGGCGATATCTGTATAATAAGCAATTCGCGAGCTTCTTATAAACGTTGCCATCCGGTCTCCTGCTTCCTGGTTTACAAAGAAGAAAGGAACTTGAGATAACGCTTCCATATTCACAGATCATAACCAACCAGAGGGCTAATATTATTCTGCTCCCACCCCCAAGGAAGTTCGATTCTTGAATCTCTTACCTTAACCCGGGAGTGGTGGCGCGGGGTCTTTTGTGACCTGGCGCAAATTCGCTTTGTTAGAGTGTGCTTGTTTCTAAACCTAGAGACCTTGGCTACCACATACCTCTCCCCACATTTTTTGCCGTTAGTCTGAGGTCAGTGACATTGTAGTGAAAGATGTTCATTCTTAGAAAGAGGTATTATTGTCCAGCGGTGCGTGTGAGAGAACCCCATAGTTGATTTATTGAAAACCTGGTTGTTCGAAAAATTTGTAAATATTGGTTGGATGGTTCCTTGTTGTTTCATTTAGCTACTGGGCATATCGTAATAGTTAGCTCCGTGAACTCATTGGGTGTTTAAAATTTGTTTCATAACCTGTGCTAGAGTGGTAACTCGGGGCTACATGACCGCGTTGTCGCAGCCCCTAAGCTGAGGAACCAACCAAGAGTGGTATCAATGGATTTATGTATATTGTCTTGTAACCTACTTGGATGGTTCCCCAGTTTAGAGGCTACGACAATGCGGTCATATAGCCCCGTATACTTTGGGTGTGTTTAGAATCTGTCTAATAACCGGTGTTAATTGTGATGACTGTATTAGTGTGTGTTATCTGTTTTTAATTCAAGTAAGGACTGCAGACAGTAATTTCAAGTTGCTCCTACTTTTGCTACCAAATGCTACCGTCCAAGACACCTAGCTTGTGGATTTGCCTACCAGATGGCATTGCAGTCAGCACCTGGCGGCGAACGTTGGAACTAATAGAGCGTTATCAATTCTAACCAGCACATTTAGCTTCACACAAATGTAGTTAGTGGAAGGTTCTTTAACATGCCATAAATCTATGATATGGGACCACCGGCTTTACTTCCCTTCCGAAGGAAGGCATACTGAGGGATCTTTAACGCTCGTAAGAAATCCGACGACTTTGGCCGGGTTTAAACCCGTATCTTTGGTAACATATGCTATGATGCTAATATGCAATTTATTTTCAATACAATATCATTCAATTGTGTTAATACATCCAATATATCAATGTATGATACATGTATAATAGGCTACATAAAACTCAGTAATTTTGTTATCAGAGTAAATTACGTCATAGGGGTCAGAAAGACCCCGCACCACCTCTCACGTTGCTTCAACGAGCGACACCTTTCCAGGGTTAATGAAATGTTAGCATTGTGATGACCTCAGCATAGAAAACCAATTTAATACGTCCTGTGGGTGAGACTGAGTTTGCAGAAATTAATCGGAGATCGAATTAACCTTCAGCTTCATTTTCGTTTTAGGTCACCGTTGACGCCCGGGTTCATTTCCCGGCTCTGCCAAAAATTTAATTCTGGACTGAGGGCTGGAATGGAGCGCGTTCAGCCTCATGGGGCAAAACTGAGAAGAGATAGGTTCGATTCCCACCTGATCCATCTTGAAAGTGGTTTTCCGTGGTTTCCCACGTCAACTGTAGACAAAACGCCGGGAAGGTTCCTACTGCAAGTCCACGGATGCTTACCACCCAAACCCTACTTCAATTTCAAATACACACACTGGTACAGACACCGCAGTGACACAGGTTAACAAACAAATTCTACGCTCATCAAATTACACGGGGCTACAAGACCACGATGTCGCAAAGCCCCTAAATGAATCACCAACAACAAAAATTAATTGATATATATTGAGTCAGTACGGAATATTTTTTAATCCGCATGTGGTCGCTCTGTGAGCAAAATGCTCGCGTAGTTAAACATTAGCTTGCGTCTAAAGCTAGCCAAATACCCTCCAGCTTGCTGGAAGAGTCTAGCTCACACGTGACCATATAGCCCATTGGCGATCTTCTGACGCTGACGACTTTGCAGTGATGGTGGAGGAAGATATGTGTCGCTCTTTCTCGCTTTCCCGTCTTACTCCCTCCCGTACTGCCTTCGCTGTGTCGAAGATCAAACGGTAGCGGTGCGTTGCCCCTCAACTGGGTTACTAATACATCCACTAATACAGCCCCCTCAATTACACAGGTTATCAGACAAATTCTATATACAGTATACCGGCAGGGTGTAATTGATATAATTGAAGTCCGTTACAATGGTGATAGAAGAGACTGTTCTAAGCAAATATCTTCATGAAATTTAGTCGTATCTTAATTAGTGTTGGTGGAATTGAATCAGAAAAATCGTCGGTCAATGTCTTGGAAAAGGGTTTAGACTGCGCTCCCCTCAGCAGCACAGCTGACTTCTCCCCGTCACCCTCCCCTCCAACGCTGAGGAATGTTGACAAGATTCTGAAGTTGAGTGACCTCCTCGTCTTGTCTGCCAATGCAATTGAAATACACTAACCGAGCCTATGAACAGCTGATTCACACCTTCATGGGGAGTGGCTACATGACTAGTGATGGTGGATCTGTTTAGGATTTTGCCAGCCTCGTGGCCTATGCATAGAAAATGGAAATCCATAAAGATTTGGTAAATTAATTTAAGGAAATGATGGTCTATCTTTGTGTTAAGACAGTGCAACAACTGTAATACACATATTAAGAATATCATTAAAATAATATTGTACTACTTATAGTATAAAGCCTCCGTGGCTTAGGCGGCAGCACGCCGGCCTCTCACCGCTGGGTCCGTGGTTCAAATCCCGGTCACTCCATGTGAGATCTGTGCTGGACAAAACGGAGGCAGACAGGTTTTTCTCCGGGTACTCCGGTTTTCCCTGTCAAAATTTCATTCCAGCAACACTCTCCACTATCATTTCATTTCATCTGTCATTCATTTAATCATTGCCCAGAGGAGTGCGTCAGGCCTCGGCAGCCGGCACAGTTCATATCCTCGCCGCTAGATGGGGGCTTCATTCATTCCATTCCTGACCCGGTCGGAGACTGGAAGCCGGCTGTGGATTTTCATTTCATAGTATAATAGACTTTTAAACACACTAACTTTTTATGTGGGGATATATGCCCACCATGTCACAGCCCCTAAACTAAGGAACCAACCTAACTTCTTTAAGTTCTCTTTTTTTTTTTTGGTATGTCGAGTTGCCAGAATTTTATGTACGCAGGATTTCTTGTATGTGCCATGAAATCCATAGATATGTTCGTATTAGATCACATTCTTTTACTGCACGCCTGAACGTAGATCGCATCCTCGGGAAGGTTAGTACTCTACCACCAGAGCTAAACATACTGACTTATTATTATTATTATTAGACTATTATTATTATCATCATCATATACATGTAGTGCTAGTATTGAGACAGTTTACCATCACCGGCCGATATGCAAGTCGGGGCGTGATGGCGCAACGGTGCAGCTGTTGGCCTCTCACCACGGTGGACCGGGTTTGATTCCCGGTCAAAGCTTGTGAGTTTTTCGAAGTGAAATGCCATGTCCTGTGGTTCGATTTCCACATGGAAAGGAGGTCCAGTAGCTCATGATCACGAAATTTACGGTCATGTAAAACCACAAGCCTACTTCCCACCATTGGCAGTCACAAAATGATTTCCCGTGGCATAACTCGAGGCCATAGTTGGGATGTCCCTTCATGAAACCTCGGCTGCTTTCTTTCCTACCCCCGCGGTGAAGGCATGCACATTTAATCGTGCACCACGATCGCAGCAAGTCCGGTGATAGGAAGTCCAAACTCAGCACCGACAGTGGCTCTCCTGAGTTTGGATTTCCCTGGATTCTTCCACGTGCTTTAAAAGCACATGCCGGGATAGTATGGTACTTGGAATCCCGGGGCACCAACCTCATTCACGACCCTAATAACTGCAGCTACACATACTACTACAGTCACCACAGAAACACAGTTTATCAGACAAATCCTACCCTCACCATACCATATGGGGCTAAATGACCAAAATCGCAAAGCCTCTCAAACAAAACACCAAGTATTTTCCTTCCATCTTAAATGCTAGTTCTGAACAGAATACGGGATGTCGGAATTTTGTCACACTGTATTTCATTAAAGTGCCGGACGCCAATGACATGCCAAGGCTGATTATTGTTAGAAAATATAAGTTGTGATGCATTGTCTTTCAGGTTGCCTCTTTGGACTCCGGGTAGCTGACTTGAAGTGGCATGTCTCCACGAGTGTTCAGCTTTGACTTGGCGTTTTGTTGTCGTCAAAAACCAAAGAATGTTGTTCCAGTAAAAGGAAAGTTAATAAATTGGAGTCAGAATATGTAAACCTATGTTGTTAATTCTATATATTTTTAACATTTGGTGAACCCCGACGTGATTGGAGACGTAAATAAATTACTGCCATTAATTATTCATATCCAAGAAGAGATGGAGAAATTATGATCTTCCCTCACCAGTGAGCATTTTGCTTCAAGTGGGACGATCACGTTGGCACAAATTTCTGTGTGATATAGTTTCGCAATACACGGTATTACCATCCTATAGCGGCTTCCGTGGTGTAGTTGGTAGCGTGCTGAACTGCTGTGCCCAAGATAGCGGGTTCGAACCCGGCCGTAGCCATCGGATTTTTTAAGAGCGTTAGAATCCTTCAGTATGCCTTCCTTCGGAGGGGAAGTAAAGCCGGCGGACCCATGTCAATAATAATAATAATAATGTTATTGGTTTTACGTTCCTTTGAACTACTGTGAAGGTTAGATTTCGTCGGAACGCTCTATCAAAGTTTTAACGTTCACCACTAGGTATCATCGGCATCTGGTAGCGAAAGTTGGAACTACTATAGTTGCGTAATACATGGTATTACCAACCTATGAGCTTGCCACGGTGGGTGAGTGGTCAACGTGTCGGTCTACTAACCCCAAGCTTGCAGGTTCGCTCCTGGGCGTGGTAAGTGATTTTTGAAAGGCGGCAAAAATACGACACGCATGTCATACGATGTTGGCATGTCAAAGAACCCATTTGAATTCAGTAGGCCGTGTTCATAATGGAAAAATTAATCTCGGGGGATTCTGCCAACAAAAAGTTCCTCATTTCTCTACTAGAAAGCGCTATAGTGTTCAAGGAGCTTTGATATCTAACCTGCTTGACTTTCATAGTGCTACAAGAAACAACGAAATTCGACATGCAAGCTACTCTCGGGGAGTCAAATAACAAAGCTTGCACCCGGCACCCGAGGCCATATGATATTATTATTATTATTATTGTGTATATTAAGGCTTTCACGGCACGGATTATATAAATAATTCCTGTTTTTTGGGCTAATGCCGTGTGTATTTAGATTAGAACCATACGTTTCGGAGAAACCTTGCCTCCTTTTTCAATGGAAATCAAACAATGTGGTCAAAGAAAGTATATCAATGAGATTACAAAAATTACAAAAAATATAGATAAATTCCTCGGTTCGTCACCAGAGAGCAGCTGCCAGAAATTACTGTATGGACCATGGTAGAACGGCGGACAGAGTAGTAAGTAAGGAGAAGGTAAAGGAGGCGGGGTTGTTCTCCTTTGTTCGTCGCTGGAGGAGTTTCCATCTGTTTTTTTGCCGTTGCCGGTATGACGTTAGGTATCGTTCAGATACACTTCCCTTTTGTTTATGTTTCCTTATATCCATCTAACCCTCCCACCTCCCCCCCCCCCCCACTCTTCTTTTGGACATCCTCTATATTTTCACCCCGCCCCCTTTACCTTCTCCTTACTTACTACTCTGTCCGCCGTTCTACCATCGTCCTTAAGGCTTGGTTTCTCAGAACCGACGCATGCGAGGTGCGAGGTGCGAAGTGCGAGGCCCTCCTCGCACGTATCCAGACTACACGAGCTTATGGCAGTGGTTTCTCACGCTGCGCGGTGCGCAGTCTGCGCAACTTCGCAATGAGACCTCGCAGCGTCACCCCGCACTGATTCATCCCGCCAGATTTGTGCGAGGCGAGAGTAGTGCGAGGCGACATTGTTTCTGTCCTTATTTCCAGTGCTAATAGCAACAAGATGAGTTTCACGGACAAAATGGACGAGATACTGTTCGAAGAAGTGAGAATGCATCCAGTGTTTTATAATTTACAACAAAAATTCGAAGATAGGATGGCTATTAAGAAACAGCTATTAGCTGTTGAATCTGAAGGACACAAAGAAGATCACCCTGTGGTAGACTTTTTCAAAAGTATGGCAAAGATGGTGATGGAATGATCTTCTGAGCTCATCGCCGTAACGCGAATGAAAGTTTGCTAAATTGTAGAACAGTGATGCGGCATCTGCACCAACAACGAACCACTTCATCCACGACGTTTTCATCATCTGTTATCACCGAATTGCCACTTGGTCCTTGGTCCTGTTCGGAATTCCAAATTAAAATATACTCGTACTTTGGAAGAAATCAAATTCATTTTCTTTGTGGAATAATTACCTTAAGATTTACTAAATGATTACACTCACCTTAGTGTGACTCAGAGTTTCTTCTCAGGTGAACTGGTTTTCTGATACCTGTAATTACTCGGTGACTTCGTAAAATCTTCTTTGAGAAAATTTAAAATCCTATGAAAAAGGTCCCTTGATACCCGAAAATAACTTCTGAATTTAGTTTCACTGTCAATCAAATGGCGTTTCACAAGAATATTGTAGGCCCCCTCGGTTTTCGTACTTTTAAAGACATCGCTTCCTTCTCCGCCGAAACAACGCAGGATAATTTCTCCCTCATCATCCGCTTCCTCCTCCAAGACTAGCACACAGGCTGCGAGATCAATTTGACACAAAGCCTTTTTCTTTACGTAGGGGTTATCACCTGAAAATGTTCATTGCTATGAAAAAGAACTGTAATTCTGAAGATATGTGCTCGGCAACTGATCCGCTTCTCAGTGTGAGAAACCACGAGCCTCGCAGCGTCATTGCGACGAAAGTACGCAACGTCGGCCTCGCACCTCGCACCTCGCATGCGTCGGTTCTGAGAAACCAAGCCTTTACAGTAATTTCTGGCAGCTGCTCTCTGGTGACGAACCGAGGAACTTATCTATATTTTTTGTAATTTTTTAAATCTCATTGATAGGCTATACTTTCTTTGGCCACATTGTTTGATTTCCATTGAAAAAGGAGGCATGGTTTCACCGAAACGTATGGTTCTAATCTAAATATACACGGCATTAGCCCAAAAACATGAATTATTTATATTATTATTATTATTTAATTCTGTGAATACCATTCTCCTGAATAAAGGCATTGACAATGTGGGGGCGAGCGTTATCATCCACGAAAGTGAAATTTGGGCCGAAATTGTCAGCATGGCCTTTCACTACAGGTCCCAGGATAGTATCCCTGTAACTATTTATGTATTTAGCGTATGGCTTTTAGTGTCGGGAGCGTCCGAGGACATGTTCGGCTCGTCAGAGGTTGTAGCTGCTTCAAGCCGACACCCATAGTGTGAGCTACAAGTTCCGTTTAATTTCAAGTAGTTCCAACTTTCGCTACCAGATGTCACTGAAACTTAGTGGTGAACGTTGGAACTTTGATTGGGAGTTTCTACAATATCTAACCTGCAAATTTAGCATCACACAACATGAGTGAGTGGAAGGTTCTTTTACATGCCTTAATTTTATGACACGTGACTGCCGGCTTTACTTCCCCTCCGAAGAAAGGCATACTGAAGGATTTTAATGCTCTTAAACAATCCGACGACTTCGGTCGGGTTTGAACCCGCAATCTTGGGTGTAGAAGCTCAGCATGCTACTGACTACGCCTCCGAAGCCGCTATGGATGTCATATGCCCTGGGAAGTACACGAGGGGTTCAGCGACCAAACATGATGTCTATTGGTCTTATCTCAATAATTACAGTTAAAATGTTAGATTTTATTATGTTTGCCAGTTATTGTATTGCGTTTCTTAATTGGTCGTTAAATAAAAACTTACATTGTAAATTTTACAATATTTTCTAATAAAAATATGGTATCGAGGGCCGGTTGGTGGTGCTCGCGGGCCGTAGTTTGGAGACCCCTCAGCTCCTCAAAATGGTTTTGTGTGGTTTCACATTTCACTCCCAAGCAAATGCTGGGATTTCCTTCCAATATCCCATCTCTGACCCGCCCTGAAGAGAGAAAAAGAAGTTCCGTGACGAACTAAAGAACCTATTTTTCATGCCAATGATTATTCTACAGTATATGATATGAACCTATCTAGTATAATGACGAAATTAAGTTGCTAATATCGAAATTTCTAATTAGTTCGAAATACTGTATACCTGGCATAATGTAGCCTAATAGTGCACTACAGTTGGCAGCCCTGATGACTGAATATATTCTTAGTTCCATCTCTTAAGGTACAGAATACAAAATTTGGTTGAAGTCCAATGAATAGCATGGACGTTACTTGCAGTTAAACATTGGAAGCAACAGCGCGCGTAAAATCATGTTGGCAACAATGTCATGCCTTTATTGGTCAGAAATAATCTGAAATAATATGATCTATTGTTGTGTCAATTTTGAATGAAATCCATTAGTTAGTATAGAAGTTACATGCATTTTAAATTGGACCTATCAGCAGGCTTAGAATCATGTTGGCAGCACTGACGTATATTAGTTACTCCAAATTAATCTAGAATGCCAGGTACTATACGTGTGCAAAGTTTAGAGCTATTGGCTTGCATAATTTCTGATACTGTATATTGATATTAGGGTAACAAAAATAGGGACAGCACATATTAACAGTTGGCAGCCCTGGTTGCTCTTAAGAATACGCATAGTCATATCTGTTATGGTACACATAGCACATACGAAATTTGGTTGAAATCCAAATGATAGTATGGAAGTTACATGAATTTAAATTTGGACCTGTCAGCAGGCTTAGAATCATGTTGGTAACACTGACGTATATAAGTTACTCCAAATTAATATAGAATGTCAGGTACTATACGTGTGCATAGTTTAAAGCTGTCGGCTTGTATACTTTCTGATATATTGGTATTTGGATAAAATAAATTACGAGCATTTATTAACAGTTGGCAGCCCTGGAGGGTCTTAAGAATACGCTCAGTCATATCTGGTTATGTACACATACAACATACGAAATTTGGTTGAATTCCAATTGATAGTGTAGACGTTATATGCATTTAAAAATTGGACCTATCAGCAGGCTTATAATCATTTTGGCAACACTGCCATGTATGGCCTCCTGGAAATTAAACTGCAATATTATTATCTATACGTGTGCCAATTTTGAAATAGTTCCCATTCATACCTTCCTAGATATCCATCATGGAGCTCAAATTTCAATTGCGATTTTTTACCAGTTGGTAGCACTGACATCATTTTCAAATATGGCCGTGAGATATTCGGGTATAGATCTTTACTCATACCAAATGTTATTTCGATTGCTCCAGCCGTTTAGGAGTTGATAGTGGGGGGGATACACACACAGCCAGCCAGCCAGCCAGACAGACAGACGGACATACACACATTTGCCCGATCTCATAAGTCTACTTTTTCCTCATTTTTGCAAAATGTGAGAAGTAGGCTAAAAAGTACATGGCCAATGGCTGCATTAATAAACTAATAAATAACGGGTCACGTCCTTTAGGATAGCTTAGACCACCCTCGGGTTGATAATCGCAATTGGTGGGTCCAATGATATCAATTACAGTATAATTCTTGCATAACACCCACGGACGCCATCTTTAAATGGTACGACTGATGACCTTGTAGTTTGGGCGTAGGACGCGTGCCATATGAAGGTGTGTTTTAACCAAATTAGGTAAAGTTCCAACGATTAGTTTGATCGTAATATAATTTTACGTTTTGACCATTTGAGTGGCTGCCATTAAGTTTTGTTAAAGATGGCGACAATATATAACATAACATTGAGGTGCCCTTACTAGTGCTACTTCTGTACCAAATTTCGTTCAATTGATACGGGGGACAGACATACACTCACACACACACACACACACACAGACAGACACACAATATTTGGCCCTGTGAAGGTCTCATAAGTCTACATTCATTTTTTGCAAAAATCGAAAGTAGGCTAAGAATATTGAACAATCTTACCACAGCTGTCATCGACTTTATTCTCCATGATGGTAGTAACAAAGTTGTGATTGCCACTCACCTGTAAAGAGAAATGGAAGCATGTCAACAAATGTGTTTATAGATTAACAAGCACTAAAGACGATGAAGGTGTAGCACTTTGAATATTACTACCAGCATAATAATATTTATTATCAAGTTAGCTATCCCTCATTCGAGAGCTGCCACAAGAACAAAGTGTAATACAGAATAATATTTTGCTTTTAACAAGTCTTAAATGCCGCTTGCTATTTTTGCCAAAACCCTAAACAGGAAACTCAGATTATAAATTCTGAACACATGTGTCACACTAGTACTGATCTATGTTCGCCAGACTTGGTACTTGACAATCAAACAAATGAAAGCAATAGAAGTATGTCAAAGGAAAATGGAAAGGAAAACAGTGGACATAACACTTAGAGACAAAGACTCCAGGAAATGACATCATTAGAAAGCGCCACTCAGCAGGACTCAAGAGTAGGGTAGGGCACGTGTCGATACTGATGCAGAGGACAACCATGTGGGACCCTTACACAGTGGTAGACAAGGAAGAAGATGTTCAGACGACTTGAGACATTTACTCGTACCACACCGGACCAGGACAGCACTAATCAGAACCGATTGGAAAGAGATGACAAGGTGGATGAAATAAAATGAACAAAGCCTATCAAGGAGACAGAACCAATCAGATCACATGGAGGAACTCACCACGTGAGACCAATCATCCTGGAGGGAGGCCTTTGCCCTTCACGGGTCACTTTAGGCTTTTTTATTTATTTATTTATTCATTCATTCATTCATTCTTGCCTGGCGCCTTGCCAGTGGTTCCGCAAAACGACTATAGAACCTTAGAGAATAGCTATGGAAATCTCTCGAAGAAGATGTTTAGGAAGGTTTAAGGAACTCCATAAGTTCACAAGAAACTTCGATATTGTTCCTCGTGTCAAGGGTAATGTCATTAGACTCAACGTCAAGGCTCCTTAAACAGCTTAGCCCAAAATTCACTTCAACACTAACCCCAGAGCCACTACATGTAATGATGGTTTCTAATCTAACTAAGTGTATCTTACATTCTTGAAGCTGTTCTCATATGTTGATGATATCTCGTGAGCCATATGAGCACGATTTTAAAGGAATCGGGACAAAAAGTACGTACATTCGGCAACAATGCTTGCAAGGCTACTAGTGTACCGTCAACATAAGAACGATAAGGCAAGGCGTGATAAAAGCATATTATTGGCTGTCACCTCAGAGGTTCGGGTTCAATTCCCAGCTATACCAAAAACATAACTCTGGTCTGAGGTCTGGACAAAACTAAAATTCCCTCCTCCGCCATCCTGGAGGTAGTTTCTCATTATTATTATTATCATCATTATTATTATTCTTGCTTCGTTACGGCCAACTAAGCACCCCGTCATGTCAACTGTTTCTTCTGAATTTAAATGTTGGCCCAGTAGCCTACTCTTTCATTCTCAATCGATGTTGCACCTTTCTCTCCGTCGTCCACGCCTTCCCCCTGTTTCGTTTAGGCTTATGTTGAAGCTTTTCCCTAAGTCGGCCACGCTCCTGGATATCTTCACATGTTATCCCAATGTCAAACGGATCATTTTCTACTTCACTGAACCAGTCCCCCTTTGTATTTTCTCATCGAGAAAAGCTACACTTCGGTTGGAGAGACATGTTGATTTCATTAGGGTTATATGACCATATAAAGAAATACTCCATTTCCACATTACTTCTGTTACCTTCTCAACGTGTGCGTACAACTCTTGGTTGTGGCGCCTTCGGAACTTGCCGTGTTCTTTGACTGAATGTTCTCATTATAATCTTATATCAGGGTCCGGCAGCATAACTTCCTTTCTCGAATTGCGCGCCATTCAGTCGTTTGATGTCGTAGCGGAGCGCTGGTGAGGCGGTACTATAACGTTTTGTCCCGATGCGTTGGAACAGGGAGGAGCGTGCTGTTGCCGTTGAGGCCTACTTTTCGAGCGGATGTTCTGTGATCGCAACCCAGCGCGCCTTTCGAAGGCGTTTTAATTTCGCCCTGTTGGCCCCTGTCCCGGGCCGGAAATCAATTGCTACGTGGGTCACTACCAGTGGCGTTTTCTCCAATACCACGGGGTAAGCACCGCTTACCTAGCATATTCTCATGAGAATAAAGTATATGATATCACTTTCTAACGCGCAAGCAACTGCAAAAACGCCGCTTTGAATGACGTTTCTCGTTCTCTACCGCAGTTCTCCACGATCAGCCAGTACTACTTTGGAGAGAAAGAAGAAAGAGTGCGGCTGGTCGCTATGACAACGGCTTGTTTACCTCCAGGAGCCTTCTGGCCCGGAACACTGCTATGGCCGATGGAGTGGTACACCATGAAGGCCAGGTCGTCCTTGATTGGCTAAGACAGGGGGTGTGGCGTTCCATAGCCACAGGGCTGTCGTCGAGACAAAGCGGGTAGTAAGGTCTGCTTCGGTACGGGCGGCTTACCCTAGCGAGCCTGGACACCAGCACTGCTTAAAATTATTTGGCGCGCCTCTCCAGTCCCCACCCTCCATCTGACCATCAGACCCGACCTTTGCTGGGCGCGGTAGTTAAAATTCTTCTTCGTCCGGTTAACTCACAACGCTATGTTTTTGAGTGCAATTAGCAAAATTTAGTATACCGTAACTACAGTTGATATTATTGTGTTGGGAGTGAACAGTGCGTTGGAATCTTCAGAGTGACCCATCAACCCGAAAATTTCCTCTGATTATCATTCAAATTATATTCAAAGAGTAGGTGTAAAGGATACATAATTTTAAATGTATGTACATCCGTATAATTTGAATAATATTTTAAAGACCTATCACATTATTTTTAAAAATATTTGGTAATTAGGCCTACGGTAGGTAGGGTCTATCAAATTCTCATTTGTACAAAATTAATTAATGCCACTATTTACTGTACCTTGGCGGATCATTTGTAGCGAAGTTCAATTCTTCTCACCCTCTTAGCGAATTCATCAATTACATGGTCGTGAACATCAGTGTTCCCCTGAAGGCTGCACAATACCACCTTTTCAATGGAAAGAAGCGCGAGATGTGAAAGTCCTTCTTGATGCATTGAGTTTCGGGTGAAGGTTTTTATACGTTTCATGGTAGAAAACATTCTTTCCACTGATGCACTAGACGCCGGAATTGTCAGTACTAGTTTAAAAAAAGAAGGAAGCTTTTAGTTTTACGTGACCATTAATCATGCGATCATGAGCCACGGGACCTCCTCTTTACGTGGAATCCGAACCACAGGACATGGAATTTCACTTCGAAATCTCACATGCATTGACTGGGAATCGAACCCGGTCCACCTTGGTGAGAGGCCAACAGCTTGACCGCTGTGCCACCACGCCCCCCTTAGTACTAGTTTGCATAGGTTATAGGCCTACGCCCCAATTAAGCCATTCAAACTAATGAAGCCGTGAAAACTTACATCAGTACAATTTGAGTGATATTTGCAAATAAATATTAACTGAACATGCAATACAATGACATAAGAATATCTATTAGTCTACTAATAGCATGTTTATTATTTTAATGTTCACTTAGGTCTCATAATAGAAAATAATAATAATGTTATTGGTTTTACGTCCCTGTTAACTACTGAGGCTTTTAGAGACGCCGGGGTGCCGGAATTTTGACCCGAAGGGAATCTTTAACGTGCCAGTAAATATACTGACACGGCTCCCTCGCATTTGCGCACCCTCAAATGCCGACTGGCTGCGACGGCATTCGATCCCGCTATCTTAAGCTCAGCAAGCTAGAACGTTACCGCTGAGCCACGCACAATAGAAAATTTACGGGTAATAACCTAAAAGTTTAGCTCCTTAGGCCAAGAAATGCGAACAACAAAAACACAAATTGCCACACTGTTCAATCGTCAAATGATCCACGATAAGAGAAGCTCGCCAACCCTATTGTTGAATAATTTTCTCCGCACTTAATGTACATGGATTGGCATGCCTAAAGTTGAAAAGGAAAAAATGAGCTGTGCTGTATTACAATTCTTTCTATTTTTATTAGCCTATTTTCAATTTTGAAAAAATAGGCTTATGAGATCACCTTTTGTCCGTGTGTGTGTGCGTGTGTGTGTGTGTGTGTGTGTGTGTGAGGTGTGTGTGTGTGTCCCCCTAATAAAATCTAAACGGCTAGAGCGATTTCAATGAAACTCAGTAAGTTCATAGCACTGTTCCCGGCGATCTCGACCGTGCCCTTCAAATTTTGTTACGTTTCACCAATCCAACATGGCGGCTGTGCGAAATATTTCACTAGGATTCAATATCACCGAAACTATTACCGATATCACCCTGAAATTGTGTAAGGTGATAAGGGGCACTACTAGAAGTTCACCTATGAGACTTTCAAAAACCTGGTGACTACAAAACCAACATGGCGGTCAAGCGAATTTGAGACTTTTAAATAGACTTTTCTCGCTATTTAACTATCCAAACGTAATGAAACTTGGTACAGAAAATGTTTATACACATTGCAATGCACTGGACTCTAACTTAGTTCAATTGTTTACATAACCTCAAAATGGCGGCTGTGCGAAATATTTCACTGACATTCTATATCTCCGAAACTATTACAGATATCACCCTGAAATTTTGTACGGTGATAAAGGGTACTGATACAAGTTTACCTATGTATATTTCATAAACCTGTAAAGTACAAAACGAACATGGCGACCAAGCGAATTTGAAATATTTTAATAGACTTTTATCGTGATTTAACTCTCTGAGCGCAGTGAAATGTGGTACAGTAAATGATTTTGCAGATTGTAATGCACTGCCATCTAATTTAATTCAATTGTTTACATAACCTCAAGATGGCGGCTGAGCGAAATTTTAAAATAAAGTTTTTATTTCTTGTGTCGTAATCATGCAATCGAAGTGAAAGTTTGAATAATGAACCTAGGCAATAATTGTCCTTGAATGGTACATAACTATGGCCTATACATATAACAATCCTAAATGGCGAGCTTCCGAAATATTTAGACGGTTCTCAATATCTATGAATATTTTACAGCAATCAAACTGATTATTTTTATGTTCATAGAGACTATGACCATATGTTCACCTATAGGACTTTTAGTAACCTGGTGAGCACAAATCCAACATGGCGGCGACGCGAAGTATAAATATTTAAAGGGACGTTTCTCGCGAATTAACTATCCGAGTGCCGTGAAACGTTGCACGTTAAATGCTTATACAAATGTTGATCCACTGGAATCTAATTTATTTCAATTGTTTGTATAATCACAAGATGGCTGCTGTGCGTAATTTTAAAATCTCGTTTTTACTTCATGTGTTCTAATCATGCGATTGAAGTTTGAATACCACACGTACACAATAATCTTAATGTAATAGTACTAAAATAAAAATCCAACCTGGCGGCCATCTGAAATATTTAGACGGTACTCAATATCTACGAATCTGTTACGGCAATTAAACTGAAATTTTGTACGTTGATAGAGGCAATTAACATGAGCAGGATATATGAAAATAGGCTGTATAGTTCTTCACGGAACTACTTGTTTTTTAAATGTGAAAGACTAACAATTATGTGTGTAGAGTAATTGTTGCTACTTCAGATATCAACCTCAACATTGACAAGGGCATAGCTGGAACCGGGTGCTGAAGTTGCTTTATGGTGTAAGCCTATATTTTGAGTCTTCTTCACAGCTTACCCTCGAAAAAATTCCACGCCGCGCCACTGGTCACTACGTTCAGACGAATTGGAAGTGTGACAGGGCGAAGAACTGTGGAGTCCCTCGGCCTATTCGATCACCTGAGAACATTAAGGCAGTGAGTGAGAGCTTCAGTGTGCGATCACCACGGCGTTATGTACGCAACCATGCGTATACCCTTGGACTTTCCGATCGGTCTGTAGAGAGAATTCTTTATGCTGGTGTTTATTTCCATCCGTACAAGATGGCGAGTGCGCAGGAACTTTCTGAACGTGATTTCAATTGTCGGCGGAACGCGTATGAGGTTCATCTCGAAGTCGTTCCTGAGGACGCTATTTTCTTTTTTAGTGATGAAGCCCATTTTCATTTTTGTGGATCCGTTAGCAATCAAAACATGCGCTACTGGACTGCCACCAATCCTCGAAAACTGCACCAAAGGCCTTTGCATTCACCTAAAGTCACAGTGTGGTGTGCACTGTCCTCAGCTGGAATTATTGGTCCCGGTTTCTTTGAGGAAAACTCAGTCACAGTTACAGTGAATTCGGACCGGTATGTAAACATGTTACAGGATTCTTTTCCTACGGATGGATGCGTTGGACTAAGAGACATTTGGTTACAACCAGGCGGCCCAACGGCACACACTTCAAGAGCAACGATGGCTATATTGATCGAACACTTCCTGGAGCACCTCATCTCACTTAGGGGCGATTTGGAGTGGCCGGCCCGCTCTCCCGATTTGTCCCCTTTTGATTTTTTTCTATCGTTCTTTTTGAAATCCCGTGCTTATGTGAACCGTCCAAGGACCCTATAAGATTTGAAGACCACCATCCAGGAAGAATTTACAAACATATCGCCTGATATGCTGACAAGAGTCATGGCAAACGCCAGAAAGCGGTTTTCTCAGTGTATGGTGAATGGGGGACGTCACCTACCTGATTTGATCTTCAAAACTAAGTTAAACAAAACTCTATGTATGCGCCTACATTGTATAAAAACAATAAAAGTTTTCTGATTCATACAATGGGATTTATTACGTTTAAAAAAAAGAAAGTTATGCTGCCGGACCCTGTATAATACGCTAAGAGTATGTTTCACAAATCTCAAGCTTCCTAACCTCTTGGCAGAACTGTGGCGCGTACAGCCCGCATAGCGGGCGGGTAGTCTGTACACTTGGGGCGCACACAAGCCATTGTGCGAGAGTTCTCGCATGGGTGCGCTAGTTACTATTATTATTATTATTATTATTATTATTATTATTATAGTTTATTGTTTGACAACATTATCACGGCAAATATCGGCTACATTTTATGCTACAGCCAGGTTCGGCCTTAGCAAGGAACCATCTGTACTGAGATAATTACGATTACACTGTTCAGAGACTTCACATCCATGTCGTGCCCGCATTCTTCACGAGTCTCCTTCATTTGTAGGATGAGCTAAATTCCCATCTGGATCATCGAGCTTTGCTGAGCATTCGGCCAGGGCATTGTCACCAAGGAACTTCCTAACAATATGGCATGTGTTTAACAGAACTGCCTTCTGAAGTTCAATATATATCTGTGGGTGCAGATTCAATATTGATAGACTACTATGGAGAGTTTTCGGTATGACACCAGTACACGATACAATTATTGGGATGGTAGTCACCGAATCAAGTTTCCACATCTGCTTTATCTCAATTGCCAGCTCTGTGTACTTAGATATTTTAGTAGCAGCTGTTGTTTGGATGTTTTGAGTGTTGGGACATGCGATATCTATCAGTAATGCCTCTTTGTGTACTTTATTGATGACAATGATATCTGGCCGGTTGTTACTGACTGCGACATCTGTCACAACTCCTCTGTCCCAATAGAGCTTGTGTGTGGCATTTTCGAGAACTGCAGGTGGTGTGTATTTCCAATAGGGGATGGCGCTTTGATGAAATTTGAACTTCAATGCCAGTTTCTGGTGGATAATGTTGGCAACTTGATCGTGTCGATGTTTGTAGTCAGTGTTGGCAAGGTGGGAACAACCTGATATGACGTGTTGAATGGTCTCACTACATTTGCCACAGCGGCGACATTTCTCACTCTCTGTTGCTGGATCTTTTATGATAAATTTCCGATAGCTTCGAGTAGCAACAACTTGGTCTTGGATAGCTACAACAAATCCCTCTGTTTCCGGAAAGAGGACCAAGTGGGTCAACCATGCGTGCGACGCTAACTTGTCGATGTGAGGCTGGTCCAACTCATGTGGAAACTTCCCATGAAGCGCCTTCTGTTTCCAATTCCCGATCTTGTATTCAGTAGTTTTCATTTCTTTTACTGGTGGATCTAAAGATGACAGATGGAGCGGTGTGTAATTATCATCAGCTGAAGATACAATGTGATGGAGAGGGGATGTTTCTCCTTTGTTGTGGAAAAATGCACGCAGAGTTGTCACTTGTTTTGTATGAAGGTTCATGATGTCTATCAGTCCCCTACCACCTTCAGACCGAGATGGAGTCAGGCGCTCTGTTGCTGATTTCGGATGGTGCATACGATGGCGTGATAAAAGCACCGATGTTTTTCGTTGCAGATCGTGCAGTTCAGTTTGAGTCCACCTGATTATACCAAAGGAGTATGTAACTACGGGAATTGCAAATGTGTTAACTGCCTTGATGATATGTTTAGCGCTAAGTTTTGAAGAGAGAACACTGCGAAGTCGTGAAGTATACTGCTCAGTTATGTTCTTCTTGATATCACCATGTCTGAGACGGGTACTCTGGGCGAACCCAAGATATTTGTACAATGCGCCTTCCTCCAACGGCTGAATACTTCTTTGTCCCTCTCCAACAGGTATTCCTTGTGCAGAGTGCGAGCCTCTAATAACAGTCTGTGTTCTGCACTTATCAAAACCAAACTGCATATGGATATCTGAATAAAAGCTCTGAGTGATAGAGATGAGGTATTGCAGGTGCACTTTAGTTGATGCATACAGTTTAATGTCATCCATGTAAAGAAGATGGTTCATCTTGTACGCTTCACCATGATTACCCTTAATACTAAATCCGTAGTTGCTACTGTTCAGGATTTGCGAGAGAGGATTCAATGCCAGACAAAACCAGAGTGGGCTTAGCGAGTCTCCTTGGAAAATTCCTCGGCGAATCGGTATTAATGAAGATGTTAAACGAGTGCCACCCACTGTAAGTTGGAGGGCAGTGCTCCATGAAACCATTGCGCACTTCAGGAAGTTCGCTATAATAGGGTTGACCTTGTAAATCTCCAAGCTCTGTATAAGCCATGTATGAGGCACAGAATCGAAAGCTTTTTGGTAATCAATAAAGCAGGCATAAAGATTTCGTGATCTACGACAGGCCTGCTCTAATGCCACGGCATCAATAGTGAGCTGTTCCTTACATCCTTGAGAATTCCTTCTGCAACCCTTTTGCTCCTCTGCGAGAATGGCGTTTTCCTCGCAATGCGCACGAATTCGATTTGCAATAATGGATGTAATGATCTTATAAAAGTTTGGCAAGCAGGTGATGGGGCGATATTTAGATGGGTTTGTGATTTTAGAGTCCTTTGGCTTGAGATAGGTTAACCCTCTGGCTAGGAAAACTGGAAATTCAGCAGGATTTTCCAAAAAACATTGTATGTGAATAGCCAGTAAACGGTGGGAACATGTGAGCCTTTTACAGTAGTAATTATGGATCCGGTCAATTCCAGGTGCTTTCCAATTCTGTAGGCTGCTGATGACCTGGCGTAGTTCCTCAACATCAACGTCTGTATGCGCCATTGATTTATTCGTGTGGTAGCATTCTCTATTTCCTTAAACCACGGAGTTTCATTGTTGTGTTCTTCCGGCCTAGACCATATTGATGACCAGTAGTCGGTAACACTCTCCGCACTGGGTCCTTCTGGAGAATCATTCTGAACTTGAGGTGTCTTTTTCAGGTCTTCATAGAACTTTCTCTCATTTCTCTTGAAGTCATTGTTCTGTTTCTTCCGTTCGGTAGTGTTCTGGTATCTCTTAAGACGCTTAGAGAGGGCTGCAAGTTTTTGTTTATAAGTATCAAGTACTTCTGTTATCACTGCGTCCTCGGGGACCTGAAATTCTTCTAGTGAGGAGTCCATCATGATCCTTCGTATGCGGTTGTTCAGACGTCTACTTCTCACTCCATTCTTATACTGTTGCAGTCTGTTCACATTCTGGCGTAGTTGTTCAATGCGTTGTTTTAAACGTTTTGCCCATGGTGGATCACTGGGTTTCCTTGCAGCAGACTGTTGGTTTGGAGGGCGTGGCCTACCCCCATTAATTCGTACTGCAGCTAGTGCTGCACAATAGATAGCAGTATGAACCTCCATGAAAGATTGGTGCTCTTCTAAATAGTTGGGAAGTACGGTTTCGTTCAGTTCTTTCAACACCATGGCAAACTTGCGGGAAGACTGCTGCCTCAGAAGTATTGGACGTTGGGTAGGGTCAGTACCTGCATATTCAAGCAGAGCTGAATTAAATTCGTCTTGGATCTTGGAATGATGGCTTGTTTCCCCATTATGAGGTTCATTTACGTAAGTCGATTCATTCATGGAGACCTCATTATCAGTATTTATTTGGCTAGTTTCACCACTTGTAGCTGAGGGATATAGTTCATGAGATATCTCCTGTCTGATTCGATCCAGAATAGGGTCGGGAACTAAATGATTCTTTACAATTGCTCATCTTTGATCCGCGACTCGTTGCTCAGTGATGCTAGACAGAGGATACTGCTGCTTGAAAGCCGCATGCAGTGCTTGGCGGTAGTTTGTTATATCTGTTTCAAGACGAGTTATTCGATAATATGCCCGCATGATATATTCATTCATATGAGTTTCCCATTTCATGCGTATTCTGGGCTTACCTGCGAGAGTGGTTGTATTTATTACAAAGGCACTGTCGTCAGGTGCGGTGCGAGACTCGAGATTTTGTGTTCCGCCAATATCGTCTTGAGCTGCTGGAGCTTCTTCGAGTCTACTGGTGGGTGGACAGCAGCTTGTCATCCCAGTGCCACCGGTTTGCATATTGTCACCTCTAGCGGTGGTTCTAGAGGTAACCTGCCGTATCACAGGCAGTGACATTTCTTAAAGCAAATTACTATTATTGCCTTTCCTGTGTGCTTTTTATACCTTCAGCCAGGTATTGCCTGGGTATTGCCTTTGATACCTATGGCAAGGTTTACGACAATCCTGTGAATGCTAGTGTGTTATTTTGACTGATCGACGCAGATTCTTTGTAAATACGTGATCCAACTGATGCCATTTAATTCAATCCTAACCCTTGTTTTTAACGAAATAAACGACATTACACAATTAATATCTGTTATAGGGGCCCAATTGGACTAATTGAGTAAACGGAGTAATAAACACACAATACAGGGCATAGATTAAACTATTTTAAACGGAATATATGTGGTAATGTTAACCTAACCTGTACCAGCAATTCCTAGGCAACCACGTAAACAAGTTTCATGCACAGACATATGATATCCAAATATCACTATAAAAACCTCGCACAATCATTATTAAACACTGCGTACTGTCAGTAAGTCACTCAAAAACATCTTCCAAACCATAAAACACTGAAGTAGACATGAAATAACTAAACAAACTATATAAATATGAGGAGCCTCGATCCGATCAGCCTCACCAAGTCACAGCCTTCTATTATTATTATTATTATTATTATTATTATTATTATTATTTTTATTATTATTACCTTACCTTACCTAGATGGCCACTCAAACCTAAGTAGGTTTTTAGCCTCGCCAACATCACGGCGCCATCTTTCTCGATCATCCATTATGTCCTCCGTGACTCCGATTTTTCTCATACATTTTTTAACTTGGTCCCACCAGCGAAGCCTCGGTCGTCCCAATGGTCGCCTTCCTCTGGGCACACCTTCCAAAACTGCTCTTAAATTCACTTCTCTACTTCTTCTATGTACATGACCGGCCCAGCGCAGTCTTGGGCTTTTGGCACGGGCCACGATATCCGGTTCTTTGTAGAGATCCCGCAATTCCTTATTTGTTATAATTCTCCACTGGCCATTTTCTACTATCGGTCCGAAAATGCGTCGTAGTATTATATTTTCAAAAGTTACTAATTTCCTTTCAGTTTGTTTGGACAATACCCAGGTTTCTGAGCCGTACGTGACAACAGGAA
The DNA here is from genome assembly GCA_946902985.2 of Meconema thalassinum. Lineage (NCBI taxonomy): Eukaryota > Metazoa > Arthropoda > Insecta > Orthoptera > Tettigoniidae > Meconema > Meconema thalassinum. The sequence goes on from OX336394.1 coordinate 30,487,238, forward strand.
GTATAATGCTTTTATAAATTCTCACTTTAGTTTTTCTAGATATTATTTTACTCTTTATGAGATTTTGCAGAGACCAATAGCTTTTGTTGCCAGTGAGAATTCTTGATTTTATTTCTGTTTCTTCCATATTATCCTGGTCTATGATAATCCCCAGATATTTGAACTCAGTACATCTGTGAAAAGCGTATGAAGCAACTGTTAAGGGGTTTTGTACTTGTGCTGCATTCCTTCCTTTTAGATCGAATTTGCTTTCTGCCATGAGATTATTATTATTATTAGTATTATTATTGGAGTTAGAATCCTCAAGATCAAGTGTAGGTAAGCTTGCATTGTTTCCCATTTATCTTGTATATTCATCTTGAGATTACGGCCGTCTTTATCCCAAACATCCACTTCACCCACTTCCTACAGACATCACAATAACTGCTTGCCACGGTGGGTGAGTGGCCAACGTGTTGGTCTACTAACCCCAAGCTTGCAGGTTCGCTCCTGGCCGTGGTAAGTGATTTTTGAAAGGCGGCAAAAATTGCGACACCATGTCATACGATGTTGGCATGTCAGAGAACCCATTTTAATTCAGTAGACCGTGTTCATAATGGCAAAATTAATCTCGGCAAGTGGATGTGTATGGTTTATCACACAACATTTGTAAAGAGTAAAAATAAAAAGCAGGCATTATGATTCAAAGGATTTGTTATAGCTACTGATTATTGGTTACTAATGTCCCATTTTACGCCACGCACAACGTTGCCAGCTCGCTACCTCCGCTACCGCAACATCTTCCTCGCTTGCAACCATGCCTCGCCCCCCACCTTCCCCCACACAACCCCGATTCACTAAGGAAAGGCCGTGGCACTAGCGTGGCAGACGACTGCCACCGTGACATTTTCCCTGGACAAGTCTGGTGTCTACATAAGATGCACACCTACACTTTGGATACCTCCCTGCCCCATCTACAGAGAGTTTAGTTTGTATGTAACGGAGACCCTCGCCTACCCGCTCGCCCGCGTTGCGCGCCTGTCACCCGCCAGGCACTTTGCCGTTATGTGGCGCCCGCCCGGCACTGAGTCATTGAGTATAGGAATTTGTACTTAAATTTGTACTTCAATGTGATCCTTGACCAATTTTTTGACGAACTGACTTACGGAAAGCGATTGTCGAATTACTTTCAACAAGATTCTGCCGCTGCTCACACTGCCGAAGCATCCATGACAGAATTGCGTCGCATTTTCGGTACGAGGATTATAAGTCGGAACGTGTGGCCCCCACGAAGCCCAGACTTATCACCATGTGACTTTTATTTGTGGGGGACGCTTAAAAATGGAGTGTATGCGAGAAACCCTCCACTATAAATGAGCTTAAAGACTATATTACAGCTGAAATACAGTCAATCGGTGCTGAGGAACTTCAGAGAGTACATGCCAGTTTCATAAAAAGGTGCCAGCGATGTGTAGCAGTGAATGGCGAACATTTTCAGCACCACCTGTGAACTAGGTAAGTACAAATTCCTATACTCAATGAGTCAGTGCCATGCGGGCGCCGCCTAACGGCAAAGTGCGTGGCGGGAGACAGGCTCGCGCCACGGGCGAACAGGCAAGCGAGGGTCTCCGTTACATATAAACTAAACTCTCTGTACACGTCAATCTACGGTTCACATTCGACGGACAGCAGATACTGCCAGAATGAACAAATGGAAGGTGTGAACTGACCAAGTTTCAAACTGAAAAGAAAATCCACAGCCTGTTTCCAGTCTCCGACCGGGTCAGGAATGGAATGAATGAAGCCCCCATCTAGCGGCGAGGATATGAACTGTGCCGGCTGCCGAGGCCTGACGCACTCCTCTGGGGAAATGATTAATGAATGACAGATGAAATGAAATGATAGTGGAGAGTGTTGCTGGAATGAAATGTTGACAGGGAAAACCGGAGTACCCGGAGAAAAACCTGTCTGCCTCCGTTTTGTCCAGCACAAATCTCACATGGAGTGACCGGGATTTGAACCACGGACCCAGCGGTGAGAGGCCGGCGTGCTGCCGCCTAAGCCACGGAGGCTCTTCAAGTTTCAAACTGGATGGTTCTAAAAGAAAGCCTCCTTTCTGGTCACAAGGAGAAATTGACTACATGGAAAACACTGAATAAACTTCAAACAGGAGTGTGTAGAACTTATGTGAGTCTGCCGAAAGGGAGTTTTACTGCAGTGATTGTGAAGTGCAGCAGCCAGTGTACCTTGTGCTCATCAACATGTACAAAGGAAGTTTTGATCCTAGCTTCCTCCAGTGCTGATGACGTCACCGCTACTTGCCAATAAACATTTAATTATGAGACATTGACTATTAACTTTGGTATTGAATTAAGCGTATCTCAATAGTGGCATAGTTGGTAGTATACTGAGCTTCTATGCCCAAGGTCACGGGTTCGAACCCGGTCGAAGTCGTCTGATTTTTAAGAGCGTTAAAATCCCTCAGTATGCCTTCCTTCGGAGGGTAAGTAAAGCCGGTGGTCCCATGAAATAGATTTATGGTATGTAAAATAACCTTCCACTAATTACACTTGTGTGAAACTAAATTATAGGTTAGATTTGACTGACGCTCTTAGGTTCCAACGTTCGTCGCCAGGAGCAGACTGCGGTAGCATCTAGTAACCAAGTTCAGAACTACTTGGTCGTTGACGGTAGCAAAAGTTGGAACTACTTGAAAATCGAATGTCTGCAGTCCTTACTTGAATTAAAAACAGATAACACACACTAATACAGGCATCACAATAAACAGCGGTTATCAGACAGATTCTACACACACTCAAAGTACACGGGGCTACATGACCGCGTTGTCGCAGCCCCTAAACTGAGGAACCAACCAACCAATCATAATCATGCTTCAAACGTTTTAATTGTACATTTTTCTTTGATAAATATGAAAAGTTTTGAAATAATGCAATTTTTCTTAGGTTATATAAATTCTGCAGCCATTATTCTAGGTCAGATGCACATGTCCATATAAAGATACTGTGAAAATGTCAAGTGGATCGGTGCAGTCATTTTTAAGATAATGTACCATATTTACGTAAAAATAATAGTTGTATGAAATGGCTGTCAAAGAAATGTCTGTTAATAATAATAATAATAATAATAATAATAATAATAATAATAATAATAATAATACTAACGTATGGCCTCGGGTGCCGGGTGCAAGCTTTGTTATTTGACACCCAGATGGTAGCTTGCATGTCGAATTTCGTTGTTCCTTGATGCACCATGAAAGTCAAGGAGGTTTAGATATCAAAGCTCATTGATACTATAGTGCTTTCTAGTAGATAAATGAGGAACTTTGTGTTGGCGGAAACTCCCTAGAATTTTGCCATTATGAACACGGCCTACTGAATTCAAATGAGTTCTTTGACATGCCAACATCGTATGATGTGCGTCTCGTAATATTTGCCGCCTTAAAAAAAACCTTTACCACGGCCAGGAGCGAACCTGCAATCTTGGGGTTGGTAGCCCGACACGTGAACCACTCACCCACCGTGGCAAGCTGTTAAAATAGATGAATTGGGGCTTGACAGATTTTTGCCCAAGTTGATAAACCTCACTAACTCTCATCTCGGAAATAGATTAATATCTTTAACGCTCTTCAATAATCCGACTTGAAATCATATGGGAGAAATTATCCCTGGCAGACATGAGGACGCTTGAAGCAGTCAAATCGCGCTTCCTGAAGGCTACCCTGGGGATATCGAAATATACAAAATCAAGATTAGCATATGAACTCGCCAGGGAGACCTTCTTCATTGAGGACCTCCGGATGAAGAGAGGGCTACCATCCACAGACGCCTGGAAAAAACTAATGCAGGAAAGAATACAGAAAAGGGACGAAATCTGGTTCGAGTTTTACACCACGGAGGCCATGATGACTAGGACATGGATGAACACAAATCAAGACTTGCGACACTTTGTCAATTCGATGGCGGTACATGGGTATCACCATAAACTGTGTAATACCGAGTTCTTTCATGACCCTGATGAATCCTGCGTATGTAAATTATGCGGGGTGCAATGTAGTAGATACCATGTAATTTCTTGTGCAAATCGGGGATCATCCACTGTGAAGTTTTGTGAATGACAGTTTGTTTTCATCAATATGCACAATTTGTGCGATTTATCTTTAATAATAATAATCCGACGACTTCAGTCGGGTTTGAACCCGCGACCTTGAGCATAGAACCTCTGAACTACGCCACCGAAGCCGCTATACTTTTATTTTAATCAAATTATTGTAGGGATATCCTAGTTCCCCTCCTTTTTATTCTCTATGTAAATGATGTACCACAGTCAAAAAATAGTTTGATTGTTTCGTATGCAGACGATACCTCAATTTTGAACTGGAACTGTAATAAAACAATTACTCTTCAAGAAACTCAAAATAGTACTGATCTTGTCACTCAATATTTTAATGAAATAATGTTAAGTGTAAACCCTTCAAAAACTAACTTTGTAATATTTAACAAGCATAAGGGAACTAATTTAGAAGTAGATCGAAAGCTTTACTGTGGATCTGATGATATTCAAGAGGTAGCCTCAGCAAAATTTTTGGGTATTACAATAGATCATAAATTATCATGGGAAGAGCATATAAATGAAATCTGTAAAAAAATTAACATAAACTCCTTCGTTTTAAAGAGAATTTCAATATACTTAAGCAGCGAATACCAGTTAACAGTCTACTGTGGATTAATACATTCACAGATATCATACGGTATTGAGATATGGGGTGGGGCAGCAAATAGGAATATGGAGAGAATATTTAAACTGCAGAAACGAGTAATACGATACTTGTTTGGGTTGAAAGCGAGAGAATCATGCAGTTGCATTTAAGAAGCATAATATTTTAACAATATTTTCATTGTATATTTTCAAAGTTATCTTGCTTGTAAGGGAAAATCAACATAAAGTTGTCACAATCAACAATGTCCACAATAATGAAACCTGAGGGCAGAATGGCTGTTTTCAAAAGAGGGTAAATAAACAATATGCAGAAAAGGATCCTTCAAAAAAGGTGCTATATACCGCAATAAGCTTCCAAACCACTTAAAATCTTTGACTGGAACTGGGTTCAGAAAGTATCTCAAGATATACCTCGCCCAGAAAGTGTTGTATTCTTTAGGTGAATTTTAAAGAAACATGTAACTGTTTAATTATGTAAAAAAGTTGTAAATATGTAAATTTAACTGTGAGTATGTTGTGTGACGTATCCAATTCTGTATGATGCAGGTTCTGGAAACAAAGAGTTTTGTAATGTATTGTATTAATTTTAGTAAAGTAAAATGCCGAACAAGATATCAGTAAATATCGAAACATGTACTTTTAAATAATAATAATAATAATAATAATAATAATAATAATAATAATAATAATAATAATAATATTAATAGTAATAATAAAAATAATAATAATAATAATAATATTAATAATAATAAAAATAAACATCTTAGTTATTCAGACATTTCTGCGGATTATTCATGTGATACTTGTTTATATTTACATACTCAATCACATTCATAACTCTGTATCTTAATAAGTAGGTTCTTGTGACATGAACGAAGAATGACCATGACCCTAAAGCTATCACCATTTCGCATGCATGCAACGATCAGGAGGTGTGGATCTAGCTTACTCAGGAGGATTAACTAACATGGCCATGGAGAACACGAGCTCATATCAAACGGTAATAGAAGGATAACGTTTGTTCACCGGTTTCATTTTACAATGTATCACTTAATTTTGATAGCAGCTTGTTCAGTATATTGTTTATATTCTATGGCTCAATCAATTCATTAAAACAAGTGTCCAATGAACCATTATCGGCTTTTACAGCTCCAGGGCTAATATATCACATCGCGCGTGCAGCAAAAAATAAACCCAGCCAGTACAAACATGGTGCATTATTCAGCTAGCTCATAATCTCCGTGCAGACAATATGAAGAGTTACTGCTGAATTTTTCTCAGTAGTGTTTTATAATCATAGACTACCTCTGTGTCATTGCAAGCACTGTGTCTGGTTGAAATGTTGCGATATTTCCAAGAGAGATAGTACGCATCATAGAGAGAAAGAAGTTTCTGCAACCATTGATCGTGAATTTGACATCTTCTGACTGATGGTGTTATTTTGTGCAAGGAACATATCTTGCACTAAAGGAACTTTGGCACGAAACAAATTAAAATCATTATATGAGGAGCATATCTTGCACTCCAAGCACTTTGGAACGAAATAAATGAGAAAATATTGTACGAGGAGCATATCTTGTACTCCGAGCACTTTGGCACGAAACAAATAAGAAAATACTATGCGAGGAGCATATCTTGCACTCCGAGCACTTTGGTACGAAATAATTGAGAAAACATTGTACAAGGAGCATATCTTGCACTCCGAGCACTTTGGCACGAAACAAACAAGAAAACATTGTACGAGTAGCATATCCTGCACTCCAAGCACTTTGGCACGAAACAAACGAGAAAACATAATGCGAGGAACATATCTTGCACTCCAAGCACTTTGGCACGAAACAAACGAGAAAACATTATGCGAGGAGCATATCTTGCACTCCAAGCACTTTGGCACGAAACAAACGAGAAAATATTATGCGAGGAGCATATCTTGCACTCCAAGCACTTTGGCACGAAACAAACGAGAAAACATTATGCGAGCAGCATATCTTGCACTCCAAGCACTTTGGCACGAAACAAACGAGAAAACATTATGCGATGAGCATATCTTGCACTCCAAGCACTTTGGCACGAAACAAACGAGAAAACATTATGCGAGGAGCATATCTTGCACTCCGGGCACTTTGGCACGAAACAAACGAGAAAACATTATGCGAGCAGCATATCTTGCACTCCAAGCACTTTGGCACGAAACAAACGAGAAAACATTATGCGAGGAGCATATCTTGCACTCCAAGCACTTTGGCACGAAACAAACGAGAAAACATTATGCGAGGAGCATAACTTGCACTCCGGGCACTTTGGCACGAAACAAATGAGAAAATATTATGCGAGGAGCATATCTTGCACTCCGGGCACTTTGGCACGAAACAAATGAGAAAATATTATGCGAGGAGCATATCTTGCACAATGTTTTATCAATAAATAAAACTTCTCAAATTTACCAAATTTACCAAATTCCAAATTGCAAAATTTCAAAACTACTCTACTTCTTAAATTCTGCAATGAAAATGAAAACGAAAATTGAAATTAAAATTAAAATTAAATTTAAAATTAATGTTAAAGTTAAAGTTAAAGTTAAAGTTAAAGTTAGAGTTAAAGTTAAAAGTTAAAGTTAAAGTTAAAGTTAAAGTTAAAGTTAAAGTTAAAGTTAAAGTTAAAGTTTAAGTTAAAAAGTTAAAGTTAAAGTTAAAGTTAAAGTTAAAGTTAAAGTTAAAGTTAAAGTTAAAGTTAAAATTAAAGTTAAAATTAAAGTTAAAGTTAAAGTTAAGATATAAAAAAGCAAATATACGATTATACTGATAATGAAAATAAAAGAAATAAAAGTAAAAGTCAATAAATCTAAACAAAACTAAATTAATCAAAAATATTGAACCCTTGCAAAGAAGCATATGAGACTCAGTTTCGGGGGGTGTAACAGTCCATTTCGTAAAGTTGTTGTTAACCGCTTCTTATAACATGCAGGGTAACATATAACAAAATAACATGAAGGAAAAAGTTAATACCAGGGTTAAAACATATGAATTTAATAACAGATCAACAAATTTACACTATTTACAAAAAAAAAAAACAAGGTCTCCCAAATGACTCCCACTTGAATTAATAAAATGCCAAACTAGGCCTGATCTCAGGAGAGATCTTAAACATCTGGACCAAATGTCCCAAATTACTACAATGACATGTACGTGTGCGGCTGTTCTACATGCAAAACGATGTGTACAAATTAATGCGAGATTCGTTACCATCCAGTAAACCTTCAGGGGACGAATCTGTATTGTCTTAGAGCTAGACAGACACGAGGAACCAACTAAACACTAATTAAATTAATCCGACACTTCCTACACTAAATAAAACAACAATAATTTCCGCATGAAATTGGAATCAAAGAACTGCCGTAGCAAACAACATTAACGCCTAAAACTAGGACTTTTCAAATCAACACAAGAAATTAACACGTGACCAATCAAGAAAAATACACATATGGCCGCTTGCCATTTTTTACAAGAAAAATGCAAAATACACCCAACGGTGTCACAACAAACAAATCTAACAATGAAATGAGTCATAGAAATCACTAGGCTCAAAACCAACATTTACATCATAAAACAAATATTTTACTTCATACGATATGCGGTAATTCGTAACGGACATGGCGAACTCCCAAATTAAATTATGATCCAATGACCAATAAAAGAACAGGTTTGCTACAGATAGCTTACAGGGGTCAGTCGGTCAGCTGGACTGCCTAAACGATGAATCACCAGACATAGACGGGCGCAAAGTGGAATCTGCACATCTGTCGACCCACGTGTCAATTACCTCGACCTGCCGTGGCACTGGCTCGAGTCTCGAAGAAGCGTGCTCCCAAAAGCACATAATATACGTGTGTGTGCAAAAAAAATATCTCAGCATTTCCCAAGGAAATCCAAGAATCAGCACTGGACAAGGTACAGTAGCCTCTGAGAGCGCTCTGCCTTTCCAATAAAATACAACCACAATATTTGAGGGCGGTAGGCACATTCTACCCCTCATCACGAAGAATCAATACTCACACCTTGACACAATACACACACAGAATCACACGTATGGGTTTGACAGAAACCTGAAATAAAGGACATAAAATATTTTCCACCGACTTGCGCTCCCAATCTAGTCTGTGACTAAAGAACCTGAAAAGGACTCAAAAAAACTCAGAACTAAGGTGTTCTACAGTGACATCTTAATTTGTTGCGCTCGGCAACCCTAGTATGAATTTAAAAAAAATGTTCGTAAAACATCTAACAAATTTTACCCCCTTTTCCTACAAAAAAAATGAACTTGAATAAAGCACCACTTATCGACCATGACGAGTTTCGCATTCACATGAATAAAACCAAATACACACGCCGTGCATACTAATAATGACTCATAAGAAAAAAATGCAATCAAACAAACACTTTGGCCACGTGCCAACGTACATTTAAATATAACAGTGTCGGTACACAGAAATCTAAATACAAGAAAAACAATGAATAAAATATTTACAACATTCCCGCGTCTAATCTAGCTACATATTGAATAAATCAATGGTTTGTACATCACCGTGCAGCTTGTAGAACTCAACCTCCATCCCAAGGCATTTCCCTACGGGAAATCTACTCGTCCATCGTCGACGTATTGGTAGAGGAGTAGCACTTCATTCCACCAATCGACCTTCCAGGAGACATCTTGGCGTTGCTTCTTGGAAAGAAATGTTCAAAGTTATTAGTTTGCCTAGCTAGAATCGCTATGAGCTACTGACTTTCACTCACAATAAAGCCCTAGGCGATTACTCAACGTAGAACTGGCCCTATCTCAGCATTTGCTTATATCACACGCACATATATGTCACACAAAATATAACACAAAAATTTACATAAAATTACACTCTTCATTCTCTACGCAACTGGCTTTTAACAAGTCTCAAATAAGTCTACCGCGTAGCGCTTATCTCGACTAGAGATCTCCCTCCGCTAAGCGTGAACCCTGCTCCCTTGAGCACAAAATAAAATGTTTGTCAAACAGACGTGAAGTATGCTCACTCGAGCTTGATAAATCGTGACTCAAACTGGCGTGAACGATGCTCACCAGAGCTCGATAAAGTTGTGTCTCAAATAGCTCATCACCGATCAATTTATTAGAAACTGACAGAAAGGGGTGGAGTGGGGGCAATCTGTGAAAATAATCTGTAGTTTTCATCTCACAGACTTGGGACTAGTATCAATCTTCTTCTTTTCATCCAAACGTCTCAACGGACTTATGCGGAATTATATCGCATCGGCGGTTCTTCAGACACGTGTTCTAGCGCCCTTTTTTAAGGTACGCCACTCTCCGCGTGGTTTAGGCGTCCTCTCTCTTTATTTGCTGATTCAATCGTGTATCGGTTGGAACTTCTCTTCTGGCACGCCCATAATGACACCGTCTCGGATGCGCGTTCGTACTGAATTTGTCCTTGAACTCGGCTTAGCTGGTCATCGTCAGGAATAACTACCACGCTGCTCCTGTTGCAACAGTTGCGACACACTACCCGTCTCCCCTTTGTCAATTTCCAACATGTTCTGCCTGGGGATCAGTAATAATAATACTAAAAATCATGAAGACTTATTGATCGGCCAATCAATAAGGGTTCAATATTCATAGAAGAACAAAAATCAACCTAATATTGAAATTAATATATTATAAAGTTGCAATTTGAAGAGACATACGGTAATACACTTTCGGAAACAACGTAAGTTCTTGATCATGGAGTTAAAATATTAATGAAAATCTGTTCATAACTAACAGAAATGATTGACATCTGTGTTTTCACTTAAATATCAACGATGAAACGAAGGAAGCACCTCTACTCATAACGAACTAATGGCGTTGACAACACAGGTCTGATATTTATGTTAGCCTTTCTGAATATTTATAGAGAATATTTCCTATCGAGTAGCTGCGATATTATTAACAATACACTTTAGAGACTTATCTTCAATTGGACCAGATTACCTCGTTGTTCTGCTCCTTAAAACGACGATCACAAACTCGGCTACTACAATTTTATATTGCATTCTAACAATATCAATGACTGGAGGTTTGAGACGATTAATTGACGCTATAAGTTTGCAATAAGTTGCAATCCACTGTAGGCCAGTCTGATTTTCCATCCTCGCTGTACAGAAGTCCATCGTCAGAAACAGCCTTGATACAATTGACAGAATTACCAACCTAACAACGAGACATTATTGAACTTTGCATTGTCCTTCAAATTGATTTTAGTTGTCCTCCATCCACATTTTGAATTTAAAATATAACTTCAAGGTAGTATGGCAGCTCTGAATATATTCTTTTTTATTTGTTTCACCCAACTTTGGGGTACATGAAATCAATGCTTTTTTGTTTTGTTTTGAGCTTTACATTTGGCCCAGTTTTGCCTCATCCTTTGAGATCTTGCTTCCCTTTCTTCGGCAGGGATGTGGATCGTACGCGTTTGTTTGATTTTAACTTGGAACCGTTGTTTCTTATCCTTGGTGATGATTTTGGCTGTTTTGTCCATGAGCATGGAGTTCTACGAGGTCTTTCGGTTTCCTTAAACCAAAGAGGTTTTGCTTTTTTTTATTACGAAAGTAGCCGAAGATCTTCTTAGTCTATTTGAATTCATTCGGAGAATGTGCCCATGAAGATCAATTCTCTGTTTTTTTTATTGTGTCCGAGAGTTTTTCAGTCTTTCGGTAAAGAGTTTCGTTCCTGACATGGATTAATTTGTTGTTATGGAATTTGGGGCCTAAGATTTTGCGTATTATCTTCCTTTCCTTGACCCCCAGCCTTTCAAGCGGTCCCTGGGTGGTGACAGACAATGTTGCGGCTGTATATAAAGCTTCTGGTTTAATTACCGTGTTATAATGTCTTATCTTGGTATTCCAGTAGAGAGACTTCTTGTTATAATTGTCCTTCGTAAATTGGAAGGCCAATTCAACTTTATTTCTCCTAGATTCCATTGCCCTATTCTCTAGCGTAATATGTCCAAAGATGTGAAAAATGGCATAGTAGAACTAGAAGAGGCCATTGATACTATGGCCTATTGTGGACGTACTTCACATGCGGTACAAGACAAAGCTCACAAGGTTGTAGAGAACGCCCTACCGAAGGACATGCCCCCTATTCCTAACAGACAGAAATAAGCAAATTTGAGTAATGCCCCTGCTCTGGAGGTGGACAGCAGGAATGAGACAGAAATATGGACTCCTATTACATCGAGAATAGACAGAAGAATGGCAAAATTTCAATAAAAGGATGAGAATATGCAGGAGGATTCAGCTGATAAAGTTGGCATATCTCCCCATCAAGCAGCCCCAAACAGACAGAAGAGAATTATGTAGTAGGCCACGACGAGCAGCCTTACTGATCAGACCAGCTGTAGGTAAATCATATGCCGATATTCTGAAGGAGATTCGCCAAAAAGCAAACCCTAATGATACAGGAACCGAAGTCCGGTCCATTCGACAAACCAAAGCGGGAGACGTCCTTGTCGAGATGGGAGCAAATTCTAGGAACAAAGCAGCTTTTAGTAATTCTCTGCGAAATGTTTTGGGGTATAATGTTACAGTCCGTAGGCTTGAAGCGAAGGCAACTGTTGAACTCAGAGAACTTGATGCTCTAACTACTTCCGAAGAGGTCATGGAAGCTATCCAGAGAACTATTCCAGAGCTCTCTCCAGATACCAAGGTGCTGGTGACGAGGACGAATACGAGGGAAGTGAAGATGGCTGTTGTCACATTAACAACTAGTGATGCAGATGTGCTCTTGAAGCTAGATCATATTCAAATAGGATGGGTCAATTGCAGGATTAGACGGAGGATCATGTTATCTCGCTGTTACAGATGTCTGGAGTATGGACATGTCGCTAGCAAATGCAAAGGCACTGATCGAAGTAAACTTTGCTACAATTGCGGTGGTACCGATTACAAAGCTAGAGGATGTACGGCCTCGAAGAAATGTGTTCTTTGTGAAGAACGAGGTTTTGACAAAGAGTATTTATCACATGCTGTGGGATCTGGCCAGTGTAAGATCTTCAGGGAGGCTTTGGACAAAAAAAGGCTCTGAGGTTCAAATGATTCGTGTATTGGAAGCTAATCTACATAGAAGTAAAACAGCCGATGATCTTCTGTATCAGCTAGTTGCAGAGAAGCAGTGATCTCTTGTTAATCAGTGAACAGTGTAAAGATAAAGATAGTTGAGGACAAGTGTCCTAGCATAATATGGTCCTAGCCTGAAGTAATGTGATAAACGGTTCCAGGCTAGGTTCCAGAAGTAACGCGGAAGTTTTAGTCGGTAGTCTGCTACTCAGGAGCAGGAGCCTGACACTCTGTGCGTAAATGCATTTCTTCCGCTAAAAAAAAAACGTGTGAAGGTCCCTCAAAAAACTGTGATGTGGTTTTTGTGTATAAGAAGTATTTTAATATCAACAAGTTTTTACTCTGGCAGTATAATCTGACCCCGCTATCGCTAGACGAGGTGTCGTGAAAGGATTAAAAAGTCTAAGCGTGAAGTACGGTGAAGATTTGCTGTCTCCAAGGGAAATGAAAGTAGCAATAAAGTGGGATTTTATGATTGTGAATAGGACCTGAGGGCGAACCAAGCTGAGGTGAAATAACTATTCAGACGTGAGATGGTAAAGTCAAAACATGAATGCATTTGCATAATTCCTCGCTTCCTTGGAGATTTTAACTCACAGTGGAGGAGAAAATAATTCTGAAAAGCTTGTTGTTTTAAGACATTGCAGCTCCTTGGAGATGATGTCATAGATGAGTAATACCAACGTGGGAAAGAAGGAAATCGTTTCGGTCTGTGTACTACTGAAATTACAATAGTTAAAACTTAAAATACTTACGTTTGATAAACAAAGAGATTTCTTTATTTGCAATGGGAACATAGTATCTGACCGCATAATATAATAAAACTATACTTATCTCATTGCTGTACAAGCATCCGCTGTAGAATTACTTGATATCCACCGCGCACAATCAAGCCAATTGATAATGATTTTTAAAGTTGCTGGTTACTTGAGTGGGCTATGTTTTGCCAAACTTTATATGAGTCTATACTAATGGTACATGGTACTTCTCAACGACTAGACCCACCCTTTAATGCAGTTAGTTATTGCTGTTTTAAGGGGCGGAACTACGAGGTCATCTGCACCCGAATGCTCCTTTAATGCAACTAACACCTATAATGAAGGATATACATAGGGTGGTTCAACTAAAGTGAATACCCATAATATCTTGCCAATGTATTTTAAATATTTTGGCTCCTAAATCAGCTTGGACGAGATAATATTTATATTTGCAGTTCAACACAAGTGACTTGGCTGCTGCAGTTATGATTCTAGCTTAACGGTCGTGTTTAGTTTTGTATTTTGTGTTATGCGAAGGTCCTTACGGATCCTGCCACGTGGCTGAGTGGTACCTTATTCGATGGAATGATGAGTCCAACTTGGTGAATGCTGGTATTTATAAGTTGACCATGATATAGAGTAGAAGCTGGTCAATCTGTTGCACGTAAAATGTGAGCACAGTATTGATAGAGTGCATAGCTCTTATGAACTACGTCTAGTAACCCAGAATTCAAGGGAAACCACCCAGTGACTAGCCATTGATACAGTAGTTAACATAAATAAGAGTCTTCTTCTTGACCAATAGCATGGGAGCTAACGCCCATTAGACAACCACTCGTAAAGCGGTTAACAGACAGAGAACTACTACCTTTCTGGGAAATATGAATTGTGTTTTTACCCTTAAAATATAAGGAAACTCTTAGAATATCTTAACAACACTCATGTTCTATAATGGATCAGCCATGCCACAGGAAGCAAAGATGGACGTGGCTACTCCCTTAGAATACATGCTATAGAGGTTGTGCAAGGTATATGTATTACGGAACATTAAATATATTTTGTTCTTACGATACATCGACGCAACTGTTAAGACATATCGACGGTCCCAAGTAGTAACATTGTATCTCAAAACTCAATGTTTTGAGATATGGCACTATAAATATTTGCACGTTCCTTGCAAATCAGGGAAAGTACTTATTGTTGATTTTACAATTTATTGTTGATGTTGGACAGAAGGACAACAATATATACAATTTTTGATATATTTTAATTGTTTATTACAGAATTACATGAGATACAATAATCAGATCCTAAATGATTCAAAATATGAACATTGTATGTTGAGTTACAATGATAATACTAGTAAAATGTATAAATATTTGACAATTATTTAAATATGTTTCATTGTACATTCTGTTTCAACATAGGTAATTATTCATCTCTAACATACACTTAAAATTATTGAATATTCAATAATTAATTATTTGACATTCTATTATTTTAAGCATAATACAAAGGTAATAAATGGATTTAAATGAAAAATGAAATGAAATTACAAATTACACATATTGATAACTACAATTGAATAAAAACTGACTGGTACAATTTCAACAAACACATGAAATAGCAGATGCTCATGGAATTTTTAAGTTACAGAACTACTGTACACAGTAGGAAAGATAAAAATTTTGACCTGAAATAAAACAAACAATGATAAAAGATAATTGCAACAATTAATCATTTAATAGTGATTAAACCTAACAAAATATTCATTTTCTCTTTCTTTTCTATTTGTAGCTTAGGTTTTCATAGAAGGGTCTGTAGCATGCTGGGATATGTCCAGAAGTACAAAGTGACATTAAGTCACGGTACTTATCTTTTGTAATGGGCAATGGTTTTGAAAATGCACATTTTAGATTATAGCATGTTGTTCTTCTACCACGTTGTTGTTTACTATACAAATCCATTGTTTTTACTTCTGGACTTAGGTGGTCAGTTTTTACGCGGAGTAATGTAGGATTTTCTGCATTTATCTGAACTTCTTTGACCTTATTCCACTGAACTTGTTCACCATCTGCATAATGCGACCAGTTCCTATTATCTAATTTTAAAAGTGCCTTCAGATCAAAAATATCGTCTTGAGTTATTTCTTTTACTATATATGCCTTACCGTTAAGTTTTGCAGTTTTAATTAGCATAATCCATTGATCGGGAGTGTAGACAGTAATGCCCTTCTTTGCCCTTTCAATTCGGGTATGCATAGAATCGCCTTCATTTTGCGTGTGTCCTTTCTGAAGGAACCTCTGGGTGATGTTTACTTTATATTTATCAGCAATCAACGAAAACATAGCATACACATTTCGGTTACGGTTTTGACCGCTGCAGTTATCTGAAAATAATACGAATTCCTTAACACCTTTTTCAATTTTAGTTTCCATAAAACTCGTTAAAAAACTTCCAATTTCATTGCTTCCCTTTTGTCCTATCGATTCATGCCAAACGTAACAGTAACCTTCATGCTTAGACAAGTCATATACAGTGAAGTTGTAAGTCGAATATTTTCGTTTGTAATAAAACAAACTTACTTCACTTTGTGGTGTTACTAGAACTTTTTGTAAATCAAAACAAGCTACACATACTATAGGATCATCAATCGCTCTCATTTTCTCTTTTTCCTTAACTTCCCTGAGAAATTCTGTGACTGTACGGTGAGTTTCATATGCTGTTTGTAGGTCGTTCTTCTGTTCTTGATCTGAATTTCTGTAAAGGTTGCATAACTCACATTGATCCTTCTTAGGTATAAAAAAACCTATATTGAATTCTGATACAAATATGTCTCTATATTGGCGGGCAGTTGCATGTTCCTGGTATCCCATTTTCTTTGCCCATTCTTCATACAACTTAAAGAGTTTCCCTATAGACAGCCCTTCTTCAAAATATTTACGATTAGTTTCTTTCCTCAAATAGTGTGATTCAACAACAGGAATGGAAGCAACGTGGGCTCTTACACTTTCTTTTATAGAATGTTTTATAATTTGCCTACCTCTATTGACATGTTTTCCTCTTTTGTCTGGGGAAATAGCACCAGATCCAGAACTATCGACCTTATTTAGAGCGGACATGACCAACATATCGTTTATGCCTAAAGTATGAAGAAACATTGTTTTGCATACATTCACAAATTTTCCGTTGACTTCAAATGAGTATAGTAAGCTACGTTTTCTTCTAGAATTCCCTTTCACGGTTTGTTGCTTTTTGTCTAGTTTTGTAACACATCGAGCAATGAAATCCCATTTACGTATATGACTTTCAATACTCCAGAATTTACCGAATAATTGCAATCTCTCTTCATTATTAATCCTAACTTTACAGCTGTAACGACATGTCACACCACAACCTGGTCCTAGTTCTCTGGCTGGTACAGTTTTACCAGTATTGCGACTTACATACGACTGTCCCATACCTCTAGCTTTTTTGCATTGTTCTACCTTCCAATTATTCACATTCCTTGGACGTTTCCTTCCTGGGGTGTCTTTCATTGGAACTTTTCTACTCTTTCTTATTTTATTTTCATTGTTATCAAAGGTTGTATTCGAAGACGTACTTACATCTAAAGATGTACTCTGGTCACTCGGCTCACTGTCTTGTATGGAAGTGTTCTTCAAGGTATCTGGTAATGGGTTAGGGCTTTCTACTGCGTCTGTGAATAATAAAATTCGCTGAAATAAATTTCTAGTGATCTCAGTGCCTCATAGTAAGAAATAACATTCACTTCATAGCTTAACGCTCTAATTAGTGAATATGTTCAATGAAATTTACCAGATGGCTTTCTCGATACAACATTAACTGTAGGAGGGAAGGAGACTATAGTCCGGTCCTCACTGTAAATATCTGACGACGGGTTTACGTTGGAAATTACGTGGTATTGACCTGTAAAGAAAAATAGATAAGGAATTCATAAATATACATTCGGTATATTAAATTCAAATAATTTTTCCTACTTCACTAAAGTCCATTTTACAGCATAGAAGTAATCAACACACCTTCATTATATGTCATGGGGGCATCATTATTGCTTGTAGAAGGGACAGAACTTCCCACTGTAGTATCCTCATTGAGAAAGTCCGATGATACTGTGATTGAGATGTTTAAATAAAAAAAGGATTATTAATAACATAGAGTAACGACTGCAGATAAAACTTACACAAGCAATGACTCTGTAGGCAATTCAGTCAAATATTATTTCCTCTAATTAAAATTTAAAGAATGAAGCCGTTAATAACAACAACAGTAATTGTGGTTATTATTATAATACCAAAAACACTTACCTAAACTAATTATTTCCTTATTTTCGACGATATTCAGTGCCATTTGCACCATTTTTCTTGTGCGGGAACTAAAATCACTCATGGTTTCACTTAAAGAACACTTAGAAATAATGACAAAGAGGATGCAATGCAAGCTTCTTTAGCATCCATTTGCAGACCATCAGCTGTGAATTGACGGCAAAACAATAGAAGCGCTATTCGTAGGTTGTAGCAGTGTAGGAAACACGATAAAACAAAACTAACAATATAATTTAAAATTCAACAATGTTACACAACAATGAAAAGCTTCGAGTAGTATATTGTAACTCAAGATACAATGTTAATACCTGTAACATAGGATCTGGTTACTGTTACAATATTAATATTTTTGGAAATAACTTTTTTTTTTTCAATTGCAAACATACAATTTTTTATGGCTTAAATGATAGATAATTTCAATGTTAGTTCATTGGTTAACTTAACTCAAAACCCTAAAAAAGTGAGTTACAATGTTACTACTTGGGACCGTCGATATGTTTAACTTCACAGCACTGAAGAGTAGACGGCTGCTTATTTCATTGCAGACAATGAGGAAAATGATAACAAGTAAATATGATTCTATAGAATTAATGAATTTTCTCTCTTTTCTCGTTCCGCAGGTTAGATCGCGAAGCTATAAACTATTTCACTTCCCACCACTTAAATTCACCACTCATGAAAATAATAACCACCTAGGCTACAATAAATTGGCTACAGTCACAGATATATTTATTGAATCAGACGTTGTGTTCGATAACATACTCAAAATTGTTTGTATCTAAGTTATAGGCTGTACCTCTATTAGCCACTGTCCATGCGACGTCAAGGTGAACATGTTTGTGTTTTGTTTTGTATTATTTTAGTTCGTTTTATTCATAACTAAGCATTAACTACTAATTATGAATTTTAAGATTTTTAATTTATTTTGCAGTTTTAAGTTTAACTAGTTGTTACCCGTCAAAACATGACGGTCAATGACAAGATGTTTACCGTACTGAAAGATTCTCTTATATGCATTTTTTGAACGATTACTTCTTGACACTGTTGAAACTTTAAGGGCGTCGAAAGATCGAATTCGCAACATATAACTTGCCATGACTGAAACCTTGATGAAGCAAATTGAGACCTACAGGTTCCAGAGTTTCCCATTGAGCTTCATTGATTGAGATAAAGTACGCCAAGCGAATTGGAAATTAGAATATTGAATTGTTTTATCGGAAGATGTTAAATCAAGTCGAAGGATTATAGCTCTCTGCACATTAAGTGATTGCCACCAAATATACTTACTCTAAAAGTTTGAGACATAGAGCCCCGACAATATTTCCCCCTTTTTAATTCTCATAAACCAAGATTTCAGTAAGACGCGGCAGGATCTGCCATTTCCCTGGTGAAATAGAGCCATTGTGCGCGAACGACAAATAATACAATTTTCTTTAATAATTTAAAAATATTACTTAACATATATTTTCCTTTTAAAGCCGCCCTACAAATCTACATGCCGAGAGCTCTTGTTAGAATGCAGTACGACGTCAATCGTTTAAGACGTTTTCTCAATCTCGCGGTAACAAAAATTACCTTAGTGTTTTAAATATATAGACTAGATGAAACCCGTCAAAACATGACGGACAATGGAAAACAAATTTACTGAAGAAGCTTCTTATATAAGTTACATTCTTTGTACGATTACTTTTTAGCACTATTGCAACTTTAAGGGCGTCAAAAGATAGCACTCTCAGCATTGCAACATATTGATGGTCATGACTGAAAACGTGATGAGGTCATCATCATCTTGCACAGTTTCCAGCCAACGGCCAGGTCTGTTTGGAACACAAGCCTCTCCAACGTCTTCTGTCTTCCCACCATCTCTCAGCCTCCACCCTTGTCCAGTCTTTTCCTCTCTTCTTCACGCTTTCTTCCATCCCCTTCAGCCACCTGTCTCTCGGTCTCCCTCTTGGTCTCTTTCCTTCCCACTTCGTCTCGTGTATCCTCCTGGGTATCCTCTTCCCCTCCATTCGTTTTACATGTCCATACCATCTAAGTCTAGATTTCACTATACCATCCTGTAATGGTTACTCCTTCATTAATTCTCTGGTCCTCTCATTTCTTATTCTGTCCATCTTTGTAGCTCCAATACTGCTTCTCAAGAACCTCATCTCACTGGCCTGTATTTTGCTTTTCTCCCTTCCTTTCATAACCCAGGTCTCCGAGGCATACGTCAGGATAGGGACATAGTACGTCCGATATATGATCTTTTTGCTGTTCTGAGGGACATCCTTGCTCCATAACATGCTTCTCACACTCCTCCGGAATTCTTCTGCCTGTCTTCCCCGCTCATTTATTTCTCTATCGTTTCTTCCATTCTCTTCTCAGGCTTCCCAGATACTTGAAACTCTCCACTTTCTTCAGCTGTTCCCCACCAATTGTTATTCCTGTTGTGGTTCTTTCCTTCTTCCTTGTTGTGATCACCATCTCACTCTTATTTATGCTAAATTTCATCCCATAACCTTGTATTATTGCTTCCCACACGTCCAACTGTTCCTGTACCTCCTCCTCCTTGTTTCCCCAAATCATCAAATCATCTGCAAGCACCATTGCTTTCATCTTTCCTTCCCCAATTACTTGTGCCACTCGGGTCATTATGGCATCCATCACCACAATGAAAAGTAACGGTGACAGTGTACTTCCTTGTTTCAGGCCGTTTCTCTGTTCCAAACAGTCCGATCTCTCTCCTCCCACTTTCACAAAGCTCACGCTTCCCTTGTACATCTCCTTTATCCTCCTTATAGTCCATTCTTCTATTCCTCTATCCTCCAGGGACTTCCATACTTTGTTTCTGCATACACTGTCATATGCTTTCTCAATGTCCAGGAAGGCCATCAGTAGATCTGTTCCATACTCATAGTGCAGTACTTGTAACTGCCTTACAGCAAAAATCAAATCAACTATGGACCTTCCTGCTCTGAAGCCATGTTGTTCTTCCCTCATCCCTCCTTCTATCCTTGTCCTAATTCTCCTTTCCAAAACTTTCTCAATCATCTTTGCACAATGACTCATCAGTGTTATTCCCCGATAGTTTCTGCATTCTGTTCTACTACCTTTCTTGCAGATCGGGACAATTATTCCCTTTTTCCAGTCCTCTGGGGTCTTCCTTTCCTTCCATGCTGTCTTCATCACTCGGTACAGCCATTGTATCCCCACCTCTCCTGCTGCTCTCACCATCTCCACACTCAACTCATCCACACCCGGTGCCTTCCCTCCTTTCATCTTCCTCACTGCATCTTCCACTTTTTTCCATGTTAAGTCCTTTTCTGTTTGCAGTTCATCTACTGTACCTCTTCCCCGATTTCTTCCTCCTCGCCGTGGTTTCCATTTGGGTTCAGGACTTCTTCAAAATATTCTTTCCACATTTTCTTCAGTTCTTCCCTATTTTCTATCTCTTGTCCCCTTTTGTTCACCATTCTAACATAATCCGTAGGATCCTTCCGCCTCTTATTCTTTACCATCCCATACAGGACCTTTTGTGTACCTTCACTATCCTGCTGGTCATGACTTAAAACGTGATGAGGTAAATAGCCCAATACGTTCAAGAGTTTCTCCTTGAGCTTGATTGATTGTGATAAATTAAGCCGAGCGAATAGGACATTGTTGCCTATTAAAAGAAAATGTACTGTACCTGCAAGTGTTTTATCGGAAGGTGTTAAATCAAGTCGTAGGATTTGAGCTCTCTGCCTAATATTACTGCACCTATTATATCCGAATACAAGCAATTTCTTACAATTAATATATTACCATATATGAGTCCTTGGGAAACGTTCAGATTTCTAAGGAGCATAACTATGGCTCAAACGTTCGGAGTATGTGGAGGCGAATCACTTAATTCCAAGGAATTGAAAAATTCAATAATAGGGAAATGAAGTAGCTGGCTTTCATCTTCAGTATCCAATCTGTTAACGCTGATGTATGTGTTTGAACTACTGGATATAAGTTCAGTGACTTTTCAATTAATATCATTACATTGTTGCCGCTTGGCAAATATGTTATAGTCCAGCAGATCAATTTTACCCTCACAACAGTAAAGACCAAAGTAATCACGCATAGATTTTACGCAAGAGAAATACAATGTAGAGCAATGTTTACATTTGATCGTCAAAGACCTTACAGTACACTGTACTGCATAATATCTGGATTTGTATCTGAAATGGCCTATTTATATTGGATTTTAAATGTGGCTTCGTATTATTCGATAACACTATAGTGTCCTGCAATAACGGAGCCGCTGAATAGTAAATGACAAATAATACTTCCATTGACGAAATCAACTGCGTAGTTAGACTCAGTACTCTAAACAAATAATCATTAAACAATTGTCTTATACAATGAAGTTCAACATGACCGTCCAGAGACATTCATACTCAAGTTGGTTGGTGATGAGAATGCGATGAGACTGATCGCTTAAAATAAATTCCTTATAATTGTTCCTGCCAGCGAAATTTTTTGCAATAGCTTGAAAACGCAGCCCAGAATGACATTCTTCATTTTGTTCTAAACAGTACGAAACTGCTCTAAATAAGCAATTTCCATCACCTGTTATAGGTTATGGCAGTACATTTTGCAGGGGAACATAGAATCACTTCGCCAACTACTGGAACGACCATAGGCTTATACTCAATACTCACTTCGGCAGTCACCCTAATGGAGGCAGTTTTTGAATTCTATGTCCCGTGCATGTCAAAAATCGTATTAACACATGGAGGCCAACCTATTCTTGTCTATCGCCCCGGAGACCCGGGTTACATTTCCTGCTCTGCCAAGAAATTTAATTCTGGTCTGAGGGCAAAAACGGGGCACATTCAGTCTCTTGAGGTATAACTAAGAAGAGGAAGGTTTAATTCCCACCTCGACAATCTTGGATGTGGTTTTCCGTGGTTTCCCACTTCCACTTAAGGCAAATACCGGGATGGTTCCTAACTTAAGGCCTTGGCCGTCTCCTTGCCATTTACCACCTTAATTACAAATACACACAGTAATGCAGCCATCCCAATAACACAGGTTATGAGAGAAAATTTCACACATACACACCCAAGTACACGGGGCTGAGTGACCACGATGTCGGAGCCCTTCAAACGAATTATGTTTGCCAAGTGTCTCTCATGGCGAAAGCAATTGTGGACACGCGCGAGTGCCTGGAAAACTACATTTTTCTTTAATAAGTTAAGAGTATATCGACGATGCATAATTATAACTTTTAGTCTAGGACGCTAATAACTTGACCACCGAAGCATTGGGAAGAAATTGCAATATTAAGGTACATAAACAACATAGCCTACACATTCAACTGTCGGTTAATGCTCCTCAAAATTTCCCTTCTTAAATATTCCCCTCCTTTATAATTCTCCATCACGTGAAAACGTGCCATGTCTTGTGTTTTAAATATATCGATGCAATGGTGCTGCCATCTGCAGTCAGTTACTGGAACTATATGGGCGATGTACTGCCATCTGTTGTCAGTTATAGGAACTGATTGCAGATATTTAAACGGCGTACTGAGGACAACAGTTTGCTCTTTTGATCACATGCTGTAATGCAATGGTAAACCGGAAATAAAACGTATTGAGAGGGAATGTAGAAATATGTATCTTTAACAGACATAAAACCTTACTAATACTCCTTGATTAAACAATATTTCAGTGGTAAAAAATATATATATATATATTGGCGAGGGCTGGGATCGAACCGCTGAAACTTGAATCAACAGTCAGTCGCTTTAACAACATAGCTACTTTTTTTTTTATTAGCTCTTTACAGAATTACAGAATTTTCAGATATGATAAATACCAGACTAATACATAACAAGAAATCCAGATAGTGTCCATATTTATCGTATAATTGTCCACTTTCACTAAGCTTCCAACGCTCTTTTTGCAGGTGATACCTGAGATCCAGGAAAGAGAAATGTTGATCATTGTCCATCACGAAGTGTACATATTGGCCCATTATCCACACAATGGCAGTCTGTTTAATTTGGGGGAAGGCGGTCACCGACAAACGAACCAACTTCCTGTCATCAAGGTCATTCGAGGGCACATTTAATAGTTGACATACTTTTCCCTTACACCACAGCCACGTGGAGGCAACTCGCGTGCATGATGTGAAGCGGTGTATCGCCGTATCAGTTTGACCACATATAGTACACCATGGGTAAGCTTCAAGATGGATGGTATATCGCCGTAGAGCGGTTGGGATGAGATCGTTGAGGAAGATAAAAACTTGGGAGTGTACAGCAGAAGAAATGGACATAGCCCCAACATTTTTCCAAACAGTGGGCCAATGGACATAGAGGGTGGTGGCCTCTATTCGCGGTTTGGAGTGTACCACTTTCCGCAACATGTTATAGATACTTTTCGTCGTTGGAACAATCCCTGATGGCATTTGGCGAACAGTTTCCAGAAGGTGCTGTTGATGGTCCCTAAATATCTTCGGCAAAGCTCTATCACAACCACGGGCTGTGTTTCGAATATCTTTGTATAGCGCTTTCGTAAAAGTGTCATGTTGGGAAAGAATGGTGATATCGTTCTTGCAGAGGAGTGCACGGCATTTCATGCCATGAGCTGTTAGCCCTAGCCCGCCTTGCCGGGATGGGAGATACAACTGTTCCCGTTGTACTCGGAACAAAAATCCTTGCCATATAAACCAACCTGTATATTTTGCCAATTGGCTCTCAAACATTTTGGGAAGTGGGAAAAGTTGTGCGACATACCATATTTTAGAGAGCGCAAACACGTTGAGGACCATGACCCGTTGCACTATATTGAGGTTTCTTTGACCAAATTGGATCAGGACTCCCCTAACTTTGGCAATGACCTTAGTCCAGTTAACTTGCACTGTGTCCAGAAGCGATTGCTTCCAGGTAATGCCAAGAATTTTCACCTCATTTACTATCCGGAACCAGGGCTGTGGGGTAATCACTGAGTTAGTATTGAGCGGAAGCAAAGCAGTTTTCTGGGGGTTCGATTGTGCTCCAGAGGCGATATGGTAGAGCTGAAGGACGCTATCGATGTGGGAGACGTCTTCTTCATTGCGGATCAATATTGATACGTCATCAGCATAGGCGCACATTCCAAAAACATGTGTGGACAGTTTGTAACCCTGTAGCTTCACCTGGGTAGTCCGAATGAACGGTTCAAGGCCAATGACAAAAAGTAGCATAGAAAGGGGACATTGTACATTGTACATACGACAGCATGATGGTTAGTGAAACTGGCAGGAATCACTTCATATCGTCTAGGCTGGATGAGTTCCTGTGAAAAGTAGATGCGGTCAAGTCGTGATGAGGAGTTGTGACTTATACAGGTGTAATGGGGCAGGGGCACCCTTAAACTATCCACAGCATCAATGAGTTGTAGGGAGGTAAGAAGGGTCCTGAGAGCCGGTTGACACCTCTGTATGGACTAGTGGAATCCTCTGGGCGTTGAATACAATTGAAATCCCCTGCAAGAATAAGTTTTTCCTTAACGTCGTGCAGATGAGGCAGTATACTCTGTTGAAAGAACATTTTCCGTTCCACACGTTTATTAGACCCGGATGGGGCATATACATTTATCAGGGTGGTATTGTTTATGTGTCCAGATATTATGCGTCCTGATGGATGACATAGCACACCTGCGAGTGGGATATCATGTCTTATGAGGAATCCGGTCCCTCTATTCGTATTACTGGTATTGATGTATTGTTTGTAGAAGGCAGATATGGGTAAACACGGTATAGCAACTTCTTGAAGGAAAGCAATGTCAATGTCAGCATCTCGAAGGAATCTCTCCAACAGTTGAAATTTCAGAGGGCATTCTATTACATTGATATTCACAGTGGCCACAGTGAGAAATTGCGCCATTACGAGAAGTATAAAAGCTGTGCTAGACATACTGGAAGGTGGACTCGAAAGAAGACACAGGTGAGAATTATCCTGGTGCACTATGTCAAATTAGGTTGAGATAGTTCCTTTTGACTGCCATTCATAGGCCGGCTGTCAGCGGTTGAGAGCTTTCGTGGGTCCCTAGATGACGTAGAAAGAAGATTTTGTTTCTTTTTCACAGCTGCGGAAACGTTTGTGGAGCCAGTTTTATTCTTCGGGGCTGGTACGGCAATCGAGGCATTTGTTTTAATCTTCTTAGAGACTTTCTCGGATCCCCGATCAACAGTCTTAAGTGAGTCGGTAGGGACCAGCGAAGTCTGGGGCAGTGAAGACAAAATTTCTGTGGCAGCCTGTAGTAACGGCAGAGTTGGTTCTGAGGCTGCGATACAGGTTGCCGAGAGCACAGGGGCACTCTGTGTCTCGCAGCTCTGGTCAGGGCAAGGTATCAGTTCTGCGTCAGATGTATCCGAGGTCACTCCTGGTGTTGTCCCAGCTGACTGATCAATGATCATGTTTTCATATGACGTTTGCTGCGTCACAACTTCCGAGTATTGTACACGTCGTTGTTGTGTAGGAGTTATACCGAGGGGAATCATTTTCTTTGGGCAGTTAATACGGAGATGTGTGGTAGCATTGCAAATTAAACAGGTCTGTTTCTGTCCATTATACGTTATATAGCCAGAATGGCCACCAAAAGCCTCAGTGGAGGGGATATCTTGCTTGATTTCCATAGTTACGGCACGTATTCCATTATACACCGGGAACTGATAAGCAGAAGACCATTGTTCTTTCCTGACGTCACTCACAGTGCCATATTTCGACAGGACGGATTTGAAAATTTCAGGGGGTACTTCGAGTGGGACATTAAATATACGCACTGTGGTAAAATTGGAATCCGCTGTGGAGAGCTTAACATTGGTCATTTCGCCGGAATCATACTGAAGTTTAATAGGATCTGCAAAAGTATTTAACAATTTCTGATAAATAGATATGGTGATTACCTTGATGTACATGGTTTTTTCGTGCGCATTTAACTGGATGGCTTCTACTTGGTCGACAGTCAACCGGAGGGTATCGCCAATCCAGCGGTGAATTTCTCCTGGTGAGGGGCGAGAACTCTGCCTGTCCCATTGGCAGCGTACGGTGTTTTTTCTCTGGTATCCGGACATGATTTTCAGCGGGGTTTTCTGGGTTTCTGGTTTTGTTGTCCTATCTGGAACACTACTTAAAAAAATATTGTCCGAATGACACACGGAAGGTCAGTACACACGTGGAACTAAGGAAGCACCGGTATTAGGAACCGTAACCTCTTCCAATGCGGTCACACAGCGCGCACACACGTACCGCACTCGGCCACGACCAGTGACCAACTGGGGCTACTCACGCACTCTTGTACAGCAGCAGACGCAGCCATTCATTACCTTCAAAAGCCGCTGTCTGAAGGAAATACTTCATTTCATTATCCAAATAAATCAATGTTGCACATTCGTATACGATCATACTGTTATTATATTTTATTGTCAGAACTTGGTTAATGTATGTTTTCAATTACATGGAGGCTTATTAAATAACTTACATTTTAATGGACATCTCACCGCCATTTTGTCATGACCCCAGGCGGATTGTGCGCATGCGTGAGGGGAAAGAATTCTGCTATTTTCTATATTAATTCAAAAATATACCGTAATATATTTGTTTATTTTAGAGACACTCTGCAAATCAAGAGGCCAAGAGCTTTCGTTAGAGTGCTCTACGAAGTAAATCGGTTCTGTTGTTCTCTCAATCTCGTGCTAACAAAAATCAGCTTACTGTTTTAAATATATAGATTCTTTTTTCTTTTCTTATCTTTTCCTAAATTTATTTAGATTTACAATTATCTACCTAGTATTTGTGTAAAGAAGGGACTAAATTGGGTTTATGACATGTGTACTTTCATAAATAAATAAATAAATTCTTAGAAGGTACTTGTTTCCTCTCATACAACCTATGTAAACTAAATTCAATTTAACTTGATAACAATAAACATCTCTCCTAAGAAGTGGGGAAAGCCCTTAAGACTATCACAAGTAGAACTCAATTCCAACATTTCTTCATACTGTAATAGCAAAATAAAGAGATTTAGAAGTCAAATCTTTGGGAAAACACAGCCTCCGGTTAGATAGACACAACTCAGTTACCAGTACTTCAAAAGACGCCCAAGAGGCAGTGATCACCGTTGTGAGTTCACGTCTGTCTTAAAACTCGCATAACTTTTTATGTTCCTCATTGTTGACTTGTAATGTCACATACTTCCATAGGCAGGGTTCCGGAGTTTTAATATAAGTAAACATAGTACATTATTAACACGCCTGACGTGTTTATCGCGAGACGGCCATGAATAATGTATGGAACTCGTTTACACTTAGTCTTTAAAAATGCAAAGGATATTATGAAGGCGGACATTGTAACATTTAGAGCAAACTTGCTAAGTACGTCCCGTCATGCTCACAATCAGTGGGATGCACACTAATTCAATACTCCTGCGGTGAGATAAACATTCAAGGTTTTACTTCGTTTGGTAATTACAAATGATATACAATTTACGGTTATTTTCAGAGAATTTCCTTAACATATTATTAGATTAACTCCTTGACAGCACAAAAAATATAATATATGAAGACTAACATTAGCAATTAAAACCAAACTTTTCAAATGACTATAATTAACATGGAATACATTTGGAAAGATACAAGGAAATATCATGGAATAACTATGAATAGACGTCGTTTGCGGTTTCATAGAATATTAAATGACATTTATCAGTGTTCCATATACAGGGTATAATTGATATAGGCTTCGTGAAGTCCGGTACACTGGCGATAGAAGATGGTATCCTAAGCAAATATCTTCATGAAATTTAGTCGTATCTTAATTAGAGTTGGTGGAATTGAATCACAAAAATGCATCTGTCAATGTCTTGGAAAAGGGAATAGACTGCGTTCCCCTCAGCACACAGCTGATTTCTCCCCGCCAGCATCCCCTCCAATGCTGTTGAATGTTGACCAGAGTTTGAAGTTAAGTGACTTCCTCGCTGTGTTTTCCAATGGCACACACCTAGCTTATCAACAGCTCATTCACACCTCCATGGGGAGTGGCCAGCATGACTAGTAAGGATCAAGGCCACAGAAAGGTGTGCGTTACTGGTGCTACAAATGCAAGCTGACACCCTCTCCTCCTCACACAATGCTCCAATTACGCAACAACTTCTCGCTCCTCCCTCACCACGCCTCACACTACCAAGCGCTTTCCAAAATCTCCCATTCTTGGATTGTATATTCTGCTTGAAAAAATTCTGAAAAACCTACAAACATAGACTTTTTAATGCTTAATTTTCAATTTAAAGATAGGTGACATATTTTCCACCTAGGATGCTTAGAATTGTCTCTTCTATGACCAGTGTAACGGACATCACGTATATCAATTACATCCTGTATAATCTAACCGACATTCGGTGTTATTCAGTCGGTCAACACGATTGCACCCAATTGTGATAGGTTATTCCCTAATCCATAAAAAATACATGAAATTAATTAATACACTTGAATGACTAGTTTCGATCGTCAAGCGATCATCATCAGATCCAATACACTTAGGCTATTAAATCTATGTCTAAAAGTATGGGTGAAAGTATAAGATGCGTTCAAAAAGTAACGAGCCGGAGGCATAATTACAGACACCAGTACCTGTATGTTAGAAGTATTGGCCCTGGCTGTTGAGGCACTTGTCCCACTGTGACACGAGGCGGTGAATGACTGTCTCATACAATTCCCTGGACTGCGATGTGAACCAGTTCCACACGTACAGCTGGACATCGGCGTCCGAGGTGAATCGTTGGCCCCGCAGAGCCCTTTTCAGGGGACCAAACATGGCGTAATCACAGGGAGAGAGGTCTGGACTGTATGGAGGGTGGCCGAGATCCTCCCATTTGAAGTTCTGCAGGAGTGCCGCGTCTGTGTTGGCCGTATGAGGTCGTGCATTGTCGTGGAGCGACCACGGCAGCAATGGCGTTCACTGTCACTCGGCGGTCCTGGGTAATGAGTGCATCAACCAGCTGGACGTTATCATCGGTAATGCAGGGGGGTGCCCCAGACCGGGCATCATCCGCTAACGACTCCCGTCCTTCCCTGAAGGGCTAGTGCCACGCTTTGACCCTTGCAAGGGACATGCAGTGTTCGCCGTACACTTGTGACATTCGGCGATGCATGTCCGTGCCCCCTACTCCTTCCGCTGTCAGAAACCGAACACCTCTTCGGTTGACGCCTCCATGTCTTATTTTGCAATGCGACTGGCAGCGTTGGACGATTGATGCATGCTCCTGCTCGCTTTGTAACGTCACGTGACGTGCACGCGTGCCCTCTAGCGACGGGCTGTGACCTTCCACGCTCTGATCGGAACCACACCTCGTTACACACGCCACGATTAGCCGATGTAGTCACTGGTTTGCGCATTCGAGCCTCCGGCTCGTTACTTTTTGAACGCACCTTATATTTACAATATGTACACTTATTTAGTTACAGAATTAGTTAAAATAATGCTACTAATCAACGTTTGATAGTGATAGTCTATGTGATGTTTTGTTAAAAAACTGAAAGTGGTGATGGATCTCCAAATTTGCTTGTTTAGAGTGAATAACTGATTGTTGCTAAATGGTCAGTTCAGATTATATTGTACAGGCTACTTATCTGGTTGAGTCGTACGCGGTCCGGATGAGAGCAATTAACTTTGTCACTGTATGCACTCAACTGGGAGGAGTGTGCGTGAGGATCTCATATCTTCCTCTCGCATTCCTAAGTGTCTGTGCTCATCGAGCAAATGTAACTGTGTATTGGCAAGTCTAGTCTCCCTAAATGGGATGTATGTTACTGTATACTGGGTATCTTCAACTTTTACAGACCAGTTTAAATTCTCGCCACGCATAAGGTAAAGATCCATATCCAAGCGCAAATGGTCAAATCAGAATGTCCCCCACACAGCGTTTACCATCTGTTAATTGAGCTTGCCACGGTGTGTGAGTGGATATCGTGTCGGTCTACTAACCCCAAGATTGCAGGTTCGCTCCACGCCGTGGTAAGTGATTTTTTTTAAAGGCCGCAAAAATAAGATACGCTTGTCATACGATGTTGGCATGTGAAAGAACCCATTTGAATTCAGTAGGCCGAGTTCATAATGGCAAAATTAATCTCGGGAGTTTCCGCCAACAGAAAGTTCCTCATTTCTCTACTAGAAAGCGCTATAGTGTTCAAGGAGCTTAAATATATAACATCTAACCTCCTTGACGTTCATAGTCAAGGAACAACGAAATTCGACATGCAAGCTACCCTCTGGGTATCAAATTACAAAGCTTGCACCTGGCACCCAAGACCATACGATATTATTAATATTATTACCTGTTAATTGAGAGCAAAACACCACTTTCGGAATGTGACTATTCTTCTCCTTCTTCAAGTGCCTCGTCCTCCAAGAACATTGGCGATCAGTAGCATGATCTGCTGTTTGTCCATTGCTGTTCTAAACAGTGACACTGGATTAAGTCCAAACCACTGGCTCAAGTTATTTAGCCAGGATATTCGTCTGCGTCCTAAACCCCTGATGCCATCAATCTTCCCTTGGATAATTAATTGCAAGAGGTGGTATTTGTAGTTGCGCATGAAATGACCAAAGTATTCTAGTTTTCTCCTTTTCTCCTTTTGATGATACTGAGAATTTCTTTGTTCATACGCCGCAGTACTTCCACATTTGTGTCTTTAGCTGTCCATGATATCCTTAAAATCCTGCGATACGTCCACATTTCAAATGCTGTCAGTTTCTTATTTAAAACCTCGGTAAGTGTCCATGATTCAACTCCATAGATCAGGACACTAAAAACGTAGCATCGAAGCAGTCAGGTGCGTAATGACAGATTTAAATCACGGCTGATCAAAATTTTTCTCATTTTCATGAAATAACTTCTGGCCTGCTCAATTCACAGCGAATTTCTTGACTTAAGTCCCAGCTATCATTGATTTGACATCTTAAATATTTATATGATGAAACTCTTCCAATTCTTTCATTACCAAGTGCAAGAATGCCTTGAATTTCACCTTTGTTTCTACTAACAAACATCCACTTAGTTTTTTGTACATTTAAATGTAATTCCATGGCATTACTCTCTTCAGAAATAGAATCCATTAGTGTTTGTAGATCATCCATACTTGTTGCAAGGATGACAGTGTCATCAGCATATCGGATGTTATTAATGATGGATCCATTTACTTCTACTCCTTGAGACTGTCCATCAATGCGACTATTGGGCATGCGGATTACGTGTCATGTCCATCTCAGCTGAGGTTTTATAACCATGGCTTCAATACTAGTTGCCTGTGCTTCTTCAAAAATGCTGAAGTTTGTACGTCAGATATTGTGATGGCTACACTAGTGATTGAAATTGTAATTGAAGCAAGGATAGGGAAGGAAGCGGCCGTGGTCGTTAGGAACCATCCAAGCATTTTCTCGGAGTTACAGTGGAAAACCACGTAAGACCAGGATGGTTGAGGTGGGAATAAAACACACCTCTAATATTTACTTC
Source organism: Meconema thalassinum (assembly GCA_946902985.2). Classification (NCBI taxonomy): domain Eukaryota; kingdom Metazoa; phylum Arthropoda; class Insecta; order Orthoptera; family Tettigoniidae; genus Meconema; species Meconema thalassinum. The sequence continues at coordinate 30,519,706 of OX336394.1, forward strand.
TCGAGTTTCAGTGTATCCCGTTCCAGCCTTCAGATCAGAAATAAATATATTTGCAGACACCGGAATCGAACCCAAACTTGAGCCAAGAATGCTAGCCACTGCGTCACGAGGCGGGCCCTTTGCAGTGGGGTACTGCCCTTGGCGGGATGTGTAACTGAATTACTCCGACAGTACTGCTAGTTTTTCTGATTCTTCTGTAACCTTACACTTATGGGGTATTAGGTTGGGGCGTGTGTGTATGACACACTAAGGAGTACAGTATATCTTTGACATGGCACTTCCATACACACACTCTCACCTTGTTCTACACTCCACTTCAAGCTCTTTTTCTCTTCTACAATTCAATTCTCCAATATCTGCCTCATCTTTCTAACAAGTACTTCCTCTTTATTTCTTCTCATGTACCAACAAATTTCAACATACATAACTTAAGTCATTCTTGCTAATGTCAATCTGAACTATATCTCTTCTCTGCTCATGTTTTTCTACTTTCTCAACAGAACATTACAACAGATACTCTAATAACTATGAACAATACCCTATCTAAGTCTAAGAATATCAAAACTATATAAAAAACAAAAAAGCATCATAAAAGGAATATATAACAAGTAGTTCCGTGACGAACTAAGGAGCCTACATTTCTTTAAATTTAAGATTGATGCCAATCTATATAGACCTATCTAGAATAATGACGAAATCAAGTAATAGAGTAATAGAGTAAATTACTACAGTAGGCAGCCCTGGTGACTCTGAATAGCCTTAGTTGCATCTCTTAAGGTATAGAATGCATATACAAAACTTGGCTGAAGTCTAATGGATAGTATGGATGTTACATGCTGTTTGATATTGGATTTATCAGTGTGCGTAAAATCATGTTGGTAACCATGACATGTATGTGATTCTCAGAATTAATCTGAAATATTACGATCTATTATAGTGCCAATTTTGGATAACATTCATTTGTTAGTATAGAAGTTACATGTAAATAAAAATTGAAACTATCAGAAAGCTTAGGATCATGTTGGCAGCACTGAGGTATATTAGTTACTCCAAATTTATGAGAATGTCAGGTCTTATACGTGTGCAAAGTTTAGCGATGATGACTTGCATACTTTCTGATATATTGATTTTAGGATTAAACAAATAGAGAGAGTATTTATTAACAGTTGGCTGTCTTGCTTGTTCATACGAATACGCATAGTCGTAACTGTTATGGTACACGAAGCACATACGAAATTTGGTTGAAATCCATTAGTTAGTATAGAAGTTATATGGATTTAAAAACTGGATTTATCAGCAGGCTTAGAATCATGTTTGCAGCACTGATGTATATAAGTTACACCGAACTAAGGAAGAGTATCATGTACTATACGTGTGCAAAGTTTAGAGCTGTTGGCTTTCATACTTTCTGATATATTGACATTAGGGTAAAAACATTGTGAGAGTATTTATTAACAGTTGGCAGCCCTGGTGGCTCATTATAATACGCACATTCATATCTGCTGTAGCACACATAGTACATACGAAATCTGGCTGAAATCCAATCGATAGTATACAAGTTACATGCATTTTGAAATTGGACCTATCGGCACGCTTATAATCATGTTGGCAGTACTGGCACGTATGGACTTCTGAAAATTAATCTGGAATACTATTGTCTATGTTTGTGTCAATTTTGGAATAGTTCGCATGCATAACTTCTGAGATATCCAACATAGAGCTCAAATTACAATTGCGATTTTTCAGCAGTTGGTAGCACTGACGTCAATTTAAAATATATTCGTGAGATATTCAGGTATAGATCTTTGCTCTTACCAAATTTGGTTTCGATAGCTGCATCCGTTTAGGAGTTGATAGGGGGGGGGGAGACACACAGACAGATAGAAGGACGGACAGACAGACAGACAGACACACATTTTCCCGGATCGACCTCATAAGTCTACTTTTTCCTCATTTTTGCAAAATGTGAAAAGTAGGCTAAAAAATCTAACTTAGATGAGCATGGCCTCTTCTCACTTTTACTACTGAACTATTGCAAGGAATATACAAGCTCTGCACTAAGACCTACAACAGTTCAGCATTTTATTATTATTATTATTATTATTATTATTATTATTTTTTTTTTTGCGTATGGCTTTTTTAGTGCCGGGAGTGTCCGAGGACATGTTCGGCTCGCCAGTTTTGTAGCTTCTTCGAGACGGACACCCAATGGGTGAGCTACAAGTACCGTTGGGGAGGGAAGTTTGGATGTAAGGACGAGGAGTTGGAAGGTAGCGGCTGTGGCCTATAGTTAGGGACCAACCCCGGCATTTGCCTGGAAGGAAGATGGGAAACCACAGAAGACCATCTTCAAGGTTGCCGGCGGGGGGATTCGAACCTCCTCGCCTCCCGGATGTGAGCGACTGCCAGCGGTCATGCCGTAACGACCACTGCTAACTCACCCGGTTAGTTCAGCAGTAATAGGTAACCATGCTCTTAACCTAAAATTACTTCTATGAACATGTAACCTCATTAGGTTACACTTCCCCCAGGGGCTCACACCTTGTGGGACGTGGGTTGACGACCACGGGACCCCAGCTGAGTTCGGCATTACATCCACTTGCTTGTGCCGGGCCCCTCACTGTTATCTTTCCTGTCGACCTCCTTGGGTCAACTCTTGTTCTTTTCTGACCCGGACGGTATTAGGGTGTCCGAGGCCAAGGGAGTATTTTCCTTTCCGGCCTTAATTGGCCCTTGTCTCATCTTTCCTGATCCCTCATTTTTCGAGGGGTCAGACCTCTTGTTTTATTTTCATGTTACCTCCTGCCTTCTGCTCAAGGAGGCAGGGTGTGTGTAGCCCCACCACGTATGGTGCACCCTGGATAGTGCTACACCCTCACGGGCTCAGGTCTGGTGAGTTCGGGAGTTGGCGACCCTGAGGGCATCCTGAGCTGGGTCCAGTTTTTCTCCTACTTCCATTGCGTTAGGGGTGGCCCTCTCCTCTTTCCCCTTTCCTCTCTACCGTTGCTGGCTCTCCTTTCTTCCAAGTCACTTAATTCTCATTCTTCAAGGGTTTAGGGCATTTCCTTTCCTCCTGTCTTTTTTCCCTTGTTCTTTTTGTTTTCATTTTTTCTTCTAGAATATAATTTGTAGTTAGTTAGCCTACTTTCGATTTTTGCAAAAAATGAAAGTAGACTTATGAGATCAACACAGGGCGAAAAAAGTGTGTCTGTCTGTGTGTGTGTATGTGTGTGTGTGTGTGTGAGTGTGTGTGTGAGTGTGTGTACTCTGAATGTCTGTCCCCCCCCCTATCAATTCGAACACGGTGAATGCGAATTGAACGAAATTTGGTACAAAGGTAGCACTAGCAAAAGACACCTCAGTGTCATGTTTTATATCGCCGCCATCTTGACGGAAACGTAATGGCAGCCACACAAATGTTCAAAGCTTAAATCAAATTACGACTAACCTAATCATCCGATCTCTACCAAATTTTGCAACAGCATACCTTTATGGGGGGAGCATCCTTTGACCAAATTAATAGGTCATCAGCGTAACAGTTTGCAGATGGCGGCCATCTTTGTGTGAAAATCGATTCCCCCTATTAATTCGAACACGGTGCAACCGAATGGAACGAAATTTGGTACAGAGGTAGTACTAAAAAAGGCACCTCAGTGTCATGTTTTATATCGCCGCCATCTTGACGGAAACGTAATGGCGGCCACACAAATGTTCAAAGCTTAAATCAAATTACGATTAGCCTAATCATCCGATCTCTAGCAACTTTAGCAACAACATACCTTTATGGAGGGAGCATCCTTTGACCAAACTAATAGGTCATTAGCCTAATATTTTGCGGATGGCGGCCATCTTTGTGTGAAAATCGATTCCCGTTATCAATTCGAACACGGTGAAACCGAATGGTACGAAATTTGGTACAGAGGTAGCACTAGCAAAGGGCACCTCTGTGTCATGTTTTATATCACCGCTATCTTGACGGAAACGTAACGTAATCGCGGCCACCCAAATGTTAAAAGCTAAAATGTAATTACGACCAACCTAATAATCTAGTCTCTACCAAATTTTGCAACACCATATCTTTATGTGGGAAACATATTCTGACCAAACTGCAAGAACATCAGCCCAATAGTTTGCAGATGGTGGCCAAGTATGTGTGCAAATCGATTCCCCCTATCAATTCAAGCACGGTGAAACCGAATTGAACGAAATTTGGTACAGAGGTAGCACTAGCAAAGGGCACCTCATATTCATGTTTAATATCCCTATAGCACATTGTATTTCAACAAGCTACTACAACCAACATTCAATCATACTACTTGAAAAGGACAAAGAGTTATAACAATACCCATGCATTTAGGAGAAAGTAGGCTATATGTTCTTTCCTGAACATCTTGTTTTAATTATAGTTTCATTTAATTTACATTTTCCCGATCATCCAAGCCATTAGCCGCCGATAATCCAGATGTTAGCCCCTTAAAAGAATAATTATCTTTAATTTTATTTATTTATTTATTTATTCATGTCTTTTGCAGTGGCGAAGTTAGGGCTCGTGGCCCTCTCTTACACTTAATTTTCATGTTATCTCCAGCCCTCTTCTCAAGGCCTTAATCTTAATTATAATTAATTAATAATTAATCATACTTTTCTGATTCTAGAAGCAAGATCTTTCGTACTTCAATGTCAGTGACTTTGGAATATCAAGGAGTTTGATGTGTAGTAATTCTGTAAGATATTTTCAACTATACGATTGAAATCTTGACTATTATACTGTACCTTTTAGGATAAAGGAAGTCTTTCAAGCAATACCATTCACTGTAAATGGTCCAGGGTTTCTGAAACCAGTCTTGTCAAGCGAGGCAGGAGTGGAGGGAGGAGAAAGAAATTTGAAAGCAGGAGGAGTAATACTCTCCTACTCCCTCCTTTCTTTCTTTCTTTCTTTCTTTGGGGTCCAATCCAGGGAAGTGAAGCAGCAGGCCTCCCTACTGACAAAGGAGAGAAAGTGACGTGTTCCGTTTGGAACTTGTTTCAACTGAGCTTTTTACAAATGATTGTTTTCCCGCATTCAACTGTTTGTGAAGTGGCTTGCCTTTGATATACACTTCATGGAAGCATGAGACATTCACAGGACAATATTGCATTATTTCTGGACACTTGATATATATTTTCAACGAAGGTCATGTGGAGATAAGTGATAATTAGTCGGTTTTCAGGACAAAGATATAGCCTATAAATAGAATAGATTTTTCTGTCGTCAACACGAGTTTACCCAATTAGATTGAGCGGGGATTCACAATTACTTCAATCACTTAGTGCCTGAGTTCTCATCTCTACTTAGTAGAAAACAAAGTCCCCGATTCTTGGACGTCACTGGATGGATTTTGATGCGGTTTTCACCATTCTGTAATGGATATATCGAGGAAAGATTCAGTTGTAAATAATTTATGTATGATCAAAGGAAGCCAAGCAGTAACGATTTCAGTGAAAAAGTCGAAAACAAACTTGGCGTCTGTGCGCTTCTTAAGCTTACGCTAGGCAAACCGTTAAAAATATCAATATACTATGAGCGTAAGAATTGGTCAGCCATAATAGTTCTACAAAAAAGTCCGGGAGAGCATATCTCTATCTTCAATACATAGCCCACTATAAGTGTTTTAGACTGAATGGAAGGAACACGTCATCCAGCCATCTCCCTCCGCGCGCTTGACCTTGCTTTGCCCTTGGTTTGCACTTGCCGTTCGCGAGTAGTTTGAAACAAGGTAAAGTATTATAAAGCAAGATAAGTATAATGCAGATAATTTTCTAACATGTGAAGAGTCTTTGGCTTCGAGCGAAGCGAGAAACCTCCAGCCTTTCTAGCATTTTTCAGCATTTGTAGCATTTAAAGTGATACAAAGTCTAGTCTTTGAGACTGACCGTCGCTTTTTTATATCCTCTTTGCTTCGTCCATCACTGGTTATTTTGCTTCCTAAGTGAGATAAGTCGCCTACTTCCTGTAACTTATCTTGCGTCATGACGCAACGTATGGTATTTTACCCATAGTAAAATGGTATGGTATCTAACTGGCTGAGTTCTTCTCGGAGCATTGATTGATGTTGTAATTTCTTGTTGAACACCAAACCTGAACCTTCCGACTGGACTCGGCACTGACAGGTAGCGTGATATTTGAAATACGAATTAACTCGATTAAGGGAGTGAAAAGGTTATAGCCTAGTATATGTTTTGTAATAAGAAAGTGGTGTTCTCTGTTCAAACAACATTAAACCCTGACCCGATAGTGTAACTTTGTTACGCGGTAAGTTTGATCTCAACTTAATGTGGTTTCACATGTAGGTACAGGGTCACATCTGATGTGTGCTGTACGGATTATTTCTCGTCTGATACCATGAGTTAACAGTCACGACTTTCTAATACACCTCTGCTTGCCAGGGAAAGGTAATCTCGTTGTAGCAGGAAATTTGAGAATTAGCTGAGATAATGATGAGCAAGCAAGCGGCAATTATCCCAACCACGGCGCCGTACTGCTGATGCTGCTAATGCGTGTAGCTATTTAGCGAGCTGAAGGCTGCTCTGCTTTACGAGTTTGTTCACCATTTCCATTCCATTGGACAATATCGCCTTAAACAATTCTCAAATACTTACTTTGATTACTTCCTCAGCGCTACAGTCTGGGGTAGACTTTGACCTCTCTCATGATTCTTCGCCATTCGTCCCTTCTCTGAGTTTTCTCCCACTTCTTCTAACCCTCTTCCCCTAACGTAAGTCTTGTAGCCATCTTTTGCGCGGTCATCCATGTCTCCTCTTCCCTTCCATAGCTCCATGTAATATCTTCCTCGGTGTTCTTTCTCCATTCATCCCAGCCAATACAGACGTTGGGACTCAATAAATATCACTCTATCTTCACCTTTGATTATCACTTCAATTTCTTTGTTTGTCCTGATTCGCCACACTTGATCCTCTTTTACCGGGTCATATGTAGATGAAAATCTACTGTATGCTTCTAGTCGTCCGAACGGGTCAGGGAATGGGATGAATGAAACCCCAATCTAGCGACGAGGATATGAACTGTGCCTGCTGCCGAAGCCTGTCGCACTGCCCTGGGGGCAATGATTAAATGAATGACAGATGAAATAAAATGATAGTGGAGAGTATTGCTGGAATACAATTGTGACAGGGAAAACCGAAGTACCTGGAGAAAGACCTGTCTGCCTCCGCTTTGTCCTTCAAAAACCTCACATGGAGTGACCGGGATTTGAACCGCGGACCCTGCGGTGAGAGTCCGGCGTGCTGCCACCTAGGCCACGGAGGCTCCATCACTGGGCCATATATCCTTCTTAAAAACTTTCCGTTCGAAAATGTTATGATCATTCTCATCATCTGTTGACATTGTCCACGTCTCAGATCCATACGATGGTCTAATAAGGGTCTTGTAGAGTTTAACTTTCAGGTTCCTAGTTAGAAGTTCTGATTTGATGTGCCTAGTGTTAGCATATTAAGCCCTGTTTCCATTCATGATCCATTTATGAATCTCCTCGGACACTGAATTCTCACAATAATTCAATACAGTACCAAGATAACTGAATCATTTTTCATTCTCAAAACTTATACTGACCAATTTCTACATTTTCTCTTGCTCTTCTATCTAGCTATTTCCAATGACATTTTCATATATTTCGTTTTCCGTTCATTAATTCTCATTCCCATCTTTGGTTGGTTGGTTCTTAAGTTTATGGGCTGCGACAACGCTGGCAGCCCCGTGTACTTTGGGTGTGTGTAGAATCTGTCTGATAACCGGTGATAATTGTGATGACTATAATAGTGTGTGTTATCTGTTTTTTAATTTAAGTACTGCAACTTAGAATTTTTCAAATAGTTCCTACCTTTGCCTCCAAGCGCCACCGTCAACGACTACTAGGCCAAGTTCAGAAATTAGCTACTAGACGCCACCGCAGTCGGCTCTTGGCAACGAACGTAGCAACCTAAGAGTGTTGTTTACATTCTTAACTGACCCAATTTAGCTTCACACAGGTGCAATTAGTGGAAGGTTCTTTAACATGCCATAAATCTCTGACATGGGACCGACGACTTTACTTCGCTTCCGAAGGAAGGCATACTGAGGGATTTTTAACGCTCTTAAAAATCCAACGGCTTCGGCCGGGTTTTAACTCGCTATTTCGGGCATAGAAGCTCAGCATGCTACCGACTACGCCACCGAAGCCGCTTATTTCCATCTTTCACTCTTCTCCTACAGAATCTTGGACTTGTTTATTATCGTCCCTTCCAATCCTAGTTCTTTCTTTCATAACTTCATTCAGTCTCAAGTTGAATAACACTGCACACAATGAATCTCCTTGCCTCACTCCGGTATTTACCACAAAATTCCTGCTAGTTTTGCCTCCTACATAAATCTTTGCCTGAGATCCCTCAATTGTCATTGCTACTAGTCCGATCAATTTGTTTGGCACTTCATATGCTTCTAGAGCATTCAACATCTTCGTTCAATCAATATATATATATATATATATATATATATATATTTCGTATGACATACAGAAGATACAGTAATACTATATACAATATATACAAGTAATAAAAACCTAGAAACATCCGCTATTCATGATCACTAAAAGTCACAGTTGAATGTCCAGAGAAGTAATCCACTCCACTGCATCATAACTTGCATTCATTAGGTCGTCATATCCTCCTTTGAAGGACCGTGAAGGGAATTCCGACACAATATGATGGATTGTCTGCACTGCATCGCCTTAATCACACTGAGGGCAAAAAATGTTCCCCCATTTGTGGAGCCAAAAGTTACATCTTCCGTGACTGGTCCGCACTCTGTGCAGTGATGTCCATATCCTTCTTGGAAGATGGAAACCAGGAGGTTTCCTGCAGGGGTCGGTTATCAATCCGAGCTAATCAAAGCTTGATGTAGTCCATTATTTTCGCCAAGTTTCGTCCACAAGTATCTTGCCTAGTTTCCATGACGGATGTCGAGATTTTAATCTCCCTTGCTTCTGTGGATTACAGACCTGATATATTGGTAAGAGATCATTTGCAGCGCATTTTTTCCATTCCCTTTTTGAGCTGTTATCCTTCGCAGGGAAGGAGGGTGAATGTTGGATAATACTGGTAGCCACTTGAGTGGTGTGGATTTGAGAGTTCCATATATTGTTCTATCCATGCTATCAAACTTCTCAAATGTTTCACAATATTTATCTTACTAGCATTACCCGTCGCGGCTTCGCCCGCGAATATTCTAGTTGTAAAGAGTACACTTAGCAAAATCTCAATCATGAATGCTATGACTGATTTATCCTTGGTATGAATAATCAGACTTTATCAATTCAGCTACTGATGCAGTGGTTAGGGGTTTGTTATTCCTTCATAGGTATATCAGAGCGAAGTTAGTTTTCTGGGAATATCACATACACTGTTAATTTAAGGGCCTTAAATTGTGGTTTTCGGAGACCCTTTATAGTCGGGTGAAAAAGACCTTTCGTGCCACACTCACGCGTGAAAATTGCGTGAAAAAATCTAGAGTGTCCCTTGACCCCCTTAAGCGCATTATACTGTTTGTATTGATGAATTTTACAGCTTAATTTGGTTCAGTGATAACCTTATAACCGTCTGGAAACTTTCACAGTAATGTAATAATTGGAATTGCATTGCATCTTACAGAAATAGATGGACCTGTGAGATTCTGTTACCATGGTTACCGTGTTGCATTCTTTCATTATTTCATTGTAAATATACATGTTTTAATGTATTTATTTAATTGTGAGGCATTTAAAGAGTAAGTGAGTGCGTTTCCCTTACGCATTGGGTTATGCTGAACCCCATATGTGTAGTGTTAATGGGACCTTAATTTCGGTACAAACCTGGAATGGGACCTTAGCAGAATAATAAAGGGAGGGATATTTGTAGATCACCAGAAAGAGTGGATGTAGAAATAATATAGGAGATAAAATCATAATGAACACTTGTGTACAAGAATACTGTAAAGCAGGAAATACGGGCCTGGACATCGTGGTTATTTAGCCCCGTGTAGTTGGGTGAGTGTGGAAACATGTCTGATAGCTTGTGTTGTGATAGCTGTATTAGTGTGTGAATTTGTAATTCGGCTGAGGATTGGGAAGGAGGCGGCCATGGCCTTATGCTAGGAACCATCCTAGCACTCGCCTGGAGTAGAAGTGGTAAACCAAAGAAACCCACTTCCAGGATAACTGAGGTGGTAATCGAACCTATCTCTTCTCAGTTTTGCCTCACGAGGCTGAGTGTACCGCGTTCCAGCCCACAGACAAGAATTTTATTACATTTCTCCGCAGAGCCGGGAATCGAATCCGGACCACCGGGGCGACAGCCAATAACGTAAGCAAAGCTACACCACGAGGTGAATAGGAAAGAGAAAAGTAGGCTATATGGAGGAGAAGGTTTCGGGTCAGATTGGGTCCAATGAGTTGAGTCAGGTCTCTATCACAAGCGCTGATGGGCAAGATGACGACATTACGTGACGTCATGAGAGTATTCCCAAGCTGGGTTGCCAACCTGTGGGTGTACAATTCCCCAGATTCCCCCAGATTTGCATTTTGGTGCTATAATTAAAACAGGTTGCCATGCACGTGGCGGCGATATTCAATAATAATAATGGCAACCTGTGAGTGTGGTTTTCAATTTTAGCGCCAACCGATTTCTGGGGGAATTTCATTAATCGCAGGATTATACAGAATGACCACCACTTGGTCATCATGGCAACCAGTCTTGTTTACAGTGTTTGTAAATAAAAAATAAACACATGCCATAGAAAACAGAACACTCTTTCGAGAAGTTACTGAAAAGGCAGAATTTCAGGAGGGAAGGAAACTAACAACCAGAAATGTAGGACTCAAGAGAAAGGAAAGGAAGGAAGATTTACGTGATCGTGAATCGAGTGATTTTGAGCCACTGGACCTCCTTTTTACGTGGAATACGAACCACAGGACATGGCATTTCACTTCAAAAAGCTCACATGCATTGACTGGGATTCGAACACTGCCCGCCTTGATGAGAGGCCAATAGCTTGGCCGCCACTCGAGCAGGACGAAGGAAATTTGGAAACAAAAGAAATTGAATACTGTGAAGAAATAGCAAAAGTTGATTCATCGTACCCTGCATATGTGTTATTTGAAAGAAGGGGAAGAATAATAATAATAATAAATAAATAAATAAATAAATAAATAAATAAATAAATAAATAAATAAATGAATTTCAAACTCAGGCACTACAGTACTGTAGTGAGACCATCAGTAATATATGCCTCAGAATGCCTAAATATGGTCAGAAAATGACAACTCCGGAAATTGGAGCTGAAGGACCGGAAGATTCTGCGAAAAATCTTGGGCCCTATTAAAGAGGAAGGCAAGTATAGAATCAGGCACAACAATGAACTCTATGAACAAGTGGAGAGCATTACAATAGCCATGAGGAAGAGGAGGCTGATCTTATATGGCCATATTGTGAGAATGGATAATCAGAGGCTCACCTCCAGAATTTTCAACACTGTCTCTAGAGGGAAAGCAACTAACGCCAAGTGGTCGAAAGTAGTCAGGAAAGACCTTGAACAATTGGATATTGACCCCAGTAACATCTATGACAGGAATAAATACAGGACTCTAGTCAGAACATCAGACTCTCTCCAGTCACTAACAGCAGGAGTAGGTGTGAAATAGACTCAGGAGCGGAAGGACATGCACAGTGCCAGAATGAAGGAATACTGGCTAGGAGGAAAGCTGCCAGAGATAAGAACCACGTGGTCCACAGCCGGCCCAAACGGAACTAAATAAATAAATAAATGAATGAATGAATAAAATAATTATAATAAGACTCTTAAAATAATATATATCGCAACATTCATTAATCGAGGTTATCATCATTATAATTATTATCAACATAGCATGGCTTTAGAAGTACAATTTACACATATTGGCACTATACATTTAGATGGTATATTGGCTCTCACGGCCGGTGAATTTAAACTCAACAACTTTTCTAGAAATTTGCCTAGGATCACCACACAAGACACGGTATAAACCCTTGAAAAATTGCTAAGTTTTACGATATATTTAGTTTTGCAATTCTTACGTATAATAAATAATTCAAAGCAAACGAAATGCTAAATACTGTAAAGGAAATATAATTCAAACGTTGATAATTTTATGAAAGGCAGAGCTTTCGATGAACCTTAACCTAATTACTATAGGATGACATAAACAAGTAGTTCCGTGAAAAACTATACAGCCCATTTTCATATATCCTACTTATGTTAATTGCCTCTATCAACATACAATATTTCAGTCTGATTGCTGTAATAGATTCGTTAATATTGAGATCCATCTAAACATTTCGGATGGTCACCATGTTGGATTGTTATACGTATAGGACATAGAGTCATGTACCATTAAAGGAAAATTATTGCCTTGGTTCATTATTCAAACTTTCACTTCGATCGCATGATTACGACACAAGAAATAAAAAACTTAATTTTAAAATTCGCACATCCGCCATCTTGAAGTTATGTAAAAAATTGAACGACGTTAGATGTCGGTGCATTAAAATGTGTATAAACATGTACTGTACCAAGTTTTATTGCGTTTGGTTGGTTAAATCGCGAGAAACGTCTATTTAAAAGTCGCAACTTCGCTTGGCCGCCATGTTGGTTTTGTAGTTACCAGGTTTTCAAACGTCACATAGATGAACTTCTAGTGGTTCCCTTTATCACCGTAAAATATTCTAGGGTGATATCGGTAATAGTTTCGGAGATATTGAATTCTGGTGTAATATTTCGCACAGCCGCCATGTTCGATTGGAGAAACGTAACAAAATTTGAAGGGCACGGTCGGGGTCATCCTGAATAGTGCTATGAACTAACCGAGTTTCATTGATATCGGACCAGCCGTTTATATTTTATTAGGGGGAGGGTTGGGGGTTACACACACCATCACACACGCACACACAGACAGACACACGGACAAAAGGTGATTTCATAAGCCTATTTCTTCATAAATGAAAATAGGCTAATGTCTTATTAGAATTCTGGAATTGCGATCCTTAATTGGGATACCTTGATGTAACGAGAAATACAGTATTTTGAGAACAGTAGTATTATTGATTTTCTACGAGTACCTTGATTTCCAGAGAAGTGATTTCGCATTCCCAACACCCACGACGTAAAATAAATTATCTTAAAAAATGAGGAGAACACGTAGGCCTGTCGACCTCGGTATGTGTGGAATGTTTGCCCGCGTCCCCTGTGAGGCCGGCAGCACTCCACACACTCACACACACATAAGGCAAGCAAGACGAGATTGAATGTGTGCGTCAGCCGGCTGGTAAACAAATTCTCATAACACCACACCACGCGGCTCGGATCTTGGTAAACATTATGCGGCAAACACAGCGAAGCGGGCTGTTCCACTCCCGGATTTGTGAACTAACGTCTTATTTCAAATTAAAACCTCTCTTTCGCTTGAGTTACTGCACCGCCCTGCGGAGATGAATCTGGGGACTACCCACCAGCAAAGTACACAGGTGGTCAAATTATTACGGTGAAGCTATATAGAATTAAAATCTTTATATGTATAATGGCTTTCACGGCCAGTGAATTAAAACTCAACTAATTTTGTAGGTTTGTGCCGTGTCTTGTTTGGGGTTTAGCCTAGGAAACCAAGCTGACTCATCAGCGGGTGGGGACACCAAGAGTCCGCTGATGAGCCAGCCCACACAAGACACGGCACAAACCTAGAAAAAATGCTGCGTTTTAATTCACTGGCCGTGAAAGCCAATATAGGCCTACCATCTTTTTGGAAGCCTTCATTGGCTGCTTGAGCATTTAGTCATCGCAGTAAAGAGGCTCAAGTGCGCTTCATAAAAAGGGAGGTAGCACGCAGTTCGCTAATCCTGAGGGGATCCGGGTGGGGACCCCGAGAGCCCACTGATGAGCTAGCTTGGTGTCCTAGGTGAAATAGCACACAAGACAGGACACAAACCTAGAAAAATTGCTGAGTTTTTAAATATTTACTGTTAATTGGTTCAGAGAATCTTCAACAATGCATAAATTCCTGGTATTCTGATTAAGATAATTTATTTATGGCATCCTAACCTGTTCAGTCTTTGCCGCGAATTGAGCTAACGCGGCTGGAAATTAATTACATTAATGTTTACCAGTCGACCAACCTTCATTAAGATGAAGAAGCCCCTCAGTAACTGGAGTTTAAGTCTATATCTTAGGCTGAAAATGGTTAGGGGATATGTATTTCCCATACTATTATATGGCATGGAAGGGTGCACTCTAACCTAGATCCTGTGCAAGAAGCTGAAAACCTTAGAGATGTGGGTATATCAGCGGATGTTACCTATCTCGTTGACCGAAAGAATGAGGAATACTGAGGTGATGGAAAGATAACACAAGAATACTGAAGTGCCCCTTTCCATCAAGAAGCAGAAACTCGAATATTTCGGACACGTGATGTGGAATGAAAAATACGGGATCCTACAGTTGGTGATACATGGGGAGATCTGAGGACAACGGAGACCTGGCCGAATGACGTTATATTAATCTCGTGGCTGAAGAACAGATGTACACAACGACCCTTTTCCGTGTGGCAGACTCCAAGCCTAGAGTAGCCTTTATGAACGCCAACCTTCGATAGGAGACGGCACGACGATAAAAAGAAGAAGAAGTCTATAATTTACTGTGAAACAATTCCATCAATTTAAGATAAATATGTTTGTGCCAGAAGCCTCCGTGGCTTAGGCGGCAGCACGCCGGCCTCTCACCGCTGGATCCGTGGTTCAAATCCCGGTCACTCCATGCGAGATCTGTGCTGGACAGAACGGAGGCGGACAGGTTTTTCTCCGGGTACTCCGGTTTTCCCTGTCAACATTTCATTCCAGCAACACTCTCCACTATCATTTCATTTCATCTGTCATTCATTTAATCATTTCCCCTGAGGAGTGCGTCAGGCCTCGGCAGCCGGCACAGTTCATATCCTCGCCGCTAGCTGGGGGCTTCATTCATTCCATTCCTGACCCGGTCGGAGACTGGAAGCAGGCTGTGGATTTTCATTTTCATGTTTGTGCCACACACTACTCGTAACGAGGATACTATGACAGATTTTGTTTGGTTCCGACACCACTCCCCTTTGCTTTCTCAAAGATTAATAAGATTAATTGTTTAATAGAAAATAAAATACTATAGTCGCCAATTATTGGAATATCGCTCGAAAAATTTTAATATTTAGGTGAAATATTGAACCAGCAAGATTAAATTAGCAATCTAACAGAGAAAGAACTACAGAACTACAAAGGGCATACAAAATTACTTGCAGCATATACATTGAAAGAACTATATCAACGTAGGCAAAATTAAGACATCATAACACAGTCGTTAAAACAGAAGATCTATATGAATCTGAAACTATTATAATTGCTGGCAAATCTCGAATAAAAATGATCGAAAAACAAGAAAGTAAAAGCCTCAGGAAAACCTTAGGACCAAAGTGTGAAAATGGAATTTGGATGAAAAAGAAATCACATGAAATATATCAAGTTACAGAAAAATCACCGATATCATAAGGAAACGGCGGTTACAGCTTTACGGACACCTTTTATAGAATGGTTAATTAGAGGCCCACAAATAAAATGTTCAACCGAGCCTTATCAGTGAAATATCAAAACAACAGACTAAAACAAATCAGTGAAGACATAAATGCGATTGGCTGTCATGAAGAAACCATTCAAGACAAAACATAATTCAGAACTTTAATTCACAAACACAAATATTTTGTGAATCCCACCCGACCAAATACAGGATGGACAGAACAGCGTAAAAGGGAACACAGCGAGAGGATGAAGAGATATTGGGGAGGAAGAGGAAAAAGTGCTAATAAGTTCAAACGCGCTCCTTAGTTGGGCGCAATGAATCAAAAATATACTTGTTTATAAAAGTGGTTTAATGTAAAATGCGTAAACAAATGCATGTGAAGAATTCAGAAACTTTAGGACGGGAGTCCCGATACGAGCCCGGTGAGTACATGAGTGGGTTGTAAGTACTCTACAGTATTTTAATTTATGTTCGACCATGGCGAAATGTAAATTTTATATGTCAGAAAACTGTACTATAATTAGGCTCATTATAGGACAAGTTTTCATTATGATAGTGTTTCACCCACCAATCAGAGCTCAAGAAACAATTGTGTGACCAATTAGGTAAGGATACCATCGCACTTGCGCTGACTTCCACGACCTCCTATTTTAAATTTCACTGGGGGGCTAGTGTCATAGTGGGTCATTTCAGGAAGCCATGGTCGAATTCAAGGTATTCTCTGCGTCGCATGCACTCTGTTCAGTACAGTACAAAAATCTGACGGAATCTCGACAGATATTTATGAATATTTATGTTCGAACATACGATAGTAATAGTTATCGTCGAAAACAGTCATACGCAACTCGCTTATAATGGTAATTAAGACACTCGTTTGGAAATTATAAAACTCGCTTCGATCGTTTTATAAAAATACTCCTGTCTTAATTATTGCCATTATAGGCTCGTTACATAATGTACTATCATACACGCATCACAGATCTGGACTAACGAAGACATTCGCTCTTATGCATCACCCAAATCAAAGTCCTTAACAAAGTGCGCTAAAAGGTGGCTTTAAGTGTTTGGTGACCATCAACAAGGAGAAAGATAACAGAGGGAGATGTTCCACTCGTTTGCTCGCCTGAGCCCAGATAAGCCGCGTCTCTCCCGGTGTGGACGATAAACAGTCCAGCTCCTCCTCGCAGAGACAGGTGCTGTTTGTGATCGATGATGATGTTGTTTGAGTCTTCAGTCTTTCCACTAGTTTGATGCAGCCCTGCATGCCTTCCTGTCCTGTGAACTGTAGAGTTGACCAAGGTTAGAATCTGTTTAACATACTCAAACCTTGGTCTTCTATGCCCAAGATAGCGGATTCAAACCCGGCCGAAGCCGTCGGATTTTTAAGATCTTTAAAAATCCCTCAATATGCCTTCCTTCGGAGGGGAAGTAAAGCCAGCGGGCCCATGTCATAGATTTATGGCATGTAAAAGAACCTACCACTACAATTGGTAGTGTGTAGCCAAATTTGTCGGTTATATTTCGTTAGTGGCATCTAGTAGCCAATGTTTGAGCTACTTGAAATTGAACTTGCTCATTCATTTTGTCTCATCCACACGTGACAGTACTTGTAGCTCACCCCATGGGAGTCCGTATAGAAGCAGCTACAAGCTCTGGCGAGCAAAACATATCCTCGGACACTCCAGGCACTGAAATCCATACGCTAAATAAATAAAGCAGAATACGATGCACCGATTTATTTTCATCTTGCACGTATCTTCCTCCTCTTGCGCTTCAACCATTGCATGAGTTTCTTCCTCCACTTAACGAATCTCTTATCAAAACGTTTTATTATTTCGATTAAGTAAGATGCAAACACCAGACATCACATTGTCAAGTCGCAGACACCAACCTAATTCTTCTCTTCATAAGCAGTCACCAGAAACCTGTTTCCTCACCCAATCATCTCAATAAATAAATATGATAACGATAATGGTAATAATATATATATTTAGAGGAAGAAATGCATTTACGCACAAAGTGTCGGACTCCTGATTGGCAGACTACCGACTAAAACTCCCTCTGTTACTTCTGGAACCTAGCCTGGTACCGTTTAACACATTACTTCAGGCTAGGACCATATTATGCTAGGACACTTGTCCTCAACTATCTTTTTCTTTACACTGTTCACTGATTAGCAAGAGATCACTTTGCTTCTCTGCAACTAGCTGATACAGCAGATCATCGGCTGTTTTACTTCTATGTAGATTGGCTTCAAGTACACGAATCATTTGAACCTCAGAGCCTTTTCTTTGTCCAAAGCCTCCCTGAAAACCTTACATTGGCCAGATCCCACAGCATGTGCTAAATACTCTTTGTCAAAACCTCGCTC
The DNA here is from genome assembly GCA_946902985.2 of Meconema thalassinum. Classification (NCBI taxonomy): domain Eukaryota; kingdom Metazoa; phylum Arthropoda; class Insecta; order Orthoptera; family Tettigoniidae; genus Meconema; species Meconema thalassinum. The sequence goes on from OX336394.1 coordinate 30,537,717, forward strand.
TTCACAAAGAACACATTTCTTCGAGGCCGTACATCCTCTAGCTTTGTGATCAGTCCCTCCGCAATTGTGGCAAAGTTTACTTCGATCAGTGCCTTTGCATTTGCTAGCGACATGTCCATACTCCAGACATCTGTAACAGCGAGATAACATGATCCTCCGTCTAATTCTGCAATTGAACCATCCTATTTGAATATGATCTAGCTTCAAGAGTACATCTGCATCACTAGTTGTTAATGTGACAACAGCCATCTTCACTTCCCTCGTATTCGTCCTCGTCACCAGCACCTTGGTATCTGGAGAGAGCTCTGGAATAGTTCTCTGGATAGCTTCCATGACCTCTTCGGAAGTAGTTAGAGCATCAAGGTCTCTGAGTTCAACAGTTGCCTTCGCTTCAAGCCTACGGACTGTAGCATAATAATAATAATAATAATAATAATAATAATAATAATAATAATAATAATAATAATGAGTGTACAATAAGCGAACAGTGTCCCGCAATGCCAAACTAAGACACTATCGAACAGTTATCCGATCTGAGGCGCTGTACGCAGCAGAATGCCTGGCAATGAATAGGAAGGGTCTGGTTGAGAAATTGGAAGCCAAGGAAAGGAAGATCCTCAGGAATTTCTTAGGGCCGTTGAAAGACGATGGTGAATACAGAAGACGGCATAACAAAGAGCTGTACCGTCATGTAGAAAGGATATCTCAAGTAATTCGGAAGAGAAGAATATCTTTCTATGGCCACTTTTCCCGTATGAAACCCGAGAGAATCACCAATCGGATATTTACCTATTTTCTTAACAACAAAAAACAAGGGCCCCTGGTTTTGTGAGGTAGACAAGGATTTACACGAAGTAGGGATCACCCAAGCAGACATTATGGAACGTGACCTTTTGAAGGAAAAGCTTGGAGCACACCACCAATTCCAAGAAAAAGAGAAATTAACAAGAAGTTCTGTGACGAACTAAAGAGCCTACTTTTCTTAAAATTTAAGATTCATGCCAATTATTAATCTATATGGATCTATCTAGAATAATGACGAAATTAAGTTGCTAATATCGAAATTTCTAATTAGTTCGAAATACTGTATACCTGGCATAATGTAGCCTAATCGAGCACTACAGTTGGCAGCCCTGGTGACTGAATATATTCTAAGCTCCATCTCTTAAGGTACAGAATACAAAATTTGGTTGAAGTCCAATGAATATCATGGACGTTACATGCAGTTAAACATTGGATCTAACAGCGCGCGTAAAATCATGTTGGCAACAATGTCATGCATGTATTGGTCAGAAATAATTTGAAATAATATGATCTATTGTTGTGCCAAATTTGAATGAAATTCATTAGTTAGTATAGAAGTTAGATGCATATTAAAATTGGACCTATCAGCAGGCTTAGAATCATGTTGGCAGCACTGACGTATATTAGTTACTCCAAATGCATCTAGAATGCCAGGTACTATACGTGTGCAAAGTTTAGAGCAATTGGCTTGCATACTTTCTTATATATTGATATTAGGGTAACAATAATAGAGACAGCACATATTAACAGTTGGCAGCCCTGGTTGCTCTTAAGAATACGTATAGTCATATCTGTTATGGTACACATAGCACATACGAAATTTGGTTGAAAGTTAAATGATAGTATGGAAGTTACATGTACTTAAATTTGGACCTCTCAGCATGCTTAGAATCATGTTGGTTGCACTGACGTATATAAGTTACTCCAAATTAATATAGAATGTCAGGTATTATACGTGTGCATAGTTTAAAGCTGTCGGCTTGCATACTTTCTAAAATATGGGTATTTGGATAAAAGAAATTAAGAGCATTTATTAACAGTTGGCAGCCCTGGTGGGTCTTAAGAATACGCTCAGTCATATCTGGTTATGTACATATACACCATACGAAAGTGTGCCAATTTTGAAATAGCTCCCATTCATACCTTCCAAGATATCCGACATGGAGCTCAAATTTCAATTGCGATTTTTTAGCAGTTGGTAGCACTGACATCATTTTCAAATATGGCCGTGAGATATTCAGGTATAGATCTTTACTCCTACCAAATTTTGTTTCGATTGCTCCAGCCGTTTAGGAGTTGATAGGGGGGGGGGCACACACACAGCCAGACAGACAGAAGGACAGACAGACAGACAGACATACACACATTTGTCCGATCTCATAAGTCTACTTTTTCCTCATTTTTGAAAAATGTGAAAAGTAGGCTAAAAACCGGCAAGAAGTGGTCTGAAGAAAGAAAGGAGTCTCACAGGCAGCGAATGCGTGAACACTGGGCTAAGATCAAGGCCCAAAGACGTAAGCAGTTGAAATGACGTGGTTCATAGCTGGCCTAAACGAAGAAAGAAGAAGAATGTTATATTTAAGCTGAGTGTTACCATAGGTAAACATTTCCAATATTTTAAGGATTCATTTGTTCGCAACAGCACTGGAATATATGTGAGGAGATCACTCATTTGCTGCAACAAAGGCATAACTCAAATTGGATATTTGTAGGAAACAGCATGTTTGTCATTCGACATGAATTTTCTCTTTTGAGATCTTAAGACCTGTCTTCACTGCCATATTTTATATTATTATTATTATTATTATTATTATTATTATTATTATTATTATTATCGGATGGGGACTTGCTCGATTTAGTTGATTAAGTCTGCGATCCGCGGACTATGAATTGAGAAGTAAGATGGTGCTTGTGAAGCAAAGAAAATGGCTCCATCCTGAAGTAATACGAAAGTGGTCCCGGGATGGGTTTTGTCAAGAGGACAGGGTGTGGTTTTTTAGTGGGTAAGAATCCCACACTCATGAGGAGTGCGGACCCTTCTCAAGGTCTTATGCAAGATTTTTCCACTTCCCGCGAAAAAAGTAATATATTATTATTATTATTATTATTATTATTATTATTATTATTATTATTATTATTATTATTATTATTATTATTATTATTATTATTATTATTATTATTAGTACATGGAAGAATCAAGTGGTCCAATGTGGCCAATAAAGTTAATAATAATAATAATTATTATTATGTATTATTTCCCCTGCCAGGTCAATTGTTACCGGCCACCACTGGATTTATCTCGAAGGTTTACGGAGTCAATGACGATATAAACATACCCGCAATCTCTTCATTTATGGAACAAGTACTGTTGTATGTGTTCATACATGATGGAGTGTTTCAGACTTTGCAGTAAATTTCCGGCTGTGAATGAAGGAGTGCTGGTCCCAGCTGGTGATCTCCTAGTAGCCAGTAACTCAATTTCCGGGCTGGGAACACAACAAACAGTCTGACAGCTGTGGTCTCTTAAGATGGCGCCCTTTGACTCCCTGGGGAGGATGTACCTCGTAATGTTCGAGCGGAAATCCCACAGACACAATATCCTATTTACGTGCATCGTCAAATTTCTGACACGCACTAGTGCTACATTAAACTGAACTTCCATTAGAGATACATAGATTACAGCGTGCAGGATGTTGCTATAGCTGCTATAATTATGAGCCTGGAAAGTAGGACATTTAGGGCGGAGCTGGTGCAAGATGGCTAAAGCACAGTGCGGATGCGGATATAATTAGCATGGCTGTGCGGATAGCGGTTAAGTTGCGGATAATTTTTAGAGTAAATTTGCAGATAGTTTTTAGAATACAATCTGAACTTTGTGAATACCATCACTAGGTCCCGGATGTTTTGCATGATGTTCACTTTTCAGTGAAATTTACAAAGTTCACTTATTTTTATTATAACATAACCTCTCACCTGTCATGTCATTCCATTTTTCTTCAATCTGTTCTTGCTAGCACGTGTTCCATGACACTGTAATGATTTCCGGAACTAATGTTGGTCACGAGGTTCATTTTCAGTTGGCCCCTTGTTCTGATTGGCCTCAGCAGTTTTCGAGAATTTTCCATGCTCTCGGATTGGCCGACGCCACCTGTCCGCATCACGCATTCCGCGTGATCTCCGGTATATAGCCTGCCCTGGCCTACATCAACTGTCTGTCTCCAGCAAGTCACAATGCCAGTCACTCGTCGTCAGCTGTCTTCACGCTGTTTGCACAACGCTTGAATGTGTCTCAACGCTGTGTGCTAATACATCGCAAAATGCTTCTAGTCAAACCAGCAGTGCATTCTAAAATCTACGAAATCTATATAAGTTAACATCGATACTTGGCCTACGTCAGTTTGTCGTGAGCAAAAAACGATAAACAAATTTTCTTCTGTGCTGGGCACGAAGTCTTCAACATTTCCAAGAAGGAAAAAAGTGATCAAAACCGAGTTCTACAAAGTATATCTAAGTTTACATCGATGATTGGCCTACGTCAGTTTTGTGCTGGGCACGAAGTCTTCAACATTTCCAAGACGGAAAAAAGTGATCAACACGCTCTTCCTCTATTTATATTATGTGGAAATTCCCAACGCCAACAAGCTAAGTGTTTATTATAACCTCAAAAATTTCTAAACCTTAAAAATATATCTTTCTTTTTAGGGTTATGTTACCTGACTTAAACAACTTGTCAAACTATGCCAAACTCAACTTATTTCTTTCTATTAAGTGGTTTAAGCATGTATTATGCCTTTAAATTGTAGGCTATGAGAAAACGGCTGTTCTCTCTCTTTCGCATGTTAACTCTCCTTCAAAACAAATCATTCTTTTCTCTATTTTTGTACAAACTATTGGGCTTAACACCAGTTCACCTCTCTGACGAAGTGAATGGCTTGTTCTATGCTCAATCTATCAAGGTGTTTTTGGGAATGCTCCCCTTTCAATTGTAAACAACCTCGCCTTGTAACTATCAGGCGACTAGTGGGATGTTATCCCTACTGGCATGTAAATATTTATTTTTCTGTAAATAAACTAGCCTACTCTCGGTGTGCAGTCCTAGGCTAGATTTTAAGCTATTATTGAGCACTATAGTTACTCACTATTTTACCCTGCATAGTTCTACTTCAGACTAACTGGCCACAAAGTGGTTACTTATTCTCAGGGTTGTTGGCATTCAAGCTTATGAAATCTTGTTCGCTTGTTGTAGGCCTGTCAAAGGTCACATTTCCATTACATGTTTATATATTCATTTATTGTTAATCTTTTTCAAGCTTATGAAATTTTGTTCGCTTGAGGTAGGCCTGTCAAAGGTCACATTTCCATTACATGTTTATATATTTATTTATTGTTAATCTTTTGAAAGTTGTTTATGAATAAAATACCCCTGTTATTGGCAAACTGTTTCCATTGCTATTTACTCATCAATGTTCAATCTGTTCCTACTTAGTAAAGTTCATTTTCTTATTAGACTAGAAGCTTCACTTCTAGTCCTTCCAGAAAAAGGAGGTCTCGCATTGACAGATCCTATCCATGTTGGTGCCGAAACCCGGGACCTTTAAATAACCTTCATAATTGCTTATTGTATGAAACAGGTTGCCAAGCCATTCGGTAAGCTATTGCAGCTTTCCACTTCTGTTATTAATGCTAATTGTATTTTTCAGCTATCGCTATGAAAGCTGTGTTGGGGTGAGCGGAGAAGTCCCTTGTTACCACCTCTACCAGTACCAATACTACTACTACCACTTCAGACGCTCGGCAGTCTAGCAGATCGGTGAGTGAAAGTACTCAAAGTTCCGCCATGTCTCTTCCTAAAGAGCTTGTAGCCAACAGAACCGCCTGTAAAAACAAACTTACTCGTTTTCAGCAATTTTTGGCTTCCAAATCTTTTGATGATCACAATTATGATGTTCTAGTTCAACGTTTTAACGTTTATCAGCAACATTTTCAAGAGTATGATGTGTTGCAAACCGAAATTGAAACAATCGAACCTGATCAAGAACAGGATCGCAGTTCTGTTGAAGAACTGTATTACAATATGTATGGCAAAGCTAAGGATTTAATTAAGCAATTAGCAACCCATCAAAACACTGAAGTTAGCAAACCGTTTCTTCCTAAAATCCAACTTCCTACCTTTTCAGGGGAGGAAAAACAGTGGGATTCCTTTTTTGAACTTTCTTCTTCTCTAATACATGATAATAGATCATTCCCTGAGATTCAAAAATTTTATTATTTAAAGTCTGTTCTTCAGGGTCCTCCCTTACAGTTAATTGAAGCTTTACCTCTCACAACCGAAAATTACTCGGTAGCTATTGACCTCATCCAACAGCGATATGGCAATGCCAAACTTAGGATTCAACGCCATATGAACGCCTTGTTTAATTTACCAGCTTCACGCCCTGATAATTTATCATCCCTTAGAAATCTGGGAGACACCGTTGAACTTCATGTAAGAGCCCTAGAACATCTTAAACAACCTGTTGAACATTGGGATCTTTTTCTTATACATCTCACTACGTCCAAATTTGACCTTAATACTCGTAAAGCATGGGAATACGATTTAATGGACAAACCTGAACCCACTTTTAAAGTTTTGATCTCTTTCATAAAGAAACGTTGTCAAATTCTTTCTGCTTTAATCAATAAAGCTGAAGGTTCCACCGATGTCAGCAAAAGTAAACCCACCAAGCATTTCTCGGAAAAGTCTTCACATTCTCATGTTTTCTCTATACAAGGTAATAAAACCTCGTGTATTCTTTGCAATAGTCCTCACCCCTTATATTTCTGCAATACCTTCAAAGGCCTTTCAGTTGACGATCGTAGAAAAGCTGTGTCGCAAAACAAATGTTGTTTTAACTGCCTTTCTTCAAGGCATATCTTAGCGGACTGCCCTTCGAAAGGAGTTTGTATGCATTGCAAGCTAAGACATCATTCTACCTTGCACCGCTTCGAAAAGCCACGGTCTATTCCCGGAACAGTTTCAAATCCTAGTGCCCAACCTGCGCTGAGCCTCACTAGTGATGCTTCTCCACCTAGCTCTTCTTTTTCTACTGTAAATACCGTTGCCCAATCCTACAATCAAACAACTCCCTCATGGCGTAGTGCTCAAGTTTTGTTATCTACGATCCAGGTCCAAGTTAAAGATTCTTCCGGCAATTGGCACTTAGTACGAGCCTTGCTCGACAATGCGGCAACTCATGACTTCATAACCTCATCATTAGTTGAAAGGTTAGGTCTCAAACCACTCTCCACCAATATTGAAATATCTGGTATCAACAACAGCAAGTCTACTTCCTTAAATTATGTCAAGCTGCAGGTGAAAGATTCAGTCCAATATGGCACTAACTTTCATCTAAACTGTCTGTCCATTCCGAGTATTGGCAGTCCTACTCCCAGTCGCTCTTTTTCCGTTGACGAATGGAAATTTCCCTATGATCTAAAACTGTCTGACCCTCAATTCTATAAAAGCTCTCACGTTGACATTCTTTTTGGCGCTAACACATTTTGGCAAAATCTTCTTCCGTCAAGGGTTAATATTTCATCTGGTATCTACGCCCACCATACTAAATTTGGCTGGCTTATCACAGGTTATATTCCTCTTCAAACTGTTCAAGGTTCCTCTCAATGCCATTTCACTAATGCAGATCTTCATCAGCGTCTGGAAAAATTTTGGCAAATCGAGTCCATTGAATCTACTCCTTCTCTTTCATCAGAAGATGAATTTTGTGAACAACATTTTTTAGAAACCACTGTTCGTAACCCAGATGGCAGATTTATTGTCGCAATGCCACGCATTCCTTCTCCTCCTTCTTTATGTGATTCCTATCCGAAAGCTCTTAAAGCTTTATTTGCAGTTGAGAATCAACTCAAACAAGATCCTTCCACTCGCAAACAATACCTTGAATTCATGGAGGATTATGAAGCTTCAAACCATATGGAGACTGTTCAAGATTTCGACCCTTCTTTAGATTCAGTGTATTTAAATCACCATCCCGTTTGGAAGAATCCCTCCACCAAAGAAAAGATAAGAGTTGTTTTTAATGGTTCTGCCCCTGATGCCAATGGCATTTCCTTAAATGACACTCTCCTATCTGGACCTGCCATTCAGTCTGATCTCCCGTCTATTCTTTTAAATTTCCGTCTATTTCCAATTGGAATCATAGCCGACATACAACAAATGTATAGACAAATTCTGATTAATTCCGAACAACAAAATCTTCAACGAATTCTCTGGCGTGATGCTCCTACTAAAACCATCAAGATCTTTAAATTAAAAACCGTAACGTATGGGCTTAAACCTTCGGCTTTTCTTGCCATTCGTACTTTGAAACATCTTGCCGACCAAGATGGTCACTTGTTTACTTCTGAAACTCCTATTTTGTTGAAAAATTCCTTCTACGTTGATGACTTTCTTTTTTCTTTCAAGAATGTATCTGAGGCTATCGAACTCTCTCAAAGTTTAAAAACTTTACTTAGCAGAGGAGGATTCTTACTTCATCGTTGGAACTCAAACTCTGAGGAACTTCTATCCAATCTCTTGCCACATTGTCCTGTTGATACTCCAGTAGAGCTTTGTAAATTGGAGGATGCTACTAAAGTTTTGGGAATACACTGGTATCCTAAAGCTGACTCATTCTTTTACGAAGTAAATTTGTCTTCCTCACCTCCACAAACCAAAAGACAAGTGCTATCAGAAATAGCTAAGATATATGACCCGCTTCAGTTCATTGCACCCGTAATTGTTCTAGCTAAAATCTTTATGCAAGAGCTATGGTCATTGAACTCGGATTGGGATGATCCCATTCCTCCTTCGCTTTTACAAAAGTGGCTTACCTTTCGGCACAGTCTTTGTGATCTCTCATTAATAGACATTCCTAGAGTGCTAGTTCCGTTCTCTTGCTCTCTTGTCCTGGATTTGCACCTTTTCGCTGACAGTTCGACCAAAGCATACGGATGTTGTGCTTACATTGCTTACATTACCCGTTTCATTACCTCGTCTTGAACTCTGTGCCGCACTACTTGCTGCCGAATTAGCTAACAAACTCAAACAAACACTCAACTGTAAGTTCTCGCACACATATTTTTGGACAGATTCCTCTATTGCTTTGGCATGGATTTCTAAACCTCCTTCTATTTGGCAAACTTTTGTAGCTAACAGAGTTGAGAAAATTCAAACTGTTTCTAAACCAGAACAATGGAACCATGTTTCTAGCAAAGACAACCCCGCCGACCTCATTTCTCGTGGTTGTTCACCTAAGTCACTATCTCAATCCTGTTTGTACTGGCACGGCCCTTCATGGCTTTCTGAAAGAATTCAAAACCGACCTTCCAACTCTAATTTCCCGTTAGAGGATATTCCTGAAATCAGCAAAAAAGCTTCTGCCTTTGTAACTGCCAACACTCCTTCCTTGTTGGAACGTTACTCTTCTTTTCAAAAACTAGTGCGCGTCACTGCTTATGTGCTCAGATGGAAATTTTTAGTACTAGATCAACCTCTATTCCCTCAGCCTTTTCTTTCGGCTGTTGAACTGCAAATTGCCACCATCAAAGTTCTTTGGCTCACCCAGAGAGAGGCATTCTCAGTCGAAATAAACATATCGGCTAAAGGTAAAACTCTCAAGAAACACAGCAGGCTTTTAGCCTTATGCCCTTTTCTAGATGACGATGGTTTGTTAAGAATGGGCGGCAGACTTTCTCTTTCTGACTTCTCCGATGAAAAAAAGCACCCTATTATCCTTCCGTCTAAACATCATGTCACTCGGATAATCATTCGTCAGTTTCATTATCAAAACTTGCATGTTGGTTCTAGAACCCTTCTATGCTTGATACGGGAAAAATACTGGCCTATTAATGGTTTACACGAAGTCACTTCTGTTATACATAAATGTATTACTTGTTTCAAAGCTAAGCCTAAACCTAATCAGCAACTCATGGCTGACCTTCCCCCATTTCGTTCAGCTCCCTGCAGGCCTTTTTCCTTCACCGGCATTGATTACGCCGGTCCGTTTGTGTATCAACAAAATCACCCCAGTGCTAAAAGGAAAATCCTTGGAAAACTATACGTTTCTCTATTTGTCTGTATGGTCACTGGCTCTATTCATCTTGAGCTCGTAACTAGTGCCTCCACCTCATACTTTCTTTCCGCTTTCTCTAGATTCATTTCACGAAGAGGCATTCCTTCAGAAGTCTTCTCTGATAATGCCAAAACCTTTGTTGGAGCTTCGCAGCAATGGTATAAAGCCCTTTGTTCCCCTCGTGCGAAAGAACAAATCTCCAATTACTCGCACTTAAAACAATTCAAATGGCATTTCTTCCCTCCTTATGCTCCCCATCATGGCGGACGATGGGAATCTTGTGTGAAACTCATAAAAAATCATTTAAAGAAAACTCTAGGCTCTAGTATTGTAACTTACGAAGAATTCAATTCTTTAATTATATTCATTGAGGGAATTGTCAACTCACGACCTCTTTCTCCTCTTTCCAACGATCCTTGTGATTTCCTTCCTTTGACTCCAGGTCATTTTCTGGTGGGCAGTTCCTTAGCTGCGTCTCCTCCGTTGCTTGATCGTAAACTTGATCTGTCTTTGCCTATCTTGTGGAGAAAGATAGAATCCCTTAAGGCTCAATTTTGGAAGAGATGGAGACTTGAGTATTTACACTCGCTCCAAAGGAGGAACAAGTGGCAGCTCTCGCAGCCTAACATTCAGGAGGGTGATTTGGTTCTTCTCAAAGACCCAAGTCCTCCTCTTGTATGGAAAACTGGTCGTGTTATAAAATGCTATTATGGCAGAGATGCTAGAGTTCGAGTGGTCAAACTTAAAATTCATCAGGACACTGTGTTCGTCCTATTTCAGTCATTTGCCCGCTGCCACTCTAGCTCTTCTCTCTCATGTTATTTTTGTTTTGTTTTTTTTCTCTGTTGCCCCTCTGGCAGTATGTTCATTTTTAAGTGAAATTTACAAAGTTCACTTATTTTTATTATAACATAACCTCTCACCTGTCATGTCATTCCATTTTTCTTCAATCTGTTCTTGCTAGCACGTGTTCCATGACACTGTAATGATTTCCGGAACTAATGTTGGTCACGAGGTTCATTTTCAGTTGGCCCCTTGTTCTGATTGGCCTCAGCAGTTTTCGAGAATTTTCCATGCTCTCGGATTGGCCGACGCCACCTGTCCGCATCACGCATTCCGCGTGATCTCCGGTATATAGCCTGCCCTGGCCTACATCAACTGTCTGTCTCCAGCAAGTCACAATGCCAGTCACTCGTCGTCAGCTGTCTTCACGCTGTTTGCACAACGCTTGAATGTGTCTCAACGCTGTGTGCTAATACATCGCAAAATGCTTCTAGTCAAACCAGCAGTGCATTCTAAAATCTACGAAATCTATATAAGTTAACATCGATACTTGGCCTACGTCAGTTTGTCGTGAGCAAAAAACGATAAACAAATTTTCTTCTGTGCTGGGCACGAAGTCTTCAACATTTCCAAGAAGGAAAAAAGTGATCAAAACCGAGTTCTACAAAGTCTATCTAAGTTTACATCGATGATTGGCCTACGTCAGTTTTGTGCTGGGCACGAAGTCTTCAACATTTCCAAGACGGAAAAAAGTGATCAACACGCTCTTCCTCTATTTATATTATGTGGAAATTCCTCTACACCAACGCCAACAATCTAAGTGTTTATTATAAACTCAAAAATTTCTAAACCTTTAAAATATATCTTTCTTTTTAGGGCTATGTTACCTGACTTAAACAACTTGTCAAACTATGCCAAACTCAACTTATTTCTTTCTATTAAGTGGTTTAAGCATGTATTATTCCTTTAAATTGTAGGCTATGAGAAAACGGCTGTTCTCTCTCTTTCGCATGTTAACTCTCCTTCAAAACAAATCATTCTTTTCTCTATTTTTGTACAAACTATTGGGCTTAACACCAGTTCACCTCTCTAACGAAGTGAATGGCTTGTTCTATGCTTAATCTATCAAGGTGTTTTTGGGAATGCTCCCCTTTCAATTGTAAACAACCTCGCCTTGTAACTATCAGGCGACTAGTGGGATGTTATCCCTACTGGCATGTAAATATTTATTTTTCTGTAAATAAACTAGCCTACTCTCGGTGTGCAGTCCTAGGCTATATTTTAAGCTATTATTGAGCACTATAGTTACTCACTATTTTACCCTGCATAGTTCTACTTCAGACTAACTGGCCACAAAGTGGTTACTTATTCTCAGGGTTGTTGGCATTCAAGCTTATGAAATCTTGTTCGCTTGCTGTAGGCCTGTCAAAGGTCACATTTCCATTACATGTTTATATATTTATTTATTGTTAATCTTTTGAAAGTTGTTTATGAATAAAATACCCCTGTTATTGGCAAACTGTTTCCATTGCTATTTACTCATCAATGTTCAATCTGTTCCTACTTAGTAAAGTTCATTTTCTTATTAGACTAGAAGCTTCACTTCTAGTCCTTCCCGAAAAAGGAGGTCTCGCATTGACAGATCCTATCCACATGACAAATGTAAGGTGAACTTATCTATAAGGTACGTTCAAAAAGTTACGAGCCGGAGGCATAATTACAGAAACCAGTACCTGTATGTTAGAAGTATTGGCCCTGGCTGTTGAGGCACTTGTCCCACTGTGACACGAGGCGGTGAATGGCTGTCTCATAAAATTCACTGGGCTGCGATGTGAACCGGTTCCGCGCGTACAGCTGAACGTCGGCATCCGAGGTGAATCGTTGGCCCCGCAGAGCCCTTTTCAGGGGACCAAACATGGCGTGATCACAGGAGAGAGGTCTGGACTGTATGGAGGGTGGCCAAGAACCTCCCATTTGAATTTCTGCAGGAGTGCCGCGACTGTGTTGGCCGTATGAGGTCTTGCATTGTCGTGGAGCAGAATGACCCCACGGGTGGTTTGCGAGTAACGCTGGGCATTCAATGTTGTCCCGTGCGGCATGAAGTGTATCGGAAGGGGGCCATCTTGGTCAAAGAAGAACGTCAGCATTACCTTTCCTGCACTCGTGTGGATGGCCTTGTTTTTTTGGGTGGTGGTGACCCTGGATGCTTCCACTGGAGGCTTTGTCTTTTGGATTCTGGTTCGAAGTGATGACACTGACTCATCTCCAGCCACCACTCGTGCCAGGAACCCATTCCCTTCCCTCGCATAGCACTGCAGATGACCAAGACAGTGGACCATTCGACATGCTTCCTGGTGTGGTTGAATACTGTGTGGCACCCATTGGGCACACACTTTGCGCATGTGCAGTCGTTCCTTCAGGATGGTGTGCACACTTCCGACCCTCAATCCGACCACGGCGGCTATGGCGTTCACTGTCACTCGGCGGTTCTGGGTAATGAGTGCATCAACCAGCTGGACGTTGTCATCGGTAATGCAGGGAGGTGCCCCAGACTGGGCATCATCGGTTAACGACACCCATCCTTCCCAGAAGCGCTTGTGCCACACCTTGACCCTTGCAAGGGACATGCAGTGTTCGCCGTACACTTGTGATATTCGGCGAAGAATGTCTGTTCCCCCTACTCCTTCCGCTGTAAGAAACCGAACAACACCTCTATGCTCCTTGGTTGACGCCTCCATGTCACTGTTTGCAATGAGACTGGCAGCGTTAGACGATTGATGCATGCTGCTGCTCGCTTTGTATCGTCACGTGACGTGCACGCGTGCCCTCTAGCGACGGGCTGTGACCGTCGTCGCTCTGGTCGGAACCACACCTCGTTACCACGATTAGCTGATGGCGTCACCGGTTTGCGCATTCCAGCCTCCTGCTCGTTAATTTTTGAATGCACCTTATAAATTAGGCATAATTAACACTCCTAACTGAAAATGGTTGCAATTCTAGCTGTACAGTATAACATTCATTTTTAGCCTACTTTCGATTTTTGCTAAAAATGAAAGTAGACTTATGAGATCACTACAGGGCGAAAAAATGTGTGTCTGTCTGTGTGTGTGTGTATGTGTGTGAGTGAGTCTGTGTGTGTGTGAGTGTGTGTACTCTGAATGTCTGTCCCCCCTATCAATTCGAACACGGTGAGCGCAAATTGAACGAAATTTGGTACAAAGGTAGCACTAGCAAAGGACACCTCAGTGTCATGTTTTATATCGCCGCCATCTTGATGGAAACGTAATGGCGGCCACACAAATGTTCAAAGCTTAAATCAAATTACGACTAACCTAATCATCCGATCTCTACCAAATGTTGCACCAACATACCTTTATGGGGGCAGCATCCTCTGACTAAACTAGTAGGTCATCAGCCTAATAGTTTGCGGATGGCGGCCATCTTTGTGTGAAAATAGATTGCCCCTATTAATTCGAACACGGTGAAATCGAATGGAACGAAATTTGGTACAGAGGTAGTACTAGCAAAGGGCACCCCAGTGTCATGTTTTATATCACCGCCATCTTGAAGGAAACGTAATGGCGGCCACCGAAATGTTCAAAGCTTAAATCGAATTACGACTAACCTAATCATCCGATCTCTACCAAATTTTGCAACAACATACCTTTATGAAGGGAGCATCCTTTGACAAATCTAATAGGTCATTAGCCTAATAGTTTGCGGATGGCGGCCATCTTTGTGTCAAAATCGATTACCCCTATTTATCGAACACGGTGAAACCGAATGGAATGAAATTTGGTACAGAGGTAGCACTAGCAAAGGGCACCTCAGTGTCATGTTTTATATCACCGCCATCTTGACGGAAACGTAATGGCGGCCACACAAATGTTCAAAGCTTAAATCAAATTACGATTAACCTAATCATCCGATCTCCACCAAATGTTGCAACAACATACCTTTATGAAGGAAGCATCCTTTGACAAATCTAATAGGTCATTAGCCTAATAGTTTGCGGATGGCGGCCATCTTTGTGTCAAAATCGATTACCCCTATTAATTCGAACACGGTGAAACCGAATGGAATGAAATTTGGTACAGAGGTAGCACTAGCAAAGGGCACCTCAGTGTCATGTTTTATATCGCCGCCATCTTGACGAAAACGTAATGGCGGCCACACAAATATTCAAAGCTTAAATCAAATTACGATTAACCAAATCATCCGATCTCTACCAAATTTTGCATCAACATACCATTAAGGAGGGAGCATCCTTTGACCAAACTAGTAGGTCATTAGCCTAATATTTTGCGGATGGCGGCCATCTTTGTGTGAAAATCGATTCCCCCTATTAATTCAAACACGGTGAAACCGAATGGAACGAAATTTGGTACAGAGGTAGCACTTGAAAGGGCCACCTCAGTGTCATGTTTTATATCACCGCCATCTGGACGGAAACGTAATCGCGGCCACCCAAATGTTAAAGGCTAAAATGTAATTACGACCAACCTAATAATCTAGTCTCTACCAAATTTTGCAACAACAAATCTTTATGTGGGAAGCATATTCGGACTAAACTGCTAGATCATCAGCCCAACAGTTTGCAGATGGTGGCCAAGTATGTGTGCAAATCGATTCCCCCTATCAATTCAAACACGGTGAAACCGAATGAACGAAATTTTGTACAGCGGTAGCACTAGCAAAAGGCACCTCAGTGTCATGTTTTATATCGCCGCCATCTTGACGGAAACGGAATGACGGCCACCCTAATGTTAAAAGCTTAAATTGAACGAAATGTGGTACAAAGGTAGCACTAGCAAAGGACACCTCAGTGTCATGTTTTATATCGCCGCCATCTTGACGGAAACGTAATGGCGGCTACACAAATGTTCAAAGCTTAAATCAAATTACGACTAACCTAATCATCCGATCTCTACCAAATTTTGCAACAACATACCTTTATGGAGGGAGCATCCTTTAACAAATCTAATAGGTCAATAGCCTAATAGTTTGCGGATGGCGGCCATCTTTGTGTCAAAATCGATTACCCCTATTAATTCGAACACGGTGAAACCGAATGGAATGAAATTTGGTACAGAGGTAGCACTAGCAAAGGGCACCTCAGTGTCATGTTTTATATCGCCGCCATCTTGACGGAAACGTAATGGCGGCCACACAAATATTTTAAGGCTTAAATCAAATTACGATTAACCTAATCATCCGATCTCTACCAAATTTTGCATCAACATACCATTAAGGAGGGAGCATCCTTTGACCAAACTAATAGATCATTAGCCTAAAATTTTGCGGATGGCGGTCATCTTTGTGTGAAAATCGATTCCCCCTATTAATTCGAACGCGGTGAAACCGAATGGAACGAAATTTGGTACAGAGGTAGCACTAGAAAAGGCCACCTCAGTGTCATGTTTTATATCACCGCCATCTTGACGGAAACGTAATCGCGGCCACCCAAATGTTAAAGGCTAAAATGTAATTACGACCAACCTAATAATCTAGTCTCTACCAAATTTTGCAACAACAAATCTTTATGTGGGAAGCATATTCTGACCAAACTGCTAGATCATCAGCCCAATAGTTTGCTGATGGTGGCCAAGTATGTGTGCAAATCGATTCCCCCTATCAATTCAAACACGGTGAAACCGAATTGAACGAAATTTGGTAGAGAGGTAGCAGTAGCAATAGGCACCTCAGTGTCATGTTTTATATCGCCGCCATCTTGACGGAAACGGAATGACGGCCACCCAAATGTTAAAAGCTTAAATCAAATTTCGACCATCCTAATAATTTGACCTCTACCGTATTTTGCAACAACATGCCTTTTTGTGGAAACATCTTATGACTGACTACAAGGTCATCAGCCCAATAGTTTGCAAATAGCGGCCATGTATGTGTTCAAATCCATTCCCCAGATCAATTCAAACACGGTGAAACCGAATTGAATGAATTTTTTTACAGAGGTAGCACTAGCAAAGGGCACCTCATATTCATGTTTAATATCCGTATAGCACGTTGTATTTCAACAAGCTACTACAACCAACATTCAATTACATTCCTTGAAAAGGACAAAGAGTTATAACAATACCCATGCATTTAGGAGAAAGTAGGCTATATGTTCTTTACTGAACATCTTGTTATCATTTCAAATGATCTTGTCGACTGCGTCGTTATGCTTGAGTCTAAAGTTATGCGTTACGGAGACGAAAGTGACGTCATGCAGCCGCGCGGGAAGTGACGTCATGCAGCCGCGCGGGAAGTGACGTCATGCAGCCGCGCGGGAAGTGACGTCATGCAGCCGCGCGGGAAGTGACGTCATGCAGCCACGCGGGAAGCAGAAGCAAATGGTTAATGGAGTCTGGTGAAAGAGTCCTGGGGCGTTGAGGGACCTGGGACTTTCAGCGAAGCGAAAAGAATACAAGGTGCCTCCTAAAGAGGTGTACAAAAAGCCAGATAAGAATACAGGGTGACTCCTAAAGAGATATACAAGACGCCAGATAAGAATACAAGGTGACTCTTAAAGAGGTGTAGAAGATGGCAGAGAAGAATACAGGGTGACTTCTAAAGAGGTGCACAAGATGTCAGACAAGGATACAGGGTGACTCCTAAAGAGGTGTACAAGATGTTACACAAGAATACAGGGTGACTTCTAAAGAGATATACAAGATGACATATAAGAATACAGGGTGCCTCCTAAAGAGGTGTGCAGGATGTCAGAGCAAAATACAGTACAAGATGCCAGATAACAATACAGGGTGACTCCTAAAGAGATATACAAGATGCCAGATAAGAATACTAGGTGACTCTTAAAGAGGTGTACAAAATGGTAGAGAAGAATACAGGATGACTCCTAAAGAGGTGCACAAGATGTCAGACAAGGATATACAGGGTGCCTCCTAAGCAGGTGTGCAGGATGTCACAGCAAAATACAGTACAAGATGGCAGATACGAATACAGGGTGACACATAAAGAGATATACAAGATGCCAGATAAAAATACAAGGTGACCCTTAGAGAGGTGCACAAGATGTCAGACAAGATTACAAGATGACTCCTAAAGAGGTGTACAAGATGTCACACAAGAATACAGGGTGACTCCTAAAGAGGTGTACAAGATGTCATACAAGAATACAGGGAGACTTCTAAAGAGATATACAAGATGCCAGATAAGAATACAGGGTGCCTCGTAAAGAGGTGTGCAGGATGTCAGAGCGAATTACGGGGGTACACTTAACGAGGTGTACAGTATGTTAGATTCAATTCAAATATAGGGTGACCCTTAAAGAGGTTTAAAAGATATCAGATTAAATTAATGGGTGACTCTTAAAGAGTTGTAAAAGATGTCAGACTCAAATACAGGGTGACCCTTAGAGGGGTGCCTGCGCGGGAAGCCTAAGTTAATGGGTAGTAGAGTCTGTTGAAAGAGTCCTGAGGTTTCAAGCGAAGCGAGAAGCCCTCCTGAGCCTTTCTAACATGTGTAGCATTTGTAGCATGCGTCATTTTAAATGGTCTAGTCTTTCAGACTGAATGTAATTTTTCAAACATAGCACATGAATTAAAAACCCTAGGGGAACGAATGTCTCCTCAAATGTCAAAATATATTGGTTTAAAACTTTATGCATTATCTAATAAATTGCCGTCCGCTTTATAAGTGAGAGTGGGTTAGGGCCAGCAATCTAAATTTTCCAGTGTAAATTGACTCAACAACTTGTTCGATTTTGAATGCTGAATTTTGTTTATGTTATATTTACCATTTTATTTCATATTTTGTTTTATTAATTTTCAGTCTTTCAAATTTAGGTGCCCGCATCTAAATTTTAAATTCCATTCCAAATTTGTATACTTTAATCTGTGTTAAGTGGGGAAGGCGACCTCGTAGTTCCGCCCCTTAAAACAGCAATAACTAACTATGTAATAAATTAGAAATACTATAGTAATGTCAGTAGATTCCGATAACAAACGTGCAGATGCGGGGCGGATGCACGTAACGTCTTGTTTATCCGCGCAGGGCTCTAAGGATGGCCACCGAAGTTCATGTTAAGGACACTGGGGAGTGACAATGGCTTATTTTACACAATGAAATGAGGAAATTTAAAAAACAATTCTTTGTTATTTGTGTTTGGTCAATGGTTGTCAATTTTACACTAAGCAGAGATCTAACCTTTCTAAGCCTCCTGATAACAATAAATAGGAAATATTATTGTCTGATTTTGTACAGGGTGTTCAAAACTAAACCGTACACAGCGTTAATTTCTTATCCAACTGAAACCGTATAATCGGCATGTTCTTTGTACATGCCCGTATAACAGTTTGATGCATTGAATAATCACTTGCCGCACACTTTTTTTTGTAAAGGTCTTGCTTCCACGTCGTCATAAACCTTGTAAAGTCGTTTATGGTTATTGTGGCTTGGCTATAGACGGGGAACTGTCAACCATGCTGGCATCAGACGTTGGAAGTGTGGCCGAGAACTAGAAAAATAAGGGGCAAAGGACTCACCCGGTATATCAACAACACTATGAGAAACGTTTGACAATTTTACAAAATTGAAATTAGATATTTTTTTTGTAACGTATGGCTTTTTTTAATGCCGGGAGTGTCCGAGGACAAGTTCGGCTCGCCAGTTTGAAGCTGCTTCTAGGTGGACACCCAATGAGTGAGCTACACGTACCGTCGCGTGTGGAGTGTTGTCTGGCGAGGAAAGTTTGAATGTAAGGACGAGTAGTTGGAAAGTAGCGGCTGTGGCCTATAGTTAGTGACCAACCCCGGCATTTGCCTGGAAGGAAGATGGGAAACCACAGAAGACCATCTTCAAGGTTGCCGGCGGGGGGATTCGAACCTCCTCGCCTCCTGGATGTGAGTGACTGCCTGCAGTCATGCCGTAACGACCACGGCTTACTCACACGGTTGAAATTGAATAATTTCATATAATCCAATTTTTGAGGCCTACGCAACCTAAATATATACCTTTTTTCTGATTGATTTCCTCTTCATTCAAAGAGGACCTAATTAGGGAACTTAAGCTCAGAGCAAGAACGTAAATAAACATGACTTCAAAAGACAACAAGCGCGGGATGCCAGCTGATTGCAACATGTTGCTACTTATTTTGAATCCAACTATTCACTGAACATTGATGTATCCAGTGAGAGAATCCCGCGTTGTCTTGGTTACAATACTACGCGGCTGGGAATAATAATAAAAATTGTATAAATAACTAGAAAGCGATTTCTATTAGGACTAAACTACGGCACTATCAAACAGTAATTCACTGTATGCTTCGGAATGCCTAGGACTAACTAGAAAAGAAAATTAAGAAATTGAAAAAAAAAAAATAACGACAAATTCTAAGAAAAATTCTCGACCAAATAAATGTGCTGACACACACCGATTACGTAGTAACAAAGAAGTATATAAAACATGCACCAGAATCTCAGATACCATACGAAAACGGAGGGTGAAATTCTTTGGACATGTTTCAAGAATGCCTGACGACAGACTCACTAAAAAAACTTGAAGAAATAAGTTGAAAATCATGTCACAAGAGAAAAATAAACATTTAAGAGAAAGCGAAGAAATGTGGCAAAGATAGATGGACTTAACTTACAAAACGCTTCAGATGGGTGACATGAGCAGTAGATACTTGCTGCAGTCTGTCATCACTCACAAGCTCCACAGTGACAGGTGTGAGGAAACGATTGATAATGCGCGGAGTAGACCATCGCATGCACAGTTTACTCGAGATCTGCGCCGGCGCATTACTCACAGGGTGAAGCTTCACCAGTACTTTGTCGTTTACCTGAAAAGTAATGGTACGTCTTCAAACGTTGAACCTCTCAGCTACTTTGGTCCGAGCCTTTTTTAAGTGCTTAATAGTAATCTCCCATTTTAACCACTTCAACAAGACCAATAGGAAAGGTAACTCTTATGAAAAATGGTTTCCCAACACCAAGAAGGATCTACAGAAAATGAACATCACTGATCAATACATCCGCAACAGAACCACTTTCAGGAATAAGATACACACATTCGAGGGGTTCCTAGAGACAGAAACAGCGACCAGGAAGAAACAACATTGGACAGCTGAAAAGAAAGAGGCTGTGAGCAAGAGAATGAAGGAATACTGGCGCCATTGGAAACTAAAATCAAGGGGAATTATTTACGTGGTCCTTAGATGGCCAAATCGTTATTGATGATGAACGTGGCCGATAGATCGGTCCCTGGCACTATAAGGGTTAATAAAATTCAAAAGTTACTACTGTATATAATTAATCAACAGTTTGTTGGTATTGCTCCTGGTGGGATTCGTAGGGAGGTAGCAGCTAACAAAGAAAGGCTCCAATCAACTACCTCAGAAGCACATCCCCTCTATGGATGCCACACGGAGGCTGAAATCTTGAAAAGTATTTTCTCCGCACATCAGTTAAGCTTCAAGGAAAAGCAGAGATACTAGGATCAAGATGTGGAAAGAAAGAGCTAACCACCTTTCCAACTGGATGGAGCCGAAGGAAAGTCTTCCATGTGGACACCAGGAGAAATGGGCAACCTGGAAAGCCCTCAACAGACTCCGTAGAGGAGTCAGCAGAACAAAAGTAAATCTGCGGAAGTGGGGTTTCTCAAGCGACTCATCACTCTGTGACTGTGGAGAGCAGCAGGCAATCCAACATTTATGTCAGTGTGACTTATGTCCTTCAAAGTGCATTGTGAAAGATTTGATTACAGCCTCCTCCAGCGCTATTGACATCGCCCAATACTGGGAAAAAATCATCTAGCTCTCAAATTTGCTGCTCGGTGTGCGTTTTGTTTGTATAATGGGCCTGCGTGTGTGAATGGCGGAGATTTGGATGTCCTGTATTCATTGTTAATATTCTTTTTTAAATATTTGTACGTAAAGTTGATGCTTGTGACTCGAATAAAGAATGAACAGTTTGCCTAATTACAAAACACCTTTGCTTACCAGACTGTAAGAGAAGTGTTGCATGTTTATCTCACGGAAGGAATCAAAGCAATAATACAAATTCCCCCCCATCCCTCTCAAACTACTTTCGGTTCACTCTGAATCTAATTGAAATGGATCGGGGAGAGGCTGTCGCATTCCATAGCACTTGAGACTTAAGCCTCACTCATCCCAAATGAAAGCAATTGCAATAATGGATATTGAGCGCATGTTAATTTGCAATGCTCATTGTACGAGTGCCGTCTTCAGTTGTATCAACTGTTTACACTCCACTCCACTTCTTTCCGCCCCCACTCTGCCTACACCCCACTCGCTACTGCGCGCAGCACATTAGAATTAGAATTTAAGTACTGTAGGAAGAGACCATTTGGTGCACTAGAGGTGTCAATGATTCAATCTCCTGAAGTTCCAGCCCTCAGTCGTACATTATTACTTAAATTATTTTATTCATTCATTTGTTAATTTGTTTATTGATTTATTCATTCACTCATTCTTTCTTTTATTCACTTATTTACACACTCACTCATTTATTTATTCATTTAATTCCTTTTTTATTTCATTATATATCTTTATTCTTTCTGTCATTATTTACCTTCTTACTACTTTTTTCTTTATTTATTTATTTCTTTAATTGTGTATTTCATTTATTCATTTGTTTTCTTAAAATTATATGAATTACTTAATATATTTATTTTTAAAATATTTATTTGTTCATTTTCTTATTTGTTTCCTTTTTTTTTAGTTCCGTTTGGGCCGGCTGTGGACCACGTGGTTCTTATCTCTGGCAGCTTTCCTCCTAGCCAGTATTCCTTCATTCTGGCACTGTGCATGTCCTTCCGCTCCTGAGTCCATTTCACACCTACTCCTGCTGTTAGTGACTGGAGAGAGTCTGATGTTCTGACTAAAGTCCTGTATTTATTCCTGTCATAGATGTTACTGGGGTCAATATCCAATTGTTCAAGGTCTTTTCTGACTAGTTTCGACCACTTGGCGTTAGTTGCTTTCCCTCTAGAGACAGTGTTGAAAATTCTGGAGGTGAGCCTCTGATTATCCATTCTCACAATATGACCATAGAAGATCAGCCTCCTCTTCCTCATAGCTGTTGTAATGCTCTCCACTTGTTCATAGAGTTCGTTGTTGTGCCGATTCTATACTTGCCTTCCTCTTTAATAGGGCCCATGATTTTTCGTAGAATCTTCCGGTCCTTCAGCTCCAATTTCCGGAGTTGTCCTTTTCTGACCATATTTAGGCATTCTGAGGCATATAGTACTGATGGTCTCACTACAGTACTGTACTGTCTGAGTTTGAAATTCATTGAGAGGGATTTTGATTTGTACATATTCTTGCATAGGTGGTAGGCTCTCTCCAGTTTGATGCATCTGTCGTTCATGGCCAGGTCTTCATTGATGTTTGGGGTTATCCATTCTCCTAGGTATTTGAAGGAGTTAGTCCTTTGTACTACTTTGTCCCCCAGTGGGATTGACTCGGGCGCATCTCTGATGTTGCTGATAAACTGTGTTTTGTTGATGGCGATCTTTAAGCCTACTTTAGCTGCTATATAGTTCAGAGAGGATAGTTGATGGTTAGCTTCCTCCACACTGGACGCTAGGAGTGCAAGGTCGTCTGCAAAGGCTAAACAGGGGACTGTTAACTTGTCTTTCTTGTAGCCTATTCTTAATCCAGAATCATCCTTCAGAGTTTTCGTCCACTCACGAATTACTTTTTCTAGTAGGCAATTGAAGAGGATCGGAGACAAGCCATCCCCTTGTCTAACACCAGTTCTGACCTCGAAGCTCTTGGACAGTTCCCCTCAGAATTTGACTTTGACTGTGGTGTTAGTGAGAGTCGCTTTCACTAGATTCAGGGTCTTTTTATCTAGCCCCAATTCAGCCAGTGTCTCAAAGAGTGACTCTCTATCTACTGAGTCGTATGCCTTTTGGAAGTCAACGAAAATTGCAACATAAGGTGAGACACTTAGATTTTTGTACGTGAGAATGGTTTTGAGATTCAGAATCTGTTCGGTGCATGACCTTGACTTTCGAAACCCAGCTTGGTACTCTCCAATGCAGGAATCCAGTTGAACCTCTACTCTTGTGAGCAATACTTTGGAGAGTATCTTGTATGTCACTGATACCAGGGAAATCCCTCTGTAGTTGTTGAGATCTGATTTGTCACCTTTTTTATGTAGTGGGTGAATGATAGCTGAGGTCCAGTCACTAGGTAATTGTTCTGTCAACCAGACGTTAGATATGATGTCATGGATACTCTGTATCGACTCCTCGTCAGCATACTTCCAGAGCTCTGCAATGATCCCATCTTCGCCTGCTGCTTTATTGTTTCCTTTTTATATATTCCATTCTTTATTTACTAACTTACTTTTATCTTTTCTTCTCTATATCTTCATTCCTTTATTTGTTTATTTACTTTTTAATTTATTAATTCCTGTTAATAGTTTCTGAGAAAATAGGTAAACAAATGGTTGAAAATTAGCTTAGACAATATTAAATTTCATGGCATTCACTCCCGTAGTTGTGCCGCCAAGAAATAGACGGACGTCAGCCAAAAATAAATTAGGGTATTATTGGTTATTACATCTCCCCTGAGATATCTATGTACTATTAGCCGAAAACTGAAAATATTTGCTTACTTTATTAATAGAGACGAACTATTATGTCTAAAACAGTGCGGGTCGCATCCTAGACAACAATGTTAAACAACACTGATTACGGTGCCATTTTTAACCCGCGAGGACTGGTGCATGGGTATGTTTTTGACCCGAGGCTTAGATAATGCTTTATAGCTTAGTTTTGGTCAGCCCTTATTTCCTGTCGCGTACAGCACCTTCCTTCCTAGCCTTGAACTTCACCTTGCAGAAAAGACATGCCCATAGCTTTTGGAACACTTAAGTTATTTCTATATTATTTACGGTCGGGTCAGATTTACCCATGGCGCCCAATTTTCGGCTTACGTTTGTCGGGACAATATGTAAACAAGTAGTTCCGTGAAGAACTATACAGCCTATTTTCATATATCCTACTTATGTTAATTGCCACTATCAACATACACAATTTCAGTTTGATTACTTTAATAGATTCGTAGATATTGAGAACCGACTAAATATTTCGGATGGTCGCCATGTTGGATTTTATATATGTAGGTCCTAGAGTTATGTACTGTTACATGCAGATTATTGTGAACGTGTAGTATTCAAACTTCAATCGTATAATTAGGACACAAGAAAAAACAAGGAGATTTAAAAACGTTTCACAGCTGCCATCTTGAGGTTATGGAAACAATTAAAATAAATTAGATGCCAGTGGATTAACATTCGGATAAAGATTTACTGTACCAAGTTTCACTGCACGCAGATGGTTAAATTGCGAGAAACGTCCATGTGAATATTTATAATTCGCGTCACCGCCATGTTGGATTTGTGATCACCAGGTTATTTAAAGTCCTATAGGTGAACTTACGTTCATAGCCCCTATGAACATTAAAAAAATTAGTTTGATTGCTAAAATAGATTCGTAGATATTCAGTATCGTCTAAATATTTCGGATGGTCGCCATGTTGGATTGTTAAATGTATAGGCCATAGAGCCATGTACCATTAAAGGAAAATTATTGTGTAGGTTCATTATTCAAACTTTCACTTCGATCGCATGACTACATCACAAGAAATAAAAACATAATTTTAAAATTCGCACTGCCGCCATCTTGAGGTTATGTAAACAATTGAACTAAATTAGATACCAGTGGATTACAATGTGTATAAATATTTCCTGTACCAGGTTTCAGTGCGCTTGGAACATTAAATCGCGAGAAAGGTCTATTTAAAATGTTCAAATTCGCTTGGCCGCCATGTTCGTTTTGTAGTTAACCGGTTTTTGAAAATCTTATAGATGGACTTCCAGTAGTGCCCTTTATCTTCGTACAAAATTTTAGGTAGATACCGCTAATAGTTTCAGAGATATGGAATGCCGGTGAAATATTTCGCACATCCGCCATCTTGTGATTATGTTAACAATTGAACGAAGTTAGATGTCGGTGCATTACAATGTATATAAACATATATTGTACCAAGTTTCATTGCGTTTGGTTGGTCAAATCGCGAGAAACGTCTATTTAAAAGTCGCAAATTCGCTTGGCCGCCATGTTGGTTTTGTAGTTACCAGGTTTTCAAAAGTCACATAAGTGAACTTATAGTAGTTCCCTTTATCACCGTACAAAATTCCAGGGTTATATCGGGAATAGTTTCGGAGATATTGAATGCTGGTGAAATATTTCGCACAGCCGCCATGTTGGATTGGTGAGTCATAACAAAATTTGAAGGGCACGGTCGAGGTCGCCGGGAATAGTGCTATGAACTTTCCGAGTTTCATTGAAATCGCTCCTGCCGTTTAGATTTTATTAGGGGGGGACACACACACGAATCACACACACACACACACACACACACGCACACACACACGGACAAAAGGTGATCTCATAAGCCTATTTTTTCAAAATTGAAAATAGGCTAAAAATAAGATGGAAAATCCACCTATTTCTGGCGCAACACAATCTCATAGGGTCTAGGGACACCTTGGTCATTATCTTCTTTGTTCGAAAAACTTGAGATGACTGCTTTGCCGCCACTTTCAAAGACAGTTATACTGTTACGAAAATTATCTTTTTTGCATCTTAAATTTGAAGAATATAAGTAATCCACATTTTATATTAGGAATAGTTCATAGGAAGACACCATGTGTAAAATTACTTCATTAAAATACGTACGACTACGACAAACAGAGAGAGACAAACTACGGGTGTTATATTTTTAGCCTACTTTTCACATTTTGCAAAAATGAGGAAAGAGTAGACCTATGAGATTGATCCTGGAAAATGTGTGTCTGGCTGTCTGGCTGGCTGTGTGGTTTCCCCCCTATCATCTCCTAAACAGCTGCAGCAATCGAAACCAAATTTAGTATAAGTAAAGATGTATACCTGAATAACTCAAGCCCATATTTGAAAATAATGTCAGTGCTACCAACTGCTGAAAAAACGCACTAGAAATTTGAGCTCCATGTTGGATATCTGGAAGGTATGCATGACAGCTATTCCAATATTGGCACACATGCAGATAATACTATTTCAGTTCAATTCACAGGAGGCC
The DNA here is from genome assembly GCA_946902985.2 of Meconema thalassinum. Lineage (NCBI taxonomy): Eukaryota > Metazoa > Arthropoda > Insecta > Orthoptera > Tettigoniidae > Meconema > Meconema thalassinum. The sequence continues at coordinate 30,564,531 of OX336394.1, forward strand.
ATATATGACAGTGTTGCCAAAATGATTTAAAGCCTTCTGATATGTCCAATTTTTAAATACATATAACTTCTGAACTATCAATTGGATTTAAACCACATTTTGTATGTAATATATGTACACAAACAGATATGACTGAGCGTATTCATAAGAGCCACCAGGGCTGCCAACTGTTAATAATTGCTCTCTCTATGTTTTTATCCAAATATCAATATATCATAAAGTATGCATGGCAACAGCTCTATACTTTGCACACGTATAGCACCTGACATTCTAGATTAATTTGGAGTAATTAATATAAGTCAGTGCTGCCAACATGATTATATGCCTGCTGATAGGTCCAATTAAAATACATGTAACTTCTATACTAACAAATGGATTTCATCCAAAATTGGCACACCAAGGTATAATATTTCAGTTTATTTCTGACCAGCACACGCATGACATTGTTGCCAACATGCTTTTACGCGTGCTGATAGATCCAATGTCTAACTGCAAGTAACGTCCATGGGACAACAACCAAATTTTGTATTCTGTACCTTAAGAGATGGAACTAAGAACATATTATGTCACCTGGGCTCTATTAGGCTACATTATATCAGGTATATTTCGAAATAATTAGACATTTGGATATTAACAACTTAATTTCGTCATTATTCTAGATAGGTTTATATACTTTAGATTAATCGTTGGCATGAATCTTAATTTTAAGAAAAGTAGGCTCTTTAGTTCGTCACGGAACTTCTTGTTTCACGCCAGTTCCCAAGGTTTAAGACTTGCTCAACAAATGTATTATATTCTACATTCAGTAAAGTTCATGTTTCCGTATTCTGAACTTGTGAAGGCAGTATAATGTGGAATTGCTCGCTGAAGTAACTTGCCCACTGTGGCTGTCGGGACCACGCTGTCATCTGCCTGGAGTTGGGAGTGGGGCTGTCTTGGAATTTCTTTGCGAGCTGAGAGTACAGGCGGTTGTGGGTAATGTTCCAGAGGCTGAGCATGTCACTACCAGCCGAGAGCACACATACTGTATCATACAACCAACACAAACACGAAATTCATTGCACATTAATATTGCATGAGTCCTGATGTCCTGACACACGAACACTTGCTCAGCTGTTTGCGTGGGGGCATCTGTCCCTCTATTACATCTCTGACGATAGCGACTTCGATGGCGTAGTTGGTAGCATGCTGAACTGCTGTACCCAAGAACGCGGGTTCAAACCAGGCCAAAGTCGTCGGGTTTTTAAGAGCGTTAAAATCCTTCAGTATTCTTTCCTTCGGAGGGGAAGTAAAGCCGGCGGTCACATGTCATAGATTTATGGCATGTAAAAGATCCTTCCACAAACTAAACTTGTGTGAAGCTAAATTGTTAGGTTAGATTTCGTCGGAACGCTCTATCAAAGTTCCAGCGTTCACCGCTAGGTATCATTGATATCTGGTAGCGAAAGTTGGAACTACTTGAAATTGAACGGAACTTGTAGCTCTCCCTAAGGGTGTCCTTTGGAAACAGCTACAGACTAAGGCGAGCCGAACTTGTCCTCGGACACTCCCGGCACTAAAAGCCATACGATAAATAAATAAATTGACTCTCAAAATCTGTCCATCTTGATTGCTTTATCTTTGTCATTAATTGGAATAAATTGCAGAAATTCCTCATGTACTGAATTATCTTTAACGAAACGGACATACAATTAAAGCAACTCTAAGCGACGTTACCGATCGCACACTTTAACAGTAAAGCTGATCCATGGCTTGCTCCAACACTCTAGGAGGAGTCTAGCTCCAAGGAGAGTAAAGGGCAATTACCAAGTGAGGAACGTGATCACATTTAAAATACATACAGGGGCAAGAAGAATTGGTATTATCCATATTGGTCCGTATTGAAATAGAATTCCACTTAATACACTAAATTCGTTCCGTCTTTTCAATACTATTTAATTTACAAAATGCTGTCCTAGTACATGTTTCGGACACTTCTGTGTCTTTCTTCAGCTAGAAAACATGTTAAAACCTTATAGCTAAAAAATATACACTCAAAACATTGTGATTCATTAAAATGTCATTAATGTGGACACATGGTGTCTCATTTTCCATACACTTGGAAAATGTATATCCCTTTCTGTAACTAATTAAAACATGTCAATCTAGTGATTGGCATTAGTCAAATCCTTCCTGTTTTCAAAGCACTGTGCCTCTTTGTAGCACTTGAGCTGCTCAATTTGATAAAATATATATATATTTGCTTAAACTATTTGTTTTAATATCTGTTCTGAACAGATCTGTATTGTTAAAAACACTAAAATATAGAATTGATTGTGGCTGCACTTTTATGTTAGGCTACTGGCTGATAGTTGGTCGCATTTTGTCTTACACCGACCGTAATTAAGTAGTTTGATATTATGGCTTATGGCGTATATTTTGTAGCTATAAGATTTTAACATGTTTTCTAGCTGAAGAAGGACACAGAAGTGTCCGAAACATGTACTAGGACAGTATTTTGTAAATTAAATAGTATTGAAAAGACGGAACGAAGTTAGTGTATTAAGTGGAGTAAGAAGAGTCAATAGCGTTAGCGTAAATCAGGTGATAGGACAATATAAAGATTCAAGTAAAGAAATATCTTTGGGGCGGGAGTAAACCCTAGAATCCCCTCATCGTTACGCCACTGACTATGTAGACACACGTGAATTTAGGGAGAGGGTGGGAGGTAGTTAATGGGAGCCCACTAGAGTGTTTCTCGCTACAAATACCCCCAATATGAGCACCAAGTGCTCCATGTATCTTCATACAACCCAATTAAAATTATTTTTGTCATTAAATAAATGGGCTTGGATATTAATGCTATGAGTTTCTGTGCGGTATACTTGTTCCTTGGAGTTTAATGTATGGTGCAAGTGCGTACCGCTCTTAATCTCCAAGAGAATTAAGGTGCGGTAAAATCTGGAACTGGAAGTAATCTCCAGGTCAGAGGTTATTTACTGCCAATGCACGTAAAGCACTCCGCCGGTGCAGACCTCGCACGACTTCTTAGGGTTACTAACAGCACGCGGAAATAAAAGCCCGGATATTTTAAAATAACTTGCATTGCTATTTTTTCCGGGTGCAGGCTCTGTAATTTGACACCCAGAGGGTGGCTAGCATGCGGAATTTCGTTGTTCCTTGAATCACTATGAAAGTCAAGGAGGTTAGATATCTAAGTTCCTTTAACACTATAGTGCTTTCTAATAGAGAAATGAGGAACTTTGTGTTGGCGGAAACTCCCGAGATTAATTTTGCCATTTTTAGCCTACTTTTCACATTTTGCAAAAATGAGGAAAAGTAGACTTATGAGATCGGGCAAATGTGTGTGTGTGTCTGTCTGTCTGTATGTCTGTCCTTCTGTCTGTCTGTCTGTCTGGCTGGCTGCGTGTGTGTGTCCCCCCATATCAACTCCTAAGCGGCGGCAGCAATCGAAACAAAATTTGGTAGGAGTAAACATCTATACCTGAATATCACACGGCCATATTTGAAAATGATGTCAGTGCTACCAACTGCTGAAAAATCGCAATTGAAATTTGAGCTCCACGTTGGATAGCTTGGAAGGTATGAATGGGAGCTATTTCAAAATTGGCACACGTATAGATAATAATATTGCAGTTTAATTTCCAGGAGGCCATACATGGCAGTGTTGCCAAAATGATTATAAGCCTGCTGATAGGTCCAATTTTTAAATACATATAACTTCTACACTATCAATTGGATTTCAACCAAATTTCGTATGTGCTATGTGTAAATAAGCAGATATGACTGAACGAATTCTTAAGAGCCACCAGGGCTGCCAACTGTTAATAAATGCTCTCAATTATTTTTATCCAAGTACCCATATATCAGAAAGTATGCAAGCCGACAGCTTTAAACTATGCACACGTATAGTATCTGATATTCTATATTAAGTTGGAGTAACTTATATACGTCAGTGCTACCAACATGATTCTAAGCCTGCTGCGAGGTCCAAATTTAAATACATGTAACGTCTATACTATAATTTGGATTTCCACCAAATTTCGTGTGTGCTATGTGTACCATAACAGATATGGCTATGCCGATTCTTAAGAGTAACCAGGGCTGCCAACTGTTAATAAATACTTTCTATATTTTTTACCCTAATATCAATATATCAGAATGTATGCAAGCCAATAGCTCTAAAATTTGCACACGTGTAGTAACTGGCATTCTAGATTAATTTGGAGTAACTAATATAGGCCTACGCCAGTGCTGCCAACATGATTCTAAGCCTGCTGATAGGTCCAATTTTAAAATGCATGTAACTTCTATACTAACTAATGGATTTCATTCAAAATTGACACAACAATAGATGATATCATTTCAGATTATTTCTGACCAATAGATGTATGTCATTGTTGCCAACATGATTTTACGCGCGCTGTTAGATCCAATGTTTAACTGCATGTAACGTCTACGCTATCCATTGGACTTAACCAAATTTTGTATTCTGTACCTTAAGAGATGGAACTAAGAATGTATTCAGTCACCAGGGCTGCCAACTGTAGTTCTCTATTGGGCTACATTATGCCAGGTATACAGTATTTCGAACTAATTAGAAATTTCGATATTACCAACTTTATTTCGTCATTATTCTACATAGATCCATATAGATTAATCATTGGCATGAATCTTAATTTTAAGAAAAGTAGGCTCTTTAGTTCGTCACGGAACATCTTGTTATTTTATCGTATGGCTTTTAGTGCCGGGAGTGTCCGAGGACATGTTCGGCTCCCAGTTTTGTAGCTGCTTCGAGACGGACACCCAATGGGTGAGCTACAAGTACCGTTGGGGAGGAAAGTTTGAATGTAAGGACGAGGAGTTGGAAGGTGGCGGCTGTGGCCTATAGTTTGGGACCAACCCCGGCATTTGCCTGGAAGGAAGTTGGAAAACAACAGAAGACCATCTTCAAGGTTGCCGGCGGGGGGATTCGAACCTCCTCGCCTCCCGGATGTGAGCGACTGCCAACATTCATGCCGTAACGACCTCGGCTAACTCACCCAGTTTTGCCATTATGAACCCGTCTACTGAATTCAAATGGGTTGTTTGACGTGCCAACATCGTATGGCATGTGTGTCGTATTTTTGCCGCCTTTCAAAAATCACCACGGCGAGGAGCGAACCTGCAATCTAGGGGTTAGTAGACTGACAGGCTATCCACTCACCCTCCGTTAAATTAATCAGGTTTAGAACAGCACGTACAAGATCCACCCACTCGTACCTAATGAGAAGGGAAGACCCCCCACTTTGTACCTGTGGAGCCGTTTTCACCGTGGCCCACATTTTTACCGAGTGTGTGGATCTTGCTGACTTACGACGAAACCTTGGTTTGCAGACGACACTCAAACTTATATTAGCCGCTGACGCGGTGGCTGCTGATCGCGTTATCCGCTTTATAAGTGAGAGTGGGTTAGGGCCAGCAATCTAAATTTTCCAGTGAACTTTGACTCAACGACTTGTTCGTTTTTGAATGATAATGTTTTGTTTTTTCCGTAATTTTTGTTTATTTTTATATTTTTTATTTTTTATTTAATTGTTGTTTTTTATATTAATTTTTTGGTCTTTTTTAAATTTAGATGTCCACCTCAAAATTTTAAATTCAATTCAAAATTTGTTTTCTTTAATCTGTGTTAAGAGGGGCAGATGACCTCGTAGTTCCGCCCCTTAAAACAACAATAACTAACTAACATAACTAGAACGTGCTGACATATTTAGGAAATTACCAATCTAGGAGTACTTATTGCAGCACTCCGGACTAAGACTTGTCGAGCCGGGAGTAGTGACTAAGTTCCTTGCAACTGAGCAAAGCAACAATAATGACTGCATCTGGCATTAAAGCCCCATTCCATTTTCTTGCAGCACTTGGGATTGCTACTGGAGAGAGTGAATGAGCTCGATATGTATTTCCATTATGTCACTCATTACGGGAGAATAAGATGAAACACAGAACGGCACTTAGAGTTCTCAGAGCCACACTTTATCGGGAAGTTGCACGGCAGCTTAATGGAGCAAGCGGAGAGAGGTGATCATAACAAGGCAGTGTGCACTATTTGAGGGGATACTCGCTCTTCGTACCCGTGGTTGACGGCTGTGTGTACAGTAGACAGCTTAATGGAGAGAGCATTACCAGAGGTGATCGATCATAACAAGATAGTGTTACAAATCCAAGGGCGTATAACACCCTTAGGAAGTGTACACACATATTCCTTTAATTTCTACAGATACGACTACCATTCTACAGACATCTGCAAATACTCCTAACAGCTACATTTATCAAACCATCTGTCCCACACGCTACACCGATTTCACCCCTTTAAACACCTCCAAGCTGGAATCAACAGCAACTACAACACACTTCTAATCACACCATGCCGGCAGAGTTACGTAATGGCTTTTGCCCACGCTTGACAAACACATCAACATGTACACAGAAGCTGCTACCAAAACAGCTATGCAGCAATACTCCAGAGTCGGCACTTCGGAAGGGGAAGGGGAAGGTATCTGTTTCGGTCGGAGACTCTGCCCAACGACAAGCTGACACCGTACCTCCGGTGAGTGTATCTCAGATTTCCACACTCACCAGTAATACATCCTTCCCATTACCAGACCTTGTATTACTTTGTAAACACTTGTACATCAATCTGTTTAAGCTGTCCCCACAGTTGAGGGAAGCACACTTGAAACCTTACTTACACTAGTAAACTAGTACATTGCACCAACGCCCCATTGTTATCAGTATTGCCCTCATCCATTTATACTGCCGACTTCCCTACACTGCCTTCCGTAAACACCGGCCTACCACATATCGGTGTGCCAGCATTAGCAGATTGCCTACAACGCAAGCGACCTTGCCTTTCAGAGAGTGCACGCGACCACGGCTCACCCAGACGCGCTGTCAGCAGTAGTAGCCTTGCTCGTCCACGAATAGCTTGCCAAGTGTTATTTTCCGCCCCAGGGTGAATCCTTTGCTTGTAATCATTAATTCGTAGAGCTTACCCTTTACCTACCACGCTTACCAACACCAGTCCAGAGATTCTACACCCTCGTTAAACTTCCCCTAACTGTACACACCACCCTCTTCACACAAATCCATCCCCTAGTTCAGCCAGCCCTCGTAAAGGGTCTGAACAATAGTGTACACCATTTCAGAGGATACTCGCTCTTCGTACCCGTGGTTGACGGCTATGTGTATTGTAGGCAGCTTAATGGAGAGAGCATTATCTGAGGTGATCATAACAAGGTAATGAGGACTATTTCAGGGGATACTCACTCTTCGTACCCGTGGTTCACGGCTGTGTGTATTGTAGGCAGCTTAATGGAGCCAGAGGAGAGAGGTGATCATAATAAGGTAGTGTGCACTATTGCAGGGGATACTAGCTCTTCGTACTCATGGATGACGGTTGTGTGTATTACAGGCAGCTTAACTCTTTAAGTGCCAAGAGACGATTTTTTCGACTCTTCCATTTGCTATTTAGTGCCAGGGCCGAAAAATTTGACTCTAACTACGTGCGTGTTTTCATACATAGAGCGACATCATTTCTCAATTCTTGTAAGCAGACGGTGACGAGGAAGTTTCTTGATTGCGTTTAGTTAAGTTGGTACTCTAATAGGATACGTATTTCTGTTGTATTTACTCGTTGAAGATGCATGGGCCATGTGGTCATTGTAAACAAATATGGCTGACCTAAATGGAAATATTGCAGGAGATCTTGAGAGAATAATTATTTGATTGGAAGATGAGAGTGATTTTAGTGATGTGCAAGACGGTGAATTTAATAGCAGTGATTCTGAAGAAGATGATAACAGCATACATTATTCTAGGGATGCCCAAGGAAGTGGATTTAGGGATGTCCAAACATTTGAACATCCTGACGATGAGGATGATGATATACCAATGCAGCTACACCTCAATCGTATTATTAATTGACACAGGTACAGACTTTGAAGCCTAAAACATTGTGTGATGTTAGTTCAAATATGTTCAACAATTGTGTACTCCAAAAGTATTTAATTTTAAAAATCTCAAACTTTGAATCGTAAAATGAAAAATAAAAAATAAATTTTAAAATAAGACTTCTGTAAAAAAAAATATACATCGTGTACTTATGTTGCAAACAATGCACAAACCTTCCTCTTTAAAATGCTGCATCATTCATAAAAATGTGCCCATTAAAAGTGTATAAAATTAATTATTATTCAAACAAGTAATTTTATACATTATTCGCCTGGTGCTACAGACTACACTGCATGACACTTGTAGGGTTAATGGAGCAAGCGGAGTGAGCATTACGCGATATTGCAAAACAAAGTTATATTGTAATTTTAATTTTTCAACCGGTCATCACAATATAATTCCAATCATTGGAATATGAAACTAGTAGTTCCGTGAAGAACTAAATAGCCTATTTTCATATGTCCTACTCGTATTTATTGTCTCTATCAACATACAAAATTTCAGTTTGAAAGTTGTTATAGATTCGTAGATATTGAGAACCGTCTAAATATTTCAGATGGTTCGCAGGTTGGATTTTTATTTTTGTTCTATTACATGGAGATTATTGTGTACTTGTGGTATTCAGACTTCAATCGCATGATTAGGACACAAGAAGTAAAAACGAGATGTTAAAATTTCGCACAGCTGCCATCGTGTGCTTATGAAAACAATTGAAATAAATTAGATGCCAGTGGATGAACATTTGTATAATCATTTAACGTGCAATGTTTCACTGCACTGGGATGGTTAAATCGCGAGAAACGTCCATTTAAATATGTATACTTCTCGTCGCTGCCATGTTGGATTTCTGCTCACCAGGTTACTGAAAGTCCTATAGGTGAACATATGTCCATAGCCTCTATTAACATTTAAAAAAATCAGTTTGATTGCTGTGAAAGATTCGTAGATATTAAGAACCATCTAAATATTTCGGATGCTCGCAATTTTGGATTGTTATATGTATAGGCCATAGAGTTATGTACCATTAAAGGAAAATTATTGCGTAGGTTCATTATTCAAACTTTCACTTCGATCGCATGATTACGACACAAGAAATTAGAACTTGATTTTAAAATTTCGCACATCCGCCATCTTGAGGTTATGTAAACAATTGAACTGAATTAGATGCCAGTGCATTACAATGTGTATAAAAATTGCGGTACCAAGTTTAATTACGTTTGGATGGTTGAATCGCGAGAAAAGTCAATTTAAATGTCTCAAATTCGCTTGGCCGCCATGTTGGGTTTGTAGTTACCAGGTTTTTGAAAGTCCCATAGGTGAACTTCTAGTAGTACCCTTTATCACCGTACACAATTTCAGGGTGATATCGGTAATAGTTTCGGAGATACTGAATGCTGGTGAAACATTTCGCACAGCCGCCATGTTGGATTGGTGAGACACAATATAATTTGAAGAGCACGGTCGGGGTCGGCCAGAATGGTGCTATGAACTTGCCGAGTTTCATTGAAATCGCTCCAGCCGTTTAGAAGTAATTAGGGGGACACACACACCTCACACACACACACGGTCAAAAGGTGATCTCATAAGCCTATTTTTTCATAAATTGAAAATGGGCTAAAAAAAAGATCGGAACACAATGCATGTGCTACAGTTATATATCAGGGATAGTCACAACGAGGCTTGCAAGCCAAATATGGCTCTTGAGCCAATCCCGTACAGCTCCTTGAAAAAATAGTTCAGATTTTAAAATGTTTAAAAAGTATATGAAGTATATAAATGGACTGGCGTTTTGGAGGAAGAAAGTTCCAGATAGGAAATACCTACTAACAAAAGAGTGTGCTTTTCTCAATATTTGGGACTACCAAATGTGTGTGTGAATCACGGTGTTCAACACTCAAGTTCACTAAATCTAAATATCGGACTGACCTAACTGATGAAACTATAAGTGAACTAGTGCAAACTGCGCTTACCATTCTGTCAGATTTCAAACAACTAACAGCAAAAATGAACACTCAAAAAAGCACTTCTCAAAAGTAAAATCCGTGATCTTGTTGTGTAATTGAACAATAATGCTACCGTATGTGTTAAGTAAACTATATAAACGTTTCTTCATTACTTACGAAATAAAAAACGTGTATTTTAATTTGTAAATCATTAATTTTTTAACATCCTGGCTCGCTTCGAAACAGCTTCATAAACTTGCGGCTTCCAAAGTTAATGTTATTGGTCACCCCTGCTATATACTGTATCAGCCTGGCAAATCAGCTGTTCCTAATAGTCTAATATTGTTTTATGCAGCCCAACTAACACGTGTTATCGGGAAGGTTGATATTTCTCTGCTTGCATCCCACCATATGGTACTGTAATCCATTGCAAGCATTTCCTGCAAACGATACTGAACACTATATTTCTTTCTTTATCGTTCAGGCCTACTTAAGACCACGGGGCTCTTATCTACCCTTCAGTAAAGTTGCTCCTTTCTTCTTCCTATAGTCCCTCATTTTTTAGCCAATTTTCATTTTATGAAAAAATAGGCTTATGAGATCACCTTTTGTCCGTGTGTGTGTGTCCCTAATAACTTCTAAACGGCTGGAGCGATTACAATGAAACTCGGTAAGATCATAGCACTATTCTGGCCGACCCCGACCATGCCCTTCAAATTGTATTGTGTCTTACCAATCCAACATGGCATCTAATTTATTTCATTGTTTGCATAATCACAAGATGGCAGCTGTGCGAAATTTTAAAATTTCGATTTTACTTCTTGTGTTCGAATCATGAGATTGAAGTTTGAATACCACACGTACACAATGATCTTCATGTAACAGTACAAAAATAAAAATCCAACCTGACGAACATCTGAAATATTTAGACGGTTCTCAATATCTAAGAATCTATCACAACCTTCAAGCTGAAATTTTGTATGTTGATAGAGGCAATTAACATGAGTAGGATATATGAATGGCTGCATAGTTCTTCACGGAACTACATGTTTGACCATGGGTCAGTCTTGTTTCTTTTGTCCACTTAGCTCCTGTAGTCTTCTTACTTGTAAGGGACGTTGGGAAAACGCCCTGGCGGATGACCTGACGGAACATCAGATGGTCACGAGTTTGTTCTAGTGGGATCTCTAGATGTTCCCTATCTGACTTAACTGACGCAATCCATTTCTTCTTAGAAGCCTTGCCTCTTCCTGTTACAGTGAATATCCTTTTGGTGAGTCTTTCAGAATCCAGACGTGCCAAGTGTCCATAAAAGGTCAGGCGTATTTTCCTTATAGACGTGATGATGTCCTCCTGGTGTTCATACAATTCATCATTATGACAGATTCTTAAAATGCCTCCTTCCTCTCTAATTGGACCTAATATCCTCCTCAGGATCTACCTATTTTTAACTCCAGTTTTCTGAGTGGACCCTTTCTGGTCATTACAAGTCACTCAGAAGCATACACAACAGATGGCTTGACGACGGAGTTACAGTGTCTTAGTTCGAGGTTCCTGGAGAGGCACTTAGATGAATAGAGACTACGACAGAAATGATATGCCCTTTCAAACTTGATACATCTGGCATCTATGGCTAGGTTCTCCCTCCATTCTCCCAAGTACTTAACTGCAGGTACATTTCGTATGGTAGTGTCTGTGAGAGGAATATTAGAAGGGGCCTCTTTGATATTGGTCTTAAATTCAGTCTTCTGGATGTTGATCTTCAAACCAGTCTTAACTGCTACACTATAAAGACTCTGTAAGTTGTAGGTAGACTCCTCTATATTATTTGCCAGTAGAATGAGGTCATCAGCAAAGGCTAGGCAAGGGACGAAGAGGTTGTCTATCTTGTAACCACGCTTCAGTCCAGCTCCCGGTGGTAGCATCGTTCTCCATTCCCTAATTATATTTTCCAGTACTCAGTTGAAGTGATTATTAGAACACTAGTATTGTTCCCTCGTATTAGCCTGTACTCACAGATGGCAATACAAGTTATCATAAGCTAATACATGTAATTTTTTACAGGAGTGATATTTACTTATCGTTCATGTACTAAATACATTGTACCTCACCCAGTCTTTGGACCAATTTGCGTAGACTGACTGAAGAGCACAGGCAACTATAAAAGAATGGCTTCAAAACTATAGAGAACAATGGAAAACAACTTCCAGGATGACTGAGGTAGAAGTCGATCCTGTCTTTTCTCAGTTTCGCCTCACAAGGCTGAGTGTATCCCTTTCCAACCCTCAGAGCAGAATTAGTTATCTTGTTGTAGCCGAGAATCGTACTTGGGTCTCCGCAGTGACATGATGATGATGATAATTGTTGTTTTAAGGGGCCTAACATTTAGGTTATCGGCCCCTAATGGTTTGGGTGATAGTGAAATATGAGATGAGAATTAAAACTATAACTAATACTAACTACAGGCTTACATACTAGAAGATGAAATGGTAAACAGACAAAGAATAAGGCAAATAAAGGACAGGAAGAAAAGAAATGCCCTCAAACCCCGAAGAATGAGGATTGAGGTACTTAAAGGAAAGGAGAGCCATGAAAGGCAGATAGGAAACGGGAAATAGGAGAGAGCCCTCCCAAAGTCAGTGGAAAAAGGGGGAGAATTTGACCCAGCTAAAAATCCTACGGGATCACCAACTCCCGAACTCACCACCCGTGAGCCCTTGAGGATGTATCAATATCCAGGGTGCACCAGAAGTGGTGTGGCTACATAGATCCTACCTCCTTGAAGGCCTTGAGCAGAAGGCAGGAGATAACATGGAAAAAGAGAGAAGGATGACCTCTCGCAGAAGGGGGGTATCAGGAAAGATGAGATAAGGGCCAATTAAGGCGGGAAAGGAAGAGACTCCCTAGGCTTCGAAAACTCTAATACCATCGGGGTTAGAAGAGAACAAGAGTAGACCAAGAGAGGTTCACAGGAAAGAAGACGGGGAGGAGCCCGGCACAAGCAATGCCAGACTCAGCTGGGGTCCCTTGGTCGCCAATCCATTGAGCCCCTGGAGGGTCCGCAGTGACAGTGGGTAGATCTACAGAGATAGGTATAGCAAGGCTAATATCAGGAGACTTTGTGTATTTTATGATCAGTGGGAGATATTCTCTGTCACCACGTTTCATTCGTCCATTTCGATTGTATTTATGGACCCACTTGGCCTCCCTGGAACGCGGACAACTTTTTATGACCTGGAATATAAAAATTCTCTGTGGACTAGAACTGATGGCTTCACCCTATAGTTTTATAGCGGGGGTGGGGGTGGGTGAGAAATGTCTCTGTTACACAGGCATGGCACAATCGATATGCGGCCGGCAGGGGAAAAAGTTTGGGAATGCAGTAGCCACTGCTGAATCAGCTGCGCATTTCAACGGCACTATAATCGAGTTGAAATTATTTGTGGTTGTGGTGGTAGTGGTGGTGGCCGGATGACATTGATGATATTATAACACGGTATTCAGTGATCCGCACCCACAGGTAGCAGCGGTCATTGCCAGGATATTGTTTCATCCAACAAGGGCTTCTGTGTGCTGTAAAACTATTGGATACTCCAACATTTGTAAATCCAATCACATTCCGCGAGGGAAACGGAAAGTATAAAAAGTTTGTATAGCAAGTTTAATTCTCGTCTGGGCACGTTAAAAAATTACAAGAATAAGCACTTGGAGCATTTCAATACCCCAATAGTTTACTTAACCGTTTATAGGGAAAAAGACTGGGGATATAATTTATTTTTTTGCACATTTGTAGTTGGGGGTGTTAGATGAGTAGGTATATGCAACAATTTTATGGGTGTGGATTCTATTTTATGAAATATGGGGTGGGAAATTATTATCCCACTGCCCACACCCGATAGTATGTTTTCTTAAATGAACAATGGGGTAATAATCTCCCACCTTCAAATAATGATGATACTGTGTTTATCACTCAATAATGAGGTTTATTTAACAGGATATCATACTAATATATAAAAATGAGATGGTGTGTGTGTGTCTGTTACTCAATCACGCAAGAACCACTGGTCCTATTTAAATGAAATTTTGCATGGATGTAGCTTATTTACCAGGCTTACATATAGGCTACTTTTGATTTCAATAGTTTGCACTATTTAAAAATGGCGACTATTTTCATATTTCCATTTCTAATAAAAAGAGAACGCTAAGAAATAGCAAACTTTTGATGGCACTACGAGCTTTAAAATTTAATTTTCTATCCGAAAGGTCCTTATCACTTTTCGTGTATCTCCAACGGTTAGCGAGTAAAACCTAAATATGTATTTTAAAACACGGTCAACGCCGAGCGATGTTAGTCTATGTTGGTCTCTACATGAACTGTTTTATTTATAGAGGTAGTTAGTGGGGTCTGAAACTAGACGTGATTTTGAGTCTAATTTTATAATCTTTGTGCCGGTTATTGTATGTGATTATTTGGATCTTTATGCTTTTTCACAATGTTACAGTATATCATCACCATCATACTATCATACTAATATATAAAAATGGGATGGTGTGTGTCTGTCTGTTACTCAATCACGCAAGAACCACTGGTCCGATTTAAATGAAATTTTGCATGGATGTAGCTTATTTACCAGGCTTACATATAGGCTACTTTTGATTTCGATATTTTGCACTATTTAAAAATGGCGACTATTTTCATATTTCCATTTCTAATAAAAAGAGAACGCTAAGAAATAGCAAACTTTTGATGGCACTACGAGCTTTAGAATTTAATTTTCTATCCGAAAGGTCCTTATCACTTTTCGTGTGTCTCCTACGGTTAGCGAGTAAAACCTAAATACGTATTTTAAAACACGGTCAACGCCGAGCGATGTTAGTCTATGTTAGTCTCTACATGAACTCTTTTATTTATAGAGGTAGTTTCTGGGGTCCGAAACTAGACGTGATTTTGAGTCTAATTTTATACTATTTGTGCCGGTTATTGTATGTGATTATTAGGATCTTGACGCTGTTTCACAATGTTATAGTGCTTTCTACTTTGCACGGTATGTTTTCATCCTTTTTATCGATTTGTTTTTCGTTAAATGAATATTTATCTGCCTTTTGTCGTTTTTTACCATGATCAGAAACCCAAATTCACAGACTAATGTGTCGGAGACTGACGGCTGTTATATTAGTTTGTTTAGTATTCATATTAATCTTACTGCAGAACTAGGCAATTTTATTTCAATAAAGTAGGTATTTTGACGTTTACGGCCAATAAAGAAAACCGCAAAAAACACGGCGTGAACCTAGAAAAGTTGCTGAGTTTTAATTTGGTTGGTTCCTCAGATTAGGGGCTACGACAACGCGGTCATGTAGCCCCGTGTACTTTGGGTGTGTTTAGAATCTGTCTGATAATTGGTGTTAATTGTGATGACTGTATTAGTGTGTGTTATCTGTTTTTAATTCAAGTAAGACTGCCGACATTGAATTTTCAAGTAGGAACTACTTTTGCCGCCAAACGCCACCGTCAACGACTACTGGTTCAGAACTTAGCTACTAGACGCAACCGCAGTCGGCTCTTGGCAAGGAACGTACGAACCTAAGGACGTTAGTCAAATGTTTAACCTATATTAATTTAGCTTCACACAAGCGTAATTAGTGGAAGGTTCTTTAACATGCCATAATTCTTTGACATGGGACCGCCGGCTTAACTTCCCCTCCGAAGGAAGACATACTGAGGGATTTTTAACGTTCTTAAAACATTGCTTGGCCCTGAAATTCAATATACAATCATTTTGGAAGCCTTTATAGGCAGGTGAAAGACTGTTTTAGCCTTTAGCACTCGCAGTAAAGTAGCTGAGGTGTTCTAAATAAGAATTGAGGTATCGCACAGTTTGCTACTCCTTTGGTAGTCCGCAAATAGACCACAAGGCCCGCTGATGAACCATCTCGGAGTTACTGGGCATAATCTCGCACAAGTCGCGGCATAAACTTAGAAAAAATTTCTGTGATTAATTTGTTTTTGTTATTATTACTTGGGACGATTGGCGTTTGTTCCGTTACTGTTACTCTTTATCATGTCGGTACGTACTTTCCGCAATATTACTTATTGCGGATATGATAATTCCTATAACTTTTTTATGTATTTTTAGCATAATGTTTATATGTTTAAATATAGGCCTAGTATGAAGATGTTAAACGATAGGTGTTCAATATTTAAGACAGGTTATTTAACTTTTACTACATAGAAGCTGATATTTATTTCCAATATATAAACGCACTTTCTCACCTACATAGTGGAGACAGACAGGCTTTTCTCCGGGTACTCCGGTTTTCCCTGTCACAATTTCATTCCAGCAACAATCTCCACTATCATTTCATTTCATCCGTCATTCATTAAATCATTGCCCCAGGGGAGTGCGACAGGCTTCGGCAGCCGGCACAGTTCATATCCTTGCTGTTAGATGGGGATTTTATTCATTCCATTCCCTGGCCCGGTCGGTCGACTGAAAGCAGGCTAAGGATTTTCACTTTCCTACCTCTGATTAATAATTTGGTGAGTGAAAATGTATGTAGTATACACATGTAGTTGGTAACATGGAAATAACATAACTACATTAGGAATGTGTGATTATAAATATTAATGATTTAGGCCAGCAAGTACTAAAAGCCGTACGAAGAACGGGTACTTCAGCTAGTAATATATAAAAACACCCTTCACGCTCTATAATTTTTTTTTAAACGTTACTCCCACGCAACACAAGGTCAGTGACCTATATCATCTCTGCCGAAAACTGCACAAAAAATATAAAAGTGATTTTGGAATCTTAAAAGTTAGTATATTCGAATATAATTCAATAATTTCATAGTAGTATTTACTAAAAACACAGAAAATTAATTTATAAAATCTTCCATTCTATGGCAAACATGCTGAGCAGGATAATTATTTCCATTCTAGCTGAAATATATTTACTCAATGTCCAAAAGCATTATTAACATTGTATTTCAGTTATATACCTCCATTCCCTGACCCGGTCGGAGACTGGAAGGAGGCTGTGGATTTTCATTTCAGTTATATACCAACATTTACAAATCTCTTATCTTCAATAAAAACACCTTCTTCTGTAAAACAATGCATTTCATTCACTCTACACAACCGAACTGGCGAGCACGTGCACTGTGGAGACCACTGGGATATATGCTACCCACCTTTGGTTTCTGATGACAGAGTACATCAAATTAATGCGTTTTCAATATTTCTCTGCATCTTGCTTGTGGATGCATGTGGAATTGCTTGAAATGAAAGGGGTGGGAAGATTCTCTCCCCAACACCGTTCTATAAATATCTCAAGGACCTATAAAGGGTTAACACGTTCTGTGTGGTTGACACTAGTTTACAAGCAGGTGCGATAAAACACGCCCAGCGTGTCATGGGATGAGGTTTACAAAATGTGAATCACACTTTTCCCGCAAGGTAAGAATGACTCTCCTCATGCTGTACATCGTGTAAGAATAATTTACTACCGAGTTCATCCGTAGCCAGATTTACGCAAGCATATTCCGTTTCACGCGTATTTACTCGCCTCGATTTTCGCCATACATTAAAACTAATTTCTGGGATCTCAGAGCTGCAAAACAACTTCTATGTGAGGCACGACACAGCATTTTCTGTTTATTACGTGTGATTCAACTTTTGTAATAAATAAATTCCAAAAAGATGGTATACTGGCATTCATGGCCCGTGAATTAAAACTCAATAATTTTTCTAGGTTTATGGCGTGTCTTGTGTGGGGTTTTGCCCAGGAACACCAAGCTGCTGAGTATTTATTCACTGGGCCTGAAAGCCAATATACCATCTTTTTGGAAGCATTTATAGGGAGGTGAAAGGCTGCTTGAGCTTTTAGCTCTCACAGTTAAGAGGCGCACGCGCGCTTCATAAGAAGGGAGGTGGTGCACAGTTTGCTACTCCTGTGGGGGTCTGGGCGGGGAAACCAAGAGCCCGCTGATGAGCTAGCTTGGTGTTCTAGGTGAAACCCCACACAAGACACTTCACAAACCATGAAAAATTTCTGAGTTTTAAAGAAATTCCAGTTAATAATTTCATAAAAGGACTAAACTTGAAATTGACATCCTATTCGCAAGTAACATAAAATAACTTGTAATCGATTTTGGATGCGTCATGACGCTTAGCCTATGTTATCATTTAATTTAGTGTTCAGTGAAGCTCGGTCAATATCACGAGGACCAGTTTTAGCTCCCGATTTCAACAGTTAACATTCTATATTAAATATAAGATTAAGTTTCTCCATGTATGACTAAATAACCAGTGATGGACGAGGCAAAGAGGATATAAAAGTAGGTTGGCTCAGGCAAAGAAAGCATTTATACAAAAGAGGAATCTGTTGACATAGAATATAGATTTATGTATTAGGAAGTCATTTTTGAAGGCTTTTGTCTGGAGCGTCCCTCTATGTAAGTGAAAATTGGACTTTCGGTGCAGTAGGAAAGAGGAGAATTGATGCTTTTGAAATGCGGTGTTACAGGAGAATGATGAAGATCAGATGGGTAGATAAGGTTTAAAGCGAAGAGGTATTAAGACGAGTGGGAGAGGAGAGATGTATCTGGCGACTGCTAATGAAGAGAAGTGATAGGTTGGTAGGACACAAACTTAGACATCCAGGAATAGCAAGTTTAGTTATGGAAGGAAGGGTCGAGGACAAGAACTGTAGGGGTGGACCAAGGTTAAACAGATTGCCTCGGATGTAGGGTGTGGTAGCTATGTAGAGAAGAAACGATTAGTTCAGGACAAGAAGGCATGGAGAGCTGCATCATACCAGTAAAAAGACAGAAGACTCAAACAACAACAATATGTATGACAAATCGTACGCTATACGTTTGTTCGTAGTGTGGAAGGAACTTTGGTTGGTTGGTTCTTAAGTTTAGGGGCTGCGACAACGCAGTGTGTACTTTGGGTGTGTGTAGAATCTGTCCGATAACCGGTGTTAATTGTGATGACTGTATTAGTGTGTGTTATCTGTTTTTTTAATTCATGTAAGGACTGCAGACTATTGAATTTTTTCATATAGTTCCTACTTTTGCCGCCAAACGCCACCGTCAATGACTACTAGTTCAGAACATAGCTACCAGACGCCACCGCAGTTGGCTCTTGGCAATGAACTTAGGAACCTAAGAGCGTTGTTTACATTCTTAACCTATACAATTTAGCTTCACACAGGTGTAATTCGTGGAAGGTCCTTTAACATGCCATAAATCTATGACATGGGACCGCTTTACTTCCCCTCCGAAGGAAGGCATACTAAGGGATTTTAGCACTCTTAAAAAATCCGACGACTTCGGCCGGATTTGAACCCGCGATCTTGGGCATAGAAGCTCAGCATGCTACCTACTAATATTGGTGAGAGCATCATACTGATGTATTTACTCCCTGTCACCAGAATTGTCAGTAAAACGTTTACATGTCGTGCAAGATGCGATGTCCTCGATATTGTTGTTCACAAATCGTAATTTAAGACAATTTCTATGAGACAAATCTTACTACGGTGGAATAATAACGGAGAAGGAAGAATGTGACAACATGCCAACTTTGTTATACAGTATTCGTGTTTCTGTATTTCTATTTTCTTCACAACAACACATTCATAGAAAAATAAACTGCCAGCAAGTCTAGCGGAGTGGAAACAAAGTTACTGTGTAATTCTTGTGTCATGGCAAACAAATAACACAGCGAATTCGCAGTGACATTTAAAGTTTACATGTGTGATGAGTGATGAGAGTAGATCCTACAGGGAAAGAGACCACACAAAATTCAGAATTACCACAGCCAGGTAATTGTTAAATAGACTTTAGAACCCTATCAATATGTTTGAGTTGAAGTTAAACACAAACTTAATATATTTTTGACACTGTTATCAACTCTCACCGATCTCTTGTTCCCTTTCAGCACTTTAACAACTTTTGCTTATTTGCCTATTATCATCATATTAGGAGACATGGACTATATGGAAGAGTCTCAATAGGTTTCGGCCTGTGGTTGGTAGATCCGGGACCAACATTAACAAGTGTTGAATACCTTGTGAGTCGGCCTGCTTTTATCATTTTAAATGATCTTGTCGACTTCGTCGTTACCCTGGTGTCTGGCGTTACGTTACGGTGACGGGACGAAATGTACCCAGATGCACTGAGGTGTGTGACGTCATAGTACCGCTTGGTGCATGTGTTCCCCGACAATCTCTACTTCGTTAGTATAAGACAAAAATCCCCGATTCTTGGATGACACGGGTAATCTCGAGAACCACTGGTTGGATTTTGATGCGGTTTTCACCAGTCTGTAAAGGATAACTCGAGGAAAGATTCTTTGAGAAATAACTTATGTACACACATCAAAAAAAGTTTTGCATCACCTCGGTTCCAAGAGTTCCGGAACCGTTAAATACAAAGGGAATAGAGATCAACACAAACAACATTTCAGCTCGTTTTATTGCTCATGAGACCCACACATTGCATGTTGTACCATCATACAGCTAGACTTTCAGCATTTGTGGTCCAGATTGCAGTACACACCACTACCTCTAATACCCAGTAGCACGTCCTCTTGCATTGATGCATGCCTGTATTCGCCGTGGCATACTATCCACAAGTTCGTCAAGACACTGTTGGTCCAAATTGTCCCACTCCTCAACGACAATTCGGCGTAAATCTCTCAGAGTGGTTGGTGGGTCAAGACGTCCATAAACAGCCCTTTTCAACATATCCCAGGCATGTTCGATAGGGTTCATGTCTGGCGAACATGCTGGCCACTGTAGTCGAGCGATGTCGTTATCTTGAAGGAACGCATTCACAAGATGTGCACGATGAGGTCGAGAATTGTCGTCCATGAAGACAAATGCCTCTCCAATATTCTGCCGATATGGTTGCACTATGGGTCGGAGGATGTCATTCAGGTATCGTAAAGCCGTTTCGGAGCCTTCCATGACCACCAGTGGCGTACGTCGGCCCCACATAATGCCACCCCAAAACATCAGGGAACCACCACCTTGCTGCACTCGCTGGACAGTGTGTCTAAGACGTTCAGCCTGACCAGGGTGCCTCCAAACACTTCTCCGACGATTGTCTGGTTGAAGGCATATGCGACACTCATCGGTGAAGAGAACGTGATGCCAATTCCGTGGGGTCCATTCAGCATGTTGTTGGGCCCATCTGTACCGCGCTGCATGGTGTCGGGGTTGCAAAGCTGGACCTCGCCATGGACGTCGGGAGTGAAGTTGCGCATCATGCAGCCTATTGCGCACAGTTTGAGTTGAAACACGACGTCCTGTGGCTGAACGAAACGCATTATTCAACATGGTGGCATTGCTGTCAGGGTTCCTCCAAGCGGCAATCCGTAAGTAGCGGTCATCCACTACAGTAGTAGCCCTTGGGCGGCCTGAGCGAGGCCTGTCATCGACAGTTCCTCTATCTCTGTACCTCCTCCATGTCCGAACAACATCGCTTTGGTTCACTCTGAGACGCCTGGAAACTTCCCTTGTTGAGAGCCCTTCTTGACACAAAGTAACAATGCGGACGCGATCGAACTGCGGTATTGACCTTCTAGGCATGGTAGAACTACAGACAACATGAGCAGCGTACCTTCGTCCTGGTGGAATGACTGGAACTGATCGGCTGTCGTACCCCCTCCGTCTAATAGGCCCTGCTCATGCATGGTTGTTTACATCTTTGAGCAGTTTTAGTGACATCTATGAACAGTCAAAGGGACTGTATCTTGGATACAATATACACAGTCAACGTCTATATGCCGGAGATCTGGGAACCGAGGTGATGCAAAACTTTTTTTGATGTGTGTATGATCAAAGGAAGCCAAGCAATGATGATTTCAGTAAAAAGTCGAAAACAAACTTGGCGTCAGTGCGCTTCTCAAGCTTACGCCGGGCAAACCGTTAAACATATCAATATACTATGAGCGTAAGAATTGGTCAGCATGAAAAGTTCTACAAAAAAGTCCGTGAGAGCATATCTCTATCTTCAATACATCGCCCACTATAAGTGTTCTTTAGACTGGATGGAAGGGGCATGTCCCCGCGCGCTCTGGTGAGCGTTACGGCATCCCGCACGCTTGACCTTGCTTTGCCCTTGGTTTGCAATTGCCGTTCGCGAGTAATTTGAAACAAGATAAGCAAGATAAGTATTATGCAGATAATTTTCTAACACGTCAAGAGTCTTTGGCTTCGAGCGAAGTGTGAAGCCTCCAGTCTTTCTAGCATTTTTCCAGCATTTGTAGCATTTAAAATGATACAAAGTCTAGTCTTTCAGACTGACTGTCACTTTTTATATTTATTAAGCGTATGGCTTTACATTATACGATATGTACACAGATGATAGTTTAGGAAAGGAAGACAAACTATATATTTATATCTAGATTGTTTATTTAAGTAATTGTCTCTGGTGATTCATGAGCGAAATCAGTGACACTGCCACTGTACTTCCTTTTTGGACACTTGGTGATGATATGCTGGATGGTCTGCTTAGGGTCACCACAATCACAGTTAGGTGAAGGAATTATTTTCCATTTATAATGGAAGTCTGCACAGTTGCCATTACCCTTACAAATCCTGTTGAGAGTTGACCATGCTTTCCGAGGAAACTCATATCCAGGTGGCAGGGATGATCCAATGCGTCGTAAGGTTTATCCAGGCCTAGCATCCTGTCTTCCATGCCATTCTTTAGTTATGTTGTAGTAGGTATTCTCCAAGTCTATTGCAGTCCTTGTTGATGGATTTCGAGATCATGGACAATTCAGACGAACATTAGCAATGTCACAGTGTATTGGTAATTGTGGGTTATCCATTATTTTTTGAACTCGCTGCTGTGGTGAGGAACAAACCATGGCCCTCTTCGGTGCTCCATGGATGCTCTAGTGAAGGCTACACTCAACCGCCGGGACATTGCGAACATTGTTTAGTGAAATGTTTGTCTCTTTTATAGTATCTTTTTAGCCTATTTTCATTTATGAAGAAAAAATAGGCTTATGCGATCACCTTTTGTCCGTGTGTCTGTCTATGTGTGCGTGTGTGTTGGTGTGTGTGATGGAGTGTGTCCCCCCTAATAACTTCTAAACGGCTGGAGCGAATTCAATGACACTCGGCAAGTTCATAGCACTATTCCGGACGACCCCGATCGTGCTCTTCAAATTTTGTTACGTCTCACCAATCCAACATGGCGGCTGTGCGAAATATTTCACTAGCATTCAATATCTCCGAAACTATTACCGATATCACCCTGGAATATTTTACGGTGATAAATGGAACTACTACAAATTCACCAATGTGACTTTTGAAAACCTGGTAACTACAAAACCAACATGGCGGCCAAGCGAATTTGCGACTTTTAAATAGACGTTTCTCGCGATTTAACCAACCAAACGCAATAAAACTTGGTACAGTATATGTTTATACACATTGTAATGCACCGACATCTAACTTCGTTCAATTGTTTACATAACCTCAAGATGGCGGCTGTGCGAATATTTCACTCGCATTCTATATCTCTGAAAGTATTAGCGGTATCACCCTGAAATTTTGTGCGGAGATAAAGGGCACTACTGGGAGTTCATCTATAAGACTTACAAGAACCCGTTAACTACAAAACGAATATGGCAGCCAAGCGATTTGGAAACTTTTAAATATACCTTTCTCGCGATTTTATGAACCAAACGCAATGAAACTTGGTACATGAAATGTTTATACACATTGTAATGCACTGGTATCTAATTTAGTTCTATTATTTACATAACCTCAAGATGGCGGCTGTGAGAATTTTGAAATTAAGTTTTTGTTTCTTGTGTCGTAATCATCTGATCGAATGAAAGTTTGAATAATGAACCTACGCAATAATTTTCTTTTAATGGTATATGACCTATGGCCAATAGATATAACAATCCAACATGGCGACCGTCTGAAATATTTAGTCGGTTCTCAATATCTGAGAATCTATTACAGCAATCAAACTGAAAGTTTGTATGTTGGCAGTGGCAGTTAACATAAGTAGGTTATATGAAAATAAGCTTTAGTTCTTCACGGAACTACTTGTTATATTATTAATTTATTGAACAAAAGTTTGATGCTTTTCAATCAGTCAACACGATTGTACACATATGAGATGGGTTATTCCCTGAAAAAATTACATGAGATTAATATATACACTTGGGTGACCAGTTTCGATCGTCAAGCGATCATCATCAGGTCCATTACACTTAGGCTATCAAATCTATCTCTGAAACGTGAATGTGAATGTGATTATGTGGTTGTTGTAAATGGTCAATTCAGATTGTATTGTACAGACTACTTATCTGGTTGAGCCTTGCACTGTCCTGTTGAGAGCAGTTAACTTGGTCACTGTCTGCACTCCACTGAAATAGCCTGTGCAATACAATCTGAATTGGCCATTTACAATAACCACATATTCACTCCAAACAAGCAAATTCTGGAGGTCAATCACCACTTCCAGTATCTTAACAGAACATCACATTGACCACAACTAATAAATATTGACGAGTTGCATTATCCCTCCCTATATTATTCTGCTAAGGTCCCATTCCAGTTTTGTACCGAAAATAAGGTCCCATTAACACCAACCTACGCATATGGGGTACCTACAGGTTCAGCATAACCCAATGCGTAAGAGAAACGCACTCATTTAGTCTTTAAATGTCTCACAATTAAATAAATACCTTAAAACCTGTATATTTACAACGAAATAATGAAAGAATGCAACATGGTAACCATGGTAACAGAATCTCACAGGTCCGTCTATTTCTGTAAGACGCAATGCAATTCCAATTATTACATTAAGACGGTTATAAGGTTCTCACTGAACCAAATTAAGCTGTAAAATTCATCAATACATACAGTATAATGCACTTAAGGGGGTCAAGGGGCACTCTAGAATTTTTTCACGCAATTTTCACGTGTGAGTGTGGTACGAAAGGTCTTTTTCACCTGACTATAAAGGGTTTCCGAAAACCACATTTAAAGTCCCTTAAATTAACTTCGCTCTCATATACCTGTGAAGGAATGACAAACCCCTAACCACTACACCAGTAGCTGAATTGATAAAGTCTGATTATTCATACCGAGGATAAATCAGTCATAGCATTCATGATTGAGATTTTGCTAAGTGTACTCTTTACAACTAGAATATTCGCTGGCGAAAACGCGACGGGAAATGCTAGTCTCAACTAATACTGCAACTAAATAAGTGTATATATTGAAAATATTTTACCCATACTTTCAGACATAACTTAGATTTTATAGCCTAAGTGTAATGGATCTGATGATGATCGCTTGACGATCGAAACTGGTCAGTAATTTTTTTCAGGATTAGGGAATAACCCATATCATTTGGGTACAATCGTGTTGACTGACTGAAAAGAATCGAACTTTTGTTTACTAAGGCAACACTGAAGAATGTCTTCAAACACCATGTTAATTTATTGATTCATGCAATATGTTTCCTGACATGAGTAAATACATAAATCATATTAAATGCGGACTTATGAAATCGACATATTTTGTGTGTGTCTGTACGCATGTCCCACCCCGCCAAATATTTTCTGATCGATAGAAACTTGTCAGTAAGTTACTCCCACACCCAGAAACCTCAACCATGCCTTTCACATTTCCATAATCGTTACCAATCTAGCCTGAAGACCGCACGGAGTATACCAGCAGGATCAATATCACGGAAACTATTACTACTACCAGCTTAACATTTTGTACCATTATTTCTTATACTCCTTGTTCATTCATTTCAACCTCTTTGGGATAAGTTGAATCAATCATTTCTCTGCGTGTTGTTCGTTCCTTAGCGTCCAGGATCTCTACATTACTTTTAATCTGCTTTTCCTCTCTTTTTCCGAGATTTGGATTTCGTTTGGGTTTGGATTTTAGTGGAGATTTGTCTTGGAACCTCATATTTTTGTCTTTTATAGCTTTTCGATTGAGTAGGGATTTTCTGTAATTTCTAATTCTGGGAAGATGACCTTAAAAATATATCCACCTTTTCTCTTAGTATCTGACAGTTATTCAATTTTCTTGTAGACAGTCTCATTCTTATCGTCCTGAAAATTTCGCCCTATGATTATTCTAAAAAAATTCCTCTCCTTTAATTCGAGTTTCTCCATCTGGTCTTTGAAATTCATGTTTAGGAGTTCAGCTGCGTACATTGATTTTGGTTTAATCACTGTCTTATAATGTTTAACTTTGGACCCCATGAAAGGGGTTTCTTGTAGTACGTATCTTTTGTTAGTTTGAAGGCCATTTCAAGTTCATTTTTCCTGGATTCCATTGCTTTGCATTCCCCAGCATTCCAAGTAATCCATTCTCCGAGATGTTTGAGTTCTTTTACTATTTCAATCTTTTGTTCTTTGACTATGAAATATTTACGCGCGTGTTTATTGTTTGTCTCCATTGTTTTAGCGAATGATTTTGAGTTTCTTCTTCTTGCAACCCAGTCGTATTCCACTCTTTATAGATGAGGTCTATAGAACAAGGTTTATTCATTTTTAATTTCAACCCATGGCAAGACTGGAACCAATAACGTTACCACTCGAAGTTTGCCAGTCCCTGGAACCTATTCCACCGATAAGCAATTATAGAGCCGATGTAGCAAATTCACTGACATGACTTTCACAACACTGACAATTTCAAAATAAACATGGCAGCCACAAGAAATGTTAATATTATTTCCATAGGTATCTCCAACAGCTATGAAATATTGTACCACGATAAAAATGATAATGAACATTTACTGAGGTTAATTTTAACACGATGAATATAATAGGAAGCGGCGTGAATTTTCAAAACGTAGTTGCCTTTTGCTGCAACCAAACTATTGCGCTCCCTCGCCCGAACTCGATCATATTTACCAGCTTCAATGGGAGTAAATTCTGGCAACACTTGTACATCACCGGATATTAAAAAAAAAACAACATATATTTGTAGCCCATATGCAAAACCCGCTATCCGACGGAAAATTCGATTTCAAGTTTTCGGTTTCCCAGTCTTCAGTAGAATGCGTACACATTAACAAGTTTATAACAAGTAGTTCCGTGAAGAACTATACAGCCTATTTTCATATATCCTGCTCATGTTAATTGTCTCTATCAACATACAAAATTTCAGTTTAATTGCTGTAACTGATTCGTAGATATTGAGAACCGTCTAAATATTTCATATGGTCGCCAGGATGGATTGTTATTTTTGTACTATTACATTAAGATTATTGTGTACGTGTGGTATTCAAACTTCAATCGCATGATTAGAACACAAGAAAAAAAACGAGATTTTAAAAGTACGCACACCAGCCATCTTGTGATTATGCAAACAATTGAAATAAATTACATGCCAGTGAATCAACATTTGTATAAGCATTTAACGTGCAACGTTTCACGGCACTCGGATAGTTAATTCGCGAGAAACGTCCATTTAAATATTTATACTTCGCGTCGCCGCCATATTGGATTTCTGCTCTCCAGGTTACTGAAAGTCCTATAGGTGAACATATGTTCATAGTCTCTATGAACATTAAAAAATTCAGTGTGGTTGCTGTAAAAGATTCATAGATATTGAGAACCGTCTAAATATTTCGGAAGCTTGCCATTTAGGACTGTTATATGTATAGGCCATAGAGTTATGTACCATTCAAGGACAATTATTGACTAGCTTCATTATTCAAACTTTCACTTCGATCGCATGATTACGACACAAGAATAGAAACTTAAATTTAAAATTTCGCACAGCCGCCATCTTGAGGTTATGTAAACAATTGAATTAAATTAGATGGCAGTGCATTACAATCTGCAAAATCATTTACTGTACCACATTTCACTGCGCTCAGAGAGTTAAATCACGAGAAATGTCTATTAAAATATTTCAAATTCGCTTGGTTGCCATGTTCGTTTTGTACTTTACAGTTTTATGAAATATACATAGGTAAACTTGTATCAATACCCTTTATCACCGTACATAATTGCATGATGATATCGGTAATAGTTTCGGAGATATTGAATGCTAGTGAAATATTTCGCACAGCCGCCATGTTGGATTGGTGAGACGTAACAAAATTTGAAGGGCACGGTCGAAGTCGCCGGGAATAGTGCTATGAACTTACCGAGTTTCATTGAAATCGCTCCAGCCGTTTAGATTTTATTAGGGGGACACACACACATACCTCACACACACACACACACACACACACATACACACAAACACACACACACACACGCACACACACGGAAAAAAGGTGATCTCATAAGCCTATTTTTTCAAAATTGAAAATAGGCTAGAAATGGAAAATCTAGATAGTGAAGAATCATCTTAAATTTTCGACTGATTTTTCATAATATTTATTTATGTTTATTATCGAAAGATGTTCTAATTTTTAGCAACGATTTGCATGCCTTATCACATATCTACCTAGGTACATTCGAATAATGAAGTCTCTTCTTAATATATTTTTCGAAATATTAGTAGGATAACAACTTAATATTTTAATGGAGTTCGTCTAATTTCATATCAATCATATATTTACAAGTTTGTCATTAATTTAAATTAACACTATTTGTAAAGATATCCATTGTTTTGACAATGTTTAACCTTTGACTACACGCACCTATTAATATATAGCTTAATAAGTGCACGCGTGGTGAATTTTGTACACCAAGATTATAATGTCACGAAATCACTTAACCTATGTCTACAAGCAGAATAGTTTTAAAAGGCTATTCTCTACCGTGATGATTTTCCTCTATAAATTTTTCCTCGGAAGTAACTACGTCTCATCCAACTTCTTCTTCTGAATCTTCTTGTGCTATAGCGTCATAGTTTTCCTCTTCAGTAAGTCACTTTGGATTTCTAGCTCGTATACAAGCCGTAAAATCGCAGAGCCGTACGAGACACGGAATTAGTTTCTAAATCTATTAAAATAAGATTTAAAAAATAATACTGAGTTAAAGAGCTGAATCAATATTGTACTTTGTTCACCATACGCAACAGCTCAATATTTATTCCTGTGAATCAGCACAAACGAATCCGGTAACAATGACACTGCTTATAGCCGTTTGCGAACATATTAGGGATAGGTTAAATGGCGCCTAACAGACTGCAGAAACAATACGACTATTATACACCAGCGCGTGAACTTAATGGTTAACTAGATTTTAAGGTATAACATTTTCACGCTGAGGATGGAATCATTGATAGGCCAATTTCGAAACATGTACGTCTTAATATTTCATTAAACAACTTCTCTTAGAATTGATAAGGCGGATTTAAAATTTATCAAGTCAGTCTTCACTACTCCAAGACCTACATTTTTCAATAAATTTGAGTTGCAAAATGTGCTACTTGCATTTCAAAACGAGAAGAGAAAAAATTTCACTTGTTTGCCAAGTGCGCTGCGCATCAGCCATAGATTTGCAAAGTCAGTTATATCCATATGGAGATGCAAAAAGCGCTACATTTAACGCAACTCTTATGGGCTCCATCTTGTCACAGATTACACAGATGAAAAACCAGCTCAAGTATTGTGAGGTTTGAAGCCATTTTTCAGTGTTGCCTAAGTAAACAAAAGTTTGGTGTTTTCAGTCGGTCAACACGAATGTACCCAAATAGAGCTGGGTTATGCCCTAATCCTGAAATAACTTACATTGATCGCTTGACGATCGAAACTGGTCATCCTAGTGTATTTATTAATCCTATGTAATTTATTTCATGATTAGGGTATAACCCAGCTCTATTTGGGAACATTCGTGTTGACCGACTGAAAAGCACCAAACTTCAGCTCAAGTACCTGTGGTATCCTATCACTGCATTGTTATGTTTTCTCTAGGAATAAATATTAATGCTGCATCATGGAAAGTATACAGCAGGCACACAATACGATTCTTTTCTCTATGAAGATAGCAAAATCTAAGGCACTCGTTTGTTTGGTTCCCTTGAGCCCGCCAATGGAAGGCAAGGTGGTCGTTCTGGTCTTATCTTGATAGTGTTGTTTATGTAGTTTTATTTGCTTGAGATATACATGAATATACTATATTATATGAAATATCAAGATATGAATTACACAGTAACCTATAAAAGGGAAATGGACGTTGAGGTGGAGTGACTTATGCACAAAAGTGTCAAATGAAAATATCCACGAATCAATAAAGCACTTTCAATCACCCTACAAACTATTAATTATTTATTATTATTATTTTCATTTTGGTCGTCCAGGGACCACGAGCCAATCTCAATGCTTTATCCTTTGCTGTTCCTTCTTCTTCCTCCAGTATTCCTTCATCACCTCACTATGTTTCCTCTTCCTTTCCTCGGACCATTTTGAGCCGGTATTCTTTCCCTTCCTCTCTTGGAATCCTTCCAATTTTTAGCACTTTCTGCCTAGAAATAACTTTTTTTAAACTTACAATGGTAGTTACGCTTGAAAAGGTGCAGCGCTAAGACATAGGGCCAAACAATCTGCAGACTCGTTAGACGCGGGTTCGATTCCTACCGTCAGCCATCCT
This sequence comes from Meconema thalassinum, assembly GCA_946902985.2. Lineage (NCBI taxonomy): Eukaryota > Metazoa > Arthropoda > Insecta > Orthoptera > Tettigoniidae > Meconema > Meconema thalassinum. The sequence continues at coordinate 30,595,032 of OX336394.1, forward strand.
TGAAATGCTTTACCGTGGTTTCCTTAATTTTCAACTCTTGGCAAATGCTGGGACGGTACCTTGTGTCAGGCCTCAGCCGGTTCCTTCCCTATTCTTGCCCAGTATCATTCATATTCATTAATTTCATCTCTCAGTAACTCCTCTCATGAAGTTCGCATCAGGAAGGGCGTCCGGTCGTGAAAACCATCCTTCACATAGTCTTTCATCGTATCTCACCCCCGACCCCGTTGATAATGGGAATAATAAGGGGTCGATATACATTGGTTGACGACTTTTGAGTCGATCAACTCGTCTAAATCCAATTATATTCGTCGGGTTATAATAGACCCTACCTGGACACCAAGTATTTGTCCACAGCCTTTGTCGTATGTAATTAATAAAATTTATCACTACGAGCGCTAGTGTTTACCCATTCATGGTGAAATCAAAATCAAAATACGTACTTCCGTTTTGACTAACAAGTCATCCTTTGTGGTCTAAATCTATCACTGCGAGCGCTAGTGTCAACCAGATCGAAATATCTACTTTTGTTTTGAGGAATTCAAAAATCCGCTTATCACAAATTGAAGTAAAAGAATCAAAGAATAGATGGTATGTTGGCTTTCACGGCCAGTGGGTGGGGACACCAAGATCCCGCTGATGAGCCAGCTTGGTCTCCTTTACAAAACATCTTACAAGACACGGTAAAAAACAAGAAAAATTGCTGAGTTTAAATCAAATTTTAATTCCATTTAAATCTGTAGAACATGTTTCATTTTAAAAACAAGCTTCCTCGCATATTTTTTTTTCAAAATATCATTTAATCCGGAAGTAAATATTAAAATGCTATTATGATAGAGTGTTTCAACACACGAATTCTTAAACTTCCCCTGGTCTTTTACTTTTTCAACGTCCGTCACATACTGCTTCAAGGAACAACGAAATTTGACAAGCAAGCTACCCTTTGGGTGTCAAATAAAAAGCTTGCACCCGGCACCCGAGGTCATACGATATTATTATTATTATTATTATTATTATTATTATTATTATTATTATTATTATTATTATTATTATTATCCGACGACTTCGGCCGGGATTGAATCCGCGATCTTGGGCATAGAAGCTCAGCATGCTACCTACTACGCCACCGAAACTGCTCGTTTTAAACATTAATAACCTGTTAATTAGGCTCCACTGAAAATGGCGTCAAAAGTTTCTATAATTCCTCCTAATGACCTTGTAACCTCACCCACTTGATTGCTATGTGCGCTAATCCTGCGTTGGTTATTTATTCATCGACATCTGAGTGTTTTATATTATTCACTTTGGCTCACATCGGACCTAATTTAATTTCAAACGAGCAGCCCACAGGCTGTTTCAACCTTACGTATGATGCGAGTTTTTTAATTAACTGCCAAAATAGATACCTGTAGTGCTTGTAAAAACTCGCCGTGCATAATTGAGCGCCATGGAGTGGGTGTGGGAATAGCGTAGCAACACACGCATAATATTAAGCCTTAAGATTGTGGCAGCTGTGACGTGCGTTATTACGCCCCACTCAACTCCGCAGCCCAAGTTCGGAGTAAACACCAACACCGACTGTGACCAGTAAACCTGACTTGCTTAGCATGCATAGGCAAGCTAATCAATAAGCGGTGCCATGGTAAGAAACACGTGATGTACACTGTACCATAACAATAAACACGTGATGTACTCTGTACCGTGACAATAAACACGTGATGTATTCTGTTCCGTGACAATAAACACGTGATGTATTCTGTACCGTGACAATAAACACGTGATATATTCTGTACCGTGACAATAAACACGTGATGCGTTCTTTACCGTGACAATAAACACGTGGTGTATTATGTACCGTGACAATAAACACGTGATGTATTCTGCACCGTGACAATAAACGCGTGATGTATTCTGTACAGAGACAATAAACACATGATGTATTCTGCACCGTGAAAATAAACACGTGTTGTATTCTGTACCGTGACAATAACCACGTGATGTATTCTGTACCGAGACAATAAACACATGATGTATTCTGCACCGTGAAAAAAACGTGATGTATTCTGTACCGTGACAAAAACCACGTGATGTATTCTGTACCGTGACAATAAACACATGATGTATTCTGCACCGTGAAAATAAACACGTGATGTACTCTGTACCGTGACAATAAACACGTGATGTATTCTGTACCGTGACAATAAACACGTGATGTATTCTGTACCGTGACAATAAACACACGATGTATTCTGCACCGTGAAAATAAACACGTGATGTACTCTGTACCATGACAATAAACACGTGATGTATTCTGTACCGTGACAATAAACACGTGATGCATTTTGTACCGTGACAATAAACACGAGATGCGTTCTTTACCGTGACAATAAACACGTGGTGTTTTCTGTACCGTGACAATAAACACGTGATGTATTCTGCACCGTGACAATAAACACGTGATGTATTCTGTACCGAGACAATAAACACATGATGTATTCTGTACCGAGACAATAAACACAAGATGTATTCTGTACCGTGACAATAAACACGTGATGTATTCTGTACCGTGACAATAAACACGTGATGCGTTCTTTACCGTGACAATAAACACGTGGTGTATTATGTACCGTGACAATAAACACGTGATGTATTCTGCACCGTGACAATAAACACGTGATGTATTCTGTACAGAGACAATAAACACATGATGTATTCTGCACCGTGAAAATAAACACGTGTTGTATTCTGTACCGTGACAATAACCACGTGATGTATTCTGTACCGAGACAATAAACACATGATGTATTCTGCACCGTGAAAAAAAACGTGATGTATTCTGTACCGTGACAAAAACCACGTGATGTATTCTGTACCGTGACAATAAACACATGATGTATTCTGCACCGTGAAAATAAACACGTGATGTACTCTGTACCGTGACAATAAACACGTGATGTATTCTGTACCGTGACAATAAACACGTGATGTATTCTGCACCGTGACAATAAACACACGATGTATTCTGCACCGTGAAAATAAACACGTGATGTACTCTGTACCATGGCAATAAACACGTGATGTATTCTGTACCGTGACAATAAACACGTGATGCATTTTGTACCGTGACAATAAACACGAGATTCGTTCTTTACCGTGACAATAAACACGTGATGCGTTCTTTACCGTGACAATAAACACGTGCTGTATTCTGTACCGTGACAATAAACACGTGATGTATTCTGTACCGAGACAATAAACACGCGATGTATTCTGTACTGTGACTATAAACACGTGATGTATTCTGCACCGTGTGAAAATAAACACGCGATGTATTCTGTACTGTGACTATAAACACGCGATGTATTCTGCACCGTGACAATAAACACGTGATGTATTTTGTACCGTGACAATAAACACGTGATGCGTTTTTTACCGTGACAATAAACACGTGCTGTATTCTGCACCGTGACAATAAACACGTGATGTATTTTGTACCGAGACAATAAACACGCGATGTATTCTGTACTGTGATTATAAACACGTGATGTATTCTGTACCGAGACAATAAACACGTGATGTATTTTGTACCGTGACAATAAACACGTGATGCGTTCTTTACCGTGACAATAAACACGTGCTGTATTCTGTACCGTGACAATAAACACGTGATGTATTCTGTACCGAGACAATAAACACGCGATGTATTCTGTACTGTGACTATAAACACGTGAAGTATTCTGTACCGAGACAATAACCACGTGATGTATTCTGCACCGTGACTATAAACACGCGATGTATTATGCACCGTGACAATAAACACGTGATGCGTTCTTTACCGTGACAATAAACACGTGCTGTATTCTGTACCGTGACAATAAACACGTGATGTATTCTGTACCGAGACAATAAACACATGATGTATTCTGCACCGTGAAAATAAAAAAGGGATGTATTCTGTACCGTGACAATAACCACGTGATGTATTCTGTACTGTGACTATAAACACGTGATGTATTCTGTACCGAGACAATAAACACATGATGTATTCTGCACCGTGAAAATAAACACGTGATGTATTCTGTACCGTGACAATAACCACGTGATGTATTCTGTACTGTGACTATAAACACGTGATGTATTCTGTACCGAGACAATAAACACATGATGTATTCTGTACCGTGAAAATAAACACGTGATATATTCTGTACCGCGACAATAACCACGTGATGTATTCTGTAGTGTGACTATAAACACGTGATGTATTATGTACCGAGACAATAAACACGCGATGTATTCTGCACCGTGACTATAAACACGTGATGTATTTTGTACAGTGACAATAAACACGTGATGCGTTCTTTACCGTGACGATAAACACGTGCTGTATTCTGTACCGTGACAATAAACACGTGATGTATTCTGTACCGAGACAATAAACACGCGATGTATTCTGTACTGTGACTATAAACACGTGATGTAATATGCACCGTGAAAATAAACACGCGATGTATTCTGTACTGTGACTATAAACACGCCATGTATTCTGCACCGTGACAATAAACACGTGATGTATTTTGTACCGTGACAATAAACACGTGATGCGTTTTTTACCGTGACAATAAACACGTGCTGTATTCTGCACCGTGACAATAAACACGTGATGTATATTGTACCGAGACAATAAACACGCGATGTATTCTGTACTGTGACTATAAACACGTGATGTATTCTGTACCGAGACAATAACCACGTGATGTATTCTGCACCGTGACTATAAACACGCGATGTATTATGTAGCGTGAAAATAAACACGCGATGTATTCTGTACTGTGACAATAAACACGTGATGTATTCTGAACCGAGACAATAAACACGCGATGTATTCTGTACTGTGACTATAAACACGCGATGTATTCTGCACTGTGACAATAAACACGTGATGTATTTTGTACCGTGACTATAAACACGTGATGCGTTCTTTACCGTGAAAATAAACACGTGCTGTATTCTGTACCGTGACAATAAACACGTGATGTATTCTGTACCGAGACAATAAACACGCGATGTATTCTGCACTGTGACTATAAACACGTGATGTATTCTGTACCGAGACAATAACCACGTGATGTATTCTGCACCGTGACTATAAACACGCGATGTATTATGTACCGTGACAATCAACACCTGATGTATTCTGTACCTTGACAATAAACACGTGATGTATTCTGCACCGTGACAATAAACACGTGATGTATTCTGTACCGAGGCAATAAACACATGATGTATTCTGCACCGTGAAAATAAACACGTGATGTATTCTGTACCGTAAAAATAACCACGTGATGTATTCTGTACTGTGACTATAAACACGTGATGTATTATGTACCGTAACGGGGGCGTGGTGGCTCAGCGGTCTAGCTGTATGCCTCTCACCAAGGCGGTCCGGGTTTGATTCCCGGTCAATGCATGTGAGATTTTCGAAGTGAAATGCCATATCCTGTGGTTCGGATTCCACGTAAAAAAGGAGGTCCCGTGGCTCATGATCTCAAGGTTAACGGTCACGTTAAACTATAAGCTTGCTAGTTTTTTGTACCGTAACAATAAACACGTGATGTATTCTGTACTGTAACAATAAACACGTGATGTATTCTGTTCCGTAACAATAAACACGTGATGTATTCTGTACAGTGACAATGTACCGTGACAATAAACACGTGATGTATTCTGTACCGTGACAATAAACACGTGATATATTCTGCACCGTGACTATAAACACGCGATGTATTATGTACCGTGACAATCAACACCTGATGTATTCTGTACCGTGACAATAAACACGTGATGTATTCTGCACCGTGACAATAAACACGTGATGTATTCTGTACCGTGACAATAAGCACGTGATGTATTATGTTCCGTGACAATAAACACGTGATGTATTCTGTACCTTGACAATAAACACGTGATGCGTTCTTTACCGTGACAATGAACACGTGGTGTATTCTGTACCGTGACAATAAACACGTGATGTATTCTGTACCGTGACAATAAACACGTAATGTATTCTGTACCGTAACATTAGACCCGCGATGTATTCTGAACCGTGACAATAAACACATGATGTATTCTGTTCCGTAACAATAAACTCGTGATGTATTCTGTTCCGTAAAAATAAACACGTGATGTATGCTTTACCGTGACAATAAACACGTAATGTATTCTGTACCGTAACAATAGACACGCGATGTATTCTGAACCGTGACAATAAACACATGATGTATTCTGCTCCGTAACAATAAACTCGTGATGTATTTCTGTTCCGTAAAAAATAAACACGTGATGTATGCTTTACCGTGACAATAAACACGTGATGTATTCTGTGCCGTGACAATAACCTCGTGATGTATTCTGTACTGTGACAATAACGACGTGATGTGTTCTTTTCCGTGACAATAAACACGTGATGTATTCTGTTCCGTGACAATAAACACATGATGCATTCTGTACCGTCACAATAAACACGTGATGTATTCTGTACGTGACAATAACCACGTGATGTATTCTGTACTGTGACTATAACCACGTGATGTATTCTGTATTGTGACAACATCCACGTGATGTATTCTGTACCGTGAAAATAAACACGTGATTTATTCTGTACCGTAACAATAAACACGTTATGTATTCTGTTCCGTGACAATAACCACTTGATGTGTTCTGTGACGTGACAATAACCACGTGATGTATTCTGTACTGTGACATAAACGACGTGATGTATTCTGTTCCGTGAAAATAAACACGTGATGTATTCTGTTCCGTGACAATAAACACGTGATGTATTCTGTACCGTGACAATAAACACCTGATGCATTCTGTACCGTCACAATAACCACGTGATATATTCTGTACTGTGACTATAACCACGTGATATATTCTGTATTGTGACAATATCCACGTGATGTATTCTGTACAGTCACAATAAACACGTGATGTATTCTGTACCGTGACAATACACACGTGATGTATTCTGTACCGTGACAATAACCACGTGATATATTCTGTTCCGTGAAAATAAACACGTGATGTATTCTGTTCCGTGACAATAAACACGTGATGTATTCTGTACCGTGACAATAAACACCTGATGCATTCTGTACCGTCACAATAACCACGTGATATATTCTGTACTGTGACTATAACCACGTGATGTATTCTGTATTGTGACAATATCCACGTGATGTATACTGTACAGTCACAATTAACACGTGATGTATTCTGTACCGTGACAATAACCACGTGATGAATTCTGTACTGTGAATATAACCACGCGATGTATTCTGTATTGTGACAACATCCGCGTGATGTATTCTGTACCGTGACAATAAACACGTGATATATTCTGTACCGTAACAACAAACAGGTAATGTATTCTGTACCGTAACAATAAACGCGTGATATATTCTGTACCGGAACTATAAACACGTGATGTATTCTGTACCGTGAAAATAAACACGTGACGTATTCTGTACCGTAAAATAAACACGTGATGTATTATGTACCGTAAAATAAACACGTGATGTATTCTGTACCGTAACAATAAACACGTGATGTATTCTGTACTGTAACAATAAACACGTGATGTATTCTGTTCTGTGACAATAAACACGTGATGCATTCTGTACCGTCACAATAAACACGTGACGTATTCTGTACATGACAATAACCACGTGATGTATTCTGTACTGTGACTATAACCACGTGATGTATTCTGTATTGTGACAACATCCACGTGATGTATTCTCTACCGTCACAATAAACACGTGATGTAATCTGTACCGTGACAATAAACACGTGATATATTCTGTACCGTAAAAATAAACACCTGATGTATTCTGTACCTTAACAATAAACACGTGATGTATTCTGTTCCGTGACAATAACCACTTGATGTGTTCTGTGACGTGACAATAACCACGTGATGTATTCTGTACTGTGACAATAACCACGTGATATATTCTGTGCTGTGACTATAACCACGTGATGTATTCTGTATTGTGACAACATCCACGTGATGTATTCTCTACCGTCACAATAAACACGTGATGTATTCTGTACCGTGACAATAACCACGTGATGTATTCTGTACTGTGACTATAACTACTTGATGTATTCTGTATTGTGACAACATCCACGTGATGTATTCTGTACCGTGACAATAAACACGTGATATATTCGGTACCGTAACAATAAACACGTAATGTATTCTGTACCGTAACAATAAACGCGTGATATATTCTGTACCGGAACTATAAACGCGTGATGTATTCTGTACCGTGAAAATAAACACGTGACGTATTCTGTACCGTAAAAATAAACACTTGATGTATTCTGTACCGTAAAAATAAACACGTGATGTATTCTGTACCGTAACAATAATCACGTGATGTATTCTGTACCGTAACAATAAACACGTGATGTATTCTCTACCGTGACAATAAACACATGATGTATTCTGTACCGTAACAATCAAGACGTGATGTATTCTGTACCGTAACAATAACCACGTGTTGTGTTCTGTACCGTAACAATCAAGACGTGATGTATTCTGTTCCGTAACAATAAACACGTGATGTATTCTGTACCGTAACAATAAACACGTGATGTATTCGGTACCGTAACAATATCCACGTGATATACTCTGTACTGTGACCATAAACACGTGATGTATTCTGCACCATGACAATAAATATTTGATGTATTCTGTACCTTGACAAGAAACACGTGATGTATTCTGTACCGTAAAAATAAACACTTGATGTATTCTGTACCGTAAAAATAAACACGTGATGTATTCTGTACCGTAACAATAAACACGTGATGTATTCTGTACCGTAACAATAAACACGTGATGTATTCTCTCCCGTGACAATAAACACATGATGTATTCTGTACCGTAACAATCAAGATGTGATGTATTCTGTACCGTAACAATAACCACGTGTTGTGTTCTGTACCGTAACAATAACCACGTGATGTATTCTGTACCGTAACAATAACCACCTGATGTATTCTCTTCCGTAACAATAAACACGTGATGTATTCTGTACCGTAACAATAACCGCGTGATGTATTCTTTACCGTAACAATAAACACGTGATGTATTCTGTACCGTAACAATAAACACGTGATGTATTCTGTTCTGTGACAATAAACACGTGATGCATTCTGTACCGTCACAATAAACACGTGATGTATTCTGTACCGAGACAATAAACACGCGATGTATTCTGCACTGTGACTATAAACACGTGATGTATTCTGTACCGAGACAATAAACACGTAATGTATTCTGTACCGTAACATTAGACCCGCGATGTATTCTGAACCGTGACAATAAACACATGATGTATTCTGTTCCGTAACAATAAACTCGTGATGTATTCTGTTCCGTAAAAATAAACACGTGATGTATGCTTTACCGTGACAATAAACACGTAATGTATTCTGTACCGTAACAATAGACACGCGATGTATTCTGAACCGTGACAATAAACACATGATGTATTCTGTTCCGTAACAATAAACTCGTGATGTATTCTGTTCCGTAAAAATAAACACGTGATGTATGCTTTACCGTGACAATAAACACGTAATGTATTCTGTACCGTAAAAATAGACACGCGATGTATTCTGAACCGTGACAATAAACACATGATGTATTCTGTTCCGTAACAAAAAACTCGTGATGTATTCTGTTCCGTAAAAATAAACACGTGATGCATTCTGTACCGTCACAATAAACACGTGATGTATTCTGTACGTGACAATAACCACGTGATGTATTCTGTACTGTGACTATAACCACGTGATGTATTCTGTATTGTGACAACATCCACGTGATGTATTCTGTACCGTGAAAATAAACACGTGATGTATTCTGTACCGTAACAATAAACACGTTATGTATTCTGTTCCGTGACAATAACCACTTGATGTGTTCTGTGACGTGACAATAACCACGTGATGTATTCTGTACTGTGACATAAACGACGTGATGTATTCTGTTCCGTGAAAATAAACACGTGATGTATTCTGTTCCGTGACAATAAACACGTGATGTATTCTGTACCGTGACAATAAACACCTGATGCATTCTGTACCGTAACAATAACCACTTGATATATTCAGTACTGTGACTATAACCACGTGATGTATTCTGTATTGTGACAATATCCACATGATGTATTCTGTACAGTCACAATAAACACGTGATGTATTCTGTACCGTGACAATACACACGTGATGTATTCTGTACCGTGACAATAACCACGTGATATATTCTGTTCCGTGACAATAAACACGTGATGTATTCTGTACCGTAACAATAAACACGTGATGTACACTGTACCATAACAATAAACACGTGATGTATTCTGTTCCGTGACAATAACCACGTGATATATTCTGTACTGTGACTATAACCACGTGATGTATTCTGTATTGTGACAACATCCACGTGATGTATTCTGTACAGTCACAATAAACACGTGATGTATTCTGTACCGTGACAATAACCACGTGATGAATTCTGTGCTGTGAATATAACCACGCGATGTATTCTGTATTGTGACAACATCCGCGTGATGTATTCTGTACCGTGACAATAAACACGTGATATATTCTGTACCGTAACTACAAACAGGTAATGTATTCTGTACCGTAAAAATAAACGCGTGATATATTCTGTACCGGAACTATAAACACGTGATGTATTCTGTACCGTGAAAATAAACACGTGACGTATTCTGTACCGTAAAATAAACACGTGATGTATTATGTACCGTAAAATAAACACGTGATGTATTCTGTGCCGTGACAATAAACACGTGATGTATTCTGTACCGTAACAATAAACACGTGATGTATTCTGTTCTGTGACAATAAACACGTGATGCATTCTGTACCGTCACAATAAACACGTGATGTATTCTGTACGTGACAATAACCACGTGATGTATTCTGTACTGTGACTATAACCACGTGATGTATTCTGTATTGTGACAACATCCACGTGATGTATTCTCTACCGTCACAATAAACACGTGATGTAATCTGTACCGTGACAATAAACACGTGATATATTCTGTACCGTAAAAATAAACACCTGATGTATTCTGTACCTTAACAATAAACACGTGATGTATTCTGTTCCGTGACAATATCCACTTGATGTTTTCTGTGACGTGACAATAACCACGTGATGTATTCTGTACTGTGACAATAACCACGTGATATATTCTGTGCTGTGACTATAACCACGTGATCTATTCTGTATTGTGACAACATCCACGTGATGTATTCTCTACCGTCACAATAAACACGTGATGTATTCTGTACCGTGACAATAACCACGTGATGTATTCTGTACTGTGACTATAACTACTTGATGTATTCTGTATTGTGACAACATCCACGTGATGTATTCTGTACCGTGACAATAAACACGTGATATATTCGGTACCGTAACAATAAACACGTAATGTATTCTGTACCGTAACAATAAACACGTGATGTATTCTTTACCGTGACAATAAACACGTGATGTACTCTGTACTGTGACCATAAACATGTGATGTATTCTTTACCGTAACAATAACCACGTGATGTATTCTGTACCGTAACAATAAACACGTGATGTATTCTGTACCGTAACAATAACCGCGTGATGTATTCTGTTCCGTAACAATAAACACGTGATGTATTCTGTACCGTAACAATAACCGCGTGATGTATTCTTTACCGTAACAATAAACACGTGATGTACTCTGTACTGTGACCATAAACATGTGATGTATTCTGTACCGTAACAATAACCACGTGATGTATTCTGTACCTTAACAATAAACACGTGATGTATTCTGTTCCGTGACAATAACCACTTGATATGTTCTGTGACGTGACAATAACCACGTGATGTATTCTGTACCGTGACAATAACCACGTGATGTATTCTGTACTGTGACTATAACTACTTGATGTATTCTGTATTGTGACAACATCCACGTGATGTATTCTGTACCGTGACAATAAACACGTGATATATTCGGTACCGTAACAATAAACACGTAATGTATTCTGTACCGTAACAATAAACGCGTGATGTATTCTGTACCGGAACTATAAACGCGTGATGTATTCTGTACCATGAAAATAAACACGTGGCGTATTCTGTACCGTAAAAATAAACACTTGATGTATTCTGTACCGTAAAAATAAACACGTGATGTATTCTTTACCGTAACAACAAACACGTGATGTATTCTGTACCGTAACAATAAACACGTGATGTATTCTCTACCGTGACAATAAACACATGATGTATTCTGTACCGTAACAATCAAGACGTGATGTATTCTGTACCGTAACAATAACCACGTGTTGTGTTCTGTACCGTAACAATCAAGACGTGATGTATTCTGTTCCGTAACAATAAACACGTGTTGTATTCTGTACCGTAACAATAAACACGTGATGTATTCGGTACCGTAACAATATCCACGTGATATACTCTGTACTGTGACCATAAACACGTGATGTATTCTGCACCATGACAATAAACATTTGATGTATTCTGTACCTTGACAAGAAACACGTGATGTATTCTGTACCGTAAAAATAAACACTTGATATATTCTGTACCGTAAAAATAAACACGTGATGTATTCTGTACCGTAACAATAAACACGTGATGTATTCTGTACCGTAACAATAAACACGTGATGTATTCTCTCCCGTGACAATAAACACATGATGTATTCTGTACCGTAACAATCAAGACGTGATGTATTCTGTACCGTAACAATAACCACGTGTTGTGTTCTGTACCGTAACAATAACCACGTGATGTATTCTGTACCGTAACAATAACCACCTGATGTATTCTGTTCCGTAACAATAAACACGTGATGTATTCTGTACCGTAACAATAACCGCGTGATGTATTCTTTACCGTAACAATAAACACGTGATGTATTCTGTACCGTAACAATAAACACGTGATGTATTCTGTTCTGTGACAATAAACACGTGATGCATTCTGTACCGTCACAATAAACACGTGATGTATTCTGTACGTGACAATAACCACGTGATGTATTCTGTACTGTGACTATAACCACGTGATGTATTCTGTATTGTGACAACATCCACGTGGTGTATTCTCTACCGTCACAATAAACACTTGATGTAATCTGTACCGTGACAATAAACACGTGATATATTCTGTACCGTAAAAATAAACACCTGATGTATTCTGTACCTTAACAATAAACACGTGATGTATTCTGTTCCGTGACAATAACCACTTGATGTGTTCTGTGACGTGACAATAACCACGTGATGTATTCTGTACTGTGACTATAACCACGTGATATATTCTGTGCTGTGACTATAACCACGTGATGTATTCTGTATTGTGACAACATCCACGTGATGTATTCTCTACCGTCACAATAAACACGTGATGTATTCTGTACCGTGACAATAACCACGTGATGTATTCTGTACTGTGACTATAACTACTTGATGTATTCTGTATTGTGACAACATCCACGTGATGTATTCTGTACCGTGACAATAAACACGTGATATATTCGGTACCGTAACAATAAACACGTAATGTATTCTGTACCGTAAAAATTAACGCGTGATGTATTCTGTACGTGACAATAACCACGTGATGTATTCTGTACTGTGACTATAACCACGTGATGTATTCTGTATTGTGTCAACATCCACGTGATGTATTCTCTACCGTCTCAATAAACACGTGATGTAATCTGTACCGAGACAATAAACACGTGATATATTCTGTACCGTAAAAATAAACACCTGATGTATTCTGTACCTTAACAATAAACACGTGATGTATTCTGTTCCGTGACAATAACCACTTGATGTGTTCTGTGACGTGACAATAACCACGTGATGTATTCTGTACTGTGACTATAACCACGTGATATATTCTGTGCTGTGACTATAACCACGTGATGTATTCTGTATTGTGACAACATCCACGTGATGTATTCTCTACCGTCACAATAAACACGTGATGTATTCTGTACCGTGACAATAACCACGTGATGTATTCTGTACTGTGACTATAACTGCCTGATGTATTCTGTATTGTGACAACATCCACGTGATGTATTCTGTACCGTGACAATAAACACGTGATATATTCGGTACCGTAACAATAAACACGTAATGTATTCTGTACCCTAACAATAAACGCGTGATGTATTCTGTACCGGAACTATAAACGCGTGATGTATTCTGTACCGTGAAAATAAACACGTGACGTATTCTGTACCATAAAAATAAACACTTGATGTATTCTGTACCGTAAAAATAAACACGTGATGTATTCTGTACCGTAACAATAAACACGTGATGTATTCTGTACCGTAACAATAAACACGTGATGTATTCTCTACCGTGACAATAAACACATGGTGTATTCTGTACCGTAACAATCAAGACGTGATGTATTCTGTACCGTAACAATAACCACGTGTTGTGTTCTGTACCGTAACAATCAAGACGTGATGTATTCTGTTCCGTAACAATAAACACGTGATGTATTCTGTACCGTAACAATAAACACGTGATGTATTCTGTACCGTAACAATATCCACGTGATATACTCTGTACTGTGACCATAAACACGTGATGTATTCTGCACCATGACAATAAATATTTGATGTATTCTGTACCTTGACAAGAAACACGTGATGTATTCTGTACCGTAAAAATAAACACTTGATGTATTCTGTACCGTAAAAATAAACACGTGATGTATTCTGTACCGTAACAATAAACACGTGATGTATTCTGTACCGTAACAATAAACACGTGATGTATTCTCTACCGTGACAATAAACACATGATGTATTCTGTACCGTAACAATCAAGACGTGATGTATTCTGTACCGTAACAATAACCACGTGTTGTGTTCTGTACCGTAACAATAACCACGTGATGTATTCTGTACCGTAACAATAACCACCTGATGTATTCTGTTCCGTAACAATAAACACGTGATGTATTCTGTACCGTAACAATAACCGCGTGATGTATTCTTTACCGTGACAATAAAGACGTGATGTACTCTGTACTGTGACCATAAACATGTGATGTATTCTGTACCGTAACAATAACCACGTGATGTATTCTGTACCGTAACAATAAACACGTGATGTATTCTGTACAGTAACAATAACCGCGTGATGTATTCTGTTCCGTAACAATAAACATGTGATGTATTCTGTACCGTAACAATAACCGCGTGATGTATTCTTTACCGTAACAATAAACACGTGATGTACTCTGTACTGTGACCATAAACATGTGATGTATTCTGTACCGTAACAATAACCACGTGATGTATTCTGTACCTTAACAATAAACACGTGATGTATTCTGTTCCGTGACAATAACCACTTGATGTGTTCTGTGACGTGACAATAACCACGTGATGTATTCTGTACTGTGACTATAACCACGTGATATATTCTGTGCTGTGACTATAACTACGTGATGTATTCTGTATTGTGACAACATCCACGTGATGTATTCTCTACCGTCACAATAAACACGTGATGTATTCTGTACCGTGACAATAACCACGTGATGTATTCTGTACCGTAACAATAAACACGTGATGTATTCTCTACCGTGACAATAAACACATGATGTATTCTGTACCGTAACAATCAAGACGTGATGTATTCTGTACCGTAACAATAACCACGTGTTGTGTTCTGTACCGTAACAATCAAGACGTGATGTATTCTGTTCCGTAACAATAAACACGTGATGTATTCGGTACCGTAACAATATCCACGTGATATACTCTGTACTGTGACCATAAACACGTGATGTATTCTGCACCATGACAATAAACATTTGATGTATTCTGTACCTTGACAAGAAACACGTGATGTATTCTGTACCGTAAAAATAAACACTTGATGTATTCTGTACCGTAAAAATAAACACGTGATGTATTCTGTACCGTAACAATAAACACGTGATGTATTCTGTACCGTAACAATAAACACGTGATGTATTCTCTACCGTGACAATAAACACACGATGTATTCTGTACCGTAACCATCAAGACGTGATGTATTCTGTACCGTAACAATAACCACGTGTTGTGTTCTGTACCGTAACAATAACCACGTGATGTATTCTGTACCGTAACAATAACCACCTGATGTATTCTGTTCCGTAACAATAAACACGTGATGTATTCTGTACCGTAACAATAACCGCGTGATGTATTCTTTACCGTGACAATAAACACGTGATGTACTCTGTACTGTGACCATAAACATGTGATGTATTCTGTACCGTAACAATAACCACGTGATGTATTCTGTACCGTAACAATAAACACGTGATGTATTCTGTACCGTAACAATAACCGCGTGATGTATTCTGTTCCGTAACAATAAACACGTGATGTATTCTGTACCGTAACAATAACCGCGTGATGTATTCTTTACCGTAACAATAAACACGTGATGTACTCTGTACTGTGACCTTAAACATGTGATGTATTCTGTACCGTAACAATAACCACGTGATGTATTCTGTACCGTAACAATAAACACGTGATGTATTCTGTACCGTAACAATAACCGCGTGATGTATTCTGTTCCGTAACAATAAACACGTGATGTATTCTGTACCGTAACAATAACCACGTGATGTATTCTGTACCTTAACAATAAACACGTGATGTATTCTGTTCCGTGACAATAACCACTTGATGTGTTCTGTGACGTGACAATAACCACGTGATGTATTCTGTACTGTGACAATAACCACGTGATATATTCTGTGCTGTGACTATAACCACGTGATGTAATCTGTATTGTGACAACATCCACGTGATGTATTCTCTACCGTCACAATAAACACACGATGTATTCTGTACCGTGACAATAACCACGTGATGTATTCTGTACTGTGACTATAACTACTTGATGTATTCTGTATTGTGACAACATCCACGTGATGTATTCTGTACCGTGACAATAAACATGTGATATATTCGGTACCGTAACAATAAACACGTAATGTATTCTGTACCGTAACAATAAACGCGTGATGTATTCTGTACCGGAACTATAAACGCGTGATGTATTCTGTACCATGAAAATAAACACGTGACGTATTCTGTACCGTAAAAATAAACACTTGATGTATTCTGTACCGTAAAAATAAACACGTGATGTATTCTTTACCGTAACAATAAACACGTGATGTATTCTGTACCGTAACAATAAACACGTGATGTATTCTCTACCGTGACAATAAACACATGATGTATTCTGTACCGTAACAATAACCACGTGATGTATTCTGTACCGTAACAATAACCACGTGTTGTGTTCTGTACCGTAACAATAAACACGTGATGTATTCTGTACCGAGACAATAAACACGCGATGTATTCTGCACTGTGACTATAAACACGTGATGTATTCTGTACCGAGACAATAAACACGTAATGTATTCTGTACCGTAACATTAGACCCGCGATGTATTCTGAACCGTGACAATAAACACATGATGTATTCTGTTCCGTAACAATAAACTCGTGATGTATTCTGTTCCGTAAAAATAAACACGTGATGTATGCTTTACCGTGACAATAAACACGTAATGTATTCTGTACCGTAACAATAGACACGCGATGTATTCTGAACCGTGACAATAAACACATGATGTATTCTGTTCCGTAACAATAAACTCGTGATGTATTCTGTTCCGTAAAAATAAACACGTGATGTATGCTTTACCGTGACAATAAACACGTAATGTATTCTGTACCGTAAAAATAGACACGCGATGTATTCTGAACCGTGACAATAAACACATGATGTATTCTGTTCCGTAACAAAAAACTCGTGATGTATTCTGTTCCGTAAAAATAAACACGTGATGCATTCTGTACCGTCACAATAAACACGTGATGTATTCTGTACGTGACAATAACCACGTGATGTATTCTGTACTGTGACTATAACCACGTGATGTATTCTGTATTGTGACAACATCCACGTGATGTATTCTGTACCGTGAAAATAAACACGTGATGTATTCTGTACCGTAACAATAAACACGTTATGTATTCTGTTCCGTGACAATAACCACTTGATGTGTTCTGTGACGTGACAATAACCACGTGATGTATTCTGTACTGTGACATAAACGACGTGATGTATTCTGTTCCGTGAAAATAAACACGTGATGTATTCTGTTCCGTGTCAATAAACACGTGATGTATTCTGTACCGTGACAATAAACACCTGATGCATTCTGTACCGTAACAATAACCACTTGATATATTCAGTACTGTGACTATAACCACGTGATGTATTCTGTATTGTGACAATATCCACATGATGTATTCTGTACAGTCACAATAAACACGTGATGTATTCTGTACCGTGACAATACACACGTGATGTATTCTGTACCGTGACAATAACCACGTGATATATTCTGTTCCGTGACAATAAACACGTGATGTATTCTGTACCGTAACAATAAACACGTGATGTACACTGTACCATAACAATAAACACGTGATGTATTCTGTTCCGTGACAATAACCACGTGATATATTCTGTACTGTGACTATAACCACGTGATGTCTTCTTTATTGTGACAACATTCACGTGATGTATTCTGTACAGTCACAATAAACACGTGATGTATTCTGTACCGTGACAATAACCACGTGATGAATTCTGTGCTGTGAATATAACCACGCGATGTATTCTGTATTGTGACAACATCCGCGTGATGTATTCTGTACCGTGACAATAAACACGTGATATATTCTGTACCGTAACTACAAACAGGTAATGTATTCTGTACCGTAACAATAAACGCGTGATATATTCTGTACCGGAACTATAAACACGTGATGTATTCTGTACCGTGAAAATAAACACGTGACGTATTCTGTACCGTAAAATAAACACGTGATGTATTATGTACCGTAAAATAAACACGTGATGTATTCTGTACCGTAACAATAAACACGTGATGTATTCTGTACCGTAACAATAAACACGTGATGTATTCTGTTCTGTGACAATAAACACGTGATGCATTCTGTACCGTCACAATAAACACGTGATGTATTCTGTACGTGACAATAACCACGTGATGTATTCTGTACGTGACAATAACCACGTGATGTATTCTGTACTGTGACTATAACCACGTGATGTATTCTGTATTGTGACAACATCCACGTGATGTATTCTCTACCGTCACAATAAACACGTGATGTAATCTGTACCGTGACAATAAACACGTGATATATTCTGTACCGTAAAAATAAACACCTGATGTATTCTGTACCTTAACAATAAACACGTGATGTATTCTGTTCCGTGACAATAACCACTTGATGTGTTCTGTGACGTGACAATAACCACGTGATGTATTCTGTACTGTGACAATAACCACGTGATATATTCTGTGCTGTGACTATAACCACGTGATCTATTCTGTATTGTGACAACATCCACGTGATGTATTCTCTACCGTCACAATAAACACGTGATGTATTCTGTACCGTGACAATAACCACGTGATGTATTCTGTACTGTGACTATAACTACTTGATGTATTCTGTATTGTGACAACATCCACGTGATGTATTCTGTACCGTGACAATAAACACGTGATATATTCGGTACCGTAACAATAAACACGTAATGTATTCTGTACCGTAACAATAAACACGTGATGTATTCTTTACCGTGACAATAAACACGTGATGTACTCTGTACTGTGACCATAAACATGTGATGTATTCTTTACCGTAACAATAACCACGTGATGTATTCTGTACCGTAACAATAAACACGTGATGTATTCTGTACCGTAACAATAACCGCGTGATGTATTCTGTTCCGTAACAATAAACACGTGATGTATTCTGTACCGTAACAATAACCGCGTGATGTATTCTTTACCGTAACAATAAACACGTGATGTACTCTGTACTGTGACCATAAACATGTGATGTATTCTGTACCGTAACAATAACCACGTGATGTATTCTGTACCTTAACAATAAACACGTGATGTATTCTGTTCCGTGACAATAACCACTTGATATGTTCTGTGACGTGACAATAACCACGTGATGTATTCTGTACCGTGACAATAACCACGTGATGTATTCTGTACTGTGACTATAACTACTTGATGTATTCTGTATTGTGACAACATCCACGTGATGTATTCTGTACCGTGACAATAAACACGTGATATATTCGGTACCGTAACAATAAACACGTAATGTATTCTGTACCGTAACAATAAACGCGTGATGTATTCTGTACCGGAACTATAAACGCGTGATGTATTCTGTACCATGAAAATAAACACGTGGCGTATTCTGTACCGTAAAAATAAACACTTGATGTATTCTGTACCGTAAAAATAAACACGTGATGTATTCTTTACCGTAACAACAAACACGTGATGTATTCTGTACCGTAACAATAAACACGTGATGTATTCTCTACCGTGACAATAAACACATGATGTATTCTGTACCGTAACAATCAAGACGTGATGTATTCTGTACCGTAACAATAACCACGTGTTGTGTTCTGTACCGTAACAATCAAGACGTGATGTATTCTGTTCCGTAACAATAAGCACGTGTTGTATTCTGTACGGTAACAATAAACACGTGATGTATTCGGTACCGTAACAATATCCACGTGATATACTCTGTACTGTGACCATAAACACGTGATGTATTCTGCACCATGACAATAAACATTTGATGTATTCTGTACCTTGACAAGAAACACGTGATGTATTCTGTACCGTAAAAATAAACACTTGATATATTCTGTACCGTAAAAATAAACACGTGATGTATTCTGTACCGTAACAATAAACACGTGATGTATTCTGTACCGTAACAATAAACACGTGATGTATTCTCTCCCGTGACAATAAACACATGATGTATTCTGTACCGTAACAATCAAGACGTGATGTATTCTGTACCGTAACAATAACCACGTGTTGTGTTCTGTACCGTAACAATAACCACGTGATGTATTCTGTACCGTAAAAATAACCACCTGATGTATTCTGTTCCGTAACAATAAACACGTGATGTATTCTGTACCGTAACAATAACCGCGTGATGTATTCTTTACCTTAACAATAAACACTATGATGTATTCTGTACCGTAACAATAAACACGTGATGTATTCTGTTCTGTGACAATAAACACGTGATGCATTCTGTACCGTCACAATAAACACGTGATGTATTCTGTACGTGACAATAACCACGTGATGTATTCTGTACTGTGACTATAACCACGTGATGTATTCTGTATTGTGACAACATCCACGTGGTGTATTCTCTACCGTCACAATAAACACTTGATGTAATCTGTACCGTGACAATAAACACGTGATATATTCTGTACCGTAAAAATAAACACCTGATGTATTCTGTACCTTAACAATAAACACGTGATGTATTCTGTTCCGTGACAATAACCACTTGATGTGTTCTGTGACGTGACAATAACCACGTGATGTATTCTGTACTGTGACTATAACCACGTGATATATTCTGTGCTGTGACTATAACCACGTGATGTATTCTGTATTGTGACAACATCCACGTGATGTATTCTCTACCGTCACAATAAACACGTGATGTATTCTGTACCGTGACAATAACCACGTGATGTATTCTGTACTGTGACTATAACTACTTGATGTATTCTGTATTGTGACAACATCCACGTGATGTATTCTGTACCGTGACAATAAACACGTGATATATTCGGTACCGTAACAATAAACACGTAATGTATTCTGTACCGTAAAAATTAACGCGTGATGTATTCTGTACGTGACAATAACCACGTGATGTATTCTGTACTGTGACTATAACCACGTGATGTATTCTGTATTGTGACAACATCCACGTGATGTATTCTCTACCGTCTCAATAAACACGTGATGTAATCTGTACCGAGACAATAAACACGTGATATATTCTGTACCGTAAAAATAAACACCTGATGTATTCTGTACCTTAACAATAAACACGTGATGTATTCTGTTCCGTGACAATAACCACTTGATGTGTTCTGTGACGTGACAATAACCACGTGATGTATTCTGTACTGTGACTATAACCACGTGATATATTCTGTGCTGTGACTATAACCACGTGATGTATTCTGTATTGTGACAACATCCACGTGATGTATTCTCTACCGTCACAATAAACACGTGATGTATTCTGTACCGTGACAATAACCACGTGAAGTATTCTGTACTGTGACTATAACTGCCTGATGTATTCTGTATTGTGACAACATCCACGTGATGTATTCTGTACCGTGACAATAAACACGTGATATATTCGGTACCGTAACAATAAACACGTAATGTATTCTGTACCCTAACAATAAACGCGTGATGTATTCTGTACCGGAACTATAAACGCGTGATGTATTCTGTACCGTGAAAATAAACACGTGACGTATTCTGTACCATAAAAATAAACACTTGATGTATTCTGTACCGTAAAAATAAACACGTGATGTATTCTGTACCGTAACAATAAACACGTGATGTATTCTGTACCGTAACAATAAACACGTGATGTATTCTCTACCGTGACAATAAACACATGATGTATTCTGTACCGTAACAATCAAGACGTGATGTATTCTGTACCGTAACAATAACCACGTGTTGTGTTCTGTACCGTAACAATCAAGACGTGATGTATTCTGTTCCGTAACAATAAACACGTGATGTATTCTGTACCGTAACAATAAACACGTGATGTATTCGGTACCGTAACAATATCCACGTGATATACTCTGTACTGTGACCATAAACACGTGATGTATTCTGCACCATGACAATAAATATTTGATGTATTCTGTACCTTGACAAGAAACACGTGATGTATTCTGTACCGTAAAAATAAACACTTGATGTATTCTGTACCGTAAAAATAAACACGTGATGTATTCTGTACCGTAACAATAAACACGTGATGTATTCTGTACCGTAACAATAAACACGTGATGTATTCTCTACCGTGACAATAAACACATGATGTATTCTGTACCGTAACAATCAAGACGTGATGTATTCTGTACCGTAACAATAACCACGTGTTGTGTTCTGTACCGTAACAATAACCACGTGATGTATTCTGTACCGTAACAATAACCACCTGATGTATTCTGTTCCGTAACAATAAACACGTGATGTATTCTGTACCGTAACAATAACCGCGTGATGTATTCTTTACCGTGACAATAAAGACGTGATGTACTCTGTACTGTGACCATAAACATGTGATGTATTCTGTACCGTAACAATAACCACGTGATGTATTCTGTACCGTAACAATAAACACGTGATGTATTCTGTACAGTAACAATAACCGCGTGATGTATTCTGTTCCGTAACAATAAACATGTGATGTATTCTGTACCGTAACAATAACCGCGTGATGTATTCTTTACCGTAACAATAAACACGTGATGTACTCTGTACTGTGACCATAAACATGTGATGTATTCTGTACCGTAACAATAACCACGTGATGTATTCTGTACCTTAACAATAAACACGTGATGTATTCTGTTCCGTGACAATAACCACTTGATGTGTTCTGTGACGTGACAATAACCACGTGATGTATTCTGTACTGTGACTATAACCACGTGATATATTCTGTGCTGTGACTATAACTACGTGATGTATTCTGTATTGTGACAACATCCACGTGATGTATTCTCTACCGTCACAATAAACACGTGATGTATTCTGTACCGTGACAATAACCACGTGATGTATTCTGTACCGTAACAATAAACACGTGATGTATTCTCTACCGTGACAATAAACACATGATGTATTCTGTACCGTAACAATCAAGACGTGATGTATTCTGTACCGTAACAATAACCACGTGTTGTGTTCTGTACCGTAACAATCAAGACGTGATGTATTCTGTTCCGTAACAATAAACACGTGATGTATTCGGTACCGTAACAATATCCACGTGATATACTCTGTACTGTGACCATAAACACGTGATGTATTCTGCACCATGACAATAAACATTTGATGTATTCTGTACCTTGACAAGAAACACGTGATGTATTCTGTACCGTAAAAATAAACACTTGATATATTCTGTACCGTAAAAATAAACACGTGATGTATTCTGTACCGTAACAATAAACACGTGATGTATTCTGTACCGTAACAATAAACACATGATGTATTCTGTACCGTAACAATCAAGACGTGATGTATTCTGTACCGTAACAATAACCACGTGTTGTGTTCTGTACCGTAACAATAACCACGTGATGTATTCTGTACCGTAACAATAACCACCTGATGTATTCTGTTCCGTAACAATAAACACGTGATGTACTCTGTACTGTGACCTTAAACATGTGATGTATTCTGTACCGTAACAATAACCACGTGATGTATTCTGTACCGTAACAATAAACACGTGATGTATTCTGTACCGTAACAATAACCGCGTGATGTATTCTGTTCCGTAACAATAAACACGTGATGTATTCTGTACCGTAACAATAACCACGTGATGTATTCTGTACCTTAACAATAAACACGTGATGTATTCTGTTCCGTGACAATAACCACTTGATGTGTTCTGTGACGTGACAATAACCACGTGATGTATTCTGTACTGTGACAATAACCACGTGATATATTCTGTGCTGTGACTATAACCACGTGATGTAATCTGTATTGTGACAACATCCACGTGATGTATTCTCTACCGTCACAATAAACACACGATGTATTCTGTACCGTGACAATAACCACGTGATGTATTCTGTACTGTGACTATAACTACTTGATGTATTCTGTATTGTGACAACATCCACGTGATGTATTCTGTACCGTGACAATAAACATGTGATATATTCGGTACCGTAACAATAAACACGTAATGTATTCTGTACCGTAACAATAAACGCGTGATGTATTCTGTACCGGAACTATAAACGCGTGATGTATTCTGTACCATGAAAATAAACACGTGACGTATTCTGTACCGTAAAAATAAACACTTGATGTATTCTGTACCGTAAAAATAAACACGTGATGTATTCTTTACCGTAACAATAAACACGTGATGTATTCTGTACCGTAACAATAAACACGTGATGTATTCTCTACCGTGACAATAAACACATGATGTATTCTGTACCGTAACAATCAAGACGTGATGTATTCTGTACCGTAACAATAACCACGTGTTGTGTTCTGTACCGTAACAATCAAGACGTGATGTATTCTGTTCCGTAACAATAAACACGTGATGTATTCTGTACCGTAACAATAAACACGTGATGTATTCGGTACCGTAACAATATCCACGTGATATACTCTGTACTGTGACCATAAACACGTGATGTATTCTGCTCCATGACAATAAACATTTGATGTATTCTGTACCTTGACAAGAAACACGTGATGTATTCTGTACCGTAAAAATAAACACTTGATGTATTCTGTACCGTAAAAATAAACACGTGATGTATTCTGTACCGTAACAATAAACACGTGATGTATTCTGTACCGTAACAATAAACACGTGATGTATTCTCTCCCGTGACAATAAACACATGATGTATTCTGTACCGTAACAATCAAGAAGTGATGTATTCTGTACCGTAACAATAACCACGTGTTGTGTTCTATACCGTAACAATAACCACGTGATGTATTCTGTGCCGTAACAATAACCACCTGATGTATTCTGTTCCGTAACAATAAACACGTGATGTATTCTGTACCGTAACAATAACCGCGTGATGTATTCTTTACCGTAACAATAAACACGTGATGTATTCTGTACCGTAACAATAAACAGGTGATGTATTCTGTTCAGTGACAATAAACACGTGATGCATTCTGTACCGTCACAATAAACACGTGATGTATTCTGTACGTGACAATAACCACGTGAAGTATTCTGTACTGTGACTATAATCACGTGATGTATTCTGTATTGTGACAACATCCTCGTGATGTATTCTCTACCGTCACAATAAACACGTGATGTAATCTGTACCGTGACAATAAACACGTGATATATTCTGTACCGTAAAAATAAACACCTGATGTATTCTGTACCTTAACAAATAACACGTGATGTATTCTGTTCCGTGACAATAACCACTTGATGTGTTCTGTGACGTGACAATAACCACGTGATGTATTCTGTACTGTGACTATAACCACGTGATATATTCTGTGCTGTGACTATAACCACGTGATGTATTCTGTATTGTGACAACATCCACGTGATGTATTCTCTACCGTCACAATAAACACGTGATGTATTCTGTACCGTGACAATAACCACGTGATGTATTCTGTACTGTGACTATAACTACTTGATGTATTCTGTATTGTGACAACATCCACGTGATGTATTCTGTACCGTGACAATAAACACGTGATATATTCGGTACCGTAACAATAAACACGTAATGTATTCTGTACCGTAACAATAAACGCGTGATGTATTCTGTACGTGACAATAACCACGTGATGTATTCTGTACTGTAACTATAACCACGTGATGTATTCTGTATTGTGACAACATCCACGTGATGTATTCTCTACCGTCTCAATAAACACGTGATGTAATCTGTACCGAGACAATAAACACGTGATATATTCTGTACCGTAAAAATAAACACCTGATGTATTCTGTACCTTAACAATAAACACGTGATGTATTCTGTTCCGTGACAATAAACACGTGATGTATTCTCTACCGTGACAATAAACACATGATGTATTCTGTACCGCAACAATCAAGACGTGATGTATTCTGTACCGTAACAATAACCACGTGTTGTGTTCTGTACCGTAACAATCAAGACGTGATGTATTCTGTTCCGTAACAATAAACACGTGATGTATTCTGTACCGTAACAATATCCACGTGATATACTCTGTACTGTGACCATAAACACGTGATGTATTCTGCACCATGACAATAAACATTTGATGTATTCTGTACCTTGACAAGAAACACGTGATGTATTCTGTACCGTAAAAATAAACACTTGATGTATTCTGTACCGTAAAAATAAACACGTGATGTATTCTGCACCGTAACAATAAACACGTGATGTATTCTGTACCGTAACAATAAACACGTGATGTATTCTCTACTGTGACAATAAACACATGATGTATTCTGTACCGTAACAATCATGACGTGATGTATTCTGTACCGTAACAATAACCGCGTGTTGTGTTCTGTACCGTAACAATAACCACGTGATGTATTCTGTACCGTAACAATAACCACCTGATGTATTCTGTTCCGTAACAATAAACACGTAATGTATTCTGTACCGTAACAAAAACCGCGTGATGTATTCTTTACCGTGACAATAAACACGTGATGTACTCTGTACTGTGACCATAAACATGTGATGTATTCTGTACCGTAACAATAACCACGTGATGTATTCTGTACCGTCACAATAAACACGTGATGTATTCTGTACGTGACAATAACCACGTGATATATTCTGTGCTGTGACTATAACCACGTGATGTATTCTGTATTGTGACAACATCCACGTGATGTATTCTCTACCGTCACAATAAACACGTGATGTATTCTGTACCGTGACAATAACCACGTGATGTATTCTGTACTGTGACTATAACTACTTGATGTATTCTGTATTGTGACAACATCCACGTGATGTATTCTGTACCGTGACAATAAACACGTGATATATTCGGTACCGTAACAATAAACACGTAATGTATTCTGTACCGTAACAATAAACGCGTGATGTATTCTGTACCTGACAATAACCACGTGATGTATTCTGTACTGTGACTATAACCACGTGATGTATTCTGTATTGTGACAATATCCACGTGATGTATTCTGTACAGTCACAATAAACACGTGATGTATTCTGTACCGTGACAATACACACGTGATGTATTCTGTACCGTGACAATAACCACGTGATATATTCTGTTCCGTGACAATAAACACGTGATGTATTCTTTACCGTAACAATAAACACGTGATGTATTCTGTTCCGTGACAATAAACACGTGATGTACACTGTACCATAACAATAAACACGTGATGTATTCTGTTCCGTGACAATAACCACGTGGTATATTCTGTACTGTGACTATAACCACGTGATGTATTCTGTACTGTGACAACATCCACGTGATGTATTCTGTACAGTTACAATAAACACGTGATGTATTCTGTACCGTGACAATAACCACGTGATGAATTCTGTACTGTGAATATAACCACGCGATTTATTCTGTATTGTGACAACATCCGCGTGATGTATTCTGTACCGTGACAATAAACACGTGATATATTCTGTACCGTAACAACAAACAGGTAATGTATTCTGTACCTTAACAATAAACGCGTGATATATTCTGTACCGGAACTATAAACACGTGATGTATCCTGTACCGTGAAAATAAACACGTGACGTATTCTGTACCGTAAAATAAACACGTGATGTATTATGTACCGTAAAATAAACACGTGATGTATTCTGTACCGTAACAATAAACACGTGATGTATTCTGTACCGTAACAATAAACACGTGATGTATTCTGTTCTGTGACAATAAACACGTGATGCATTCTGTACCGTCACAATAAACACGTGATGTTTTCTGTACGTGACAATAACCACGTGATGTATTCTGTACTGTGACTATAACCACGTGATGTATTCTGTATTGTGACAACATCCACGTGATGTATTCTCTACCGTCACAATAAACACGTGATGTAATCTGTACCGTGACAATAAACACGTGATATATTCTGTACCGTAAAAATAAACACCTGATGTATTCTGTACCTTAACAATAAACACGTGATGTATTCTGTTCCGTGACAATAACCACTTGATGTGTTCTGTGACGTGACAATAACCACGTGATGTATTCTGTACTGTGACAATAACCACGTGATATATTCTGTGCTGTGACTATAACCACGTGATGTATTCTGTATTGTGACAACATCCACGTGATGTATTCTCTACCGTCACAATAAACACGTGATGTATTCTGTACCGTGACAATAACCACGTGATGTATTCTGTACTGTGACTATAACTACTTGATGTATTCTGTATTGTGACAACATCCACGTGATGTATTCTGTACCGTGACAATAAACACGTGATATATTCGGTACCGTAACAATAAACACGTAATGTATTCTGTACCGTAACAATAAACGCGTGATGTATTCTGTACCGGAACTATAAACGCGTGATGTATTCTGTACCGTGAAAATAAACACGTGACGTATTCTGTACCGTAAAAATAAACACTTGATGTATTCTGTACCGTAAAAATAAACACGTGATGTATTCTGTACCGTAACAATAAACACGTGATGTATTCTTTACCGTAACAATAAACACGTGATGTATTCTCTACCGTCACAATAAACACATGATGTATTCTGTACCGTAACAATCAAGACGTGATGTATTCTGTACCGTAACAATAACCACGTGTTGTGTTCTGTACCGTAACAATCAAGACGTGATGTATTCTGTTCCGTAACAATAAACACGTGATGTATTCTGTACCGTAACAATAAACACGTGATGTATTCGGTACCGTAACAATATCCACGTGATATACTCTGTACTGTGACCATAAACACGTGATGTATTCTGCACCATGACAATAAACATTTGATGTATTCTGTACCTTGACAAGAAACACGTGATGTATTCTGTACCGTAAAAATAAACACTTGATGTATTCTGTACCGTAAAATAAACACGTGATGTATTCTGTACCGTAACAATAAACACGTGATGTATTCTGTACCGTAACAATAAACACGTGATGTATTCTCTCCCGTGACAATAAACACATGATGTATTCTGTACCGTAACAATCAAGACGTGATGAATTCTGTACCGTAACAATAACCACGTGTTGTGTTCTGTACCGTAACAATAACCACGTTATATATTCTGTACCGTAACAATAACCACCTGATGTATTCTGTTCCGTAACAATAAACACGTGATGTATTCTGTACCGTAACAATAACCGCGTGATGTATTCTTTACCGTAACAATAAACACGTGATGTATTCTGTACCGTAACAGTAAACACGTGATGTATTCTGTTCTGTGACAATAAACACGTGATGCATTCTGTACCGTCACAATAAACACGTGATGTATTCTGTACGTGACAATAACCACGTGATGTATTCTGTACTGTGACTATAACCACGTGATGTATTCTGTATTGTGACAACATCCACGTGATGTATTCTCTACCGTCACAATAAACCCTTGATGTAATCTGTACCGTGACAATAAACACGTGATATATTCTGTACCGTAAAAATAAACACCTGATGTATTCTGTACCTTAACAATAAACACGTGATGTATTCTGTTCCGTGACAATAACCTCTTGATGTGTTCTGTGACGTGACAATAACCACGTGATGTATTCTGTACTGTGACTATAACCACGTGATATATTCTGTGCTGTGACTATAACCACGTGATGTATTCTGTATTGTGACAACATCCACGTGATGTATTCTCTACCGTCACAATAAACACGTGATGTATTCTGTACCGTGACAATAACCACGTGATGTATTCTGTACTGTGACTATAACTACTTGATGTATTCTGTATTGTGACAACATCCACGTGATGTATTCTGTACCGTGACAATAAACACGTGATATATTCGGTACCGTAACAATAAACACGTAATGTATTCTGTACCGTAACAATAAACGCGTGATGTATTCTGTACGTGACAATAACCACGTGATGTATTCTGTACTGTGACTATAACCACGTGATGTATTCTGTATTGTGACAACATCCACGTGATGTATTCTCTACCGTCTCAATAAACACGTGATGTAATCTGTACCGAGACAATAAACACGTGATATATTCTGTACCGTAAAAATAAACACCTGATGTATTCTGTACCTTAACAATAAACACGTGATGTATTCTGTTCCGTGACAATAACCACTTGATGTGTTCTGTGACGTGACAATAACCACGTGATGTATTCTGTACTGTGACTATAACCACGTGATATATTCTGTGCTGTGACTATAACCACGTGATGTATTCTGTATTGTGACAACATCCACGTGATGTATTCTCTACCGTCACAATAAACACGTGATGTATTCTGTACCGTGACAATAACCACGTGATGTATTCTGTACTGTGACTATAACTGCCTGATGTATTCTGTATTGTGACAACATCCACGTGATGTATTCTGTACCGTGACAATAAACACGTGATATATTCGGTACCGTAACAATAAACTCGTAATGTATTCTGTAACGTAACAATAAACGCGTGATGTATTCTGTACCGGAACTATAAACGCGTGATGTATTCTGTACCGTGAAAATAAACACGTGACGTATTCTGTACCGTAAAAATAAACACTTGATGTATTCTGTACCGTAAAAATAAACACGTGATGTATTCTGTACCGTAACAATAAACACGTGATGTATTCTGTACCGTAACAATAAACACGTGATGTATTCTCTACCGTGACAATAAACACATGATGTATTCTCTACCGTAACAATCAAGACGTGATGTATTCTGTACCGTAACAATAACCATGTGTTGTGTTCTGTACCGTAACAATCAAGACGTGATGTATTCTGTTCCGTAACAATAAACACGTGATGTATTCTGTACCGTAACAATAAACACGTGATGTATTCGGTACCGTAACAATATCCACGTGATATACTCTGTACTGTGACCATAAACACGTGATGTATTCTGCACCATGACAATAAACATTTGATGTATTCTGTACCTTGACAAGAAACACGTGATGTATTCTGTACCGTAAAAATAAACACTTGATGTATTCTGTACCGTAAAAATAAACACGTGATGTATTCTGTACCGTAACAATAAACACGTGATGTATTCTGTACCGTAACAATAAACACGTGATGTATTCTCTACCGTGACAATAAACACATGATGTATTCTGTACCGTAACAATCAAGACGTGATGTATTCTGTACCGTAACAATAACCACGTGTTGTGTTCTGTACCGTAACAATAACCACGTGATGTATTCTGTACCGTAACAATAACCACCTGATGTATTCTGTTCCGTAACAATAAACACGTGATGTATTCTGTACCGTAACAATAACCGCGTGATGTATTCTTTACCGTGACAATAAACACGTGATGTACTCTGTACTGTGACCATAAACATGTGATGTATTCTGTACCGTAACAATAACCAAATGATGTATTCTGTACCGTAACAATAAACACGTGATGTATTCTGTACAGTAACAATATCCGCGTGATGTATTCTGTTCCGTAACAATGAACACGAGATGTATACTGTACCGTAACAATAACCGCGTGATGTATTCTTTACCGTAACAATAAACACGTGATGTACTCTGTACTGTGACCATAAACATGTGATGTATTCTGTACCGTCACAATAACCACGTGATGTATTCTGTACCTTAACAATAAACACGTGATGTATTCTGTTCCGTGACAATAACCACTTGATGTGTTCTGTGACGTGACAATAACCACGTGATGTATTCTGTACTGTGACTATAACCACGTGATATATTCTGTGCTGTGACTATAACCACGTGATGTATTCTGTATTGTGACAACATCCACGTGATGTATTCTCTACCGTCACAATAAACACGTGATGTATTCTGTACCGTGACAATAACCACGTGATGTATTCTGTACCGTAACAATAAACACGTGATGTATTCTCTACCGTGACAATAAACACATGATGTATTCTGTACCGTAACAATCAAGACGTGATGTATTCTGTACCGTAACAATAACCACGTGTTGTGTTCTGTACCGTAACAATCAAGACGTGATGTATTCTATTCCGTAACAATAAACACGTGATGTATTCTGTACCGTAACAATAAACACGTGATGTATTCGGTACCGTAACAATATCCACGTGATATACTCTGTACTGTGACCATAAACACGTGATGTATTCTGCACCATGACAATAAACATTTGATGTATTCTGTACCTTGACAAGAAACACGTGATGTATTCTGTACCGTAAAAATAAACACTTGATGTATTCTGTACCGTAAAAATAAACACGTGATGTATTCTGTACCGTAACAATAAACACGTGATGTATTCTGTACCGTAACAATAAACACGTGATGTATTCTCTACCGTGACAATAAACACATGATGTATTCTGTACCGTAACAATCAAGACGTGATGTATTCTGTACCGTAACAATAACCACGTGTTGTGTTCTGTACCGTAACAATAACCACGTGATGTATTCTGTACCGTAACAATAACCACCTGATGTATTCTGTTCCGTAACAATAAACACGTGATGTATTCTTTACCGTGACAATAAACACGTGATGTACTCTGTACTGTGACCATAAACATGTGATGTATTCTGTACCGTAACAATAACCACGTGATGTATTCTGTACCGTAACAATAAACACGTGATGTATTCTGTACCGTAACAATAACCGCGTGATGTATTCTGTTCCGTAACAATAAACACGTGATGTATTCTGTACCGTAACAATAACCGCGTGATGTATTCTTTACCGTAACAATAAACACGTGATGTACTCTGTACTGTGACCATAAACATGTGATGTATTCTGTACCGTAACAATAACCACGTGATGTATTCTGTACCTTAACAATAAACACGTGATGTATTCTGTTCCGTGACAATAACCACTTGATGTGTTCTGTGACGTGACAATAACCACGTGATGTATTCTGTACTGTGACAATAACCACGTGATATATTCTGTGCTGTGACTATAACCACGTGATGTATTCTGTATTGTGACAACATCCACGTGATGTATTCTCTACCGTCACAATAAACACGCGATGTATTCTGTACCGTGACAATAACCACGTGATGTATTCTGTACTGTGACTATAACTACTTGATGTATTCTGTATTGTGACTACATCCACGTGATGTATTCTGTACCGTGACAATAAACACGTGATATATTCGGTACCGTAACAATAAACACGTAATGTATTCTGTACCGTAACAATAAACGCGTGATGTATTCTGTACCGTAAAAATAAACACGTGATGTATTCTTTACCGTAACAACAAACACGTGATGTATTCTGTACCGTAACAATAAACACGTGATGTATTCTCTACCGTGACAATAAACACATGATGTATTCTGTACCGTAACAATCAAGACGTGATGTATTCTGTACCGTAACAATAACCACGTGTTGTGTTCTGTACCGTAACAATCAAGACGTGATGTATTCTGTTCCGTAACAATAAACACGTGTTGTATTCTGTACCGTAACAATAAACACGTGATGTATTCGGTACCGTAACAATATCCACGTGATATACTCTGTACTGTGACCATAAACACGTGATGTATTCTGCACCATGACAATAAACATTTGATGTATTCTGTACCTTGACAAGAAACACGTGATGTATTCTGTACCGTAAAATAAACACTTGATGTATTCTTTACCGTAACAATAAACACGTGATGTATTCTGTACCGTAACAATAAACACGTGATGTATTCTCTACCGTGACAATAAACACATGATGTATTCTGTACCGTAACAATCAAGACGTGATGTATTCTGTACCGTAACAATAACCACGTGTTGTGTTCTGTACCGTAACAATCAAGACGTGATGTATTCTGTTCCGTAACAATAAACACGTGTTGTATTCTGTACCGTAACAATATCCACGTGATATACTCTGTACTGTGACCATAAACACGTGATGTATTCTGCACCATGACAATAAACATTTGATGTATTCTGTACCGTAACAATAAACACGTGATGTATTCTGTTCTGTGACAATAAACACGTGATGCATTCTGTACCGTCACAATAAACACGTGATGTATTCTGTACGTGACAATAACCACGTGATGTATTCTGTACTGTGACTATAACCACGTGATGTATTCTGTATTGTGACAACATCCACGTGATGTATTCTCTACCGTCACAATAAACACGTGATGTAATCTGTACCGTGACAATAAACACGTGATATATTCTGTACCGTAAAAATAAACACCTGATGTATTCTGTACCTTAACAATAAACACGTGATGTATTCTGTTCCGTGACAATAACCACTTGATGTGTTCTGTGACGTGACAATAACCACGTGATGTATTCTGTACTGTGACTATAACCACGTGATATATTCTGTACTGTGACTATAACCACGTGATGTATTCTGTACTGTGACAACATCCACGTGATGTATTCTCTACCGTCACAATAAACACGTGATGTATTCTGTACCGTGACAATAACCACGTGATGTATTCTGTACTGTGACTATAACTACTTGATGTATTCTGTATTGTGACAACATCCACGTGATGTATTCTGTACCGTGACAATAAACACGTGATATATTCGGTACCGTAACAATAAACACGTAATGTATTCTGTACCGTAAAAATTAACGCGTGATGTATTCTGTACGTGACAATAACCACGTGATGTATTCTGTACTGTGACTATAACCACGTGATGTATTCTGTATTGTGACAACATCCACGTGATGTATTCTCTACCGTCTCAATAAACACGTGATGTAATCTGTACCGAGACAATAAACACGTGATATATTCTGTACCGTAAAAATAAACACCTGATGTATTCTGTACCTTAACAATAAACACGTGATGTATTCTGTTCCGTGACAATAACCACTTGATGTGTTCTGTGACGTGACAATAACCACGTGATGTATTCTGTACTGTGACTATAACCACGTGATATATTCTGTGCTGTGACTATAACCACGTGATGTATTCTGTATTGTGACAACATCCACGTGATGTATTCTCTACCGTCACAATAAACACGTGATGTATTCTGTACCGTGACAATAACCACGTGATGTATTCTGTACTGTGACTATAACTGCCTGATGTATTCTGTATTGTGACAACATCCACGTGATGTATTCTGTACCGTGACAATAAACACGTGATATATTCGGTACCGTAACAATAAACACGTAATGTATTCTGTACCGTAACAATAAACGCTTGATGTATTCTGTATCGGAACTATAAACGCGTGATGTATTCTGTACCGTGAAAATAAACACGTGGCGTATTCTGTACCGTAAAAATAAACACTTGATGTATTCTGTACCGTAAAAATAAACACGTGATGTATTCTGTACCGTAACAATAAACAGGTGATGTATTCTGTACCGTAACAATAAACACGTGATGTATTCTGTACCGTAACAATAAACACGTGATGTATTCTCTACCGTGACAATAAACACATGATGTATTCTGTACCGTAACAATCAAGACGTGATGTATTCTGTACCGTAACAATAACCACGTGTTGTGTTCTGTACCGTAACAATCAAGACGTGATGTATTCTGTTCCGTAACAATAAACACGTGATGTATTCTGTACCGTAACAATAAACACGTGATGTATTCGGTACCGTAACAATATCCACGTGATATACTCTGTACTGTGACCATAAACACGTGATGTATTCTGCACCATGACAATAAACATTTGATGTATTCTGTACCTTGACAAGAAACACGTGATGTATTCTGTACCGTAAAAATAAACACTTGATGTATTCTGTACCGTAAAAATAAACACGTGATGTATTCTGTACCGTAACAATAAACACGTGATGTATTCTGTACCGTAACAATAAACACGTGATGTATTCTCTACCGTGACAATAAACACATGATGTATTCTGTACCGTAACAATCAAGACGTGATGTATTCTGTACCGTAACAATAACCACGTGTTGTGTTCTGTACCGTAACAATAACCACGTGATGTATTCTGTACCGTAACAATAACCACCTGATGTATTCTGTTCCGTAACAATAAACACGTGATGTATTCTGTACCGTAACAATAACCGAGTGATGTATTCTTTACCGTGACAATAAACACGTGATGTACTCTGTACTGTGACCATAAACATGTGATGTATTCTGTACCGTAACAATAACCACGTGATGTATTCTGTACCGTAACAATAAACACGTGATGTATTCTGTACAGTAACAATAACCGCGTGATGTATTCTGTTCCGTAACAATGAACACGTGATGTATACTGTGACGTAACAATAACCGCGTGATGTATTCTTTACCGTAACAATAAACACGTGATGTACTCTGTACTGTGACCATAAACATGTGATGTATTCTGTACCGTAACAATAACCACGTGATGTATTCTGTACCTTAACAATAAACACGTGATGTATTCTGTTCCGTGACAATAACCACTTGATGTGTTCTGTGACGTGACAATAACCACGTGATGTATTCTGTACTGTGACTATAACCACGTGATATATTCTGTGCTGTGACTATAACCACGTGATGTATTCTGTATTGTGACAACATCCACGTGATGTATTCTCTACCGTCCCAATAAACACGTGATGTATTCTGTACCGTGACAATAACCACGTGATGTATTCTGTACCGTAACAATAAACACGTGATGTATTCTCTACCGTGACAATAAACACATGATGTATTCTGTACCGTAACAATCAAGACGTGATGTATTCTGTACCGTAACAATAACCACGTGTTGTGTTCTGTACCGTAACAATCAAGACGTGATGTATTCTGTTCCGTAACAATAAACACGTGATGTATTCTGTACCGTAACAATAAACACGTGATGTATTCGGTACCGTAACAATATCCACGTGATATACTCTGTACTGTGACCATAAACACGTGATGTATTCTGCACCATGACAATAAACATTTGATGTATTCTGTACCTTGACAAGAAACACGTGATGTATTCTGTACCGTAAAAATAAACACTTGATGTATTCTGTACCGTAAAAATAAACACGTGATGTATTCTGTACCGTAACAATAAACACGTGATGTATTCTGTACCGTAACAATAAACACGTGATGTATTCTCTACCGTGACAATAAACACATGATGTATTCTGTACCGTAACAATCAAGACGTGATGTATTCTGTACCGTAACAATAACCACGTGTTGTGTTCTGTACCGTAACAATAACCACGTGTTGTATTCTGTGCCGTAACAATAACCACCTGATGTATTCTGTTCCGTAACAATAAACACGTGATGTATTCTTTACCGTGACAATAAACACGTGATGTACTCTGTACTGTGACCATAAACATGTGATGTATTCTTTACCGTAACAATAACCACGTGATGTATTCTGTACCGTAACAATAAACACGTGATGTATTCTGTACCGTAACAATAACCGCGTGTTGTATTCTGTTCCGTAACAATAAACACGTGATGTATTCTGTACCGTAACAATATCCGCGTGATGTATTCTTTACCGTAACAATAAACACGTGATGTACTCTGTACTGTGACCATAAACATGTGATGTATTCTGTACCGTAACAATAACCACGTGATGTATTCTGTACCTTAACAATAAACACGTGATGTATTCTGTTCCGTGACAATAACCACTTGATGTGTTCTGTGACGTGACAATAACCACGTGATGTATTCTGTACCGTGACAATAACCACGTGATGTATTCTGTACTGTGACTATAACTACTTGATGTATTCTGTATTGTGACAACATCCACGTGATGTATTCTGTACCGTGACAATAAACACGTGATATATTCGGTACCGTAACAATAAACACGTAATGTATTCTGTACCGTAACAATCAAGACGTGTTGTATTCTGTACCGTAACAATAACCACGTGTTGTGTTCTGTACCGTAACAATAACCACGTGATGTATTCTGTACCGTAACAATAACCACCTGATGTATTCTGTTCCGTAACAATAAACACGTGATGTATTCTGTACCGTAACAATAACCGCGTGATATATTCTTTACCGTAACAATAAACACGTGATGTATTCTGTACCGTAACAATAAACACGTGATGTATTCTGTTCTGTGACAATAAACACGTGATGCATTCTGTACCGTCACAATAAACACGTGATGTATTCTGTACGTGACAATAACCACGTGATGTATTCTGTACTGTGACTATAACCACGTGATGTATTCTGTATTGTGACAACATCCACGTGATGTATTCTCTACCGTCACAATAAACACGTGATGTAATCTGTACCGTGACAATAAACACGTGATATATTCTGTACCGTAAAAATAAACACCTGATGTATTCTGTACCTTAACAATAAACACGTGATGTATTCTGTTCCGTGACAATAACCACTTGATGTGTTCTGTGACGTGACAATAACCACGTGATGTATTCTGTACTGTGACTATAACCACGTGATATATTCTGTGCTGTGACTATAACCACGTGATGTATTCTCTACCGTCACAATAAACACGTGATGTATTCTGTACCGTGACAATAACCACGTGATGTATTCTGTACTGTGATTATAACTACTTGATGTATTCTGTATTGTGACAACATCCACGTGATGTATTCTGTACCGTGACAATAAACACGTGATATATTCGGTACCGTAACAATAAACACGTAATGTATTCTGTACCGTAACAATAAACGCGTGATGTATTCTGTACGTGACAATAACCACGTGATGTATTCTGTACTGTGACTATAACCACGTGATGTATTCTGTATTGTGACAACATCCACGTGATGTATTTTCTACCGTCTCAATAAACACGTGATGTAATCTGTACCGAGACAATAAACACGTGATATATTCTGTACCGTAAAAATAAACACCTGATGTATTCTGTACCTTAACAATAAACACGTGATGTATTCTGTTCCGTGACAATAACCACCTGATGTGTTCTGTGACGTGACAATAACCACGTGATGTATTCTGTACTGTGACTATAACCACGTGATATATTCTGTGCTGTGACTATAACCACGTGATGTATTCTGTATTGTGACAACATCCACGTGATGTTTTCTCTACCGTCACAATAAACACGTGATGTATTCTGTACCGTGACAATAACCACGTGATGTATTCTGTACTGTGACTATAACTGCCTGATGTATTCTGTATTGTGACAACATCCACGTGATGTATTCTGTACCGTGACAATAAACACGTGATATATTCGGTACCGTAACAATAAACACGTAATGTATTCTGTACCGTAACAATAAACGCTTGATGTATTCTGTACCGGAACTATAAACGCGTGATGTATTCTGTACCGTGAAAATAAACACGTGACGTATTCTGTACCGTAAAAATAAACACTTGATGTATTCTGTACCGTAAAAATAAACACGTGATGTATTCTGTACCGTAACAATAAACACGTGATGTATTCTGTACCGTAACAATAAACACGTGATGTATTCTGTACCGTAACAATAAACACGTGATGTATTCTCTACCGTGACAATAAACACATGATGTATTCTGTACCGTAACAATCATGACGTGATGTATTCTGTACCGTAACAATAACCACGTGTTGTGTTCTGTACCGTAACAATCAAGACGTGATGTATTCTGTTCCGTAACAATAAACACGTGATGTATTCTGTACCGTAACAATAAACACGTGATGTATTCGGTACCGTAACAATATCCACGTGATATACTCTGTACTGTGACCATAAACACGTGATGTATTCTGCACCATGACAATAAACATTTGATGTATTCTGTACCTTGACAAGAAACACGTGATGTATTCTGTACCGTAAAAATAAACACTTGATGTATTCTGTACCGTAAAAATAAACACGTGATGTATTCTGTACCGTAACAATAAACACGTGATGTATTCTGTACCGTAACAATAAACACGTGATGTATTCTCTACCGTGACAATAAACACATGATGTATTCTGTACCGTAACAATCAAGACGTGATGTATTCTGTACCGTAACAATAACCACGTGTTGTGTTCTGTACCGTAACAATAACCACGTGATGTATTCTGTACCGTAACAATAACCACCTGATGTATTCTGTTCCGTAACAATAAACACGTGATGTATTCTGTACCGTAACAATAACCGCGTGATGTATTCTTTACCGTGACAATAAACACGTGATGTACTCTGTACTGTGACCATAAACATATGATGTATTCTGTACCGTAACAATAACCACGTGATGTATTCTGTACCGTAACAATAAACACGTGATGTATTCTGTACAGTAACAATAACCGCGTGATGTATTCTGTTCCGTAACAATGAACACGTGATGTATACTGTACCGTAACAATAACCGCGTGATGTATTTTTTACCGTAACAATAAACACGTGATGTACTCTGTACTGTGACCATAAACATGTGATGTATTCTGTACCGTAACAATAACCACGTGATGTATTCTGTACCTTAACAATAAACACGTGATGTATTCTGTTCCGTGACAATAACCACT
The DNA here is from genome assembly GCA_946902985.2 of Meconema thalassinum. Lineage (NCBI taxonomy): Eukaryota > Metazoa > Arthropoda > Insecta > Orthoptera > Tettigoniidae > Meconema > Meconema thalassinum. The sequence goes on from OX336394.1 coordinate 30,636,709, forward strand.
TGATGTGTTCTGTGACGTGACAATAACCACGTGATGTATTCTGTACTGTGACTATATCCACGTGATATATTCTGTGCTGTGACTATAACCACGTGATGTATTCTGTATTGTGACAACATCCACGTGATGTATTCTCTACCGTCACAATAAACACGTGATGTATTCTGTACCGTGACAATAACCACGTGATGTATTCTGTACCGTAACAATAAACACGTGATGTATTCTCTACCGTGACAATAAACACATGATGTATTCTGTACCGTAACAATCAAGACGTGATGTATTCTGTACCGTAACAATAACCACGTGTTGTGTTCTGTACCGTAACAATCAAGACGTGATGTATTCTGTTCCGTAACAATAAACACGTGATGTATTCTGTACCGTAACAATAAACACGTGATGTATTCGGTACCGTAACAATATCCAAGTGATATACTCTGTACTGTGACCATAAACACGTGATGTATTCTGCACCATGACAATAAACATTTGATGTATTCTGTACCTTGACAAGAAACACGTGATGTATTCTGTACCGTAAAAATAAACACTTGATGTATTCTGTACCGTAAAAATAAACACGTGATGTATTCTGTACCGTAACAATAAACACGTGATGTATTCTGTACCGTAACAATAAACACGTGATGTATTCTCTACCGTGACAATAAACACATGATGTATTCTGTACCGTAACAATCAAGACGTGATGTATTCTCTACCGTGACAATAAACACATGATGTATTCTGTACCGTAACAATCAAGACGTGATGTATTCTGTACCGTAACAATAACCACGTGTTGTGTTCTGTACCGTAACAATCAAGACGTGATGTATTCTGTTCCGTAACAATAAACACGTGATGTATTCTGTACCGTAACAATAAACACGTGATGTATTCGGTACCGTAACAATATCCAAGTGATATACTCTGTACTGTGACCATAAACACGTGATGTATTCTGCACCATGACAATAAACATTTGATGTATTCTGTACCTTGACAAGAAACACGTGATGTATTCTGTACCGTAACAATAACCGCGTGATGTATTCTTTACCGTAACAATAAACACGTGATGTACTCTGTACTGTGACCATAAACATGTGATGTATTCTGTACCGTAACAATAACCACGTGATGTATTCTGTACCTTAACAATAAACACGTGATGTATTCTGTTCCGTGACAATAACCACTTGATGTGTTCTGTGACGTGACAATAACCACGTGATGTATTCTGTACTGTGACTATAACCACGTGATATATTCTGTGCTGTGACTATAACTACGTGATGTATTCTGTATTGTGACAACATCCACGTGATGTATTCTCTACCGTCACAATAAACACGTGATGTATTCTGTACCGTGACAATAACCACGTGATGTATTCTGTACCGTAACAATAAACACGTGATGTATTCTCTACCGTGACAATAAACACATGATGTATTCTGTACCGTAACAATCAAGACGTGATGTATTCTGTACCGTAACAATAACCACGTGTTGTGTTCTGTACCGTAACAATCAAGACGTGATGTATTCTGTTCCGTAACAATAAACACGTGATGTATTCGGTACCGTAACAATATCCACGTGATATACTCTGTACTGTGACCATAAACACGTGATGTATTCTGCACCATGACAATAAACATTTGATGTATTCTGTACCTTGACAAGAAACACGTGATGTATTCTGTACCGTAAAAATAAACACTTGATGTATTCTGTACCGTAAAAATAAACACGTGATGTATTCTGTACCGTAACAATAAACACGTGATGTATTCTGTACCGTAACAATAAACACGTGATGTATTCTCTACCGTGACAATAAACACACGATGTATTCTGTACCGTAACCATCAAGACGTGATGTATTCTGTACCGTAACAATAACCACGTGTTGTGTTCTGTACCGTAACAATAACCACGTGATGTATTCTGTACCGTAACAATAACCACCTGATGTATTCTGTTCCGTAACAATAAACACGTGATGTATTCTGTACCGTAACAATAACCGCGTGATGTATTCTTTACCGTGACAATAAACACGTGATGTACTCTGTACTGTGACCATAAACATGTGATGTATTCTGTACCGTAACAATAACCACGTGATGTATTCTGTACCGTAACAATAAACACGTGATGTATTCTGTACCGTAACAATAACCGCGTGATGTATTCTGTTCCGTAACAATAAACACGTGATGTATTCTGTACCGTAACAATAACCGCGTGATGTATTCTTTACCGTAACAATAAACACGTGATGTACTCTGTACTGTGACCTTAAACATGTGATGTATTCTGTACCGTAACAATAACCACGTGATGTATTCTGTACCGTAACAATAAACACGTGATGTATTCTGTACCGTAACAATAACCGCGTGATGTATTCTGTTCCGTAACAATAAACACGTGATGTATTCTGTACCGTAACAATAACCACGTGATGTATTCTGTACCTTAACAATAAACACGTGATGTATTCTGTTCCGTGACAATAACCACTTGATGTGTTCTGTGACGTGACAATAACCACGTGATGTATTCTGTACTGTGACAATAACCACGTGATATATTCTGTGCTGTGACTATAACCACGTGATGTAATCTGTATTGTGACAACATCCACGTGATGTATTCTCTACCGTCACAATAAACACACGATGTATTCTGTACCGTGACAATAACCACGTGATGTATTCTGTACTGTGACTATAACTACTTGATGTATTCTGTATTGTGACAACATCCACGTGATGTATTCTGTACCGTGACAATAAACATGTGATATATTCGGTACCGTAACAATAAACACGTAATGTATTCTGTACCGTAACAATAAACGCGTGATGTATTCTGTACCGGAACTATAAACGCGTGATGTATTCTGTACCATGAAAATAAACACGTGACGTATTCTGTACCGTAAAAATAAACACTTGATGTATTCTGTACCGTAAAAATAAACACGTGATGTATTCTTTACCGTAACAATAAACACGTGATGTATTCTGTACCGTAACAATAAACACGTGATGTATTCTCTACCGTGACAATAAACACATGATGTATTCTGTACCGTAACAATCAAGACGTGATGTATTCTGTACCGTAACAATAACCACGTGTTGTGTTCTGTACCGTAACAATAAACACGTGATGTATTCTGTACCGAGACAATAAACACGCGATGTATTCTGCACTGTGACTATAAACACGTGATGTATTCTGTACCGAGACAATAAACACGTAATGTATTCTGTACCGTAACATTAGACCCGCGATGTATTCTGAACCGTGACAATAAACACATGATGTATTCTGTTCCGTAACAATAAACTCGTGATGTATTCTGTTCCGTAAAAATAAACACGTGATGTATGCTTTACCGTGACAATAAACACGTAATGTATTCTGTACCGTAACAATAGACACGCGATGTATTCTGAACCGTGACAATAAACACATGATGTATTCTGTTCCGTAACAATAAACTCGTGATGTATTCTGTTCCGTAAAAATAAACACGTGATGTATGCTTTACCGTGACAATAAACACGTAATGTATTCTGTACCGTAAAAATAGACACGCGATGTATTCTGAACCGTGACAATAAACACATGATGTATTCTGTTCCGTAACAAAAAACTCGTGATGTATTCTGTTCCGTAAAAATAAACACGTGATGCATTCTGTACCGTCACAATAAACACGTGATGTATTCTGTACGTGACAATAACCACGTGATGTATTCTGTACTGTGACTATAACCACGTGATGTATTCTGTATTGTGACAACATCCACGTGATGTATTCTGTACCGTGAAAATAAACACGTGATGTATTCTGTACCGTAACAATAAACACGTTATGTATTCTGTTCCGTGACAATAACCACTTGATGTGTTCTGTGACGTGACAATAACCACGTGATGTATTCTGTACTGTGACATAAACGACGTGATGTATTCTGTTCCGTGAAAATAAACACGTGATGTATTCTGTTCCGTGACAATAAACACGTGATGTATTCTGTACCGTGACAATAAACACCTGATGCATTCTGTACCGTAACAATAACCACTTGATATATTCAGTACTGTGACTATAACCACGTGATGTATTCTGTATTGTGACAATATCCACATGATGTATTCTGTACAGTCACAATAAACACGTGATGTATTCTGTACCGTGACAATACACACGTGATGTATTCTGTACCGTGACAATAACCACGTGATATATTCTGTTCCGTGACAATAAACACGTGATGTATTCTGTACCGTAACAATAAACACGTGATGTACACTGTACCATAACAATAAACACGTGATGTATTCTGTTCCGTGACAATAACCACGTGATATATTCTGTACTGTGACTATAACCACGTGATGTATTCTGTATTGTGACAACATCCACGTGATGTATTCTGTACAGTCACAATAAACACGTGATGTATTCTGTACCGTGACAATAACCACGTGATGAATTCTGTGCTGTGAATATAACCACGCGATGTATTCTGTATTGTGACAACATCCGCGTGATGTATTCTGTACCGTGACAATAAACACGTGATATATTCTGTACCGTAACTACAAACAGGTAATGTATTCTGTACCGTAACAATAAACGCGTGATATATTCTGTACCGGAACTATAAACACGTGATGTATTCTGTACCGTGAAAATAAACACGTGACGTATTCTGTACCGTAAAATAAACACGTGATGTATTATGTACCGTAAAATAAACACGTGATGTATTCTGTACCGTAACAATAAACACGTGATGTATTCTGTACCGTAACAATAAACACGTGATGTATTCTGTTCTGTGACAATAAACACGTGATGCATTCTGTACCGTCACAATAAACACGTGATGTATTCTGTACGTGACAATAACCACGTGATGTATTCTGTACTGTGACTATAACCACGTGATGTATTCTGTATTGTGACAACATCCACGTGATGTATTCTCTACCGTCACAATAAACACGTGATGTAATCTGTACCGTGACAATAAACACGTGATATATTCAGTACCGTAAAAATAAACACCTGATGTATTCTGTACCTTAACAATAAACACGTGATGTATTCTGTTCCGTGACAATAACCACTTGATGTGTTCTGTGACGTGACAATAACCACGTGATGTATTCTGTACTGTGACAATAACCACGTGATATATTCTGTGCTGTGACTATAACCACGTGATCTATTCTGTATTGTGACAACATCCACGTGATGTATTCTCTACCGTCACAATAAACACGTGATGTATTCTGTACCGTGACAATAACCACGTGATGTATTCTGTACTGTGACTATAACTACTTGATGTATTCTGTATTGTGACAACATCCACGTGATGTATTCTGTACCGTGACAATAAACACGTGATATATTCGGTACCGTAACAATAAACACGTAATGTATTCTGTACCGTAACAATAAACACGTGATGTATTCTTTACCGTGACAATAAACACGTGATGTACTCTGTACTGTGACCATAAACATGTGATGTATTCTTTACCGTAACAATAACCACGTGATGTATTCTGTACCGTAACAATAAACACGTGATGTATTCTGTACCGTAACAATAACCGCGTGATGTATTCTGTTCCGTAACAATAAACACGTGATGTATTCTGTACCGTAACAATAACCGCGTGATGTATTCTTTACCGTAACAATAAACACGTGATGTACTCTGTACTGTGACCATAAACATGTGATGTATTCTGTACCGTAACAATAACCACGTGATGTATTCTGTACCTTAACAATAAACACGTGATGTATTCTGTTCCGTGACAATAACCACTTGATATGTTCTGTGACGTGACAATAACCACGTGATGTATTCTGTACCGTGACAATAACCACGTGATGTATTCTGTACTGTGACTATAACTACTTGATGTATTCTGTATTGTGACAACATCCACGTGATGTATTCTGTACCGTGACAATAAACACGTGATATATTCGGTACCGTAACAATAAACACGTAATGTATTCTGTACCGTAACAATAAACGCGTGATGTATTCTGTACCGGAACTATAAACGCGTGATGTATTCTGTACCATGAAAATAAACACGTGGCGTATTCTGTACCGTAAAAATAAACACTTGATGTATTCTGTACCGTAAAAATAAACACGTGATGTATTCTTTACCGTAACAACAAACACGTGATGTATTCTGTACCGTAACAATAAACACGTGATGTATTCTCTACCGTGACAATAAACACATGATGTATTCTGTACCGTAACAATCAAGACGTGATGTATTCTGTACCGTAACAATAACCACGTGTTGTGTTCTGTACCGTAACAATCAAGACGTGATGTATTCTGTTCCGTAACAATAAACACGTGTTGTATTCTGTACGGTAACAATAAACACGTGATGTATTCGGTACCGTAACAATATCCACGTGATATACTCTGTACTGTGACCATAAACACGTGATGTATTCTGCACCATGACAATAAACATTTGATGTATTCTGTACCTTGACAAGAAACACGTGATGTATTCTGTACCGTAAAAATAAACACTTGATATATTCTGTACCGTAAAAATAAACACGTGATGTATTCTGTACCGTAACAATAAACACGTGATGTATTCTGTACCGTAACAATAAACACGTGATGTATTCTCTCCCGTGACAATAAACACATGATGTATTCTGTACCGTAACAATCAAGACGTGATGTATTCTGTACCGTAACAATAACCACGTGTTGTGTTCTGTACCGTAACAATAACCACGTGATGTATTCTGTACCGTAAAAATAACCACCTGATGTATTCTGTTCCGTAACAATAAACACGTGATGTATTCTGTACCGTAACAATAACCGCGTGATGTATTCTTTACCGTAACAATAAACACGTGATGTATTCTGTACCGTAACAATAAACACGTGATGTATTCTGTTCTGTGACAATAAACACGTGATGCATTCTGTACCGTCACAATAAACACGTGATGTATTCTGTACGTGACAATAACCACGTGATGTATTCTGTACTGTGACTATAACCACGTGATGTATTCTGTATTGTGACAACATCCACGTGGTGTATTCTCTACCGTCACAATAAACACTTGATGTAATCTGTACCGTGACAATAAACACGTGATATATTCTGTACCGTAAAAATAAACACCTGATGTATTCTGTACCTTAACAATAAACACGTGATGTATTCTGTTCCGTGACAATAACCACTTGATGTGTTCTGTGACGTGACAATAACCACGTGATGTATTCTGTACTGTGACTATAACCACGTGATATATTCTGTGCTGTGACTATAACCACGTGATGTATTCTGTATTGTGACAACATCCACGTGATGTATTCTCTACCGTCACAATAAACACGTGATGTATTCTGTACCGTGACAATAACCACGTGATGTATTCTGTACTGTGACTATAACTACTTGATGTATTCTGTATTGTGACAACATCCACGTGATGTATTCTGTACCGTGACAATAAACACGTGATATATTCGGTACCGTAACAATAAACACGTAATGTATTCTGTACCGTAAAAATTAACGCGTGATGTATTCTGTACGTGACAATAACCACGTGATGTATTCTGTACTGTGACTATAACCACGTGATGTATTCTGTATTGTGACAACATCCACGTGATGTATTCTCTACCGTCTCAATAAACACGTGATGTAATCTGTACCGAGACAATAAACACGTGATATATTCTGTACCGTAAAAATAAACACCTGATGTATTCTGTACCTTAACAATAAACACGTGATGTATTCTGTTCCGTGACAATAACCACTTGATGTGTTCTGTGACGTGACAATAACCACGTGATGTATTCTGTACTGTGACTATAACCACGTGATATATTCTGTGCTGTGACTATAACCACGTGATGTATTCTGTATTGTGACAACATCCACGTGATGTATTCTCTACCGTCACAATAAACACGTGATGTATTCTGTACCGTGACAATAACCACGTGAAGTATTCTGTACTGTGACTATAACTGCCTGATGTATTCTGTATTGTGACAACATCCACGTGATGTATTCTGTACCGTGACAATAAACACGTGATATATTCGGTACCGTAACAATAAACACGTAATGTATTCTGTACCCTAACAATAAACGCGTGATGTATTCTGTACCGGAACTATAAACGCGTGATGTATTCTGTACCGTGAAAATAAACACGTGACGTATTCTGTACCATAAAAATAAACACTTGATGTATTCTGTACCGTAAAAATAAACACGTGATGTATTCTGTACCGTAACAATAAACACGTGATGTATTCTGTACCGTAACAATAAACACGTGATGTATTCTCTACCGTGACAATAAACACATGATGTATTCTGTACCGTAACAATCAAGACGTGATGTATTCTGTACCGTAACAATAACCACGTGTTGTGTTCTGTACCGTAACAATCAAGACGTGATGTATTCTGTTCCGTAACAATAAACACGTGATGTATTCTGTACCGTAACAATAAACACGTGATGTATTCGGTACCGTAACAATATCCACGTGATATACTCTGTACTGTGACCATAAACACGTGATGTATTCTGCACCATGACAATAAATATTTGATGTATTCTGTACCTTGACAAGAAACACGTGATGTATTCTGTACCGTAAAAATAAACACTTGATGTATTCTGTACCGTAAAAATAAACACGTGATGTATTCTGTACCGTAACAATAAACACGTGATGTATTCTGTACCGTAACAATAAACACGTGATGTATTCTCTACCGTGACAATAAACACATGATGTATTCTGTACCGTAACAATCAAGACGTGATGTATTCTGTACCGTAACAATAACCACGTGTTGTGTTCTGTACCGTAACAATAACCACGTGATGTATTCTGTACCGTAACAATAACCACCTGATGTATTCTGTTCCGTAACAATAAACACGTGATGTATTCTGTACCGTAACAATAACCGCGTGATGTATTCTTTACCGTGACAATAAAGACGTGATGTACTCTGTACTGTGACCATAAACATGTGATGTATTCTGTACCGTAACAATAACCACGTGATGTATTCTGTACCGTAACAATAAACACGTGATGTATTCTGTACAGTAACAATAACCGCGTGATGTATTCTGTTCCGTAACAATAAACATGTGATGTATTCTGTACCGTAACAATAACCGCGTGATGTATTCTTTACCGTAACAATAAACACGTGATGTACTCTGTACTGTGACCATAAACATGTGATGTATTCTGTACCGTAACAATAACCACGTGATGTATTCTGTACCTTAACAATAAACACGTGATGTATTCTGTTCCGTGACAATAACCACTTGATGTGTTCTGTGACGTGACAATAACCACGTGATGTATTCTGTACTGTGACTATAACCACGTGATATATTCTGTGCTGTGACTATAACTACGTGATGTATTCTGTATTGTGACAACATCCACGTGATGTATTCTCTACCGTCACAATAAACACGTGATGTATTCTGTACCGTGACAATAACCACGTGATGTATTCTGTACCGTAACAATAAACACGTGATGTATTCTCTACCGTGACAATAAACACATGATGTATTCTGTACCGTAACAATCAAGACGTGATGTATTCTGTACCGTAACAATAACCACGTGTTGTGTTCTGTACCGTAACAATCAAGACGTGATGTATTCTGTTCCGTAACAATAAACACGTGATGTATTCGGTACCGTAACAATATCCACGTGATATACTCTGTACTGTGACCATAAACACGTGATGTATTCTGCACCATGACAATAAACATTTGATGTATTCTGTACCTTGACAAGAAACACGTGATGTATTCTGTACCGTAAAAATAAACACTTGATGTATTCTGTACCGTAAAAATAAACACGTGATGTATTCTGTACCGTAACAATAAACACGTGATGTATTCTGTACCGTAACAATAAACACGTGATGTATTCTCTACCGTGACAATAAACACACGATGTATTCTGTACCGTAACCATCAAGACGTGATGTATTCTGTACCGTAACAATAACCACGTGTTGTGTTCTGTACCGTAACAATAACCACGTGATGTATTCTGTACCGTAACAATAACCACCTGATGTATTCTGTTCCGTAACAATAAACACGTGATGTATTCTGTACCGTAACAATAACCGCGTGATGTATTCTTTACCGTGACAATAAACACGTGATGTACTCTGTACTGTGACCATAAACATGTGATGTATTCTGTACCGTAACAATAACCACGTGATGTATTCTGTACCGTAACAATAAACACGTGATGTATTCTGTACCGTAACAATAACCGCGTGATGTATTCTGTTCCGTAACAATAAACACGTGATGTATTCTGTACCGTAACAATAACCGCGTGATGTATTCTTTACCGTAACAATAAACACGTGATGTACTCTGTACTGTGACCTTAAACATGTGATGTATTCTGTACCGTAACAATAACCACGTGATGTATTCTGTACCGTAACAATAAACACGTGATGTATTCTGTACCGTAACAATAACCGCGTGATGTATTCTGTTCCGTAACAATAAACACGTGATGTATTCTGTACCGTAACAATAACCACGTGATGTATTCTGTACCTTAACAATAAACACGTGATGTATTCTGTTCCGTGACAATAACCACTTGATGTGTTCTGTGACGTGACAATAACCACGTGATGTATTCTGTACTGTGACAATAACCACGTGATATATTCTGTGCTGTGACTATAACCACGTGATGTAATCTGTATTGTGACAACATCCACGTGATGTATTCTCTACCGTCACAATAAACACACGATGTATTCTGTACCGTGACAATAACCACGTGATGTATTCTGTACTGTGACTATAACTACTTGATGTATTCTGTATTGTGACAACATCCACGTGATGTATTCTGTACCGTGACAATAAACATGTGATATATTCGGTACCGTAACAATAAACACGTAATGTATTCTGTACCGTAACAATAAACGCGTGATGTATTCTGTACCGGAACTATAAACGCGTGATGTATTCTGTACCATGAAAATAAACACGTGACGTATTCTGTACCGTAAAAATAAACACTTGATGTATTCTGTACCGTAAAAATAAACACGTGATGTATTCTTTACCGTAACAATAAACACGTGATGTATTCTGTACCGTAACAATAAACACGTGATGTATTCTCTACCGTGACAATAAACACATGATGTATTCTGTACCGTAACAATCAAGACGTGATGTATTCTGTACCGTAACAATAACCACGTGTTGTGTTCTGTACCGTAACAATCAAGACGTGATGTATTCTGTTCCGTAACAATAAACACGTGATGTATTCTGTACCGTAACAATAAACACGTGATGTATTCGGTACCGTAACAATATCCACGTGATATACTCTGTACTGTGACCATAAACACGTGATGTATTCTGCTCCATGACAATAAACATTTGATGTATTCTGTACCTTGACAAGAAACACGTGATGTATTCTGTACCGTAAAAATAAACACTTGATGTATTCTGTACCGTAAAAATAAACACGTGATGTATTCTGTACCGTAACAATAAACACGTGATGTATTCTGTACCGTAACAATAAACACGTGATGTATTCTCTCCCGTGACAATAAACACATGATGTATTCTGTACCGTAACAATCAAGAAGTGATGTATTCTGTACCGTAACAATAACCACGTGTTGTGTTCTGTACCGTAACAATAACCACGTGATGTATTCTGTGCCGTAACAATAACCACCTGATGTATTCTGTTCCGTAACAATAAACACGTGATGTAAACTGTACCGTAACAATAACCGCGTGATGTATTCTTTACCGTAACAATAAACACGTGATGTATTCTGTACCGTAACAATAAACAGGTGATGTATTCTGTTCAGTGACAATAAACACGTGATGCATTCTGTACCGTCACAATAAACACGTGATGTATTCTGTACGTGACAATAACCACGTGAAGTATTCTGTACTGTGACTATAATCACGTGATGTATTCTGTATTGTGACAACATCCTCGTGATGTATTCTCTACCGTCACAATAAACACGTGATGTAATCTGTACCGTGACAATAAACACGTGATATATTCTGTACCGTAAAAATAAACACCTGATGTATTCTGTACCTTAACAAATAACACGTGATGTATTCTGTTCCGTGACAATAACCACTTGATGTGTTCTGTGACGTGACAATAACCACGTGATGTATTCTGTACTGTGACTATAACCACGTGATATATTCTGTGCTGTGACTATAACCACGTGATGTATTCTGTATTGTGACAACATCCACGTGATGTATTCTCTACCGTCACAATAAACACGTGATGTATTCTGTACCGTGACAATAACCACGTGATGTATTCTGTACTGTGACTATAACTACTTGATGTATTCTGTATTGTGACAACATCCACGTGATGTATTCTGTACCGTGACAATAAACACGTGATATATTCGGTACCGTAACAATAAACACGTAATGTATTCTGTACCGTAACAATAAACGCGTGATGTATTCTGTACGTGACAATAACCACGTGATGTATTCTGTACTGTAACTATAACCACGTGATGTATTCTGTATTGTGACAACATCCACGTGATGTATTCTCTACCGTCTCAATAAACACGTGATGTAATCTGTACCGAGACAATAAACACGTGATATATTCTGTACCGTAAAAATAAACACCTGATGTATTCTGTACCTTAACAATAAACACGTGATGTATTCTGTTCCGTGACAATAAACACGTGATGTATTCTTTACCGTAACAATAAACACGTGATGTATTCTGTTCCGTGACAATAAACACGTGATGTACACTGTACCATAACAATAAACACGTGATGTATTCTGTTCCGTGACAATAACCACGTGGTATATTCTGTACTGTGACTATAACCACGTGATGTATTCTGTACTGTGACAACATCCACGTGATGTATTCTGTACAGTCACAATAAACACGTGATGTATTCTGTACCGTGACAATAACCACGTGATGAATTCTGTACTGTGAATATAACCACGCGATTTATTCTGTATTGTGACAACATCCGCGTGATGTATTCTGTACCGTGACAATAAACACGTGATATATTCTGTACCGTAACAACAAACAGGTAATGTATTCTGTACCTTAACAATAAACGCGTGATATATTCTGTACCGGAACTATAAACACGTGATGTATCCTGTACCGTGAAAATAAACACGTGACGTATTCTGTACCGTAAAATAAACACGTGATGTATTATGTACCGTAAAATAAACACGTGATGTATTCTGTACCGTAACAATAAACACGTGATGTATTCTGTACCGTAACAATAAACACGTGATGTATTCTGTTCTGTGACAATAAACACGTGATGCATTCTGTACCGTCACAATAAACACGTGATGTTTTCTGTACGTGACAATAACCACGTGATGTATTCTGTACTGTGACTATAACCACGTGATGTATTCTGTATTGTGACAACATCCACGTGATGTATTCTCTAACGTCACAATAAACACGTGATGTAATCTGTACCGTGACAATAAACACGTGATATATTCTGTACCGTAAAAATAAACACCTGATGTATTCTGTACCTTAACAATAAACACGTGATGTATTCTGTTCCGTGACAATAACCACTTGATGTGTTCTGTGACGTGACAATAACCACGTGATGTATTCTGTACTGTGACAATAACCACGTGATATATTCTGTGCTGTGACTATAACCACGTGATGTATTCTGTATTGTGACAACATCCACGTGATGTATTCTCTACCGTCACAATAAACACGTGATGTATTCTGTACCGTGACAATAACCACGTGATGTATTCTGTACTGTGACTATAACTACTTGATGTATTCTGTATTGTGACAACATCCACGTGATGTATTCTGTACCGTGACAATAAACACGTGATATATTCGGTACCGTAACAATAAACACGTAATGTATTCTGTACCGTAACAATAAACGCGTGATGTATTCTGTACCGGAACTATAAACGCGTGATGTATTCTGTACCGTGAAAATAAACACGTGACGTATTCTGTACCGTAAAAATAAACACTTGATGTATTCTGTACCGTAAAAAAAAACACGTGATGTATTCTGTACCGTAACAATAAACACGTGATGTATTCTTTACCGTAACAATAAACACGTGATGTATTCTCTACCGTCACAATAAACACATGATGTATTCTGTACCGTAACAATCAAGACGTGATGTATTCTGTACCGTAACAATAACCACGTGTTGTGTTCTGTACCGTAACAATCAAGACGTGATGTATTCTGTTCCGTAACAATAAACACGTGATGTATTCTGTACCGTAACAATAAACACGTGATGTATTCGGTACCGTAACAATATCCACGTGATATACTCTGTACTGTGACCATAAACACGTGATGTATTCTGCACCATGACAATAAACATTTGATGTATTCTGTACCTTGACAAGAAACACGTGATGTATTCTGTACCGTAAAAATAAACACTTGATGTATTCTGTACCGTAAAATAAACACGTGATGTATTCTGTACCGTAACAATAAACACGTGATGTATTCTGTACCGTAACAATAAACACGTGATGTATTCTCTCCCGTGACAATAAACACATGATGTATTCTGTACCGTAACAATCAAGACGTGATGAATTCTGTACCGTAACAATAACCACGTGTTGTGTTCTGTACCGTAACAATAACCACGTTATATATTCTGTACCGTAACAATAACCACCTGATGTATTCTGTTCCGTAACAATAAACACGTGATGTATTCTGTACCGTAACAATAACCGCGTGATGTATTCTTTACCGTAACAATAAACACGTGATGTATTCTGTACCGTAACAGTAAACACGTGATGTATTCTGTTCTGTGACAATAAACACGTGATGCATTCTGTACCGTCACAATAAACACGTGATGTATTCTGTACGTGACAATAACCACGTGATGTATTCTGTACTGTGACTATAACCACGTGATGTATTCTGTATTGTGACAACATCCACGTGATGTATTCTCTACCGTCACAATAAACCCTTGATGTAATCTGTACCGTGACAATAAACACGTGATATATTCTGTACCGTAAAAATAAACACCTGATGTATTCTGTACCTTAACAATAAACACGTGATGTATTCTGTTCCGTGACAATAACCTCTTGATGTGTTCTGTGACGTGACAATAACCACGTGATGTATTCTGTACTGTGACTATAACCACGTGATATATTCTGTGCTGTGACTATAACCACGTGATGTATTCTGTATTGTGACAACATCCACGTGATGTATTCTCTACCGTCACAATAAACACGTGATGTATTCTGTACCGTGACAATAACCACGTGATGTATTCTGTACTGTGACTATAACTACTTGATGTATTCTGTATTGTGACAACATCCACGTGATGTATTCTGTACCGTGACAATAAACACGTGATATATTCGGTACCGTAACAATAAACACGTAATGTATTCTGTACCGTAACAATAAACGCGTGATGTATTCTGTACGTGACAATAACCACGTGATGTATTCTGTACTGTGACTATAACCACGTGATGTATTCTGTATTGTGACAACATCCACGTGATGTATTCTCTACCGTCTCAATAAACACGTGATGTAATCTGTACCGAGACAATAAACACGTGATATATTCTGTACCGTAAAAATAAACACCTGATGTATTCTGTACCTTAACAATAAACACGTGATGTATTCTGTTCCGTGACAATAACCACTTGATGTGTTCTGTGACGTGACAATAACCACGTGATGTATTCTGTACTGTGACTATAACCACGTGATATATTCTGTGCTGTGACTATAACCACGTGATGTATTCTGTATTGTGACAACATCCACGTGATGTATTCTCTACCGTCACAATAAACACGTGATGTATTCTGTACCGTGACAATAACCACGTGATGTATTCTGTACTGTGACTATAACTGCCTGATGTATTCTGTATTGTGACAACATCCACGTGATGTATTCTGTACCGTGACAATAAACACGTGATATATTCGGTACCGTAACAATAAACTCGTAATGTATTCTGTAACGTAACAATAAACGCGTGATGTATTCTGTACCGGAACTATAAACGCGTGATGTATTCTGTACCGTGAAAATAAACACGTGACGTATTCTGTACCGTAAAAATAAACACTTGATGTATTCTGTACCGTAAAAATAAACACGTGATGTATTCTGTACCGTAACAATAAACACGTGATGTATTCTGTACCGTAACAATAAACACGTGATGTATTCTCTACCGTGACAATAAACACATGATGTATTCTCTACCGTAACAATCAAGACGTGATGTATTCTGTACCGTAACAATAACCACGTGTTGTGTTCTGTACCGTAACAATCAAGACGTGATGTATTCTGTTCCGTAACAATAAACACGTGATGTATTCTGTACCGTAACAATAAACACGTGATGTATTCGGTACCGTAACAATATCCACGTGATATACTCTGTACTGTGACCATAAACACGTGATGTATTCTGCACCATGACAATAAACATTTGATGTATTCTGTACCTTGACAAGAAACACGTGATGTATTCTGTACCGTAAAAATAAACACTTGATGTATTCTGTACCGTAAAAATAAACACGTGATGTATTCTGTACCGTAACAATAAACACGTGATGTATTCTGTACCGTAACAATAAACACGTGATGTATTCTCTACCGTGACAATAAACACATGATGTATTCTGTACCGTAACAATCAAGACGTGATGTATTCTGTACCGTAACAATAACCACGTGTTGTGTTCTGTACCGTAACAATAACCACGTGATGTATTCTGTACCGTAACAATAACCACCTGATGTATTCTGTTCCGTAACAATAAACACGTGATGTATTCTGTACCGTAACAATAACCGCGTGATGTATTCTTTACCGTGACAATAAACACGTGATGTACTCTGTACTGTGACCATAAACATGTGATGTATTCTGTACCGTAACAATAACCAAATGATGTATTCTGTACCGTAACAATAAACACGTGATGTATTCTGTACAGTAACAATATCCGCGTGATGTATTCTGTTCCGTAACAATGAACACGAGATGTATACTGTACCGTAACAATAACCGCGTGATGTATTCTTTACCGTAACAATAAACACGTGATGTACTCTGTACTGTGACCATAAACATGTGATGTATTCTGTACCGTCACAATAACCACGTGATGTATTCTGTACCTTAACAATAAACACGTGATGTATTCTGTTCCGTGACAATAACCACTTGATGTGTTCTGTGACGTGACAATAACCACGTGATGTATTCTGTACTGTGACTATAACCACGTGATATATTCTGTGCTGTGACTATAACCACGTGATGTATTCTGTATTGTGACAACATCCACGTGATGTATTCTCTACCGTCACAATAAACACGTGATGTATTCTGTACCGTGACAATAACCACGTGATGTATTCTGTACCGTAACAATAAACACGTGATGTATTCTCTACCGTGACAATAAACACATGATGTATTCTGTACCGTAACAATCAAGACGTGATGTATTCTGTACCGTAACAATAACCACGTGTTGTGTTCTGTACCGTAACAATCAAGACGTGATGTATTCTATTCCGTAACAATAAACACGTGATGTATTCTGTACCGTAACAATAAACACGTGATGTATTCGGTACCGTAACAATATCCACGTGATATACTCTGTACTGTGACCATAAACACGTGATGTATTCTGCACCATGACAATAAACATTTGATGTATTCTGTACCTTGACAAGAAACACGTGATGTATTCTGTACCGTAAAAATAAACACTTGATGTATTCTGTACCGTAAAAATAAACACGTGATGTATTCTGTACCGTAACAATAAACACGTGATGTATTCTGTACCGTAACAATAAACACGTGATGTATTCTCTACCGTGACAATAAACACATGATGTATTCTGTACCGTAACAATCAAGACGTGATGTATTCTGTACCGTAACAATAACCACGTGTTGTGTTCTGTACCGTAACAATAACCACGTGATGTATTCTGTACCGTAACAATAACCACCTGATGTATTCTGTTCCGTAACAATAAACACGTGATGTATTCTTTACCGTGACAATAAACACGTGATGTACTCTGTACTGTGACCATAAACATGTGATGTATTCTGTACCGTAACAATAACCACGTGATGTATTCTGTACCGTAACAATAAACACGTGATGTATTCTGTACCGTAACAATAACCGCGTGATGTATTCTGTTCCGTAACAATAAACACGTGATGTATTCTGTACCGTAACAATAACCGCGTGATGTATTCTTTACCGTAACAATAAACACGTGATGTACTCTGTACTGTGACCATAAACATGTGATGTATTCTGTACCGTAACAATAACCACGTGATGTATTCTGTACCTTAACAATAAACACGTGATGTATTCTGTTCCGTGACAATAACCACTTGATGTGTTCTGTGACGTGACAATAACCACGTGATGTATTCTGTACTGTGACAATAACCACGTGATATATTCTGTGCTGTGACTATAACCACGTGATGTATTCTGTATTGTGACAACATCCACGTGATGTATTCTCTACCGTCACAATAAACACGCGATGTATTCTGTACCGTGACAATAACCACGTGATGTATTCTGTACTGTGACTATAACTACTTGATGTATTCTGTATTGTGACTACATCCACGTGATGTATTCTGTACCGTGACAATAAACACGTGATATATTCGGTACCGTAACAATAAACACGTAATGTATTCTGTACCGTAACAATAAACGCGTGATGTATTCTGTACCGTAAAAATAAACACGTGATGTATTCTTTACCGTAACAACAAACACGTGATGTATTCTGTACCGTAACAATAAACACGTGATGTATTCTCTACCGTGACAATAAACACATGATGTATTCTGTACCGTAACAATCAAGACGTGATGTATTCTGTACCGTAACAATAACCACGTGTTGTGTTCTGTACCGTAACAATCAAGACGTGATGTATTCTGTTCCGTAACAATAAACACGTGTTGTATTCTGTACCGTAACAATAAACACGTGATGTATTCGGTACCGTAACAATATCCACGTGATATACTCTGTACTGTGACCATAAACACGTGATGTATTCTGCACCATGACAATAAACATTTGATGTATTCTGTACCTTGACAAGAAACACGTGATGTATTCTGTACCGTAAAATAAACACTTGATGTATTCTTTACCGTAACAATAAACACGTGATGTATTCTGTACCGTAACAATAAACACGTGATGTATTCTCTACCGTGACAATAAACACATGATGTATTCTGTACCGTAACAATCAAGACGTGATGTATTCTGTACCGTAACAATAACCACGTGTTGTGTTCTGTACCGTAACAATCAAGACGTGATGTATTCTGTTCCGTAACAATAAACACGTGTTGTATTCTGTACCGTAACAATATCCACGTGATATACTCTGTACTGTGACCATAAACACGTGATGTATTCTGCACCATGACAATAAACATTTGATGTATTCTGTACCGTAACAATAAACACGTGATGTATTCTGTTCTGTGACAATAAACACGTGATGCATTCTGTACCGTCACAATAAACACGTGATGTATTCTGTACGTGACAATAACCACGTGATGTATTCTGTACTGTGACTATAACCACGTGATGTATTCTGTATTGTGACAACATCCACGTGATGTATTCTCTACCGTCACAATAAACACGTGATGTAATCTGTACCGTGACAATAAACACGTGATATATTCTGTACCGTAAAAATAAACACCTGATGTATTCTGTACCTTAACAATAAACACGTGATGTATTCTGTTCCGTGACAATAACCACTTGATGTGTTCTGTGACGTGACAATAACCACGTGATGTATTCTGTACTGTGACTATAACCACGTGATATATTCTGTGCTGTGACTATAACCACGTGATGTATTCTGTACTGTGACAACATCCACGTGATGTATTCTCTACCGTCACAATAAACACGTGATGTATTCTGTACCGTGACAATAACCACGTGATGTATTCTGTACTGTGACTATAACTACTTGATGTATTCTGTATTGTGACAACATCCACGTGATGTATTCTGTACCGTGACAATAAACACGTGATATATTCGGTACCGTAACAATAAACACGTAATGTATTCTGTACCGTAAAAATTAACGCGTGATGTATTCTGTACGTGACAATAACCACGTGATGTATTCTGTACTGTGACTATAACCACGTGATGTATTCTGTATTGTGACAACATCCACGTGATGTATTCTCTACCGTCTCAATAAACACGTGATGTAATCTGTACCGAGACAATAAACACGTGATATATTCTGTACCGTAAAAATAAACACCTGATGTATTCTGTACCTTAACAATAAACACGTGATGTATTCTGTTCCGTGACAATAACCACTTGATGTGTTCTGTGACGTGACAATAACCACGTGATGTATTCTGTACTGTGACTATAACCACGTGATATATTCTGTGCTGTGACTATAACCACGTGATGTATTCTGTATTGTGACAACATCCACGTGATGTATTCTCTACCGTCACAATAAACACGTGATGTATTCTGTACCGTGACAATAACCACGTGATGTATTCTGTACTGTGACTATAACTGCCTGATGTATTCTGTATTGTGACAACATCCACGTGATGTATTCTGTACCGTGACAATAAACACGTGATATATTCGGTACCGTAACAATAAACACGTAATGTATTCTGTAACGTAACAATAAACGCTTGATGTATTCTGTATCGGAACTATAAACGCGTGATGTATTCTGTACCGTGAAAATAAACACGTGGCGTATTCTGTACCGTAAAAATAAACACTTGATGTATTCTGTACCGTAAAAATAAACACGTGATGTATTCTGTACCGTAACAATAAACAGGTGATGTATTCTGTACCGTAACAATAAACACGTGATGTATTCTGTACCGTAACAATAAACACGTGATGTATTCTCTACCGTGACAATAAACACATGATGTATTCTGTACCGTAACAATCAAGACGTGATGTATTCTGTACCGTAACAATAACCACGTGTTGTGTTCTGTACCGTAACAATCAAGACGTGATGTATTCTGTTCCGTAACAATAAACACGTGATGTATTCTGTACCGTAACAATAAACACGTGATGTATTCGGTACCGTAACAATATCCACGTGATATACTCTGTACTGTGACCATAAACACGTGACGTATTCTGCACCATGACAATAAACATTTGATGTATTCTGTACCTTGACAAGAAACACGTGATGTATTCTGTACCGTAAAAATAAACACTTGATGTATTCTGTACCGTAAAAATAAACACGTGATGTATTCTGTACCGTAACAATAAACACGTGATGTATTCTGTACCGTAACAATAAACACGTGATGTATTCTCTACCGTGACAATAAACACATGATGTATTCTGTACCGTAACAATCAAGACGTGATGTATTCTGTACCGTAACAATAACCACGTGTTGTGTTCTGTACCGTAACAATAACCACGTGATGTATTCTGTACCGTAACAATAACCACCTGATGTATTCTGTTCCGTAACAATAAACACGTGATGTATTCTGTACCGTAACAATAACCGAGTGATGTATTCTTTACCGTGACAATAAACACGTGATGTACTCTGTACTGTGACCATAAACATGTGATGTATTCTGTACCGTAACAATAACCACGTGATGTATTCTGTACCGTAACAATAAACACGTGATGTATTCTGTACAGTAACAATAACCGCGTGATGTATTCTGTTCCGTAACAATGAACACGTGATGTATACTGTGACGTAACAATAACCGCGTGATGTATTCTTTACCGTAACAATAAACACGTGATGTACTCTGTACTGTGACCATAAACATGTGATGTATTCTGTACCGTAACAATAACCACGTGATGTATTCTGTACCTTAACAATAAACACGTGATGTATTCTGTTCCGTGACAATAACCACTTGATGTGTTCTGTGACGTGACAATAACCACGTGATGTATTCTGTACTGTGACTATAACCACGTGATATATTCTGTGCTGTGACTATAACCACGTGATGTATTCTGTATTGTGACAACATCCACGTGATGTATTCTCTACCGTCCCAATAAACACGTGATGTATTCTGTACCGTGACAATAACCACGTGATGTATTCTGTACCGTAACAATAAACACGTGATGTATTCTCTACCGTGACAATAAACACATGATGTATTCTGTACCATAACAATCAAGACGTGATGTATTCTGTACCGTAACAATAACCACGTGTTGTGTTCTGTACCGTAACAATCAAGACGTGATGTATTCTGTTCCGTAACAATAAACACGTGATGTATTCTGTACCGTAACAATAAACACGTGATGTATTCGGTACCGTAACAATATCCACGTGATATACTCTGTACTGTGACCATAAACACGTGATGTATTCTGCACCATGACAATAAACATTTGATGTATTCTGTACCTTGACAAGAAACACGTGATGTATTCTGTACCGTAAAAATAAACACTTGATGTATTCTGTACCGTAAAAATAAACACGTGATGTATTCTGTACCGTAACAATAAACACGTGATGTATTCTGTACCGTAACAATAAACACGTGATGTATTCTCTACCGTGACAATAAACACATGATGTATTCTGTACCGTAACAATCAAGACGTGATGTATTCTGTACCGTAACAATAACCACGTGTTGTGTTCTGTACCGTAACAATAACCACGTGTTGTATTCTGTGCCGTAACAATAACCACCTGATGTATTCTGTTCCGTAACAATAAACACGTGATGTATTCTTTACCGTGACAATAAACACGTGATGTACTCTGTACTGTGACCATAAACATGTGATGTATTCTTTACCGTAACAATAACCACGTGATGTATTCTGTACCGTAACAATAAACACGTGATGTATTCTGTACCGTAACAATAACCGCGTGTTGTATTCTGTTCCGTAACAATAAACACGTGATGTATTCTGTACCGTAACAATATCCGCGTGATGTATTCTTTACCGTAACAATAAACACGTGATGTACTCTGTACTGTGACCATAAACATGTGATGTATTCTGTACCGTAACAATAACCACGTGATGTATTCTGTACCTTAACAATAAACACGTGATGTATTCTGTTCCGTGACAATAACCACTTGATGTGTTCTGTGACGTGACAATAACCACGTGATGTATTCTGTACCGTGACAATAACCACGTGATGTATTCTGTACTGTGACTATAACTACTTGATGTATTCTGTATTGTGACAACATCCACGTGATGTATTCTGTACCGTGACAATAAACACGTGATATATTCGGTACCGTAACAATAAACACGTAATGTATTCTGTACCGTAACAATCAAGACGTGTTGTATTCTGTACCGTAACAATAACCACGTGTTGTGTTCTGTACCGTAACAATAACCACGTGATGTATTCTGTACCGTAACAATAACCACCTGATGTATTCTGTTCCGTAACAATAAACACGTGATGTATTCTGTACCGTAACAATAACCGCGTGATATATTCTTTACCGTAACAATAAACACGTGATGTATTCTGTACCGTAACAATAAACACGTGATGTATTCTGTTCTGTGACAATAAACACGTGATGCATTCTGTACCGTCACAATAAACACGTGATGTATTCTGTACGTGACAATAACCACGTGATGTATTCTGTACTGTGACTATAACCACGTGATGTATTCTGTATTGTGACAACATCCACGTGATGTATTCTCTACCGTCACAATAAACACGTGATGTAATCTGTACCGTGACAATAAACACGTGATATATTCTGTACCGTAAAAATAAAAACCTGATGTATTCTGTACCTTAACAATAAACACGTGATGTATTCTGTTCCGTGACAATAACCACTTGATGTGTTCTGTGACGTGACAATAACCACGTGATGTATTCTGTACTGTGACTATAACCACGTGATATATTCTGTGCTGTGACTATAACCACGTGATGTATTCTCTACCGTCACAATAAACACGTGATGTATTCTGTACCGTGACAATAACCACGTGATGTATTCTGTACTGTGATTATAACTACTTGATGTATTCTGTATTGTGACAACATCCACGTGATGTATTCTGTACCGTGACAATAAACACGTGATATATTCGGTACCGTAACAATAAACACGTAATGTATTCTGTACCGTAACAATAAACGCGTGATGTATTCTGTACGTGACAATAACCACGTGATGTATTCTGTACTGTGACTATAACCACGTGATGTATTCTGTATTGTGACAACATCCACGTGATGTATTTTCTACCGTCTCAATAAACACGTGATGTAATCTGTACCGAGACAATAAACACGTGATATATTCTGTACCGTAAAAATAAACACCTGATGTATTCTGTACCTTAACAATAAACACGTGATGTATTCTGTTCCGTGACAATAACCACCTGATGTGTTCTGTGACGTGACAATAACCACGTGATGTATTCTGTACTGTGACTATAACCACGTGATATATTCTGTGCTGTGACTATAACCACGTGATGTATTCTGTATTGTGACAACATCCACGTGATGTTTTCTCTACCGTCACAATAAACACGTGATGTATTCTGTACCGTGACAATAACCACGTGATGTATTCTGTACTGTGACTATAACTGCCTGATGTATTCTGTATTGTGACAACATCCACGTGATGTATTCTGTACCGTGACAATAAACACGTGATATATTCGGTACCGTAACAATAAACACGTAATGTATTCTGTACCGTAACAATAAACGCTTGATGTATTCTGTACCGGAACTATAAACGCGTGATGTATTCTGTACCGTGAAAATAAACACGTGACGTATTCTGTACCGTAAAAATAAACACTTGATTTATTCTGTACCGTAAAAATAAACACGTGATGTATTCTGTACCGTAACAATAAACACGTGATGTATTCTGTACCGTAACAATAAACACGTGATGTATTCTGTACCGTAACAATAAACACGTGATGTATTCTCTACCGTGACAATAAACACATGATGTATTCTGTACCGTAACAATCATGACGTGATGTATTCTGTACCGTAACAATAACCACGTGTTGTGTTCTGTACCGTAACAATCAAGACGTGATGTATTCTGTTCCGTAACAATAAACACGTGATGTATTCTGTACCGTAACAATAAACACGTGATGTATTCGGTACCGTAACAATATCCACGTGATATACTCTGTACTGTGACCATAAACACGTGATGTATTCTGCACCATGACAATAAACATTTGATGTATTCTGTACCTTGACAAGAAACACGTGATGTATTCTGTACCGTAAAAATAAACACTTGATGTATTCTGTACCGTAAAAATAAACACGTGATGTATTCTGTACCGTAACAATAAACACGTGATGTATTCTGTACCGTAACAATAAACACGTGATGTATTCTCTACCGTGACAATAAACACATGATGTATTCTGTACCGTAACAATCAAGACGTGATGTATTCTGTACCGTAACAATAACCACGTGTTGTGTTCTGTACCGTAACAATAACCACGTGATGTATTCTGTACCGTAACAATAACCACCTGATGTATTCTGTTCCGTAACAATAAACACGTGATGTATTCTGTACCGTAACAATAACCGCGTGATGTATTCTTTACCGTGACAATAAACACGTGATGTACTCTGTACTGTGACCATAAACATATGATGTATTCTGTACCGTAACAATAACCACGTGATGTATTCTGTACCGTAACAATAAACACGTGATGTATTCTGTACAGTAACAATAACCGCGTGATGTATTCTGTTCCGTAACAATGAACACGTGATGTATACTGTACCGTAACAATAACCGCGTGATGTATTTTTTACCGTAACAATAAACACGTGATGTACTCTGTACTGTGACCATAAACATGTGATGTATTCTGTACCGTAACAATAACCACGTGATGTATTCTGTACCTTAACAATAAACACGTGATGTATTCTGTTCCGTGACAATAACCACTTGATGTGTTCTGTGACGTGACAATAACCACGTGATGTATTCTGTACTGTGACTATATCCACGTGATATATTCTGTGCTGTGACTATAACCACGTGATGTATTCTGTATTGTGACAACATCCACGTGATGTATTCTCTACCGTCACAATAAACACGTGATGTATTCTGTACCGTGACAATAACCACGTGATGTATTCTGTACCGTAACAATAAACACGTGATGTATTCTCTACCGTGACAATAAACACATGATGTATTCTGTACCGTAACAATCAAGACGTGATGTATTCTGTACCGTAACAATAACCACGTGTTGTGTTCTGTACCGTAACAATCAAGACGTGATGTATTCTGTTCCGTAACAATAAACACGTGATGTATTCTGTACCGTAACAATAAACACGTGATGTATTCGGTACCGTAACAATATCCAAGTGATATACTCTGTACTGTGACCATAAACACGTGATGTATTCTGCACCATGACAATAAACATTTGATGTATTCTGTACCTTGACAAGAAACACGTGATGTATTCTGTACCGTAAAAATAAACACTTGATGTATTCTGTACCGTAAAAATAAACACGTGATGTATTCTGTACCGTAACAATAAACACGTGATGTATTCTGTACCGTAACAATAAACACGTGATGTATTCTCTACCGTGACAATAAACACATGATGTATTCTGTACCGTAACAATCAAGACGTGATGTATTCTCTACCGTGACAATAAACACATGATGTATTCTGTACCGTAACAATCAAGACGTGATGTATTCTGTACCGTAACAATAACCACGTGTTGTGTTCTGTACCGTAACAATCAAGACGTGATGTATTCTGTTCCGTAACAATAAACACGTGATGTATTCTGTACCGTAACAATAAACACGTGATGTATTCGGTACCGTAACAATATCCAAGTGATATACTCTGTACTGTGACCATAAACACGTGATGTATTCTGCACCATGACAATAAACATTTGATGTATTCTGTACCTTGACAAGAAACACGTGATGTATTCTGTACCGTAACAATAACCGCGTGATGTATTCTTTACCGTAACAATAAACACGTGATGTACTCTGTACTGTGACCATAAACATGTGATGTATTCTGTACCGTAACAATAACCACGTGATGTATTCTGTACCTTAACAATAAACACGTGATGTATTCTGTTCCGTGACAATAACCACTTGATGTGTTCTGTGACGTGACAATAACCACGTGATGTATTCTGTACTGTGACTATAACCACGTGATATATTCTGTACTGTGACTATAACTGCCTGATGTATTCTGTATTGTGACAACATCCACGTGATGTATTCTGTACCGTGACAATAAACACGTGATATATTCGGTACCGTAACAATAAACACGTAATGTATTCTGTAACGTAACAATAAACGCTTGATGTATTCTGTATCGGAACTATAAACGCGTGATGTATTCTGTACCGTGAAAATAAACACGTGGCGTATTCTGTACCGTAAAAATAAACACTTGATGTATTCTGTACCGTAAAAATAAACACGTGATGTATTCTGTACCGTAACAATAAACAGGTGATGTATTCTGTACCGTAACAATAAACACGTGATGTATTCTGTACCGTAACAATAAACACGTGATGTATTCTCTACCGTGACAATAAACACATGATGTATTCTGTACCGTAACAATCAAGACGTGATGTATTCTGTACCGTAACAATAACCACGTGTTGTGTTCTGTACCGTAACAATCAAGACGTGATGTATTCTGTTCCGTAACAATAAACACGTGATGTATTCTGTACCGTAACAATAAACACGTGATGTATTCGGTACCGTAACAATATCCACGTGATATACTCTGTACTGTGACCATAAACACGTGACGTATTCTGCACCATGACAATAAACATTTGATGTATTCTGTACCTTGACAAGAAACACGTGATGTATTCTGTACCGTAAAAATAAACACTTGATGTATTCTGTACCGTAAAAATAAACACGTGATGTATTCTGTACCGTAACAATAAACACGTGATGTATTCTGTACCGTAACAATAAACACGTGATGTATTCTCTACCGTGACAATAAACACATGATGTATTCTGTACCGTAACAATCAAGACGTGATGTATTCTGTACCGTAACAATAACCACGTGTTGTGTTCTGTACCGTAACAATAACCACGTGATGTATTCTGTACCGTAACAATAACCACCTGATGTATTCTGTTCCGTAACAATAAACACGTGATGTATTCTGTACCGTAACAATAACCGAGTGATGTATTCTTTACCGTGACAATAAACACGTGATGTACTCTGTACTGTGACCATAAACATGTGATGTATTCTGTACCGTAACAATAACCACGTGATGTATTCTGTACCGTAACAATAAACACGTGATGTATTCTGTACAGTAACAATAACCGCGTGATGTATTCTGTTCCGTAACAATGAACACGTGATGTATACTGTGACGTAACAATAACCGCGTGATGTATTCTTTACCGTAACAATAAACACGTGATGTACTCTGTACTGTGACCATAAACATGTGATGTATTCTGTACCGTAACAATAACCACGTGATGTATTCTGTACCTTAACAATAAACACGTGATGTATTCTGTTCCGTGACAATAACCACTTGATGTGTTCTGTGACGTGACAATAACCACGTGATGTATTCTGTACTGTGACTATAACCACGTGATATATTCTGTGCTGTGACTATAACCACGTGATGTATTCTGTATTGTGACAACATCCACGTGATGTATTCTCTACCGTCCCAATAAACACGTGATGTATTCTGTACCGTGACAATAACCACGTGATGTATTCTGTACCGTAACAATAAACACGTGATGTATTCTCTACCGTGACAATAAACACATGATGTATTCTGTACCATAACAATCAAGACGTGATGTATTCTGTACCGTAACAATAACCACGTGTTGTGTTCTGTACCGTAACAATCAAGACGTGATGTATTCTGTTCCGTAACAATAAACACGTGATGTATTCTGTACCGTAACAATAAACACGTGATGTATTCGGTACCGTAACAATATCCACGTGATATACTCTGTACTGTGACCATAAACACGTGATGTATTCTGCACCATGACAATAAACATTTGATGTATTCTGTACCTTGACAAGAAACACGTGATGTATTCTGTACCGTAAAAATAAACACTTGATGTATTCTGTACCGTAAAAATAAACACGTGATGTATTCTGTACCGTAACAATAAACACGTGATGTATTCTGTACCGTAACAATAAACACGTGATGTATTCTCTACCGTGACAATAAACACATGATGTATTCTGTACCGTAACAATCAAGACGTGATGTATTCTGTACCGTAACAATAACCACGTGTTGTGTTCTGTACCGTAACAATAACCACGTGTTGTATTCTGTGCCGTAACAATAACCACCTGATGTATTCTGTTCCGTAACAATAAACACGTGATGTATTCTTTACCGTGACAATAAACACGTGATGTACTCTGTACTGTGACCATAAACATGTGATGTATTCTTTACCGTAACAATAACCACGTGATGTATTCTGTACCGTAACAATAAACACGTGATGTATTCTGTACCGTAACAATAACCGCGTGTTGTATTCTGTTCCGTAACAATAAACACGTGATGTATTCTGTACCGTAACAATATCCGCGTGATGTATTCTTTACCGTAACAATAAACACGTGATGTACTCTGTACTGTGACCATAAACATGTGATGTATTCTGTACCGTAACAATAACCACGTGATGTATTCTGTACCTTAACAATAAACACGTGATGTATTCTGTTCCGTGACAATAACCACTTGATGTGTTCTGTGACGTGACAATAACCACGTGATGTATTCTGTACCGTGACAATAACCACGTGATGTATTCTGTACTGTGACTATAACTACTTGATGTATTCTGTATTGTGACAACATCCACGTGATGTATTCTGTACCGTGACAATAAACACGTGATATATTCGGTACCGTAACAATAAACACGTAATGTATTCTGTACCGTAACAATCAAGACGTGTTGTATTCTGTACCGTAACAATAACCACGTGTTGTGTTCTGTACCGTAACAATAACCACGTGATGTATTCTGTACCGTAACAATAACCACCTGATGTATTCTGTTCCGTAACAATAAACACGTGATGTATTCTGTACCGTAACAATAACCGCGTGATATATTCTTTACCGTAACAATAAACACGTGATGTATTCTGTACCGTAACAATAAACACGTGATGTATTCTGTTCTGTGACAATAAACACGTGATGCATTCTGTACCGTCACAATAAACACGTGATGTATTCTGTACGTGACAATAACCACGTGATGTATTCTGTACTGTGACTATAACCACGTGATGTATTCTGTATTGTGACAACATCCACGTGATGTATTCTCTACCGTCACAATAAACACGTGATGTAATCTGTACCGTGACAATAAACACGTGATATATTCTGTACCGTAAAAATAAACACCTGATGTATTCTGTACCTTAACAATAAACACGTGATGTATTCTGTTCCGTGACAATAACCACTTGATGTGTTCTGTGACGTGACAATAACCACGTGATGTATTCTGTACTGTGACTATAACCACGTGATATATTCTGTGCTGTGACTATAACCACGTGATGTATTCTCTACCGTCACAATAAACACGTGATGTATTCTGTACCGTGACAATAACCACGTGATGTATTCTGTACTGTGATTATAACTACTTGATGTATTCTGTATTGTGACAACATCCACGTGATGTATTCTGTACCGTGACAATAAACACGTGATATATTCGGTACCGTAACAATAAACACGTAATGTATTCTGTACCGTAACAATAAACGCGTGATGTATTCTGTACGTGACAATAACCACGTGATGTATTCTGTACTGTGACTATAACCACGTGATGTATTCTGTATTGTGACAACATCCACGTGATGTATTTTCTACCGTCTCAATAAACACGTGATGTAATCTGTACCGAGACAATAAACACGTGATATATTCTGTACCGTAAAAATAAACACCTGATGTATTCTGTACCTTAACAATAAACACGTGATGTATTCTGTTCCGTGACAATAACCACCTGATGTGTTCTGTGACGTGACAATAACCACGTGATGTATTCTGTACTGTGACTATAACCACGTGATATATTCTGTGCTGTGACTATAACCACGTGATGTATTCTGTATTGTGACAACATCCACGTGATGTTTTCTCTACCGTCACAATAAACACGTGATGTATTCTGTACCGTGACAATAACCACGTGATGTATTCTGTACTGTGACTATAACTGCCTGATGTATTCTGTATTGTGACAACATCCACGTGATGTATTCTGTACCGTGACAATAAACACGTGATATATTCGGTACCGTAACAATAAACACGTAATGTATTCTGTACCGTAACAATAAACGCTTGATGTATTCTGTACCGGAACTATAAACGCGTGATGTATTCTGTACCGTGAAAATAAACACGTGACGTATTCTGTACCGTAAAAATAAACACTTGATGTATTCTGTACCGTAAAAATAAACACGTGATGTATTCTGTACCGTAACAATAAACACGTGATGTATTCTGTACCGTAACAATAAACACGTGATGTATTCTGTACCGTAACAATAAACACGTGATGTATTCTCTACCGTGACAATAAACACATGATGTATTCTGTACCGTAACAATCATGACGTGATGTATTCTGTACCGTAACAATAACCACGTGTTGTGTTCTGTACCGTAACAATCAAGACGTGATGTATTCTGTTCCGTAACAATAAACACGTGATGTATTCTGTACCGTAACAATAAACACGTGATGTATTCGGTACCGTAACAATATCCACGTGATATACTCTGTACTGTGACCATAAACACGTGATGTATTCTGCACCATGACAATAAACATTTGATGTATTCTGTACCTTGACAAGAAACACGTGATGTATTCTGTACCGTAAAAATAAACACTTGATGTATTCTGTACCGTAAAAATAAACACGTGATGTATTCTGTACCGTAACAATAAACACGTGATGTATTCTGTACCGTAACAATAAACACGTGATGTATTCTCTACCGTGACAATAAACACATGATGTATTCTGTACCGTAACAATCAAGACGTGATGTATTCTGTACCGTAACAATAACCACGTGTTGTGTTCTGTACCGTAACAATAACCACGTGATGTATTCTGTACCGTAACAATAACCACCTGATGTATTCTGTTCCGTAACAATAAACACGTGATGTATTCTGTACCGTAACAATAACCGCGTGATGTATTCTTTACCGTGACAATAAACACGTGATGTACTCTGTACTGTGACCATAAACATATGATGTATTCTGTACCGTAACAATAACCACGTGATGTATTCTGTACCGTAACAATAAACACGTGATGTATTCTGTACAGTAACAATAACCGCGTGATGTATTCTGTTCCGTAACAATGAACACGTGATGTATACTGTACCGTAACAATAACCGCGTGATGTATTTTTTACCGTAACAATAAACACGTGATGTACTCTGTACTGTGACCATAAACATGTGATGTATTCTGTACCGTAACAATAACCACGTGATGTATTCTGTACCTTAACAATAAACACGTGATGTATTCTGTTCCGTGACAATAACCACTTGATGTGTTCTGTGACGTGACAATAACCACGTGATGTATTCTGTACTGTGACTATATCCACGTGATATATTCTGTGCTGTGACTATAACCACGTGATGTATTCTGTATTGTGACAACATCCACGTGATGTATTCTCTACCGTCACAATAAACACGTGATGTATTCTGTACCGTGACAATAACCACGTGATGTATTCTGTACCGTAACAATAAACACGTGATGTATTCTCTACCGTGACAATAAACACATGATGTATTCTGTACCGTAACAATCAAGACGTGATGTATTCTGTACCGTAACAATAACCACGTGTTGTGTTCTGTACCGTAACAATCAAGACGTGATGTATTCTGTTCCGTAACAATAAACACGTGATGTATTCTGTACCGTAACAATAAACACGTGATGTATTCGGTACCGTAACAATATCCAAGTGATATACTCTGTACTGTGACCATAAACACGTGATGTATTCTGCACCATGACAATAAACATTTGATGTATTCTGTACCTTGACAAGAAACACGTGATGTATTCTGTACCGTAAAAATAAACACTTGATGTATTCTGTACCGTAAAAATAAACACGTGATGTATTCTGTACCGTAACAATAAACACGTGATGTATTCTGTACCGTAACAATAAACACGTGATGTATTCTCTACCGTGACAATAAACACATGATGTATTCTGTACCGTAACAATCAAGACGTGATGTATTCTCTACCGTGACAATAAACACATGATGTATTCTGTACCGTAACAATCAAGACGTGATGTATTCTGTACCGTAACAATAACCACGTGTTGTGTTCTGTACCGTAACAATCAAGACGTGATGTATTCTGTTCCGTAACAATAAACACGTGATGTATTCTGTACCGTAACAATAAACACGTGATGTATTCGGTACCGTAACAATATCCAAGTGATATACTCTGTACTGTGACCATAAACACGTGATGTATTCTGCACCATGACAATAAACATTTGATGTATTCTGTACCTTGACAAGAAACACGTGATGTATTCTGTACCGTAACAATAACCGCGTGATGTATTCTTTACCGTAACAATAAACACGTGATGTACTCTGTACTGTGACCATAAACATGTGATGTATTCTGTACCGTAACAATAACCACGTGATGTATTCTGTACCTTAACAATAAACACGTGATGTATTCTGTTCCGTGACAATAACCACTTGATGTGTTCTGTGACGTGACAATAACCACGTGATGTATTCTGTACTGTGACTATAACCACGTGATATATTCTGTGCTGTGACTATAACTACGTGATGTATTCTGTATTGTGACAACATCCACGTGATGTATTCTCTACCGTCACAATAAACACGTGATGTATTCTGTACCGTGACAATAACCACGTGATGTATTCTGTACCGTAACAATAAACACGTGATGTATTCTCTACCGTGACAATAAACACATGATGTATTCTGTACCGTAACAATCAAGACGTGATGTATTCTGTACCGTAACAATAACCACGTGTTGTGTTCTGTACCGTAACAATCAAGACGTGATGTATTCTGTTCCGTAACAATAAACACGTGATGTATTCGGTACCGTAACAATATCCACGTGATATACTCTGTACTGTGACCATAAACACGTGATGTATTCTGCACCATGACAATAAACATTTGATGTATTCTGTACCTTGACAAGAAACACGTGATGTATTCTGTACCGTAAAAATAAACACTTGATGTATTCTGTACCGTAAAAATAAACACGTGATGTATTCTGTACCGTAACAATAAACACGTGATGTATTCTGTACCGTAACAATAAACACGTGATGTATTCTCTACCGTGACAATAAACACACGATGTATTCTGTACCGTAACCATCAAGACGTGATGTATTCTGTACCGTAACAATAACCACGTGTTGTGTTCTGTACCGTAACAATAACCACGTGATGTATTCTGTACCGTAACAATAACCACCTGATGTATTCTGTTCCGTAACAATAAACACGTGATGTATTCTGTACCGTAACAATAACCGCGTGATGTATTCTTTACCGTGACAATAAACACGTGATGTACTCTGTACTGTGACCATAAACATGTGATGTATTCTGTACCGTAACAATAATCACGTGATGTATTCTGTACCGTAACAATAAACACGTGATGTATTCTGTACCGTAACAATAACCGCGTGATGTATTCTGTTCCGTAACAATAAACACGTGATGTATTCTGTACCGTAACAATAACCGCGTGATGTATTCTTTACCGTAACAATAAACACGTGATGTACTCTGTACTGTGACCTTAAACATGTGATGTATTCTGTACCGTAACAATAACCACGTGATGTATTCTGTACCGTAACAATAAACACGTGATGTATTCTGTACCGTAACAATAACCGCGTGATGTATTCTGTTCCGTAACAATAAACACGTGATGTATTCTGTACCGTAACAATAACCACGTGATGTATTCTGTACCTTAACAATAAACACGTGATGTATTCTGTTCCGTGACAATAACCACTTGATGTGTTCTGTGACGTGACAATAACCACGTGATGTATTCTGTACTGTGACAATAACCACGTGATATATTCTGTGCTGTGACTATAACCACGTGATGTAATCTGTATTGTGACAACATCCACGTGATGTATTCTCTACCGTCACAATAAACACACGATGTATTCTGTACCGTGACAATAACCACGTGATGTATTCTGTACTGTGACTATAACTACTTGATGTATTCTGTATTGTGACAACATCCACGTGATGTATTCTGTACCGTGACAATAAACATGTGATATATTCGGTACCGTAACAATAAACACGTAATGTATTCTGTACCGTAACAATAAACGCGTGATGTATTCTGTACCGGAACTATAAACGCGTGATGTATTCTGTACCATGAAAATAAACACGTGACGTATTCTGTACCGTAAAAATAAACACTTGATGTATTCTGTACCGTAAAAATAAACACGTGATGTATTCTTTACCGTAACAATAAACACGTGATGTATTCTGTACCGTAACAATAAACACGTGATGTATTCTCTACCGTGACAATAAACACATGATGTATTCTGTACCGTAACAATCAAGACGTGATGTATTCTGTACCGTAACAATAACCACGTGTTGTGTTCTGTACCGTAACAATAAACACGTGATGTATTCTGTACCGAGACAATAAACACGCGATGTATTCTGCACTGTGACTATAAACACGTGATGTATTCTGTACCGAGACAATAAACACGTAATGTATTCTGTACCGTAACATTAGACCCGCGATGTATTCTGAACCGTGACAATAAACACATGATGTATTCTGTTCCGTAACAATAAACTCGTGATGTATTCTGTTCCGTAAAAATAAACACGTGATGTATGCTTTACCGTGACAATAAACACGTAATGTATTCTGTACCGTAACAATAGACACGCGATGTATTCTGAACCGTGACAATAAACACATGATGTATTCTGTTCCGTAACAATAAACTCGTGATGTATTCTGTTCCGTAAAAATAAACACGTGATGTATGCTTTACCGTGACAATAAACACGTAATGTATTCTGTACCGTAAAAATAGACACGCGATGTATTCTGAACCGTGACAATAAACACATGATGTATTCTGTTCCGTAACAAAAAACTCGTGATGTATTCTGTTCCGTAAAAATAAACACGTGATGCATTCTGTACCGTCACAATAAACACGTGATGTATTCTGTACGTGACAATAACCACGTGATGTATTCTGTACTGTGACTATAACCACGTGATGTATTCTGTATTGTGACAACATCCACGTGATGTATTCTGTACCGTGAAAATAAACACGTGATGTATTCTGTACCGTAACAATAAACACGTTATGTATTCTGTTCCGTGACAATAACCACTTGATGTGTTCTGTGACGTGACAATAACCACGTGATGTATTCTGTACTGTGACATAAACGACGTGATGTATTCTGTTCCGTGAAAATAAACACGTGATGTATTCTGTTCCGTGACAATAAACACGTGATGTATTCTGTACCGTGACAATAAACACCTGATGCATTCTGTACCGTAACAATAACCACTTGATATATTCAGTACTGTGACTATAACCACGTGATGTATTCTGTATTGTGACAATATCCACATGATGTATTCTGTACAGTCACAATAAACACGTGATGTATTCTGTACCGTGACAATACACACGTGATGTATTCTGTACCGTGACAATAACCACGTGATATATTCTGTTCCGTGACAATAAACACGTGATGTATTCTGTACCGTAACAATAAACACGTGATGTACACTGTACCATAACAATAAACACGTGATGTATTCTGTTCCGTGACAATAACCACGTGATATATTCTGTACTGTGACTATAACCACGTGATGTATTCTGTATTGTGACAACATCCACGTGATGTATTCTGTACAGTCACAATAAACACGTGATGTATTCTGTACCGTGACAATAACCACGTGATGAATTCTGTGCTGTGAATATAACCACGCGATGTATTCTGTATTGTGACAACATCCGCGTGATGTATTCTGTACCGTGACAATAAACACGTGATATATTCTGTACCGTAACTACAAACAGGTAATGTATTCTGTACCGTAACAATAAACGCGTGATATATTCTGTACCGGAACTATAAACACGTGATGTATTCTGTACCGTGAAAATAAACACGTGACGTATTCTGTACCGTAAAATAAACACGTGATGTATTATGTACCGTAAAATAAACACGTGATGTATTCTGTACCGTAACAATAAAAACGTGATGTATTCTGTACCGTAACAATAAACACGTGATGTATTCTGTTCTGTGACAATAAACACGTGATGCATTCTGTACCGTCACAATAAACACGTGATGTATTCTGTACGTGACAATAACCACGTGATGTATTCTGTACTGTGACTATAACCACGTGATGTATTCTGTATTGTGACAACATCCACGTGATGTATTCTCTACCGTCACAATAAACACGTGATGTAATCTGTACCGTGACAATAAACACGTGATATATTCTGTACCGTAAAAATAAACACCTGATGTATTCTGTACCTTAACAATAAACACGTGATGTATTCTGTTCCGTGACAATAACCACTTGATGTGTTCTGTGACGTGACAATAACCACGTGATGTATTCTGTACTGTGACAATAACCACGTGATATATTCTGTGCTGTGACTATAACCACGTGATCTATTCTGTATTGTGACAACATCCACGTGATGTATTCTCTACCGTCACAATAAACACGTGATGTATTCTGTACCGTGACAATAACCACGTGATGTATTCTGTACTGTGACTATAACTACTTGATGTATTCTGTATTGTGACAACATCCACGTGATGTATTCTGTACCGTGACAATAAACACGTGATATATTCGGTACCGTAACAATAAACACGTAATGTATTCTGTACCGTAACAATAAACACGTGATGTATTCTTTACCGTGACAATAAACACGTGATGTACTCTGTACTGTGACCATAAACATGTGATGTATTCTTTACCGTAACAATAACCACGTGATGTATTCTGTACCGTAACAATAAACACGTGATGTATTCTGTACCGTAACAATAACCGCGTGATGTATTCTGTTCCGTAACAATAAACACGTGATGTATTCTGTACCGTAACAATAACCGCGTGATGTATTCTTTACCGTAACAATAAACACGTGATGTACTCTGTACTGTGACCATAAACATGTGATGTATTCTGTACCGTAACAATAACCACGTGATGTATTCTGTACCTTAACAATAAACACGTGATGTATTCTGTTCCGTGACAATAACCACTTGATATGTTCTGTGACGTGACAATAACCACGTGATGTATTCTGTACCGTGACAATAACCACGTGATGTATTCTGTACTGTGACTATAACTACTTGATGTATTCTGTATTGTGACAACATCCACGTGATGTATTCTGTACCGTGACAATAAACACGTGATATATTCGGTACCGTAACAATAAACACGTAATGTATTCTGTACCGTAACAATAAACGCGTGATGTATTCTGTACCGGAACTATAAACGCGTGATGTATTCTGTACCATGAAAATAAACACGTGGCGAATTCTGTACCGTAAAAATAAACACTTGATGTATTCTGTACCGTAAAAATAAACACGTGATGTATTCTTTACCGTAACAACAAACACGTGATGTATTCTGTACCGTAACAATAAACACGTGATGTATTCTCTACCGTGACAATAAACACATGATGTATTCTGTACCGTAACAATCAAGACGTGATGTATTCTGTACCGTAACAATAACCACGTGTTGTGTTCTGTACCGTAACAATCAAGACGTGATGTATTCTGTTCCGTAACAATAAACACGTGTTGTATTCTGTACGGTAACAATAAACACGTGATGTATTCGGTACCGTAACAATATCCACGTGATATACTCTGTACTGTGACCATAGACACGTGATGTATTCTGCACCATGACAATAAACATTTGATGTATTCTGTACCTTGACAAGAAACACGTGATGTATTCTGTACCGTAAAAATAAACACTTGATATATTCTGTACCGTAAAAATAAACACGTGATGTATTCTGTACCGTAACAATAAACACGTGATGTATTCTGTACCGTAACAATAAACACGTGATGTATTCTCTCCCGTGACAATAAACACATGATGTATTCTGTACCGTAACAATCAAGACGTGATGTATTCTGTACCGTAACAATAACCACGTGTTGTGTTCTGTACCGTAACAATAACCACGTGATGTATTCTGTACCGTAAAAATAACCACCTGATGTATTCTGTTCCGTAACAATAAACACGTGATGTATTCTGTACCGTAACAATAACCGCGTGATGTATTCTTTACCGTAACAATAAACACGTGATGTATTCTGTACCGTAACAATAAACACGTGATGTATTCTGTTCTGTGACAATAAACACGTGATGCATTCTGTACCGTCACAATAAACACGTGATGTATTCTGTACGTGACAATAACCACGTGATGTATTCTGTACTGTGACTATAACCACGTGATGTATTCTGTATTGTGACAACATCCACGTGGTGTATTCTCTACCGTCACAATAAACACTTGATGTAATCTGTACCGTGACAATAAACACGTGATATATTCTGTACCGTAAAAATAAACACCTGATGTATTCTGTACCTTAACAATAAACACGTGATGTATTCTGTTCCGTGACAATAACCACTTGATGTGTTCTGTGACGTGACAATAACCACGTGATGTATTCTGTACTGTGACTATAACCACGTGATATATTCTGTGCTGTGACTATAACCACGTGATGTATTCTGTATTGTGACAACATCCACGTGATGTATTCTCTACCGTCACAATAAACACGTGATGTATTCTGTACCGTGACAATAACCACGTGATGTATTCTGTACTGTGACTATAACTACTTGATGTATTCTGTATTGTGACAACATCCACGTGATGTATTCTGTACCGTGACAATAAACACGTGATATATTCGGTACCGTAACAATAAACACGTAATGTATTCTGTACCGTAAAAATTAACGCGTGATGTATTCTGTACGTGACAATAACCACGTGATGTATTCTGTACTGTGACTATAACCACGTGATGTATTCTGTATTGTGACAACATCCACGTGATGTATTCTCTACCGTCTCAATAAACACGTGATGTAATCTGTACCGAGACAATAAACACGTGATATATTCTGTACCGTAAAAATAAACACCTGATGTATTCTGTACCTTAACAATAAACACGTGATGTATTCTGTTCCGTGACAATAACCACTTGATGTGTTCTGTGACGTGACAATAACCACGTGATGTATTCTGTACTGTGACTATAACCACGTGATATATTCTGTGCTGTGACTATAACCACGTGATGTATTCTGTATTGTGACAACATCCACGTGATGTATTCTCTACCGTCACAATAAACACGTGATGTATTCTGTACCGTGACAATAACCACGTGAAGTATTCTGTACTGTGACTATAACTGCCTGATGTATTCTGTATTGTGACAACATCCACGTGATGTATTCTGTACCGTGACAATAAACACGTGATATATTCGGTACCGTAACAATAAACACGTAATGTATTCTGTACCCTAACAATAAACGCGTGATGTATTCTGTACCGGAACTATAAACGCGTGATGTATTCTGTACCGTGAAAATAAACACGTGACGTATTCTGTACCATAAAAATAAACACTTGATGTATTCTGTACCGTAAAAATAAACACGTGATGTATTCTGTACCGTAACAATAAACACGTGATGTATTCTGTACCGTAACAATAAACACGTGATGTATTCTCTACCGTGACAATAAACACATGATGTATTCTGTACCGTAACAATCAAGACGTGATGTATTCTGTACCGTAACAATAACCACGTGTTGTGTTCTGTACCGTAACAATCAAGACGTGATGTATTCTGTTCCGTAACAATAAACACGTGATGTATTCTGTACCGTAACAATAAACACGTGATGTATTCGGTACCGTAACAATATCCACGTGATATACTCTGTACTGTGACCATAAACACGTGATGTATTCTGCACCATGACAATAAATATTTGATGTATTCTGTACCTTGACAAGAAACACGTGATGTATTCTGTACCGTAAAAATAAACACTTGATGTATTCTGTACCGTAAAAATAAACACGTGATGTATTCTGTACCGTAACAATAAACACGTGATGTATTCTGTACCGTAACAATAAACACGTGATGTATTCTCTACCGTGACAATAAACACATGATGTATTCTGTACCGTAACAATCAAGACGTGATGTATTCTGTACCGTAACAATAACCACGTGTTGTGTTCTGTACCGTAACAATAACCACGTGATGTATTCTGTACCGTAACAATAACCACCTGATGTATTCTGTTCCGTAACAATAAACACGTGATGTATTCTGTACCGTAACAATAACCGCGTGATGTATTCTTTACCGTGACAATAAAGACGTGATGTACTCTGTACTGTGACCATAAACATGTGATGTATTCTGTACCGTAACAATAACCACGTGATGTATTCTGTACCGTAACAATAAACACGTGATGTATTCTGTACAGTAACAATAACCGCGTGATGTATTCTGTTCCGTAACAATAAACATGTGATGTATTCTGTACCGTAACAATAACCGCGTGATGTATTCTTTACCGTAACAATAAACACGTGATGTACTCTGTACTGTGACCATAAACATGTGATGTATTCTGTACCGTAACAATAACCACGTGATGTATTCTGTACCTTAACAATAAACACGTGATGTATTCTGTTCCGTGACAATAACCACTTGATGTGTTCTGTGACGTGACAATAACCACGTGATGTATTCTGTA
This sequence comes from Meconema thalassinum, assembly GCA_946902985.2. Taxonomy (NCBI): domain Eukaryota; kingdom Metazoa; phylum Arthropoda; class Insecta; order Orthoptera; family Tettigoniidae; genus Meconema; species Meconema thalassinum. Next base: position 30,679,352 of record OX336394.1, read on the forward strand.
CTGTGACTATAACCACGTGATATATTCTGTGCTGTGACTATAACTACGTGATGTATTCTGTATTGTGACAACATCCACGTGATGTATTCTCTACCGTCACAATAAACACGTGATGTATTCTGTACCGTGACAATAACCACGTGATGTATTCTGTACCGTAACAATAAACACGTGATGTATTCTCTACCGTGACAATAAACACATGATGTATTCTGTACCGTAACAATCAAGACGTGATGTATTCTGTACCGTAACAATAACCACGTGTTGTGTTCTGTACCGTAACAATCAAGACGTGATGTATTCTGTTCCGTAACAATAAACACGTGATGTATTCGGTACCGTAACAATATCCACGTGATATACTCTGTACTGTGACCATAAACACGTGATGTATTCTGCACCATGACAATAAACATTTGATGTATTCTGTACCTTGACAAGAAACACGTGATGTATTCTGTACCGTAAAAATAAACACTTGATGTATTCTGTACCGTAAAAATAAACACGTGATGTATTCTGTACCGTAACAATAAACACGTGATGTATTCTGTACCGTAACAATAAACACGTGATGTATTCTCTACCGTGACAATAAACACACGATGTATTCTGTACCGTAACCATCAAGACGTGATGTATTCTGTACCGTAACAATAACCACGTGTTGTGTTCTGTACCGTAACAATAACCACGTGATGTATTCTGTACCGTAACAATAACCACCTGATGTATTCTGTTCCGTAACAATAAACACGTGATGTATTCTGTACCGTAACAATAACCGCGTGATGTATTCTTTACCGTGACAATAAACACGTGATGTACTCTGTACTGTGACCATAAACATGTGATGTATTCTGTACCGTAACAATAACCACGTGATGTATTCTGTACCGTAACAATAAACACGTGATGTATTCTGTACCGTAACAATAACCGCGTGATGTATTCTGTTCCGTAACAATAAACACGTGATGTATTCTGTACCGTAACAATAACCGCGTGATGTATTCTTTACCGTAACAATAAACACGTGATGTACTCTGTACTGTGACCTTAAACATGTGATGTATTCTGTACCGTAACAATAACCACGTGATGTATTCTGTACCGTAACAATAAACACGTGATGTATTCTGTACCGTAACAATAACCGCGTGATGTATTCTGTTCCGTAACAATAAACACGTGATGTATTCTGTACCGTAACAATAACCACGTGATGTATTCTGTACCTTAACAATAAACACGTGATGTATTCTGTTCCGTGACAATAACCACTTGATGTGTTCTGTGACGTGACAATAACCACGTGATGTATTCTGTACTGTGACAATAACCACGTGATATATTCTGTGCTGTGACTATAACCAGGTGATGTAATCTGTATTGTGACAACATCCACGTGATGTATTCTCTACCGTCACAATAAACACACGATGTATTCTGTACCGTGACAATAACCACGTGATGTATTCTGTACTGTGACTATAACTACTTGATGTATTCTGTATTGTGACAACATCCACGTGATGTATTCTGTACCGTGACAATAAACATGTGATATATTCGGTACCGTAACAATAAACACGTAATGTATTCTGTACCGTAACAATAAACGCGTGATGTATTCTGTACCGGAACTATAAACGCGTGATGTATTCTGTACCATGAAAATAAACACGTGACGTATTCTGTACCGTAAAAATAAACACTTGATGTATTCTGTACCGTAAAAATAAACACGTGATGTATTCTTTACCGTAACAATAAACACGTGATGTATTCTGTACCGTAACAATAAACACGTGATGTATTCTCTACCGTGACAATAAACACATGATGTATTCTGTACCGTAACAATCAAGACGTGATGTATTCTGTACCGTAACAATAACCACGTGTTGTGTTCTGTACCGTAACAATCAAGACGTGATGTATTCTGTTCCGTAACAATAAACACGTGATGTATTCTGTACCGTAACAATAAACACGTGATGTATTCGGTACCGTAACAATATCCACGTGATATACTCTGTACTGTGACCATAAACACGTGATGTATTCTGCTCCATGACAATAAACATTTGATGTATTCTGTACCTTGACAAGAAACACGTGATGTATTCTGTACCGTAAAAATAAACACTTGATGTATTCTGTACCGTAAAAATAAACACGTGATGTATTCTGTACCGTAACAATAAACACGTGATGTATTCTGTACCGTAACAATAAACACGTGATGTATTCTCTCCCGTGACAATAAACACATGATGTATTCTGTACCGTAACAATCAAGAAGTGATGTATTCTGTACCGTAACAATAACCACGTGTTGTGTTCTGTACCGTAACAATAACCACGTGATGTATTCTGTGCCGTAACAATAACCACCTGATGTATTCTGTTCCGTAACAATAAACACGTGATGTATTCTGTACCGTAACAATAACCGCGTGATGTATTCTTTACCGTAACAATAAACACGTGATGTATTCTGTACCGTAACAATAAACAGGTGATGTATTCTGTTCAGTGACAATAAACACGTGATGCATTCTGTACCGTCACAATAAACACGTGATGTATTCTGTACGTGACAATAACCACGTGAAGTATTCTGTACTGTGACTATAATCACGTGATGTATTCTGTATTGTGACAACATCCTCGTGATGTATTCTCTACCGTCACAATAAACACGTGATGTAATCTGTACCGTGACAATAAACACGTGATATATTCTGTACCGTAAAAATAAACACCTGATGTATTCTGTACCTTAACAAATAACACGTGATGTATTCTGTTCCGTGACAATAACCACTTGATGTGTTCTGTGACGTGACAATAACCACGTGATGTATTCTGTACTGTGACTATAACCACGTGATATATTCTGTGCTGTGACTATAACCACGTGATGTATTCTGTATTGTGACAACATCCACGTGATGTATTCTCTACCGTCACAATAAACACGTGATGTATTCTGTACCGTGACAATAACCACGTGATGTATTCTGTACTGTGACTATAACTACTTGATGTATTCTGTATTGTGACAACATCCACGTGATGTATTCTGTACCGTGACAATAAACACGTGGTATATTCGGTACCGTAACAATAAACACGTAATGTATTCTGTACCGTAACAATAAACGCGTGATGTATTCTGTACGTGACAATAACCACGTGATGTATTCTGTACTGTAACTATAACCACGTGATGTATTCTGTATTGTGACAACATCCACGTGATGTATTCTCTACCGTCTCAATAAACACGTGATGTAATCTGTACCGAGACAATAAACACGTGATATATTCTGTACCGTAAAAATAAACACCTGATGTATTCTGTACCTTAACAATAAACACGTGATGTATTCTGTTCCGTGACAATAAACACGTGATGTATTCTCTACCGTGACAATAAACACATGATGTATTCTGTACCGCAACAATCAAGACGTGATGTATTCTGTACCGTAACAATAACCACGTGTTGTGTTCTGTACCGTAACAAACAAGACGTGATGTATTCTGTTCCGTAACAATAAACACGTGATGTATTCTGTACCGTAACAATATCCACGTGATATACTCTGTACTGTGACCATAAACACGTGATGTATTCTGCACCATGACAATAAACATTTGATGTATTCTGTACCTTGACAAGAAACACGTGATGTATTCTGTACCGTAAAAATAAACACTTGATGTATTCTGTACCGTAAAAATAAACACGTGATGTATTCTGCACCGTAACAATAAACACGTGTTGTATTCTGTACCGTAACAATAAACACGTGATGTATTCTCTACTGTGACAATAAACACATGATGTATTCTGTACCGTAACAATCATGACGTGATGTATTCTGTACCGTAACAATAACCGCGTGTTGTGTTCTGTACCGTAACAATAACCACGTGATGTATTCTGTACCGTAACAATAACCACCTGATGTATTCTGTTCCGTAACAATAAACACGTAATGTATTCTGTACCGTAACAAAAACCGCGTGATGTATTCTTTACCGTGACAATAAACACGTGATGTACTCTGTACTGTGACCATAAATATGTGATGTATTCTGTACCGTAACAATAACCACGTGATGTATTCTGTACCGTCACAATAAACACGTGATGTATTCTGTACGTGACAATAACCACGTGATATATTCTGTGCTGTGACTATAACCACGTGATGTATTCTGTATTGTGACAACATCCACGTGATGTATTCTCTACCGTCACAATAAACACGTGATGTATTCTGTACCGTGACAATAACCACGTGATGTATTCTGTACTGTGACTATAACTACTTGATGTATTCTGTATTGTGACAACATCCACGTGATGTATTCTGTACCGTGACAATAAACACGTGATATATTCGGTACCGTAACAATAAACACGTAATGTATTCTGTACCGTAACAATAAACGCGTGATGTATTCTGTACCTGACAATAACCACGTGATGTATTCTGTACTGTGACTATAACCACGTGATGTATTCTGTATTGTGACAATATCCACGTGATGTATTCTGTACAGTCACAATAAACACGTGATGTATTCTGTACCGTGACAATACACACGTGATGTATTCTGTACCGTGACAATAACCACGTGATATATTCTGTTCCGTGACAATAAACACGTGATGTATTCTTTACCGTAACAATAAACACGTGATGTATTCTGTTCCGTGACAATAAACACGTGATGTACACTGTACCATAACAATAAACACGTGATGTATTCTGTTCCGTGACAATAACCACGTGGTATATTCTGTACTGTGACTATAACCACGTGATGTATTCTGTACTGTGACAACATCCACGTGATGTATTCTGTACAGTCACAATAAACACGTGATGTATTCTGTACCGTGACAATAACCACGTGATGAATTCTGTACTGTGAATATAACCACGCGATTTATTCTGTATTGTGACAACATCCGCGTGATGTATTCTGTACCGTGACAATAAACACGTGATATATTCTGTACCGTAACAACAAACAGGTAATGTATTCTGTACCTTAACAATAAACGCGTGATATATTCTGTACCGGAACTATAAACACGTGATGTATCCTGTACCGTGAAAATAAACACGTGACGTATTCTGTACCGTAAAATAAACACGTGATGTATTATGTACCGTAAAATAAACACGTGATGTATTCTGTACCGTAACAATAAACACGTGATGTATTCTGTACCGTAACAATAAACACGTGATGTATTCTGTTCTGTGACAATAAACACGTGATGCATTCTGTACCGTCACAATAAACACGTGATGTTTTCTGTACGTGACAATAACCACGTGATGTATTCTGTACTGTGACTATAACCACGTGATGTATTCTGTATTGTGACAACATCCACGTGATGTATTCTCTACCGTCACAATAAACACGTGATGTAATCTGTACCGTGACAATAAACACGTGATATATTCTGTACCGTAAAAATAAACACCTGATGTATTCTGTACCTTAACAATAAACACGTGATGTATTCTGTTCCGTGACAATAACCACTTGATGTGTTCTGTGACGTGACAATAACCACGTGATGTATTCTGTACTGTGACAATAACCACGTGATATATTCTGTGCTGTGACTATAACCACGTGATGTATTCTGTATTGTGACAACATCCACGTGATGTATTCTCTACCGTCACAATAAACACGTGATGTATTCTGTACCGTGACAATAACCACGTGATGTATTCTGTACTGTGACTATAACTACTTGATGTATTCTGTATTGTGACAACATCCACGTGATGTATTCTGTACCGTGACAATAAACACGTGATATATTCGGTACCGTAACAATAAACACGTAATGTATTCTGTACCGTAACAATAATCGCGTGATGTATTCTGTACCGGAACTATAAACGCGTGATGTATTCTGTACCGTGAAAATAAACACGTGACGTATTCTGTACCGTAAAAATAAACACTTGATGTATTCTGTACCGTAAAAATAAACACGTGATGTATTCTGTACCGTAACAATAAACACGTGATGTATTCTTTACCGTAACAATAAACACGTGATGTATTCTCTACCGTCACAATAAACACATGATGTATTCTGTACCGTAACAATCAAGACGTGATGTATTCTGTACCGTAACAATAACCACGTGTTGTGTTCTGTACCGTAACAATCAAGACGTGATGTATTCTGTTCCGTAACAATAAACACGTGATGTATTCTGTACCGTAACAATAAACACGTGATGTATTCGGTACCGTAACAATATCCACGTGATATACTCTGTACTGTGACCATAAACACGTGATGTATTCTGCACCATGACAATAAACATTTGATGTATTCTGTACCTTGACAAGAAACACGTGATGTATTCTGTACCGTAAAAATAAACACTTGATGTATTCTGTACCGTAAAATAAACACGTGATGTATTCTGTACCGTAACAATAAACACGTGATGTATTCTGTACCGTAACAATAAACACGTGATGTATTCTCTCCCGTGACAATAAACACATGATGTATTCTGTACCGTAACAATCAAGACGTGATGAATTCTGTACCGTAACAATAACCACGTGTTGTGTTCTGTACCGTAACAATAACCACGTTATATATTCTGTACCGTAACAATAACCACCTGATGTATTCTGTTCCGTAACAATAAACACGTGATGTATTCTGTACCGTAACAATAACCGCGTGATGTATTCTTTACCGTAACAATAAACACGTGATGTATTCTGTACCGTAACAGTAAACACGTGATGTATTCTGTTCTGTGACAATAAACACGTGATGCATTCTGTACCGTCACAATAAACACGTGATGTATTCTGTACGTGACAATAACCACGTGATGTATTCTGTACTGTGACTATAACCACGTGATGTATTCTGTATTGTGACAACATCCACGTGATGTATTCTCTACCGTCACAATAAACCCTTGATGTAATCTGTACCGTGACAATAAACACGTGATATATTCTGTACCGTAAAAATAAACACCTGATGTATTCTGTACCTTAACAATAAACACGTGATGTATTCTGTTCCGTGACAATAACCTCTTGATGTGTTCTGTGACGTGACAATAACCACGTGATGTATTCTGTACTGTGACTATAACCACGTGATATATTCTGTGCTGTGACTATAACCACGTGATGTATTCTGTATTGTGACAACATCCACGTGATGTATTCTCTACCGTCACAATAAACACGTGATGTATTCTGTACCGTGACAATAACCACGTGATGTATTCTGTACTGTGACTATAACTACTTGATGTATTCTGTATTGTGACAACATCCACGTGATGTATTCTGTACCGTGACAATAAACACGTGATATATTCGGTACCGTAACAATAAACACGTAATGTATTCTGTACCGTAACAATAAACGCGTGATGTATTCTGTACGTGACAATAACCACGTGATGTATTCTGTACTGTGACTATAACCACGTGATGTATTCTGTATTGTGACAACATCCACGTGATGTATTCTCTACCGTCTCAATAAACACGTGATGTAATCTGTACCGAGACAATAAACACGTGATATATTCTGTACCGTAAAAATAAACACCTGATGTATTCTGTACCTTAACAATAAACACGTGATGTATTCTGTTCCGTGACAATAACCACTTGATGTGTTCTGTGACGTGACAATAACCACGTGATGTATTCTGTACTGTGACTATAACCACGTGATATATTCTGTGCTGTGACTATAACCACGTGATGTATTCTGTATTGTGACAACATCCACGTGATGTATTCTCTACCGTCACAATAAACACGTGATGTATTCTGTACCGTGACAATAACCACGTGATGTATTCTGTACTGTGACTATAACTGCCTGATGTATTCTGTATTGTGACAACATCCACGTGATGTATTCTGTACCGTGACAATAAACACGTGATATATTCGGTACCGTAACAATAAACTCGTAATGTATTCTGTAACGTAACAATAAACGCGTGATGTATTCTGTACCGGAAATATAAACGCGTGATGTATTCTGTACCGTGAAAATAAACACGTGACGTATTCTGTACCGTAAAAATAAACACTTGATGTATTCTGTACCGTAAAAATAAACACGTGATGTATTCTGTACCGTAACAATAAACACGTGATGTATTCTGTACCGTAACAATAAACACGTGATGTATTCTCTACCGTGACAATAAACACATGATGTATTCTCTACCGTAACAATCAAGACGTGATGTATTCTGTACCGTAACAATAACCACGTGTTGTGTTCTGTACCGTAACAATCAAGACGTGATGTATTCTGTTCCGTAACAATAAACACGTGATGTATTCTGTACCGTAACAATAAACACGTGATGTATTCGGTACCGTAACAATATCCACGTGATATACTCTGTACTGTGACCATAAACACGTGATGTATTCTGCACCATGACAATAAACATTTGATGTATTCTGTACCTTGACAAGAAACACGTGATGTATTCTGTACCGTAAAAATAAACACTTGATGTATTCTGTACCGTAAAAATAAACACGTGATGTATTCTGTACCGTAACAATAAACACGTGATGTATTCTGTACCGTAACAATAAACACGTGATGTATTCTCTACCGTGACAATAAACACATGATGTATTCTGTACCGTAACAATCAAGACGTGATGTATTCTGTACCGTAACAATAACCACGTGTTGTGTTCTGTACCGTAACAATAACCACGTGATGTATTCTGTACCGTAACAATAACCACCTGATGTATTCTGTTCCGTAACAATAAACACGTGATGTATTCTGTACCGTAACAATAACCGCGTGATGTATTCTTTACCGTGACAATAAACACGTGATGTACTCTGTACTGTGACCATAAACATGTGATGTATTCTGTACCGTAACAATAACCAAATGATGTATTCTGTACCGTAACAATAAACACGTGATGTATTCTGTACAGTAACAATATCCGCGTGATGTATTCTGTTCCGTAACAATGAACACGAGATGTATACTGTACCGTAACAATAACCGCGTGATGTATTCTTTACCGTAACAATAAACACGTGATGTACTCTGTACTGTGACCATAAACATGTGATGTATTCTGTACCGTCACAATAACCACGTGATGTATTCTGTACCTTAACAATAAACACGTGATGTATTCTGTTCCGTGACAATAACCACTTGATGTGTTCTGTGACGTGACAATAACCACGTGATGTATTCTGTACTGTGACTATAACCACGTGATATATTCTGTGCTGTGACTATAACCACGTGATGTATTCTGTATTGTGACAACATCCACGTGATGTATTCTCTACCGTCACAATAAACACGTGATGTATTCTGTACCGTGACAATAACCACGTGATGTATTCTGTACCGTAACAATAAACACGTGATGTATTCTCTACCGTGACAATAAACACATGATGTATTCTGTACCGTAACAATCAAGACGTGATGTATTCTGTACCGTAACAATAACCACGTGTTGTGTTCTGTACCGTAACAATCAAGACGTGATGTATTCTATTCCGTAACAATAAACACGTGATGTATTCTGTACCGTAACAATAAACACGTGATGTATTCGGTACCGTAACAATATCCACGTGATATACTCTGTACTGTGACCATAAACACGTGATGTATTCTGCACCATGACAATAAACATTTGATGTATTCTGTACCTTGACAAGAAACACGTGATGTATTCTGTACCGTAAAAATAAACACTTGATGTATTCTGTACCGTAAAAATAAACACGTGATGTATTCTGTACCGTAACAATAAACACGTGATGTATTCTGTACCGTAACAATAAACACGTGATGTATTCTCTACCGTGACAATAAACACATGATGTATTCTGTACCGTAACAATCAAGACGTGATGTATTCTGTACCGTAACAATAACCACGTGTTGTGTTCTGTACCGTAACAATAACCACGTGATGTATTCTGTACCGTAACAATAACCACCTGATGTATTCTGTTCCGTAACAATAAACACGTGATGTATTCTTTACCGTGACAATAAACACGTGATGTACTCTGTACTGTGACCATAAACATGTGATGTATTCTGTACCGTAACAATAACCACGTGATGTATTCTGTACCGTAACAATAAACACGTGATGTATTCTGTACCGTAACAATAACCGCGTGATGTATTCTGTTCCGTAACAATAAACACGTGATGTATTCTGTACCGTAACAATAACCGCGTGATGTATTCTTTACCGTAACAATAAACACGTGATGTACTCTGTACTGTGACCATAAACATGTGATGTATTCTGTACCGTAACAATAACCACGTGATGTATTCTGTACCTTAACAATAAACACGTGATGTATTCTGTTCCGTGACAATAACCACTTGATGTGTTCTGTGACGTGACAATAACCACGTGATGTATTCTGTACTGTGACAATAACCACGTGATATATTCTGTGCTGTGACTATAACCACGTGATGTATTCTGTATTGTGACAACATCCACGTGATGTATTCTCTACCGTCACAATAAACACGCGATGTATTCTGTACCGTGACAATAACCACGTGATGTATTCTGTACTGTGACTATAACTACTTGATGTATTCTGTATTGTGACTACATCCACGTGATGTATTCTGTACCGTGACAATAAACACGTGATATATTCGGTACCGTAACAATAAACACGTAATGTATTCTGTACCGTAACAATAAACGCGTGATGTATTCTGTACCGTAAAAATAAACACGTGATGTATTCTTTACCGTAACAACAAACACGTGATGTATTCTGTACCGTAACAATAAACACGTGATGTATTCTCTACCGTGACAATAAACACATGATGTATTCTGTACCGTAACAATCAAGACGTGATGTATTCTGTACCGTAACAATAACCACGTGTTGTGTTCTGTACCGTAACAATCAAGACGTGATGTATTCTGTTCCGTAACAATAAACACGTGTTGTATTCTGTACCGTAACAATAAACACGTGATGTATTCGGTACCGTAACAATATCCACGTGATATACTCTGTACTGTGACCATAAACACGTGATGTATTCTGCACCATGACAATAAACATTTGATGTATTCTGTACCTTGACAAGAAACACGTGATGTATTCTGTACCGTAAAATAAACACTTGATGTATTCTTTACCGTAACAATAAACACGTGATGTATTCTGTACCGTAACAATAAACACGTGATGTATTCTCTACCGTGACAATAAACACATGATGTATTCTGTACCGTAACAATCAAGACGTGATGTATTCTGTACCGTAACAATAACCACGTGTTGTGTTCTGTACCGTAACAATCAAGACGTGATGTATTCTGTTCCGTAACAATAAACACGTGTTGTATTCTGTACCGTAACAATATCCACGTGATATACTCTGTACTGTGACCATAAACACGTGATGTATTCTGCACCATGACAATAAACATTTGATGTATTCTGTACCGTAACAATAAACACGTGATGTATTCTGTTCTGTGACAATAAACACGTGATGCATTCTGTACCGTCACAATAAACACGTGATGTATTCTGTACGTGACAATAACCACGTGATGTATTCTGTACTGTGACTATAACCACGTGATGTATTCTGTATTGTGAAAACATCCACGTGATGTATTCTCTACCGTCACAATAAACACGTGATGTAATCTGTACCGTGACAATAAACACGTGATATATTCTGTACCGTAAAAATAAACACCTGATGTATTCTGTACCTTAACAATAAACACGTGATGTATTCTGTTCCGTGACAATAACCACTTGATGTGTTCTGTGACGTGACAATAACCACGTGATGTATTCTGTACTGTGACTATAACCACGTGATATATTCTGTGCTGTGACTATAACCACGTGATGTATTCTGTACTGTGACAACATCCACGTGATGTATTCTCTACCGTCACAATAAACACGTGATGTATTCTGTACCGTGACAATAACCACGTGATGTATTCTGTACTGTGACTATAACTACTTGATGTATTCTGTATTGTGACAACATCCACGTGATGTATTCTGTACCGTGACAATAAACACGTGATATATTCGGTACCGTAACAATAAACACGTAATGTATTCAGTACCGTAAAAATTAACGCGTGATGTATTCTGTACGTGACAATAACCACGTGATGTATTCTGTACTGTGACTATAACCACGTGATGTATTCTGTATTGTGACAACATCCACGTGATGTATTCTCTACCGTCTCAATAAACACGTGATGTAATCTGTACCGAGACAATAAACACGTGATATATTCTGTACCGTAAAAATAAACACCTGATGTATTCTGTACCTTAACAATAAACACGTGATGTATTCTGTTCCGTGACAATAACCACTTGATGTGTTCTGTGACGTGACAATAACCACGTGATGTATTCTGTACTGTGACTATAACCACGTGATATATTCTGTGCTGTGACTATAACCACGTGATGTATTCTGTATTGTGACAACATCCACGTGATGTATTCTCTACCGTCACAATAAACACGTGATGTATTCTGTACCGTGACAATAACCACGTGATGTATTCTGTACTGTGACTATAACTGCCTGATGTATTCTGTATTGTGACAACATCCACGTGATGTATTCTGTACCGTGACAATAAACACGTGATATATTCGGTACCGTAACAATAAACACGTAATGTATTCTGTACCGTAACAATAAACGCTTGATGTATTCTGTATCGGAACTATAAACGCGTGATGTATTCTGTACCGTGAAAATAAACACGTGGCGTATTCTGTACCGTAAAAATAAACACTTGATGTATTCTGTACCGTAAAAATAAACACGTGATGTATTCTGTACCGTAACAATAAACAGGTGATGTATTCTGTACCGTAACAATAAACACGTGATGTATTCTGTACCGTAACAATAAACACGTGATGTATTCTCTACCGTGACAATAAACACATGATGTATTCTGTACCGTAACAATCAAGACGTGATGTATTCTGTACCGTAACAATAACCACGTGTTGTGTTCTGTACCGTAACAATCAAGACGTGATGTATTCTGTTCCGTAACAATAAACACGTGATGTATTCTGTACCGTAACAATAAACACGTGATGTATTCGGTACCGTAACAATATCCACGTGATATACTCTGTACTGTGACCATAAACACGTGATGTATTCTGCACCATGACAATAAACATTTGATGTATTCTGTACCTTGACAAGAAACACGTGATGTATTCTGTACCGTAAAAATAAACACTTGATGTATTCTGTACCGTAAAAATAAACACGTGATGTATTCTGTACCGTAACAATAAACACGTGATGTATTCTGTACCGTAACAATAAACACGTGATGTATTCTCTACCGTGACAATAAACACATGATGTATTCTGTACCGTAACAATCAAGACGTGATGTATTCTGTACCGTAACAATAACCAAGTGTTGTGTTCTGTACCGTAACAATAACCACGTGATGTATTCTGTACCGTAACAATAACCACCTGATGTATTCTGTTCCGTAACAATAAACACGTGATGTATTCTGTACCGTAACAATAACCGAGTGATGTATTCTTTACCGTGACAATAAACACGTGATGTACTCTGTACTGTGACCATAAACATGTGATGTATTCTGTACCGTAACAATAACCACGTGATGTATTCTGTACCGTAACAATAAACACGTGATGTATTCTGTACAGTAACAATAACCGCGTGATGTATTCTGTTCCGTAACAATGAACACGTGATGTATACTGTGACGTAACAATAACCGCGTGATGTATTCTTTACCGTAACAATAAACACGTGATGTACTCTGTACTGTGACCATAAACATGTGATGTATTCTGTACCGTAACAATAACCACGTGATGTATTCTGTACCTTAACAATAAACACGTGATGTATTCTGTTCCGTGACAATAACCACTTGATGTGTTCTGTGACGTGACAATAACCACGTGATGTATTCTGTACTGTGACTATAACCACGTGATATATTCTGTGCTGTGACTATAACCACGTGATGTATTCTGTATTGTGACAACATCCACGTGATGTATTCTCTACCGTCCCAATAAACACGTGATGTATTCTGTACCGTGACAATAACCACGTGATGTATTCTGTACCGTAACAATAAACACGTGATGTATTCTCTACCGTGACAATAAACACATGATGTATTCTGTACCGTAACAATCAAGACGTGATGTATTCTGTACCGTAACAATAACCACGTGTTGTGTTCTGTACCGTAACAATCAAGACGTGATGTATTCTGTTCCGTAACAATAAACACGTGATGTATTCTGTACCGTAAAAATAAACACGTGATGTATTCGGTACCGTAACAATATCCACGTGATATACTCTGTACTGTGACCATAAACACGTGATGTATTCTGCACCATGACAATAAACATTTGATGTATTCTGTACCTTGACAAGAAACACGTGATGTATTCTGTACCGTAAAAATAAACACTTGATGTATTCTGTACCGTAAAAATAAACACGTGATGTATTCTGTACCGTAACAATAAACACGTGATGTATTCTGTACCGTAACAATAAACACGTGATGTATTCTCTACCGTGACAATAAACACATGATGTATTCTGTACCGTAACAATCAAGACGTGATGTATTCTGTACCGTAACAATAACCACGTGTTGTGTTCTGTACCGTAACAATAACCACGTGTTGTATTCTGTGCCGTAACAATAACCACCTGATGTATTCTGTTCCGTAACAATAAACACGTGATGTATTCTTTACCGTGACAATAAACACGTGATGTACTCTGTACTGTGACCATAAACATGTGATGTATTCTTTACCGTAACAATAACCACGTGATGTATTCTGTACCGTAACAATAAACACGTGATGTATTCTGTACCGTAACAATAACCGCGTGTTGTATTCTGTTCCGTAACAATAAACACGTGATGTATTCTGTACCGTAACAATATCCGCGTGATGTATTCTTTACCGTAACAATAAACACGTGATGTACTCTGTACTGTGACCATAAACATGTGATGTATTCTGTACCGTAACAATAACCACGTGATGTATTCTGTACCTTAACAATAAACACGTGATGTATTCTGTTCCGTGACAATAACCACTTGATGTGTTCTGTGACGTGACAATAACCACGTGATGTATTCTGTACCGTGACAATAACCACGTGATGTATTCTGTACTGTGACTATAACTACTTGATGTATTCTGTATTGTGACAACATCCACGTGATGTATTCTGTACCGTGACAATAAACACGTGATATATTCGGTACCGTAACAATAAACACGTAATGTATTCTGTACCGTAACAATCAAGACGTGTTGTATTCTGTACCGTAACAATAACCACGTGTTGTGTTCTGTACCGTAACAATAACCACGTGATGTATTCTGTACCGTAACAATAACCACCTGATGTATTCTGTTCCGTAACAATAAACACGTGATGTATTCTGTACCGTAACAATAACCGCGTGATATATTCTTTACCGTAACAATAAACACGTGATGTATTCTGTACCGTAACAATAAACACGTGATGTATTCTGTTCTGTGACAATAAACACGTGATGCATTCTGTACCGTCACAATAAACACGTGATGTATTCTGTACGTGACAATAACCACGTGATGTATTCTGTACTGTGACTATAACCACGTGATGTATTCTGTATTGTGACAACATCCACGTGATGTATTCTCTACCGTCACAATAAACACGTGATGTAATCTGTACCGTGACAATAAACACGTGATATATTCTGTACCGTAAAAATAAACACCTGATGTATTCTGTACCTTAACAATAAACACGTGATGTATTCTGTTCCGTGACAATAACCACTTGATGTGTTCTGTGACGTGACAATAACCACGTGATGTATTCTGTACTGTGACTATAACCACGTGATATATTCTGTGCTGTGACTATAACCACGTGATGTATTCTCTACCGTCACAATAAACACGTGATGTATTCTGTACCGTGACAATAACCACGTGATGTATTCTGTACTGTGATTATAACTACTTGATGTATTCTGTATTGTGACAACATCCACGTGATGTATTCTGTACCGTGACAATAAACACGTGATATATTCGGTACCGTAACAATAAACACGTAATGTATTCTGTACCGTAACAATAAACGCGTGATGTATTCTGTACGTGACAATAACCACGTGATGTATTCTGTACTGTGACTATAACCACGTGATGTATTCTGTATTGTGACAACATCCACGTGATGTATTTTCTACCGTCTCAATAAACACGTGATGTAATCTGTACCGAGACAATAAACACGTGATATATTCTGTACCGTAAAAATAAACACCTGATGTATTCTGTACCTTAACAATAAACACGTGATGTATTCTGTTCCGTGACAATAACCACCTGATGTGTTCTGTGACGTGACAATAACCACGTGATGTATTCTGTACTGTGACTATAACCACGTGATATATTCTGTGCTGTGACTATAACCACGTGATGTATTCTGTATTGTGACAACATCCACGTGATGTTTTCTCTACCGTCACAATAAACACGTGATGTATTCTGTACCGTGACAATAACCACGTGATGTATTCTGTACTGTGACTATAACTGCCTGATGTATTCTGTATTGTGACAACATCCACGTGATGTATTCTGTACCGTGACAATAAACACGTGATATATTCGGTACCGTAACAATAAACACGTAATGTATTCTGTACCGTAACAATAAACGCTTGATGTATTCTGTACCGGAACTATAAACGCGTGATGTATTCTGTACCGTGAAAATAAACACGTGACGTATTCTGTACCGTAAAAATAAACACTTGATGTATTCTGTACCGTAAAAATAAACACGTGATGTATTCTGTACCGTAACAATAAACACGTGATGTATTCTGTACCGTAACAATAAACACGTGATGTATTCTGTACCGTAACAATAAACACGTGATGTATTCTCTACCGTGACAATAAACACATGATGTATTCTGTACCGTAACAATCATGACGTGATGTATTCTGTACCGTAACAATAACCACGTGTTGTGTTCTGTACCGTAACAATCAAGACGTGATGTATTCTGTTCCGTAACAATAAACACGTGATGTATTCTGTACCGTAACAATAAACACGTGATGTATTCGGTACCGTAACAATATCCACGTGATATACTCTGTACTGTGACCATAAACACGTGATGTATTCTGCACCATGACAATAAACATTTGATGTATTCTGTACCTTGACAAGAAACACGTGATGTATTCTGTACCGTAAAAATAAACACTTGATGTATTCTGTACCGTAAAAATAAACACGTGATGTATTCTGTACCGTAACAATAAACACGTGATGTATTCTGTACCGTAACAATAAACACGTGATGTATTCTCTACCGTGACAATAAACACATGATGTATTCTGTACCGTAACAATCAAGACGTGATGTATTCTGTACCGTAAAAATAACCACGTGTTGTGTTCTGTACCGTAACAATAACCACGTGATGTATTCTGTACCGTAACAATAACCACCTGATGTATTCTGTTCCGTAACAATAAACACGTGATGTATTCTGTACCGTAACAATAACCGCGTGATGTATTCTTTACCGTGACAATAAACACGTGATGTACTCTGTACTGTGACCATAAACATATGATGTATTCTGTACCGTAACAATAACCACGTGATGTATTCTGTACCGTAACAATAAACACGTGATGTATTCTGTACAGTAACAATAACCGCGTGATGTATTCTGTTCCGTAACAATGAACACGTGATGTATACTGTACCGTAACAATAACCGCGTGATGTATTTTTTACCGTAACAATAAACACGTGATGTACTCTGTACTGTGACCATAAACATGTGATGTATTCTGTACCGTAACAATAACCACGTGATGTATTCTGTACCTTAACAATAAACACGTGATGTATTCTGTTCCGTGACAATAACCACTTGATGTGTTCTGTGACGTGACAATAACCACGTGATGTAATCTGTACTGTGACTATATCCACGTGATATATTCTGTGCTGTGACTATAACCACGTGATGTATTCTGTATTGTGACAACATCCACGTGATGTATTCTCTACCGTCACAATAAACACGTGATGTATTCTGTACCGTGACAATAACCACGTGATGTATTCTGTACCGTAACAATAAACACGTGATGTATTCTCTACCGTGACAATAAACACATGATGTATTCTGTACCGTAACAATCAAGACGTGATGTATTCTGTACCGTAACAATAACCACGTGTTGTGTTCTGTACCGTAACAATCAAGACGTGATGTATTCTGTTCCGTAACAATAAACACGTGATGTATTCTGTACCGTAACAATAAACACGTGATGTATTCGGTACCGTAACAATATCCAAGTGATATACTCTGTACTGTGACCATAAACACGTGATGTATTCTGCACCATGACAATAAACATTTGATGTATTCTGTACCTTGACAAGAAACACGTGATGTATTCTGTACCGTAAAAATAAACACTTGATGTATTCTGTACCGTAAAAATAAACACGTGATGTATTCTGTACCGTAACAATAAACACGTGATGTATTCTGTACCGTAACAATAAACACGTGATGTATTCTCTACCGTGACAATAAACACATGATGTATTCTGTACCGTAACAATCAAGACGTGATGTATTCTGTACCGTAACAATAACCACGTGTTGTGTTCTGTACCGTAACAATAACCACGTGATGTATTCTGTACCGTAACAATAACCACCTGATGTATTCTGTTCCGTAACAATAAACACGTGATGTATTCTTTACCTTGACAATAAACACGTGATGTACTCTGTACTGTGACCATAAACATGTGATGTATTCTGTACCGTAACAATAACCACGTGATGTATTCTGTACCGTAACAATAACCACGTGATGTATTCTGTACCGTAACAATAACCGCGTGATGTATTCTGTTCCGTAACAATAAACACGTGATGTATTCTGTACCGTAACAATAACCGCGTGATGTATTCTTTACCGTAACAATAAACACGTGATGTACTCTGTACTGTGACCATAAACATGTGATGTATTCTGTACCGTAACAATAACCACGTGATGTATTCTGTACCTTAACAATAAACACGTGATGTATTCTGTTCCGTGACAATAACCACTTGATGTGTTCTGTGACGTGACAATAACCACGTGATGTATTCTGTACTGTGACAATAACCACGTGATATATTCTGTGCTGTGACTTTAACCACGTGATGTATTCTGTATTGTGACAACATCCACGTGATGTATTCTCTACCGTCACAATAAACACGCGATGTATTCTGTACCGTGACAATAACCAAGTGATGTATTCTGTACTGTGACTATAACTACTTGATGTATTCTGTATTGTGACAACATCCACGTGATGTATTCTGTACCGTGACAATAAACACGTGATATATTCGGTACCGTAACAATAAACACGTAATGTATTCTGTACCGTAACAATAAACGCGTGATGTATTCTGTACCGGAACTATAAACGCGTGATGTATTCTGTACCATGAAAATAAACACGTGACGTATTCTGTACCGTAAAAATAAACACTTGATGTATTCTGTACCGTAAAAATAAACACGTGATGTATTCTTTACCGTAACAATAAACACGTGATGTATTCTGTACCGTAACAATAAACACGTGATGTATTCTCTACCGTGACAATAAACACATGATGTATTCTGTACCGTAACAATCAAGACGTGATGTATTCTGTACCGTAACAATAACCACGTGTTGTGTTCTGTACCGTAACAATCAAGACGTGATGTATTCTGTTCCGTAACAATAAACACGTGATGTATTCTGTACCGTAACAATAAACACGTGATGTATTCGGTACCGTAACAATATCCACGTGATATACTCTGTACTGTGACCATAAACACGTGATGTATTCTGCACCATGACAATAAACATTTGATGTATTCTGTACCTTGACAAGAAACACGTGATGTATTCTGTACCGTAAAAATAAACACTTGATGTATTCTGTACCGTAAAAATAAACACGTGATGTATTCTGTACCGTAACAATAAACACGTGATGTATTCTGTACCGTAACAATAAGCACGTGATGTATTCTCTCCCGTGACAATAAACACATGATGTATTCTGTACCGTAACAATCAAGACGTGATGTATTCTGTACCGTAACAATAACCACGTGTTGTGTTCTGTACCGTAACAATAACCACGTGATGTATTCTGTACCGTAACAATAACCACCTGATGTATTCTGTTCCGTAACAATAAACACGTGATGTATTCTGTACCGTAACAATAACCGCGTGATGTATTCTTTACCGTAACAATAAACACGTGATGTATTCTGTACCGTAACAATAAACACATGATGTATTCTGTTCTGTGACAATAAACACGTGATGCATTCTGTACCGTCACAATAAACACGTGATGTATTCTGTACGTGACAATAACCACGTGATGTATTCTGTACTGTGACTATAACCACGTGATGTATTCTGTATTGTGACAACATCCACGTGATGTATTCTCTACCGTCACAATAAACACGTGATGTAATCTGTACCGAGACAATAAACACGTGATATATTCTGTACCGTAAAAATAAACACCTGATGTATTCTGTACCTTAACAATAAACACGTGATGTATTCTGTTCCGTGACAATAACCACTTGATGTGTTCTGTGACGTGACAATAACCACGTGATGTATTCTGTACTGTGACTATAACCACGTGATATATTCTGTGCTGTGACTATAACCACGTGATGTATTCTCTACCGTCACAATAAACACGTGATGTATTCTGTACCGTGACAATAACCACGTGATGTATTCTGTACTGTGACTATAACTACTTGATGTATTCTGTATTGTGACAACATCCACGTGATGTATTCTGTACCGTGACAATAAACACGTGATATATTCGGTACCGTAACAATAAACACGTAATGTATTCTGTACCGTAACAATAAACGCGTGATGTATTCTGTACGTGACAATAACCACGTGATGTATTCTGTACTGTGACTATAACCACGTGATGTATTCTGTATTGTGACAACATCCACGTGATGTATTTTCTACCGTCTCAATAAACACGTGATGTAATCTGTACCGAGACAATAAACACGTGATATATTCTGTACCGTAAAAATAAACACCTGATGTATTCTGTACCTTAACAATAAACACGTGATGTATTCTGTTCCGTGACAATAACCACTTGATGTGTTCTGTGACGTGACAATAACCACGTGATGTATTCTGTACTGTGACTATAACCACGTGATATATTCTGTGCTGTGACTATAACCACGTGATGTATTCTGTATTGTGACAACATCCACGTGATGTATTCTCTACCGTCACAATAAACACGTGATGTATTCTGTACCGTGACAATAACCACGTGATGTATTCTGTACTGTGACTATAACTGCCTGATGTATTCTGTATTGTGACAACATCCACGTGATGTATTCTGTACCGTGACAATAAACACGTGATATATTCGGTACCGTAACAATAAACACGTAATGTATTCTGTACCGTAACAATAAACGCTTGATGTATTCTGTACCGGAACTATAAACGCGTGATGTATTCTGTACCGTGAAAATAAACACGTGACGTATTATGTACCGTAAAAATAAACACTTGATGTATTCTGTACCGTAAAAATAAACACGTGATGTATTCTGTACCGTAACAATAAACACGTGATGTATTCTGTACCGTAACAATAAACACGTGATGTATTCTCTACCGTGACAATAAACACATGATGTATTCTGTACCGTAACAATCAAGACGTGATGTATTCTGTACCGTAACAACAACCACGTGTAGTGTTCTGTACCGTAACAATAACCACGTGATGTATTCTGTACCGTAACAATAACCACCTGATGTATTCTGTTCCGTAACAATAAACACGTGATGTATTCTGTACCGTAACAATAACCGCGTGATGTATTCTTTACCGTGACAATAAACACGTGATGTACTCTGTACTGTGACCATAAACATGTGATGTATTCTGTACCGTAACAATAACCACGTGATGTATTCTGTACCGTAACAATAAACACGTGATGTATTCTGTACCGTAACAATAACCGCGTGATGTATTCTGTTCCGTAACAATAAACACGTGATGTATTCTGTACCGTAACAATAACCGCGTGATGTATTCTTTACCGTAACAATAAACACGTGATGTACTCTGTACTGTGACCATAAACATGTGATGTATTCTGTACCGTAACAATAACCACGTGATGTATTCTGTACCGTAACAATAAACACGTGATGTATTCTGTACCGTAACAATAAACACGTGATGTATTCTGTACCGTAACAATAAACACGTGATATATTCTGTACCTTACCAATAACCACGTGATATACTCTGTACTGTGACCATAAACACGTGATGTATTCTGCACCATGACAATAAACATTTGATGTATTCTGTACCTTGACAAGAAACACGTGATGTATTCTGAAATAATGTTCCAATGTTCGTCGCCAGGTTCCGGTTGTGGTGGCATTTTGTACTCATTTTCGCGGCTAGGATTTATTGAAGGTGGCATTTGGTAGCAAAAGTAGGAACGACTTTAAATTGATCGTCTGCTTTTTTACCTGAATTACAGATAACACACACTAATACAGTCATCACAATTAACACTGGTTATCACACTGATTCTACACACACCCAAAGTACACGGGGCTACATGACCGCCTTGTTGCAGACCCTAAACTTAGAAACCAACCATAAAAGATGAATTGACAAAATACAGTTTTCAATTGAGTTAAAAAAGACAAAATAATATGCAGATTGCCAAAACAAATAGGCGCAAACATATATCAAAATGAGAATTTCTTGAATTTAAGACTCTGTTCAATTATTAATTATTGCTTATAGCCAATATAGACCATGTTGGGGAAGAGGAATATAGGATAGGGACAACACACGTTGTGAAGTATCATTTACGTGCAGTGAGGTCTTTAATTTCTGTGAATCTGTAGAGAATGCCTAGACTACGCATTGCGCGAGATTTGATAAGGTCAATGTGAGGACAAAATGTCTGTTTATCATAGTGGATAATCTCTAAATCTCTTATCTGAGAAGCCGCATCCTATTTATTTCCACAAATTTTATATGACTCCTCATATAATAAACTCCAGCAAACCTAAATCCCTCCACAGTCATAGCAGAAACCTACCAGAGTTTATTTCTCTTTGACGTGACGTCACTATTACATGTTCATTTAAAGAAATTTGATATTTTTCAGTCGGCCAACACGATTGTACCCAATTGTGATGGGTTGTTCCCTAACCCTGAAAAAAAAATACATGAGCTGAATGTATATATTAATCTAATTTTTTTTTGTATTTTGATGTATTTTATGTTCGACGATGTCGAAATGTAAATATTATATGTCAGAAAATTGTATCATAATGGGGGTCATTAAAGTACTACTTTTTACTATGATACCGTTTCTCCGACCAATCAGAGCTCATTCATTGACCAATTAGAAAAGGATAGCTTCGCACATGCACTCAAAATCCAGCATGTCGGACATGAATTACATGATTTGAAGTTGATAATGTATAGTGGATCAACCATTGTAGTTACAATCGCACACACAAAGACAAAATCAGCACGAACCTTTACAGTAACAGGAATATACTATGAAATATGCATGAAATTTAGGAATCTACGTCCAGAAGTTTGCAACACACTATCCTTGTTCCCTAGCCTATACCGACATGGAAAGTGTGCACCGTGCGTAATGTTTGTTTAAACAAACTGCAGAATAATGCAAAATATATAGCAAAAACCGCAATATCCGCAAATCCAATTTCTACACAGAGCATTGCATTCGTAGGTATCACCGAAAATTTTAGTGAATGCTGCTGTTAATATTTAAACACACTAGAACGTCATGGTGCAGATCGTCAGGCTGTAAACATGTGACATTGCCAAGCAGACAGAGCGCATACGAGGGTCAGAGAACGTGTAAAGCACAGACAGCAAACTCAACGCTTGCACTCCGATCACTAAATTCAAGTGACTGAATCTCGACAGATATTTATGGATATTTCTGTTCGAACATAAAATAGAATAAAATAAAGTAAAATAAACAGTCGTATGCAATTCGCCTATAACGGTAATTAAGACACTCGTATGGAACATACTCGTGTCTTAATTATTGTCATTATAGGCTCATTGCATAAAGTAGTATATTAATCTCAGGTAAATGATTTTCAGGTTTAGGGAACCACCCATCACAATCATGTAGACCGACTGAAAAGCATTACTAAGGCAACTCTGAAAATGGCTTCAAACACCATAATGTTCATCTATCTTTTACATTTTGCCTGTCCGACCACAGGACTCTCATTTGCGACGAATACTCTTCTTAGCAAGTTGAAGCAATGTTCAGAAAAAATTAGAAATAATCAAAGTGGATTCCAAAACCTAATGATGTCACAGAATACAAAATATCGAAGAAGCCAAGCAGAATATCAGTTATCGAACCAGTTACATAACAAGTAGTTCCGTGAAGTACTATCAGCCTATTTTCATATATCCTACTTACATTAATTGCCTCTATCAACATAAACATTCTCAGTCTGATTGCTGTAATAGATTCCTAGATATTGAGAACCATCCAAAAATTTCGGATGGTCACCATGTTGGATTTTTATATATGGGCCTTATAGTTATGTACTATTACATGAATATTATTGTGTAGGTGTTTTATTCAAACTTCAATCGCATGATTTGGACATAAGAAATAAAAACGAGATTTTAAAATGTTGCTCAGCCGCCATCTTTTGACTATGGTAATAATTGAAATGAATTAGATGCCAGAGGATTAGAATTTACATAAGCATATACCGTAACAAGTTTCACTGTGCTCAGAAGGTTAAATTACGAGAAACGTCCATAATTTCGCGTCGCCGCCATGTTGGATTTGTGCTCATCATGTAATTGAATGTCCCATAGGTGAACTTATGTTTATAATCTCTATCAACATACACAATTTCTGTTTGATTACTGTCATAGATTAATATACATTGAGAACCGTCCAAATATTTCAGACGGTCGCAATGTTGGATTTTAATATATGTACGCCATAAAGTTATGTACTTCTAGAGGACCCGGCAGACGTTGTCCTTCCCGAATATACAGGGTGTCTTTTATGTACCTTTGGAGAATGCTAGGTCGTGAGATTGGGGACTTGGGGTCGGAGCGGCCTCCTTAACCCCTAAAATAAGGGTTGATTCAGGCCATCCACCCTGTAAGTTGGCAACCGACCCTAGCCTCTATTACCTTTCTCAATCCTTTACCTCTTGGCAAGATTCATTTCACCATGTGGCGCTGACGTAATAGATAGCGTTGCGTTGCGAAAGGCCGATAGTCCCGGATTCGATTCCGGGCTTGGGCAAAAAAAAAGTTAATGTTATTTGTCATATTGTAGTCACATGCTACAGTCTGGTGCTACGTCAGAGAAGAGAGTGCAGTCGTACTGTATTAGAGAACAACTGTCAGGCAGTTGACGTAAACAGCTACGATCAGTTTAATTTCGCACGAGGGCTGATCCTCCGCATAGGTACACTTTTGAGGAATACGCCGATATGCACCTGTGCTATGGTAGCTCTAACAATAATGGTGAGGAAGCAAGAAGATTGTACGCTAAAAGATATCCAAATAGGGTCCTAACGTACAAAGCTTAAAAACCTTACAACTAAAATAACATTAAAAAAAATGCCCAAGCCCGGAATCGAACTCGGGACGTAACGCAACGCTATCCATTACGCCAGCGCCACATGGTGAAATAAATCTTGCCACGAGTTAAAGGATTGAGAAAGGTAATAGAGGTTTGGGTCGGTTGCCTTAATCAACCCTTATTTTTGAAGTTAAGGAGGCCGCTCAGACCCCAATTTCCCTATCTCACATTACTTCTATACCCGTCTCCTACACGACCTATCATTCTCCAAAGGTACATAAAAGACACCCTGTATAGAGCGTGTTCGGCAATCATATTTGAATTTTCGATGAACTTTATACTAAGAGTCATGTGGCATTGATTTTAAAGAAGAAAGTAGTTCCGTGACGAACGAAAGAGCTTACTTTTCTTAAAATTTAAGATTCATGCCAATGATTTCGTCTAATATAATGACGAATTTAAGTTGGTATTACAGACATTTCTAATTAGTATGAAATATACTTGTAATAGTGTTGCCTAATATAGCACTGCAGTTGGCAGCCCTGGTGACTCTGAATATATTCTTAGTTCCATCTCTTAAGGTAAAAAATGCACATCCAAATTTGGTTGAAGTTGAAGTTAGCATTTTAAAAGCTTGCAACTCCTATACTAACAAATGAAATTAAACGAAATTTCGTTTGTGCTTTGTACACATAATTATTGATAGGGTCTATGCCTATGCATATTCTTAAGAGTCACAAGGGCTGCCAACTGTTAATAAATGCTCTCTCAATTATTATTTTATCCATCTATCAATATATCAGAAAGTATGCAAGCCAACAGTTCTAAACTTAGCACACATATAGTACCTGACATTCTACCTTAATTTGTAACGTATATACATCAGTGCTGCCAACACGATTCTATGCCTGCTGATAGGTCCAATTTTTAATGCATACAACTTCTATACTAACAAATGAATTTCAACCAAATTTCGTAAGTGCTTTGTGTACTATAACAGCTATGACTACTGTTTGCGCATTCGTAAGAACCAGCAAGGCTGTCAACTGTTAAATGTCTCTTTATTTGTTTAATCCTAATTTCAATATATCAGGAAGTATGAAAGCTAACAGCTCTACACTTTTCACACGTATAGTACCTGACATTCTACATTTAATTGGAGTAACTAATATACCTCAGTGCTACCTACATGATTCTAAGCTTTCTGATAGTTTCAAATTTAATTACATGTAACTTCCATACTAGCAAATTGATTTTATCCAAAATCGGCACTATAGTAGATCGTAATATTTCAGATTAATTATGAGCAACACATACATGACATTGTTCCCAACATGATTTTACGCGCACAATATCAAATATCAATATCAAACAGCATGTAACGTCCATACCATCCATTAGATTTCAACCAAATTTTGTAAGTGCATTCTATATCTTAAGAGATGGAACTAAGAATACATTCTAAGTCACCAGGGCTGCCAACTGTAGTAAGTTTCTCTATTAGGCTACACTATTTCAGGTGTTTTTCAAACTGTAGTTAGTGTCATGAAACTGTCTGTGCTCTTCAGGAAGGAATGGCAATAGGCATATATTCGATAGTTTTTTTTTTCAACTGATAAACGGGGTCGATCTTTCAGCTTGCTGTATGTCAACCACTAATTTTACTCTCTTTAATACATTCATAACCTTCCATACTTCTAATTCAGAGTGAGTTTCTTATAATGCTATTCGAGATGGATGAGATTGAGACACTTTAAGCCTTGTGCTTAGAAAGATGCATGGCACTTTGAACAAGAGATGGCAGCATAGCATGGCACTTAGAACAGCGCTATGGGTTGCAGATCCCTTGAACTACTTACTGCTCGGTTCCAAGCTCTGTGAACTTGCGGGATGAAGGGCAGAGGCAGGGTAGGAGCAGGTGAGAATTGAGAAGCCTGTCGACAGCCCGCCGTGTTACCTGACATTCTCGTGTATTCCAATATTGCTTACATGGGTCTTTTCTGAAACCAGTGTGGCGTTGGGAATGAGTGACTGAGTCACCGACTATACTGTCAAAGTTAGCACGTGGGGAAATGCTGCGTTGCCACTGAGGCAGATCATGACTCATACATAACATTCCAAGAGGCTTGCTGGAAGACACAAATACTGTGGAAGTTAGCCTCCTGCCTGACGCTCTAATGACCGTAACGAGTGAAGACACACTGAGTCAAACCATGTGCTTATTGCTGTGTCGGCATACATTGCAACATTGCTCACTGTTGCCATGGAGACCGTTACCCCTCTCGTTACCACTCCTCACCTCACCATTCAAGTGTATGACAGCTTTCACCGAGCATCTTTTGTAAATCAGAGTATAATGTATTTTCTTCTGTTACTACGCAAGGACCGAGAAACCGCATCACTCGTCACCACCACTACTAACAGTCTGCGATGCACATTCCTCTCAGGTCCACGCAGCTTAGACCCGAGCAGTAGTCGGTGTATTGGCACTTAGATCACGACTAGGCCTACTTATATGCTCCTGGGCACATTGAACGTACTTGTGATTTTTAGCCTACTTTTCACATTTTGCAAAAATGAGCAAAAAGTAGATCGGGCAAATGTGTGTCTGTCTGTCTGTCTGTCTGTCCTTCTGTCTGTCTGTCTGTCTGTCCTTCTGT
This sequence comes from Meconema thalassinum, assembly GCA_946902985.2. Taxonomy (NCBI): domain Eukaryota; kingdom Metazoa; phylum Arthropoda; class Insecta; order Orthoptera; family Tettigoniidae; genus Meconema; species Meconema thalassinum. Next base: position 30,708,013 of record OX336394.1, read on the forward strand.
CTGTCTGGCTGTGTGTGTCCCCCCCCCTATCAACTCCTAAACGGCTGCAGCAATCGAAACAAAATTTGGTAGGAGTAAAGATCTATACCTGAATATCTCACGCCCATATTTGGAAATGATGTCAGTGCTACCAACTGCTGAAAAATCGCAATTGAAATATGAGCTCCATGTTGGATATCATGGAAGGTATGAATAGGAGCTATTTCAAATTTGGCACACGTATAGATAATAATATTGCAGTTTAATTTCCAGGAGGCCATACATCGTAGTGATGCCAAAATGAATATACGCCTGCTGATAGGTCCAATTTTTAAATGCATATAACTTCTACACTATCTATTGGATTTCAACCAAATTTCGTATGTGCTATGTGTACATAAAAAGACATGACTGAACGTATTCTTATGATCCACCAGGGCTGCCAACTGTTAATAAATGCTCTCAATTTATTTTATCCAAATACCAATATGTCAGAAAGTATGCAAGCCGACTGCTTTAAACTATGAACACGTATAGTACCCAACATTCTAGATTAATTTGCAGTAACTAATGTACCTCAGTACTACCAACATGATTCTAAGCCTGCTGATAGGACCAGTTGTAAATACATGTAACTTCTATACTATCAATTGGATTTCAACACAATTTCGTATGTGGTATGTGTACTATAAGAGATATGACTATGCGTATTCTTATGAACAACCAGGGCTGCCAACTGTTAATAAATGCTGTCTCTATTTTTTACCCTAATATCAGTATATCAGTAGTATTCAAGCCAACAGCACTAAACTTTGCACACGTATAGTACCTTACATTCTAGATTAATCTGGAGTAATTAATATACGGCAGTGCTTCTAACATGATTCTAAGCCTGCTGATTGGTCCAATTTTAAAATACATGTAACTTCTATACTAACTAATGGATTTCATCCAAAATTGGCACAACAAAAGATCATAATAGTTCAGATTATTTCTGACCAATACATGCAGGACATTGTTGCCAACATGATTTTACACGCGCTATTAGATCCAATGTTTAACTGCATGTAACGTCCATGCTATCCATTGGACTTCAGCCAAATTTTGTATTCTGTAGGCCTTAAAAGATGGAACTAAGAATATATTCAGTCACCAGGGCTGCCAACTGTAGTGCTCTATTAGGCTACATTATGCCAGTTATATTTCGAACTAATAAGAAATTTCGTTATTACCAACTCAATTTCGTCATTATTCTAACTAGGTCCATACAGATTAATCATTGGAATGCATCTTACATTTCGAGAAAAGTAGGCTCTTTAGTTCGCCACGGATCTTCTTGGTTTTTTTTTTACAAAATGGCACTTAGAGCGTTTCCCATTCCCACTCATCAATATTGTGATTGAGTGTAGTGGTCTTTTGGACTTAAGTTTTGTTTAGTTGTAGTTCATTGTAAAATAGTGCATATAACAAGAACATGACGATGTTAGAAAACAAGAGGTACAAGACAATTTAAGTAGGAAAATATAAGATACCATTGTCCTCAGTGACGGAAGAGAGTAATGGTGGTTAAAAGGCGTTGAACCCTGTTACAAGTAAGTAGACGTAATGCTGGACTCAGCTCCAGGTCCCCCTTGGACCAACTATTACATTCACCTGCTATAATTATCATTCTTCTGCACTCGTTAGGACAAAATGTGGTTCATTGTATCAATGCAGAATGCTTGTCGCTGCTTGCTGACGTCATGCGAGGCTGACTCTGCACTTGCTGATCCCACAGCTCGCGGTAACCTCCATTGTCAGCAACACTATATTACCTGCAGTGCACGATCATTAGCGCTAAATATTGCAGGTCACACGCTATCCCGCCAAAGAGAAAGTCGACAATTGGCAGGAAAATACCCTAAATAAGCGTAACTTTAGAACGGTCTTTTGTGGCAGTAAGCCATGTTGTGTGTTCCTTTGGTTTTTCTCTAACCATTTCTTAACCCGGAACTGTGGAACGTCTTTCAGAAAGACGGTGTGTTGTTTGATCAAGCGCGATCGTCTCATGGAGAGACGGTCTCTGAATTCAAATATAGATTTATTGTTAGCCTTCAGATGGCACTAGATCCAAGTGAAGCTGGAAAAATATCAAATAGCATACTTTGAAAAGCTCTATGATATTTTAAAATACATTTTTTGAAAATTACTTCCGGCTTAAATAATATTTAAAAAAGACGTGCTGAAATGCTTGTTTATAAAATGGAACTTGTTGTATAAAATTAAATGAAATTAAAGTTTGATTATTTTACTCAATTTCAATTTGTTTGAAGCAGATTTTTTAATTTAGCGAAGCGAGCAGGCCAGCGGCGCATGGAGACCAGGTACCGCTGCGAAAAAGACGCCATCAAACACAGGCAAAAAGCATACACCAGGCATCGAACCCCTCCCAACATTCCATCATTACTCTCGTTCCAAACAGCCCCTCCTACAGCCCAGCCTGCCACTGCGCTCTCACAGTTACTCAAAGTACTCTCACAACTCTCTGCCGTTACACTAACATAGCCACAATCGAACACAGGGCCCCGATATCGTTCGGTACCTGCCTGAGGATTGGGCTCAAACCTTATCGCCTGGGATGGTGCCGGAAGGTCCCGGGAGTACAAAATAGCCCATAAACGTAACATATCACAGCCAAAACAGTAATCTAAATTATTTTTCGAACAACCCCTAATAGGAGCGAAGTTGAAGAGGAATAACCTACATGGAAAATCATTCACAACAACTACTGTTGGATTGGTGACCAGTTGGGCCATGACGCTTAACTCTTAAGTGCAATCGTCAACAATCCTCAGTTATAGTTCAGGCTAGCTCCTCTCTTCATTCCTTCCCGAATATACAATTACACAACCATTTTTACCAGTTACACAACTCAAAAATTTAATTATCAACTCCGAACATACTAAATTACTCATTTTCAACTCGTTTAGAAACACAATTTTACATATTCACTAGCTAAAACAGTTCAGAGACTACAGAACACAGATAGCCAATCACAGGCCCTCATTGGAAATTGGAACGTCCGAACAACTTTTTCACCCATATCACAACGAATTAGGAAAACAAAAACTACTCTACAGCGTAGCTACAAACCTAAATTACACATTCGCAATCGAAAACCGCAAATTTACACCAGGAAATACTCTAAGTAGGCCAAAACCCAACCACCAATCACAGCATATTACAGCTACCCGCTCAGCCAATACGTTCAAATAGAGCAAATCACAGCCCAGTTCAACACAAAGTAGATGTTTCGATTTTGATTTGACCATTATCATTAGCGCTCATAGTGATAGATTTAGTGAACTACATACGACAAAGAATGTGGTCTAACGCTTGGTGTCCATGACTAGTCAGTTAAAAGTGTGTCACCATGCTGGCAACTCGTAAGAGGCGTTTGGTCAATGCACAAAATATTCAAAAGTGGAATAATGTAATTAGAAAGTAGTAAGATTCAGTGAAGAATCTGGAACGAGTCGGCGAAAAGATGAAGACGTTGTAATCATTGAACAATCAACAACTACACATGAAATTACTTCAAAGAAATGCAAACCTCGCTAACAGAAGACGAAGACAGACGATACTCATATGGTTTCGTTCTAACATTATATGGACAGGGACAGAATAAAATCCCCTTTTGAAGTGGTTGAGATGGGAATAGAAACAATCTCTTCTCAGTTCCGCCTCACGAGGCTAAGTGTAGCGTGTTCCACTCCAGAGACAGAATTATATTTCACCACTGCTAGCTGTGGTGGGCAACAAAAAACGACAAAATATTCAAGAATTTAAATATCTCGGAAATAAAATTAACAAATGTAGAATTTTACAAGCCAAATTAGCATTTCACAAAAAGAAACGTTTATTCACTACAAATTCCAATAATCTTAAAACGAGAAAAAGATTATTAAAAGCGTATGTTTGGAGTATTGCACTTTATGGTTGCGAAACGTGGACAGTTGGAAAAGAAGAAAAAAGGGGGTTAAATTCTGTTGAACAATGGTGTTATAGAAGAATGCTAAAAATTAGCTGGACAGGAAATATAACGAATGCTGAAGTATTTAGAAAGGTGGAGGAAAATTATAGCTTATGAAAAAGCATGAAGAGGAGGAGGACTAGACTGATTGGACATATTTTGAGACACGATAGCCTGCTGAAAACGGTATTTGAGGGAATGGTTGAAGGCAAAAGATGTCGAGGAAGACCACGCCTACAATATGTACAGCGAATCGTGTCCGATGTAGGATGCTGAAACTATGAAGAGATGAAGAGGAAAACTATAAATAGAGCCGACTGGAGAACTGCCGCAGTCCAATGCCTGGATTGAATACTTAAGAAGACGACTGCTAGCCACTACACCATTTTCCAAAGTACAGATGTAAAGTGAAATGAGTGTGGAATGCGGTAACTGTGTTTACGTGTTTTGAGAAGCAGCACAGGGAAAGTGGAAATGGCTGGCCAGAGAATAGCAATGGCTCGCAGGAAATGGAGGAGTAACGCAATAAGAGGCTGGAGGCGCGCGCCCGGTAATGTGTTCTCTGCTGCCCGGACTCAAGACCACCAACCATTATTTACAGACACACAACCCAGCGAAAACACGGGAAATATATTATAATTTATTTTAAAACTCAGCAATTCTTCGAGGTTTGTGCCGTGTCTTGTGTGGGTTTTTGCCTAGGACACCAAGCTGGCTCATCAGCGGGCTCTTGGTGTCCCCGCCCAGACCCCCACTGAAGTAGCGAAGATTGCTGAGTTTTAATCGATTAATCGAACAACGCGTCTTATCAGTTCTAGTTTGTAGTTCAAGTCTGACAACACATTCAACCATTCGATGGTAAGATAGGTAGAGCCCTGCACGGATAGATTAAACGTTATCCGCATCGGCCCCCCATCCATACGTCTGTTACCCGCATCCGCCCCCCCATCCATACGTCTGTTACCCGCATCCGCCCCCCATCTGCCTGACTGTTACCCGCATCCGCCCCCCATCCACATGACTGTTATCCACATCCGCCCCCCATCTGCATGACTGTTACCCGCATCCGCCCCCCATCTGCCTGACTGTTGCCCGCATCCGCCCCCCATCCATACGTCTGTTATCCACATCCGCCCCCCATCTGCATGACTGTTACCCGCATCCGCCCCCCATCCACATGACTGTTATCCACATCCGCCCCCCATCCACATGATTGTTATCCACATCCGCCCCCCATCTGCATGACTGTTACCCGCATCCGCCCCCCATCCATACGTCTGTTATCCACATCCGCCCCCCATCTGCCTGACTGTTACCCGCATCCGCCCCCCATCTGCACGTTTGTTATCCGAGCCGACTGACATTACAATAATACTTTAAATTAGATAAAGCATAAAGTAATAAAGCAACACCTTTAAACATTTGAGGAGAAAGCCGTTCCCTTAAGCTATGGTTGCCATGTGCTATGTTTAAAAAGAATGTCATCAAGCCAGAATAGCAAGCCTGTTCAGTTCGAAGTGTTAATTATGCCTAAACACATAATTTGAACGAGATTAACGCAATCATCATCTTACTGCACATTTGTCACAAAAAGAAACATAAAACAAAAATATGATAAGCATCCGGGTCCTAACAATGATATTCAATAAATCTAGGTTGTATTATAACAAGAAGTTCCGTGACGAACTAAAGAGCCTACTTTTCTTAAAATATAAGATTCATGCCAATCTATATAGACCCATCTACAAAAATAGCGAAATTAAGTTGGTAATATCGAAATTTCTAATTAGTTCGAAATATACCTGTTGCCTAATAGAGAACTACAGTTGGCAGCCCTGGTGACTAAATATATTGTTAGTTCCATCTCTTAAGGTACAGAATACAATATTTCGTTGAAGTCCAATGGATAGCATGGACGTTACGTGCAGTTAGACATTGGATCTATCAGCACGCGTAAGATTATGTTGGAAACAATGTCATGCATGCGTTGGTCAGAAATAATCTGAAATTTTATGATCTCTTGTTGTGCCAATTTTGAATGAATTCCATTTGTTAGTATAGAATTTACTCATGTTTTTTTTTTAATTGGACCTATCAGCAGGCTTAGAGTCATGTAGGCAGCACTGACGTATATTAGTTTCTCCTAATTAATCTAGAATGTTAGGTACTAAAAGTGTGCAAATTTTAAAATTGTTGGCTTACATACTTTCTGATATATTAATATTAGGGTAAAAATAGAGACAGCATTTATTAACAGTTGGCAGCCCTGGTTGCTCTTAAGAATAAGCATAGTCATATGTGTTATGGTACCTACACATAGCACATACGAAATTTAGTTGAAATCCAATTGATAGTATAGAAGTTACATGTATTTAAAAATTGGCCCTATCAGCAGGCTTAGAATCATGTTGGTAGAACTGAAGTATATAAGATACTTCAAAATTAATCTAAAATGTCAGGTACTATACGTGTGCATAGTTTAAAGCTGTCGGCTTGCATACTTTCTGATATATTGATATTAGGATGAAAGAATAGAGAGAACATTTATTGATAGTTGGCTGCCCCGATAGCTCTTAAGAATACGCCAGTCATATCTGTTTAGGTACATATATTACATACGAAATTAGGTTGAAATCCAATTGATAGTATAGAAGTTATATTCATTAAAAAATTGGGCCTATCAGCAGGCATAGATTCATTTTGGCAACACTGCCATGCATGGTCTCCTGGAAATTAAACTGAAATAGTATTATCTATACGTGTGCCAATTTTGAATTTGCTCCCATTCATACCTTCCATGGTATCCAACAAGGAGCTCAAATTTCAATTGCAGTTTTTCAGCAGTTGGTAGCATTGAGATAATTTTCAAATATGGGCTTGAGATATTCAGGTATAGATCTTTACTCATACCAAAATTGGTTTCGATTGCGGCAGCCGTTTAGGAGTTGATAGGGGGAAACCCACACACAGTCAGACAGACAGACAGACAGACAGAAATTTGCCCGGATCGATCTCATAAGTATAGGCTTTTTCCTCATTTTTAGCCTACTTTCGATTTTTGCAAAAAATGAAAGTAGACTTATGAGATCACTACAGGGCGAAAAAAAAGTGTGTCTGTCTGTGTGTGTGTATGTGTGTGAGTCTGTGTGTGTGTGTGTGTGTGTGTGAGAGTGTGTGCTGCTCTGAATGTCTGTCCCCCCCCCCCCCCCTATCAATTCGAACACGGTGAAACCGAATGGAATGAAATTTGGTTCAAAGGTAGCACTAGCAAAGGACACCTCAGTGTCATGTTTTATATCGCCGCCATCTTAACGGAAACGTAATGGCGGCCACACAAATGTTCAAAGCTTAAATCAAATTACGACTAACCTAATCATCCGATCTCTACCAAATTTTGCAACAGCATACCTTTATGGGGTCAGCATCCTTTCACCAAACTAATAGGTCATCAGCCTAATAGTTTGCGGATGGCGGCCATCTTTGTGTCAAAATCGATTACCCCTATTAATTCGAACACGGTTAAACCGAATTGAACAAAGTTTGGTACAGAGGTAGCACTAGCAAAGGACACCTCAGTGTCATGTTTTATATCGCCGCCATCTTGACGGAAACGTAATGGCGTCCACACAAATGTTCAAAGCTTAAATCGAATTACGACTAACCTAATCATCCGATCTCTACCAAATTTTGCAACAACATACCTTTATGGAGGGAGCATCTTTTGACAAATCTAATAGGTCATTAGCCCAATAGTTTGCGGATGGCGGCCATCTTTGTGTCAAAATCGATTGCCCCTATTAATTCGAACACGGTGAAACCGAATGGAATGAAATTTGTTACAGAGGTAGCACTAGCAAAGGGCACCCCAGTGTCATGTTTTATATCGCCGCCATCTTGACGGAAACGTAATGGCGGCCACCCAAATGTTCAAAGTTTAAATCAAATTACGACTAACCTAATCATCCGATCTCTACCAAATTTTGCAACAACATACCTTTATGAAGGGAGCATCCTTTGACAAATCTAATAGGTCATTAGCCTAATAGTTTGCAGATGGCGGCCATCTTTGTGTCAAAATCTATTACCCCTATTAATTCGAACACGGTGAAACCGAATGGAATGAAATTTGGTACAGATGTAGCACTAGCAAAGGGCACCCCAGTGTCATGTTTTATATCGCCGCCATCTTGACGGAAACGTAATGGCGGCCACCCAAATGTTCAAAGTTTAAATCAAATTACGACTAAACTAATCATCCGATCTCTACCAAATTTTGCAACAACATACCTTTATGAAGGGAGCATCCTTTGACAAATCTAATAGGTCATTAGCCTAATAGTTTGCGGATGGCGGCCATCTTTGTGTCAAAATCGATTACCCCTATTAATTCGAACACGGTGAAACCGAATGGAACGATATTTGGTACAGAGGTAGCACTAGAAAAGGCCACCTCAATGTCATGTTTTATATCACCGCCATCTTGACGGAAACGTAATCGCGGCCACCCAAATGTTAAAGGCTAAAATGTAATTACGACCAACCTAATAATCTAGTCTCTACCAAATTTTGCAACAACAAATCTTTATGTGGGAAGCATATTCTGACCAAACTGCTAGATCATCAGGCCAATAGTTTGCAGATGGTGGCCAAGTATGTGTGCAAATCGATTCCCCCTATCAATTCAAACACGGTGTAACCGAATTGAACGAAATTTGGTACAGAGGTAGCACTAGCAAAAGGCACCTCAGTGTCATGTTTTATATCGCCGCCATCTTGACGGAAACGGAATGACGGCCACCCAAATGTTAAAAGCTTAAATCAAATTTCGACCATCCTAATAATTTGATCTCTACCGGATTATTGCAACAACATGCCTTTTTGTGGAAAGCATCTTATGACTGACTACAAGGTCATCAGCCCAATAGTTTGCAAATAGCGACCATGTATGTGTGCAAATCCATTCCCCAGATCAATTCAATCACGGTGAAACCGAATTGAATGATTTTTTTACAGAGGTAGCACTAGCAAAGGGCACCTCATATTCATGTTTAATATCCGTATAACACGTTGTATTTCAAAAAGCTACTACAACCAACATTCAATTATACTCCTTGAAAAGGACGAAGAGTTATAACAATACCCATGCATTTAGGAGAAAGTAGGCTATATGTTCTTTACTGAACATCTTGTTGCAAAATGTGAAAAGTAGGCTGAAAGCTATCCGCAGCCTATCCGATATCCGCACTGCCTAGCAAACTATATCTGTATGGCGAAAAGTTTTGCGGATATCCCCGGATTTATCCGTGGATATCCACATCCGCGCGGGGTTTTAGCAGTAGTACATTATGGTACGAGCCTATAATGGCAATAATTAAGACACGAGTATGTTTATAAAACGAGCGAAGCGAGTTTTACAATTTCCATTCGAGTGTCTTAATTACCATTATAGGCGAGTTGCATACGACTGTTTTACTTCGATTATAATTATAACTACCGGTATTTTATGTTCAAATGTAGATATTCATAAATATCTGCCGGGATTTCGCCACTTTTACTTACTGAACAGAGCGCGTGAGACGCAGAGAATACATTTTATTCGACCATAACCTCCTCGAATATCCCACTATGACAGTAGCCACGCAGTAAAATTTAAAATAGGAGGCCATGGAAGTCAGCGCAGGTGCGATGCTATCGTTACCTAATTCGTTACACAACTGTTTCTAGAGTTCTGATTGGTGGGAGAAACTGTACCATAATGAAAACTTGCACTATAATGACCCTCATTATGATACAGTTTTCTGACATATAATATTTACATTTCGCCATGGTCGAACATACAGATAGGTTCGAAGAAGAAGGCTGCTGTAAAGCGACTTGCCTTTAACCAAGGCAAATAAAGCTCAATTTCTGCTTAATTGAAGCGAGTTTTGCGATGTAAAATTTCACGCTAGTTAGTCTGTTATCCATAAAAAGGAAGGGTCTATGACCTATGACCGTGAGGTTAATTGCCATTTAATATTATAACGTAAGCTTCCGTCCTTCATTTTGGTTCAAAGGGACCATGTGAGTATGGACGTCATACTCTGATACGCCATTCATTGTGCGAAGATGTTTGAGAAAGTTTTGGAAAGGAGAATTAGGACAAGGATAGAAGGAGGGATGAGGGAAGAACAACATGGCTTCAGAGCAGGAAGGTCCACAGTGGATTTGATTTTTGCTGTAAGGCAGTTACAAGAACAGCACTGTGAGTATGGAACAGATCTACTGATGGCCTTCCTGGACATTGAGAAAGCATATGACAGTGTATGCAGAAACAAAGTATGGAAGTCCCTGGAGGATAGAGGAGTAGAAAAATGGACTATAAGGAGGATAAAGGAGATGTACAAGGGAAGCGTGAGCTGTGTGAAAGTGGGAGGAAAGAGATCGGACTGGGTGGAACAGAGAAACGGCCTGAAACAAGGAAGTGCACTGGCACCGTTACTTTTCATTGTGGTGATGGATGACATAATGACCCGAGTGGCACAAGTAATTGGGTAAGGAAAGATGAAAGCAATGGTGTTAGGGGATGATTTGATGATTTGGGGAAACAAGGAGGAGGAGGTACAGGAACAGTTGGACGTGTGGGAAGCAATAATACAAGGATATGGGATGAAATTTAGCATACATAAGAGTGAGGTGGTGATCACAACAAGGAAGAAGGAAAGAACCACAACGGGAATAACAATTGGTGGGGAACAGCTGAAGAAAGTGGAGAGTTTCAAGTATCTGGGAAGCCTAATACAAGATAATTGGAAGAAACTATAGAGAAAAAAATGAGCGGGGGAGACAGGCAGAAGCATTCCGGAGGAGTGTGAGAAGCATGTTATGGAGCAAGGATGACCCTCAGAACAGAAAAAAGATCATATATCGGACGTACTATGCCCCTATCCTGACGTATGCCTCGGAGACCTGGGCTATGAAAGGAAGGGAGAAGAGCAAAATACAGGCCAGTGAGATGAGCTTCTTGAGAAGCAGTATTGGAGTTACAATGATGGACAGAATAAGAAATGAGAGGACCAGAGAATTAATAAAGGAGGAACCATTACCATCTAGACTTAGATGGCATGGACATGTAAAACGAATGGAGGATAAGAGGATACCCAGGAGGATACACGAGACGAAGTGGGAAGGAAAGAGACCGAGAGGAAGACCGAGAGACAGGTGGCCGAAAGGGATGGAAGAAAGCGTGAAGAAGAGAGGAGAAGACTGGACAGGGGTGGAAGCTGAGAGATGGTGGGAAGACAGAAGACGTTGGAGTGGCCTGTGTTCCAAACAGACCCGGCCAACGGCTGGAAACTGCGCAAGAGGATGATGATGATGATACTACGGCCTACAACGACGAGACAAAGCTCATTTTCAGCCCCTTGGTGTCAGAAAAAAACCTCGGGGCCCCTAAACAGTCTTAAAGGGTCCCCGGAAACTACATTTTAATGCTCTAAAACTAAGAGTTTCTGAGATATTCCCAGAAAACTAATTTCATTTAATAAACTAATGTAGGAATGCAAGCCAGTAACCATGACAACAGTGTCTCAAAAAGGTACATCCAACTTTCCATCTATTTCTGCAAGAAGTAATGCCACTCCATTTATTGAATTTCTGTGAAAGTTTGCAAATGGCTATAAGATTATCACGGAACCAACAAAAACTGTAAAATTCATCAATGCGCTTAAGGGGGTCAAGAGGTACCCTGGATTTTTTCACAAGACTTAAACGTGCGATGTGTCGTACAGAAGGTCTTTTATATCTTCAAATAGCAACATTATTTTCACAAATTCCAGAATTGTAATAGTTTATTTTTTATTTTACTTTTTTGCTTTTAGGAATTTGGGCCATTGGAGGCTAAAAAACCTGATTTTTCATGCACCAAAAGCCTTTATAATTCATTAAAGAGGTCTTCCTCTGGATGCGCACTTGACACACCAGTGTGGGTCAATTTTTATGTGACGTGAATTGCATTTCGTCTACGAGGTTTTCAATTTTATTTTCACGTCAGGAAGTACACGTTAGGTAAATTAGTTTCAGAGCATATTTCAACTAATCATTTATCTTTGTCGACAAACAGGTTCCAAGCCCCTAACCATTGCAACAGCAGCTCAATTAATTACGTTTGGTTATTAATACCGACGACCGTTCGAAGAATGGGTACTTCTGCTAGTTACGGTATAAAGTTAGGCGGAGAGCAGTTGAAGAGAGTGCAGAGCTTCAAGTATCTGGGAAGTGTCAATGAAGAAAATGGGGGAAATGCCTTGGAATTAGATGAAAGAGGAAGGTGTGTTGATGGATTCTTCAAGAGTGTTAGAGGCCTGATATGGATCAAGGATGTGCCACAGAAATGTAAAGGGATCATGTACAAGACTTACTTTGTGCCGAGCCTAACGTATGGATCAGAAACTTGGGTGAAGAGGGAGAGAGAGAAAAGCAGAATACAAGCAGTGGAAATGAAGTTTCAGAGGAGTCGTATAGGTGTAACTAGAATGGAGAGAGTCAGAAATGATAGTCAGAGAAATATTAAAGGAAGAACCCCTAAAGGATAGGATTGAAAAATCAAGGCTACAGTGGTATGGACACATGAAAAGAATGGGAGAAGAGAGTATACCACGGAAAATATTGGAAATGGAGTGGAAGAAAAGTGACCTAGAGGTAGACCGAGGGATAGGTGGATAAAGGGGTGCAGAAAAGTGTCGAGAGAAAAGGAGTTAATTGGACAACAGTGACAGAAGAGAAGTGGTGGATGGAGAGGCTTGTGCTCCAAGCAGACCCAACCTGCGGTTGGAAACTACTCTAGTTGATGATGATTTACGGCTTAAATTTTATTTTGAAACAACACGCCAAAAAAACGCTTGTATTTAAAATGAAATTTGTTGTACAGATTTCAATGAAATTACATTTTCTCTACAAACTGGTCTGAGAACCACTGTTCTGAAGTAAGAAACAACCTATTCGTGGAACCACTCGTAAGTTACTAATATCAGTCCTGGCGCAGTCAGCTGGCATTTGAGGGTGCGCAAATGTGAGGGAGCCGTGCCAGTAGATTTCACTGGCACGTTAAAGATCCCCTTCGGGACAAAATTCCGCCACCCCGGCGTCTCTAAAAGTCAGAGTAGTTAAAAGGGACGTAAAGACATGGAAAGCATTTCTACAGGAACAGAATCTGTTGACATCGAATATAGATTTAGGTATTAGGAAGTCATTTTTGAAAGCTTTTGTCTGAAGCGTCCTACTATATGGAAGTGATTTGGAATGTTGGTGCAGCAGAAATGAGGAGAATTTGAAATGTGGTGTTAAAGGAGAATGATGAAGATTAGATGGCTAGATAGGTTAACAAATGAAGAGTTATTAAGACGAGAGGGTGAGGAGAGATGTTTCTGGCTACTGCTAATGAAGAGAAGAGATAGGTTGGTAGGACACATAGCCTATTTAGACAACCAGAAATAGCAAGCTTACTTGTGGAAAGAAGGGTCGAGGACAAGAACTGTAGGGGTAGACCAAGGTTAGAATACGTTAGACAGATCGTCTCGGATGTAGGGTGTGGTAGCTATGTAGAGATAAAACGATTAGCTCAGGACAGGGGGCGTGGAAAGCTGCATCATACCAGACAAACGACTGAAGACTCAAACAACAAAACCAATATCAGTAGCCTATTACTATAGACTACTAATATCAAGGTAAGATTTTTTAATTTGAGGTGTTTTTATAAAGGCAGATTGTCCAATAAAGGTCTATCATGTCCAAGGTTACATTTAAACAATAGTTCACTAAGACAGGTAGATACAGATAAGGGAATCGAACCCGGAACTCCGGGGTGACAGCCAATAATGGCAGCCACTGTGCCGTAAGGTGCTCAATGATATATGCACGCATGCGTTAATTTGAGGAAATGTTAAATGTCGCCTTGAAAGGTAATTGTTTGGCAATGCTTCTACAGTATATCCGTGTGAACTTAACGACACCCTTAATTGACATCAAGTTTCCGTGCCCTTAGTGAGAACACTATCAAACCGACACACTTCATGAGTAGTTACGTGGTTATTACAATCTGTTCCATGTCTGGGAAATAAGTACAGCAATCACTAGACGGATACAGAAACAATAAATTACCTGCCAAATTACACTGAAAAAATCTCCTCCGTCCAATGGCTTTGAGAGTTTCTTCAACGAGGGGTTTTCTTGATCATAATCGAGATAATGGCAATGGACCTATGTCCTGAATGCCACGGTGGATGATATCGATATTCATGTAAGTACGGTCTGAAGTTTACTCTTCATTACTGTGGTCAAACACGCGAGGCTTCAGTCGAGATAATCGGAATGAGAGTCGAACGGGAAGCACGCGACCATTAGATAGCCTTGTTATGTTCAAATCAGAGCAGAAAGTGCCCAGATTACTCTGAGCACTCAAGAGCAAGGTAAAGCTTATCTTTGTAGGGTTTTTGTTTCTGATTGCATAAGTAAGCGACTAATGAATTTAGTAGATAATTGTTGGTGTATGGGACGAAACTACAAGGCCATCTGCCCCAAATAATAATAATAATAATAACAATCTTCCTCTTTATTAGCAATATTCTACAATACAGTAGTTTTCCTTCAACCCAAAAACACTCTACTCCTCCACAAATTTAGGTATTCAGCATCTTCCTCGGTTAAGCCACTGCTTCTTTTTGCACCATCCGTCCATTGTTCTGTTGGTTTTCTCCGTTTCCGTTTGCCTCCAGCTTGCCAACGTGACATTAAATTTGGAATTCTATTATTCTGCATACTTTTCCCATTTCCAAACCATTGTAACCTTCTTTCTTCAACCATATCTAGTATCCAGCTGTTCTCCTCATGAAACGCCTCTCGGCACTCGTTAGTCTCCGTTTATCCCCTTTGCGAAGGGTCCAAGTTTCGCTGCCATATAAAAGAGTAGGTTTGGCTGGGATGTTTGAGTGGTGTGTGCCTCTGGGCTAAAGATGGCCTGAATATGTTATTTATTAGTCCTGTGACCTTAGTTCAATTGATGATTGTGTACTGCATATCGGTTTCTTGGATGTGACTGAGGTTATAGCCGATACCTGCTCAAGCGTTGCATTTTCTATTGCAATTTTTATTCTCTCATGGTTTTTCCCAATGAAGGCCATAACTTTAGTTTTGGTAAGGGAAATCTCCATGTTGTAATTTCTTGCTGTTGTGTGCATTATAATAACTAATTACGTTCTCAGCTGTTTCACGAGCTCTTTTTTAGCCTATTTTCAATTTTGAAAAAATAGGCTTATGAGATCACCTTTTGTCCGTGTGTGTGTGCGTGTGTGTGTGTGTGTGATTCGTGTGTGTGTCCCCCCTAATAAAATCTAAACGGCTAGAGCGATTTCAATGAAACTCGGTAAGTTCATAGCACTATTCCCTGCAACCCCGACCGTGCCCTTCAAATTTTGTTACGACTCACCAATCCAACATGGCAGCTGTGCGAAATATTTCACCAGCATTCAATGTCTCCGAAACTATTACCGATATTACCCTGACATTTTGTATGGTGATAAAGGGAACAACTATAAGTTCACTTATGTGACCTTTGAAAATCTGGTAACAACAAAACGAACATGGCGGCCAAGCGAAGTTGCGACTTTTAAATAGACGTTTCTCGCGATTTAACCAACCAAACGCAATGAAACTTGGTACAGTATATGTTTATATACTTTGTAATGCACCGACATCTAACTTCGTTCAATTGTTTACATAACCACAAGATGGCGGATGTGCGAAATATTTCACCGGCATTCCATATCTGTGAAACTATTAGCGGTATCTCCCTGAAATTTTTTACGGAGATAAAGGGCACTACGGAAGTCCATCTATAAGACTTTCAGAAACCGGTTAACTACAAAACGAACATGGCAGCCAAGCGAAGTTGAAAATTTTAAATAGACCTTTCTCGCGATTTAATGTTCTAAACGCACTGGAATCTGGTACAGGAAATATTTATACACATTGTAATGCACTGGTATGTAATTTAGTTCAATTGTTTACATAACCTCAAGATGGCGGATGTGCGAATTTTAAAATTAAGTTTTTATTTCTTGTCATGTAGTCATGCGATCGAATTGAAAGATTGAATATTGAACCTACGCAATAATTTTCCTTTAATGGTACATGACTCTATGGCCTATACATTTAACAATTCAACATGGCGACCATCCAAAATATTTAGTCGGCTCTGAATATCTACGAATCTATTATAGCAATCAAACTGAATTTCTTAATGTTCATAGGGGCTATGAACATATGTTCACCTATAGGACTTTAAATAACTTGGTGTTCACAAATCCAACATGGAGGCGACGCGAAATATAAAAATTCACATGCACGTTTCTCGCAATTTAACCATCCGAGTGTAGTGAAACTTGGAACAGTAAATCCTTATACCAATGGTAATCCACTGGCATCTAATTTATTTCAATTGTTTCCATAACCTCAAGATGGCAGCTGTGCGAAATTTTAAAATCTCCTTGTTACTTCTTGTGTCCTAATTAAGCGATTGTAGTTTGAATACTACACGTACACAATAATCTGCATGTAACAGTACATAACTCTAGGACCTACATATATAAAATCCAACATGGCGACCATCCGAAATTTTTAGTCGGTTCTCAATATCTACGAATCTATTACAGCAATCAAACTGAAATTGTGTATGTTGCTAGAGGCAATTAACATAAGTAGAATATATGAAAATAGGCTGTATAGTTCTTCACGGAACTACTTGTTTAGACAGTAAAATGTGACCGGGGATCAAACTTGGCATGTTCTGTTTCCTGCCCGAATGCTTTGTCCAATTGCAGTAACGTGATGAGATTTTTCCGCTTACTATTAGTCGTTGATTCATTTGAGGGGCTTAAACATCGTTGTCATTTATCACCGTTACTTAAGTTGGTGTGGAACTTGTCTAATAACATGTGCTATTGTGGTGTCTGAATTAGTGTTTGTATTTGTAATCAAGGCGTGGATTGAGAAGGAGGTGGCCATGGCCTTAAGTTAGGAACCATCCCGGAATTTGCCTGCGGTGGAAGTGGGAAGCCTGAGAAAACCACTTCCTGGTTGGCTGAAAATTGCCCAAATAACGTGACACTTATGAAATTGTGAGTTGTCGTAAAGTGTTCCATGATTACGTTCAGGATTATAGTTTTGTTTTCATGTCTCACGGCCAAGGATCTTGTTTTGTACATTTGGAAGCAAGAAAAGTTCGGTTTTATGAAGGGATTCTGTCGTCTAGGGTTGGATTTGGATTTTATGACGGTATCTGCATTAACATTACAGCTTCGCGCTTCACTATTGTTGGGATATGAGTATGACTGTTTTCTGTGGCATTGTTAAGCTCTCATCTAATGACTTATTATTCCTAGAGCATCAATACGTTTGGTTGTTGTAAAGAAGCCTAAGCTGGCTTAGGTTAGGTTTCGGTTGAAAAATTCAATCTTCTCTTTTCTGATATTTTGGGTTTCCTGCATATTGGAATATCATAGGAAGTTCGTTGGACCAAAATTGTTAATCTGTTTCCAAGATAAAAGTGTTTAGAGTTTATCAACATTGGCAAACATCTACCCAGTCTTTATTCATCCACCTTTGCTGACATTTCTTTGACAGCCATTTCTTACAACTTTCATTTCTATGTAAATAAGGTAAATTATCTCTAAAATTATGCACCGATCTACAGGAAATTTTTCCAGTATCTTTATATGCATATGTCATTAATCAGACCTTGAGCAATGACCGCAGTATTTATACAACGTGAGAAAAAATACTTTGCTTCAAAGGTTTCAAAACTTATGAAAGAAAAATTCACTATTAAAACGTGTTTACGCACTGGTTTCATGATTCTAATTTGGATTGCAAGCCATAAAATCTTCTGCAATTGTGTTAAATTTCTACTGTTTAACTACAATAGTTAGGACATAAGTGTACCGTTTGCTTAATATTTTGTTTTCAAAAATACATTAATAATTGTAATGTTGGTATCAGGTTCCTTAGTTTAGGGGCTGCGACAACGCGGTCATGTAGCCCCGTATGCTTGGTTTGTATAGAATCTGTCTGATAACCGGTGTTAATTGTGATGACTCTATTAGTGTGTGTTATCTGTTTTTAATTCAAGTAAGGAGTGCAGACGATAATTTCAAGTAGTTCCTACTTTCGCTACCAAATGATACCGTCCACGACACCTAGCTGTGAACTAGGATACTACTAGATCCCATGGCCTGGTGACGAACGTTGGAACTTAAGAGCATTAATCAAACCTAACCTACACATTTTGCTTAACACTAGTTTAGTTAGTGGAAGGCTCTTTAACATGCCATAAATCTATGACATGGGCCCGCCGGCTTTACTTTCCCTCCGAAGGAAGGCATACTGAGGGATTTTTAACGCTCTTAAAAATCCGACGACTTCGGCTGGGTTGGAACCCGTGACCTCGGGCATGGTAGCTCAGCATGCTACCAACTACGCCACCGAAGCCGCTTCAGTTAATGATGATGCCCTGTCAGTAACTTAACTATTTTATATTATGAAGGTTAATGCTGATATATTTTCATTACATTGATTAAGTGGTTTCAATGGTGGGACCATATTAAGAAACTGAACTCTTTTGATCCACACTATTTAGTTAGCGCCACCTTAAGCGATGTGGATTGTGCAAGAGTTGTTGGATTAGTTGACGATGGACGCAGCTCATGAAAATTTGACAAAAATCAAAGAACTTCATTATTATTCTCATCTGAATGTGAGCATTTGAGTGAAATATCAAATTTCATGAAGTTGCTGTTCATCTTCCTTGTACGGGGCTACATGACCGCGTTGTCGCAGCGCCTAAACTGAGGAACTATCTGCCTTGTACGGGGCTACATGACCGCGTTGTCGCAGCGCCTAAACTGAGCAACTATCTTCCTTGTACGGGGCTACATGACCGCGTTGTCGCAGCGCCTAAACTGAGCAACTATCTTCCTTGTACGGGGCTACATGACCGCGTTGTCGCAGCGCCTAAACTGAGCATCTATCTTCCTTGTACGGGGCTACATGACCGCGTTGTCGCAGCGCCTAAACTGAGGAACTATCTGCCTTGTACGGGGCTACATGACCGCGTTGTCGCAGCGCCAAAACTGAGAAACTATCTTCCTTGTACGGGGCTACATGACCGCGTTGTCGCAGCGCCTAAACTGAGGAACTATCTTCCTTGTACGGGGCTACATGACCGCGTTGTCGCAGCGCCAAAACTGAGAAACTATCTTCCTTGTACGGGGCTACATGACCGCGTTGTCGCAGCGCCTAAACTGAGTAACTATCTTCCTTGTACGGGGCTACATGACCGCGTTGTCGCAGCGCCTAAACTGAGCAACCATCTTCCTTGTACGGGGCTACATGACCGCGTTGTCGCAGCGCCTAAACTGAGCAACCATCTTCCTTGTACGGGGCTACATGACCGCCTTGTCGCAGCGCCTAAACTGAGCAACCATCTTCCTTGTACGGGGCTACATGACCGCGTTGTCGCAGCGCCTAAACTGAGCAACCATCTTCCTTGTACGGGGCTACATGACCGCCTTGTCGCAGCGCCTAAACTGAGCAACTATCTTCCTTGTACGGGGCTACATGACCGCGTTGTCGCAGCGCCTAAACTGAGCAACCATCTTCCTTGTACGGGGCTACATGACCGCCTTGTCGCAGCGCCTAAACTGAGCAACCATCTTCCTTGTACGGGGCTACATGACCGCGTTGTCGCAGCGCCTAAACTGAGCAACCATCTTCCTTGTACGGGGCTACATGACCGCGTTGTCGCAGCGCCTAAACTGAGCAACCATCTTCCTTGTACGGGGCTACATGACCGCCTTGTCGCAGCGCCTAAACTGAGCAACTATCTTCCTTGTACGGGGCTACATGACCGCGTTGTCGCAGCGCCTAAACTGAGCAACCATCTTCCTTGTACGGGGCTACATGACCGCGTTGTCGCAGCGCCTAAACTGAGCAACCATCTTCCTTGTACGGGGCTACATGACCGCGTTGTCGCAGCGCCTAAACTGAGCAACCATCTTCCTTGTACGGGGCTACATGACCGCGTTGTCGCAGCGCCTAAACTGAGCAACTATCTTCCTTGTACGGGGCTATATGACCGCGTTGTCGCAGCGCCTAAACTGAGCAACTATCTTCCTTGTACGGGGTTACATGACCGCGTTGTCGCAGCGCCTAAACTGAGCAACCATCTTCCTTGTACGGGGCTACATGACCGCGTTTTCGCAGCGCCTAAACTGAGCAACCATCTTCCTTGTACGGGGCTACATGACCGCCTTGTCGCAGTGCCTAAACTGAGCAACCATCTTCCTTGTACGGGGCTACATGACCGCGTTGTCGCAGCGCCTAAACTGAGCAACCATCTTCCTTGTACGGGGCTACATGACCGCGTTGTCGCAGCGCCTAATCTGACGAACTATCTGCCTTGTATTTAAGTTTTAAAATAATGCTCTTAGAAATAACTTTGTGTTCATTCTTTGATAATAACCAAGTGTTAACCTTTTTTTGACCAGCACTGTATTTACTCTTTATAGGATAAAACAGTTTTTTAGCCTACTTTTCACATTTTGCAAAAATGAGGAAAAAGTAGTCTTATGAGATCGGGCAAATGTGTGTCTGTCTGTCTGTCTGTCTGTGTGTGTCCCCCCCCCCCCTATCAACTCCTAAACGGCTGGAGCAATCGAAACAAAATTTGGTAGATGTAAAGATCTATACCTGAATATCTCACGGCCATATTTGAAAATGATGTCAGTGCTACCAACTGCTAAAAATCGCAATTGAAATTTGAGCACCATGTTGGATATCCTGGAAGGTATGAATGGGAGCTATTTCAAAATTGACACACGTATAGATAATAATATTGCAGTTTAATTTCCAGGAGGTCATACATGGCAGTGTTGCCAAAATGATTACAAGCCTGCTGATATGTCCAATTTTTAAATGCATATAACTTCTACACTATCAATTGGAATTCAACCAAATTTCGTATATTGTATGCGTACATAACCAGATATGACTGAGCGTATTCTTAAGACCCACCAGGGCTGCCAACTGTTAATAAATGCTCTTAATTTATTTTATCCAAAATACTAATATATCAGAAAGTATGCAAGCCGACAACTTTAAAATATGCACACGTATAGTACCTGACATTCTATATTAATTTGGAGTAACATATATACGTCAGTGCTACCAACATGATTCTAAGCCTGCTGAGAGGTCAAATCTAAAATACATGTAACTTCCATACTATAATTTGGATTTCAACCAAATTTCGTATGTGCTATGTGTACGAAAACAGATATGACTATGCGTATTCTTAAGAGCAACCAGGGCTGCCAACTGTTAATATGTGCTGTCTCTATTTTTGTTACCCTAATATCAATATATCAGAAAGTATGCAAGCCAATAGCTCTAAACTTTGCACACGTATAGTACCTGGCATTCTAGATGAATTTGGAGTAACTAATATACGTCAGTGCTGCCAACATGATTCTAAGCCTGCTGATAGGTTCAATTTTAAAATGCATGTAACTTCTATACTAACTAATGGATTTCATTCAAAATTGGCACAACAATAGATCATATTATTTCAGATTATTTCTGACCATTACATGCATGACACTCTTGCCAACATGATTTCACGCCCGCTGTTAGATCCAATGTTTTACTGCATGTAACGACCATGCTATTCATTGGACTTCAACCAAATTTTGTATTCTGTACCTTAAGAGATGGAACTAAGAATATATTCAGTCACCAGGGCTGGCAAATTTAATGCTCTATTAGGCTACATTTTGCCAGGTATACAGTATTTCGAACTAATTAGAAATTACGATATTACCAACTTAATTTCGTCATTATTCTAGATAGATCTATATCGATTAATCATTGGCATGAATCTTAAATTTTAAGAAAAGTAGGCTCTTTAGTACGTCACGGAACTTCTTGTTACTTTTATGTGTTTCTACATTATAGATTAATTATTTATTATAATTATAAATAATGTTAATTTTTTCTTTTTAATGTTTATACATTTATTTTTAGCCTATTTTCAATTTTGAAAAAATAGGCTTATGAGATCACCTTTTGTCCGTGTGTGTGTGCGTGTGTGTGTGTGTGTGTGATTCGTGTGTGTGTCCCCCCCCCTAATAAAATCTAAACGGCAGGAGCGATTTCAATGAAACTCGGAAAGTTCTTAGCACTATTCCCGGCGACCTCGACCGTGCCCTTCAAATTTTTTTACGACTCACCAATCCAACATGGCGGCTGTGCGAAGTATTTCACCAGCATTCAATATCTCCGAAACTATTACCGATATTACTCTGACATTTTCTATGGTGATAGAGGGAACTACTATAAGTTCTCTTATGTGACCTTTGAAAACCTGGTAACTACAAAACGAACATGGCGGTCAAGCGAATTTGCGACTTTTAAATAGACGTTTCTCGCGATTTGACCAACCAAACGCAATGAAACTTGGTACAGTATATGTTTATATACATTGTAATGCACCGACATCTAACTTCGTTCAATTGTTTACTTAATCACAAGATGGCGGATGTGCGAAATATTTCACCGGCATTCTATATCTCTGAAACTATTAGCGGTATCTCCCTAAAATTTTGTACTGAGATAAAGGGCACTACTGGAAGTCCATCTATAAGATTTTCAAAAACCGGTTAACTACAAAACGAACATGGCGGCCAAGCGAATTTGAACATTTTAAATAGACCTTTCCCGCGATTTAATGTTCCAAGCGCACTGAAACCTGGTACAGGAAATATTTATACACATTGTAATCCACTGGTATCTAATTTAGTTCAATTCTTTACATAACCTCAAGATGGCGGCAGTGCGAATTTTAAAATTAAGTTTTTATTTCTTGTGATGTAGTCATGCGATCGAAGTGAAAGTTTGAATAATGAACCTACGCAATAATTTTCCTTTAATGGTGCATGACTCTATGGCCTATACATTTAACAATCCAACATGGAGACCATCCGAAATATTTAGACGATACTGAATATCTACGAATCTATTTTAGCAATCAAACTGCATTTTTTAATGTTCATAGGGGCTATGAACTTAAGTTCACCTATAGGACTTTAAATAACCTGGTGATCACAAATCCAACATGGCGGTGACGCGAATTATAAATATTCACATGGACGTTTCTCGCAATTTAACCATCCGCGTGCAGTGAAACTTGGTACAGTAAATCTTTATCCGAATGTTAATCCACTGGCATCTAATTTATTTCAATTGTTTCCATAACCTAAAGATGGCAGCTGTGAAATTTTTTTAAATCTCCTTGTTTTTTCTTGTGTCCTAATTATGCGATTGAAGTTTGAATACTACACGTTCACAATAATCTGCATGTAACAGTACATAACTCTAGGACCTACATATATAAAATCCAACATGGCGACCATCCGAAATATTTAGTCGGTTCTCAATATCTACGAATCTATTACAGCAATCAAACTGAAATTGTGTATGTTAAATAGTGGCAATTAACATAAGTAGGATATATGAAAATAGGCTGTATAGTTCTTCACGGAACTACTTGTTAGTTTTCAATTCATGTTCTTAATTTTGATAATTTTATTGAATTAATTAATTAACTAATTTCGAATTGATTTTTACAATTATGCTTCTTATTTTAATTTGTATATTTCTTTTATTATTGTAATTTTATTTGTATGATTTTTATTTCTTTAACACATTACGTCAAGTAGATACGCATATACCGTAATATTTGATTTTTAGAAATACTAGCACTTCGGCATGGAAATTCTCAGAAATTGGCTGAAAGATTCAACTATCAGCATCTCTGAAAGCATAAACTGTCCTTATAACAGGTGGTTAATATAGAGACCACTATCCCATAAACTGTCCTTATGGCAGGTGGTTAATATAGAGACCACTATCCCATAAACTGTCCTTATGACAGGTGGTTAATATAGAGACCACTATCCCATAAACTGTCCTTATAACAGGTGGTTAATATAGAGACCACTATCCCATAAACTGTCCTTATGACAGGTGGTTAATATAGAGACCACTATCCCATAAACTGTCCTTATGACAGGTGGTTAATATAGAGACCACTATCCCATAAACTGTCCTTATAACAGGTGGTTAATATAGAGACCACTATCCCATAAACTGTCCTTATGACAGGTGGTTAATATAGAGACCACTATCCCATAAACTGTCCTTATAACAGGTGGTTAATATAGAGACCACTATCCCATAAACTGTCCTTATGACAGGTGGTTAATATAGAGACCACTATCCCATAAACTGTCCTTATGACAGGTGGTTGATATAGAGACCACTATCCCATAAACTGTCCTTATGACAGGTGGTTAATATAGAGACCACTATCCCATAAAATGTCCTTATGACAGGTGGTTAATATAGAGACCACTATCCCATAAACTGTCCTTATAACAGGTGGTTAATATAGAGACCACTATCCTATAAACTGTCCTTATAACAGGTGGTTAATATAGAGACCACTATCCCATAAACTGTCCTTATGGCAGGTGGTTAATATAGAGACCACTATCCCATAAACTGTCCTTATAACAGGTGGTTAATATAGAGACCACTATCCCATAAACTGTCCTTATGACAGGTGGTTAATATAGAGAACACTGTGCCATAAAGGATTAATAACCATTAATACCCTTCGGCCGGTCGCATCCTTATCACAATGATCCTAGCGCGCGTCTTTCTCTTGTCATTGTTGTGCTAGGCAACATAACAGTACCTTCCTGTTTCCCCCTCCACTTCCAGCCAGTCACTTCACAGCCATCGTGCAGTCACACTGTCAGATGTTCAGAGCATTTATGTATCAGATTGATACATTGCGACATATGGCGCAACATTTATTCACAGATCTCTTTCTTCTCTCGTGGATTTTACATCTGTTATCATATAATGGCACAGAAGCAAGCATATAATCTGGAAGATCTTTTGGATATAAAAGCCGTTCAGAAACTAATTTTAAATGAATACAGTATTTAGTTACTAATTATTCCTTTTTTCATTACTTGTGATTATTTTTACTTGCATCGTAAGATGTTTACAGAAAAGCATATTCTAGAAATAAATAATAAATAAATGATTAGGCTACACTGGAATATACAGAAAGAAAAGAAACAACAATAACAGAAAATAAAATGTAGGGTCAGTTCCTTTGGGAGTGCGCGGACTCACAAGAGTGCGCAGCTCGAAATTCTAAAGTTGGCAGCATTGTAAGACATGAGTCAGACGGTATTCTGTCGACTGTGAGTAGCCACTGTGTTCGTGCTGTATCATTGAAGACTTGTGACATCTACTGTTCTAGTTACTGGTAAGGATATGTTTTCACTCATTTCCGTATAATATTCTGAACCAGCATGTTAGTATTTGTACATCCCTGATACATTTCGACATACTTATCTATTGTGTCATACGATACGGGATTTTCCACTCTTTGTTATGGACTTGGTGCAATACTCATTCCTGCATGCTGCTGCTATCTAACGAGTGTTTTGTGTAACTACCACCGAGCCCTTAAGAGTGCGCAGTGAACTGTCCTTCAAGAGGACGCGCGCACTCTTGTAGGAAGTAAATGCGCGCTCTTGAGGGACAACTTGTTTAAGCTTCGTTTTATGATTTTACATTTTATTTTTCAGCGCTCAAATGTCTTATTATAAGAGAAAGTCAAATAGAAAGCTTATTTTCACCCAAGAGGTTTTGAATGACTGCTGGGAAAGACTAGAGAAGGGAGAGAGCAAGAGAAAAATAGCTGAATCACTTTGAGTGAATGAGTCGACATTACGCAAAAGACTTAAAGCTGTAAGTACACACTTCAGGCTAAAAAGGATGGTTTAGGCTTGTTCCTGACTCATTTTACCTCCTAAATTTCACCAATCTGTTGTATTTTCAGGGCACTGTTCCGACATCACTCGGAAGAATGAAGCCGATATTCATCCCCGAGCAGGAGCAGATGTTAGTAAAACATGTGAGGGACTTGGATTCAAAATTTTACGGCATGACAAGGAGGCAGCTAATGCAGCTTGCGTTTCAATTTGCTGTAAGAAATAACATCGTCAACAATTTCAACGATAAAAAGAAATTGGCTGGAAAAAACTGGGTCTACGGATCTTGTAAACGAAACCACCTCACACTTCGTGCACCCGAAAAGTGCAGTCTAGGAAGAGCTATAGGGTTTAATAAAGTTCAGTGCGAGTGATTTTTCAGTAATTTGAAGAAGGTAATAGAAGAAAAACACTTCCCTGCCCACAGGATCTTCAACATGGATGAGAGTGGAATTTCAACCGTCCCTAACCACATTCCAAAAGTTATTTCGCCAAAAGGAAAACGGCATGTTGCAAAGGTCGTGTAAGCTGAAAGGGGTCAAACAGTGACAGTTGTATGTTGCCTTTCTCCTACTGGTATTTTCATTCCTCCCGCTATCATTTTCCCCCGAAAAAGAATGAATGTTGATTTGTACGCAGACGCCCCAGAAGGGACCCTGCCTCTCATTTCAGACTCGGGGTACATGAACACAGAACTCTTTCTCGACTGGTTGAAGCACTTTGAACAATTTGTGAAACCAAGTGAAGAAGATCCCGTTCTGCTAATTATGGACAACCATATTTTGCACTGTAGTTTGGACGCAGTCATGTTCTGTAGGAGCAAATTTATTACCATGCTTTCTCTTCCTCCTCATGCTAGTCACATGATGCAACCCCTCGACAAAGGATTTTTCGGACCTTTAAAATCAGCTTTTTCAGTTGAATGCGACAAGTGGATGTTCAATCATCCTGGAAAAGCAACTACTCAGAAGGATCTTTCCTCTCTCTTCCGTTCTGCATATGAAAGAGTGGCAACGCTTGAAAAAGCGAGGAATTCATTCAAGGCTACTGGAATACAATCCAGACATTTTCTCAGATGAAGATTTTGAACCTTCGTCTGTTACAAGTCGCCCTCCACCCTCTGAGAAACCTGAAGAAGAAACCAATAATGTAAAAGATCAGGAAATAGTGCCACCTTCAATATTCCTTCCTCTTCCGAAAGCAACTCACGAAGATAAACGAAAGAGAAAAGGTAAGAAGTCGGAAATTATGACAGGATCGCCATTTAAAAACTCATTAATGGCCTCCACATCAAAAGCGTGTGAGAAAGGACAAAAATCATGCAGACCCTCGAAAAAGAAATGGCTTTTTGATGCTACAACTTCCACAACTCCAGACGGTATCTGCTGCCCTGGGTGTGATGAAATGTATGAAGAACCAGTAACTGAAGATTGGATTCAGTGTAAAGACTGTAAAAAGTGGTGGCATGATGCCTGTTCAAGCTATGAGGGCGCTGGAATTTTTAAATGTGACTCCCGCTAAATGCGCACTCATAGAGGACCTACTGCGTACTCTTATAAGCATATGCCTTCAAGAGCGCGCGTTTCACATATTTTACTTTTTTTATTATTTCTAGAGTTTAATTATTTAAATTGTGTTTCACTAAAGTGTATGTAGTAGCCAGGTTATTAATGAATGTTTTGTGCAAACTATTTGTTCTTTTTGTAACTTTGCCTTCCGTTATGATGGTCTTATCGTTAAGTGCGTACTCTTGGAGGAACTTACCCTATGTAGTGGGTTCAACTACCCAATTAATCCCTGTCACTACAGCCCTTGAAGGGCCTCGGCCTACCAAGCGGCCGCTGTCCAGTCATTTGGCCTGCAGATATTGAGATGACGCGTGATCAGCGCATCAAGTACCCTCAGCCGTTAATTTTGGTTTTCGTGATCGGGGCGCTGCCTCACGGTCAGACAGCTGCTCAATTGTCCTCGCAAGGCTGAGTGGACCCCGTCCCAGCCCTCACGTCAGTTTCTAAAGTCCGTGACGGAGCCGGGAATCGAACCCGGGGCCTCCGGGTGAGGAGCAGTCGCGCAAACACAACACCACGGGGCCGGCCAACTACCCTACTGCGAAACCTATATATCAGACTGATACATTGCGACCGACACCGTCATTCATTTTTTCACAAAATGTGTTGTGATAAAGGAAATGTTTATTACGCAAGTGAAAAATAAGAAGTTCGGTGCCGAACTAAAGAGCCTACTTTTCTTAAAATTTAAGATTCATGCCAATCTATATAGACCCATCTACAAAAATAGTGAAATTAAGTTGGTAATATCGAAATTTCTAATTAGTTCGAAATATACCTGTAGCCTAATAGAGCACTACAGTTGGCAGCCCTGGTGACTGAATATATTGTTAGTTCCATCTCTTAAGCTACAGAATACAATATTTGATTGAAGTCCAATAGATAGCATGGACGTTATATGCAGTTAGACATTGGATCTATCAGCGCACGTAAAATCATGTTGGCAACAATGTCATGCATGCGTTGGTCAGAAATAATCTGAAATATTATGATCTCTTGTTGTGCCAATTTTGGATGAAATCCATTTGTTAGTATAGAAGTTCATGTATTTTAATATTGGTCCTATCAGCAGGCTTAGAGCCAAGTTGGCAGCACTGCTGTATATTAGTTTCTCCTAATTATTCAAGAAAGTTAGGTACTATACGTGTGCAAATTTTAAAGCTGTTGGCTTACATACTTCCTGATATATTAATATTTGGGTAAAAAAATAGAGACAGCATTTATTAATAGTTGGAAGCCCTGGTTGCTCTTAAGTATAAGCATGGTCATATCTGTTATGGTACACATAGCACATACGAAATTTGGTTGAAATCCAATTGATAGTATAGAAGTTACATGTATTTAAAAATTGGTCGTATCAGCAGGCTTAGAATCATGTTGGTAGTACTCACGTACATAAGTTACTCCAAATTAATATAGAATGTCAGGTACTATACGTGTGCATGGTTTAAAGCTGTCGGCTTGCATACTTTTTGATATATTGGTATTTGGATAAAAGAATAGAGAGAACATTTATTAACAGTTGGCAGCCCTGGTGGCTCTTAAGAATATGCTCAATCATATCTGTTTATGTACACATATTACATACAAACTTGGTTGAAATCCAATTAATAGTGTGGATGTTATATGAATTTAAAAATTGGACCTATCAGCAAGCTTAGAATCATTTTGGCTCTAAGCCTGCTGATAGGTCCAATATTAAATTACATGAACTTCTATACTAACAAATGTTCTGCCTCTGGAAACAGCCAATAAAAATAATGAATTGGACAGTGGCATGCTGAAGACGAACTCATTATGTTTTAGCCAGGGCTGACGAAGATAAATGGAGCTGTTCAAAATGTCTATAGACTTATTCTTCGCTCGTTAGAAGTGCCTAATTAGTAACACAAATATGTGTGGGCCTTAATGAGCTGGCGTGTGTCACTCTACTACAAACAATAATTAGCCGCTAAACCACGCACAGTAGTACGGTGTTATCTCTGCCGGTGAAGGAATCTATAAAGGAGAGCTTCGGCCATTTTATGCTGTACAATCTATTCATTGATACCTTCGGGGCACAATCGAACTACAATCTGTATTTTAGTAAGTTAGCCCAGACATAGGTTGGATCTTCAAAATGTGAGTGGAGTGAAGTAGTCGTCAGTACTGGAACATGCGGATATCAGCTAAGTCTAAAAAAACACATTATCAAACCAGTTAATTTAAATGTTTTTTGCGTTCATTCCCCGTTAAGGAGAGCGCTAAATACGCAAAACTCTAGCTTTTGGTGGTTACTCCCTTCTTCTTTTTATCATACAAAATACCTTTCATCCGTTCACTGTGCGCCTTCTCCTAAACGACATCAGCAATCGAACCCAAATTTGGTTTGAGTTAAGATCTATACCTGGCCAGCTCAATGTCATATTTGAAAATAATGTCAGTAATACCAACTGCTGAAATACCGCAATAGAAATTTGAGCTCCACGTTGGATATCTTAGAAAGCATGCATGGGAGCCATTCCAAATTTGGCACACGTATAGATAATAAAACTTCAGTTTAATTTCCTGGGGATCATACATGACAGTGTTGCCAAAATGATTCTACTCCTGCTGATAAGTCCAATATTTAAATGCATATAACTTCTAAACTATCAATTGGGTTTCAACCAAATTTCGTATGTACAACCTGTACATAAACAGATATGACTGAGCATTTTCTCAATAGCCACCAGGGCTGCCAACTGATACTAAATGCTCCCTCTATTTTCTTAAAATCCAAATACCAATATATCAGAAAGTATGCAAGCTGACAGCTTTTAACTATGCACACGTATAGTACCTGACATTCTATATTAATTTGGAGTCAGTGCTACCAACATGAATCTAAGCCTGCTGATAGGACCAATTTTTAAATACATATAAATTCTATACTATCAATTGGATTTCAACCAAATTTCCTATGTGCTATGTGTACCATATCAGATATGACTAAGCGTATTCGTAATAACAACCAGGTCCGCCAACTGTTAATAAATGCAGTCTCTAGTTTTGTTACCCTAATATAAATATATCAGAAAGTATGCAAGCCACTAGCTCTAAACTTTGCACACGTATAGTACCTGGCATTCTAGATTAATTTGGAGTAACTAATATGCGTCAATGCTGCCAACATGATTCTAAGCCTGCTGATAGGTCCAATTTTAAAATGCATGTAATTTCTATACTAACTACTGGATTTCATTCAAAATTGGCAAAACAATATATCATATTTTTTTTAGATTATTTCTAACCAATGCATGCATGACATTGTTGCCAACACGATTTTACGCGCGCTGTTAGATCCAATGTTTAACTGCATCTAACCTTCATGCTATCCATTGGTCTTCAACCAAATGTTGTATTCTGTACCATAAGAGATGAAACTGAGAATATATTCAGTCATCAGGGAGTCCAACAAAGGTGCTCTATTAAGCTACATTATGCCAGGTATATTTCGAACTAATTAGAAATTTCTATATCACCAAATTAATTTTGTCATTATTCTTGATAGGTCCATATAGATTTATCATTGGCATGATTCTTACATTTTAAGAAAAGTAGTCTCTTTAGTTAGTCACGGAACTTCTTGTTTCTCTACAAATGCTGCAGTCATGAATGTATTTATTCTATGGTGATTGTTGTAAGTCTTCCAAAGTTTCTTTGTACAAAGAAGTACCCATTTTCGACGTAGAAATTATGTTGAATATTCTTGAAGTCAGTCTGGTGTCGTTCATGCTGGCGATATGTGTAAAGAACTTCACTCTGCGTTTTCTGATGAGTGTCGTGGTAGATTCAGTATATCTGTATAGTTCTTTTGTGGGCCTTTCTTCCTAGAAATTATCTCTGAAAATGGTGCCATAAAATTTTCTCAGAATGGTCCTTTCTTGATTATCAATGTCTGTAATTTTGGCCATTCCCATGGTACTTGTGGTTTCTGATGCGTATAAGGTTTCTGGCAAGACTACCGTTTTATAATGTAGTAATTTCGCAGTCTTGGAGATGCATTTTTTATTGTAGTGGGACCAGCTAAGTTTGTAAACTTTCTGTAAGTGTTAGACTCTTATTATTCTTATTATTATGCCTGCCACAGTGGGTGAGTGGTTATCGTGTAGGATTACTAACCCCTAGCTTGGAGGTTTGCTCCTGGCCATGGTACGTGAATTTTGAAAGGCGGCAAAATCACGGCACGGATATCATACGATGTTGGCATGTTAAAGAACACATTTGAATAATTCAGTAGGTCGTGTTCGTAATGGCAAAATTAATCTCGGAATTTACCGCCAACACATAAGTTCCTCCTTTCTCTACTAGAAAGCGCTATAGTGCCAACGAGCTTAGATATCTAACCTCCTTGATATTCAGAGTGCTTCAAGGAACAACAAAATTCGACATGCAAGCTGCCCTCTGGGCGTCAAATAAGAAAGCTTGCACCCGGCACTCGAGGTCATGCGATATTATTATTATTATCCAAAATCGTGTGTTTTAATAGTCATCTCACCGAAGTAAAATTTAATTTTAATATTTATAAGACGCCAGCCTCCGTGGCTTAGGCGGCAGCACGCCGGCCTCTCACCGCTGAGTCCGTGGTTCAAATCCCGGTCACTCCATGTGAGATTTGTGCTGGACAAAACGGAGGCAGACAGGTTTTTCTCCGGGTACTCCGGTTTTCCCTGTCAAAATGTCATTCCAGCAACACTCTCCATTATCATTTCATTTCATCTGTCATTCATTTAATCATTGCCCCAGAGGAGTGCGTCAGGCCTCGGCAGCCGGCACAGTCCATATCCTCGCCGCTAGATGGGGGCTTCATTCATTCCATTCCTGACCCGGTCGGAGACTGGAAGCAGGCTGTGGATTTTCATTTTCATTTATAAGACGATAGAAAAGAAAGAACATAAAATAAAGAGACTGCGTTATAAGCAAAAGCAAAAGAAATATGGAACAACAGTAAAAAGGATAATAGTGCTTCAAATGGAAGAGGAGGTAGTCTACTGGCATGTTCAAGAAATTGAGCAGGTTTTCGATCCAATATCACGCTTGAAATGTTTCTTCTAGTTATAAAATCTCCATTGATTTGTGGAACTTATGAGTTATATTTTAACACATCCGATTTTAGCCTACTTTTCACATTTTGCAAAAATGAGGAAAAAGTAGTCTTATGAGATCGATCCGGGAAAATGTGTGTCTGTCTGTCTGTCCTTCTGTCTGTCTGTCTGTCTGTCCTTCTGTCTGTCTGGCTGTGTGTGTGTGTCCCCCTATCAACTCCTAAACGGCTGGAGCCATCGAAATAAAATTTGGTAGGAGTAAAGATCTATACCTGAATATCTCACGGCCATATTTGAAAATGATGTCAGTGCTACCAACTGCTGAAAAATCGCAATTGAAATTTGAGCTCCATGTTGGATATCCTGGAAGGTATGAATGGGAGCTATTTCAAAATCGGCACACATATAGATAATAATATTGCAGTTTAATTTCCAGAAGGCCATATATGGCAGTGTTGCCAAAATGATTATAAGCCTACTGATAGGTCCAATATTTAAATGCATATAACGTCTACATTATCAATTGGAATTCAACCAAATTTCGTATGTTGTATGTGTACATAACCAGATATGACTGAACGTATTCTTATGAACCACCAGTGCTGCCAACTGTTAAAAAATGCTCTTAATTTCGTTTATCCAAATACCAATATATATGAGAAAGTATGCAAGCCGACAGCTTTAAACTATGCACACGTATAGTACATGACATTCTATATTAATTTGGAGTAACTAATAAACGTCAGTGCTACCAACATGATTCTAAGCCTGCTGAGAGGTCCAACTTTAAATACATGTAACTTCCATACTATCATTTAGATTTCAACCAAATTTCGTATGTGCTATGTGTACTACAACAGCTATGACTATGCGTATTCTTAAGAGCAACCAGGGCTACCAACTGTTGATAAATGCTGTCTCTACTTTTTTTTACCATAATATCAATATATCAGAAAGAATGCAAGCCAATAGCTCTAAACTTTGCACACGTATAGTACCTGGCATTCTAGATTACTTTGGAGTAACTAATATACGTCAGTGCTGCCAACATGATTCTAAGCCTGCTGATAGGTCCAATTTTAAAATGCATGTAACGTCTATACTAACTAATGGATTTCATTCAAAATTGGCACAACAATAGATCATATTATTTCAGATTATTTCTGACCAATACATGCATGACACTGTTGCCAACATGATTTAACGCGCGCTGTTAGATCCAATGTTTAACTGCATGTAACGTCCATGCTATTCATTGGACTCCAACCAAATTTTGTATTCTGTACCTTAAGAGATGGAACTAAGAATATATTCAGTCACCAGGGCTGCCAACTGTAGTGCTCTATTAGGCAACATTATGCCAGGTATACAGTATTTCGAACTAATTAGAAATTTCGATATTACCAACTTAATTTCGTCATTATTCTAGATAGATCCATATCGATTAATCATTGGCATGAATCTTAAATTTTAAGAAAAGTAGCCTCTTTAGTTCGTCACGGAACTTCTTGTTATAAATAACTTTACTTTAATATTTTATCTGGTTGAAATGTTGCTGAAAGTGCTGTTAAAATTTGGCTATGCAAATTTAAAATAATTGATGAAAAAGTCAAAACTGCACTTATTTTCAAGAATTCTATGTCAAAGTAATGAGAGAGTCTTGAATAAAATCTCTGATGAGTTTCTGTTGATAGTTTCTCAGAGAAAGGTCAATACATTTGGAAATTAGCCTGGGCAATATAGGAGTCCAATTAGCGATTAATCTACCTAACCAATTAAAAACGTTACTTACTAAATAGTTCAGAACGCAATAATTTCAAACGAAATTAACGATTCAAAAGGGATTTTATATTTAAATCCCACCTCCACCGTCCTGAAGATGATTTTCGTAGTTTGCTATTATTACCACCAGGCTAATTTCAGGATGGTCCCATTCAATAGGTCCACCAATTCCTTCCCTGGCCCGCCTGGAAAATGAAATTAATAGCAATTACCACACGTATACACATAAAACGCAACACTTATCGAAGATCTTAAAAAAAGAACGGAATCAAACAAGTAGTTCCATGAAGAACTAAATAGCTTATTTTCATATACCAGGTGAATCATCTGCCCCTAATATTATTGTTTTATGCAGCCCAACTAGCATTGTTGTCATGATGGTCGATATTTTCTCTGCTTGCATCCCGATTAATAGTAATGCACTGCTAGCATTTCCCGCAAACGATATTGAACCCTATTACTTTTTACTCGATGTGACTACAGACCAATATGAGGAAAAATTAATTGCTCTTTAATAGTGATTTTAAAAATTAAACACGGCTACCATTTTAAAATGTTCATACAAATTGTACTAAACTAAATTAGGCGCCTATATATTGAGCCCTGTTCGAAGATTTTTCGTGATAAGTTTCACTGTGCTCGCATTAAGTCGCGGGAAAATTCCATATAACTATTTAAATTTCGCGTCACTGCCATGTTGGATTTCTGTTCATCAGGCTATTGAAAGGCCCATTGGTGAATTTATGTTAATAACCTCAAAAATCATACCAAATTTCAGCTTGATTGCTGTAATAAAATCCTAGATATAGGAAACTGTCTAAATATTTTGGATAAACACCATGTTTGATTGTTCTATATTTACGTCATAGAGTTATGTATAACTACATCATGATTATTGCTTTTGTTCATTATTCAAACCTTCACTTCAATCGCTTGATTAGAACACAAACATTAAAATAAAAAATAATTTTAATAATTTGCAAAGCCACCTACTTGACGTTATAAATGCAATTGTATACTATTAGACGCCAGTAGCTTAAAACATGTATAATGTTATAAACACATCCAATGAAACTAAATTAGGTGACCTGGACCTAATTATGATCGCTTGACGAAAGAAACTAGGCATCCATTTACGTTCCCCATTTGTGTGAGAAATGTTCTACCAAGTGTATACCTAGGTAAATAATAATTCTTATACTTTATTTCAGGCATTTGGAAATTAATTCTAATTACCCGCTCAATCTAATTGGGCACACTCATGTTCACCGACTGTAAAGCTTCTACTAACAGATTGCGTAGGCAACATTGAACAATTTCTTCTAATATTTCATTAGCTCAGGCTGTGAGGTGGAAACCCCAAAGCCCAAAGTATTGGTGGTGGGGTGGAGTTCCATAGCATTAACATTAATATTAACATTAACAATAACATTCAATTTCAATTTCAATTTCAAACTTGAAATTCAACTCGAACTGAAACTCGTATTCAAAATGAAATTAAAATTCAAACCCAAATTCAAACTCAAATTGAAATTCAAATTAAAATTCAGAATAGGCCCTACATTCAAAATAAAATTAATTTTATAATACAGTAGAAGTAGAAGCAGGAGCAGGAGCAGAAATTATAAATATAAATATAAATATAAATATAAATATAAATATAAATATAAATATAAATATAAATATAAATATAAATATAAATATAAATATAAATATAAATATAAATATAAATATAAATATAAATATAAATATAAATATAAATATAAATATAAATATAAATATAAATATAAATATAAATATAAATATAAATATAAATATAAATATAAATATAAATATAAATATAAATATAAATATAAATATAAATATAAATATAAATATAAATATAAATATAAATATAAATATAAATATAAATATAAATATAAATATAAATATAAATATAAATATAAATATAAATATAAATATAAATATAAATATAAATATAAATATAAATATAAATATAAATATAAATATAAATATAAATATAAATATAAATATAAATATAAATATAAATATAAATATAAATATAAATATAAATATAAATAAGAGGAAGTGGAAGTGTAGTAGAAGTAGAAGTGCAAATGGAAAAGGAATCACTCTCAGTCACAACTAGCAT
Source organism: Meconema thalassinum (assembly GCA_946902985.2). Taxonomy (NCBI): domain Eukaryota; kingdom Metazoa; phylum Arthropoda; class Insecta; order Orthoptera; family Tettigoniidae; genus Meconema; species Meconema thalassinum. The sequence goes on from OX336394.1 coordinate 30,744,513, forward strand.
GGGATGAGCCAAGATAACATGATGAGAAAGGGAGGATTCCCCCCACTGTTGAATAATTGTGTGCTCTCATTGGGGCCAAGTTATCCCCTTGATTCCATTTGAACATGATGCAATGCTAACACAGTTCATCCCGTCATGGACGACGCACTGCACACGGGACTCTGGCCACAAATTCCACATTCTGGCCGACACGGGGGATGAACCCAGAACCACAAATTCACTCGTGTACATTTATTCCCTGCTTTTAGTATCGAATGAGGCAATTCGACTCAAAGCTGAACCACACGTTGTTCCAAAGTACCTTTTCCCACTAATGAAATGTGGATGTTGTTGGAAAACGTTTCAAAAAGCTATTTAGATGGATCAGTGATAGTGTCCTACACTTGATCCTATGATCACTGGTTCGAGTTTGAATTTGGGTTTCTGAAGTACCAGGGAATTGCACAGAACTTCGCGATGTACGATGGAGACTCGTTTATGAACTCTAGTAACACATCAGATGATTGCAGGGCGGAAGTAATGCAATATCAGCTACAAGATGCCCTACAGTGTTCCAGTTACCCTGGTAGACGCCAGTGGAAATTCAATATCAACATGGGAGAAATGATCGCCAAGTTGACTCCACCCAAAGCGATCTAAATTATTTCATCCTTGCAGCGTTCGAACATCCAGGAAGCGTGTCACCATCCGATTGAATGAGTGATCCCAGACATTTATACTGTGTTGTTTTATGACGTTAAGGGCCGTCGCAGACCGTAACATTCCAAGCTCCTATTGTTGGACTACTTGTTGCAGATCTGAATGGGATTCACATGCAACCAAAATATCATCAGCAAATCTTTATCACATGGAATTATGAATAATTATTGTATAATAAGCTATATTAACACACCCACTGTGGATTCCTTCAGGACGTGAAACTCAATAACCTGAGTAGTTTCGTTGCGTGAACGCCAGGGGGGCGATGCGCTCGTGATTTTAAACATGTCTGAACTGAGCGTGTTAGTTATTAGTGCCAAAATGCAATCCAGAGCTGAATTCCTTGATAGTAAGAAGACAGTACAATATAATTATTCATAATATCGCACCCCTGGAATAATACGGCCATAATTACAGTAATACCGTTTATGTTCAACGATTTCGAAATGTAAATACTGTAATAAAATATGTCAGAAAACTGTGTCATAATGGGGGTCATTAAAGTACTATTTTTAATTATGAAATAGTTTCTCAAACCAATCAGAGCTCATTCATTGACCAATTAAGTAAGGATAGCATCGCACATGCGCTCAAAATCCAACATGTCGGACATGAATTACCACATGATTTGAAAGTTGACAATGTATATTGGATCAACCATTGTAGTTACAATCCCAAACACAAAGTCAGCTCGAACATTTATGGTAACAGGAATATACTATGAAATATGCATGAAATTTACGAATCTACGTCCAGAAGTTTGCAACACACCATCATTGTACCCTAGTCTATACCGACATGGAAATTGTGCACCATTCGTTTGCATAAACAAACTGAAGAATATTGCAATATAAATATCACTGTACCTTAATATCCGCAACTCTAATTTCTACACAGGGCATCGCATTCGTAGGAATTCGCCGACAATGTTAGTGAATACTGCCGTTAATATAATCACACTAGAAGTTCATGGTGCAGATGACAGGCTGCAAACATAAGGCATTGCCAAGCGGACAAAGCGCATGCGTAAGACAGAGAACTTGTATAGCACAGACAGCAAACTCAGCCCTTTAACTCTGATTCCTAAATTCAAGTGATTGAATATTTCTGTTCGAATATAAAATAACATAAAATAAGTTATAACTATTTTCGAACATAAACAGTCGCATGCAACTCGTCTATAATGGTGATTAAGACACTCGTATGGATATTATAAAAGTCATTCGCTCGTTTTATAAACATACTTGTGTCTTAATTATTGCCATTATGGGCTCGTTACATAACGTACTATTAAAATATAAAATAAATCAAAATCCCAAGACTTATACCAGCACTCGGAGAAAATCTCAGACACATTTAGGAAAATACTTTTGAAATTTTACGGGCATATCCTCAGGATGGGCAATCAGAGAAGGACCAAAATATTCTTAACCTTGCCCTGTCAATGAAAGTTAAAAACACTTGGCTGCTTGAAGTTGGAAAAGATCTTCAGAAAATAGGCATCACAGATGGCATTGTACTATACAGAGCTATGCTCAGAAAATTAGTCGATAATCACCGCTTTGCAGACCATCCAAGCACCATCACCAGCAAAACCTCGTCAGAAGATCGCAAGAGAAGCCACGGCGAGAAGATGAAGAGATTTGGGGAGAAGAGAAAGGCAATGCCATCAGCTAAATAAGTTCAATCGCGCTCCTTAGTCGGGCATGGCGAAGAAAGAAAGAAAGAAAGAAAGAAAGAAATGACAAATATTTCAGGGAACTCTGTAGAAAAACTGGTACGACCTTTATTGTGAATGAATCAGATAGAAAGGCAGTACGGATGTACACAAAGGTAATTGAAATTCGCAAACGTGAACCATTCTTTATTTTCTACAGAACAGACTATGTAAAAAGTCAATTTAAAATTATAAACACGCGGCAACTTCGTCAGTGAGGACACCCAAATTTGATAAAATGTCTGGTACAAGCTTACTTATTACCCCCAGGCTGTTCTGGAAGCCAAAATGGTGGATCTTTTAGACACGTCCATTTTTCTTTGGTTTGAATCCTCAAAACTTGGATGAAACACATTCAGCAGCTTGTTGCTAGAGTGAATGTGATGTTGATGACTGTTTGTGACATTCTACCAGGTCGTTATAAGGCTATGATGGTACAGCCATCTATGAAGATTGCGTTCCGTACTTTCGGGAGAAATACGGAGATAGGTACAGGAATCACATCTTCAATGTGCGAGGAATGCTTTTGATTCCAGGGGCACTATCTATCGGGAAACTGTGGAACTGTTCCAGAAGATCGGCATAGAAAAGAATAACCTGAGGGTATCATGCTGGCTCTGAGGCTACATTGCAGCACCATATTTACAAGAGTGTCAACGCCTGACATTTCTGTTAAGAACATACTATTGGATTTTAAATTGTAAAAAAATAATGTTTATTAATGAATTGTCCTAACAAAGTTTGAGGGGTATTCAGTGCCTTAAGGCATCTTGGCGAACCCTAGATCTCCAGTTTTTTTTATTATTTTGTGAATAAAACACTGTTAAGTTCTTATCAGATAAAATAAAGTGGAACATATCGAAAGACTGAAGCCTTGAGTTTAAACCTGATTTCATATTGCAGTTTGAACTTTAAAATTGCTCTGATGAATTATTGATATTTTGAGTTATGGTCTTATTGCTCTAGGTGTGCGATATCACAAATTGAATAAAATAACAATGGCTCCATGCTTGCTGTCAATAAGCACGGAAAGAAGAAACATTGAAGTGTTAGAATTCTTCACATGTACGCTTGAGAAATGGCGATGGAACGTGACGCTGAGCTAGAGCCAGCCACTCAAATACCAGCTGTTTACCGTCAAGCCACATGCACCGCTTTCTGCACTCAGCGTTACTGGTGTCACACTGCTCAGCTGCAACCAGGCGAACCTTGCTGTTTGCTTGGTTGCATACACAACCAGTGTGAGGGGCTCACCGCAGGAGAAACGAATCTCCTATAAGTACTTGAAACCCGTTCCAGCCATCGACCCCATACTAGCGCTCCGTATTTACGAACAATACAAGTTATATATTATATATCAGTAGGCACATGTTGTGTTTTAAATTCTTTGTTCATACACATTATTCATTAATTCATTAATTTTATTTCCAGATGGGGGTTATTCCCCGTTGGCAAATTGCACTTCTTCTTCTTCTTCTTCTTCTTCTTCGTATCCCTTGTGCCTTTAAGCGTCGGGGTCGCCTCGTTCTGTCCATCTCTGCCACTCCGATCTATTTTCACACAATCTTTTCATTTCCAGCATTGTTATCCCTCGCTTCTGTCCGATTTTCTCAATTCTGTCATCCCAAGTGGTACGGGGTCTTCCTCTTCTTCTCTCCCTTCCACTCGCATTTCAAAAACCTGCTTCGCTTTTCTCTCTTGTTCCATCCTCCTGACATGTCCATATCACTTCAACTGACGTTCCTCAATCACCATACTTATCGCCTTCTTTTGTCCTGCTTCTTCTCTGATTCTCTCATTCCGGATCTTATTCCTTCTAGTCCTCCCCACTGCTCGCCTTGTATTCTTCATTTCAGTGGCAGTGATCTTACTGAGATGCTTGTCTTGCAGTGCTAAACTCTCTGTGCCATATAGGGTGATCGGGGCCATAACCGTGTTGTAAATCTGCATTTTGGTCTTGATGCTTATCTCATTCTTCCCTACTATTGTATTATTCATCTGATAGTAGGCTGAGATGGCTCTTTTAGTTCTACTGAGTACCTCTTGATCTATTTTCCCATCACTACTTATTATGGTGCCAAGATATTCAAAAGTTTCTACTTTTTCGAGAGGTCTTCCTCCACAAATTATGTCAAGTTGTTGATCCTGTCTGTCCAGTTTTGAGACCCACATTACTTTGCTTTTATCTGTATTCACTACCATTCCATTCCTCTCCAATTCTTCATACCATTCTACCACGGCCTGCTGAAGTCTTTCTGGTGTATCAGCAATCACTATTATATCATCTGCATAGAGGAGTGCTTGCAAGTATACAGGTCTTAGTCTCCACATACCGAGCTTGGTCCTATGGGTTCGCCGATTACATATTTTTGTTATTTCATCCAGGACGATATTAAACAGTAGAGGGCTGAGGCTATCACCTTGTTTTACTCCCCTCTCCATTTGGAATTCTCCAGACATTTCACCATCTATACGAACTATTCCCACAGGTTGCTGGTATACACTCTTCACAACATTTAACAGTCTCATTGGTACCTTCTTCGCTGCCAGTGCCTCCCATATGCTCTGCCTCGGTACAGAGTCAAAAGCTGCCTTCAGGTCTAGAAACGCAAGGTACAGGTCACGGTTTTTGGCAATGCTCTTCTCTATTACTGATCTAATTGTGTAGATGTGATCTTGTGTCTGACGTCCTGGCCTAAAAGCTGCCTGCTCCTCTTCAATGTCATTTTCCACCACCTTCCTAAGTCTCCTTTCCAGCACCCGAGTGTAGATCTTGTACGCTACAGATGATAGACAGATAGCCCTGTAATTATTACAGTCGTAGCTATTCCCTTTCTTGTGCAACAGGATAATTAGATTTTTCTTCCATTCCTCTGGTATTCTGTTCTCTTCTCACATTCTCCTAAACAGCTTAGTAAGTTGCTTCACTATCTCAACACCTCCATATTTGATTAACTCTGGAGAAATTCCATCAGGATCTGCTGCTTTCCCAGTCTTAATTTGTTTGATTGCCATTATGACCTCCATTTCTTCCATTTTCCCTTCTATTTCTGGATTATGCACATCTTCATGTGGTCCATAAACAATCCCATCCTCTTGATCTGCCGCATTTCTCTGGAACTTCTCCTCATAGTGTCTTCTCCACACTTGAAGCACTTCTGCCTTCTCTGATACTAGGTTATTCCCATTCTTGATTGTCCTAGTCTGCTTTCCATACTTCCCTCTTATAGACTTTATGGTTTTCCAAAAGCTTCTTGTGTTCTTCTCTCTAGCTTTGCTTTCAACCATATTCCCAAACTCTACCCAAGATTTTCTCTTAGCTTCCTTCACTACTCTTTTCGTTTCATCCCTTCTTTTGATGTATTCTTGCCTGTTTTCTTCCGTAGGACATCCTATGTACCTTTTCCATGCTTCTTTCTTGCTCTTTACCTTCTCCTTAACTTCTTCATTCCACCAACTTGTTCTTTTCTTTCTGGTATCTACCACTGCCTTTCCACACACTTCTTCTGCTGACTTTAGCAACACTGATTTTATGTCATTCCACATGTCATTGATTTCTTCACTTCCATTAGTTCTTATTTGCATCTTCTCCTTCACTAATTCTGCATACTGGGACCTTTTCTCTTCATTTTGAAGTTCCTTCAATCGGATCACCTCAAACCTTTTGGTTCTTGCTTGGATTGGCCTCTTGAATCTGGTGTCCATTACCAGTAATCTGTGATCTGTAGCTAGTTCTGCTCCTCGTATGACTTTCACATCCATGATGTTATTCCGTATGCCATGAGGGTACATAAAGTAGTCTATAACACTCCTAGCATTTCTATCTTCAGCCTCAAAAGTTATCTTATGTACTTCTTTTGGGGGGAAAAATGAGTTCCCCAATAACAATTGATTTTCAATGCAGAATTCTATAAGTCGCCTGCCATTTTCATTCAGCGTCCTCTCTCCACCATGATAGCCCATGCTTCCATGTGCTATTCTTTTGTCCTGGCCTGTTCTTGCATTTAGGTCCCCTCTTATCAATACATGGCATCCATTCGCAACCTCTTTGTCCACGGTCCTTTGGAGAAGAACATAAAACTCCTCTTTATCGAGTAAGTTGGTGTCTTCTGTTGGGGCGTATACTTGTATAAAGGACATTTTCATCTCTATGTCAAGGTTAATAACCATTATTCTCGAGTTTATTGGTAGCCATCCACTCACTTTGTTTTCAGTCTGCTCGCTGGTGACTATGCCCACACCTTCCTTTGCCCTACTGTCCATCCCAACCCCAGAATATCTCAAAATATACCCTTCTTGTAATATCTTCATTCCACTTCCTTTCTTCTTCACCTCACTAAGTCCCAATACTTCCAGTTTATGACTTTTCATTTCCTGTATTAACTCTACATCTTTTCCAGCGATTGTCTTGATATTCCATGTACCAAATCTCATATTCCGTTTCCATTGCGGTCGTTGTCGTCGTGTAGATCCGTCCAATCCGAGGCTACTGTTGTTGCTTTGAATCATTTCTACCCCCACATGGGTGATTAGCCCAATGTGAAGTGGTTTGTTGGGTTGCCTTCCCAGCCTCCTTATTTATGTCCCCAGGAGACAGGGTGGCCCAGTTATACCCCCCAGGCACCGGGTACCCATTTTCGTCGCCTCTTACGACCCGCATGGGCTACGGTGGGACAATTCTAAACCCCGGTCACCACGCGGGGGGCAAATTGCACAATTACAGAAAATTAACAACAATAATATCAAATAAATTTAATGTACACAAGTCGTAATAGTAATAGTAATTACATCGTAGAATTTACATAAAATTTCAATCTTCTCTTAAACACATCCATATGTTTGGGGAAAGGCTCTAAGACTGAGGCAGGTAATGAGTTCCAATTATCAATACCATGATTAAAGAAACAAGAAGTTCCGTGACGAACTAAAGAGCCTACTTTTCTTAAAATTAAGATTCATGCCAATGATTAATCTAAAGTGTATGAACCTATCTAGAATATTAGGGTAAAAATATAGACAGCATTTATTAACAGTTGTCAGCCCTGATTGCTCTTAAGAATACTTATAGTCATATCTGTTATGCTACACATAGCACATACGAAATTTGGATACAATCCAACTGATAGTATAGAAGTTACATGTATTTAAAAATTGGTCCTCTCAGCACGCTTAGAATTATGTTGGTAGAACTGACGTATATAAGTTACTCCAAATTAATCTAAAATTTCATAGTTTCAAGCTGTCGACTTGCATACTCTCTGATATATTGGTATTTGGATATAAAAAAAGAGCGAGAGAGAGAGTAATTATCATCAGTTGGCAGCCCTGGTGGCTCCTAAGAATATGCTCAGTTATATCTGTTTATGTACACATATTACATACAAAATTTGGTTGAAATCCAATTGTTAGTGTCGAAGTTATTTGCATTTAAAAATTGGACCTGTCAGAAGTCTTAAAATTATTTTGGCAACACTGTCATGTACGTCCTCCTGGAAATTAAACTAAAATAGTATTGTCTACATGTGTGCCAATTTTGGAATAGCTCCCATGCATACCTTCCAAGACATCCAACATGGAGCTCAAATTACTAGTACGTTTTTTCAGCAGTTGGTAGCACTGACACCATTTTCAAATATGGGATTAAGATATTCCGGTATATATCTTTACTCATACTAAATTTGGTTTCGATTGCTGCAGCCTTTTAGGAGTTGATAGGGGGGGGACTCATACAGGCAGACAGACAGACAGACAGAAGGACCGGCCGACAGACAGACAGACAGACACACATTTGCCCGGATTGATCTCATAAGTTTACTTTACCCTCATTTTTGCAAAATGTGAAAAGTAGGCTAAAAATATTTCCCTTTATTTGTACTCTGTGGCCGGACCTTAACTCTGCCCTGCTCTGGTAGGTGGGATTTCCCAGACATTAGCTTAGTTCTCTCCATGCTGGCCGCTTAGTGTAAGTGTTAAACAGAGCATACAGTCAGGGTTCGTCCTTCTATCTTCCAGGGATTACCATCTTAGTTTTTCTATCACTTAAGTTACACTACTTCTAGGATTAAAATCGCTGAGCACATTATTGTTGGTTGGTTGGTTTCTCAGTTTCGAGGCTGCGACAACGCAGTCATGTAGCCCCGTGTACTTTGGGTGTGTGTAGAATCTGTCTGATAACCGGTGTTAATTGTGATGACTGTATTAGTATGTGTTATCTGTCCTTTTAATTTAAGTAAGGATTGCAAACATTCGAATTTTCAAGTAGTTCCTACTTTTGCTGCCAAAGGTCACCCTCAACGACAACTAGTTATGAACTTCGTTACTAGATGCCACCACAGTCAGCTCCTGGGGACGAACGTTAGAACCTAAGACCGTTGGTCAAATATAACCTATAATTTAACTTTCTCAGAAGTGTAATGAGTGGAAGGATCTTTTGCATGCCATAAATGTATGACATGGGACCGCCAGCTTTACTTCCCCTCCCTAGGAAGACATACTGAACGAATTTTAACGCTCTTAATAATTCTGGCAACATCGGCCGGATTTGAACCCGCGACCTTTAGCATTGTAGTGAGTGAGTTGAAGATGTTTCAGTCACTTTCATTCATAGTTATAATTTGCACGTTCCCAATCATAGAGAGGTGTAATGATAATGGTTTTCCTTTCCTCTCTTTGCACCAAGTAGCACAAATGTTGGCATGAAATGACAGTATCTGAGAGGGAGCAATAATCATTTTACCGCCTGTTGGTTTTAGTTTATTCTTTGACACCAAGGAAATGGCCACAACAAATAAAATAGCCACAAAAAGGAAAGAAAAAACACTCCACTGGGTGGGGAATGATATTTCAGCGCACCTAAATCAAGAATAAGAACTTCCTCAATGCCTCCAGGACAGCAATGGGTTAACTTGTCCAAACGGAAGATCAGAATCATCACTTTTATCTTCATAACTTCTTTTTTGATTTAAGAATTGCTTTCGAGTTGGTCACCACGTCTTTGCACCCATTACATAACTGTTAAACTTAATCACTTACCCGCGCTAAAGTAGAAAAAACGTCACGAGCCTTACAGTAGTCGCATATAATGTGTAACATTTGACATAGAAGAAACCCCACGTGAAATTGTTGATACACCGGTATTTTATAATATTATTGGCGCAAATATTAATCTAGATCATGAAAGGCTTGCCCAGTTCCCGGACCTCTTCAGTCACAGACCAACACGTAATTTCATATGGCAGATGGCAGTGGCTACAATGGCTGACGCTCGTGGCTACAATTAGGGTTGCTGATCGTCCTTTCTGCATACGTTTGTTACGTTTCCAATAAGTTGAAAGTTGTGTCCTTATAGGCCTAGGTGTGTCCACAAGGGAGAACTGTGCTGCGACCTAGTGAGAAACCGAACCGCTCGCTAGTGAGAAAGCTTGTAACAACCATTACGCTCTGCGTGCAAACACTTCTCTCCAAATCGCATTATGTGGACCCTGCTGAGAATTGGAACAAGTGCTTCCAGTCTTCGCGCAGGAAAGTTTACAAATGTGTGCCCACTCCAACAAACAGGAAACTGTTCTAGTTCTGTAATTTAACTACTTTGAACGTTAGCCTCATGCAATTGCTGAGAAGTGTGAAATCTGTGCAATTACCTGTGCCTTTAATTGTCTGCCTGAGCAAGCAATTTTGGCTGTAGTTGGGAAATAAGTAATTGTAGCTCATGGTATACAGGATACTGTCTGTTAGGTAGACAGCCCGAAGGCTGGTTGCATCCCCAAACAGTACCGCCGTTAGGTTATGTGGGAGGTACCCACAAAATCCCAAGGCAGCGCTATATTGAGGCATACTAAGCAAGAAGAGGAGTTAGATAGTTTGCTATTGCTTTCCTCACTGAGTTAGAAAAAGGAAGATTGTAGTTTTACGTGACCGTGAATCTTGTGATTATGAGCCACGGGACCTCCTTTTTACGTGGAATCCGAACCACAGGACATGGCATTTCACTTCGAAAATCTCACATGCATTGACCGGGAATCGAACCCGGACCACCTTGGTGAGAGGCATACAGCTAGACCGCTGAGCCACCACGCCCCCGACACTGAGTTAGAACAGCAGTTCTAACCCTATGAGTTGAACCTTTCACAGCATCCACAGACACTGACTGTGCCCTGAATGTCATTACTAAGCACCACCCATACCTCAGTAGCTTCCATATAACCACAGCCATGAGTGAGACTGAGACAGCGGTGATACTCTAGCCTGTGCCAACAGGCACTGACTGTGCCCTGAATGTCATTTCTAAGCACCACCCATACCTTAGTAGCTTCCATATAACCACAGCCATGAGTGAGACTGAGACATTGGTGATACTCTAGCCTGTGCCAACAGACACTGACTGTTCCCTGAATGTCATTACTAAGCACCACCCATACCTCAGTAGCTTCCATATAACCACAGCCATGAGTGAGACTGAGACAGCGGTGATACTCTAGCCTGTGCCAACAGACACTGACTGTTCCCTGAATGTCATTACTAAGCACCACCCATACCTCAGTAGCTTCCATATAACCACAGCCATGAGTGAGACTGAGACATCGGTGATACTCTAGCCTGTGCCAACAGACACTGACTGTGCCCTGAATGGCATTACTAGGCACCACCCATACCTCAGTAGCTTCCATATAATCACAGCCATGAGTGAGACTGAGACATCGGTGATACTCTAGCCTGTGCCAACAGACACTGACTGTGCCCTGAAGGTCATTACTAAGCACCACCCATACCTCAGTAGTTTCCATATAATCACAGCCATGAGTGAGACTGAGACAGCGGTGATACTCTAGCCTGTGCCAACAACCAAATGCAAATGTACTGCAGTTATCAAGAGATACAAACAGACCTGTACAGTATACGAGTATAGCATATAACCTACCCTCATTACAGATCGAAAATTTGGTCGAGCACAAGGAGTATCCTTTACTCGTGTGTGGTAAAAACTGAGGTTGAGGCATAATCTCGATTAGCAAGGGAGCATTTGAGATGCTTCTGATTGCAGTTGGGAACCTGGAAGATGATCAATTGTAGGAAAATCTTCCACCCCTGAGTCTTCATCTGTGATGTTTCCAGTAGGAGGAATTGCTGTTGCATCAAATGGCTTAAGTTCAGGGGGTGTCATTCTTTTCAATAATCGCTATGAGTTATTCAGAGTAAGAACCTTGCTAAAACAAAAAATACATCGTATTTCCTAGGAGCAGATGACCTCTTAGTTCCGCCCCTTGAAAATGAAAATCCACAGCCTGCTTCCAGTCGACCGAACGGGTCAGGGAATGGTATGAATGAAGCCCCCATCTAGCGGCAAGGATATGAACTGTGCCGGCTGCCGAAGCCTGTCTCACTCCTCTGGGGCTATGATTAAATGAATGACAGATGAAACGAAATGATAGTGGAGAGTTTTGCTGGAATAATATCATGACAGGGAAAACCGGAGTACCCGGAGAAAAACCTGTCTGCCTCCGCTTTGTCCAGCACAAATCTCACATGCAGTGACCGGGATTTGAACCACGGTCCCAGCGGTGAGAGGCCGGCGTGCTGCCGCCTAAGCCACGGAGGCTTGAAGTTCCGCCCCTTTAAAAGAAACAACAATAATTAACTAATTAACTAACATCGTATTTCCCTGACGTCCTTCTGGAGGGATCCGCAGTTTTAGGTAATATTAACTTCAACTAATATTAGTACAGCGAACAAAAACATCATCACATATGTCGGACAACATCCATAGAGTTGGTGTGACAATATTATTTAATCATCCAGGTATAACTGTGGTCATAATACTTACGTTTCTACAATGATGACTGTCAATTCGTCCATCACAGAAACATCGGTCCACCTTTAATGCTATTGTTGCTAACAAACTGTCTGCCCTGCAGTGCATTCTGTCACAAACTGATGACAAGTTATTGGCAAGACTGTAAATACACACATGCGTGCAGATAGCTACTTGTCTTTACCACTGGAGCACATCGAGTTTGAATTATTCGTCCTTCTGGAAGGACGTCAGGGGTATCTGGATTAGAGGAAAGTAGAAGTATAAAAATAAGAATATTTGTGACTAATCCATATCGTCACGTGGTTTGCGGTGCACGGCTTCATGACCTCAACGTACCTGTCTGAGTGCGCCTGTCAATTGTTCAAGTCACATTGTGATAAATAGGGCTCAGATTTTTAGGTACTAAAAATTGGGAAATAATTTTTTTATGTATTAAAAAAACCTGAAATATGTGACAAAAAAGTAAAAATATTTAATTATAATAATATATCAACAAGGGAATTAATCAGACAAACATTAACTGGCACTACTTCAAAAGTTAAATTCCTCGGCGAAATATCTGAGCCTTTTGCAATTAACACTGGGGTCCGCCAAGGAGACGGATTATCTCCGTTACTGTTCAACCTCGTACTTGAGAAAATAATCAGGACCTGGGAAAAGGAAACTAAGGGAATAACCCTTGGCAGACTACTCAAAGATAGAATTCATGTACATTGTTTGGCCTTTGCTGATGACATAGCAATCCTTTCTAATAACAGGCAAGAAGCAATTCATTCCATTGAGAAATTACATGAAATTGCCATCAAAACGTGACTTCAAATTTCTTATGAGAAAACTCATTACATGGAAGGAGCCTCACGATACTTAGACGGACAACCTATGAGAACTAAATTCGGAAAAATCTTTCAAGTGAACGAATTCAAATATCTGGGAGAAATTATTCCGCCCTCTGGTTTAAACCGTGAAGCAAATGAAGAGAGAATTTCCAAATTACAGAAAGCTTACAGAATTACTTGGATTAGGTACAACAAAAATCAATATCTCGGAAAGCAAAACTTAGACATTATAATACAGTAATCAAACCGGAGGCGTTATATGCATCAGAAACCTTAATCATTGGTGGCAAATCTTTAACTAAAGAGATTGAAAAACAAGAAAGGAAAATTTTACGAAACATTTTTGGTCCAGTTTTTATAGAGGGAATCTGGAGGAAAAAGTCATCCCAGGAAATATATCGCCAATGTGAAAAAATGTCTCATACTTTTCGGAAAAGACGATTGAAATTTTACGGGCACGTTATCCGAATGAACAATGGCAGATTGACTAAAAGAATTCTCAACTTGGCCCTCTCACTAAAAACCAAGAACAGCTGGCTACGTGAAATTGAAACAGATCTCCAGGAAATCAACATTTCAGACAATATTATACAGGACAGATGCAAATTCAGAACCCTAATCGACAATCACCAATTTGAAGACAAACCCAACACCAGGGCCACCATAACTTGGACAGAAGAGAGGATGAAGAGATTTTGGAAGGAAAAGAAGGCAAACACATCAGCTAAACAGGTTCAACCGTGCTCCTGAGTCGGCCATAACGATGCAAGAAGTATATTAACGTGAATATAAACAATATGCAGTGCTCACGAATGCAATTTACTTATATGCTACAGTATGTCCCACTGACTGCTGAAACATTACAATACATAACGAGATACATCTTCAGGTTGTCCATCACAAATGACCGACGCTTATCGCGAAACACTTCTCCTTAAGGCGCGAAACTGCGGCAATATGTTTCTTGCCCTTGAGGTGTTGTGTAACTTGAGATCGCTGTTCAGCCTTGATTGCTTTCCCACATGGTTGGCAGAACAGAACGTCCCCATCAGCTTTACATTCTGCAACAGACGATAACTAGTAGTTGTTTTTACTTTAGGCATTGTAGAACTCCCTTACACTTCATAGTGCCAGAAATGAATTGCATGTGAGTGACACTGGTTCCAGGTAGCTGGGGGAGGGGGAGGTCTAGCACGTGGTGCAATATGGCTATGGACAAGGAAATCCCCGGCTTGCACAGTGAGTGGCATGGGGCGACAAGTTAAGAATAACACAGTTGCAAGCGGACATACGCTCTGCAGGAAGATTAGATAGCTCACAGGTTCTTCCCCGTTGAAGTAACATAGAACAAAAATGCAATAAACTGAAAGATATAGCATACTGATTTTAAAAAATTGTAAATATTATGTCTCATTATGTGCTAATAAGTGAAAAGCAGGAATTTAAGTATTTATAGAAAAAATGCTTAAAATATGTATTTACATAAAACGATATTTATTTACCTAGAAATCCGAGCCGTAGTGATAAGTATCACGCCCACATCTACTCGAAGATAACAGTGTCTCTTACAGAATTCTGTAGTGAATGGCAGACATACTAACGACCTACATTTCATCCAAACTATGTAAATTGTACGCCATTGAAAATGTGAATCCACAGCCTGCTTCCAGTCCACTGACCGGGTCAGGGAATGGAATGAATGAAGCCCCCATCTATTGGCGAGGATATGAACTGACCCGGCTGCCGAAGCTTGTCGCACTCCCCTGGTGAAATGATTAAATGAATGACATATTAAATGAGAAGAGAGTGTAGTGTTGCTGGAATTAAATTTGTGACAGGGGAATCCAGAGTACCCGGAGAAAAACCTGTCTGCCTCCGCTTTGTCCAGCACAATTCTCACATGGGGTGACCGGGATGTGAACCACGGACCCAGCAGTGAGTGGCCAGCGTGCTCCCGCCTAAGGCACAGAGGCTTAATATTTGTCACTTGTAAGTCCTATTCTGGAATACGCCTCGGCGGTTTGGGATCATTGTCAAGTAGGGCTCATCAATGAGTTGGAAATGGTACAAAGCAATGCCGCTAGGTTTGTGCACAGTGACTTTAATCCCAGGATCAGTTTGACCCGTATGTTAAAGAAACTTGGGTGGGAATCACTTGAGGCTAGGAAGATAAGATCTACACCCTGCGCAATATAGGACATGTAGCCTATACAAAGCATAGGGTGAGCTTAGCAAACGTATGAGAAAGCCCAATTACATGAGTAGGAGTGATCATTCTTTCAAAATTAAGGCCCGACCATAAAGTACAAATTATGGTAAATATATTTCAGTAAAGAGTGCTATTGATAACTGGAACTCTCTACCTGCCGCAGTCTTAGAGCCTTTCCCCAAACATCTAGCTGCGTTTAAGAAAGGACTGACGATTTCTGTAAATATTCCAGTTTAAGTGTTCTTCGAGTATTATGTGTATACTTGTTACGTATACCCAATTTGCCACCGGAGGAAACACTGGCTACTAGATGCCACCACAACCGGCACCTGGCGACGAACGTTGGAACCGAAAAGAGTTAATAAAATCTAACCTACTAATTTAGCTTCACCTAATTGTAGTACGTGGAAGGTTCTTTTAATTCACGACGTGGTAAGGCTGCTTGAGGGTCTCCACAATGTCCTATATTGTCCATGCTAATTTTCATCTATTAATTTACCTTTTGCGTACAAACTATTAACAGAAACTCGTCCGAGATATGTGCTATGAGATCATATTATCATACCACTGATAAACGTCGGTTAGGTTTTCTTGTTACAGGAGAGTATGAAATCACCGTACGATTTTGCAGTGGATTATGTCCTGCAAGATATTAAGAATTCTCTCATTCAAAATTTTAACACACGGTTCACGCAAAGAAGGTCGGTTGGTTGGTAGGTTCCTTAGTTTACGGGCTGCGACAACGCAGTCATGTAGCCCCATGTACTTTGGGTGTGTAGAATCTGTCTGATAACCGGTCTTAATTGTGATGGCTGCATTAGTATGTGTTATCTGTTTTAATTCAAGTAAGGACTGCAGGCAATAATTTCAAGTAGTTCCTACTTTTGCTACCAAATGCTACCGTCCCCGACACCTAGCTTGTGGAATTGGATACTAGATGGCATCGCAGTCAGCACCTGGCGGCGAACGTTGGAACTAATAGAGCGTTATCAATTCTAACCTACACATTTTGGCTTCACACAAGTGTTGTTAGTGGAAGATTCTTGTACATGCCATAAATCTATGACAGTGGACTGCCAACTATATTTCCTCTCCGAAGGAAGCCATGCTGAGGGATTTGAACGCTCTTAAAAATCCGACAACTTCGGCCGGGTTTGAACCCACAATCTTGGGCATAGAAGCCCAGCATGCTACCAATTACGCCACCAAAGCCGTCCACGCAAAGAAGATATCTAAAAGTAATCAACCCTCAATGATGCATAATTCTCGAAATTGCGTGCATGGATTGTAAGTAGGTTTTAACATGGACTTTAAAATGCACTTGACCCAAAATGCATTCTGATGGAGAACATTTCGATTATTTATTGCATTCCATAAAATATATGATTCTCTTTTTTTATTAAATTGTTGGTTTACTAGTTAGACAACATGACTTTTTCGTGATGGTGGTTGTTAATTTAAGGGCTGGAAAATCTAGATTACCTGCCTGAAATCTTTAATTCAACAAAATATCTACATTGGGCCAATTTAGTTCATTGCTCTGGAAGGAATTTACTCCATATATTTGTTATGATGAAGCCTCCGTGGCTTAGGCGGCAGCACGTCGGCCTCTCACCGCTTGGTCCATGGTTCAAATCCCGGTCACTCCATGTGAGATCTGTGCTGGACAAAAAGGAGACAGACAGGTTTTTCTCCGGGTACTGCGGTTTTACCTGTCAAACGTTCATTCCAGCAACACTCTCCACTATCATTTCATTTCATCTGTCATTCATTTAATCATTACCCCAGAGGAGTGCGTCAGGCCTCGGCAGCCGGCGCAGTTCATGTCCTCGCCGCTAGATGGGGGCTTCATTCATTCCATACCTGACCCGGTCGGAGACTGGAAGCAGGCTGTGGATTTTCATTTTTCATTTGTTATGATGTAGACGATAAACCAGCCGAGAAACTTACCCCTCGCTTACTTCTGTCAACAAGAGGATCTCCATGATGATAATTTTTAATGGATGTTGTTGGTTGAGAAACTGTGCGACTAAGTTCACGTTAGATACACTTGAATGGCTGCGGATATAAAGTTCGCCTTCCATTGTGATTTCTTTCCTCTTCTTTAGTTTCTCTAGCCGCTAGTAGTTTGAGCCAATTAGATGGACGGGACGGGACGTCCAAGTTAGAGCAAAGTTGCTCACTCTTTGCACGAGTTGGTCGCTAAGAAGTGTTCAGGTCCCAAGGGATTGGGGCCTGAGAGCTGAGCTCTACCTGCTTGTGACGTCACTTCCCGCTGATACAGTGGTCATCATCTGATAGTCTATGTGTCCAGCACGAGAACTGTAATCGTTGTTTTGCTGCTAAAATAGACGCTAGCCTTCAATAATAGAAATAATTACTAACTAGATGAAACCCGTCAAAACATGACGGACAATGGAAAACAAATTTACTGAAGAAGCTTCTTATATAAGTTACATTCTTTGTACGATTAATTTTTAGTTGTTGCAACTTTAAGGGCGTCAAAAGATAGCACTCTCAGCATTGCAACATATTGCTGGTCATGACTCAAAACGTGATGAGGTCATCATCATCTTGCACAGTTTCCAGCCACTGGCCGGGTCTGTTTGGAACACAAGCCTCTCCAACGTCTTCTGTCT
Organism: Meconema thalassinum; assembly: GCA_946902985.2. NCBI lineage: Eukaryota > Metazoa > Arthropoda > Insecta > Orthoptera > Tettigoniidae > Meconema > Meconema thalassinum. Next base: position 30,762,424 of record OX336394.1, read on the forward strand.
TCCCACCATCTCTCAGCCTCCACCCTTGGCCAGTCTTCTCCTCTCTTCTTCACGCTTTCTTCCACCCCCTTCAGCCACCTGTCTCTCGGTCTCCCTCTTGGTTTCTTTCCTTCCCACTTCGTCTCGTGTATCCTCCTGGGTATCCTCTTCTCCTCCATTCATTTTACTTGTCCATACCATCTAAGTCTAGATTTCACTATACCATCCTGTAATGGTTCCTCCTTCATTAATTCTCTGGTCCTCTCATTTCTTATTCTGTCCCTCTTTGTAGCTTCAATACTGCTTCTCAAGAACCTCATCTCACTGGGCTGTATTTTGCTCTTCTCCCTTCCTTTCATAACCCAGGTCTCCGAGGCATACGTCAGGATAGGGACATAGTACGTCCGATATATGATCTTTTTGCTGTTCTGAGGGACATCCGTGCTCCATAACATGCTTCTCACACTCCTCCGGAATGCTTCTGCCTGTCTCCCCCGCTCATTTATTTCTCTATCGTTTCTTCCATTCTCTTGTATCAGGCTTCCCAGATACTTGAAACTCTCCACTTTCTTCAGCTGTTCCCCACCAATTGTAATTCCTTTTGTGGTTCTTTTCTTCTTCCTTGTTGTGATCACCACCTCACTCTTATTTATGCTAAATTACATCCCATAACCGTGTATTATTCCTTCCCACACGTCCAACTGTTCCTGTACCTCCTCCTCCTTGTTTCCCCAAATCATCAAACCATCTGCAAGCACCATTGCTTTCATCTTTCCTTCCCCAATTACTTGTGCCACTCGGGTCATTATGTAATCCATCACCACAATGAAAAGTAACGGTGACAGTGCACTTCCTTGTTTCAGGCCGTTTCTCTGTTCCAACCAGTCCGATCTCTCTCCTCCCACTTTCACACAGCTCACGCTTCCCTTGTACATCTCCTTTATCCTCATTATAGTCCATTTTTCTATTCCTCTATCCTCCAGGGACTTCCATAATTTGTTTGTGCATACACTGTCATATGCTTTCTCAATGTCCTGGAAGGCCATCAGTAGATCTGTTCCATACTCATAGTGCTGTTCTTGTAACTGCCTTACAGCAAAAATCAAATCCACTGTGGACCTACCTGCTCTGAAGCCATGTTGTTCTTCCCTCATCCCTCCTTCTATCCTTGTCCTAATTCTCTTTTCCAAAACATTCTCGAAGATCTTTGCACAATGACTCATCAGTGTTATTCCCCGATAGTTTCTGCATTCTGTTCTACTACCTTTCTTGAAGATCGGGACAATTATTCCCTTTTTCCAGTCCTCTGGGGTCTTCCTTTCCTTCCATGCTGTCTTCATCACTCGGTACAACCATTGTATCTCCACCTCTCCTGCTGCTCTCACCATCTCCACACTCAACTCATCCACACCCGGTGCCTTCCCTCCTTTCATCTTCCTCACTGCATCTTCCACTTCTTTCCATGTTAAGTCCTTTTCGGTTTGCAGTTCATCTACTGTACCTCTTCCCCGATTTCTTCCTCCTCGCCGTGGTTTCCATTTGGGTTCAGGCGTTCTTCAAAATATTCTTTCCACATTTTCTTCAGTTCTTCCCTATTTTCTATCTCTTTTCCCCTTTTGTTCACCATTCTAACATAATCCGTAGGATCCTTCCGCCTCTTATTCTTTACCATCCCAAACAGGACCTTTTTCGTACCTTCACTATCCTGCTGGTCATGACTTAAAACGTGATGTGGTAAATAGCCCAATACGTTCAAGAGTTTCTCCTTGTTGGGATTTGATAGACTCTGCAATCCCTGGACTGTGCTGTGTTATATCTTTCCTTGTTAATGTCTTTGTAATAAGTGTAATATCTTAGTTTAGTGTAATATCTTTGTTTTTTAGCTTCTTTGGAAATACAGTTGTGACGGAGATGTTTACTAAGTATGGTGTTTGTTATTGCTCTCCCAATACCACGACATAAGTTGGTGCCGAACACACGGGATAAATGTATTCCAGCACGAATTGACACTATACTTCGCGGACCAGAGACTAATACTGTTTGAAAGGATTACTTCACTCTCCGTCAAGAGACTACTGGGAAATTGTGGTGCAGCAGAATCAACACATCACGTCAAGCCATCAACGGCTTATTAGATGAGTATCACGTTGCAGTTAATACCTGAGATACTTAAGAGACTAGTACCTGTACGGTAAAATACTACTCAATGCATGGGAAAGCCTTAAAACAGCAGAAAGTTGTATGTTTAGTGTAGGCGCATGTATTGCTTACTGGTGAAGTGGAAGGGAAGCCATATTGTTTAACTACGTCACCGGGGGAGGAGCTACGCACGACTGCTTGACTAGTGCTGCGATCTGCTGGCCTTCCTTGAAACTATGTCGCAATAAGTTGCGGAGACTCCACGCACGACTGGGTGACAGGTGCTGCTATCTGCTGGCTCTCCATGAACTACGCAATATTAACTGATTCTCGCGCATGCAAGCAAGATCAACAATTGATCAAAGAATACTAGGTTTCTACACTATCACTGTCCCAGTCAAACACATTATTTTATTATAACAAGTCACGTCAAGGAACTCAGTATGGAAGGCAGTTACACTGACAGAAGACTACACCAATTGAAAAGAAGACGTGCAAGGGAAAGAGGGAATATCACACGTCTCGTTGAGAAAGCACGAGAGTTTACGGAGTCTACTTCTTCCGAGGACTACGAGTACTGTAAGGATAGGCTACAGGAGGCTTTGGATAAACTAAGAGGCCTTGACGATGAGGTTCACGAACTCCTGGATGACACCGCGTATGCCGCTGACATAATTACATGTGAGGAATACATAGAGAACGCCAAGCGTGTTATTATACACATTTCGCATTGCATGAAAAAGGAACTGGAAGGCGCGATGAATATTACACTCACGAGCACAGAAACGGTACCAACACTCGCCTCAGCTATTCCTTCAACCACATTAAGACTCCCTCCAATAAAACTGGAACCTTTCTCAGGTAATATAGAGACATGGGCACGTTTCTGGGAACAGTTCGAACAGTCAGTCGATAAGGACACGTCACTATCTACGATTCACACACACATATTTCTGCGAGGTTATTTAGAAGAGGAACCGAAGCACTTAATAGAAGGCATCGCTGTGACTGCTGAGACATATGAAGAGACTAAGAAAATCCTTAAAGCTCGCTACGGTGACAAGAATAGAATCATACAGGCCCACTTGGACTACATAGAATATATTAAGCCCATTCAGTTTGCCACACCGGACGCACTTAATTCTACGTTTATTGACTGTAATCGTCGCATTCAAGCTCTGCGGGCTCTCGTAGAAGATGTGAATGCCTATGGCCGAGTACTTACACCGAAGATTCTCAGAGCATTTCCTGGCGACATATGTCGTCGCTGGATCATTCACACCAAACGGGAAGGCCATTCAGAAGGCAACATCCTCAAATTAATGGAGTTCCTCGGCGAGGAAGTTGACGGAGCGCTTATTACACAGAAGATCCGCTGTGAAGCCTCCATATCATCTAGTTACACCCCCACGGCAGCAGCTCTTCACGTCCGGGCCAATCCTAAATGGTTACCAGGAAAGGAGGTCAAGGGGCCGGAACAATTTTGCGCCTTTTGTGAATCCCGAGGTCACTGGGCCCAGGATTGTAGGAAAATCACAGACGTCACGGAGCGAAAAGAGAAACTGAAGACAGCTCACCGATGCTTCCTGTGCCTCAATCTAGGACATACAGCGTTCAATTGTAGGAGGAAAGGGAAAGCACAGTGCGCCAACTGCAAGAAGTCTCACCATAAGTCCATTTGCGACAACGGAAAGAGTCACAGGACCTCAGGAGATCAGACCAATACTGCGTCTGTAGGGAAAATAGACATCGCTACACCAGGTTCCACGTTCTTGCAGACAGCTCAAGTGCGCATCACAGGACCTACAGTACTAAGCCGACTTACTCGATGCATACTAGACAGCGGAAGTCAGGCAACATTTATTTCAAGCTCACTGATAGACGATTTACAGTTGCAAACCACCGACAAAAGATAATTGACTGTTTGCACATTTGAGTCCCAGACTAACCCGTCGAGTCACCGCAGAGTCGTTAAATTCAATATGAAGGGAGTTTGCACAAAATCTACGGCTGCCATCAATGCTTATGAAAGTGCACACTCATTCTCATCTCAACCAGCAGTTCCACAAGACATTAAGACCTTGGCACACCTACGCAAATTACAGTTAGCGGACCCCAGGGCTGATTCGAAAGAAAACCTACCCGTGGAAATCTTAATTGGCAGTGACCAATATTGGAAGATAGTGATGGACAGTTCACCGATTCGAATCTCTGAATCGATAGTCCTGATTCCGTCGATATTTGGATGGATCGTAAGTGGAAGCCGATCCGGAACTTGTGCGAATCCTACTGTCGTGAACTTCATTCAACACGCTAGCTCACCATCGGACGATGAACTAAGACAATTCTGGGATCTAGAGACGATGGGAATAACTACAAATCAAAGTCGAGACCTGTCGAAGAAAGACTTGGCTTTTCTTCAGGAATTTAGAACAAGCTATCTCGTTGAAGGTCACCGGAGAGTGGTCTGTCTACCAAGAAAACATAATGTTTTTCCTTCAAGTAACAAAATAAATGCAGAACTTCGATTTAATTCCTTGAGCAAAAGACTTAAAAACAATAGTAACTTGAGGGAGGTGTACTACAGCCAAATGCTGGATCATGTCGTGAAAGAGCAAGTAGAAGTCGCGCCTACTAGAGATCCGAAGAGCACCACGTTTTATCTTCCTCATCAGGCTGTAAAGAAGGAGAAACTGGACAGAACAAAGTGGAGGATAGTTTTCGACGCGTCTTCTCACGATATCAACTCGCCCTGTCTAAACGATGCTCTAGAGGCAGGTCCAAATCTGCTACCGGAGACGTTGGCTATTCTAATACGATTCAGACTACATCCCACAGCCATCATTAGTGATATCACGCAGGCATTCCTTCAGCTGGTTCTGCACGAGAACAACAGGGACTTGACCAGATTCTTGTGGTACAGAGTCACACACGATAGCAACGGAAGTTATCACACGACTGACGAGGTAGTAACCTACCGTTTCACCAGGCTTCCATTCGGCCTGACCAGTAGTCCGTTCTTGCTTTCAGCAACACTGAGGGAACTCGCCGACAGACATAAGATTACATTTCCAATCGCAGCACCTCACATAGATAACAATACCGTCATGGACGACTTCGCATCCGGCGCAGAGAACGACAACGATGTGTTTGCTATGTATTACGAACTTACTGCACTGATGAAACTAATGAATTTCCATCTAGCGAAATGGGCTACTAATTCAGAGTCACTGAAAGCCATCTGGAAAGCCGAAGGTCAACAGATCAAAGTAGAGACACAGGTCCTAGGCTTTTACTGGAATACTGAAACGGATACCATGTACATTGACCCAGAAGAACCAATCACGAAGAGGAAGCTGTTGCAAACTACGGCCAGATTCTACGATCCACTCGGATTGTTATCTCCCGTATCCCTTGTCGGCAAGATGTTATTCCAGGATACATGGTGCAGGGGAATCGACTGGGATGAGTTGCTACCTCCTGATATTGGAAAAGGAAGCTTGTAGTTTAACGTGACCGTTAATCTTGAGATCATGAGCCACGGGACCTCCTTTTTACGTGGAATCCGAACCACAGGACATGGCATTTCACTTCGAAAATCTCACATGCATTGACCGGGAATCGAACCCGGACCGCCTTGGTGAGAGGCATACAGCTAGACCGCTGAGCCACCACGCCCCCCCTGATATTGGAGCATCATGGAGCACTTGGGTATCCTCATTGTCCTCGCTGTCACGGGGACACATTCCGCGATGGTTAGCTACTTCAACGGAGCGCAAGGCTCAGATCCACGTATTCTGTGATGCCTCAGGAAGGGCATATGGTGCGGTTTTGTATATTCGCACGAACACAGAAGGCAACGTCCTCGTTCATCTGGTCTGCAGCAAGAATAGGCTTACACCGGTCAAGAAGGTAACCCTACCACGGCTCGAGCTTCTAGCGGCACTAGTAGGAGCACGACTGCTGTCATATTTCTGTACAGCCACAGGCCACGATATCGCTCAGGCGGTACTATGGACGGATTCTACTGTGACCTTGGGCTGGATACGTAGTGACCCAAACAAATGGAAAACCTTTGTATGCAACCGAGTAACGGAGATTCAATCATACGTTACTCCAAGCCAATGGAGACACTGCCCTGGACAGGAGAACCCGTCGGACCACCTTACACGAGGACTTACTGGATATCAGATACAGTTTGAGCACAAGTGGTGGAATGGACCACTATGGCTTGTGCAATGTGAGGATTGCTGGCCATCCGGTGGTCAAACTACAAGCGAGCAACTTCCTGAGGAGAAGAAGAGGAACATAAAACACGTTATGACAACGACCACATATTTCAGCGTTATCGACAGTTCCAAGTTCAGTTCCTACTGGAAGCTGATACGTACCACTGGTTGGATTATTCGGTACGCACACAACATTCGCCACCGAGAGAAACTTACAGGGGAGTTAACTGCGGTGGAGCTCGCGAAGGCGCGTACCTACTGGATAGGAGCGGTTCAACGGGAATGTTTTGCACTAGAACTCCAAGCTCTCCAGGATAGTCGACCGATTCCGAAAGAATCCAAGATAGGACCCTTCAATCCCTTCATTGAAGACGGAATCCTTCGTCTCGGGGGTCGTTTGCACTTCTCGGACCTCACTAGGAAGCAACGGCACCCAATACTCCTGGACGGCACTCATCAATTCACGAACCTGCTCATTCGGCAAACACACATTAGACTGCATCATTTTGGAGTCCGAGTAATACTGTCAGAGCTCCGGAAAGAGTTCTGGTTCCTTAGAGCTCGTCAAACTGTTAAGAGGGTCTTGCACGCATGTCTCCCATGCAGAACTATGAAGAACCCAAGGGGGCAGCAAATCGAAGCTCCATTACCTGCGGATAGAGTGAGACCGTCGAAGCCCTTTGCAGTTACTGGGATAGGCTTCGCTGGTCCTCTCTATATCAAAGTAGGCATGCCTATGGTGAAGGCCTACATAGCACTTTTCACTTGTGCTGTTACACGTGCGGTGCACTTTGAGTTATGCACCAGTATGACCACTGACACATTTCTTATGGCCCTTCAAAGATTCGCTGGTAGGCGGGGACTGCCTCATACTATATATACGGACAACGCAAAGACATTTCAGGCCACCAATGCAGAACTGTCGGAACTTTTGAAGGCACTGTTGTCCTCGGAGACCCATCAATTCCTCGCCAGAGACGGTATCACTTGGAAGTTCATCGCCCCACGGGCAGCTTGGTGGGGAGGATGGTGGGAGAGGATGGTAGGCACAGTTAAGCGATGTCTACGAAAGGTGCTGGGACAATCAAGGCTCACAGAAGAACAGCTTAACACCACCCTCGTGAATATAGAAGCTGCGGTAAATTCAAGGCCGATCTCCCATGGAGACGACGCTGAACACCTGACCCCGGCACACTTTCTTGTTGGTGAAGGACTCATGACCGTGCCCACAGGACCAGAACCGACTACCATATCTACTTTGACTAGGGAATTCAAACTACAACAGAAACTAGCAGACGATTTCTGGAGAAGATGGACCAAGGAGTACCTCTTAGAACTCAAGAGTTTTCACGAAGTTCGCGGAGCGTCTGGGAGACCCATTGAGTTCCGACTCGGAGATCTGGCGTTGCTTCAAGAAGACGGACGACCACGTCATCTATGGAGAAGGGCAAGAATAGAGAAGCTGATAGAAGGAAGGAACCACAAGATAAGGACAGTGATTCTTCGCACCCCACAGGGACACCAAATAGCCCGACCAATTCAGCTGGTCATCCCCCTAGAGGTTGACCAGGGTGGGGAGAATGTTGGGATTTGATAGACTCTGCAATCCGTGGACTGTGCTGTGTTATATCTTTCCTTGTTGATGTTTTTGTAATAAGTGTAATATCTTAGTTTAGTGTAATATCTTTGTTTTTTAGCTTCTTTGGAAATACAGTTGTGACGGAGATGTTTACTAAGTATGGTGTTTGTTATTGCTCTCCCAATACCACGACACTCCTTGAGCTTGATTGATTGTGATAAAGTAGGCCGAGCGAATAGGACATTGTTGCCTATTAAAAGAAAATGTACTGTACCTGCAAGTGTTTTATCGGAAGGTGTTAAATCAAGTCGTAGGATTTGAGCTCTCTGCCTAATATTACTGCACCTATTATATCCTAATCCAAGCAATTTCTTACATATTTCTTACAATTAATATATTACCATATATGAGTCCTTGGGAAACGTTCAGATTTTTCAGGAGCATAACTATGGCTCAAACGTTCGGAGTATGTGGAGGCGAATCACTTAATTCCAAGGAATTGAAAAATTTAATAATAGGGAAATGAAGTAGCTGGCTTTCATCTTCAGTATCCAATCTGTTAACGCTGATGTATGTGATTGAACTACTGGATATAAGTTCAATGACTATTAAATTAATATCATTACATTGTTTCAGCTTGGCAAATATGTCATATTCCAGCAGATCAATTTTACCTTCACAACAATAAAGACCAAAGTAACCACGCATAGATTTTACGCAAGAGAAATACAATGTAGAACAATGTTTACATTTGATCGTCAAAGACCTTACAGTACACTGTACTGCATAATATCTGGAATTGTTTCTGAAATGGCCTATTTATATTGGATTTTGAATGTGGCTCCGTATTATTCGATAACACTATAGTGTCCTGCAATAACGGAGCCGCTAAATATTAAATGGCAAATAATACTTCCATTGCCGAAATCAACTGCGTAGTTAGACTCAGTACTCGAAACAAATAATCATTAAACAATTGTCTAATACAATGAAGTTCAACATGACCGTCCAGAGACTTTCATACTCCAGTTGGTTGGTGAGGAGAATGCGATGAGACTGATCGCTTAAAATAAATTCCTTATAATTGTTCCTGCCAGCGAAATTTTTTGCAATAGCTTGAAAACGCAGCTCAGAATGACGTTCTTCATTTTGTTATAAACAGTACGAAACTGCTCTAAATAAGCAATTTCCATCACCTGTTATAGGTTATGGCAGTACATTTTGCAGGGGAACATAGAATCACTTCGCCAACTACTGGAACGACCATAGGCCTATACTCAAAACTCACTTCGGCAGTCACCCTAATGGAGGCAGTTTTTGAATTCTATGTCCCGTGCATGTCAAAAATCGTATTAACACATGGAGGCCCACCTATTCTTGTCTATCGCCCCGGAGACCCGGGTTACATTTCCTGCTCTGCCAAGAAATTTAATTCTGGTCTGAGGGCAAAAACGGGGCACATTCAGTCTCTTGAGGTATAACTAAGAAGAGGAAGGTTTAATTCCCACCTCGACAATCTTGGATGTGGTTTTCCGTGGTTTCCCACTTCCACTTAAGGCAAATACCGGGATGGTTCCTAACTTAAGGCCTTGGCCGTCTCCTTGCCATTTACCACCTTAATTACAAATACACACAGTAATGCAGCCATCACAATAACACAGGTTATGAGAGAAAATTTCACACATACACACCCAAGTACACGGGGATGAGTGACCACGATGTCGGAGCCCTTCAAACGAATTATGTTTGCCAAGTGTCTCTCATGGCGAAAGCAATTGTGGACACGCGCGAGTGCCTGGATAACTACTTTTTTCTTTAATAATTTAAAAGTATATCGACAATGCATAATTATAACTTTTAGTCTAGGGCGCTAATAACTTGACCACCGAAGCATTGGGAAGAAATTGCAATATTAAGGTACATAAACAACATAGCCTACACATTCAACTGTCGGTTAATGCTCCTCAAAATGTCCCTTCTTAAATATTCCCCTCCTTTATAATTCTCCATCACGTGAAAACGTGCCATGTCTTGTGTTTTAAATATATCGATGCATTGGTGCTGCCATTTTCTGTCAGTTACTGGAACTATATGGGCGATGTACTGCCATCTATTGTCAGTTATATGAACTGATTGCAGATATTTAAACGGCGTACTGAGGACAACAGTTTGCTCTTTTGATCACATGCTGTAATGCAATGGTAAAACGGAAATAAAACGTATTGAGAGGGAATGTAGAAATATGTATCTTTAACAGACATAAAACCTTATTAATACTCCTTAATTAAACAATATTTCAGTGGTAAAAAAATATTGGTGAGGGCCGGGATTGAACCGGTGAACCTTGGAAGCGCAGTCAGTCGCCTTAACCACATAGCTACTTTCTTTTTATTAGCTCTTTACAGAATTACAGAATTTTCAGATATGATAAATACCATACTATTACATCACAAGAAAATCCAGATAATGTCCATATTTATCGTACAATTGTCCAGTTTCACTAAGCTTCCAACAATCTTTCTGCAGATGATACCTGAGATCCAGGAACGAGAAATGTTGATCATTGTCCATCACGAAGTGTACATATTGGCCCATTATCCACACAATGGCAGTCTGTTTAATTTGGGGGAAGGCGGTCACCGACAAACGAATCAACTTCCTGTCATCAAGGTCATCCGTGGGCACATTTAATAGTTGACATACTTTTCCCTTACACCACAGCCACGTGGAGGCAACTCGCGTTCATAATGTGAAGCGGTGTATCGCCGTATTAGTTTGACCACATATAGTACACCATGGGTAAGCTTCAAGACGGATGGTATATCGCCGTAGAGCGGTTGGGATGAGATCGTTGAGGAAGATAAAAACCTGGGAGTGTACAGCAGAAGAAATGGTCATAGCCCCAAAATTTTTCCAAACACTGGGCCAATGGACGTAGAGGGTGGTGGCCTCGATTCGCGGTTTGGAGTGTACCACTTGCCGCAACATGTTATAAATACTTTTCGTCGTTGGAACAGTCCCTGAAGGCATTTGGCGAACAGTTTCCAGAAGGTGCTGTTGATGGTCCCTAAATATCTTCGGCAAAGCTCTATCACAACCACGGGCTGTGTTTCGAATATCTTTGTATAGCGCTTTCTTAAAAGTGTCATGTTGGGAAAGAATGGTGATATCGTTCTTGCATAGGAGTGCACGGCATTTCATGCCATGAGCTGTTAGCCCTAGCCCGCCTTGCCGGGATGGGAGATACAACTGTTCCCGTTGTACTCGGAACAAAAATCCTTGCCATATAAACCAACCTGTATATTTTGACAATTGGCTCTCAAACATTTTGGGAAGTGGGAAAAGTTGTGCGACATACCATATTTTAGAGAGCGCAAACACGTTGAGGACCATGACCCGTTGCACTATATTGAGGTTTCTTTGACCAAATTGGATCAGCACTCCCCTAACTTTGGCAATGACCTTAGTCCAGTTTGCTTGCACTGTGTCCAGAAGCGATTGTTTCCAGGTAATGCAAAGAATTTTCACCTCATTTAATATCCGGAACCAGGGCTGTTGGGTAATCACTGAGTTAGTATTGAGCGGAAGCAAAGCAGTTTTCTGGGGGTTCGATTGTGCTCCAGAGGCGATATGGTAGAGCTGAAGGACGCTATCGATGTGGGAGAAGTCTTCATTATTGCGGATCAATATTGATACGTCATCAGCATAGGCGCACATGCCAAAAACGTGTGTGGACAGTTTATAACCCTGTAGCTTCACCTGGGTAGTCCGAATGAATGGTTCAAGGCCAATGACAAAAAGTAGCATGGAAAGGGGACATCCTTGCCTAACTGATCGTTGTATTGGAATCAGAGGGGAAAGAAAACCGTTGACGAGCACTCGAGACGTAGCATTACAATTTATCATACGAATGTAGTCAATAAGGATTCCAGGAAATTCGAAGTGTTGCAAGACCTTGTACAAGTATTCATGACTGATGCGGTCGAAAGCTTTATCAAGATCTAAGGTGAGAAAACTCATTGGCTCAGTGGGGAGCATTTCGGCTTTTAGGTGTAGGTCCCGTAGTATCGCTAAGTTTGTTAACAGAGTTCTTCCAGGAATACTGCAACATTGTTCATCACCAATGATATCATGTAGAACAGTCTTCAATCGGCATGCAAGTACTTTGGTAAGGACTTTATAATCACTGCAGAGCAGAGTAACTGGTCGGAAGTCACCAACTGCCATGGGAGAGGATGTTTTTGGTATGAGAACTATGGTACCCTCGTGATGTGATTGACAAAGAGCACGACGTTGGAGAATGGTACGCAGGACCTGACAAAATTATTTGCCAATGAGAGGCCAGAAGTGTTTATACATTTCATATGGCAGTCCATCAATGCCAGGTGAGCGGTTGTTTGGGAGGTGCTTAACCACAGAGCGAATCTCTTCATCCGTAATATCCGCGCTGAGCAGAGTTTTGTTGTCCGGAGATAGTTGGGTACTGCAAGATGAAAGCAATAGGGTCACCTGCTGTGGATCAATGGGAGCCTTAGCGTAGAACCGTTGATAAAATAATGATATTTCACTACGTATAGCGTCAGGGGAGGTGACGACACTTCCAGTACTGGTGCGGAGTCGGTGGATATATTTACGTTGCCACTCACGTTGTCCTTTGGCGATATGGTATACACTTGCACTTTCGTCTGGGAGCACTGTTTAAAGCCACGTTTATATGAGCGAGCGTTCGTTGCTGTAGAGACAGGAGCTTGGTTTTAACTTCCCGAATCTGGTCATATATACGCTCCCCAGCATCAGATCTTTGCTGGAGCTGGCGAAGAACTCGATAGTAAAATTCAACTGTATCCCGTCTTTCCCGACCTCGGTGGTAGGATATGTTCTTAAAGACGCGGCGGATCCCTGTTTAACTAAAATATCCCACCAGTCTGCGCAGTCGCGAAATTTGCATTTTTGTTGGACCCATCGAGTCCAGTGTTGTCTGAAAATATCTTGGTATTCCTCCTCCAGTAACAGCGAGCAATTCAGTTTCCAATAACCTCTTCCTATGTGAAATATGGGATGGGGGTAAGAGATTGTACATACGACAGCATGATGGTTAGTGAAACTGGCAGGTATCACTTCATATCGTCTAGGCTTGATAAGTTCCTGTGAAAAGTAGATGCGGTCAATTCGTGATGAGGAGTTGTGACTTATACAGGTGTAATGGGGCAGGGGCACCCTTAAACTATCCACAGCATCAATGAGGTGTAGGGAGGTAAGAAGGGTCCTGAGAGCCAGGTTGACACCTTGGTATGGACTAGTGGAATCCTCTGGGCGTTGAATACAATTGAAATCCCCTGCAAGAATAAGTTTTTCCTTAACGTCGTGCAGATGAGGCAGTATACTCTGTTGAAAGAACATTTTCCGTTCCACACGTTTATTGGACCCGGATGGGGCATATGCATTTATCAGGGTGGTATTGTTTATGTGTCCAGATATTATGCGTCCTGATGGATGACATAGCACACCTTCGAGTGGGATATCATGTCTTATGAGGAATCCGGTCCCTCTATTCGTATTACCGGTATTGATGTATTGTTTGTAGAAGGCAGATATGGGCAAACAGGGTATAGCAACTTCTTGAATGAAGGCAATGTCAATGTCTGCATCTCGAAGGAATCTCTCCAACAGTTGAAATTTCAGAGGGCATTCTATTACATTGATATTCACAGTGGCCACAGTGAGAAATTGCGCCATTAAGAGAAGTATAAAAGCTGTGCTAGACATACTGGAAGGTGGACTCGAGAAAAAAAAAAGACACAGGTGAGAATTATACTGGTGCGCTATGTCAAATTAGGTTGAGATAGTTCCTTATGACTGCCATTCAAAGGCCGGCTGTCAGCGTTTGAGAGCGTTCGTGGGTCCCTAGATGACGTAGAATGAAGATTTTGTTTCTTTTTCACAGCTGCGGGAACGTTTGTAGAGCCAGTTTGATTCTTCGGGGCTGGTACGGCAATCGAGGCATTTGTTTTAATCTTCTTAGATACGTTCTGGGATCCCCGATCAACATGTTTAAGTGAGTCGGTAGGTACCAGAGAAGGTGGGGGCAGTGAAGACAAAATTTTTGTGGCAGCCTGTAGTGACGGCATGGTTGGTTCTAAGGCTGCGATACAGGTTGCCGATAGCACAGGGGCACTCTGTGGCTCACTGAGCTGGTCAGTGTAAGGTACCAGTTCTGCGTCATGTGTATCTGAGGCCACTTCTGGTGTTGTCCCAGCTGACTGATCAATAAGCATGTTTTCATGTGACGTTTGCTGTGTCACGACTTCCGAGTATTGGACACGTCGTTGTTGTGTTGGAGTTATACCGAGGGGAATCATTTTCTTTGGGCAGTTGATACGTAGATGTGTGTTAGTATTGCAAATTAAACAGGTCTGTTTCTGTCCATTATACGATACCAAAAGTCTCAGTGGAGGGGATATCTTGTTTTTTGATTTCCATAGTGACTGCACGTATTCCATTATACACCGGGAACTGATAAGCAGAAGACCATTGTTCTTTCCTGACGTCACTCACAGTGCCATATTTCGACAGGACGGATTTGAAAATTTCAGGGGGAACTTCGAGTGGGACATTAAATATACGCACTGTGGTAAAATTGGAATCCGCTGTGGAGAGTTTAACATTAGTCATTTCGCCTGAGTCATACTGAAATTTAATAGGATCTGTAAAAGTTTTTAGCAATTTCTGATAAGTATATATGCTGATTACCTTGATGTACATGGTTTTTTCTTGCGCATTTAACTGGATGGCTTCTACTTGGTCGACAGTCAACCGGAGAGTATCGCTAATCCAGCGGTGAATTTCTCCTGGTGTGGGGCGAGAATTCTGCCTGTCCCATTGGCAGCGTACGTTGTTTTTCTTCTGGTATCCGGACTTGATTTTCAGCGGGGTTTTCTGGGTTCCTGGTTTTGTTGTCCTATCTAGAACACTACTTGAAAAAGTATTGTCAGAATGACACACGGAAGGTCAGTACACCCGTGGAACTATCGGAAGCACCGGTATTAGGAAACGTACACTCTTCCAATGCGGTCACAGAGCGCGCACACACGTACCTCACTCGGCCACGACTAGTGACCAACTACACTACTCGCTCATTCTTGTTCAGCAGCAGACGCAGCCATTTATTATCTTCAAAGGCCGCTGTCTGAAGGAAATAATCCATTTCATTATCCAAATAAATCAATGTTGCACATTCGTATACGTTCATACTGTTATTTTATTGTCAGAACTTGGTTAATGTATGTTATCAATTACATGGAAGCTTATTAACTAACTTACATTTTAATGGAATTCTCACCGCCATTTTGTCATGACCCCAGGCGGATTGTGCGCATGCGTGCGGGGCAAGAATTCTGCTATTTTCTATAACTTATTAATTCAAAAATATACCGTAATATATTTCTTTATTTTAGAGACACTCTGCTAATCTAGAGGCCAAGAGCTTTCGTTAGAGTGCTCTACGAAGTAAATCGGTTCTGTCGTTCTCTCAATCTCGTGGTAACAAAAATCACCTTACTGTTTTAAATGTATAGATAGATAAGTATGAAGTTGCAAGTCTGTGAAATTCTAAGATAGAGGCAAAATAATAATTTTCTAAGTGTTGTCGAGGAAAATAGTTCAACAAGTAAAAATTAAATTTATAAAAGATTTGAGATTCAATGATATTCCTAAAATGTTTTATGTTTAAATTGTTTGAAAATAATAAAATCAGATCTGTTACAAATTTTTATTAATATTTCTCAATAGAAAACAAGAAGTTCCGTGACAAACTAAAGAGCCTACTTTTCTTAAAATTTAAGATTCATGCCAATGATTAATCTATATGGATCTATCTAGAATAATGACGAAATTAAGTTGGTTATATCGCAATTTCTAATTACTGTATACCTGACATAATGTAGCCTAATAGAGAACTACAGTTGGCAGCCTTGCGAATGAATATATTCTTAGTTCCATCTCTTAAGGTACAGAATACAACATTTGGTTGAAGTCCAATGGATAGCATGGACGTTACATGCAGTTGAACATTGGATCTAACAGCGCGCGTAAAATCATGTTGGCAACAATGACGTACATGTATTGGTCAGACATAATCTGAAATAATCTGATCTATTGTTGTGTCAATTTTGAATGAAATCCATTAGTTAGTATAGAAGTTACATGCATTTTTAAATTGGACCTATCAGCAGGCTTATAATCATGTTGGCAGCAATGGCGTAGGCCTATATTACTTACTCCAAATTAATCTAGAATGCCAGGTACTATACGTGTGCTATTTTAGAGCTATCGGCTTGCATACTTTCTGATATATTGAATTTATGGTAACAAAAATAGAGACAGCATTTATTAACAGTTGGCAGCCTTGGTTACTCTTAAGAATCGGCATAGTCATATCTGTTATGGTACACACGAAATTTGGTTGAAATCCAATTGATAGTATAGAAGTTACATGTATTTAAAGTTGGACTTCTCAGCAGGCTTAGAATCATGTTGGTAGCACTGACGTATATACGTTACTCCAAATTAATATAGAATGTCAGGTACTATTCGTGTGCATAGTTTAAAGCAGTCGGCTTGCATACTTTCTGATATATTGGTATTTGTATAAAAACATTGAGAGCATTTATTAACAGTTGGCAGACCTGGAGGCTCTTAAAAATACGCTCAGTCATATCTGTTTATGTACACATAGCACAGACGAAATTTGGTTGAATTCCAATTGATAGTGTAGAAGTTATATGCATTTAAAAATTTGACCTATCAGCAGGCTTATAATCATATTGGCAACACTGCCATGTATGGCCATGTTTGGCCTCCTGGAAATTGAATTATCTATACGTGTGCCAATTTTGAAATAGCTCCCATTCATACCTTCCAAGATATCCAACATGGAGCTCAAATTTCAACTGCGATTTTTCAGCAGTTGGTAGCACTGACATCGTTTTCAAATATGGCCGTGAGATATTCAGGTATAGATCTTTACTCCTACCAAAGTTTGTTTCGATCGCTCCAGCCGTTTAGGAGTTGATAGGGTGGACACACACACACAGCCAGACAGACAGAACGACAGACAGACAGACAGACAGACATACAGATACACATTTGCCCGATCTCATAGGTCTACTTTTTCCTCATTTTTGCAAAATGTGAAAACTAGGCTAAATATTCTAGACATAATTATTTTCGGGTCTCTAAAGGCTATTTTATTTTATTTTATAAACATACTTTATCGTTAGAGCCCCTAAGGGCCGTTCAATCTCTACTGTTTGCCGTCTTACGGGCTCACAACACTTTCATACTTTCAGAGTGAGGTTTCTTTTTTATCCGTGTGAACAAGCTCATTGCAGCCAATGGCCATAGCAGGGTATTTTAATTGGACGCCCGTGGACTCCCAACAAGTTTAACTTCAAGTAGTTCCATCATTGGCTACCAGATGGTACTGCCACTAACACCTAACGTTGGAACTTGATAGAGCGTTCCTAACCAGTCAAATACAACCTACAATGTTTGCTGCACCACCAATTTTGGTAGGTTATTTTATAATAAGCAATACATCTATGACAAGGGCCCACCAGCTTTATTTCCTCTCCAAATAAAGGCGTTCTGAAGGACTTCAACGCTCTTAAACATGTGTGTTTGTTGGACATAGCAAATGGCTGCGTGATTTTTGAGGCACCTACGTACAATGAATCAGATTTAATAGTGATATATAATTTTTTCTAGGAGTGTATTTATATCTTGTACCCCACTCATTCATTGGGCATACTCATGTTGACCGACTGAAGATGAAATGACATGACTCTTTCTAATCCATTGAAAATATGTTTCCATATTCATTAAGACAAGCCCAAGTACAACCATTGGTAAAGATTGGTTACTGAACTAATGTTGATAAATCGTCTTCATGCCGAGTTTGAACCCGCGATCATGGGCATAGCAGTTTAGCATGCTACCGACTACGCCTTCGAGCGTTAAAAAATACCTCACTATACCTTCCTTTGGAGGGGAAGTTAAGCCGGTGGGCACATGTCATTGCTTTATGGCATGTAAAAGAACTTTCCGCTAACTAAACTTGAGCGAAGGAAAATTTGTAGGTTAGTTTTGATTAATGCTCTAAGTTCCAACGTTCCTCACCAGGCACTGGTTACGATGGCATCTTGTAGTAGCCAAGTTCACAGCTAAGTGTCGTGGACGGTAGCATTTGGTGGCGAAAGTAGGAACTACTTGAAATTATCGTCTGCAGTCCTTACTTGAATTAAAGACAGATAACACACACTAATACAGTGATCGCAATTAACACCGGTTATGAAACAGATTCTAACAACACCCAAAGAACACGGGGCTACATGACCGCCTTGTCGCAGCCCCTAAACTAAGGAACCAACCAACCAGAAAGAGTCTCGTATCCTGTATTATCACCGACCAAAGTATTTTCTCGGAAATGGAAATAACTAGCCTAGGCTAGGAAAGGTATTCTACTACAACCAGTATAGCTACACGCGTTAAACCTCAAGACCGTTATACATAAGAAAAGGACGCTCTATGATCGTGGTGCGAGTCGCATTTTATGCACCATTTTCCATTATTTACTGTGGAGCGCTGAAGTGGGAAATTTATTTTGGGAAGACATAAAGTGATTTTAGTCGTATTTATTTATTATGTTTTAGTCGCCTCCGTAGCGTAGCGGTCAGCATGGCAGGGCTCAAACCACTAGACCTAGAAAGCTGAAATTTTGCATGTCGGTTGATCCGAGTATGTAGAGGCTCACTGAGAAACGGTTTTTGAAATTTCAATTTGTAAGTGAATTTTTTCGGCCCTTTGGCGTTGAGCATCCAAAATTGACTCATTGACGCGGGGCTCAAACCACTAGACCTAGAAAGCTGAAATTTTGCATGTTGGTTGATCCGGGTATGTAGAGGCTCACTAAGAAACAGGTTTTGAAAATTCAATTTGTAAGTGAATTTTTTCGGCCCTTTGGCACTGAGCAAGGACAGTCGGTACAAAGATCGGATTTAGCTAATTTTAAGCCGCCAGATACGAGAAACAATACTCGGAGGTCCTGTAGGGACCCCGAAACACACTTTTTAAGTTCCTAAAATGAACGGTTTCGGAGATATTCCCAAATAACTGTGTTCCCTCTGAGAAACAGATCAACGTTACTATGGCAACCGCTGAAATTTCGCAGACCGGGGATAGTTTTCTGGCAATATCTCGAAAACCGTTCGTTTTAGGGCCTTAAAACGGGGGGTTCGGTTCACACTTCGTAGAAGTGGAAACTACGAACATTGCTTCTCGCATTGATACGCGCAAAATGAGATATATTTTATTTATAGAGGTGGTTTCTGTGGTCGGATACGATCGTGATTTTGAGTGTAATTTTATACTCTTTGAGCTGGTTGTTGTAAGCGAGCATTCAGATCTTTACTGTAATTTACAGTGTTAAGATGCTTTATATTTTGCACGGTATGCTTTAGTTTTCTTTACCTATTTGTTTTTTGTTAACTGAATAGTTCTGTTTGCCAATTTTGATCTGCTCTTTTTCGTTTTTACCATGATCAGCCACCCATATATACAGACGAATGTGTCGTATTCTACCGGCTGTCACGTTAAATTATTATTTTTTCTTAATTACTCTTACTGAGTAATTGGGCAAACTTATTTCAATAAAGTTGGTATTTTTTCTTTCACGGCCATAGAATCCCCACACAAGGCACGGCTTAAACCTAGAAAAGTTGCTGAGTTGGACTAATGGTGCAGCAGAAAAGAGGAGAATTGAAGATTTTGAAATATGGCGATACAGGAGAATGATGATCAGATGGGTAGATAGGGTAACAAATGAAGAGGTATTAAGACGAGTGGCAGAGGAGAGATGTTCCTGGCGACTGCTAATGAAGAGAAGAGATAGGAGGGTATGACACATATTAAGACACCCAGGAATGGCAAGTTTAGTTATGGATGGGAGGGTCGAGGACCAGAACTGTAGGGGTAAACCAGGGTTAAACAGATTGCCTCGGACGTAGGGTGTGGTAACTATGTAGAAATGAAACGATTAGCTCAGGAGAGGGAGACATGGAGGGCTGCATCACACCAGTTAAAAATGTGAAGACTCAAAGAACAACAATCAGGAATTTTAATTACTTAGAGAGGCATGTGAGACAAAGGGGTTGTTGGAGAATTTCAATCCCTGGGATGTAACACTGGAAGAGACTGCATAATGTACATCAGCGGCCAAGGTGAGAGATATTTAATTATAGGTCTATTAATAGCGATATGTTGACGTTCAAATCATCAATAAGTATGGCCAAATTACATCCAGAATAGCTTAAGTAAGAATACTTTTAATTCCTCATATTCCGATAGATTTGCCATTCCAGTGTGCAAGAGTGCAGTTCCCTCTTCAAACAATATTCGCAATTTCTTTAACAAAGCGCAATGACACGCACTTAACAATAGCACGTGTACATTTAGACAAAACCATTTTTTCCCATGGGCAACTGTATGTGGCGTGCTTGTGAACATCCGGACAACAAAATCGTTATGTCTCAGCAGAAGATGGCAAAACGAAAAACGTAATTTTAAAATGTGTTAACAAAATGTAATATCGAACCCTGCAGACTTTCACAACTCTATAAAATTCCCACTTTGCTGCTCATATCAATATACTGTATGTATCAGAATATTCAGAATTAGAATGGACCCACCTGTAGCCGCGATTGCTGTAATAGAATAGACCAATTATCAGCAATAATGCATCCTCCCCATTGTCTTGATCGCAGGCGAAGCCGCGGGTACCTACTAGTATTATATATGCATCTCCTTGATCTAAGGTGCTGGCTAAAATATTTAAAAAAGTATAAATAAAAACAAACAAAAAATAGTGTAAAAATATAACAAAATATAAATATAAAAAATAAAATGATTAAAATATACATTAAATAAAAATAAAAGTTATAATAAAAATATTATAAAAATGAAAATAACGATTGCAGAAGGAAATATCAATATTAAAATTATAATACTATAAAAATAAATATTAGGCTATGAATATAATTAATTATTGAAATCAATTGTAAATAAATGATTAAATTATTTAATCATAAATATTAAAATTAAGTCTATAAACACATAAGTTATATAATTTAAAGAAATCAAAATTAAAATGCAAATAGCCTACATTTGAAAATATTTTCTATACATAACAAGAAGTTCCGTGACGAACTAAAGAGCCAACTTTTCTTAAAATTAAGATTCATACCAATGATTAATCTACAGTATATTAACCTATCTAGAGTATTAGGGTAAAAAAATATAGACAGCATTTATTAACATTTGTCAGCCCTGATTGCTCTTAAGAATACTTATAGTCATATCTGTTATGTTAAACATAGCACATACGAAATTAGGATGAAATCCAACTGATAGTATAGAACTTACATGTATTTAAAAATTGGTCATATAAGCAGGCTTAGAATCATGTTGGTAGAACTGACGTACATAAGTTACTCCAAATTAATCTAAAATGTCAGGTACTATACGTGTGCATAGTTTGAAGCTGTCGGCTTGCATACTTTCTGATATATTGGTATTTGGATAAAAAAGGAGAAAGGGAAATTATCAACAGTTGTCAGCCCTGGTGGCTCTTAAGAATACGCTCAGTCATATATGTTTAAGTACACATATTACATACAAAATTTTGTTGAAATGCAATTGTTAGTGTCGAAGTTAAATGCATTTAAAAATTGGACCTATCAGAAGTCTTAAAATTATTTTGGCAACACTGTCATGTATGTCCTCCTGGAAATTAAAGTGAAATAGTATTATCTATAATATGTGTGCCAATTTTGGAATAGCTCCCATGCATACCTTCCAAGATATCCAACATGGAGCTCAAATTTCTAGTGCGTTTTTTCAGCAGTTGGTAGCACTGACATCATTTTCAAATATGGGCTTGAGATATTCCGGTATAAATTTTTACTCATACTAAATTTGGTTTCGATTGCTGCAGCCGTTTAGGAGTTGATAGCGGGGGACACACACACAGCCAGTCAGACAGACAGAAGTACAGACAAACAGACAGAAGGACAGACAGATAGACAGACACACATTTTCCCGGATCGATCTCATAAGTCTACTTTTTCCTCATTTTTGCAAAATGTGAAAAGTAGGCTAAAAATCAATGTTACGGGATAGTTTGTATGTCTGTCTGTCCGCTATGGGCTCATATACCATTCATCCGATTGCGATGATATTGCGTGAGTTGTTGTTTGCACTCCAGGGAAGGTTTCTGGTTACAAAATATGTATGTAACACAAACGGCTGAGGGACTTAACAGGAACCCTTAAATCCCACAGTAACTCGATTGCACAATCTGTAATACTTATCACACCCCAACGCCAGGTGTGAGAATGGCTTGTTGATTCATCGCGAGGTGACATGAGGAGACTGCCAGCCGTGTTATCTGCTATCGCTGTCTATTCCAATACAGTTCACGCCACGGTTTTTGGCCGGGGGCTCATTAGTCTGTCTTTGATTGGCACTGAAACACATGCCGGGAATAGCTAGTAGAGAGTAAAGGTAAATAGTTTTGCTGTATAAAGAATTAACATGTTAATAAGTGGAAAGTTTTGTCTCCGCTCATCAGTGCTCGGTGAAAGGCAGAGCTCCACAAATTGTGTAAGCGACGAGCTAACTCATTCGTGAACTGCATGCAGCCTCCCTCCTCGACCTACAGTAACTTAATTAAATTTCTGGAACATATCCACATGGTCACAGCGAGCTTGGGTCACCCTTTGATACGAGATCTAATTTTCCTCCGGCTGCCTGCACACAGACAAGCGAAAAAAGAAAAACATTGATTTATTTACATTTATCGCCGCGATGCTCGCAAAGCGCTCCTGATCCCCATTTGAACATCTTGTATTTGCTGTGTAATGCTGCCACGCAATATGTAAAAGGGCTTTTAATATTTGCCGATTATTGGCTTTTTGAATACTGGCTCTCCGTAGCGAATGAATAAAGGCTGGTTTTTTGTTTTGGTTTTATTTTTATTAAATTATTGAATACAGCGTTTGAATACATGAAAAAGAAAGAGTACGGAAGGTTTCACAGTATTTTTTTTTAAATCCCGGATGAAACCTTAAAATATTTAAATTTACAATTATACTTTTGAAACAGAATATCGCTGATGTCGCTTTAGTTTATGGGCGAGGGACTACGCATTCATCAGTCATTTATGGTTGCAATCACGGATATGGATGAATTTGATTAGTTAGCTTCGTCAGTTGTAATTTTTCCGTCGGTCCTCACGAATTTGGGCAATGACAGGCCGGGGAACAATGTACTGTATTTGAGTCGTCTAGTTACAAAACCCGTTTAATCCACTCGTGGATAAGAATCAATTTCATGAGAAACGTTTCTCTGGTCTTTGCCTCACGTATCTTTTGTGTTTGTTGTTTTCTACTTTTTGCTTTGTGTTTTTGGTTTTTGGTCTTGTGTTTGCTTTGTGCTTTTGCTTTTGAATTTTATTTTTGGTTTTCTTTCTTGGTTTTGTGTTTGTTTTCTGCTTTTGCTTTTTTAGAATTTTGCTTTTTGCTTTGTGTATCTTGTTTTTTAAATTCTGCTTTTGGAGTTGTTTTTGAATTTTGCATTTTGCTTCGTGTTTTTTGTTTTTTGTATTGTGTTTGTTTTCTGGAAAATCAATATAAAACAAAACAAAATAAAATAAAACAAAATAAACAAAACAAAATCAAAATAAAACAAGAAAAATAAGAATTAAAAAATTAAAGTATAAAATAAAACAAAACAAAAACAAAATTCAAAAGATTAAACAAAACATTTAATACAAAATAAAACGAAAAAATAAAACAAAACAAAATATACAAAACAAAATCAAAAAACAAAACAAAATAAAATTAATGAAACAAAATAAAATGAAATAAAGTAAAATAAATTAATATAATTAAATACATAATTTTACGACATGATCCTGATTCATAAGTGGATTAAACGAGTTTTGCAACTGGACGACTCATTATGAATAATGAATCCTGAAAAAAATGTAGCCTACATGTTTTAGTCATGATCACAATATGGGGCAATTTCAGGATTCACGTTTCGGCCTTCAAGCGGTCATCATCAGATATGGATCACTAGGGCTCGGATGTTTAAAACCTAAAAATAGCCCAAATATGCAAGCAAATAGGACGAAATATCACTCAAAAATGACAAATTATGACCTGAAAATTACTGATTTAAATAAGGGCGTCATTTTAAATTTTAAACCCAAGCGACAATCCCTTCAAGATGAAATTGTTAACTAAATTCGTTATTCCTATGTTTATATTAATTTTCTGAATATTCATATTTAAGTGGTTATTACAGTCTATTTCTGTAAACACTAGTTCCCGTTCGGTAAGTTGAGGATGATTGCACACCTACAGCTGCCGTTAACCTACCGAAATAAGAAGTTCTCACAAAAACAAGAAGTTCCGAGACGAACTAAAGAGCCTACATTTCTTAAAATTTAAGATTCATGCCAATGGTTAATTTATATGGATCTATCTAGAATAATGATGAAATTAAGTTGGTAATATCGAAATTTCTAATTAGTTCGAAATACTGTATACCTGGCATAATGTAGCCTAATAGAGAACTACAGTTGGCAGCCCTGGTGACTGAATATTTTCTTAGTTTCATCTCTTAAGGTACAGAATACAAAATGTGGTTGAAGTCCAATGGATAGCATGGACGTTGCATGCAGTTAAACATTGGATCTAACAGCGCGCGTAAAATAATGTTGGCAACAATGGCATACATGTATTGGGCAGAAATAATATAATCTATTGTTGTGTCAATTTTGAATGAAATACATTAGTTACTATAGAAGTTACATGCATTTTAAAATTGAACCTATCAGCAGGCTTAGAATCATGTTGGTAGCACTGATGTATATAAGTTACTCCAAATTAATATAGAATGTCAGGTACTATACGTGTGCATAGATTAAAGCTGACGGCTTGCATACTTTCTGATATATGGGTATTTGGATAAAAAAATGAGAGCATTTATTAACAGTTGGCAGCCCTGGTGGCTCTTATGAATACTCTCAGTCATATCTGTTTATGCACATATAGCACATACGACATTTGGTTAAAATCCAATTGATAGTGTAGAAGTTATATGCATTTAAAATTTGGACCTATCAGCAGGCTTATAATCACTTTGGCAACACTGCCATGTATGGCCTCCTCGAAATTAAACTGCAATATTATTATATATACGTGTGCCAATTTTGAAATAGCTCCCATTCATACCTTCCAAGATATCCAACATGGAGCTCAAATTTCAATTGCGACTTTTCAGTAGTTGGTAGCACTGACATCATTGTCAAATATGGCCGTGAGATTTTCAGGTATAGATCTTTACTCGTGCCAAATTTTGTTTCGATTGCTGCAGCCGTTTAGGAGTTGATAGGGGGGATACACACACAGCCAGACAGACAGACAGACAGAAGGACAGACAGACAGACAGACACACACACATTTGTCCGATCTCATAAGTCTACTTTTTCCTCATTTTTGCAAAATGTGAAAAGTAGGCTAAAAATGCTCAAAATATGGCCTAATGGTAAAAAATATTCGAAATATGCATTTATATGACAAATAAAAACCACTGTATTGTGATGATAATCACTTTTATTTGTCAGAAACCAATCGGACATGAGAATAGAGGCAAAGAAAATAATATGACTTTTCCTAAACATCCGAGCTCTACTGATCGCTGTTTCAGTATATGTTATGTTTATAAACGCGCTACTGGTACTGGCGCAATAGCATAGTAAAGCGACCGTTACCAACCGCACACTTATGCCTCGACCATGTGTTTCTTCAGTGTGCAAAGGGATTCTTAGAACACTGGTCTTGAGGAACGTTGGCAACAGTAGCTGTCAAATAGGTGACAAGTTACCGTAAATAAACTCTACGTATACCACAAAAATAAAACTTCAATCAGGTCTCTACAGTCTCTCTCTAGACGTATATATTTTTCGTAACGTCTCCAAGATAGCATGGCCACTGAGAACGCTTCTTTAAGAGTCTGTTTAGCTCACTGGAAAATGGTCGACTGAAGTGCACGAGGATAACAAGTACTTTCGTGACGAACTAAAGAGCCTACTTTAAAAAAAAAATAAGATTCATGCCAATCAATATAGATCTATCTAGAATAATGACGAAATCAAGTAGATAATACAAACTAACATTTCTAAGTACTGCAGTTTGAATTACACCTGAAATAGTGTAACCTAATAGAGTAACTTATTACAGTTGGCAGTCCTGGTGACTCTGAATATAATCTTAGTTCCATCTCTTAAGTTATAGAATGCAATTACAAAATTTGGTTGAAGTCTAATGGATAGTATAGACGTTACATGCTGTTTGATAATGGATTTATCAGTGCGCGTGAAATCATGTTGGGAACAATGTCATGTATGTGATGCTCAGAATTAATCTGAAATATTACGATCTATTATAGTGCCAATTTTGGATAAATATATTTTAGTCGATTTAACCTCCAAGGTTGGCTATTCCATCGGACTCTTATAGGTTGTAGCTACTGCTGTTCAGTCATTAGGTATTGAAGGTCTTTCTCTCCGTTGCGTGGTATCTGATTTCTATGAGTGAAGAAGTAGGTTGGTCTGGTAAAATATTTATTGCTTGTTGATTATTAATATATACAAGGCGTGACGCCCGCAAATCAACCGGTTTACTTGCTGCCTTTCGAAGACGATCTTTTCCTCTGAGTACAGAGTTTTGAATGATCTTGGGCAGTCAAATGCCAAACCAGGAGAGAGGGAAACATACGTCACGGCAAAGTTGGTGGGGTCGGGGATGTACTTTGATAGGATGGTGTCGTGTGTAATGATATGAGAGTATGGGTCATGCTGGACTCTGTTTTATGACTAACATGTTGTTGAGAATTATACTGTATATCTTTTGTCTCATCCATTATTGACTACCAATTCATAAATTGGAACAAACATATTTTGGTAATACAGTGAGCTGCTTCATCCATTAGTAATAATAATAATAATAATAAATCGGAACAATCCAAGTCAACGGCGGAAATTTAAGTTTCTTGGCTCTACGTAAACTATTGAAGGTCATCAAACCGAGGAGCTCAACGTAAGAATTAATGCTGCTTGGATGATGTGGTGAGCAACGACAGGTGTCATGTGCGATCGCCAGATGAAAGACCTCCTAAAATCGAAGATTTACCACACTGTCATTCGGCGCTTTATGGCACTGAATGTTGGCCGAGAACCAAGGAAGCAGAACGTCGGTTAAGTGTCATGGAGATCAAGATGCATAGATGGACAGCTGGCATTACTAGGTTGGATCACATCCCCAGTGAGGGAATAAGGTGTTGCAGCAATCAGCAACAACAAGCGTGAGGGTCGTCTGCGATGTTTTGGGCAAGTGCTACGGTCAGGAGCGGACACTATTCCAAAACAGGGCTACACACTAGAGGTCGCCGGGAAAAGACCGAGACAACGTTGGGCCGATACACTGCACAGGGATCTGAAAAGAGTTAACCTGCATCCGGACAGGGCCCATGACCGAGTTAAGTGGAGACACCGGATTCATATAGTGGACTCTGCCACGAGGCGGGACAAACGCTAAAGCAGAATAATAATAATAATGAAAATGAAAATCCGCAGCCTGCTTCCAGTCTCCGACCGGGTCAGGAATGGAATGAATGAAGCCCCCATCTAGCGGCGAGGATATGAACTGTGCCGGCTGCCGAGGCCTGACGCACTCCTCTGGGGCAATGATTAAATGAATGACAGATGAAATGAAATGATAGTGGAGAGTGTTGCTGGAATGAAATTTTGACAGGGGATAACCGGAGTACCCGGAGAAAAACCTGTCTGCCTCCGTTTTGTCCAGCACAGATCTCACATGGAGTGACCGGGATTTGAACCACGGACCCAGCGGTGAGAGGCCGGCGTGCTGCCGCCTAAGCCACTGTGACCGATCCAGTCAGGGTCAATTACCAGCCCCGGATGACAGAAGATGAAGGAACTCGGAGAGTCAGTATGACGTCATGGCATGACGCGGCGAGAGCAGGGGAATGCTCCAGAAGGTTCCAACCCCTCCCACTTTTTTTTCTCGAAGAAGGACGGAGTTCCGGAATGTTGAGTATGTGAATCAGCAGTATGTGAGTTAGCAGTATGTGAGTCAGTAGTGCGTGGACGAGAATGTCACACAGCGGAGCACGGAAGATTAGCCCATGTCATGTAGACAGTGATTTTACATTGGGAACTTGAATGGTTTTTGTGAGTAACCAGCAGGCCATGAAGCCTGAAACTAGCGTGCATATATTGCCAGTGAGTTTTTTTACAGTGAAGTATGTCAGTTTGTTGGTCGAACAGTGTGAATTTCAAGGCGATTTCGGACTCGCTAGTGTGTGAGGAAACAGTTAGAACTGATAAAGGAAGTCCGTTTATGCCGACAATTTATGTTCATTAAAGATTGATACCAGGAGGTGTTTAAAATACGAGTATCAGGGGAAGAACTATATAACGATAGTCGAGGCGAAACATTATCGCGAGGCCCTATATTTTAACTGACATCCATTCGGAAATAGCATAGCAGTACGGCGTTTTAAGACACGTAGTGAAAACGCAGTAAGGGAGGCCACATCTACTTTAAGCTTGGGTTGGAAGACTACGGGCCGCAGGCAACTTGATATGTCGGTCAAGGCCAGCTCGAAATAGCTCCTCGTGGAAGGAAGTGTGTCACCGGGCTAAAGGAAGTGAAAACATATAACTCAAGTGAACCAGAAACTAGACGCTTTAGTGTGCGAGCATGAATGTGCTCTGATATAGTGAGGTGTAATATTGCCACATGGCAGCATGAACTTAATAGCCATGGACTCATATATTCTGGGCATCAACATGCATATTAACACGCGAATTATGCTGCACTGAACTGCTAAGGGGCCATAATGGGATGAACGGTCTCAACGAGGTGGACGAGTGGACCATGGTTGGGACGTCGATCCACGGCGCTGATGAAGGTGACGGGGGACAACCTGTGGGCAGACATGGGCGTCGCCAGGAGATCGGGAGTTGCCAGAGGCGGATACCTCTACCAGTTCGCTGGGAGACCACATCGCGGGGACGCTGGAGGGACGCCGCCGCCCTGACGCCGCAGACGATGACGACGCCGACGCCATGGATTTCCGAGGACGCCAGATATAAAGTAAGACGTTTCCTTTCCATCCTTGTTCATCAGAAAGAAGAGAACTTCTACCTCGAATAGCCATGCAATGAGATAACCTGAGATCGTGTAACTTAACGCCCTTTATAATAATTTATTCCAGATTGAATAAGAGCATCGTTTTTTTTTTCCCGCATAGGGTCGTGCAGATGTTTTTTTGTCTTTCTTCTCGGGTCATTCGACCTATATAAATTTACAGCATCAATGGTAGGAGTAAGACATGTATTTATTCTCTGAGTCATAATAATAATTTGAAATTGGGTAACCATAATAAGAGATGCCCATTTTGCTGGGAGATCCTAGCACGTCGATTTCAGAGGTCATTATTCGAATTCTACTCTGAAAGGTTTGTCACGGAATGAACAGATTTTTATAGCAATGAATATGGTTGTAGATTGCCGGATAAGGTTCCTTGGATAGGATGCCATATTATCATACGACCTCGTGGTCCCGATAAAGTTGATACGCTCTGTTAGTGTGGGTTCTTGAGACATGCTGATAATGCCTGATTTATTTTGTAATGATGTTGTGTAAAGTTTATGTGATAATTATGTGGTAATTAGATATGGTATTTTTCCGTCAAAATGTGACGAGATTATTCACGGGGCGACGGATGTCCGTGGAATTGTAGTTGTAAGGACAGGGTCCTCTTGACGAACGTGCCACGTTCATTGATGAATTGTATTGAATAGCGCAGAGGTGTAATTGATGGTGCGCTCGACAGTCAGGTTGTTTGGATCTTCACACAGAGTGTTCGGCGGAAGGGTTACGATTAAATGTTGGTTATGTGAGTATGAAATACGCTAGGGCGCCTTATTGCGAGGTTCTTTACCTTTCATAAACATTTGACAATGCTATAATTTAATTACAAGGACAAATATGACCATGTGGATCAAGGTTGTTGGAAAGGCGAAGATAAATTAATAATAATAAGAAGAATTAGTAGTGTAAATATGTAAGCACAATCTGGGTGTGTTAATAATTTATGATAGGTTATAATTAATTGTTGAAATGTCATCTTATGTGAAGCTGAGTCGATGTTTGAGTGCTATTTGATGTAACATGATGCTCTTTAATTATTCATTTGCAGTTCGATAGAGGAGATCCGTCCATTACTGTATAAGGGTAGACAGTTGTAATTTACGTGGATATTCGATATTTTCTTAGAGTTTTTTTGCCGCAGGTGAACTTTGTGTTGAGTGGCTAGTGATGTTTACATGCGTGTGCACCGATAAATTATGGTTAATTTAGCTTTTTGAAAGACGATCTCCCTGTCGGAACTTTAAGAGAGGACACCCACGAGTTTGAATAAGCGTAATTTTCTTTCTTTGTTTAGGGACTATGAACTTTATTTCTTTTACGGACTTTGTCCCACCATAACATTATACTCGTGCGTGATAGGCAGGTTGCATATTTATTTATCCTTTGGCCAATAAAGGAGCAGATGTGATTTTACGAGGGCTTTTACTTTCTTTTCTGTTTGTCAATTCAAGTTAGGGTTTTGCTTGTGAATCCTGGTTCAGTCTATTTACCATCCCAACCCGTAAACGACCCGAGACCCTTTGTCTCTAGCTCACTGGAGCTTTTCATAGTCTTGTCTGGATGAACCAAGATTCATGGCCTAATTTTTTTTTTGTACCCACTCCCTTGGCTGTTTCTTCTAATGGGGCCGGGGTGCTAGCCGGGTGATCGCCTGTCCCATTGGAGAAACGGGCACAGGGGGGGGGGGGAAGTGGCGCCGCCAAAGTGTTGGGCTCGACGACGATGGTGTGTTTCGTTTCCGTCATGGGCATGTTTTTTTTGTACTCAATCATTTGTTGTGATGATGGGAGTATACTGTGTGGTCAGATTCGTGCCTTTGATGGGAGCGCGATACTTGCCATGTGTAATTCTTGTGTAAAATTAACCTCGTATCACACTGAGCCTTTAGTGAACCATTTGACAGGGTTGGTACACGATCTCAGGTTATGGCTATACTCGACGACCTACATTCCCATGTAGGCCCCTATATTTAAGTTGTATTGTAAGATGTCACAAGTAGTAACCACAGAAAATATTGCTGATATATTAAAACAAATCCAAGTTGGATTAACTGGTCTAACCACTGAAATTAATAATGTTAAGGATAGTGTTGGGTCAATTAAAACAAACATGAAGAGCGATATGGATCGCTTATGGACGGCACAAGAGAGTGTCGGCATTCAGGTAGCAGAGGTACAGAGGACACAAGAGGGTGTCGGTATTCAGGTAGCAGGAATAAAAAAGGATGTTAGTGATAAAGTTGATGGTCTCAGAACCGACTTATTAGAAGTCATGGGATCTAATCTTAAGAGTTTAGAATCTCATTTGCAGAAAAACATTGATGCTGTAGAACGTAATCTTAGGCTATCAGGAAAGGCTCTAGATAATAAGATTAATCTACTCGATAAAAAGGTAGAAACTACATTCCAAGTGCTCACCGCGGAGCTCAAAGATTCTATGGCACGGCAAATCAGGGATACTCAGAGTTCGCTTCGGGGGAATATTGAAGGACTTGAGGAGAAGTTGAACAGTAATATTAAATGCATGGGACAAGATTTGACGGCAAAAATTGAGCAAATTGGTCAGTCTAGCGAGGAAACCCTGGATAAGTTGAAACAGGACGTGTCAGGTTGGAAAGAAGAGGTTGCGAAGGACGTGAAAAACATGCAGATACAGGTTGAATCATTCCAGGACACGTATGACAGGAAGATCACTCATTCACAAACGACATTAATCGAACATGTGAGAGAATCTATCCACACTTCCATTGTTGAGTTGGAGGAGAAGATCATTATTCAACAGGGAAGGCAACTCACTCGATTAGGCAACTTAGAGGCGGAAATGACGCAGATAAAAGACAAATCGGAGTCAGAAAGGGTTAGATGGTCCGAAATTGAAAACACGCCACATCTTAACGGGACGGAAAGTGAAAACGCCTCATCTTCTAGAAAGGCGGGTGAGGTAGATGCAACGCCGAGAATACGGAGTACAAATCCCGCGGGACACCTAACTATCATTAGAAGTATAGACCACCAGCCGAGGAAATTCTCGGGGAACAATGGGACTAATAACGTCACACCTATCGAATTTATGAGGGAGGTCCGTGAATACATGGCGGAGAATAAGATACCACGTGAGAGGGAACTAAGAGTTATTGAGAGGTCCCTGGAATCGACAGCATTAACTTGGTTTCGCGCATTTCGATACACGTTCACGAGCACGGATGAGTTCGAACGATTATTAATCAAACGTTTTTGGAGCCCTGAAGAACAATTGAACATACGGGCGGAACTATACGCTAAACGGTATGCGACATCCAATCCGACTAGGTACGCGGGGTACTTCGCGTCGCAACTCGCCAGGCTGCAGTATTTGACTCCACCAGTGCCGGAGGACGAATTGGTCCAAGCCATTATTCGACAGTTACAGGCGAGGTCCGGACGACAGGAAAATAGAGATGTGAACACGGTCGTGATTGACAAAATTGCGCAGACGGAAGAGCGAACGCCGCGGGAGACGGACAGGCCAAGAGACACGGGGTACTATCGGAGCCGAGATAGGAGCTACGGTGGAACAGACGAGCGACCCAGATGGAGGAATAAACCGTATGAAGAACGTAGGAGATCCCGATTCAACAATACGAAGGGACGATATGGTGAATATCAACGAAGGCAGTCAAATCAATATTATCAAAGACAGAATGCCTATAGGGATTCTCGTCCGCAGGGGTCGCGGCCGAGCTATACGGAAAGACATCGAGAGAGCCAGGAATATTTACAACAATTACGGAGTAATCCATCCGCACCACCGGGGGAAGCTGACCGACCACCTGACACAAGTCGGTCAGATCAACAAAAAAAAACTTCAAATTAAGAAATTCCTCAAACCTTGGTCCTCCCGAACTGATAGAAATTCAAGAGATATTTCAGGATACCGACTCGTCCGAATGAATTAATGGCTACGGACCTGTATGGCCCCCTTCCGAGGTCCACCAGGGGTAACCAATACATTTTGGTGACGATGGATGTGTTTACCAAATTAGTCATGTTGCACCCTATCCAGAAGGCAACATCCCGATACGTGATTCGCAGGATTGAAACCGGCGTGATTCCAACTGCAGGGAAGCCAGAGTTCCTTCTGAGCGATCACGGAACGCAGTTTACGAGCGCTGAATTTCAAGAAGCTATGGCACGACTCGGCATAAGGCATATCTTGAGCTCCATAAGATACCCAGAAGGAAATCCTGTTGAAAGAGTAAATGCGGAGATTGGAAAGTACTGCCGGATTTACTGTCATGAACAGCATCATCGATGGATGGAAGTGGTACCCATAATTGAACGTTGCTTGAATTCTACAACACATGAGAGTACCAGACAAATTCCTTGCCTTCTGCACCATGGACGAAAACCGAGTAGACCTTGGCATGCTGTTATACAGGCACCCCCAGAGATTGAGCCGTCGGTGCAAAGGAGAAACGAACTGGCTCGGGAGAGGATGCAGCTACAGGCGCAGAAACGGGAGAGAAGGAAGGCTGGCCGCCGTTTTCGCGAGCCACTTCGAGTCAATGACCTGGTGCTGATTCGAAAACCCACGTCATCAAACTTACCACTCAGAGTGTATGGGAAATTTGCGCGCCCATTTTCGGGACCCCATAGGGTTGCCAGAGTGATGGACAACAATTGCTATAGGGTGGTTGACAACGTCACGAATGCACTTGTTGAGAATTTCAATGCTGCGAATCTGCGGAAGTATCACCGGCAAGCCCGTTAGTCAGCATTGAGGAGATGACTGAAAAAGATCGTTCACATGCATCACTTGAGGAAAAACATAAGCTATGTTCCCACCGCTTATATTTTGAAGGCCGCGGGAGAGATGTGACCGATCCAGTCAGGGTCAATTACCAGCCCCGGATGACAGAAGATGAAGGAACTCGGAGAGTCAGTATGACGTCATGGCATGACGCGGCGAGAGCAGGGGAATGCTCCAGAAGGTTCCAACCCCTCCCACTTTTTTTTTCTCGAAGAAGGACGGAGTTCCGGAATGTTGAGTATGTGAATCAGCAGTATGTGAGTTAGCAGTATGTGAGTCAGTAGTGCGTGGACGAGAATGTCACACAGCGGAGCACGGAAGATTAGCCCATGTCATGTAGACAGTGATTTTACATCGGGAACTTGAATGGTTTTTGTGAGTAACCAGCAGGCCATGAAGCCTGAAACTAGCGTGCATATATTGCCAGTGAGTTTTTTTACAGTGAAGTATGTCAGTTTGTTGGTCGAACAGTGTGAATTTCAAGGCGATTTCGGACTCGCTAGTGTGTGAGGAAACAGTTAGAACTGATAAAGGAAGTCCGTTTATGCCGACAATTTATGTTCATTAAAGATTGATACCAGGAGGTGTTTAAAATTACGAGTATCAGGGGAAGAACTATATAACGATAGTCGAGGCGAAACATTATCGCGAGGCCCTATATTTTAACTGACATCCATTCGGAAATAGCATAGCAGTACGGCGTTTTAAGACACGTAGTGAAAACGCAGTAAGGGAGGCCACATCTACTTTAAGCTTGGGTTGGAAGACTACGGGCCGCAGGCAACTTGATATGTCGGTCAAGGCCAGCTCGAAATAGCTCCTCGTGGAAGGAAGTGTGTCACCGGGCTAAAGGAAGTGAAAACATATAACTCAAGTGAACCAGAAACTAGACGCTTTAGTGTGAGAGCATGAATGTGCTCTGATATAGTGAGGTGTAATATTGCCACATGGCAGCATGAACTTAATAGCCATGGACTCATATATTCTGGGCATCAACATGCATATTAACACGCGAATTATGCTGCACTGAACTGCTAAGGGGCCATAATTGGATGAACGGTCTCAACGAGGTGGACGAGTGGACCATGGTTGGGACGTCGATCCACGGCGCTGATGAAGGTGACGGGGGACAACCTGTGGGCAGACATGGGCGTCGCCAGGAGATCGGGAGTTGCCAGAGGCGGATACCTCTACCAGTTCGCTGGGAGACCACATCGCGGGGACGCTGGAGGGACGCCGCCGCCCTGACGCCGCAGACGATGACGACGCCGACGCCATGGATTTCCGAGGACGCCAGATATAAAGTAAGACGTTTCCTTTCCATCCTTGTTCATCAGAAAGAAGAGAACTTCTACCTCGAATAGCCATGCAATGAGATAACCTGAGATCGTGTAACTTAACGTCCTTTATAATAATTTATTCCAGATTGAATAAGAGCATCGTTTTTTTTTCCCTCATAGGGTCGTGCAGATGTTTTTTTGTCTTTCTTCTCGGGTCATTCGACCTATATAAATTTACAGCATCAATGGTAGGAGTAAGACATGTATTTATTCTCTGAGTCATAATAATAATAATAATTTGAAATTGGGTAACCATAATAAGAGATGCCCATTTTGCTGGGAGATCCTAGCACGTCGATTTCAGAGGTCATTATTCGAATTCTACTCTGAAAGGTTTGTCACGGAATGAACAGATTTTTATAGCAATGAATATGGTTGTAGATTGCCGGATAAGGTTCCTTGGATAGGATGCCATATTATCATACGACCTCGTGGTCCCGATAAAGTTGATACGCTCTGTTAGTATGGGTTCTTGAGACATGCTGATAATGCCTGATTTATTTTGTAATGATGTTGTGTAAAGTTTATGTGATAATTATGTGGTAATTAGATATGGTATTTTTCCGTCAAAATGTGACGAGATTATTCACGGGGCGACGGATGTCCGTGGAATTGTAGTTGTAAGGACAGGGTCCTCTTGACGAACGTGCCACGTTCATTGATGAATTGTATTGAATAGCGCAGAGGTGTAATTGATGGTGCGCTCGACAGTCAGGTTGTTTGGATCTTCACACAGAGTGTTCGGCGGAAGGGTTACGATTAAATGTTGGTTATGTGAGTATGAAATACGCTAGGGCGCCTTATTGCGAGGTTCTTAACCTTTCATAAACATTTGACAATGCTATAATTTAATTACAAGGACAAATATGACCATGTGGATCAAGGTTGTTGGAAAGGCGAAGATAAATTAATAATAATAAGAAGAATTAGTAGTGTAAATATGTAAGCACAATCTGGGTGTGTTAATAATTTATGATAGGTTATAATTAATTGTTGAAATGTCATCTTATGTGAAGCTGAGTCGATGTTTGAGTGCTATTTGATGTAACATGATGCTCTTTAATTATTCATTTGCAGTTCGATAGAGGAGATCCGTCCATTACTGTATAAGGGTAGACAGTTGTAATTTACGTGGATATTCGATATTTTCTTAGAGTTTTTTTGCCGCAGGTGAACTTTGTGTTGAGTGGCTAGTGATGTTTACATGCGTGTGCACCGATAAATTATGGTTAATTTAGCTTTTTGAAAGACGATCTCCCTGTCGGAACTTTAAGAGAGGACACCCACGAGTTTGAATAAGCGTAATTTTCTTTCTTTGTTTAGGGACTATGAACTTTATTTCTTTTACGGACTTTGTCCCACCATAACATTATACTCGTGCGTGATAGGCAGGTTGCATATTTATTTATCCTTTGGCCAATAAAGGAGCAGATGTGATTTTACGAGGGCTTTTACTTTCTTTTCTGTTTGTCAATTCAAGTTAGGGTTTTGCTTGTGAATCCTGGTTCAGTCTATTTACCATCCCAACCCGTAAACGACCCGAGACCCTTTGTCTCTAGCTCACTGGAGCTTTTCATAGTCTTGTCTGGATGAACCAAGATTCATGCCCTAATTTTTTTTTGTACCCACTCCCTTGGCTGTTTCTTCTAATGGGGCCGGGGTGCTAGCCGGGTGATCGCCTGTCCCATTGGAGAAACGGGCACACCACGGAGGCTTGTAATAATAATAATAATAATAATTAAAATGAAAATCCACAGCCTGCTTCCAGTCTCCGACCGGGTCAGGAATGGAATGAATGAAGCCCCCATCTAGCGGCGAGGATATGGACAGTGCCGGCTGCCGAGGCCTGACGCACTCCCCTGGAGCAATGATTAAATGAATGACAGATGAAATGAAATGATAGTGGAGAGTGTTGCTGGAATGAAATGTTGACAGGGGATAACCGGAGTACCCGGAGGAAAACCTGTCAGCCTCCGTTTTGTCCAGCACATATCTCACATGGAGTGACCGGGATTTGAAGCACGGAACCAGCGGTGAGAGGCCGGCGTGCTGCCGCCTAAGCTACGGAGGCTTCAATAATAATAATAATAATAATAATAATAATAATTCCTAGTTAAAACGGGGTTTGGTGCTCGATTCCTTGTGGAATACATAAGTCGTAGACACAATGGCTTCTAGCACATTAATTCACCCTAGGACTCAGTGATCCCAATATTATTGGAGTCGGAAGCGAACTAAGAGTTGAACAAGGGAGGTTGACGCGATAGAAATAGAAGCGGTGCAGTGCTCAGCAAGGAGCCTATTGTCACCGACTCACAAGTTGTGATCCCCTGTGGTGAGTTTGTGTGTGAATGGCGCAGTGTTATGAAATACAATAAAGAACACGCAATCTCTCCACACACACCCAAACACCCAAACACACCCACTCACCCACACACACACCCACACACCCACACACACACACCACACACACTCACACACAATCTCTCCACACACACCCACACACACAGCCACACACACACACACACTCACACACAATCTCTCCACGCACATCCACACACCCAAATACACACACCCACACACCCTCACACACACTCACACACAATCTCTCCACACACACCCACGCACACCCACACACCCACACACCCACAAATACCCACACACACACCCACACACACGCGCAATCTCTCCACACACACCCAAACACCCAAACAACCAAACACATCCACACATGCCCACAAACACCCACACACCGAAACACACACACTCACCCACAAACACCCACACACACTCACACACAATCTCTACACACACACCCACGCACCCACACTCACTCACACATGTGCCACGTTTGATTCCTGACATCCCATGACCCACACACCCACAAACACACACACACACATCACACACACCTATAAACACCCACACACAATCACACACACAGACTCCCTCCACACACACACAATCACACACACCCACAAACACCCACACACACACATCACACACACCCACAAAAACCCACACACACACATAGACTCCCTCCACACCCACACACACACACATCACACACATCCACAAACACACACATCACACACACCCACAAACACCCACACACACTCTCCACACACACCCACACACCCAAACACACCCACACATCCACACACACACACACTCACACAAACATCCCACACACACACACACATGTGCCCACGTTCGATTCCTGACACTACGATGGAGGTTTTAACTCTTCCTAATTAATGCTATTGTTCTTGGTTTAGTAAAAGGCTTTGCAGCGTTGAGGTCCTGCGACCTCCTGTACCTGAGAATGTGTAGCCTGTCTGATAGCTTGTGTCATTGTGATGGCTGTACTAGTGAGTGTATTTGTAATCTGGGCTAAGATTCAAGCGGGAGGTGGCCGTGGCTTAATTTAGATACTATCCTAGCCTTTGCATAGAACATAATTAGGGAAACCACGGCAAACCTCTTCTGGCAGATGTGGGAATCAAATCCACCTCTTCACTGATATATCTTACGAATCTGAGTAGATCTCATTCTACCTATCCGACCAGAATTGAATATTTAGAAAGTTCAGAAATCGAATACACCTCTTCTCAGTTGCGCCTTGCGAATCTGACAGGGCACCGTTCCATTTCTCAGAATTGTATCTATTATTTAAATCACTCATAATGGCTCCGTATTGATGTGCTTAAATATTTTTTTTGAAAGGTTTATATTACCGCCTGAATCAGTACTTTAATGAAAAAATTATTAACAAAGTTGTTCTAGGTACATGTTTCAGGGACTAATGAACAATTTTCGTCTATTACTACCATACATATGAGCTTTGTAGTTTGCTACATCCATAAATCTTAGCAATAATATTAAAAAGAAGACAAATCATTTTCTAGTCTAAACTTTGACCTAACCGCATGTAAGTTATCTAATTTATTAAATTTATACTCATTCAATGTCATTTAAATAGGAGTATATAGAACTTCATAATTATTTTCATGTGATTCACTCTATAAATTTCCCCTCAGTCACATTTATAATTCTACTTGTTTTTTTTTTCATGCTTCTCTTTAGGCAAATGCATTGATCTAACCTCATTGCCAAGAGGAAGTCCTTTCCTATCACGTCGTATTTCTGTTGCATGCTGCCGTTTTTGATTGGCTTTTGGATCTTTTAAGCCAGGCATCTTCATTGATTGTCAACAGCATAGTGATGCACAGTATTATAATTCCACGTTTGTCATCTCCAGCTATTGAACATTGCTTCAAGCGGGACTATGAATGTACCGACTACTGGTTGCTTCATGCAACTTCTATAACATTTGCAGACCGCAGACTATCTTCCCACATATCACACCGTCAACAACTACTTTATTTTGATCTATAGGCTACCTTAATTAATTCAACAACCTATATTTATGGTGCACCATATTAGGTTAAATGACCATTGATGGTTTAGTGCTACGCTTTATCATAATTTCATTATTTTAATGCTTTTCATTTGGCTGATGACGGGGACAAAAATTGTTCATTAGTTCCTGAAACATGTACCAAGAACAACTTTGATAATAATTATTTCATTAAAGTGTTGATTCAGGCGGTAATATAAACTAAACTAAACTATTCAGAATTGAATGTTTGGCAAGATCAGGAATCGAACGCGGAACTCAGGGGTGACAACATGGACGGAGGGAAAGAAAAGAACTGAATATATGGAACTTGCACACATTTTACAATATTCAAATGTAGCACTGTGAATCTATCGCCATCATGCGTTCAAACATAACTTAACCTCTGAATAAACGTAACAATATAACTAGCAACATTAAATATCTCGCGCGGAGAAAACAGAGGTGAAACATGTTTACATAAAGTCTTACTGCTTAAAAGCACTGAGTTCTAGCTCTCGGTTTACATGAGACTTCTATATGCCATTTACACGAAACCAAGAGGGAGAAGCAAAATAAATGCACCCACACTTGCGTCCATTAGATGTTATATTCTGGAACTGAAGGTAACCGAAGAAATAGCGAGGAAATAGGGTCATGTGAATGAAAAAGATAAAATTAGCAGTAATCATAATAATAATAATAATACGCTAAGGTGTATGTTTCACAAAATTCAAGCTCCTAAACCAGAGGGAGTTAGAAGGTGTGGTTTGTACCAAAATCTTCCAAATCTTCTCAATAGTACAGGAAAAATCTTGCATTTCTTGAAAATTCAACGGAAGTATATTTTTTATAATGTACTATTAAACAATTAAACAACACGATAGCCCCTGGTAAAACTGTCACGCGTACAGCCCGCATAGCAATAGGTCTGGGCGGGTAGTCTGTACACATGGAGCACACACAACCCATTAGAATATGCGAGAGTTCTCGCACGGGTCCGCTAGTAATAATATGTTTAGCCTATTTTCATTAACAACAATGGGCTTATGAGATCACCTTTTGTCCGTCTGTGTGAGCGAGTGTGATTCGAGTGTGTGTGTCCCAAATAAAATCTAAACGGCTGTAGCGATTTCACTGAAACTCGGTAAGTTTATAGCACTATTCCGGGCGACCCCGACCGTGCCCTTCAAATGTTGTTACGTCTCACCAATCCCACATGGCGGCTGTGCGAAATATTTCACCAGCATTCAATATCCCCGAAACTATTATTGGTATCACCCTGGAATATTGTACGGTGATAAAGGGAACTACTAAAAGTTCACCTATGTGATTTTTGAAAAGCTGGTAACTAAAAACCAACATGGCGGCCAAGCGAAGTTGCGACATTTAAATAGACGTTTCTCGCGATTTAACCAACCAAACGCCATGAAATTTGGTACAGTGTATGTTTATACACATTGTAATGCACCGGCATTTAACTTCGTTCAATTGTTTACAAAACCACAAGATGGCGACTGTGCGAAATATTTCACCAGCATTCTATATCTCTGAAACTATTACGGGTATCACCCTGAAATTTTGTACGTAGATAAAAAGCCCTACTGGAAGTTCATCTATGAGACTTTCAAAAACCGGTTAACTACAAAACCAACATGGCCACCAAGCGAAGTTGAAAGTTTTAAATATAATTTTCTCGCGATTTAATGATCCAAACGCATTGAAACTTGGTACAGTATATCCTTATACAAATGTTAATCCACTGGCATCTAATTTATTTCAATTGTTTCCACAGCCACAAGATGGCAGCTGTGCGTAATTATAAAATCTCGTTTTTTACTTCTTATGTCCTAATCATGCGCTTGCAGTTTGAATACTACACGTACACAATAATCTTCATGTAACAGTACATAACTGTAAGACCTACATATATAAAATCCAACATGGCGACCATCAGAAATATTTATTCGGTTCTTAAATATCTACGAATCTATTACAGCAATCAAACTGAAATGTTGTATGTTGATAGTGGCAATTAACATAAGTAGGGTATATGAAAATAGGCTGTATAGTTCTTCACGGAACTTCTTGTTTTTAATGCAGCCAATGACGATTCATTTTCTTTTTGAGGGCGGGTCTGGGACTAGGCAAACACTGCGAGTTTGAGCCATCTAGTTACCGATAGGCGTACTAACTTCCAATAACCGTAAGATGGTCTTGTATCTACTGAACTAGATGACAAACACCTGTTGCCATAGTAACCACCAGATATCCATGTCAGTTTTTACAGTGGTCTATGTCTAAACTATATCCTTCTTAATCTACCAGGAGATGGTACGCGTAGACACCATAACCACATGCCGTACCGTGCAGATCTTTCTTTTGGAGCTCTGGTGTAACTTACTGACACATTTGTGGGATCCTCGTCAATCACACTTGATAAAGAAGTTTGGAGGGGTGCAGAGGAAGGTCGCCGGGTACGTGTGGGGAAGCAGAGAGTAAAATACGGTGAGTAAAATAATTCACAATTTGGGTTGGTATACGTTGTAGAGCAAGATTTGTAAGCGAGGGGGTGGGGGTATACAGAGGCCAATTTCGCAATGTTTATAAGTTTTTAGACACCAGGTAGCCCAATCCTGTACAACTGCGTCAAATGACCATGGTTCAAAAATTGAAAGTAGAGAAATTGAGTGGTGGATTTTGGAATGATGCATAATATTACAGTAAATATAAATATTTCAATACTTATCAACCTTGGTTAACCGTATGCGGGGAGAAAACATGACAAACAGATTTTTTCAACTTGAATTGAGGTCAATTGATTTACATAAATACAAGTGGCTTCTATAAAGAACTGTGTTGTTTGAGTAGCCTCCCTGTTATTTTTGTTCATTTAAGGGGCTAGAGTGAAACTGGCTTTTCTCGAAGCTATAAAGTTTCTAAAACATGTACCTATTTCTCAGGAACCACGAGCCCTTTCAAGCTGATTTTTTTCACACTGATGGGCGTTTACAATTCAAAAGTTTGGAAGCAAAATGAAACCAATAAAAAACACAAGACGATAATAAAACAATTAAAAAGTAACTGAAATAATGTCTTAAAAGATATTAACGGAATCAAGAATTCATAAAATCTACATCAAATATCTATCAACAATAAGTTTGCTTTAAAAGAGTTATCATTAACATTTGGTTATATATTACAGTTATCATCAAGTTATCTACAGTAACACCGCAGGAAAAGGTACATAACTAGGAGTCAGTTCTTTTAACCCTTTCATTTTTTACCATGTCTATACAGGGTGTTTGAAAAATAACTCCCTAGTTTTAAAGTGTCCTAGAATCCGTACAAAGTGACATAGACTATTCTAGTTTGTGGTGTGTGATTCATCAACTCTCCAAGTTTTGATTTTATCAGTTGGTTTAATTTAAGACAGCAGTTGTAATTTATAGGGGTGCAACTAAAGTCTTTTACGTACAACATCATACACAGTACCTTTAGGCACTCCTAATTGTAGCCTACGTCGAACCAATGACTTCTTATTGCTCCGAACACACGAAACACGGATCTGTTCAACAACATCTTCAGAAGTTCTCGGTCTACCTGGTGATTTTGCTTTTGAGACACTACCGGTTTCCTTGAAAGACTTTAGCCAATGATGGATAGTTTTTTGCTGTAGGAGGTTCACCACCATTCTGACATCTAAAATTACGTTGCACTGTTATAACACACTGCGCTCTCTGTTGCGAAGTACACATTGCTACTGAGTGGCTCTGCACTGCACTGCATGGTGCACGCCTGGACTGAACTGAGGGAGCAGAGGAAACAAACAGCACTGGGGCCGTCTCAAGGTCAAGCAGACCTGCCAAATGCAGGGGAGCCAAACTTGGAGAGTTGATGAATCACACAGCACAAACATGAATAGT
This sequence comes from Meconema thalassinum, assembly GCA_946902985.2. Taxonomy (NCBI): domain Eukaryota; kingdom Metazoa; phylum Arthropoda; class Insecta; order Orthoptera; family Tettigoniidae; genus Meconema; species Meconema thalassinum. Next base: position 30,806,165 of record OX336394.1, read on the forward strand.
TTATGTCTCTATGTACAGATTATAGGACACATTAAAATTAGGGAGTTCTTTTTCAAACGCCCCGTATTTAATGAACTACAGTATAATACAAAGTTATCTAATATATTGTCAGCACATAGCCAAGAATGTTTTTAAAAACTTCCGATAGTTTGATGTTCCTAGTTGCCATGGTTACCCAATAAAATAAATTTTATTGCTGCTCAAAAGACATTAGTTACACAATTTTAAGATATACATAACAATACCCCGTGGGGGTTTGCCTGTTCCTCTATCGGGCGCGTCCCAGGTGGCGGATAGGGGGGCTCGCCGGACTTGTCCGGAGGGTTTGAGGGAAATAAAATACCTCTCGCGGACCAAAAACAGGCCCCTTGCCAGGGTTATGGTGAAGCTACGTTAGGCCTAGCAAGCCAGTAGTGGATATGAAACTGCTTTTAAAACGGGAACGGGCCTCGGAAAGGACAGATCTAAAGGAAGCAGACCTGGCTATGGAAATGGACTACGAATCGGAACTTTGAATATAACAACATTGACGGGAAGAGTGGAGGAGATTGTGGATATGATGGAGAGGAGAGAACTGGATGTACTCGGACTGGCAGAGACTAGATGGAGAGGGGAAGGAAGAAAAGAACTGAGAAATGGCTTGCAGCTATACTGGATAGGAAATGAGGAGGGGAAGAGAAATGGAGTGGGAATGGTGGTGAGAGAAGGGCTGATGGAGGAAGTAAAGAGGGTAAGTGATAGAATAATTAGAGCCAGAATCACAGTGAAAGGTAGAAACCTGGACATTCTGCAAGTCTATGCACCACAGGTGGGATGCACAGAAGGCGAGAAGGACGAGTTTGAAGAGGAGTTGCAGAAGCAGTTAGCGGGGAGAGACCTGATAGTCATGGGAGACCTAAATGCCCATGTCGGAACTGATAGAAGAGATTTTGAGGAAGTGATTGGTGGTGAAGGATGGGGAAACAGGAATAAGGAAGGAGAGAGATTGTTGGAACTGTGCAAGATAAATGGGCTAATGGTTGGAAACACATGGTACAAGAAGAGAGAGAGCCATAAAATTACTTGGTATAGCAGGGATTTGACTAGGAAATCGGTGGTGGACTATATTCTATGCGGGAAGGAGACAAAGAAGAGTATCACGGATATAAGGGTAATACCTTCAGAAGCCCTGGACAGTGACCACCGTCTGCTGGTCGCCAAGGTGAGAGGACTGAAGGAAAAGAGGAGAACTGAGAACCAAGAAAGAAGAATAAGGACATGGAAGCTGAAGGAGGATGGAAATAAGGAGAAGTTCCAGATATTAGTGAGGAACAAATTACCGAAGGATGGTCCGAAAACAGGTGAAGAAGAATGGAATAGGTTCAAGGACGTGTTGGTAGAAGCAGCGGAAGTCGTGTGTGGCAGAACTAGTGGAAAGAAAAGGTGGAAGGAAACACCATGGTGGAACCCCAGAACTAAGGAAGCAGTGAAAAAGAAAAATGAAGCATTCAGGAAATGGTTCCAACAGAGGACAGACAGAACAAGAGAAGAATACCAAGAGCGGAAGAAAGAAGCAGGAGAAGTAGTGAAGGAAGAGAAAAAGAAATGGCTGGAGAAATGGACAGAAATGATGGAGGAGGACTGTGATGGCAGTAAGAAAGTGTTGTATGGAATGATAAAGGCAAAGAGAAGAGATACAGGGGAAAATGTCAGAATGGTGGACAGGAATGGAAAGGAGGTCGAAAATATGGAAGAAGTAAAGGTTATCTGGAGAGAATACTTCAAGGAACTCCTAAATCCAACTAAAACCAGCATAGTGGACATTGTGGAGGAAGAAACAGACAGTGACCAAGACATTTCAGAGAAGGAATTGACATGGAAAGAAGTGGAGGAAGCATTAAGGAAGATGAAAGGGGGAAAGGCACCGGGAATAGACGAAGTGAGTGTGGAGATGGTGAGAGCAGCAGGGGTGATAGGAACACAGTGGCTCTTTCGAGTAATGAAAGTGATATGGAGGGAGAAGAAAATACCAGAGGACTGGAAAAGAGGGATAATAATACCCATATTTAAAAAGGGAAGTAGGAAGGAATGCAAGAACTACAGGGGAATTACACTCATGTGCCACTGCGCCAAAATATTTGAGAAGATACTGGAGAGAAGAATTCGGACAGAAGTTGAAGATGGGCTGAGGGAAGAACAGTATGGATTCAGGCCAGGAAGATCAACAGTTGACCTCATCTTTGCAGTAAGACAGCTACAAGAACACCATTATGAATATGGGAAAGATCTGGTGATGACCTTCTTGGATATTGAGAAAGCATATGATAGTATTAATAGAAACAAGGTATGGGAAGCAATGAGAGCAAAAGCAGTGAACAAGGAGACAGTGGCAAGAGTGAAAGCAATGTACGAGGGAAGCAAAAGCTGTGTAAAGGTGGGAAGAGAGAGAACGGAATGGTTTCAACTGGAGAGTGGTCTGAAACAGGGAAGTGCCCTCTCACCCCTGTTATTTATAGTGGTGATGGATGAAATCATACGAAAAGTGGTAAATAGCATTGGGGAAAGGAAAATGAAGGCAATGTTGTTTGCTGATGACCTTCTGGTATGGGGAGAGGATGAGCAAGAAGTACAAGAGCAATTAGATGAGTGGGAGAAGGTAGTGTTATCATATGGGATGAAGTTCTCAGCACAAAAGAGTGAAGTGGTCATCACAACGAGGAAGAAGAACAGACTGGATATGGGCATAACACTTGGAGGACAGCAGTTGCAGAAAGTAGAATGCTTCAAGTACTTGGGAAGCATAATTGAAGAAAAGGGAGGCAATAGGATGGAAATAAATGAGAGGGGAAGGTGCGCAGATGGATTTTTCAAGAGTGTTAGGGGGATGATATGGAATAAAGATGTACCACAAAAATGTAAAGGAATCATCTACAAGACCTACTTTGTGCCAATTTTGACATATGGTTCAGAAACATGGGTGATGAAGGAAAGGGACAAGAATAAAATACGAGCAGTGGAGATGAAGTTCCAGAGGAGTAGGGTAGGAGTGACAAGAATGGACAGAGTAAGGAATGAGAGAGTCAGAGAGATGGTAAGAGAGGAACCATTGCAAAATAGAATAGAGCGATCTAGGCTACAATGGTATGGACATGTGAGGAGGATGCAAGAGGAGAGGATACCGAAGATGATGTTTGGAATGGAAATGACGGGAAGGAGGCCAAGGGGAAGACCAAGGGACAGATGGGCAAAAGGAGTTAAGAAGAGTGTGGAGGAAAGAGGAGTGTGCTGGGACACAGTAAATGACGAGAGATGGTGGATGGACAGGAAACGATGGAGAGGCCTATGTTCCAAGCAGACCCGACCAGCGGTTGGAAACTGCTCAAGATGATGATGATGACATAACAATACGTATATACCATTTAACATGACATGATTATTCTCTACAGTTGTCTTTGCAATAATCTCTGGGAGCTTTTGTTCTTTGTTTACATCACATAAAGTGATAATGTTCACATTTACGGTCGCACAATACACATTTACATTGATCATTTGTGTGGTGGAAATTCTTGCTTGTACAGGGGTGTGCAAATTATTAGACCCACCGCCAGTTCCCCAAAATAGCCTTTATACTTTTCAAGGCTAAATGTACTACATTCATTTACAAGGCGGTGAAATTACTTCCTATGTTTAACCAAGAGTCATAATTATATTTTCTTTTAATAAGCTCAAAGTAAAATGATTTTTGATGTGTAACATCTTTCCACTCGGTATCTGGATATTTTTGTGGCACTCGGTAGCTGGACATTTTTGTGGGAGTGATTTTGGAAAAGAGACGGAAGTGGTTGGGACGGAAGTGGATGAGACGGAAGTGCATGGGACGGAAACAATGAGTGCGCGCGGTGGCGGAGATCGGTACAACGACGGACTGTAAGCCATGTGACTATGAGGAATGTAAATCGCATACGGTTTACCTCAAGGTTTGGAGGCCCCATTAAAGAAATTCCTACAATAAATCATCTTCAAGTTGTCGTTCTTTGGTGTGAAATTATTCATTATATCATATTTGCTGAAAACAATTACGATTTATTAAATCTTCATACTTTTCCTGCATTCTTATCTAATGTAAGCACTCGATACCTCGAGTGCTATATCGCATCAACTAACACTCCAAACAACGTAGGAATTCAGTATATTAACACCGACTACTAACAATAATTGAAACTTCGTTGGTCTAAACGTATCACTGGGAGAAACGCATTTAATATACCTACTGCACGCCTAATTTTTAATCGTGCCTATACTTGGCAGTGCACTATATCGGCAATAAGAGGCCATTTTCAATAACACCGCTGGCATGGGTTCACTAACTGGCCGGTATAAAGCGCAACTCGCATGAAGTAGGCAGTGGATTGCTCCCGCATACAGTTGAAGGTATATGTCACTACTGCAGATGCATTGGAGAATCCTTTCATGTTTGCTGGCACAAGGTAGCACTATGAGTTCATTCTTAACAAGTAGTTCCGTGACGAAATATACAGCCTATTTTCATATATCCTACTTATGTTAATTGCCACTATCAACATACACAATTTCAGTTTGATTGCTGTAATAGATTCGTAGATATTGAGAACCGACTAAATCTTTCGGATGGACGCCATGTTGGATTTTATATATGTAGGTCCTAGAGTTATGTACTGTTACATGCAGATTATTGTGAACGTGTAGTATTCAAACTTCAATCGCATAATTAGGACACAAGAAAAAACAAGGAGAGTTTAAAATTTTTCACAGCTGCCATCTTGAGGTTATGGAAACAATTGAAATAAATTAGATGCCAGTGGATTAACATTCGTATAAGGATTTACTGTACCAAGTTTCACTGTACGCGGATGGTTAAATTGCGAGAAACGTCCATGTGAATATTTATAATTCGCGTCACCGCCATGTTGGATTTGTGATCACCAGGTTATTTCAAGTCCTATAGGTGAACTTAAGTTCATAGCCCCTATGAACATTAAAAAATGCAGTTTGATTGCTAAAACACACGAATCACACACACACACACACGCACACACACACGGACAAAAGGTGATCTCATAAGCCTATTTTTTCAAAATTGAAAATAGGCTAAAAAATGCGAGTAAGTAATATGGAATTATTCGAATAACATGTCAGATGTTACACATCATATGCGACTACTATAAGGCTCGTATTTTTTTTAGTATTTCCACTAACAGAGGAGCTTTGATAATGCAAAATGCCACACGTTTCATTTTGATTACTTCACTCTACTTTCCGTGTGGCTACATTTCACATGTTGAAAATAAGTTTAAAGTGTGACACGTAGTAAAATTCATTGTCAGAAATAGAACGAAGATATGGAACAAACGTGAGTTGCATATTGCTCAGAGTGTGGAGTGTACAGTAGGCTAGAGTACATCCACTCGGGACATGTATCTTGCCAAGTGGAGTGTCGCTTCGCACTGGAGTTCCGTCTCATACAAGATCTTCACTCCACTCCACTCCACCTGCAGCCGTGCATAGCAACACCTACCATAGTCATAGCAGTCAATGATTTCCAGAAGGGAAGCCTTTGACTATTCCACTCATACGTCACTCCTTCAACTGGACCAATAATGTATAACAAGCTGATGAAGTTCAGCCAATTTCAATAACAAAGCACCATGCCTCTGTTATTGATGAACTCTTTTCACACCTTCTGTTTCACATATCGTCGTTTTAGTTCACAAACAACAATGGATAGTCCATTATGCAACGAGCCTATAATGGCAATAATTAAGACACGAGTATGTTTATAAAACGAGCGTATGCGAGTTTTATAATTTCCATACCAGCGTCTTAATTACCACTACAGGCGAGTTGCATACGACTGTTTATGTTCGAAGATAATTATTATAACTATTTTATGTTCGAACATAAATATACATAAATATATGTCGAGATTTCGCCAGTTTTATGTACTAATAATAATATCGTATGGCCTCGGGTGCCTGGTGCAAGCTTTGTTAATTGACACCCAGAGGGTAGCTTGCATGTCGAATTTCGTCGTTCCTTTGAACGCTATGAAAGTCAAGGAGGTTAGATATCTAAACTCCTTGACACTACAGCGCTGTCAAGTAGAGAATGGAGGAACTTTGTGTTGGCGGAAAATCCCGAGATTAATTTTGCCATTGAACACAGCCTACTGAATTCAAATGGGTTCTTTAACATGCCAACAACGTATGACATGAGTGTCGTGATTTTTGTCGCCTTTCAAAAATTACTTACCACGGTCAGGGGCGAACCTGCAATTTTGGGGTTGGTAGTCCGACACTATAACCACTCACCCACCGTGACAAGATTGTTTTATGTACTGAACAGAGCGCATGAGACGCAGAGAATGCCTTGTATTTGACCATGGCCTCCTCGATTACCCTACTTTGACACTAGGGCAGACAGTGAAATTTAAATTAGAAAGCCGTGGAACTCAGCGCATCTAATTATCTACTTGGTCAAACAACTGCTTCTTGAGCTCTGATTGGTGGGAGGAACAGTTTCATTATGAAAAATAGTGTTATAATGACACTCATTATAGTACAGTTTTCTGACATATAATAGTCATGGTCGAACATAAAATAATTACTGATTCAATTTTTTCTATGCTCTGCCTGATTGATTTCATTGTTAGGTTGGCAGAATATGCCATTTTTCTTATGTTGACAGAGGCAGCAATATAGATCTATGTTCCTGAATACATCTAAAACACGAGGAAGTGGTCCATGTCAATTTAAGGGATTATATTTATTGTTAGTTCAATTTATTCGTGAATTTTTAATTTCCTTTTTCCTTCTTGTAGTATGTTATTATTATTATTATTATTATTGTTATTATTATTATTATTATTTTACTATTATTATTATTATTAAAATTGCTTTACAAATATATCTGTAGTTTTCAAAATTCAGGAAGAATGTACATACAGTATATTACGAATTTAATTTAAATTGCTACTTCTTTTTGTTGCCTGTAAATTAACAAATATTCAATTAAATTCCATGCTACGTCAGAGATTTAAAATCTAACGTGAGATCTGGAACAGTTTGCACAGAGTCACGTGGAGTCACTTGAGTGGCTGATTGGCATGAGGAATATCGTCCAATAGCCAAACAGCAAGGTAATGAGATTGAGTGTGTAGTAGTGACGTCCCATATATTGCTTATGTTATAAGCTGGTTGACAACCGACCTTAAATGAACGCACCCTATGGCCCCTTAGCAGGGTTATTTTTGTTAAGTGCAATAATTGGGCCCAGGATTTTGGGAGGTCCTGAGAACTGCGATAAGTTATCAGCCTCTGCCTGGAAGCAAATTCCCCCTCAGGATGGCCGCTGACACCCTTTGATATCCAGATTTTCAGTTCCCCTTTTAGACTTTAACGCGTGGCGTAGTGGCTAGCATTCTAAGCTGTCGCCCCGAAGATCTTGGTTCGTTTCCTGGCTCTGACAAGAAATTTAATTCTGGAACTGCGTACAATCGGCCTCGTGACGTAAAACTGAGAACGGGAGAGATCGACTCTCATCTTAGCCATCTTAGAAGTAGTTTCCCGTGGTTTCTCACTTCCATTCCAGGCAAATGCCGGGATAGTGCCCAACTTAAGGCCAAGGCCGCCTCCTTCCCAAACCTCATGTGGTATTCAAATACACACGCCAATACAGCCGTCATAATAACACAGGTTATCAGATGAATTCCACACACACCCAAGTACACTGGGCTACATGATCACGATGTCGCAAATTCCCTAAATCAATCAACAGACACAACAGACTTCTACGCCACACGCAACTACAGAAGAAGTCTGTAGGTGTTCACTCGAGAGGTCTGTAGACTTGTTACATTCTTCAGCACTTTGAGCAGCTTCAATCTCTTTGGTCGACTGAGAGATTCTGTTTTATCTCTATTTACAATCCATCAACTAAAAGTAGCGTATGAAGTTCTCAAACAATCGATCCTCGCTCACCAAGGAGCCCGTATATCAAACTGTGCACAACTGAAACCTTATATTATGGTTGATAGATTTGGTTTTGCGACATCCAGGCCGTGTACTTGAATGTGTGTGTCAATTCTATCTGATAACCTGTTCCGTTGTGATGGCTGTATTGGTGAGTCTATTTGTAACTGGGTCTTGGATCAGGGTAGCCGTAGTCTTCAATTAGATACCATCCCGGCATTTGCCTGGAGTAAAAATGGAAAGATATGGAAAGACGCAGGATGGCTGAGGTAGGAATCGAAGCCACCTTTTCTCAGTTCTGCGCCATTCCTTTGTACCCCTCAGATCAGAATTATAGTCGCGGCAGAGTTGGAATCGCATCTGCACCTCAATAATACTAGCCACTACACCACGAGGTGATTCAAGTATATTTTACAATCTCATAATTCAGAGGGACAGATAATCTCGCAGTTCCATACCTTTAAACAGTAATACCTATTAACTAACTAACTAACTAACTGAAATGAAAATCCACAGCCTGCTTCCAGTCTCCGACCGGGTCAGGGAATGGAATGAATGAAGCCCCCATCTAGCGGCGAGGATATGAGCTGTGCCGGCTGCCGAGGCCTGACGCACTCCTCTGGGGCAATGATTAAATGAATGACAGATGAAATGAAATGATAGTGGAGAGTGTTGCTGGAATGGAATTTTGACAGGGAAAACCGGAGTACCCGGAGAAAAACCTGTCTGCCTCCGTTTTGTCCAGCACAGATCTCACATGGAGTGACCGGGATTTGAACCACGGACCCAGCGGTGAGAGGCCGGCGTGCTGCCGCCTAAGCCACGGAGGCTAACTAACTAACTAACTAACTGATTATTTAATTATGTAACTATTCTCATCATTCTAAAGTTAGTATTCTCCTCCATTAGTATTTACTAGCAGACGTACCCGTTCGTCAAACGCCTTTTGTATTTATCGTAAAAAATCTTACATAATCACGTAATCTTACATTTAGTTATATTATACTTGTTTATCAATTAGATTCAGTCGTTTCTCGATCTGTCTCCCCTAGCTGAGATGCTACGCTACAAATATGTCGTAAATGGTAAAATTTAGGGCCTTAAATATGATTCTCGGGGTCTATACGAAATTTGTGTCTCACAACACGAGTTATCACAACAACGGGAACTGTCCGGAAGTTCGTGGGAAGCGACTTTCTAGCTTAGATGTGGCTGTTTCAGTGACTATACTTTGGTTCCTTGAAGTCCGTATGGTCATGTTGTGATGTACCAGCAATGTGTTATATGTAGACTACTGTATAAAAGAATAATAATAAAAACAATAATAATAATATCAATAATAATCATTAACAAACATGCTATAAGTTTTATGTCCATTTATTTGTTTGGAAATTTTAGAGCCACCGGATATAAGAATGTCAAGAAGTGGATCATGAACCTGTCACTGAATCTGCTGACAACCACATGCCAGTCGACTGCGTCAGGGTTCAATCTCGCAACCTCCGACACAGCAGGCGAGAGCCTCACCGCAACGCCACACGGTCCAACCACTACCGAAGTGTGTATTTAGACGGTAGGAAAAGGTAGTTACATCTTACACGTAAATGCAGCCACCATAGACACACAGGTTATTACACAAATTCAAGTACACAGGAACAATGACCAATATGTCACAAACCTCACCACCAAGAACTACTAGACATAGTGGAATGGAGCAAAGTTATCTTGAAACCTCCTCACAGTTCTGTATTTGGACAATAGTAATATAAATTTGAATCAGAAATAATTTCCCCCAGCGACTCTTAAAAATACCTGTCAGGCACAGAAGTGCATAATTTTTCCACTTCGTGACTTTATTTAAGTTTGTCGCTTGGAATTCCGGAACACATTTTCGTCTCCTTACATCGTCGTTGGGTTTCCTGGAACCTTCCTTCTTTTTTCCCTTCCCCATTTTTCTCAATTACTTCCTGCCTCCATTCTGAAGGCATATTTATCTGGCTCTCATGGGGTAGACGGAGGCATTCAAACCCTCCGAGTCTATCAAGTCTGTCGCGCTACCCCCATTGTACGGGGGAGAGTAGGAAACACTTTATGCCACCCCCGCACAAATTTCAATATTCACAACTCGCTCCAAGTCAGACATGTTCGTTATGTGCTCACTGTTTAACTCTTTACTCGCGTCGCAATAATTCTGTAATTGCTACAGCGAAACGTAGTTTCTCTTCATATTACGTATTAGTGAGATTAAATATCAGAGCAAACTAACTTTGCTAATATATTACTTCTAAAGTTTCTCTATTTATTGCTTCTTGTTTGAAGAATGGACTGGGAATTATAACGTAACTAGCAGTAGTGCCCGGCTTCACCCGGTGAATTTATTTGTTTTAAGGATGATAATGAATACTACTACAGAACTGGTACATGGTACTTAAACTAACAGAAAATAATAGTTTAAACAAATAACTTTTTGTGGTGGTGGTGTACAGTATAATGGACGTAACATTCACGTCATTTTACCGTAATGATAATGATAATAATGAATACGGAAACGGCTATTTACTAACTACAGTATACTCGTCGTGTTCCAAAGGGAAAATACATTAAGTTTGGTTCTGATCGGTGAACGGTGAAGATTTGTGCCAAAGGGCATAAATGCAGTTTGGAACACAGTTATCATCATGAAAATAGTATAAGTGTATAAGTGCGATAGTTTTGGTGCAGTACATTGAGGTTATCAGCTGCAATAAGCGTTGGTGCTTTTAAAATTCACTTTCATTATTTATTCCGATCCTTATCCTTGAGCGCTGTGGCGATAAATGACACTATTGCTACCTCAGGAGCTCGGGACAGCCGAAGATTTCCCCCAAGTGCTCTGTTTATTTTCCTGCATCGCTACGCGACCAAAGACGACACTATTGGTCTCTACTTTTCTAACAGCCGATGAGATATAGGCCCTAGGCAGTTTCTTTCATTTCAATTACTCCTCTTTCTAATCATATTTTTCAATTCGTTTGTAAATTACACGTGTCAGTATGCTGAGCTTCTATGCCCAAGATAGCGGGTTCAAACCCTGACGAAGCCGTCGGATTTTTAAGAGCGTTGAAAATCCCTCAGTATGCCTTCCTTCGGAGGGAAGTAAAGCCGGCGGTCCTATGTCATAGATTAATGGCAGTTAAAGAACCTTCAACTAATTACACCTGTGTGAAGCTAAATTGTATAGGTTAAGAATGTAAACAACGCTCTTAGGTTCCTACGTTCATTGCCACGAGCCGACTGTGGTGGCGTCTAGTAGCTAAGTTCTGAACTAGGCCTAGTAGTCGTTGACGGTGGCGTTTGGCGGCAAAAGTAGGAACTGTAAGAAACATTCAAAGTTGCAGTCCTTGCTTGAATTAACAAACAGATACACACACTAATACAGTCATCACAATTATCACCGGTTATCAGACAGATTCTACTCACACACAAAGTACACGGGGTTACATGACCGCGTTGTCGCAGCCCCTAAACTGAGGAACCAACCAACCAACCAACACGTGTCAGTGCTCTAGTTAGTAAATAGCCATCTCCATATTCATTATTATCATTATCATTATGGGATAATGACCTGAATGTTACGTCCATTATACTGAACTACTTATCACTCCTACTACCACCACCACCACCACCGCCAACACAAATTTATATATATATATATATTTCTGTTAGTTTAAATACCATGTGCCAGTTCTGTAGTAGTATTCAATATCATCCATAAAACAAATAAATCCACCGGGCGAAGCCGGGCACTACTGCTAATTAAATATATACTCTATATTTAAAGAACTAAAACGAGCACTGCTGTATGGTGGCGTTTCCCGCGCTAAAACCAAAGCTAGCAGAACCTAAAAATCATTAGCCTATTTTCATTTATGAGATCACCTTTTGTCCGAGTGGGTGTATGTGTCTGAGTAGGTGTGTGTGTGTGTGTGTGCGTGCGTCGTGTGTGTCACCCTAATAACTTCTAAACAGCTGGACCGATTTCAATGAAACTCCGTAAGGTTTCATTTTAAACGACGCCAACCGTGACCTTCAAATTTTATTACGTCTTACCAATCATACATGGCGACTGTGCGAAATATTTCACCGGCATTCTATATCTCCGAAACTATTACTCATATCACCATGAAATTTTGTGCGGTGATAAAGGGCACTACTAGACGTTCACCTGTGTGACTTTAAAAACGTGTGAACTACAAAACGAACATGGCGGCCAAGCGAAGTTGAAACATTTAAATATACTTTTCTCGCGATGCAACTATCCGAACGCAGTGAAATTTGGTACAGCAAATGACTATTCAAATTGCAATGCCATGACATCTAATTTAGTTGAATTGTTTACATAACCTCAAGATGGCGGCTGTGCGAAATGTCAAAATTAAGTTTTTATTTCTTGTGTTCTAATCATACGATCGAAATCAACGTTTGATTAATGAACGTACCAATAGTCCTAATCTGATAGTATATAACTATATGGCCTACATATATTAAAATCCAACATGGCGACGATCCAATTTCTATCGATCTATAATTTCAATCAAACTGAAATTTTGTATGTGTATAGAGGCTATAAACATAAGTTTACCTATGGTACGTTCAATAATCTGGTGAGCACAAATCCAACATGGTGGCGACACGAATTTTAAATATTCAAATGGTCGTTTCTCGCGATTTAACGATCCGAGCACAGTGAAACGTGGTACGGTATATGCTTATATAAATGTTAGTCCACAGGCATCTAATTCATTTAAATTATTATCATAGCCATAAGATGGCGGCTGAGCGAAAGTTTAAAATCTAGTTTGTTATTCCTTGTATCCTAATCATGCGATTGAAGTTTGAAAAAAAAAAACCTACACAATAACCTTTATGTCTTTTTACATAACTCTAAGTAAGGCCTCTATTATAAAAATCCAACATGGTGACCATACGAAATATTTAGACGGTTCTCAATATCTACGAATCTATTACAGCAATAAAACTGAAATTTCGTATGTTCATTGATGCAATTATTATACGTAGGATATATGAAAATAGGATATTTAGTTCTTCACGGAACTACTTGTTTTTAATATGAAAACTTCCGGTATTTATCCGGAAATTTTCATTATTTGAAGCTAAAATTTTTGAAGTGATGCCGTCTTACAATTCTAATACAACAGTCGTTTTTCTAAATTCACATTAATTACTTTTGCTAGCTTGCCACGGTGGGTGAGTGGATAGCGTGTCGGTCTACTAACCCCAAGCTTGCAGGTTCGCTCCTGGCCGTGGCAAGTGATTTTTGAAAGGCGGCAAAAATACGACACGCATGTCATACGATGTTGGCATGCCAAAAAAAACATTTGAATTCAGTAGGCCGTGTTCATAATGGAAAAATTAATCTCGGGAGATTCCGCCAACACAAAGTTCCTCATTTCAATACTAGAAAGCGCTATAGCGTTCAAGGAGCTTAGATATCTAACCTCCTTGACTTTCATAGTGATTCAAGGAACAACGAAATTCGACATGCAAGCTACCCTCTGGGTTTCAAATTACAAAGCTTGCACCCGGCATCCGAGGCCATACGATATTATTATTATTATTATTATTATTATTATTATTATTATTATTATTATTTGGAGTAATGTGGTGGCCATGTTTGACATACAGTGTGCTTGTGTGGTACTGGTGTATTTATCGGAAAGAAATGTTATTTGTGGAAGTGAGAATTGTATTCCAGCTTGGGAACAGGTCAGTGTGTATCGTAGTTCATAGTTTAACATACGGTGCCCACTAAATTGTATTCCTCAAATCAACTTCATCGAATGTAGACTGGATTTGTTACGTGATTTTGGGGTTACGTTTTATCGTGTACTATTAGCCCATAGAGCATGAAGTTTCCTCTGTGACAGGAAGTGACGTAATCTAATCGTATTATCCAAAGCCATCTGAGCTTAGATTAGTAGTATAGTCAACAGAGCCTATAGGTTCCGTCGTCAGGGGGCAGTAAGACGGTCTGGCCTACTTCGGCGGCCATTAGAGCCCCGCTACCTTGGGTACGAGCTTGATAATAGAGGGAGGGTCTGGACTCTTTGGAGTCAGGGCTATTTTTCTTCCCACGCCACAGGCCTGACCTGCGCTTTACCAGTTTCGGAATATGAATCGTCTTCTAACGAACCAAGAAAGAGATGCGAACTGGAAAAATGAGGTATGGCCTCGATTGTCTAAGGTGAATATAACGGGAGAGTCATCGAGTGATGGGGCAGTTGCGGAAGATACAATACTTCTCCCATCCCAACATCTTGACAAACTGAGGAGAATGGAAGAAGAGGCATTGCAGAAATGCTATAATATTATTAAAAAGATGAAGCTTGCTGCGGCGAAACAAAAAAACATATCCAAGGATGTGAAGGATGGTATTGTGGAGATGGAGGAGGCCATTGACAGCATTGTCTTCTGTAAGAATGCTAGGTACAAGGAGAAACAACAAGTCGACGAAACCACAATAACTGATCGAGCACAAGCATCAAACTCTCTTGATGACGAAAGAGAAAGGGAAGAAACGGAAAGAGGAGAAGTAGAGTCATGGACTAAGGTTGTGTCCAGGAAGAAACCACGAGAGAAAAGGAATCAAATGCAGGTTGAATTACAGCGGGAAGATTCTCCAGGCAAGAGACAGAGTCAAATGCTCAAGAAGCAACTAACAAAGTCTCGACTGCCAGCTGTGTTAATTAAGCCAGCAGAAGGCAAGTCGTATGCCGATGTGTTACGGGAGATTCGGCAAAAGGCAAATCCTGCTGACACAGGAACGGAAGTTAGGTCTATAACCCAGACTAGAGCCGGTGAAGTTCTTGTTACTCTCGAGAAAAGCAATCGGGATAATGCGGCATTTAGCGACTCATTGAAGAATATCCTGGGACAAGATGCGACAGTCCGCAGTCTTGAGCCGAGGGTGACAATTGAGATTAGAGATCTTGATGCTCTCACGACCAAAGATGAAGTTTTAGAGTCCATTAAGGATATTAATAAAGAACCCCCGGATGGTCTGAGGATTATGGTAACGCAGACTAACAGTCGGAAACAGAGAATGGCTGTTATAACTCTGCCAGAAAAAGCTGCAAATGATCTTCTAAGGGAAGGCTTGGTTCAAGTAGGATGGATCAGTTGTAGAGTGAGGCGGAGAATATCAGTTCTTCGATGCTACCGATGCCTTAGTTATGGTCATATAGCCAAAATTTGTGAGGGCCCTGACAGAAGCAAGTCTTGCTTCTACTGTGGACAGAATGATCACAAAGCCAAGGATTGCATCAACCCAAAGAAGTGTGTCTTATGCGAGGAGAGGGGCGTTACGCAGCAGGATTTGTGTCATGTGGCCGGATCGGGCCAATGTAAGGTGTTCCGAGAGGCCCTGGAGAAAGCGACGTACCTGAAACGAAAATGATCCGAGTTCTACAAGCTAATATAGAAAGGAGTAGAACAGCCCATCATCTGTTGTACCAGCTAGCTGCCGAGAAACAAGCTGATCTGCTGTCAATTATTGAACAGTACCAAGATAAGAAGTCACCTCTCTGGCTTAGAGATCAATTAGGCACCTCTGCTATTTGGATCTTAGACCCTGGAAAAATTCCAATTAAAGAACATGGGAGTGGGAAGGGATTCGTTTGGTTAAAGAGTAGAGGAGTCACCTATTTTAGTGTCTATCTTACTCCAAATGAAACAATGGGAAAATTTCGTCAGAAAGTCAACTCTCTGGAAGATGCCATTCTTAATACAACTGGAGCAATCATTGTAGCTGGGGATTTCAATGCCAGGGCAGTGGAATGGGGTATGCCACATACCAATTCCCGAGGTAAGTTCATTCTGGAAATGGCATCAAGGACAGGGCTTTTGATCTTAAATATAGGCGCAGTGTCAACCTTTCGGCGTCCGGGTTATACAGAGACCATTCCGGATATCTCCATGGCTTCTGAGACGTTAGTACCACACATCAAGGAATGGAAGGTTATAGAAGACTACACTGGTAGTGATCATCAGTATATTAATTTTGATGTGTGCAATAATATAAGTGGGAAGAACTTATCTACTCAGAAACAACGGAGATGGAATTTGAATAAGATCCATCTTGACGCATTTAAGGAGGCGTTAGCCAGTGGTGTAGAACTAATTGAGGATATGGAGCCTGACGGAGAGGCTGATGTTGAGAATCTCGTTTCCTCAACTATGAATCTTTTTACATTGGCATGTGATACCTCAATGCCAAGTTTAAGATCACACCATCGGAAGAGCCCTGCATATTGGTGGACACATGAAATTGCAGAATTGAGGCGGAATTGCCTTAGACTCCGACGTGCTGCACAACGGACAAGAAATCTGGATGATGCCAATGCCTTATCAGCCGAACATAGAGATGCAAAGAAGCTACTTCGGAAAACCATAAATCAAAGCAAAGCTGAGAGCTGGAGGAAGCTATGTGAGGATATTGACACTGATCCATGGGGATTGGGTTATAAAATTGTCAGAAAGAAGCTTGGGTCACAAAGAACACCGTGCGTCATGGATGCAAACAGTATGGCCATTATTGTCCAAACTCTTTTCCCAACACATCCAACAATCCCTGAGCAGAATTTCGATGTAGATGTTGAAATTCCTCTTTTTATTGAGGATGAGTTGAGTAGGGCTACTCAGTCTCTGCGAAGCAAAAAATCCCCTGGTCCTGACGGCATCTCAAATGAGATTCTCAAATTAATAATCGAGTTACATCCACAATTAATATTACGAATGTTCAACGAGTGTCTAAAAGCAGGAGTGTTCAGCATCTGCTGGAAGGTCTGTCGTCTGGCGCTCATTAATAAGGGTAAGGGAGACCCGGATTTACCATCATCATACCGCCCTCTGTGTATGCTTGATACAACAGGGAAGCTCTTTGAGAAGCTTCTGAGGGTCAGGTTGCGCCAAGCGATCATGGCAGCGGGCGACTTATCACCAAGACAATATGGATTTCGAACAGGAAGATCGACCCTGGATGCGATACAAGAAATTGTTTCAGCTGTCCAGCGGGCGGAGAATTACAATCACCACTCTCGTCGTGTGGTTCTCTTTGTTACTCTTGACGTAAGAAATGCATTCAACTCTGTCAAGTGGAGTGACATGCTGAATGCGTTGGAGAATACATTTCATGTTCCAAATTATCTCTTACGGATGATAAATTCCTACTTGAAAGATCGTTCGTTGATTTATAACACGACAGAAGGACAACGCAGGGTACGGGTCTCAGCCGGAGCAGCACAGGGTTCGATTTTAGGACCAGATCTATGGAATATCACATATGATAGCTTGCTGAGATCTGAAGTCCCTGATGAAACTATCCTAGTAGGTTATGCAGATGATGTTGCTGCTCTTGTAGCAGGAAGAAGTGTCGAGCAGGCACAGTTGCGACTCAATATGGTAATGCGTACAATCAATAGTTGGATGGAGGAACATGGTCTGTCTCTAGCACTTAGTAAGACAGAAATTGTAGTCCTAACAAAGAAGAGAATTCAGACAATACTCCCAATACAGGTAGGAGACATACAAGTAGAGACGCGGCCAGCAGCAAAATATCTGGGCCTCATGATCGACAATAAATTGAATTTTGGAGAACAAATTAGACGGACTGCGGATAAGGCGGCAAGAGGAGTAACGTCTCTCAGTCGGCTAATGGCCAATGTTGGTGGGCCAAAATCTAGTAAGAGGAGATTACTAATGACAGCCATCCATTCAGTTCTGCTGTATGGAGCGGAAATATGGGCGGATGCCCTGGATAAGGAAATTTATAGAAAGTCACTAGCACAAGTGCAGCGGCGGGGTGCTTTACGCGTGGCATCTGCTTATCGCACGGTCTCTGAAGAAGCAGTTCTTGTTATTGCTGGGATAATTCCGATTTTTTTTCTAGCGAAAGAACGCAAGTACATTTACTGGAGGAAATCGGAAGTAGGTTTACAAAATGCAAGACGAACAGCAAGAGCACAAACCTTTCACAATTGGCAGATCAAATGGGAGCAAGGACACCGAAGCCAGTGGACTAGGAGAATGATACCCCAGGTGCAGGTTTGAACAGAGAGGAAACATGGTGAGGTTGATTATTATCTCACTCAGTTTTTGACTGGCCATGGGTACTTCAGTTCTTATCTTAAGAAGATGGGGAAAGTGGATTCACCAGATTGTATCTACTGTGTTAATGAGGTAGATAGTGCTAATCACACCTTCTTCTCTTGTGGACGGTGGGTCCAAAGTAGGCAGTCTCTTCAAGATGAAATTGATGTAGAGATATCTCCTGACAATATTGTTGCGGTAATGCTACAAAATGTAGAACATTGGAAACTTGTAGCAAGTTTTGTTGAAGATATCCTCCGAACAAAGAAGACGGATCTGGATCGCCACTGAAGATAATTCATTACGGAAGAGTGCCCTACGGTCAAATATAAAATGACTCTAGCCTGAAGTAATGTGCTAAACGGTTCCAGGCTAGTGTTCAGAAGTAAAGGGGGAGTTTTAGTCGGTAGTCTGCTACTCAGTAGCAGGAGCCCGACACTCTGTGCGTAAATGCATTTCTTCCCCTAAAAAAAAAAAAAAAAAAAAAAAAAAAAAAATATTATTATTATTACTTTTGACACATGGATATAATAATCAAAATGATATTTCAAATACTTAATTTAAAGAATACTAGAAAAATAATGAAATACATTTATTTTCAAAACGCCTGTGTAATGTAAACTGAAAGCCTCCATTAGTTAACCTTTTTAAGCTCCGATTTAATTCACTCGCACACAAAAGAACTTTAGGTTCTGGGTTTTTAGCCTACTTTTCACATTTTGAGGAAAAAGTAGTCTTATGAGATCGGGCAAATGGGTGTCTGTCTGTCTGTCTGTCCTTCTGTCTGTCTGGCTGTGTGTGTGTCCCCCCCTATCAACTCCTAAACGGCTGGAGCAATCAAAACAAAACAAAATTTGGTAGGAGTAAAGATCTATACCCGAATATCTCACGGCCATATTTGAAAATGATGTCAGTGCTACCAACTGCTAAAAAATCGCAATTGAAATTTGTGCGCCATGTTGGATATCTTGGAAGGTATGAATGGGAGCTATTTCAAAATTAGCATACGTATAGATAATAATATTGCAGTTTAATGTCAAGGAGGCCATACATCGCTGTGTTGCCAAAATGATTATAAGCCTGCTGATTGGTCCAATTTTTAAATGCACATAACTTCTACAATATCAATTGGAATTCAACCAAATTTCGTATGTTGTATGCATACATAACCAGATATGACTGAGCGTATTCTTAAGACCCACCAGGGCTGCCAACTGTTAATAAATGCTCCTAATTTATTTTATCCAAATACCAATATATCAGAAAGTATGCAAGCCAATAGCTCTAAACTTTGCACACGTATAGTACCTGGCATTCTAGATGCATTTGGACTAACTAATATACGTCAGTGCTGCCAACATGATTCTAAGCCTGCTGATAGGTCCAATTTTAAAATGCATGTAACTTCTATACTAACTAATGGATTTCATTCAAAATTGGCACAACAATAGATCATATTATTTCAGATTATATCTGACCAATACATGCATGACATTGTTGCCAACATGATTTTACGCGCGTTACGCATGTAACGTCCATGCTATCCAGTGGACTTCAACCAAATGTTGTATTTAGTACCGTAAGAGACGGAACTAAGAATATATTCAGTCATCAGGGCTGCCAACTGTAGTGCTCTATTAGGGTACATTATGCCAGGTATACAGCATTTCGAACTAATTGGAAATTTCGATATTAGCAAATTAATTTCGTCATTATTCTAGATAGGTTCATATTCTGTAGAATAATCATTGGCATGAAAAGTAGGCTGTTCACGGAACTTCTTGTTGTTAATCTAAACGCAAATTCAAAATCTTACGTTAATGTTAATTTTCATTTCGAGACAAATCAGCATTTTCATTTTTGTGTCTACGCTTCCATCATCTCCATACTAGGTGGAGGACCCAAACCAACAAGTGGGCAACTAATGGTTGATGTTGATGTTGATGACGTTAAAACGTTTAAAAAATGCACTTAAAAGTTTCAAAAATGACTGTAATAAATGACCTATAAATTCGAAAAATGCACTATGGCGGAAATGATCTTATAATAAAAAACTCACCAATATTTCAACAAGTAGTTCCGTGAAGAACTATACAGCCTATTTTCATATATCCTACTTATGTTAATTGCCACTATCAACATACACAATTTCTGTTTGATTGCTGTAATAGATTCGTAGATATTGAGAACCAACTAAATATTTCGGATGGTCGCCATGTTGGATTTTATATATGTAGGTCCTAGAGTTATGTACCGTACTGTTACATGCAGATTATTGTGAACGTGTAGTAATCAAACTTCAATCGCATAATTAGGACACAAGAAGAAACAAGGGGATTTTAAAATTTCGCACAGCTGCCATCTTGAGGTTATGGAAACAATTGAAATAAATTAGATGCCAGTGGATTAACATTCGTAAAAGGATTTACTGTACCAAGTTTCACTGCACGCGGATGGTTAAATTGCGAGAAACGTCCATGTGAATATTTACAATTCGCGTCACCGCCATGTTGGATTTCTGATCACCAGGTTATTTAAAGTCCTATAGGTGAACTTAAGTTCATAGCCCCTATGAACAGTAAAAATGCAGTTTGATTGCTAAAATAGATTCGTAGATATTCAGTATCGTCTAAATATGTCGGATGGTCGCCATGTTGGATTGTTAAATGTATAGGCCATAGAGTCATGTACCATTAAAGGAAAATTATTACGTAGGTTCATTATTCAAACTTTCACTTCGACCGCATGACTACATCCCAAGAAATAAAAACTTAATTTTAAAATTCGCACTGCCGCCATCTTGAGGTTATGTAAACAATTGAACTAAATTAGATACCAGTGGATTACAATGTGTATAAATATTTCCTGTACCAGGTTTCAGTGCGCTTGGAACATTAAATCGCGAGAAAGGTCTATTTAAAATTTTCAAATTCGCTTGGCCGCCATGTTCGTTTAGTAGTTAACCGGTTTTTGAAAGTCTTATAAATGGACTTTCAGTAGTGCCCTTTATCTCCGTACAAAATTTTACGGAGATACCGCTAATAGTTTCAGAGATATAGAATGCCGGTGAAATATTTCGCACATCCGCCATCTTGTGATTATGTGAACAATTGAACGAAGTTAGATGTCGGTGCATTACAATGTATAAAAGCATATACTGTACCAAGTTTCATTGTGTTTGGTTGGCCAATCACGAGAAAAGTCTATTTAAAAGTCGCAAATTCGCTTGGCCTCCATGTTGGTTTTGTAGTTACCAGGTTTTCAAAAGTCACATAGGTGAACTTATAGTAGTTCCCTCTATCACTTTAGAAAATGTCAGGGTAATATCGGTAATAGTTTCGGAGATATTGAATGCTGGTGAAATATTTCGCACAGCCGCCATGTTGGATTGGTGGGTCGTAACAAAATTTGAAGGGCACGGTCGAGGTAGCCGGGAATAGTGCTATGAACTTTCCGAGTTTCATTGAAATCGCTCCTGCCGTTTAGATTTTATTAGGGGGACACACACACACGAATCACACACACACAAAAGGTGATCTCATAAGCCTATTTTTTCAAAATTTAAAATAGGCTAAAAACTCACCAATATTTCAAAAATGAATTTCTTGAGACATTGCATAATGTTTTATACCCGGTGTTTTTGTCCAGCACTTTTTTCAGTTTTGATGCAATACCCGTAGCAATGTCGCCACGATTGTTGCTAAGTCTAGTTTCCACCCGGCTGATTAAGGAAATAGAATCAACCATTTATTCGCCCGTTTTCTCCAACGATGTGATTGTAGCTGTCAATAACGCTACTAGCTTCTTCTTAACTCGGAGAGATGTAACTCCCTCATATAAAAGCTGTGACATGACTAAATTGGATTTTAAACAAGTAGTTCCGTGAAGAACTATACAGCCTATTTTCATATATCCTACTTATGTTAACTGCCACAATCAACATACAAAATTTCAGTTTAATTGCTGTAACAGATTCGTAGATATTGAGAACCGTCTAAATATTTCAGATGTTCGCCAGGTTGGATTTTTATTTTTGTACTATTACATTAAGATTATTGTGTACGTGTGGTATTCAAACTTCAATCCCATGATTAGACAACAAGAAGTAAAAACGAGATTTTAAAATTACGCACAGCAGCCATCTTGTGATAATGCAAACCATTGAAATAAATTAGATGCCAGTGGATCAACATTTGTATAAGCATTTAACGTGCAACGTTTCACGGCACTCGGATAGTTAATTCGCGAGAAACGTCCATTTAAATATTTATACTTCGCGTCGCCGCCATGTTGGATTTGTGCTCACCAGGTTCCTGAAAGTCCTATAGGTGAACATATGTTCATAGTCTCTATGAACATAAAAAAAATCAGTTTGGTTGCTGTAAAAGATTCATAGATATTGAGAACCGTCTAAATATTTCGGGAGCTCACCATTTAGGAGTGTTATGTGTATAGGCCATAGAGTTAAGTACCATTCAAGGACAATTATTGCCTAGGTTCATTATTCAAACTTTCACTTCGATCGCATGATTACGACACAAGAAATTAGAACTTAATTTTAAAATTTCGCACAGCCGCCATCTTGAGGTTATGTAAGCAATTGAATTAAATTAGATGGTAGTGCATTACAATCTGCAAAATCAATTACTGTACCACATTTCACTGCGCTCAGAGAGTTAAATCACGAGAAAAGTCTATTAAAATATTTTAAATTCGCTTGGTCGCCTTGTTCGTTTCGTACTTTACAGGTTTATGAAATATACGTAGGTATACCTGTATCAGTACCCTTTATCACCGTACAAAATTGCAGGCTGATATCTGTAATAGTTTCGGAGATATAGAATGTCAGTGAAATATTTCGCACAGCCGCCATTTTGAGGTTATGTAAACAATTGAACTAAATTAGACTCCAGTGCATTACAATGTGTATAAACATTTGCTGTACCAAGTTTCTTTACATTTAGATAGTTAAATCGCGAGAAAAGTCTATTTAAATGTCTCAACTTCGCTTGGCCGCCATGTTGGTTTTGTAGTCACCAGGTTTTTGAAAGTCTCATAGGTGAACTTCTAGTAGTGCCCTTTATCACTGTACACAATTTCAGGGCAATATCGGTAATAGTTTAGGAGATATTGAATGCTAGTGAAATATTTCGCACAGCCGCCATGTTGGATTGGAGAGACGTAACAAAATTTGAAGGGCACGGTCGAGGTCGCCGGGAATAGTGCTATGAACATTCCGAGTTTCATTGAAATCGCTCCAGCCGTTTCTTTTTTATTAGGGGGGGACACACACACGAATCACACACACACACACACACACACGCACACACACACGGACAAAAGGTGATCTCATAAGCCTATTTTTTCAAAATTGAAAATAGGCTAAAAATGACCTTAAAAGGCTGATTTCTCTAAAATATGATAAAAAAAATCTATCAAACTTACAAAATGCTCTTAACATGGAAAAATAGCAAAAATGCAAAAAGATGCAAAATAAAAAACACATAGTTTTACGGGACGGCCCGTCCGGAGTTTCTATGTACTTCAGCATTGTTTTAGACAGCTCAGTAAAAAGATGACATGTCATCAATATTCTGGCCCTATTGATAACTAATTGATTATTTGATCTAAAACCACAATGCGATGGGAGAAAACTTGCTACCTGTTCCGTCAAGCTTATTCACAACACAGATGAACTCCAGCTGTAGAGGACAGACGTCTACAAAATGCACCGTTATGTACTTTTGGGAGCAAAACTAGAAACCTCAAATAGTGCTACATGATGTCCAACAGATGGCAGAACTAGTCCAGTAATTTTAGGATTTGATGTGGGAATAATTAACGTCAAGTTAACTTTTTGCACAGTGGTCCTATTTGATGGGCTTGACAAAATATCAAAAGTCCCCAACTATCCTATATCGGCTTCCTTGAATTCCAGACCCTGGAACTCATGGAGTCCTGGAAAAGTAGATGTTCTCACTGGATTTGGCATTTAATGCGAACGGTTGTTCCCAAATCGACCGAAGATATCCCAAATTAAAGAAGAGAGATAGAGCTACATTCTGAAGTAGTTCTGCTGGCGTTGCTGAAACAACGCGCACGCTACCCCTTAAACGCTCGTACTTCAGTCCCTTATGATCGTACAAGAGCAATAAATACCCCATTGGAAAGATAAATGTCTTCCCAAAAAGGCTTATTAAAACCATTTTTGTGATATCTGCCATATTAACCAACCCACTACAACACTAACATAATCATAGAGAGGAAACGCGAACATATGTTATAGTTTCCCGCCGTTAGGCGCTTCCGATGGCGCCGGATGTTATAGGGTATGTATTTCAACTACTTCAGAATGTATCTATATCCTTCGTCTTTAATTCGGGATATCTCCGGTCGATTTTGGAACAACCGTTCGCATTAAATGCCAATTCAAGTCAGTATATGCACTTTTCCAGGACTCCATGAGTTCCATGGCCTGGAATTCAAGGAAGCCGACAAAGAAAAGTTGGGGACTTTTTTTTTTAAGCGTATGGCTTTTAGTGCCGAGAGTGTCCGAGGACATGTTCGGTTCGCCAGTTTTGTAGCTGCTTCGAGACGGACACCCGATGGGTGAGCTACAAGTACCGTTGTGGAGGAAAGTGGGACTGTAAGGTCGAGGAGTTGGAAGGTAGCGGCTGTGGCCGATAGTTAGGGACCAATCCCGGCATTTGCCTGGATGAAAGATGGGAAACCACAGAAGACAATCTTCAAGAGTAGTGGGATGATGAGAGAGCTGTCTCACTTTTTATTGAGCCACCCTCGTAGTTGCCCCGAACCTGATATCTCGCTAACAAATCATGGGATTTAAACATACAGGGTGTCCTAGCATTGGTAGAAATGCCCCCTACTTTCCTATAGCCTCTTTATTTAATTAAAAGGCCAAAACTAAAAGGTCATTCGCGAGTAGTGGGGTAGTGTTGGTTTTCTCAAGTCGCGCTCGTGCTTGAATATGTATGGCTATGTTGGGAAAGGGTTAGGTGGTGGGAAAGGAGTAGGGTCGAGTGAGAGGTCGTTTAGATGGTATTTTTTCCGCTCTAGGTGATGGTGAGGTTATTTTTTAAAATGGATGGAATTTGGAAAGGCCATTTGGGGTAAACATGTTGTTTTTTAACATTTTGGCGATGAATGTTTTTTTATACGCATGCGCACTTGAGGAGTTTTGTAAAAGGGCGGGCTTTTTAAATGATGATTTATTAATGAGTGTTTTTAATATGTATTGAAATAAACCATAAAAACTAATAGGTCATCGGCTTTTGACTATTTCGCTAACCAATAATCGGATTTAAACCTATGAGGTGTCGTAGGACTCGTGGTGAACTCTTTTTTTCTATCGAAGGGGTATATTCACTCTAAAATAAAAACTACCCTCACCCGGGGGGGTGAAATAGATTTTTTTGTATGTGCGCGCACGGACGGCTTTTGTCAAAAGGACCTAACTACACGTTTGTTAATATTTTCTGAACCCCTCATGGGATTTTGCCATAGGCAGTATCCTAACCCTGGGGGTGACACTCCGTTTTTGAATGTAGGATTCATTTTTGTCGAAAGGGCCTAACGACACTTTTGTTCATATCTCGCGAACCAATCATGCTAGGGACTTGTATGAGGGGTCCTAGCACTTGGGGCAACATTCCCTGTTTGGGGATGAAACTACCCCCCAAAATTGAAAAATCCATATCTTGGAAACGAAGAATCCTAAAATTAGGTGTGATAGCTTAAAAAATAGGGGATGATATGGGCTTTTACCTCGATGGATCATTTCACCCCTAAAACATTAAATAAATATGTTATGGGGGAAAAACGTGTTAAACACCTAAAAATGATAAATGAACCTAAGATCTTTTGTTTTTGATGAAAAATAGCAGGGGGGTGAAACTACCCCCCAAAATTGAAAAATCCCTATCTCGGAAACGAAGAATCCTAAAATTAGGTGTGATAGCTTAAAAAATAGGGGATGATATAGGTTTTTACCTCGATGGATCATTTCACCCCTAAAACAGTAAATAGTCATGTTATGGGGAAAAAACGTGTTAAACACCTAAAAATGATAAATGAACCTAAGATCTTTTGTTTTTGATGAAAAATAGCAGGGGGATGAAACTACCCCCCAAAATTGAAAAATCCATATCTTGGAAACGAAGAATCCTAAAATTAGGTGTGATAGCTTAAAAAATAGGGGATGATATGGGCTTTTACCTCGATGGATCATTTCACCCCTAAAACAGTAAATAAATATGTTATGGGGGAAAAACGTGTTAAACACCTAAAAATGATAAATGAACCTAAGATCTTTTGTTTTTGATGAAAAATAGCAGGGGGGTGAAACTACCCCCCAAAATTGAAAAATCCATATCTCGGAAACGAAGAATCCTAAAATTAGGTGTGATAGCTTAAAAAATAGGGGATGATATAGGTTTTTACCTCGATGGATCATTTCACCCCTAAAACAGTAAATAGTCATGTTATGGGGAAAAAACGTGTTAAACACCTAAAAATGATAAATGAACCTAAGATCTTTTGTTTTTGATGAAAAATAGCAGGGGGATGAAACTACCCCCAAAATTGAAAAATCCCTATCTCGGAAACGTAGAATCCTAAAATTAGGTGTGATAGCTTAAAAAATAGGGGATGATATGGGCTTTTACCTCGATGGATCATTTCACCCCTAAAACAGTAAATAAATATGTTATGGGGGGAAAAACGTGTTAAACACCTAAAAATGATAAATGAACCTAAGATCTTTTGTTTTTGATGAAAAATAGCAGGGGGGTGAAACTACCCCCCAAAATTGAAAAATCCCTATCTCGGAAACGAAGAATCCTAAAATTAGGTGTGATAGCTTAAAAAATAGGGGATGATATAGGTTTTTACCTCGATGGATCATTTCACCCCTAAAACAGTAAATAGTCATGTTATGGGAGAAAAACGTGTTAAACACCTAAAAATGATAAATGAACCTAAGATCTTTTGTTTTTCATGAAAAATAGCAGGGGGGTGAAATTACCCCCCAAAATTGAAAAATCCCTATCTCGGAAACGAAGAAGCCTAAAATTAGGTGTGATAGCTTAAAAAATAGGGGATGATATGGGCTTTTACCTCGATGGATCATTTCACCCCTAAAACAGTAAATAAATATGTTATGGGGGAAAAACGTGTTAAACACCTAAAAATGATAAATGAACCTAAGATCTTTTGTTTTTGATGAAAAATAGCAGGGGGGTGAAACTACCCCCCAAAATTGAAAAATCCCTATCTCGGAAACGAAGAATCCTAAAATTAGGTGTGATAGCTTAAAAAATAGGGGATGATATGGGCTTTTACCTCGATGGATCATTTCACTCCTAAAACAGTAAATAGTCATGTTATGAGGAAAAATGTGTTATACACCTAAAAGCATAAGCATCTTTGTGAAACCATGCTTTAATGGACATGTGTATGGAGGATGATTGTTATTATTATTATTAGGTAATTATGGATTAATGTGTGTATAGATAACTAACCTGTGGGGAGCGTGATGGCGCAGGTGCTTAGCTGCTCGTCTTTACCCGGACGGCTGGGGTTCAAATCCCGGTGACAGCGGGGGTTGGAATTTTCACTCGAAAAATCACGTGGCGTCAGGAAGGGCATTCGGCCTTAAATCCCGGGCCAAAACCAAAATGAGCCTGGTTGGCTCCGGCGACTCAAACTAATTGGGAAAAGCCGAAGAAAGAAAGGTAACTCACTAGTATTAGTAAACATTGGTTGGAGGTGTTGAAGAAGTCATGATGGCCAACCCTTTGCTAAAAAGTTTTACCTGTATATCCTGTTGCAGTCTTTAGAAAAAAAATCGAACCGGGGCCTCTGTGGTGACAGTGGAGCTATATTCATGATGATTTTTAAACAAATATACGCTTGCCTACTACCGCTGTGTTGAATCTGCACAGAGACACTGGCTATGGTTTGTCTAGTGTGTGCCTTGGCGATAACAGCACAGCGACCTTGTCAGTAAGTTTCATATTACTCATTTGCTTGATAGCGGACGTGCTCTGTACATGACTAGATCGTTGTTAGGTTTGACAAAGGCTTAGTGAAGCTTATGGCAACCTTGAAATGAATGTCATGGTATAGTCGGGGTTGGAAGCCAAGACCTTAGGGTTGACAACCAAGTAGGTTAACCACTACACGGTGAGATGGTCAAATAATAATGTAACAGAACATATAGAAACGTTTTCTATAGTTTAACGAATTGCCATACCATGAGAGGTGTAGGTAATGGAAATTGAATCCTTAGCTGATGATTATACTACTTTTCCATGCCCACGTATAAGCTATCATGGTAGAAAAAGAATGGTATGGCTTGTTTTAAACGGAGAATAATAATTGTGTTTACAGTGAAACACAAATCTGAATTTAAAATAATTAATTTAAAATTATCTAATTTAAAATTAACTAATTTAAAATTAGTTTAGTACGCTGAAGTTAAAATGAATAATGATCACGTTACAGACAGCCAGTTTCAAAGCCATGAGAACTAAGTGAACAAAGTATAAAATTCATGAGCCAGTGAGGAATTCAACATGCTGTCCTTTGGACAAGAGAGAAGCGTTCTACAGCGACCCTCAATGGTTTGGGTCATCGTAAAGATGAAAATTAAATCTAAGCTATATACTAGAAGAAGAAATGGAAAACAATTGGTCAAATAAAGGACAGAAGGAATAAAAAACGGCCCTCAACCCTCAAGCATAAGGATTGAGGGAGTTGGAAGGAAGGAGAGCCATGAAAGGCAGATAAAAAGTATAATAGGAGTGGCTTTACCCCAGAGGTAATGGAGGAAAACTGGACTCAGCTCAGAAATCCCTTGGGGTCGCCATCTTCCAAACTGATCAGCCCTTGAGGGGGGTAGCCATAGGCAGAGTGCACCGCAAGTGGTGGGGCTATATACACCCTTCCTTTTTGAGGGGGCTTGAGCAAAAGACAGGAAATAACATTAAAATAAAAACAAGGCTGCCTCCTCACACTAGTAGGATATCAGAAAAAATAAATAAACAAGGGCCAATGAAGTTTCAAAAGGAAGAGACTCCCTAGGCCTCGGATACTCTAATCATGTTGGGCTCGGTAGAGAACAAGAGTTGAGCAAGTGTGGTCGACAGGAAATAAGACAGAGAGGAGCCTAGCACAAGTTAGTGGAAGCAATGACGGTCTCAGCTGGGACTCCGTGATCGTCAACCTACATGACACTAGATATAACGCCCAGGGGTGGAATTAAAGACCTCTATTGTTTTATATCACTGGCTTTTAAGAACGCTAACACATGGCATGCCTTATAATGCAATACTGGTCCTAGGGTATGCAAAAATTGTATTAGAAACTCAGCTAATAATAGTGTGCTTGCCCATGATTTACCTTAAATTTTCCTAAAATTCACTACATTTTCCGCAAATTGACCAAATGACACAACATTCCAGAAAAATTCAACAAATGACTACCAGATTTATTGAAATTTCATTGATTTACCTAAGCATGGTTTAAACTATCTCAAATTCATATAAAATTAGACGAATATTGATGAAAATTCACTAAAATTTACAGAATTTAGCCAAGTGGTGTACAAACCATGACATTTATCCAATTTTTATTAAAATTGACTACATGTACTCGAAAATTCCATAATATTCCCTTTACATGTATGCTTTTTGTTGTTGTTGTTGTTGTTGTTGTTTCGTTTACCACACTCCCTGTAGACAAACACCTCAACATGACTTTCTCCTAGACTAGGAGCTTCACATTCGACATGATAGCTGAGTTTCATTTCCCATAAACTTGTCTCTGAGGTGGGTGTCAGGAAAAGGCATGCAGCTGTAAAAACCACACCCTCACGTAGACTTTCATAACCTCTTACGTTGAGGTTCCTTACACTAACGACATTGAATGATTGAACGGTTTCCTTTTCACGATTCCTGTCTATACTTTCCTCTTTAAGGTTGCAAGATGTTTGCAAGATTCCTAAAATGCAATTAAATGTAATAAATACCTTAAGATGGTTTCATTTGTTTAATGATATGATGTTGATGGTGGATATATACGTTAAGACTAATTTTTGTTAGGTCTTGACTGGCCTTGCAATTAGAAATTGACAAACCAAACATGGGTTATCTACCAGGGGAACACTTTGACCACTATATTGGTTATTGACCAGTAAGTACAGTTCTAGTAATGAGACAGAAATCCAACACAAACAATGAGCGCGCAATGCGGTGGAGATTGGTACCACGATGTACTGTCGGTTATGTAGCTATGTGGAATGTACATCACATATGGTTTACCTGAAGGTTTGGAGGTTTCATTAAAGATATTTCTACAATAAACCATTTTCAAATGGCCATTCGTTGGTGTGAAAATATTTATTATATGGTATTTTATGAAAACAATTATGATTTATAAAAAAATTTATATGTTTACTGTATTCTTATTTAATGTAAGCACTAGAGGCACTATCGACCAAAATACAGTACTATCTGGAATGTATATTGCATACTTGAAGGTTTGGTGATCCCATTAAAGGTATTCCTACAATAAATGATTTTTAAGTTCTCGTTTTATGACATGATTATTTAATATATGCTATTTGCTAATAGGATTTGACACTGGCATTATTTTACAAGTAGTTATTTTAATGACCAACAGAGTTTAATGTTAACAAGGCACAGCTCTATTTGAAATTTTGAATAACATGTTGCATGTTATACATTATATGCAACTACTGTAAGGCTTGTGATTTATTTAATGCCTTTAACCCTATATTAAACACGCAGTTTGCAATACTGATAACTGCAATGTTACTGAAAAAAAATGAAACAAAACAAAAATCAGCATTGAAAAACCAAAAAGTGGTTGAGCATATATATAGTGGGGAAAAGAAAAGTTTTGTAAACACTAATGTTCAACAAGACTAATTAAATCAGTAACTGTCAGGGTGGCCGAGTGGTTAAGGCGTTTGACTTAAGATCAAATTTCCAAATATTTAAGGAAGCAAGGGTTCGAATCCCTTCCCTGACATAATTATTGCTTGAACATGCAAGAAAACAAGAAATATACACAAGCTATGTTTATCAATTTAATCATTTTTTTTTTTTTTACAAGAGATAGACACACAGAATACAGCTCTTTTGGTTTATCAGTTCTTTTAAACATAACACTTGTTGAAAATTATATTTTAGGGGATGGGGGTGTTGCTACGTTGACCCATTACACAATAATAGCAGCTTTACGAAG
Organism: Meconema thalassinum; assembly: GCA_946902985.2. Taxonomy (NCBI): domain Eukaryota; kingdom Metazoa; phylum Arthropoda; class Insecta; order Orthoptera; family Tettigoniidae; genus Meconema; species Meconema thalassinum. Next base: position 30,837,586 of record OX336394.1, read on the forward strand.
TTCATTTTCTATATTTAATAGCTCTTTCTCATAACCAATATGGCCAAGCTGTTTACAGGCATGCAAGAGCTGTAGACGTTCGACTAATATATTAGGATCGTTCCATTTACTATTTTTTATGAATGGTTTCAGAATCTCGGGAAGCAGTTCATCATTATCACCATCATTATGATTATCATCCTCATTATTATAATCATTTTCATAATGATGATCATTATCATCGTTATCATTACCATGATAATTTCCACTTGTGTCCACAGTCTGTTCAATGGTTTGAGTTGTCTTTGATAGTGTTGAAAGCTTTTTTTTAGATGTGCTAGAATGCTTTAACATTGTTATGTTATTTTTACCACTATTACCTTTCCCCACTAACTTTTTGATGGGGTATATTGTCTCTGATAGGGTTGAGGGCTTTTGAGATGTGGGGGCATGTCTGAACATGGGTTTCACAGGAGGTGTTAAAGGTTTCTCATTAAACAACTCGCTAACAGCATGAGTGCGTTGTAGTGTATTAAACTTGAGGTTAATATTATCTTGAGCAGTACTATCTTTCTCTTGGACTTGGTTTCTTGCTTTGGTTTGGGTTTTCCTTACATTTAGACTAGCGTGATTATTAAGTTTACATTCATGATTGTTTGAAGAAAGTACGTCCAATTCTTTTGTTTTAAGCATTCCTCGACACTGTTTCGATCGTTGCTTTGAACAGCGCCAAATAACAGTTCCATTTTTATTGCTTCGTTTCACAATATATGAATATCCTTTATAGTATGCATAAGGCTTACCATACCTAGTCACTGATACTTCCATATCAACTGTCAAGCACAAACTAATCTCTAGTAAAGACAACTTGGTAATAACAACAATAGTTTAATGTGGGAGCATATATACATGCAAAAAAGTGGGAGCAAAAGTGGGGGGGGGTAAAAAGTGGGAGCAAATGTGGGAGAAAAAAATAACTGTGAGCAAAAAGTGGGAGCATATATGGGATCAAATGTGGGAGCAAAGCAAATATAAAAAAAAAAGTGGGAGCAAATATGCTAACAAATATGTCAACAAATATACCAGCAAAAGTAAATACACAAGTCAAGATAGATTAAAGTGCAAAGAAAATATGCAAGCAAATATGAGAGCAAAAATGGTGTTTTTTCTAAAACAACTAGACATAACAAACTTAGTCATAACCTAACCTAACCTAACCTAACCTCACCTAACCTCACCTAACCTCACCTCACCTAACCTCACCTAACTTCACCTAACCTAACCTAACCTAACTTAACTTCACCTAATCTAACTTGACTGAACTTTACCTAACCTAACCCATCATAACTTCACCTAACCTAACTTTACCTCATCTAACTTCACCTAACCTAACTTTCAACTCACAGATCAAAATTAAATCCTAGGCATAGTTGAGTTGGAACCCAAGACTTCAGGGATAACACACAAGTATACTAGCCACTACACCGCAAAATGGGCAAATTATCATGCAACACAACATAAAGTAAAAGTTTCCTATAGTGTAACTCATTGGCCGTCAACCATAGTTTGGGAATTCAAACCCAAGACCTCAGGACTTTTGTTTTGAACATTATCAGAAATATTATTCCATTTACATGTTGCTGCTGCTGCTTATAGTTATAAGAGTTGGCATTAATATGGAAAGCAAAAAAAATGTGGGAGCAAAAAGTGGGTGGAAAACGTGTAAGCAGAAGTGGGAGCAAACAAGTGTGAGCAAATATGGGAGCAGAAAGTGGGAGCAAATGTGAAAGCAAAAGTGGGAGCAAAAAGAGCGAGCAAAAGTGAGTGTACAAAGTAGGAGCAAAATGTGTGAGTAAAAAGTGGGGGCAAATGTGGTGTTTTACTAAAACAATCTCCCCTAACCTAACCTAAACTAACTTCACCCAACCTAATTTCACCTAACCTAACTTTACTTAACCTAACCTTCCAACTCTCAGATCAAAAATTAAATTCTGGCCATAGTCGAGTTGGAACCCAAAACCTCTGGGATAACACCCAAGTATACTAGCCACTACATCGCGAAATGGGCAAATTATCATGCAACACAACACAAAAATAAAAAGATTTCTGTAGTGTAACTCATTGGCTGACAATCATAGTTGAGAATTCAAACCCAAGACCTCAGGACTTTTGTTTTGAACATTATCAGAAATATTATTCCATTTACATTTTGCTGTTGCTTATAGTTATAAGAGTTGACATTAATATGGGAGCAAAAGTGAAAGCAAAAAGTGGGTGCAAGCATGGCTGGTTGTAGAGACTTTCATATCATCAAATACACATAAATTAAAATTTAGTAAAGTGACTTGGCTAATAATAATAATAATAATAATAATATTAACAGTTTAAAAAAAATTCAAGGGGATTGATATTTTTCAGGGTGTAATTTCCAAAGTACTGTCAAGAATAATAATTACATGAACAGATTCCAAGAACTCTAGAGTGCTTTTAAGGTTAATGATTGGCTAGGAGTGAGATAGAGCTAGCTAACCTAAGTTAACCTCAGCTCAGTAAACCTAACCTTGTCACATGGCATGTTCTACAAGTATAGACTTGCTTTGAGACTGGCTATGACGTCACAGATGAATGGCGGTGGGAGGCTGGACATGACGTTTTTATTATCCAAAAACATTTTCCTTTTTGCCAGCCTCCCACCGCCATTCATCTGTGACGTCATAGCCAGTCTCAAAGCAAGTCTATACTTGTAGAACATGCCATGTGACAAGGTTAGGTTTACTGAGCTGAGGTTAACTTAGGTTAGCTAGCTCTATCTCACTCCTAGCCAATCATTAACCTTAAAAGCACTCTAGAGTTCTTGGAATCTGTTCATGTAATTATTATTCTTGACAGTACTTTGGAAATTACACCCTGAAAAATATCAATCCCCTTGAATTTTTTTTAAACTGTTAATATTATTATTATTATTATTATTATTAGCCAAGTCACTTTACTAAATTTTAATTTATGTGTATTTGATGATATGAAAGTCTCTACAACCAGCCATGCTTGCACCCACTTTTTGCTTTCACTTTTGCTCCCATATTAATGTCAACTCTTATAACTATAAGCAACAGCAAAATGTAAATGGAATAATATTTCTGATAATGTTCAAAACAAAAGTCCTGAGGTCTTGGGTTTGAATTCTCAACTATGATTGTCAGCCAATGAGTTACACTACAGAAATCTTTTTATTTTTGTGTTGTGTTGCATGATAATTTGCCCATTTCGCGATGTAGTGGCTAGTATACTTGGGTGTTATCCCAGAGGTTTTGGGTTCCAACTCGACTATGGCCAGAATTTAATTTTTGATCTGAGAGTTGGAAGGTTAGGTTAAGTAAAGTTAGGTTAGGTGAAATTAGGTTGGGTGAAGTTAGTTTAGGTTAGGTTAGGGGAGATTGTTTTAGTAAAACACCACATTTGCCCCCACTTTTTACTCACACATTTTGCTCCTACTTTGTACACTCACTTTTGCTCGCTCTTTTTGCTCCCACTTTTGCTTTCACATTTGCTCCCACTTTCTGCTCCCATATTTGCTCACACTTGTTTGCTCCCACTTCTGCTTACACGTTTTCCACCCACTTTTTGCTCCCACATTTTTTTTGCTTTCCATATTAATGCCAACTCTTATAACTATAAGCAGCAGCAGCAACATGTAAATGGAATAATATTTCTGATAATGTTCAAAACAAAAGTCCTGAGGTCTTGGGTTTGAATTCCCAAACTATGGTTGACGGCCAATGAGTTACACTACAGGAAACTTTTACTTTATGTTGTGTTGCATGATAATTTGCCCATTTTGCGGTGTAGTGGCTAGTATACTTGTGTGTTATCCCTGAAGTCTTGGGTTCCAACTCAACTATGCCTAGGATTTAATTTTGATCTGTGAGTTGAAAGTTAGGTTAGGTGAAGTTAGATGAGGTAAAGTTAGGTTAGGTGAAGTTATGATGGGTTAGGTTAGGTAAAGTTCAGTCAAGTTAGATTAGGTGAAGTTAAGTTAGGTTAGGTTAGGTTAGGTGAAGTTAGGTGAGGTTAGGTGAGGTGAGGTTAGGTGAGGTTAGGTGAGGTTAGGTTAGGTTAGGTTAGGTTAGGTTATGACTAAGTTTGTTATGTCTAGTTGTTTTAGAAAAAACACCATTTTTGCTCTCATATTTGCTTGCATATTTTCTTTGCACTTTAATCTATCTTGACTTGTGTATTTACTTTTGCTGGTATATTTGTTGACATATTTGTTAGCATATTTGCTCCCACTTTTTTTTTTATATTTGCTTTGCTCCCACATTTGATCCCATATATGCTCCCACTTTTTGCTCACAGTTATTTTTTTCTCCCACATTTGCTCCCACTTTTTACCCCCCCCCACTTTTGCTCCCACTTTTTTGCATGTATATATGCTCCCACATTAAACTATTGTTGTTATTACCAAGTTGTCTTTACTAGAGATTAGTTTGTGCTTGACAGTTGATATGGAAGTATCAGTGACTAGGTATGGTAAGCCTTATGCATACTATAAAGGATATTCATATATTGTGAAACGAAGCAATAAAAATGGAACTGTTATTTGGCGCTGTTCAAAGCAACGATCGAAACAGTGTCGAGGAATGCTTAAAACAAAAGAATTGGACGTACTTTCTTCAAACAATCATGAATGTAAACTTAATAATCACGCTAGTCTAAATGTAAGGAAAACCCAAACCAAAGCAAGAAACCAAGTCCAAGAGAAAGATAGTACTGCTCAAGATAATATTAACCTCAAGTTTAATACACTACAACGCACTCATGCTGTTAGCGAGTTGTTTAATGAGAAACCTTTAACACCTCCTGTGAAACCCATGTTCAGACATGCCCCCACATCTCAAAAGCCCTCAACCCTATCAGAGACAATATACCCCATCAAAAAGTTAGTGGGGAAAGGTAATAGTGGTAAAAATAACATAACAATGTTAAAGCATTCTAGCACATCTAAAAAAAAGCTTTCAACACTATCAAAGACAACTCAAACCATTGAACAGACTGTGGACACAAGTGGAAATTATCATGGTAATGATAACGATGATAATGATCATCATTATGAAAATGATTATAATAATGAGGATGATAATCATAATGATGGTGATAATGATGAACTGCTTCCCGAGATTCTGAAACCATTCATAAAAAATAGTAAATGGAACGATCCTAATATATTAGTCGAACGTCTACAGCTCTTGCATGCCTGTAAACAGCTTGGCCATATTGGTTATGAGAAAGAGCTATTAAATATAGAAAATGAACTTCGTAAAGCTGCTATTATTGTGTAATGGGTCAACGTAGCAACACCCCCATCCCCTAAAATATAATTTTCAACAAGTGTTATGTTTAAAAGAACTGATAAACCAAAAGAGCTGTATTCTGTGTGTCTATCTCTTGTAAAAAAAAAAAAAAATGATTAAATTGATAAACATAGCTTGTGTATATTTCTTGTTTTCTTGCATGTTCAAGCAATAATTATGTCAGGGAAGGGATTCGAACCCTTGCTTCCTTAAATATTTGGAAATTTGATCTTAAGTCAAACGCCTTAACCACTCGGCCACCCTGACAGTTACTGATTTAATTAGTCTTGTTGAACATTAGTGTTTACAAAACTTTTCTTTTCCCCACTATATATATGCTCAACCACTTTTTGGTTTTTCAATGCTGATTTTTGTTTTGTTTCATTTTTTTTCAGTAACATTGCAGTTATCAGTATTGCAAACTGCGTGTTTAATATAGGGTTAAAGGCATTAAATAAATCACAAGCCTTACAGTAGTTGCATATAATGTATAACATGCAACATGTTATTCAAAATTTCAAATAGAGCTGTGCCTTGTTAACATTAAACTCTGTTGGTCATTAAAATAACTACTTGTAAAATAATGCCAGTGTCAAATCCTATTAGCAAATAGCATATATTAAATAATCATGTCATAAAACGAGAACTTAAAAATCATTTATTGTAGGAATACCTTTAATGGGATCACCAAACCTTCAAGTATGCAATATACATTCCAGATAGTACTGTATTTTGGTCGATAGTGCCTCTAGTGCTTACATTAAATAAGAATACAGTAAACATATAAATTTTTTTATAAATCATAATTGTTTTCATAAAATACCATATAATAAATATTTTCACACCAACGAATGGCCATTTGAAAATGGTTTATTGTAGAAATATCTTTAATGAAACCTCCAAACCTTCAGGTAAACCATATGTGATGTACATTCCACATAGCTACATAACCGACAGTACATCGTGGTACCAATCTCCACCGCATTGCGCGCTCATTGTTTGTGTTGGATTTCTGTCTCATTACTAGAACTGTACTTACTGGTCAATAACCAATATAGTGGTCAAAGTGTTCCCCTGGTAGATAACCCATGTTTGGTTTGTCAATTTCTAATTGCAAGGCCAGTCAAGACCTAACAAAAATTAGTCTTAACGTATATATCCACCATCAACATCATATCATTAAACAAATGAAACCATCTTAAGGTATTTATTACATTTAATTGCATTTTAGGAATCTTGCAAACATCTTGCAACCTTAAAGAGGAAAGTATAGACAGGAATCGTGAAAAGGAAACCGTTCAATCATTCAATGTCGTTAGTGTAAGGAACCTCAACGTAAGAGGTTATGAAAGTCTACGTGAGGGTGTGGTTTTTACAGCTGCATGCCTTTTCCTGACACCCACCTCAGAGACAAGTTTATGGGAAATGAAACTCAGCTATCATGTCGAATGTGAAGCTCCTAGTCTAGGAGAAAGTCATGTTGAGGTGTTTGTCTACAGGGAGTGTGGTAAACGAAACAACAACAACAACAACAACAACAAAAAGCATACATGTAAAGGGAATATTATGGAATTTTCGAGTACATGTAGTCAATTTTAATAAAAATTGGATAAATGTCATGGTTTGTACACCACTTGGCTAAATTCTGTAAATTTTAGTGAATTTTCATCAATATTCGTCTAATTTTATATGAATTTGAGATAGTTTAAACCATGCTTAGGTAAATCAATGAAATTTCAATAAATCTGGTAGTCATTTGTTGAATTTTTCTGGAATGTTGTGTCATTTGGTCAATTTGCGGAAAATGTAGTGAATTTTAGGAAAATTTAAGGTAAATCATGGGCAAGCACACTATTATTAGCTGAGTTTCTAATACAATTTTTGCATACCCTAGGACCAGTATTGCATTATAAGGCATGCCATGTGTTAGCGTTCTTAAAAGCCAGTGATATAAAACAATAGAGGTCTTTAATTCCACCCCTGGGCGTTATATCTAGTGTCATGTAGGTTGACGATCACGGAGTCCCAGCTGAGACCGTCATTGCTTCCACTAACTTGTGCTAGGCTCCTCTCTGTCTTATTTCCTGTCGACCACACTTGCTCAACTCTTGTTCTCTACCGAGCCCAACATGATTAGAGTATCCGAGGCCTAGGGAGTCTCTTCCTTTTGAAACTTCATTGGCCCTTGTTTATTTATTTTTTCTGATATCCTACTAGTGTGAGGAGGCAGCCTTGTTTTTATTTTAATGTTATTTCCTGTCTTTTGCTCAAGCCCCCTCAAAAAGGAAGGGTGTATATAGCCCCACCACTTGCGGTGCACTCTGCCTATGGCTACCCCCCTCAAGGGCTGATCAGTTTGGAAGATGGCGACCCCAAGGGATTTCTGAGCTGAGTCCAGTTTTCCTCCATTACCTCTGGGGTAAAGCCACTCCTATTATACTTTTTATCTGCCTTTCATGGCTCTCCTTCCTTCCAACTCCCTCAATCCTTATGCTTGAGGGTTGAGGGCCGTTTTTTATTCCTTCTGTCCTTTATTTGACCAATTGTTTTCCATTTCTTCTTCTAGTATATAGCTTAGATTTAATTTTCATCTTTACGATGACCCAAACCATTGAGGGTCGCTGTAGAACGCTTCTCTCTTGTCCAAAGGACAGCATGTTGAATTCCTCACTGGCTCATGAATTTTATACTTTGTTCACTTAGTTCTCATGGCTTTGAAACTGGCTGTCTGTAACGTGATCATTATTCATTTTAACTTCAGCGTACTAAACTAATTTTAAATTAGTTAATTTTAAATTAGATAATTTTAAATTAATTATTTTAAATTCAGATTTGTGTTTCACTGTAAACACAATTATTATTCTCCGTTTAAAACAAGCCATACCATTCTTTTTCTACCATGATAGCTTATACGTGGGCATGGAAAAGTAGTATAATCATCAGCTAAGGATTCAATTTCCATTACCTACACCTCTCATGGTATGGCAATTCGTTAAACTATAGAAAACGTTTCTATATGTTCTGTTACATTATTATTTGACCATCTCACCGTGTAGTGGTTAACCTACTTGGTTGTCAACCCTAAGGTCTTGGCTTCCAACCCCGACTATACCATGACATTCATTTCAAGGTTGCCATAAGCTTCACTAAGCCTTTGTCAAACCTAACAACGATCTAGTCATGTACAGAGCACGTCCGCTATCAAGCAAATGAGTAATATGAAACTTACTGACAAGGTCGCTGTGCTGTTATCGCCAAGGCACACACTAGACAAACCATAGCCAGTGTCTCTGTGCAGATTCAACACAGCGGTAGTAGGCAAGCGTATATTTGTTTAAAAATCATCATGAATATAGCTCCACTGTCACCACAGAGGCCCCGGTTCGATTTTTTTTCTAAAGACTGCAACAGGATATACAGGTAAAACTTTTTAGCAAAGGGTTGGCCATCATGACTTCTTCAACACCTCCAACCAATGTTTACTAATACTAGTGAGTTACCTTTCTTTCTTCGGCTTTTCCCAATTAGTTTGAGTCGCCGGAGCCAACCAGGCTCATTTTGGTTTTGGCCCGGGATTTAAGGCCGAATGCCCTTCCTGACGCCACGTGATTTTTCGAGTGAAAATTCCAACCCCCGCTGTCACCGGGATTTGAACCCCAGCCGTCCGGGTAAAGACGAGCAGCTAAGCACCTGCGCCATCACGCTCCCCACAGGTTAGTTATCTATACACACATTAATCCATAATTACCTAATAATAATAATAACAATCATCCTCCATACACATGTCCATTAAAGCATGGTTTCACAAAGATGCTTATGCTTTTAGGTGTATAACACATTTTTCCTCATAACATGACTATTTACTGTTTTAGGAGTGAAATGATCCATCGAGGTAAAAGCCCATATCATCCCCTATTTTTTAAGCTATCACACCTAATTTTAGGCTTCTTCGTTTCCGAGATAGGGATTTTTCAATTTTGGGGGGTAATTTCACCCCCCTGCTATTTTTCATGAAAAACAAAAGATCTTAGGTTCATTTATCATTTTTAGGTGTTTAACACGTTTTTCTCCCATAACATGACTATTTACTGTTTTAGGGGTGAAATGATCCATCGAGGTAAAAACCTATATCATCCCCTATTTTTTAAGCTATCACACCTAATTTTAGGATTCTTCGTTTCCGAGATAGGGATTTTTCAATTTTGGGGGGTAGTTTCACCCCCCTGCTATTTTTCATCAAAAACAAAAGATCTTAGGTTCATTTATCATTTTTAGGTGTTTAACACGTTTTTCCCCCCATAACATATTTATTTACTGTTTTAGGGGTGAAATGATCCATCGAGGTAAAAGCCCATATCATCCCCTATTTTTTAAGCTATCACACCTAATTTTAGGATTCTACGTTTCCGAGATAGGGATTTTTCAATTTTGGGGGTAGTTTCATCCCCCTGCTATTTTTCATCAAAAACAAAAGATCTTAGGTTCATTTATCATTTTTAGGTGTTTAACACGTTTTTTCCCCATAACATGACTATTTACTGTTTTAGGGGTGAAATGATCCATCGAGGTAAAAACCTATATCATCCCCTATTTTTTAAGCTATCACACCTAATTTTAGGATTCTTCGTTTCCGAGATATGGATTTTTCAATTTTGGGGGGTAGTTTCACCCCCCTGCTATTTTTCATCAAAAACAAAAGATCTTAGGTTCATTTATCATTTTTAGGTGTTTAACACGTTTTTCCCCCATAACATATTTATTTACTGTTTTAGGGGTGAAATGATCCATCGAGGTAAAAGCCCATATCATCCCCTATTTTTTAAGCTATCACACCTAATTTTAGGATTCTTCGTTTCCAAGATATGGATTTTTCAATTTTGGGGGGTAGTTTCATCCCCCTGCTATTTTTCATCAAAAACAAAAGATCTTAGGTTCATTTATCATTTTTAGGTGTTTAACACGTTTTTTCCCCATAACATGACTATTTACTGTTTTAGGGGTGAAATGATCCATCGAGGTAAAAACCTATATCATCCCCTATTTTTTAAGCTATCACACCTAATTTTAGGATTCTTCGTTTCCGAGATAGGGATTTTTCAATTTTGGGGGGTAGTTTCACCCCCCTGCTATTTTTCATCAAAAACAAAAGATCTTAGGTTCATTTATCATTTTTAGGTGTTTAACACGTTTTTCCCCCATAACATATTTATTTAATGTTTTAGGGGTGAAATGATCCATCGAGGTAAAAGCCCATATCATCCCCTATTTTTTAAGCTATCACACCTAATTTTAGGATTCTTCGTTTCCAAGATATGGATTTTTCAATTTTGGGGGGTAGTTTCATCCCCAAACAGGGAATGTTGCCCCAAGTGCTAGGACCCCTCATACAAGTCCCTAGCATGATTGGTTCGCGAGATATGAACAAAAGTGTCGTTAGGCCCTTTCGACAAAAATGAATCCTACATTCAAAAACGGAGTGTCACCCCCAGGGTTAGGATACTGCCTATGGCAAAATCCCATGAGGGGTTCAGAAAATATTAACAAACGTGTAGTTAGGTCCTTTTGACAAAAGCCGTCCGTGCGCGCACATACAAAAAAATCTATTTCACCCCCCCGGGTGAGGGTAGTTTTTATTTTAGAGTGAATATACCCCTTCGATAGAAAAAAAGAGTTCACCACGAGTCCTACGACACCTCATAGGTTTAAATCCGATTATTGGTTAGCGAAATAGTCAAAAGCCGATGACCTATTAGTTTTTATGGTTTATTTCAATACATATTAAAAACACTCATTAATAAATCATCATTTAAAAAGCCCGCCCTTTTACAAAACTCCTCAAGTGCGCATGCGTATAAAAAAACATTCATCGCCAAAATGTTAAAAAACAACATGTTTACCCCAAATGGCCTTTCCAAATTCCATCCATTTTAAAAAATAACCTCACCATCACCTAGAGCGGAAAAAATACCATCTAAACGACCTCTCACTCGACCCTACTCCTTTCCCACCACCTAACCCTTTCCCAACATAGCCATACATATTCAAGCACGAGCGCGACTTGAGAAAACCAACACTACCCCACTACTCGCGAATGACCTTTTAGTTTTGGCCTTTTAATTAAATAAAGAGGCTATAGGAAAGTAGGGGGCATTTCTACCAATGCTAGGACACCCTGTATGTTTAAATCCCATGATTTGTTAGCGAGATATCAGGTTCGGGGCAACTACGAGGGTGGCTCAATAAAAAGTGAGACAGCTCTCTCATCATCCCACTACTTTCAAGGTTGCTGGTGGGGGGGATTCGAACCTCCTCGCCTCCCGGATGTGAGCGACTGCCAGCAGTCATGCCGTAACGACCACGGCTAACTCAAATATGTTGTTAATCACATCCAATAGGACCACTGTGAAAAAAATTAGCTTTACATTAATCATTCCCACCTTTGGCCTCTTCTTGACCTAAAATTACTGGGATTAACATACCAGAGATCGACATGTGCTATCGACCTGATTGCAAATGGGAAATATCAAAAAAAATGAACGTTCTCGTGTACCATCTATAGGCGGGAGTAGCACTCAAAGGGTTAATAATTTCTGAGAAAAGGATAAATACATCGTTGAACATTAACATGGCTAATATAAGATATTTTGGAACCTCTTAAGCACCTTTAAATGCCAACGGATTGAAATGAGCTTCGATACCACAATCTTGGGCACGGAAGACGAGAACCTTACCGCAGCGCCACGCAAACCTGATAGTACTTCTGCAATCTCACAGTTCAGTATAAAATCTAAACCAATACTAGCTGACAAAAAAGCTGATGTAAAGTTGTTCTCATGACAATGAAATGCCTGAATGGGGAAGGATTTCAGAGCTGGAATAGGTTTATAACATGTCCAATATGGGAAACTGTTGTTGAAAGTTTTTAAAATAAAGTTCTTGAGTAATAACGTAGCCATGAACTGTAAGTCTGTCGCTTGGAATTCTGGAATATTCTTAACCTTGCATCATCGTTAAGTTCCGTGAATCATCCTTCTTCTTTCCTCCTCCATGTCTCTGAGTTATGTTGTAGTAGTTCTTTGATTTCAGGGGCTTGGACATCGTGGTCGTTTAGCCCTGTGTACCTGGGTGAGTGTGGAATTTTGTCTGAAAACCTGTGTTAATGTGTGGAAGTGTATTTGTAATTCAGTAAGGATTGGGATGGGGGCGGGGACACCAAGAGCCCACCGATGAGCCAGCTTGGTGTCCTAGGCGAAACCCCACACAAGGCACGGCACAAACCTAGAAGAATTGCTGAGTTTTATTTCACCGGCCGTGAAAGCCAATATACCACCTTTTGGAAGCCTTCATTGGGAGGTTGAGGCTGCTTGAGCTTTTGGTTCTCGCAGTCAATGAGTGCAGTTGCACCTAATATATAGGGAGGTATTGCGCAGTTCGATGCTCCTGTGGGGGTCCGGGCGGGGACACCAAGAGCGCGCCGATGAGCCAGATTGGTGTCCTTTGCGAAACCTCACACATGACACGGCACAAACCTAGAAGAATTGCTGAGTTTTAATTTTGAAATTTCGGACAGCTGCCATCTTGTGGTTATGAAAACAATTGAAATAAATTCGATGCCAGTGAATAAACATTTGTATAAGCATTTAACGTGCAAAGTTTCACTGCACTCGGATGGTTAAATCGCGAGAAACGTCCATTTAAATATGTATACTTCGTGTCACCGCCATGTTGGATTTGTGCTCACCAGGTTACTGAAAGTCCTATAGGTGAACTTATGACCATGGCTTCTATGTACGTACAAAAATTCAGTTTGATTTCTGTAAACGATTCGTAGATATTGAGTACCGTCTAAATATTTCTGATGCTCGCCATTTTGGATTGTTATATGTATAGCCCATAGAGTTATGTACCATTAAGGGAAAATTAATGCGTAGTTTCATTATTCAAACTTTTACTTCGATTGCATGATTACGACACAAGAAATAAAAACTTAATTTTAAAATTGCTCACAGCCGCCACCTTGAGGTTATGTAAACAGTTGAACTAAATTAGATGGCAGTGCATTACAATATGTATAAACATTTGCAGTACCAAGTTTCATTACGTTTGGATGGTTAAATCGCGAGAAAAATCTAAATAAATGTCTCATTTGCGCTTGGCCGCCATGTTGGTTTTGTAGTTACCAGGTTTTTGAAAGTCTCATTGGTGAACTTGTAGTAGTGCCCTTTATCACCGTACAAACTTTCAGGGCGATGTCAGTAATAGTTTCGGAGATACTGAATGCTAGTGAAATAATTCACACAGCCATCATGTTGGATTGGTGAGAGACAATAAAATTTGAAGGGCACGGTTGGGGTCGGCCAGAATGGTGCTATGATCTTACCGAGTTTCATTAAATCGCTCCAGCCGCATAGACGTTATTAGGGGACACACACACACACACACCATCACACACACGCACACACAGACACACGGACAAAAGGTGATCTCATAAGCCTATTTCTTTTTCATAAAATTAAAATAGGCTAAAAATATTCACGTTGCGATAGATGGACCCTCCAAAATCAATCTGTTGTAGCCTATATATTTATATAATAAATATAATATCCTATAGAAAGTTTATTTGTTAATGAAAACTTATTAATATGCAGATAACTTTCGACCTATTTAAAGACCTATAAGATAGTGTCTCTCACTTACTACCGGCCTCTATTCCGAAGGCTCACTTGGGGTAGACCTACCGTGCCACTCCTATTGTGTGGGTTGGGTGTGAAATACTGTACCTCTCCCACCCAATATTCAACTTAGAATGCTCGTTATTAAAGTCTCGCAATACTTCTGTGCTTTCTACTGCTTCCGAGATTAAATATCATTCAGAATCCAGAGAGCAAACTAACTTATTGCCATGTGCTGGAGAAGTGACGAAAAGTTTCTGTATTTATTACTTTATGCGCTTAGAAGGCAGTGAAGACTGCTCAACTCTATTAAGATAATGGAACGTATTTCATCCCAGAGTTGTTGTATTTGATTCATATTGGGGCGTATCCCCATGTTCTTGAGTGAGTGTGGAAATTGTCTGATATAGTTGGCGTAACCTTACTACCCTCAAACTGCGTTGTGGGGTTATTAATGTCACCGGAAATGTACAGGCAAATAATTTCGTTGCTTCAAATATGTTCACTGCAAGATTACCGATATCATTGGCTATGCTGGCTAAAGCGCAGCGTTAGGTCAAGGGGCCAAGCTCTCTGCTGACTCGGAAGACGCGTGGGTTCGAGCCCCACTGTCGGCCGTCCTTGAAATGGATTTCTGTGGTTTCGCATTTTCAACACCAGGTAAATGCAAGGACGGTACCTTCTGATATGCCTATATTCTTAACAATGGCAGCATTTATAAACGATTGTTGCTAACCACTACACCAATAAGTCACATTAAATGATAATAAAACATTATTTATTTCACAGAAAAGGAAAAGCTTATAGCAACAAGAAAAAATAAGAATTTCGTTAATGTTTCTAGTCACCTTCGTGGTGTAGTGGTCAGCATGCTTAGATGCCACCCCGGAGGTCCAAGGTTCGATTCCCGACTCTGCCTCGAAATTTGAAAATTGGTAAGCGGAGTGGAACTGGGTCCACTGAGCCTCGGGTGGTCCAAATGGGTAGATGGGGGTTCGATTCCCACCTCAGCCATCCTCGAAGTGGTTTTCCTTGGTTTCCCACTTCGTCTTCAGGCAAATGCTGGGATAATAGGCTACCTATCGTCAGGCCACGGCCGCCTCCTTCCCTCTTCCTTGTCTATCCCTCCCATTGTTCCCATCCCGTCTCATCCCTCATGATGCCCCCTGTTTGCTTTGCAGGTGAGGCCGCCTGGGCGTGGCGCTATTCCCGCCTCCCCAGTTGTATCCCCCGCATCGATGTCAAGCTCCAGGACACTGCCCGTAGAGGCGGTAAAGGTGGGATCCATCGCTGAGTCCGTGGAAAAAACTGGAGAAAAAACTGACTACGAACGAACATTAATGTTTCTTATACAGTAGTAACTTATTTGACGCATGACAATATTTACGACATAAACTGCGTCGTGGGGGCCGAATTTGGCACAACTCACGATTATCACACTGTTACAACACAAACTAAACTGAGCAGAACCTGGCCAGCCTGGCGACAGTTAAACGACACAAAGGCTGGAAGATACAGGGACTACCAGCAATTGTATACGAACCTACTTCCTGTTATAAAAGCAAGATACAGTAGTTAGTTATGAGGTTTAAAGGGACGGAACTACGAGGTCATCTGCACCAAGAGCAAGATAGTTCAGCGGTATCGTAAATGACCCCACAACTTAGTTTGAGGGCTAACCACTACAAAATAAATTACAATGTTTATTCTGTGAAGAAAATTAAGCCTCCGTGGCTTAGGCGGCAGAACGCCGGCCTCCCACCGCTGGGTCCGTGGTTCAAATCCCGGTCACTCCATGTGAGATCTGTGCTGGACAAAACGGAGGCAGACAGGTTTTTCTCCGGGTACTCCGGTTTTCCCTGTCAAAAATTTCATTCCAGCAACACTCTCCACTATCATTTCATTTCATCTGTCATTCATTTAATCATTGCCCCAGAGGAGTGCGTCAGGCCTCGGCAGCCGGCACAGTCCATATCCTCGCCGCTAGATGGGGGCTTCATTCATTCCATTCCTGACCCGGTCGGAGACTGGAAGCAGGCTGTGGATTTTCATTTTCATTCTGTGAAGAAAATTACCGACAGCAGTAGCTACGCTCGCTAACGTGCAGCGCTAGGCCATGGGACCAAGCAGACATAACAAAATAACACAGGTTATCAGACAATCCTACACACACCTAAGTACACGGGGCTAAGTTACTTCAGTGTCGCAAGCCCCTAACTGAACCAAAAAAGAAGATACTGTCCAGATATTAATTTCTATAGTAGAAACTAGGAATCTAGGACAATTACGCCAACTAGCGGGCCCGTGCGAGAACTCTCGCATAATGGGTTGTGTGCGCCCATGGGTACAGACTACCCACCCGGCTCTAGTGCTATGCGGGCTGTATGCGACAGGGGCTATCATCTTGTTTATTTGTTTAAAAGCACTTTATAAACAAATAAATATATTTCCGTTGACTTTTCAAGAAATGTAACTTTTTTTCCTGCACTATTGAGACGATTTGGAAGACACTGGTACAAACCACACCTTCTAACTCCCTTGGGTTTAGGAGCTTTACTTTTGTGAAACATTCACCTTAGGGTATTATATAATAAGATAATGGAAAGCGGAGGGATTGAAACCCACTCCTTTCCAAAGTCAGGATATAGCTTGACGCGCTGAGTTACTCCAAAAATGGATGGAGCAATGAAACTGGTAATTTGAGTTCCTTGTTTGGCAGCTACCTGCCAGAACTGTGTGAAGACCCGGTTATGATACAGTAACTTTGTAATGAATGCATTTGGAACACAGCTATTCCATTAGTTCGTTATGTTGTGAGATAGAGGAGACTGACTTCCTTAGTTATCCATATCAATATGTAATGTTCATCGTGTGGGCCGGGAGCCTCCGTGGCTTAGGCGGCAGCACGCCGGCCTCTCACCGCTGGGTCCATGGTTCAAATCCCGGTCACTCCATGTGAGATCTGTGCTGGACAAAACGGAGGCAGACAGGTTTTTCTCCGGGTACTCCGGTTTTCCCTGTCACAATTTCATTCCAGCAACACTCTCCCCTATCATTTCATTTCATCTGTCATTCATTTAATCATTTCCCCAGAGGAGTGCGACAGGCTTCGGCAGCCGGCACACTTCATATCCTCGCCGCTAGATGGGAGCTTCATTCATTCCATTCCTGACCCGGTCGGAGACTGGAAGCAGGCTGTGGATTTTCATTTTCATCGTGTGGGCCACACATCGCTTCCATTTCATCGCAAGAAGGTGCTGGTCGCAAAGAACGTTCGGAAGATCTCCAGCTCAACTGCTCTCCGGTCGGCCCAGGGCAACTAACAAACAAGTGAGTCATATAGCCTCCTTGAAAGAGTCACATGTGACGGGGTGACTAAATAGCTAGGCTTATTTAATAACGTATGGCTTTTAATGTCCGACGACATGTTCGACTCGCCATAGGCTGTAGCTGCTTCAAGCGGACACCCATGGGGTGAGCTACAAGTTCCGTTCAATTTCAAGTAGTTCCAACTTTCGCTACCAGATATCACTGACACCTAGTGGTGAACGTTGGAACAATGATAGAGCTCTTCAACGAAATCTATTCTACAATTTAGCTTCACACAAGTCCAGTTAGTGGAAGGTTCTTTCACATGCCATAAATCTATGACATGGGACCTCCGAAGGAAGGCATACTGAAGGATTCTAACGCTCTTAACCCATGAACGCCCGAATTAATACTTTTTGAAAATTTTCCTTTTTTATTAACAAGTCTTACCATAGGGAGTTATTAAGCTGCTCAAACCAAATTTTACGAAGGTGGCATCTTAAATTCCCGAAATACACGGCGTTACATATATGTAACGGTAAGCGCTTGTGTTGTCAAAACTCTTACTGCATATTCTGAATGGTGATTTATAAATACAATAATGTAACAACTTCATATTTGTTGCTAAATACTGATCTTGATAATATTACACTTTAAAATGCACTGAGCAAGTATTTTGACACCTTTGAACCTTCGATCATATATATAATTTTCAAAAGAGAAATATGTATTGTCCGTTGAGCCATTATATATTTAAACACAAATTGTGCTAAATGTTCCGGCATAACTCAACAAAATGACAGTGTTTCGCCCTGGTGTGCAATTGGGCTCTTCAGTTGGTTAAAGCACACCTCACCAAGACACTGTCTAGTACACACTGGGAAGGGCATTGCAAGACGTATTTGATACATGTGTATCCACGTCACGAGCAAAGCCAGTGCACTATGGGAGTCGAAACTCCACTCCACAGTCCCACATCACATTTACAACATGCAGTGCGAACACTGCTTACACACAATTCACCGGCACACCGTCTCCGCTTATGTCCTGGGACGTTGATGACCGGAAGATTGCATGCATCATATCACAAGTCTTCAATGTCGCGGCCCTGTCCTGCACGTGAGATTGACAGCCGCCCGCCTCCACGTGGTTCTACACCATACGATTTCACACAGAATTGCGCCACTTCCCTCTTGAACTCCAGTTGAGTTGTCCTTGACCGTGACATTGTACTGTACTGAGGTACCATGCGTTTTGGAGACTCTCGTCAAAAAGTCAAGAAAATATGACCCACCGCCACTTTTTGTTTCTTATTGACACATAATAACGGTTCACATTTTCATCCATAAGGTTCGTTCCTCCCATGAATTTGTTAGAGGAGCCGATCTGGAGAGGACGTGGGATTATAACTATTTTTCTTTTCAGCCCGAGAGAACCTTCTGACCTGGTCGGAGGGGCGGGGGCAACAGTTACTGTGCTGTTTTATGCCAGCGAGCTATAATCATGTCGTCATTACTCCTTTACCCCTTACTCCAATATTTCTGCCAAGGTCAGACTTCTAAATAATAATTATATTATTGGATTTACGTCCCTTTTAACTGCTCTGGCTTTTAGAAACGCCGGGTTGCCGGAATTGTAACCCGAAGGGGATATTCAACGTGCCAGTAAATCTACTGACACGACTCCCTCGCATTTGCGCACACTTAAATGCCAGCTGACTGCACCAGGATTCGATCCTGAAAGCTTGGGCACAGCAAGCGAGAACGTTGCCGCCGAGCCACGCAGCCAGTCTAGACCCCTGAAATATCGAAATGATTCTCGTATTGTATTTTCTGAAACACTGCCTGTAGCCACATATCTCGGCAAATGTATGGTCTTGAATACGGTAATGACATAAAAAATATGATACGGTGACATAAAACGTAATATATGAAGGCATGCACTGTTAAAAAAGCTGTATATGGAAAAACGTTTTGTGTAT